>CM028134.1:1062375833-1063718750 GCA_016271365.2 Neoceratodus forsteri | reverse complement strand
CCTAAACACCTTAGTACTTTCCCTCCTGACAAGAAATCCAGGCAACTGGACCAGTTCAGGAGGAAATTCTGTTCCTCTTCAACACTAGCCATTCATGCCTTTAATTATGTGGCACATATGCTAGTGTACCAAAAGCCTCTGTTCCACCAGCTCGAGCCCATAGTTGAGGTCCTTCCAGACTCGGAGTCTAAAATCACTTTGGCGAATACCCTCTGGTCTGCCAAGGTGGCAGGATGTCATTCACTCAGAGCCACCTACAATACGGTGGACTCCTCCTCTAGAGGCACAGCCATGGCAGTGAGCCTTTGCAGATTCTCTTGGCTAGGAGTGTCAGGTCTGGCTCTTGATGTTCAGACAGCTATTCAGGATGCTTCCTTCAGAGACTCTGTCCTCTTCGGCGGGGATGCCCAGGACATTATTATGAGCCTTCAGGATAAAGGTATTGCTCTCAGGTCAGTACATACAATGTATTGCCTAAAACCTCAGCCGAAACGTCCTTTTTGTCTGCATAACAGATGCCAGGAGAAGCCACAGCAGTCGCCTAGGCGCCAGTTCAAATGCAGAGCTCCCAACACTGCCGCCACCCCTCCAGCCAAAACCCAGAGAGCTTCTGGGATGGCCCTCCCTAAATCCCCCACACACACACACACACACACACACACCTGACTCGCTGCCCGCCCTCCCTCCTCCTCCTGTATCGGAGGAACAGGTGGGCAGAAGGTTAGCAAGGCACCTGAGGGACTGGGAGGCCATCACAACAGATGCCTAGGTCATTCAGCTAATAAAGCTTGGTCATACTCTCGAGTTTTGAAAAAACAAAAACAAAGCAAGCCTCCAGGGTTTTCGCACTATCCAAGGGCACACATTCCCCAGTTAAGGGAGTAAATCATGGCTCTTCTTTGAAAGGAAGCAATAGAGCCAGTGCCGGCAGACTAGATCGGGAAGGGATTCTACTCCCATTTCTTTCTGGTTCCAAAAAAGACGGGGGATCTGCGCCTGATACTAGACCTCAGCATCCTAAACCTAATCATAGAATACAAGAGGTTACGGATGCTGACGCTCCAAAGCCTGCTGCTTATCCTGTCCAAGGGGCAGTGGCTTTGTGCCCTGGACATGCAGAAAGCGTACCTGCACATCCCAGTGTTTTGTCCTAATTGCAGATTCCTCCGGTTCGCTTTCCAGGGGGAGCATTACCAGTACAAAGCTATGCCCTTTGGCCTGTCTTCAGCACCGTGGGTCTTTACCAAGTGTCTTACAGTTGTGGCAGGAGCCCCAAGGAGACAGGGCACTACGTCTTCTCTTATCTCTACGATTGGCTTCTTGCAGCCCCATCGAGGGAGGGGTTGGAGGCATCTCTGTCAGCTACCCTGCACCTTTTCGAGCGTCTGGGTATTACTGTCAGGTACCCCAAGTACCAGCTTGTTCCTTCCCAGCGCCTGCAATTTATTGGGGCAGTACTGGATACAGACCTGGTTATAGCCTTCTTCCCCCTGGACAGAGCAGAGACTCGGCAGAGGCAGGCCTGGCTGGTAGCTTCCAGCAGACGCACTTCGGCCAGAGTGGTCCTCCGCGTTCTTGGCCTCATGGCAGCGGCAATCTCCATGGTCCCCTTGGCTAGGGTCCACATGCATATCTCGCAGTGGACTCTCGGGTCTCAGTGGGACCAGAGGGCAGACGACTTGGATAGCTGTGTCCTAGTCTCCGGTCTGATGTGGAGAAATCTGCACTGGTGGCAGAACTCTGACAATCTTACACAAGGAGTTCCTTTCCAGGCCGCTCCTTACTCCCAAACCCTGGCTATGGATGCGTCAAGGATGGGATGGGATGCCCATCTCGGGAATCACAGGACACAGGGCCTGTGGTCACCTGTGGAACTACACTTGCAAGTAAATGTGCTGGAAATGAGAGCAGTTGTGTATGCCCAACAGGCTTTTCAGCACGCACTTCAACAGGATATGCTGTTGGTCCAATCTGACAACATGTGCTTAGTGTGGTACATCAACAAGTGGGGGGGGCACTCGCTCGTATCCTCTGTGCAGGGAAGTGATGTGGGTCTGGAACTGGGCTGTCCTGCACAAGATTCGCCTCCTGGCAGATCATGTTCCAGGTGAGCAGAACGTTCTCGCAGACAGTCTCAGCCACACCAGGGTGAGAACGCACGAGTGGGAGCTAAAGCAGGAGGTAGTAGATCACATCTTCAACCTCTGGGGTCATCCAGACATGGATCTGTTTGCAGCCCCATCAAACACAAAACTTCCCAAGTTTTGCTCGTTCCATCCCATGCATGGTACTTTCTGGCAAGACACACTGTTGCTCTGTTGGACAGAGAAGTTTCTGTTCGCCTTCCCTCCCTTTCCAGTTTTACAGAGAATGTTGATCAAGCTTCAGATAGAAGGAGCTTTAATGATTCTAATCGCTCCCTTTTGGCCTTGACAAATATGGCTTCCTGCTTCAGCAACTGGCAGTGGAGCCTCCAGTTCCTCCACCACTGTCACTGTCTCCTGACCCAGGAAGGGGGCACGCTAATCCATCCAGTTGCGAAGTCCCTTCATCTTCACACGTAGCTCCTCAAGGCATAGTTGCTTCCAGATTTAGAGTTTCCCCTTGGGTAGCTCAGGTTTTGGTAGAGGCCAGAAAGCCTTCTAGCAGAACTACATACGCCATGAAATGGAAGCGCTTCTCCATCTGGGCCACCTTGAAGGGTTGGGATACTTTCTCGTGTCCCGTTCCTCAGGTCATGGAGTATCTCCTTCATCTTTCTGACCTGGGCTTGAGCTATTCATCACTGAAGGTGCATCTGGTGGCCATTTCTGCCTGCCACGTTTTGTTGGAGGGCAAAACTCTGACTCAGTTGGAATTTCTAAAACCTTCCTAAAAGGAATCCTGCATCTGAAACCCGTGGTATGTAACCCCACTCCACCGTGGGACCTTAACTTTATTTTGGAGAAAGTGACTTTGCTGCCTTTTGAACCCGGCAAGTACATGTGACATGTGCTTTTTGTCCTGGAAAGCACTCTTTTTAGTTGCTGTTACTTTTGCTTGAAGTATTTCCGAACTACAAGCCCTGAGGTGTAAGGAGCCTGATTTGATTTTTCATAGAGACCAGGTGGCTCTGTGCACTAATACTAAGTTTCTTCCAAAAGTTGCCTCAGGGACTACCTTGAATCACCCTCTTCAGCTGCCGGTATACTGTATACTACCCTGAGCATACAAACCTAGGGGTTGGGGGGTCGGAATTCTGCATATGTTAGATGTTCACAGAATTTTTCATTATTACACTAACAGGACAAAAGCTGTCTGAAAAACTGACCAATTTTTTGTTTCTTTCACATCAAAGAAAGAAGGTGCAGCAGTTTCCAAGCAATGCTTTTCCAAATGGTTGGCTAACCGCATCAGTTTTTGTTACCAGAAGTATGGTAAAGTCCTTCCAGGGCAGGTTAAAGGATATTCTACCAGGGTTATGGCTGCCTCTACAGCCTGTTTCAGAAATGTCAGCCGCTGAGGTTTACATGGCTGCCACTTGGAGTTCGGTCTACACTTTCACTAAACACTACAGCTTGGACAGTGCCTCTAGGCGCAGGGCTGGTTTCGGACTGGCGGTCCTCCAGGGACTCCTGTCCCAAGTTTCTGACTGCTTATTAGCCTTTCAGTTCCAGCTTCCCATGCTTTTCTGTCCCACGGACTCTTATTGCTTGGGACTCAGTCCTACAAGTTATTACCTACTGCAAGAGCCCTCTCAAAGTAAGATAGTACAGTTACATAAGAATTTACCGTAACAGTAGATCTTCAAAAGAGGCTTTTGCAGTAGGTAACCTTTTCCCTTCACCTTTTTAGTCTGTAGCTCCTGTTCCTTGAGCCTTTTCTTAGCTCCAGGAGCCTTTTTCTCATTCTCCTGTTGTGCCTCTTGGAGGTCTCTGGCAGGACAACTGGAGGGCGGATGTGGGGACCACCCACTATATAGTGTCACGCTGACGTCCATCACGTGACGTCTGGTGGGCAGTCCCCCATCAAGACACTGCTAGCAAAAGTTTCTGTGTGGGCCTGACACCAGGTGGCACAGTCCTACAAGTTAGTACCTACTGCAAGTGCCTTTCTCGAAGATCTACTATTACGGTAAGTTCTTACGTTACTGTACTGGGTAAACTCTTTAGGCTTCTGCACTTTAGTGTGAACAGTACTTTCATAAGCATAAGGTTTCAGCTGCTACAGTTTACTGGAAAATACTTTTATTTTTAGTTCTTTCCAGGGTTCATGTAACATCTTGGTAGTCAGTTCAAAACATGTGAACAAAAAGCATTCCCCTGTCCTCAGCTAACGTATAAACAGATTTTGCTGGTAGAAAAGGACCGATTGGCCCATCTAGTCTGCCCCAGTTTTCCCTGCCTATTCTTACACCTCTGATCCTTCTTGGTCACTGGTGTGTCTCCCCTTCCCCCACCCTGTCTCCCTGTCTTCTAGCTAGTTTTCATTTGTACCTCTTCTACATATGCTTGAAGCTTCCTACAGTCTTAGCCCCTACTATTTCTGCCGTTATATTGTTCCAGTCGTCCACGACTCACCCGGTAAAGAAGTTATTTCCTCACATCCCTTTTAAACTTCCCCTCTCCTGCTTCACTGCATGCCCTGTGTCCTGATGTTTTCTTTTTTCTGAAAGAGACGGCTCACTTGCACCTTTTTCACCCCTCTGAGGTACTTACTGGTGTCAATCATGTCCCCTCTTGCTCTCCTCTCTTCTAAGGAGTATGTGTTGTGATCCCACAGCATTTCGTCGTATGGCTTCTTGTGCAGGCTCTGTACTATATTGGTGGCCCTCCTCTGTACCACTTCCACCCTGTGTCCTTTCGGAGGTGCAGCCTCCAGAACTGGACACTGTACCTCAAGTGGTGTCTCCCTAGTGAGTGATACAGTGGCAACCACCTCTCTCCTCCTGCTAGAAACCCCTTTACCTTTGCACCCGCAGCATCTCACTGGTCTTTCCAACTGCACTGTCTCAATGAGAGCTAGCTTTAGGTCATCAAATATGATGACCCCGAGGGCCCTTTCTTGCTTGGTAACTGTAAGTACCCTACCCCCACCCCACCCCCAATCCTCTATACAGTTCCTGGGTTTCTTTATACCAGGTGCATGACCTTACACTTTCTCGCATTGAAACCTAGTTGCCACACCCTAGACCACTCCTCCAGCCTCCCCTGATCCCTATGCATTCTCTCCACCCCCACCCACCCCGAGTGTCAGCGCTGTTGCAGATTTTTGTATCATCCGTAAAGAGACGCACCTTCCCTTCCAGTTCCTCTGCAGTGTCACTTATGAAGACATTCAAGAGGACCAGCCCCAGCACTGATCCTTGTGACACCCTGCTAGTCGCTCCTCTGTCCCCTGCGTGTCTGCCATTCACCACCACCCTCTGGCTGCTATCCTTCGACCAGTTTGGTACCCAGCTTACCAATTTCTCCCCTATTTCCAGGCTGCTTAATTTCTTCACTAGCCTCCTCTGCAGCACAGTATTGAAGGCCTTACTGAAGCCGAGATAGGCCACATCCTCTGCCCTTCCCTGGTCCACCTCCCTAGTCACCCAGTCAAAGAAATCTATGAGATCTGTTTGACGTGACCACACCTCGCTGTGAAGCCATGCTGCCGGTGGTCCTGCAGCCCTTCTGACTCCAGGTACTCCATTAGCCTCTCCTTCAGTAGGGTCTCCGCGGTCTCCCCACCATTGATGTGGAGAATGATGCCTGTAACTGTCATTGCCTCCTTGCTGCTGCTCTTTTGCAGCAGGACATATCATCCCTCTTCCAGTCCTCTACACCACCATGTCTCTAAAGGGGTACTGAATAGTATTGGCAGAGGGGCAGCAGGCACCTCCTCAGCTCCCTTAGGATCCTTGGGTGAATTCCATCCAGCCCCAATCTTCTTCACCTTTAGGGCTTCCAACCCCTTTTGTACTCTTGCTTCTGGAAAGGGACTAGCAACCATTCTCCCACTCCCTGGAACTTTTGCTACATTCTGGTCCCCCCACACACACACACACTTTGAAGACCAGGCAGAAGTAGTCATTTAAAATTTCAGTTTTCTCCTGATCCTCTTGAGCACAGTCCCCTCCCCCCCGCCCTTCTGATTCTCACTGTCCCTCCTTGTCTTTTCTCTTCCTCTCGCGCATACCTAAAAAGGCTTGTCCCCCTTCCTCACCTTTGTGGCTGTTTTTTTTTCTGCTTGTGCTGTTGTCACCCTCTTTCCTGCCTCCCTGTGCTTTGCCAGGTATTCCTCATGGTCCTCTTCTGTGTCCCCCTGCATTTCCTGAAGGCTACCTGTTTTTCCTTCACTGTCTTTGTCACCTCCTTGGAGAACCACAGCAACCTCTTCCTTCCCTTTCTGACTTCCTTTAACTCACTGCCGCCACAGGTCTCAAAATGCCTATGTTCAAAATCTGGTTAAAAATTCCCCACAATAATTGCATTATGTGTGTACGTTGCACAGTTTCTACACACGCTCGTGACTTCACCAGTTTTTCATATTTTCACTCCAGATTTTCAATATTGCCATTTTATTTACACCTTCTCAATAACAGTAAAGCTGTCATTTTTTACATCCTGCCTGAAATGTGTTTTCACACCTGTGGCGCCAAATGGCACAGTCACTGTGCAAAATCACCTTTCGGCTAACAAACTGATAGTGTCTGTGTTCATGAGGTGGGGTCACAAAAAGCCCATGTTGAAAATTTGGAGTGAAAATACCAACAAACGCCCAGGGCATTAGGGTTTCCAACCATAACACCCCGCCCTGTAGAGACTGACAGGCGTCAGGGGTGTGATTTGGGATTGTCAGCTGTAATGCTCACGCCATTCAACCCCCCCACCCTGCAGCCACCAACAGGCATAGAGGTGTACCTTGGACTCTTCAGCCCCAAAGTTCACCCCATTCTCCCATACTGCACCTATCTCAGCATATTTCCTTATGGACAGGGGTGAGCGTAGGCTCAGCCCCAAGGCACACATAACACTTTTCGGTGCCTGCAGGGTAGGGTGAGGTGGAAATGGTGTGAGCGTTATGGCCGACGACCCAAAGGCATACCCCAGTGCCTGTCGGTCTCTACAGGGTGGGGGTGGGGTTGGCATCAGTTCACTACTTTACTGCTATTCTTATTATGCATCTCTCTAACTCCTGCCATACCAATGGCAATGCCAGCAAGACAACATTCGGCATTGACAAATGCTTGTTTTTTAATGAACTTCTTAGTACTCTGCCGTAAGTTCCTTTTCCAGCTCTTATAACAGCACCACCTACTGGTGACAGAATGAAATTACAGAACTTTTTTAAGATCTATCCCTGAGCCTTAAAAGCACTAGTAAATATTTTAGAAAGTAATTTTTTTTCATTAATACACTAATGGATCTAGTTCATAATTACAATAATGCACTCCAGGGTGTGTTTTATCATAGGATATCGGCCCACCTCAGGCACGTAAGGCACCCAGCTTCGTCCCATGCCTCACAACGCATCCGAGACGTGCCAGTATCCTACGATAAAACACACCCTGTCATGTCTTACTGCTTAATTATGAACCGGATAGGAGAAATCCTGGAAGCTCAGTAGTTGACAGCATTCTCTGCCTGTGCAGACATTAAACCATAGTGTTCCTGTCAACTCACAAAGCTGCATTTTTAATACCAGATGTTCCAGGAGCTACAAGAGATGGAGGTGTCCTTATGTAACCCTGCTGGTGATGACTGCACCCCATCCTGATCCTAAGCTTTCTGATTTTTTCATTGTTCTCATCTTCTGCTCTTTGTCTTTCTCCTGCAGGATTGTGCCGGTGTCATCCTGTACGCAGCAGAATCAGCAACGCAGGTGGCCCTGGAGGGAATTCAATGTCTAGGTAAGTACCAGTTGCATTATGTCAAGACTCCACAGGAACCAATGCTGGAGTGAGAGAAGGAGAGTGCCTTACTGACAGGATTTGAAGTATCCCTGACTTTGCACAGACAACATTAGAAAAACATACATTTTTGACGTATTTCAGCCTCTGTATCATATTGTCTCTGTAGTCAACGTCCCCTTCTCCTTTATGTGTTAATACATCCCATGGAGCCACTCGTTGTTGTATACGAGTGGTTTCACGTGCCTTAGGCTTCGCTTTGCTGTTCTGGTCAAGCTGAAGGCAAGTGAAACCACTCTTGTACAGCAACGAGTGGCAACAAGGAACATATTAATGTATTATTGATCGAGAGTGATCGATAGTATATTTAAAAAAAAAAAAGCTGTTACCGGAACGTGCCCATTTCCAGAGCATCTACATGAAATGCTCTTCACAGAATAAAAGTGTCTCATGTGCCGTGGAAAGGAGCAGTCCAATTGGTCGGGGGCACTCCCTTGATCTGTAATATAACTATATATATTACAGCCATTCCAGAGTGGACTCAGATGGGGGGGTGGCCAGTGGAGAGAAAATAATGTCCCATGGATGACTCTCCTCTCTCAGGGAAGGGGACAAGTAGCATCACTTCTTGGCATCAGTTCTGAGAGGGCCTGCTGTCAGATGCTGATTTAGTGGAGGCAGTGTAGCACGGTGGTTAAGAGCACTAAGCTGCAAACCTGGAGGTCTGGGTTTGAATCCCACAGCCACCACTTGCATACTGTGTGACCATGAGCAAGTCACTTACCTTCCCAGTGCTCCCAGGATGCACATGGAAACAGTCTTTGACTTAGTGTGTCTTTCCTGGCCAAAAATTGTAAAACAAAATAAAGATACGGGAGCGCATATCTCCACATGCACATGTGGTGCATCATTGCTTGACAGGCAGCCCTGGGGGAAAACATGGAGGAAAACCCAGTCGGAGCAAGATGACACTCCATACCACCAACTAGGCACCTCTTCTGGAGCTGTGATGATTGTGCACTGGAGAGGCCCACCCAACAACCATGGAGAGGGGGTAATTCATTGATAAACAACCAAAGGATTGTTAAGTTCTAGAGAAGGTGGGTGACAGAATGGACAGACCAGAGCTGATGGGGGCAGGTCGACGAAACGGAGCTGAAAAATCTGTATGGAGAAAAACTGTGTACATTAGCGTAAAAACAGCATCCCTTTTTCATTAGATGTCATCTGCTCCATGTCTATTCCGAGTGGAGAGGAGTACGTGGAGGCATCCTTCAGGGATCGATGTTGGGCCAAAGCTCTGCAACATCTTCATCAGCAGTCCGCACGCTGGGGTGTCCAGCAGGCTGCTGAAGTTCATCACGGATGGCACTAAGCTGGCCAGGGTGGGGGACTCCCTTGAGGAGAGGGACAGACTTCAGGAGGACCGGAACCAGTTTGGGTGATTGGTCGGACTCCTGAAGTCTTGGATTCAGTGTAGGCAAATGCGTGGTGCTGCACTTGGGAAGGATAAACAGAAGTAGGTTCTGCACAATATGTGGGGCTTCTCTTGTTGCAGTCAACAAGAAAAAGGACCTGAGGGTCATAATAGACAAGGGGCAGAAGCAGTGTGCGACTTCTGTAAAAAGTGCCAGGAGAATGCTGGGGCGGATCAAGAGGGGGCGTCCAGCAGCACAGGGGAATTAATCTTAACCCTCTATGGGGACCTTCTCTGGCCCCACCTGGAGTGTACTGAGGAGAGTTTTAGTCTCCTCGGCACAAAAAGGGCACTGAGGCAGTCAAGGTGCAGCCCAGGTCACCGAAATGATCAGTGGTATGGGGGACTACAGCTGTGAGGAGATGCTGGAGACATGTTCACCCTGGAGATATGGAAGCTGAGAAGGGACATACACTAAGCCTGTCGCATCCTCAAGAGGATGGACAACATGGAACAGTTGGAGATATTTAATCTCCAACTCCTGCAGCAGGACATGGGGACACATGCTGAAGCTCAGGGGTGGTAAATTCAGGAACAAGGTTTAGTTAGTTCAAAAGTTTCACCAGGAAAGACATACTGAGCTGCTAACAGCTTGTTTCCAGATACGTTCTGGGAGTGTTAGCAGCATTACAAAAACAGAAGTCGTATACAGCAGCCAGCCTGGTTGCGTGGAGTGCTCAGGCACCTAGCACCTTGCCTGCTGCCACGCCGGCAACCCGGGGTCAGGAATGAGCCCAGGGAGTCTGGGGTCAGCCAGGGGAAGAGAACTGAGTGTGCCACAGGACGCTGTCCTCCTCAGGGGAGGGCAGGGGGTTCATTCCGCTGTGCAACTGTCACCTAAGGAACATGGTGGCAGTGCAAGCAGGAACCAGATCCAGCATAGGAAGGGAAGCTGATTGGCTGGAGCTGACTCTGATGCCTTGTGTCCCACCGCTCTCAGCTGGCATCGTGAAGGAGGAGGAAAACCAAAACCACCCAGCCATGCAGCATGAAGGAGGAGGAAAACCGAAACCACCCAGCCACGCAGCATGAAGGAGGAGGAAAACCAAAACCACCCAGCCTCGCAGCATAAAGGCTGCCACCTGATATGCAGACCCGGCATCCGCCGATGTAGGCAACCTTCCGTTGCCAAGTAGAACTGAAGTTTATTGCAGGGACCTGGTCCACCCTGCTGACCTCCACTGTGGGGAGGGTTATGACGGACAGCTGTTGGAGGTAACTAAACCCTAGGAGAAGGCAGGGCGATGGGGTTGGTAGAGGGTGGCAGACTTGAGAAAGGCCAAAAGGGCAGGTTGGAAGGGGGAAAGAAACAATAAGTAAAAAAAAAAAAAAGTCATATACAGGAATGCAGTGTATCAAAGGAGCATAACCATCAACATTGTAAGGCAAATCATTGCAACAGGTGCATGTAGTAAATAACAACTGAGTTTTGATAGGCGGGGAAATTATTTATACAGGTATAGTAGGGGGAGGTAAGTAGCAAACTGACAAGGGGCAGTATGAGTTGGGGAGGGGGGAGTCAAGAGGTAGAAGGTCATGGACAGTTGTAGGTGGGAGTGGAAGAGTGATGAAGAAGAGACTTTAGGGAGAAAGCAGAAGAGACAGAGCAGGTTGACAGGGAAGAGAGGCCCAGAGTTTAGGAAAGCGATAAGAGAAGGTAGGTTGACCAACAGTAGATTTCTTAGAGGAATAGAGAGGGAGTGGGAAGTATTACTGCAGAGAGGGTGGGAGGAACAAGGGGATAAAAGGGATGTAAAGCAGGAGGAAAGGGAACCATACCAGAATTTGCATATAAAGGAGGCACAATGGGAAAGGTGCTGTGCACCGAGAGAGAGGAGTGAAAGGGCAGAGTAGAGTGAGCAGTGGTGTGTACGAGGGGGACAATCTAAAATGAAATGACAGAAGGAGTGAAAGAGAGGGTCCAGCCTAGCAAGTGAGGATTTGGGAGCTGCACTGTAGACTGAGTCACCATAGTCAAAAATAGGGCGAATCATCTTTAAAACAATCTCTTGGCGAGCAGGAAGTGGGCAAAAATAAGGCGAATCATCTTTAAAACAATCTCTCGGTGGGCAGGAAGCGGTATACTTGCTTTGTTCCTGTACGTTGCACCAGCTTGGGGTGGAGCTCATGGTGTGTGGCCTCCATATGCACTGAGAAATCAAGAATGACGATGCAGCCAGACCCCGGGGTACTTAATGCATTCTCAGTCGTAGCACCATCAAGGGTGTGGAATAATGGGGGCAAGGTCAGTCTGGTAAGCCTCTGTCATGTACCAACCATCATGGAAACTGGTTTTTTTTTTGGTTTTTTTGTTTTGTTTTGGCACTGAGGGACAGTTACTTAGACTTGAACCAGCACTGAATGTTGTTTAAAATTCAGTTGTAGGTGGGAGGTATGGTCATGGGAAGAGGAACCAGATGCAGAGAGTATTCACAGAACAAAAAAAAAAACACAGGCAGTTTAATGGAGTTATCACTTTCTTTTTCCCTTTCACCTCCTTCACATCATCATGCCACGATATAACGAAAGACTGCTTTAAAGCAGATTCTTAAAATGTGTCTGCACAACCTGCGTACAGATCTCCCCCAAAAAATTAACTTTCTGATCCATTATGTGGCACAAACAAAGAGGGACACAGGGACTTTAAGATACTAGATTCCCATGTGTTCAAAGTAGCAGGCTCACACTAACATAGAAACATAGAATTTGACGGCAGATAAGGACCACTTGGCCCACCCAGTCTGCCCATTTCCCTACCTAATGGATAAGCTGCAGATCCTAGTTAACCAGCAGCCTACTTCTTTCTAACCCACCCCCTAGAATTGCCTTATGACTGTCCCATGCATGCTTGAATTCAATCACTGTTTTTGACTCCACAACCTCCTCCGGAATGCCGTTCCATGCATCCACAACCCTCTCTGTGAAAAAATACCTCCTTACATTACCTCTGAGCCACCCCCCCCCATCTTCAAATTGTGCCCCTTGTTCTTGCACACCCTTTTTTGAAAGATGTTACCCTCTTGGACTTTGTTGATTTCCTTGAGGTACTTGAAAGTTTCTATCATGTCCCTCCTCTCCCTCCTTTCCTCGAGGCTATACATATTAAGCTCCTTTAGTCTCTCTTCATATGTCTTCTGGTGCAGACCCTGCACAATTTTAGTTGCCCTCCTCTGGACAGCTTCCATCTTGTCTATGTCCTTGCGGAGATTGGGTTTCCAGAACTGCACACAGTACTCCAGATGGGGTCTCACCAGCTGTCTGTACAGAGGGATAACAACTTCCTGTTTTCTACTGGTGATGCCTCTCCCTATGCATCCCAGTATCCCCCAGCCCTCCTTACTGCCCTCTCACATTGTTTGCCCACCTTTAAGTCATCTGATATGACTACCCCAGGTCCCTTTCCATTTTGTTGTTGTTAGTATCTCACCCCCATTGTACTCTTCCCTGGTTTTTGTTTCCCAGCTGCATTACCTTGCACTTCTTAGCATTGAATCTAAGCTGCCATACTTTTGACCATTCCTCTAACCTTGCCAAGTCCCTTCTCATCCTTTCCACCCCACCTTGTGCATCAATTCTGTTGCAGATCTTTGTGTCATCTGCAAAGAGACATACTTTTCCTTCCAGTCCCTCTGCAATGTCGCTTATAAAGACATTGAAGAGGACCAGTCCTAATACTAAACTCTGAGGTACCCCACTAGTAACCCCCCTTTCTTCAGAGTGGGCTCCATTTACTATTACCCTCTGTGTCCTATTCTCCAGCTAATTCTTTACCCAGGCTATCATCTTGGGACCCACTCCCAGGTTGGCTAACTTGTATATTAATCTTTTGTGTAGGACTGAGTCAAATGCCTTGCTAATGTCTAGGTAGGCCATGTCCACAGCCCCTCCCTGATCTACTACTTTGGTCACCCAGTCAAAGAAATCTATTAGATTTGTCTGGCATGACCGTCCCACTGTGAATCCATGCTGCCTTGGGTCCTGTGCCCCTCTGGCCTCTAGGTACTCAACAATTCTTTCCTTCAGAAGTGATTCCATCATTTTCCCTATCACTGAGGTTAAACTAACAGGTCTGTAGTTTCCTGCTTCTGCCCTGCTCCCACTTTTGCGAAGGGGAATCACATCTGCCCTCCTGCAGTCCTCAGGTACCACCCCATCCTCCCACGATTTGTTAAAGAGGGTAGTCAGTGGTGTCACTAGTTCTACCCTTAGTTCTTTTAGAATTCTGGGATGAATCCCATCAGTCCCCATTGCTTTGTCCACCTTCAGTTTTAAGAGTTCTTTCAGAACCCTTTCTTCTGTAAATGGGCTGGTATCAACTTCTGTATCCAGAGTGTTTCTGTTGTTTGTTTTAGGCACCTCCTCCTCTTCATTTGTAAATACTGAGCAAAAAATATTTGTTTAGTATCTCTGCCTTTTCACGGTCACCCTCTGCCCAACCCCTCCCCTTTATTAAGCCTCACTATCCCTCCCTTAGTCTTCCTTCGCTCCCTGATGTACCTAAAAAAGGTTTTACCCCCTTCTTAACTGAGTTGGCTATCTTTTCCTCAGTTCGGGCCTTTGCTGTTCTGACTGCCTTCCCAGCTTCCTTTTGCTTTAACTGATACAGTTCTCTGTCCTGCTGCTTCTGTGATTCCTTGTACTTTCTGAATGCTTTCTTTTTCTCTTAAACCTTCACTGCCATCTTCTTTGAGAACCATAGTGGTTTCTTACATGATTTCGTTTTGTTTATTTGCTTCACACAAAGGCTTGTTACCTCTGTGATGGCAGTTTTTATTATTCTCCATTGTTCTTCCACCCCTCCTTCCTGCCCATTTGCTAGTGCATTCCTTAGGCACGCACCCATTCTGGCAAAGTCAGCCCTCCTGATGTCCAGTACTTTTACCTTTGTATGGCTTGACTCTATTGCTGTGTTTATTGTGAACCATACTGTTCGATGGTCGCTAGTTCCCAGATGGCTACTCACTTCTACATCTGTGATCCTCTCTCCATCTCCATTTGAGAGGACCAGGTCTAAGATTGCTCCATCTCGGGTGGGTTCCAGTACTAGTTGTCTAAGACATGCCCCCTGTAGGGCATCTAGAATAACCCCACTCTTCAAAGTGGCTGCTGCAACTGCACTCCAGTTAACATCTGGCATATTCAGATCACCCATCAGCAATATCTCCCCTTTATCTGCCATTCTAAGTATACTTTCTATCATTTCCTTGTCCAGCTTAATTCATACCAGCAATTCAGTCCTCCTCCAAATCCTCCTCCTCTTCCACCGGAGCTGGTTCTCGAGAAGCAAACTCCTTTTCCGTTCTTTCCAGCCATTTTCTTGCATCGGCAGGCTCTGTAAACTGCCAAGACTTTCCCCCTTAAGTAATCCAAAGTCCATCCCCCAGATATTTGTAGGTTGCTGTTTGACTTAAGCTTTTTCCCTCCATTGTCTTTATATGCAAATGTGAGCTTTTTGATCTGGATTGTTTTGATCCAAATAGCATTGTTTGTGTTTTTTTACTATTTATAATCAAACCCAGAGAGGTAAAGCACTCCTGTATTGCCAGGAAGTCTAACTGCAATTTAGTTTCAACTTCGTTGCGGCTGCCAACACCATGTCATCCGCATATAATCAAATACAGGAGTGCTCCACACACTCTGGGAGACTATTGATATAAATAATAAACAATAGTGGCCCCAGGATTGATCCCTGAGGCACACCACGAGTTATTGGTAAAGTGTTTGATTCAAACCCGTTGACAGTTACTACCTGTGTTCTTCCACTTAAACCTGAGCTAAACCATTGGCAAGAATCATCTGTCAGTCCAATATTTCTTAATATACCCATCAAGATTTTATGATCCACCAAATCAAATGCTTTTGAGAGGTCCATGTACACCGCACCCATGGACCTCGCCTTCCCCAAAGGGGTGGCAACAGCGTCCAATAAGTCCGTGATTGCGGTGGCCGTGGACCTGCCCCTCCTAAAACCGTACTGGTATCTTGTCAGCTTCTCATATTTTCCAGATATTCAGTTAATTGTCCATGGACAATTCTTTCAAGAATCTTTGAGACTGTTGACTGCAGGGCTAAGGGGCGATAGTTTGTTGGGTCTGTAGGATCTCCGCCTTTGGCAATTAGAATAACTTTGGCTATCTTGTAACTCTGGGGAAAAATTCCCTCACACAAGCTCCAGTTTATAATATCTCTAATTATTGGAGAGATTTCTGATGCTGATTTCCTTAATAGTCTATTTTCAATGCCATTTACGCCACTAGCCTTTTTTATCTGTAAACCTTTTATAGTCTTAAAAAGTTCAGCAG
The DNA here is from genome assembly GCA_016271365.2 of Neoceratodus forsteri. NCBI lineage: Eukaryota > Metazoa > Chordata > Ceratodontiformes > Ceratodontidae > Neoceratodus > Neoceratodus forsteri. The sequence goes on along the minus strand of CM028134.1, from coordinate 1,063,703,098 downwards.
TAGTTACTTTACAAAATCTAAACTTAGGTAAATTTTTGTTTTGCACAACTTTTTTTGTGACGTTTATTACCGTTCGCTTATGAGCAAGCGTTTTGGAAAATAGCACGCGGAGGTGTGCCTCTCCCCATCAATACACTGCTCCTTGAGCAGGCGTGGCGATCCTGCACCAATGGATTGCAGGAGCTCATGCTGACAGCGGTGTTCCTCTGCTTCAAAGGAAACACGCTGCCATACTGATGCCGCCACAATCCCTACCGCGCTCCCCTGCAGCGGCAGCGTCCGCCCCAAAGCTTTCCTGTCGCGCTGAGGCCACCCCAACGCCAGCAAGCGTTGTTTGTTTTGCCGACAAGGTGCCCAATCCCCATCGGCTCCGGCCCCCAAGCCATCCTGCTGCTGCCCGCTGAGGCCCACCCAGCGTGGCAAAACCGTTGTTTGTTTTGCCGTGAGGGGGTGCCCAATACCCGTCGGCTCCTCGGCCCCCAGCGTAGTTTGCCAGCGAGGAGGTTGCCCAATCCCCATCGGCTCTCGGCCCCACACATCTTCTGCCACGCTGGGAGCCACCCAGCGTGGCAAATATCACGTCGTCTTCCCCGTAAAACAAAAAGCGGCCTTGGCGTGTCTCCCAACCCCCTCCCACAACCCGCACCCACCCTGCGCACCCAGCCTCCCACACCCCCCACCCCATACTACCTCCAGACTCTGGCGCGGCGATCTTGTGGACCAGGAACACGTCTGCACTCTTCAAAGCCGACGCGAACTGAGGAAATGCCGGTAAGCTGTATAATGGGCTACATAGGAGGGTTTCAACTTATTCATATCTCAGTCATTTTGGAATTTTTGCACCAAATTTTCAACATGGGGTTTTCGGGACCCTTCTTATGAAAGATGTCACTGTCATGGCGTTATTCAGCCCAAGGGTGATTGCGCAGGCACTGCGCAGTCACCGCGCCAAATCACCCTTCAGCCTCGAACAACGCCATGACGGTGACATCATTCATGAGGGTCCAAAACCCATGTTGAAGATAATAGCAAAATATCTAAAATGACTATTATATGAGCGATGTATGCGAGTTCCTACACGAGCCATCGTAAGTTCGCGAATTTTCAGTATTTTCACTCCAGATTTTCAACATTGCCATTTTATCACACCTTCTTATGAGCAGTACAGCTGTCATTTTTCACATCTCACCCAAAACGTCTTTCCGCACATGTAGCACGCAATGGCGCAGTCGGTGTGCGAAATCAATGTATGGAACACATTAAGAAAATCACAGTGACACTGTTCATGAGCAGAGGTCTTAAAATGGCTATGTTGAAAATTTGGTGAAAAAATTCCTAAAAATGACTGTTTTACAAAGCGTGCGTTGTGCGGTTACTCACGCGGCTCGTACATTTCAATTTTCAATCTTTGCACTCCAGATTTTCAACATTGCCATTTTACACACCTCCTCATGAGCAGTACAGCTGTCATTTTCACATCCTGCCCAAAAATGTGTTTCTGCCGCGCTTACAATGGCGCAGTCGGTGTCACGAACTCAATGTATGGGACACATTAAGAAAATCACAGTGTCACTGTTCATGAGCAGAGATCTTAAAATGGCTATGTTGAAAATTTGGCGAAAAAATTCCTACAAATAACTGTTTTTCGAGCGTGCGTTGTGCAGTTCCTATGCACGTTCGTAAGTTTGCGAATTTCCAATATTTTCACTTCAGATTTTCAACATTGCCATTTTACCACACCTCCTTATGAGCAGTACAGCTGTCATTTTTCACATCCTGCCCAAAACGTGTTTCCGCCTATGTAGCGCACAATGGGGGTAACAAACAGATCATGCTGACAATTTATTGTGCAAATACCAGCAGTTGCACAGGGCATTAGGGTAAAGCACCATACATGCCAAACACCACTGCAAATACCTGCAAGCGAACGTTTGGCATTGACAAATGCTTGTTTCATTCTTTGCTTCTTTCGCTTTTGTGATTTTAAAGCAGCAGTGCAATGAAACTAGGTTAAAATTTGACCCCACAAATTTTTCTTCCTAATTGATGCCAGATCTCTTCCAGTTTATTTTGGTGGTAACATTTTCAGTTTTCATTATCATTTAAGAATTTTATGAAAGTTTTACAGTAATTATTTCTCAAGAAAAAAAGATGTCTGCCATATTTTTTTCATAGAAATAATATTGAGGACCCGAGGAGGGTAACAGTCCTGACAAAAATGCAACTGTACAGTACATAGCATAGAAAGTATCCAGAAAACCCAAATCAACAGTTCTGCCAAAATTTTTCATAACCATAGCAGAAAATTATCTTTTGGAATAACTTTTTCCGTTGCACTGCTGCTTTAAAGTCAGGCAGGTCAACAAAGTATTTGTTTAATAAATTTGTAGAGATGTCTATTTGTTGCGACACCCATGATGTTTAGTTGCATTGCTAAGGTTTTTATCAAGGACCAGTAGTTTTTAGGATCTACTGTTTCCTTGATTTTTAGTTTATAACAATAGGCTTTTGAATTCCTAATGTCTGTACTAACTCTGTCTTATTTTTTTAAAACTTATCCATAATTCTGGATCAAGGATCTATTAATGTTTTCCAAAGCTGCTTTTGTTTAATTAGTGTACTTATTTTTGTAGTTACCCATGCTAACTTTTTATTATTATACTTTGTCTTTTTTTTTGGGGGGGGGGGGCAAACTTATTGCAGGCTTCCAGGAACATTATAGTAAATTCCTCTACAGCCATGCTCAGGTCTGGAATTAGAAAAACCCTATGCCATAGCACTGTTGTTAGATCATTTCTAAATTGAAATTTTATTGAATTTAGCATAGTTTCTCCTGTAAATATCTGGTTGTTTAGGTGGAGCCTTATTCATTAATTCTACCTTTACACTACACTGGACAACATGATGATCTCCCAGATTTGGGCAGCAAACACTTGCTTCATTTACTTGCAAATCTGAAGAAACAAAAATTAAATCCAGAATATTGCCATGGCTGTTTAATGAACTTTTCCTTGTGGGAGACTATTACCTGGGTTAAATGTAAACTCTGCATATAGCTTTCTAATTTTTGTCCACGAGGACCCCCCCTCCCCCCAAATGTGGCATTGAAATCACTGATAAGGATTGTTTTTCTGTTTTCAATATGTACTCCTATTTCATAACAAAATCTATCAAAATGACACATCTTCACTTTTGGTGGAGAATAAACAGCCTCTATAACTAAGTTTAATATTTGTAGGTGCACTGATATACATTCAATACCTTCTACTTTTGCTGAATACAGAATCTCAGAATGTCCCAAAGCAAATTTAAGATACATTAAAATCCCACCCCCTCAAGTCCTTCTGTCCTATCTGTGGAGATAGTAGTCCTCAAGTTCAGTTTCCTTCTGCTGTAATCCCATGTTACCAAGTTTCTGTTAATACCATAACATCTGGAACTTCTTGCATAACCCAGGTCCTGAGGGAACCCATCTTATTTATCAAGCGTCTTGCACTATCATGCTTTAGCCTAAGAGAGTTTCCCTAAGGACCTGGGTTCATCTAAACATCACCACACAGGACAAGAGACATCCATAATGCATATTGGGTAGTCAGTTTTTTGTGGGGGACTAATTGAGAGTGAGATTTTTTGAAATTCTGTCTTAATCAAGTTGAAAGGATTTCTACGCTTGTAATTGCATCTAACTCTACGAGAGTCTACAGTACCCAAAATCCAGCACTTTGATAAACACACATTCCCCCTGTAGGTTGTTTTATACTTCGAGAAGCATGTATGTGATTTACAATAATTAAAACTACCACCATTCTAAGTAGATTTAAAAACATTCCTTCGAACATTTTGATTGCTTTAAATTAGTGCCAAACTGTATTGTAAATTTCAAGAAGAAACTACTACAAGATCTGCAAATATTTAAGATATTAACTAACCAAACTAACTAATTAATAAGAGGCATACCTTAAGTTACTGTTATTGCACAAAAAATTTTAAATGCTCAGTCTGCCTAAATCATCCCAAGGCAAGCAAAACAGCGTTTTTACTACCGAGTGGCACTCGCGCGAGTTGCAAACCTGGTGAACTGTGTTCGAATCCTGCAGCTATCACTTTCTAGAAAGAAAGAGAGAGAGGGAGAGAAAGAGAGAGGAAGGAAGAAAGGACTGAAGGAAATGCATACGATGAGGATCAGCTGCACCCCAGCCCTCCCTGAATCAACTGACCCAGCCGCTCTGCCAGCCAGTCTTTTGTTTGGTGGCTCTCAGATGACAGCTCATGTGAGCCGCCCACCCCTTGCATTGCGCTTCTGTGTCAATGACCTGTGTTCAGGAACAGACTTCAGCTGGGATTGGAGAGGCCAGGGCTGTGAAGTGCTGCCACCCACAGTGCAAGCCTGCTCCCTAGCAAGGGGTTGCACATTCACTCACTGCATTGCACCAAGCAATGCTTATGAATGCTATAGAGTTCAGTGGAGAACACAGGAAAAAAGCCTCCCTGCCATCTCCAATATGGCCGCTGGCCACAAGGGTCTAACATCATGGAATACAGATGCACCTCGCCCAAGGGCCTCCCACCATTGAATAAGGTTGTACCTCACACTATGTCCTCCCACCATGGAATAAGGATGTACTTCACACTATGGCCTCCCACCATGGAATAAGGATGTACCTTGCACTAGGGCCTCACACCATGTAATAAGGAAGTGCCTCACACCATGAAATAAGGAAGTACCTCACACTAGGGTCTCACACCATGGAATAAGGAAGTACCTCACACTAGGGTCTCACACCATGGAATAAGGATCTACCTCACACTAGGGCCTCACACCATGGATGAGGAAGTACCTCACACTGGGGTCTCACACCATGGAATAAGGATGTACCTTGCACTAGGGTCTCACACCATGGAATAAGGATGTACTTTGCACTAGGGCCTCACACCATGAAATGAGGAAGTACCTCGCACTAGGGCCTCACACCATGGAATAAGGCAGTACCTCACACTAGGGCCTCCCACCATGGAATAAGGATGTACCTAACACTAGGGCCTCATACCATGGAATAAGAATGTACCTCGCTCTAGGGCCTCCCACCATGGAATAAGGATGTACCGTGCACTAGGGCCTCACCATGGATGAGGAAGTACCTCGCACTAGGGCCTCACACCATGTAATAAGGAAGTACCTCACCCTAGGGCCTCACACCATGGAATAAGGATCTACCTCACACTAGGGCCTCACACCATGGAATAAGGATCTACCTCACACTAGGGCCTCACACCATGGAATAAGGAAGTACCCCACACTATGCCCTTACATCATAGAATAAGGAAGTACTTTGCACTAGGGCCTCGCACCATGGAATAAGGATGTAGCTTGCACTAGGGCCTCACACCATGGAATGAGGAAGTACCTTGCATTAGGGCCTCACACCATGGAGTAAGGAAGTACCTTGCACTAGGGCCTCATACTATGGAATGAAGAAGTGCCTCACACCGTGGAATAAGGATCTACCTCACACTAGGGCGTCACACTGTGGGATAGGGAAGTACCTCACACTAGGGCCTCCCACTATGGAATAAGGATGTACCTAACACTAGGGCCTCATACCATAGAATAAGAATGTACCTAGCCCTAGGGCCCCACACCATGGAATAAGGAAGCACTTCACAGTAATCGACTTTTAAACAATAATGCAGGGCAGGGTATGTGTTGTGGGATTAACCCACACCTTAAGTGGTGTTGCACAAAACACTGCAGAGTGTTATAAACTACACAAGAAGTGAGTAAATTCAATACTTCACACCCTGGAGTGCTTTACTACGATTATAAAATTAACAAAAAAAAAAAAGATGACAAAAGGGAAATTGTTTAACCAGGAAAGGCACACTAAGCCAAAACGTGTTTCCAGGTACGACCTTGGAGCACAAAGAAGTTAAGTGACTTGCTCAGGGCCACACAGTATGCAGTTGGGGGCTGTGGGACTCAAACCCAGGTCTCCAGGTTTGCAGTTCAGTGCCCTTTACCACTGTGCTATACTGCCTCCTTTTATTAACAAAAAAAACTTTTATTAGTTTAAAACTAACAGCGGAGGCTACCCGTGTGTACATTGCGAGATTTACGTACTGGTAAAGACCCAACCTGACCAATCAGATGGCAAGGTTTTTCTTATTTATTTTATAATAAAAGTTTTGACTCTGCCACTGTATCAGTTCACAAGGACCCTCTTGAAAAATAGGTGTTTGACTTGAATGTGGTGATCCTGTTACACACAATTCTAAATAAATAAAATTGGTATTTCACCTAAATGTGGCTAGCCTGGGGTGCACAATTTTAAATAAAATGTTGCATTTTATTTATTCGTTTAAAATGGAGACTCTCCCCACATGGATCCTTGGTTCAGGATGGTTTGTCCTCTCCACAGGGGGCAAGCTGCAAGATGACTGCAGCGGCAAGGGTACTGTCAGACGGGGATGGTAGTTGCCTGGCTAGAGAAGTGGCTCCAACATGCTTACAGTCTGGAAAGAAAGCTTGATTAAAAGTAATGTTAAGCCACTACATTCTTTATTAAATGGAGCATAAACCTTGCTTTACTCTTTTTTTATTACTGTATGGTATTTGGTACTACTTTTTCAGTTTTCTCTCTCTGGTCCCACCTTCATCCTGCCCCCTTACATGCCACCTTCGAGGGTGTCAGATCATGCCATTGTTGAGGTTGGTAGTGTGCCCATGTTCTGTGCACGCAGGGAGCTCTAGCCTGGTGTTGATGCCTCAGCTACCTCCCATCAATGGGCCCTATAATGTGCCTACCATTGCCGGGAGATGCCAGTATAACTTGGGGGGGTTGTCCTTGCAGAAGGGGCCCCCCCGGACCACAAACAAGCAGCCATTCTGCAAGGAGAGTGAGAGCACTTTCCTGTGGACTGCCTCACTTCCTCCTGTGAACTGCCTCACTTCCTTCTGTGGACTGCCTCACTTCCTCCTGCACCATCTGCCTTGTATCATGGGTCAAGGACGCAAACCAGCAATTCCCTCGAAGGGAAGGCAGGCATCTTAACTGCTAGGGCACAGGGTAGCCCTCACTTTGCCGTTTTCAAAATGACTGGAAATGTATAGCCTTCTTCATCTCCCTACTGTGCCTTTTCTTTTGTTCACTAGCAATAATGGGATAGGGTCAGAGTTTACAAGGTATTATACAACCTGTAGACCCTCTCTTCCAATCAAAAGCCAGAGTTACAGGCAGTTTATTCCACAGCAGACTCACAAAGGTAATTGTATTCTCAATAAAAGCACTGCTGAGAGTGCAGAACAGTCATATTGTCAGTAAAATGGTAGTAGTTACATTATCCTTCCTTACATTCTGATTGGTTTGTACTCACAGCAGCAACTGTAAACAAGTGCAGTGGAGGGAGGAGGAGCGGAGTCACCACCAGCGTGGAAAAAAAAAAAATAGGGACAAAAAAACATTACCACTAGCTTTTTCCAAACACATGAAGCATAATAATAGTATTGTGCTAGTTAGTTCACTATCCTCGGCAATAATGTGACTGTCTCGTGAGGATAAAGTACTCAGCCTTCGGCCTCATATTTTTATTCACGTGACAGTCACATTATTGTTTCATATAGTGAGCCAGCTAGCACATTATCTCTCAACATCCCAGTCCAGTTATTACAGACTAAACCCTGAACACTATACAAGGATACCCATTGTGCAACAAAAACATTTTTCGAGTGCCAAAATTGCTCTCTCACTTGCGCTACAGTGCATCTATGAGGAAACCAAAACTGTTTTGCAGTTTCTTACAGAGGCACTGTGGTGCTAGTCTTAGCCAGTCAGAACACGGGGATTCTGCTCTCTGTTTGTCACAGAATAGCAGGACAGTAGCTCTGTGTTCTGGTTGGCTGAGAGTGACTTTTTTTAGTATAATTTGAAATGATCTTGTTTTGCCCTTTGTTATGGCACCTTGTTGATGTAGCACTTTCCTCGTGATATTCATGTTTATAATTGCTGATCCTCAGATATGGAACCTGGTAACGTCGCTTAAATGGGAGCACTTGGTGCTGATTCCTCCAACCAAACTCGTCACTGGTACGTCAGCACACTATTCGTGCTGAAATGTCGTTCCCAGTATAATTCACTATTCTAACTCTTAGCTGCCACGGGTCACCACTTAGGTTATATGTGCCATGGCGGAGAATGTTGTAAAAGTTTTTTACTGTAGCAATCTGGAATCAAATTCCTGCCAGGCAGTGTTCTAGGAACTCTGGGCAGGAAACGGATGTATTGTGCCATCAAACTGGCACAGTTGGTGGTGGTGCACTCCAGGCCATTTTTAGGTGTTCTGGAGAGTGGTGGGCGTAGCTATGGCATGTTTCTAGTGCATTTGTTGAAGGAACCAGACGCTAACAATGGAAGCTGCACACAGAGGACGAGGGAGCAGAGGGAAAAGCTGACTCTGTGCAGCGGGTGCACCACAGAGGTGCGGCTAACCCCAAACAGTAGAACAAGCAGGAACTGTGGTGCTGCCCAGACCCTCGGTGCTGCTACAACACAAATATTCCAATTATGTCAAATTGAGGCAATACAAATTAGAGAGATGGAGATGGCCGTTGAGTTTGTGCTAGGCATTGTTTTTACTTTTTATAATTTTCAAGATGCATAAGTTCAAAGTGAAATGTAAGTGCAAAAAGTTTTAACTGACAACAGAGGACAGCCAGTAAGTTCATAGTAACTGCACGTAGCAGTTCTACCAGCTAAACTACTGTCATAGTGCGGAGTGTCTTAAAAGGTAGCAGTCGGCACGAGCGCTACACACTTATATGTGGGGATGGTCCCATTGTGCACTTTGTGTGCACAAGCATTTTGGTTACCATTTATTGCAATACAGTAGATTGTGTCAGACTAATTTTGCTTAGTTCTTGGCTGTCATCTTCTGTTACTACAATTCCCAGAATCCCTTGCCGCTGACATCAGAGTAATAGGCAGCAGTGAGAGATTCAGTAGTATGCAGTGCATATTAGAGCTCTTATAATCTCCAGTCAGATGTTTTCCAGGTCTGCTTTTCTCCAGGGGTGAAGTGCAGTCCTCTGTGATAGTACCTACCATAGGGAGGACGGCGGGACCAGCAAACAAAAGATCAGAGCTAATATAAACTCTGGCGTGCATTGCATGCCATTGAATCTCCCGCTGCTGCCTATTACTGTGATGTCAGCTGCAGGGGATTATGGGATTTGTAGTAACAGGAGATGTCAGTCTAGAACTAAGCAAAATTAGTCCGATACAATCGACTATACTCACTAACCAGTAACAAAACCAAAATGTTGTGCACACAAAGTGCACTTTGGGACCAGCCCCACACCTGAGTGTGGGGGCCCTTTGTGCTGATTGTTCCCCATTAAAGTTCCGTTTGTGTGTAGTTATGTTCTTAATATTGGTGAAGGCTGTTGTAGTCCCAAAAAACGAATACAATACAGCAAATACCATACCAAAAAAAACATACATCACGCTAGAATTGAAAAAGAGTGCAAACGTGTGCAAGTGGTATTACAGTCTCCCGTGCTACATCACTTTTCCCACTACCTCCAAATCTGCCACCATCCACCCATGTGACCGAGTATTACAGCGTACAAACAAAACAAAAATTCAGTCTCTTATTTACTTGCAATGGTACCAGTAAACCCCACTCGAGTAGATGATCAAACAGATGGGGAATTTCACTGGTGTCCAGGGCAAGTTACTCCCCACCCCCTTTCACTGAAATACCACCAGCAGCTTTATCTCAGGTTCAGTATCAGTAGGTTTACATCGTATTCTCCCACCCCCACCCTGGGGTTGAAACTAGACAACATTGCCTAGTCCTGCTTGTCTGGTCAACCAAAACCATAAACGGCTTCAAACAAGGCTGGGAGAGAGCCAAGGGGATAGTAGCTACTCAGTGGGAAGAGGGAGGCAGAAACACTGAGAGCAAAAGGGGGAATAGTATAAGGTGGAGACCCTACAGAGCCAGCAAGTCCCAGAGTGTGATAATGTAATTTGGGCAGACTGGATGGGCCATCAGTCTTCATTGTATATGTTTCTAAGAAAACAAATTAAAATGAAATTATTGAGGGTGTCTGTATTAGTGATGCATTTGATCATTCACAGTTAGGCATGTGTCTTGCTGGTCGTGGTTCAGTTGGGAATGTTGGGAGGAGGAGGGCTCTCATCTCTAGATTTGTGGATGTGGGCAGGCTCTCCTCTGTAGGAGGTGGACCTTCCCAGTAGTATTCAGTGGGGAAAGGGGTCAGAGGAGCAGGAATTCTCAAATGATCCTGTATTAGAAGGGTGGAGTGAAGGCCTGCTTACCGTGCGAGTGGTGCAGAGTATCTGATTCGCTGCCAGAGGATAAGTGAAGACGCAGTCTGCAAGTATTGTAAGCCGATGCAGTTCAGCTGCTGTGAAACTCTGCAGTGGTGGGGAGCTGAAATGATGCAGGAATTTTCCAGTTCCTGTGCAGATGCCCCCTCCCCCCCACAACCTGAAGCACCCAAAACCTCCATCTGCCCCACCATCAATGTCACGAGCTCTCCCAAGCCTGGGTCACCCACCTCAGAGTACAGTGTGGTACTGCTGAGCCATTGGGCAGCTCCATTCTGGGATTTTTTTTTTGTTTACCCTTTAAAAAAAATCTTTGTCTTTATACCCCCTTCTACTCCGACTTGCCCCCTTCTTGGAGGCTCCCACAGCCCTATCACCCATCTTCCCTGTGACTTACCTGAACCTCCATCGGCCCCCATTACGTGCCCCTCCAATCATCAGGTCCTTCTACAAGGGCCCCTCGAGTCAGCCTTCTGCCAGCTTTCTGGAGGTGAGTGCCTCGGTGAATGGTCCGGAGTCTGTGATGTCCTCTCACCCCGAGAACACAGTCTTGTTGTGCGTATGGTTGCACATACATTACTTAATGGGGTATGTGTTTGTTTCAACTAACCTTCTTTCTGACTCTGTCTTGAACTGTGGTCAAATAAACACAAAACCGCCAACAATAGAATAAGATTAAAATGTTTAATATTATTTAGGAAATAACTTTATGAGCTGGCAGCATTTCTAATAGTTCATCTTATAACAAAAAACAGTTCCCTTAAGGTTTTTTCCCAAAGGGCCAGCCCGGTGGCACTGAAGGCTGAGCTGAGGCATCCGCCTTACCTCGCGCCACTCCGGCAACCTGGGTTCGAGAATGAGCCTGGGGAGATGGGCGGTGTCAGTCAGGGAGAGTATTGAGTATCCAATGGACTGCTTTTTCTTTCCTGGGGGGTCCATGTCCCGTTACATTAGTGGTGCCCAATGGAGACTGAGTGTACTGCAGTCAGACACTATGCAGGGGATGACATCAGGTGGCTGACCTGTGGATGTCTGCAGGAGCACACAGATCCCCGCTGGATGGCATTGTGCATCCTGCGTCGGGGGGGAGACACAGAACAATCGAAAATCCCTGGTGCTGGGGAGTCGATGGTGGACACCCACTGACTGATGCTCACGCACGCAGTGTGGCCCCGACCCCAACTTGACACTCCGTGGTCCCCTGCCTCCTCCCAAGGGCCAGTGGGAGAGGGGGGGACCCAGTTTACCCGATTCCTCTGTTGGGGAAGGGGTTCGGGTGGGTGGTGGAGGCAAAAGGCCAAGTGGACCCACCAGGGAGATGCCCTAGCGCTGGCGTCAGGCAAGATAAAAATAGTTTAAAACAAAAAAAAAAGTGTTTTCAGGATCGATGATATCTTAATTATTATGAGGAATATTAATAGACATTGGATTCTTTGTTGTTGTTCTACAGTAGTGACATACTGTGGCTACTGTGGTACATCCAGATCGGGCAGTGTATGCATTTCCATATACAACAGTGCTGAACCGTGTACTATAGAACGGCTGCCTTGTTTACAGTATTGTTTAGATTTTGGAAGAACTTTGACCATTCTTGTTAAATTCTTTAAATCCTTACATTTTTTGGATGCAGGTGGAAATGGCTACATCAATGACTACCCCTTGGGCCGCTTCCTCCGTGATGCTAAGCTCTACGAGATCGGTGCAGGGACCAGCGAGATCCGCAGACTCATCATTGGCCGGGCATTCAACGCAATGTACAGTTAGGCACAAGGTGGCGTATGGGTGCCAGAACACCACCCCTAGAGATAAAATGTATAGCCTCAAAGACCATGGACCTTTAAATCACATATTTATAAAATACCTCGAGTATTCCTGGACATTTACATCATAGGCTCCAGCGGAGGTGCCGGACTGATTTCAATTGAACTTTGTTAAAATATTAGCTGAATCAAGCTTACCCAAGAAATGTGAGTCTTAGATCTCTGTAATGAATGTAGAGGCTTCCACTAAATGTAGGGAGGGGGACTGGAACAACAGAAAAGGAATGAAGAAAATGTAAAGATAAGATGCCTTCTTTTTACTACCAAGTTTTTAAGCTACTTGCAATGTCATCTATTTCTTCCTTCACTAATAAAAGTATTGTGTAAGAAATGTTTTTTAATTTTTAGTTTATTTATACAGGAGAACCATGCAGAACTCGAGTCTTTTGCACAGTGACAAAGGCAGTGGTATCCAATGAATTTCCATGAGGTGCGAAGCCTCAAGGATGCTTCCTCCATCAAGGGTCACATCAAGCACCACGTTTTTGAGGATTTTTTGTTCTTGTGGTTTTGTTACTTTTGTTACTGTTAAATACAGCTCCCCACCCACCTGTGCTCATCTTCCAGTAATATACCCTGTTGAGGCCCTGTGACTCCTGTCTCCCCCCCACCCCAGGTCCAACACCCCTCTGACTTCCCCCATGACTTCCCTTCCCTTCTGTAGCGAGGCTCAGGGGAGATCCATCCTGTCGCCTCCAAACCAAGGCAGCGCACTATGTGGATTGGCATCCTGTGTTGGCGGGTACTAGGATCCAGGGGAGTCCCAAAGACCCAATCCGTCATATATACAGACATGGGATTTTCTCCTTTTTATTTCTTCCCTCCTCCCCTGACATGCTTGCAACCGGCCTGGTGACCTCATGTACACACAACATGTCTGTGCAGCAGGAGCAAGCTCTCTGACCCAGCTGCAGGGGTCACTGTGGGGTGGAGGTTGCCCTCCCGAGACATGCTACTGCACAGCAGCAGCCCCATCCCAGCTTGCTTCCGATGTGGCATTTGAGTGGCCTCCTGAACCAGGGTCACCTGCATGGCAACGCAGTGCGCTTCTCTTGGGCCAGGGGGAGTGCCACAGTCTGCATAGGCGTGCTTTTTATGTTTGTATGTTTTTGATGTTTTCGCCACTACTTTCCTGCCAGGTGACATCGTGATGTCAACATGCTGAAACTGACTAAACGATGGTAGGATGGAAGACTGTGGGTGCAGCAGTAGGGCTACCACACTCAACACTGGCAGCCCAAGTTTGGGAACGAGCTCTGGTCACTTGGGGACAGCTGGGGGGACGGAAGGATTTTGTGTTCCAGGGACTGCTCTCCTCCTTCGGGGTGAGATGACTCTGTGACTAGCCCTGAGATTGCCACCTTGTGGACCAAGTGGTAGCAAAGGTGAGTGCACCAGAAGGGGAAGAGCTGCCGAGAAATGCTGGCATCCTTGTGCGCCACCGCTTGCATGCGCATCATTATACCCTGGCGCCCTGGGGAGCAAAACCATAGGAAAATATCATGCTCGGATCCAGCACCCCACTGCAGGCTTCGCACGAGAGTGATGTGGCAGGCCACCCACCACTATGTGTGGGCCTGGATAAGTGGCGAATAACCAGTAGTGAGAACCATGAGAAGGTCAGTGATAGGGCTGAAGGTGGGGGCACAAAGGGCAGAAAGAAAAGGATGGCAGCAACAATGCAGGATGCTGACGGCTCTGGAACACTAAACAACAGCACAACATGTCTTGGAGCAGGGTGGGGGCCCAAGAACAGTGGGGGGGGGGCATTACAAGTACCACTGGTTCTTAGGGATTATTTCAGTAAAAGACTGTAATTGATGCTGCTGGAAATTCAACCTGCTGTTTATGCACGTCAGGATCATATGGCCAGGGTGGGCTCCGGCTTCCACACATACACTTCTGTTCCAGTGTTGGTTTGCTGTGACCCTGACCTGTCATCCTGGTAGGAAAGGGTAATGTGGTCTCCATGCTTATCTGATCTTGGCTTTCTTGCAGAAAGACCGACATCTGTGTTGAAGTGTGTGTCTGTTGGGAGGAGGGTGATGGGATGGTAATTATGTGATGCATGAAATGCAGACCGCTGGGAACTTGAGCTGAGGCTAGTAAACTCATGCCGCTTGTGACCTGAGCTGCCGAGCCAGCTTCAAGGAGGTTGAGCATGGAGCCCTCTACCCCGCCCATCTCAACTGCACACCTGCTGTTATATCCCATATCCACCACTAAAAACCACGCCACAGTACCTTATTTTATGTACTGAATTTCGGTAGCTGGTTAGGCCCACTGAGACCAGAGGTCCCTTTTTCAGGGTCAACCTGGGATTAATTACAGGCAAGTACAACGTATACAGTCATTTACAAGATTAGAATAATACAATGCATAGTACTGTACATTTCAAAGAAATAACCTTATAACGTGGTTAAGACAAGTTGTGAGAGTTACAACAGACTAGGACAATTTATTATCTTATTTTGATCATTTTTTTCCAATATGAACCAGTTATCTGCACTTTTTTTTCAGGGTCAATAACAGTATTAGTTGGGGGCCACTACCCTATGCATTCCTTTCTATTATTTTGTCCCCTGGACAATCACGGTTGCCAAGGCTTGCCCCTTCCTCCTGCTGGGATGCACTGTGTCCCCAGTATGGGATTCTTGGACTCCCACGCGAGCCCTGAACTACCAGCAATACACATACTTGTTGAAATCCTTCAGCCTTACCACTGTGAAGCCTTACTACATCAGATCACCAAAGCCAAGCAGGGTCGGGCCTGGTCAGTAGTCCAGTGGGACATGTCCAGCGAAAATACGAGGTGCTGCAGAAACAAGTGTTGGTAGCTCTGCATGGGGCACTCTTCCCGGGCCACCCAAGTGGGGCCCTGCAGTAACGTGTCCTACTGCTGTGCACGCCACCCTAGTTCAGCAGCGCACTTGGGTTGCCATGTTGGGAGGCTGGCCAGGGTGAGGTATCTACCAAAAGACGTTGCACCTTGGCCACAGGTTGCGGGTAGGTTCCAGTGCCAAGGCTACCCCAGTAGGTGTGCCTTGGTGCTTGCTTGTTCCGCAGGGGCACAGTGTTCATGTGAGTGCTCGACAAGCGGCACTGCTCACACCACAGGGTGGAGGGTGAATATGGGAGATAATCAAAGAGAACACCGGGCTGCCATCTATATGACAGCTTTGGCCTGAACAGGGTATATCCCTGTCCACAATATATCTCTGAAACAACAACAGAGGATGGAGAAAAAGTCTGAAAAAGTAACTATAATGATGTCCCAGCACGGGTGTTTGGAGAATATTGTGCTGTCGGAGGTGCCATTTCTCAGATGAGACCTTAAACTGAGGTCTTCTCCGCCTGTTCTAGTGGTTGTTCAAGTGGACGATAAAGATTCCCTGGCCTTTCTTGAAAAGAGCAGGGGAATTTTTTAATTAAAATTATGGGAAAAAAAAAAGATTTATTCAATATATTCATATGAACCCCCCTCCAACAAATTCTCCCCTGTAGAGTAAGGGAATTTATTAAACAATTGAAATCATACAGAGTAATACAATATATAAGAAATCATTTTTATTTATCTTTATTTTAGCCTTTGGTAACCGGGTAAGGCCCACTAGGCACAAGTGCCTGTTTTCAGAGGCGACCTGGGAGCACTGGGGAGGTTGTGACTTGCTCAGTCACACAGTATGTAAGTGAGAGAAATTACCCCAGGGAGTCATGTAGGGACATTCTAGAGAGCCAGAGCATTATTATTAGAATGCCCCTTTGGAGGTTGAGGGAATCAAACCCAGGTCTGCTGGATGTACCCAGCTTGTTACTCTAACCTCTAGGCTATACTGCCAGCCCCAGAGTACCAGTTTTATACCATATTCAACATAAACAAGTAGAAAAGTCATCTCAGTAAAAGGAAAACAAATATCATTAACCCTCTGTTCCCCAAAGCCCAAGACATCACAGAACATTCACAATTTATGTATACTCCTAAACTAAGAGAATGCCAGTCACATCCGTGTGCAAGAGGACCAATACGAATGAAACAAACTTTTTTTTTTTTTTTTTACAACTTTTTTCTTCAGTGTGATGTATTTTTGGAATCAGTTTAAATATCATTGCTACAACAGCATCAGCGAAACAATATTTTCTGTTGAATTTTCAGAGAGCATTGAGCCTGCCATAAATAATATTAACAGCATATAAACATTAAAGTAGAGGAGTGAAATTGTCTCCCTTGACCCGAAAAAACATGCCTAACAGAATAAGTGTATATGTCACTTTCTTAAAAAGTGTCCGTCACCATGCTCAACTTAATGTTTCCCAAAAAGAGCAGGCAAAGGGGCATTATTATAATAAATGTTTTTGGCTCTCCGGAAGGTCCCTACATGACTCTGTCTGGTAGTTTCTCTCAGCAATGAATTTATGCTTAAAAGAGTCCTTCACTTCCATTCTACTGTTTAGGCTTAGCAATGCAACATCCCACATCAGTGTTGGGATTCTATTATTATATAGCTGTTACAGTGCTTCAGACTCCTTCCCTTCTGGACAGAATTTTAAACTGAGCTAAGTATTATGGCTCGATTTTTTTTTTTCAAACGGGGACACAGGGCTTGCAGCCAAGTCCTGCGTCCCCACAAAGTTTGCTGCACCTGTGGCCAAGGGTGTGCCACAACTTGCGTCTGATTTTATAACCCGGGACGCAGGTTGTGACAGTGCCCTCATTTTATGCCATCTTGTGCCACAACCATGGTGCAAGCCCCCCTATCATGTCTCCCCCACGGACCAAAGGTACGTCAGGGGGTAGGTAGCATAACAGTGTTGCGTCACCGCTAGGGACTTGCAGCAGGGGGCTGTGGCATGTATTTTTGAAAATCACACTTGCTGAACAGTTTGCCACAAATTGCCACCTGCAGTAAACTCTCGGCCCCTAAACTGGTGTTTAAAATATGGGCATATAATTATTTCCTAGTTCCGGATGTAACTTGATGAAAGGTTAATATCCAGACTCTGTTTTTTTCCATTTGGGAATCACGTCTGTGTGATCTGCAGTCCTACCTACCTACCCACCTTCCACTTTGCCATTCTGTCAGGAGAGGGGTCAGCCAGTCCACCATCCAAGTACCCCAAACTTTTCCTGCTCCTCCCAGTGCCAGTGAAAAATTGTAGTAAAAAATTAAAAAATAAAGGCAATAGGATTACTTATACTTACTCCTCCTTCTTTGAATCCTGTATAAGTAATTTCCCTGTTTATGGGTTTCAGACTACCCCGCAGTCCTTGGAAGAATAAACTAAACAGTTTTACCTCTGAACTGTTGAGTGGCAAAAAAAAACTGAACTGTTATATAAAAAAACAAAAACAAGGAAGTAATATTTTTTCATTAAAAAAATTGTGTATATATATCAGTCTTAGGCATCTAAGCATGTTATATGCCTTTTGAACTTTCATGTTTTATTAAAGGCAAACGTTAATTTAGGTAACCTACGTTATATCTTAAAAATGAGTCTGTTTCAGAGCTGTATCAGGGATACTGCTTCAAAATCCTTGTGCTTCTAAATTCTACTTTAAAGGAAATAATTATTATTCATCCTCTGATATATCCCTTCCATTGATAATTACTAGCAGTGCTTGCTGGGTGTGTGTCTCAGAAAGAGGACACCTCACCTGTTCTCCTGCGTGTCCGTGCTCATCATATGTTCCTTGGATTCAAATTTGTATCCACAGACAACTCCTAGGGTGGAGTGCAGCTCTCACACTTTGTTGGCCTGCCTGGATATTTCTAGCCATGTAGAACAGCTTATATGTGCTCTACTTTCCCCCATCCCGCAGCTGGTCCATCATCTGCTGTGGCACACAGGAACTATCATAGAGCTGGCCCCTAGGGGTACGTATCTATCTGCATACTTTCCCAAATTTCCATTGTCTCTCTCTGCCAAGGTATTACTGTACGCAGCGCTAGGCCAAACTGGAGCCAGCCTCAGGGCTCCCTATACTATTTCTGTTGAATCCTGCATCTGAAAAAAGGCTCAGCTATTCAAACTCCTCCCAGATCTCCGCAGGAAACATTTGCTTTTACTACTGCTGTGCTCAGGTAATGTTGAGCTTAATCCAGGCCCTCCAGCAGTTATTGAATCACCAGCTGAGTTTCGAAGCCTTAAGGAGCTAAGCTTTTTGTGTGTTAAAGTATGCAGCTTATTAAAATAATTGCATCGGTACAGGCCTGGGTATGTCATACTGCCCCAGATGTCTTGGTAGTCATGGAGTCCTGGCTTCGCCCGCTAACCAGTAATAGCGAAGTACATATCCCCTCCTATTCATTGTTTAGAGCCGACAGGCAATCAAGAGGTGGTGGGGTAGCCATTTACATCAAGAATAAATTCCCTGCCTCTATTATCGGCTTGACCTCTGTTCCAAAAGAATTCGAAAGCTTATCCTTAAGAGTCGAAATTGCTACCAGAGTCTCATTATGTATAAAAGGTTGCTACAGGCCTCCATCGGCTGGATTACAGTTGCTGAAACATCTTAGTAACATCCTGAGACCTGCATCTTCAGAGCACATAATCCTGGGGGACTTCAGTTTAGACTGGCTCTCCAGCGCATCTACTCCTCTGAAAATGTTCTGTGATTCCCTTGGGTTGTCACAGCTAATAAATGAGACTACTCATCCTAACAAGCTTAACCCCAATAACAGTACTCTGTTGGATATCATCTTAGTTAATAAGCCCCATCTATTTTCCCATGCTGGTGTTCTTTTTCTCTGACATTAGTGACCATTGCTTCATCGCATGCATAAGATCTACCTATAAATCTACAATTGCATCTATATTTTCTATTAAAAGGTGCACAAGCAATTTTGATACCTGTGGGTATATCGTAGAGCTAAGAGATTCCTTATGTTGGCAGGACCTTTATTTAGCTAAGACACTGACTACGGCATACGACATCTTCTCCAAAATTGTGTTGGGGCACTTAACAAGTATGCTCCTCTAGTGAAAGTCCGTATCAGAAATAAACCCTGTCGGTGGTTCACGGAAGGCCTGAAAGATGCTCTGTGGAGTAGGGATGTGCTCTGGAGAACCGCCAGAAAAACTAATCTCACAAACAACTGGAATGCATTTAGGAGAGCGAGAAACCTCTACACCAAAACGGTCCGAGAAGCTAAAGCTAAATTCTACCGCTCACACAGCTGGAGTATTCTTCAACATGTCCCACCAAATTCTGGAGAACGACAAAATATATTGAAGGCCATACTACGGGTAATTCCCTACCTACTAAAATATTGATTGGCAACACTATCATCTCTGATAGACCAACTATCCTCGACTCCCTAAATAATCACTTTGCTATCGCAGGGCTAGCCTTCGACTCCTCGCCTGCCAACACTCTCTGCCAACAACTTGGAGAAGTCATGCAAGAAAAACCTATCTCTGGCACACCTTTCTCCCTGCAGCCTGCATCTCTGAAAGAAGTTGAAGATCTCCTCTTACAGTTAGACACTAGGAAAAGCGCTGGAGCCGACCTCATCGACTCATACTTCTTAAAGGTTGGCCACCATGTCCTTGCAGTTTCAATCACACATCTTTTTAACCTATCCCTGTCCCAATGTGACCTTCCTCTCATCTGGAAAACTGCACTTGTGGTCCCTTTGTTTAAGTCGGGAGATCCCAGTGACCTTAATACTTACAGGTCAATCTCCTTACTTTCAATCCCAAGATGCTGGAGAAAATTGTGAGCTCTCAGCTCTGGAACTATCTGGAATCAGAAAAATTGCTCAATCCACTACAATCAGGCTTTAGGGCACAACACAGTACAGTTTCAGCTCTAGCCAAGGTGACCAACGACTGGCAATGTGAACTGGACAATAAAAGCTTTGCGCGGTATTTTTGGACCTAAGCAAGGCGTTAGACACTGTTGACCACAGTCTGCTGCTTTCGTCCCTCCGGAACATTGGTTTGGACCCTCTATCCCTAAGATGGTTCACTAACTACCTTTCTAGCCAACTCCAGCAAGTAAAGGCGGAAGGTGAAGTTTCTCCACTAAAACCCCTGTTGAGGGGTGTACCGCAAGGCTCCAGTGTAGGCCCCTTGCTCTTCACTATCTATATGAACAACATAGATGCCTCCATTAAAGAAGCACAAATACACCTTTTTGCAGATGACACGGTGCTTTACACTAGTAGCCCCACCCCTGATGCTGCACATAAAGCACTACAAAATGAATTTAATCAGCTGCAGCTTCAACTTCTAAACCAGAAGCTACTTTTTAATGCAAAAAAAAAACAATGTTCCTCTCACCGTTTGCTCATGCAACAAATCCTGCTACTGCTGGGATGCTCCCGCAGATCACTACTATCCTAGGTGAACAGTTGGAATACGTAACAAAGTTGAGGTATCTGAGGGTCTGGTTAGACCACAGACTTTCCTTCACTGACCACATACAAACTTAGACAAAGACTTGGCCTGTTCTTTAGGATCAACAATCTCCTTATAAGAGACGCCAAACTGAAATTGGTCCAAATGACCTTTCTTTCCTTAATAGATTATGCAGATTTTCTTTCTTCTAGTCAGGGTCCTGCCGGTGCTTTAGCAAAACTCAATGCTCTACCACAGAGCTTTAAGATTCGTCACAGGTCTACCGTACTCTACCCATCACTGTGCCCTGAACACTGCAGTGGGATGATCATCCTTAAGTTACAGTCGACAGAGAAATGCTGTGGTTTTGACCTACAAAGCTATTATAAATAAGCTGCCCCATTATATCTGTCTGTCTACCTTTTTGCACTCCTGGAAAGTATGCCCTGAGAAGTACTGTACCTCCTATATTTCTTTATATGTATACAAGGCAAAGTCACATACTGGCAGAGCAGCCATAAGCTATGTGCTACCCCAAATGTGGAACAAGCTGCAAAACACTTTGAAACTAACTCACCCCATCAGCTTAACAGCATTTAAATCACTATTTTTACGTCATAATAAAGAATCTTGTGCCTGTTTCCCCTGACTTATGACCCTCAAAAGATCCTATTGCACTTAGAGTTACTGCTGTCTAGGGCTTGGTCACATCTGATAATTGGCCCCTTCCCTTCTCTTCTCCACCTCTGTCATTTCCACACTTCCCCCAACCCCGGACACAACTTTGCACTCTAAACTCCTTCCTCCCTCTTTCATCCCCTCGAACCCTTCTCAACGACTGAGCCATCTAATCTCTATATCCTCTCCCTCTGTGGCTGTCCCTCAACATATGCCTTCTTGCCTCTATCACCTACCTTCTGCCCCCCCTCGCCTTCTCTTGCTGCTAACAGTAACCACTTTGAATACCTCCTCTCCTAAAACTACCGACTAGTGTAGCTATGTGTTTTTTGTTTTTTTTTAATTTTCTTTATTCTCCTACACCCCCTGGGCATCCTTCAGGAGTGCCCACTCGGAGCCCTACCCTACTCCCAACCTGAAGCCCCACATCTCCCCTGATCCCTTTTCCCCATACGGTCACAGGCAGACCCGACCCCCAGTACCATCTCCAGGGCTGATTCCGCCTTCCCTCAGTGGCTACCTCCTAAGTGTGAGGAGTCTTCCTGCAAGTCATCGGGTAGGCCCTGAGAGAGAGATCCAGGGGGCGCGACTGGGCCGGTATTTGGGATATGGCAGGGTCCACTGGGGCCACCGTCATCTCCCGACTAGTATAGGAGGCTTTTCTTGCTTTTTCCTGTTCCCCCCAACCCCGCAGAGCCCGGCCAGCAAGGCTATGTATTGCCCTGGGTTCGCCCACAGGCATTGCACCACGTCGCTACTGCACGATCCTCCAGCCACTGCCAGAGGTCGCCCAAAGCGAACGCTACCCCATACCCACCCCTGGGAAGAGAGAGCAGTCAGCGGACACTCAATCTCTTCCTTCCCCTGCCGACCCCCGGCGGCCCCAGTTCATTCCCGAACCCAGGTCGCCGGCATGGCGCGAGGTGTGGCATCCAGCACCTCAACCCTCAGCGCCACCGGGCCAGCATTAGCCATGTGTTCTTGATCCCTATATTGGATCACCTTACAATACTATTATACTATGGGGGAAGTGGTAAAACGGTACCTGGCCAGAATTCAATCTAGTATGGACACTAACCAGAGGTGGGAGCTCATAAAGCTGGGGATAGTGGAGGCAACCAAAACCTGCTGCAAAGCCCAGAGCAAGAAGGCTAGGGCTAAAAAACCGATCTGGTTGAGCAAGGAGGTCATGGAAACGGTAAGGAGGAAAAGAGCTGCCTTTAGGAAGTACAAGAAAACAGGAGGGGGAGGACAGGGAGGAGTACTTGACAGAATCGAAGGAGGTGACAAGGGCAGTAAGGAGCCAAGCATCTGCAGAACTCAGGCTGGCACAAGGTATTAGAGGGGAAGAAGGACTTCTTTAAGTACATCAGGGAGAAAAGGAGCTGTAAGGACCACATAGTAAGGATTAGGAAGGAGGGGGTTGGGTGGAAGCAGGGTGAATATAAAGTGAGCACTAAATGAGTACTTCTGCTCAGTATTTACTAAAGAGAAGAGGGGGTGACACCCAAGGTGGGAGAAATGACAGAAGCGGGGAGTGGTGACAGATGGGAAATCGTGGAGAGCAGAGTTCGAGAGGTTTGAAGGCACTGAGGGTGGACAAGGCACCAGGCCCAGATGACATCCACCTCAGGGTACTGAAGGAGCTGGCAGAGGTCCTTGCAGGACCTTGGCAGACTATTATGCCTCACTACATTGAGTGTGTACCTCAGGACGGAGGATGGCTCATGTGGTGCCCTCCACAAGAGTAGCCCAAGGATGAACCGGAAACTACAGACCAGTGAGCTCACATCCATCGTGGGGTGCTAATGGAGACTATCCTGAAGGAGAGGCTGGTGGCCCTCCTAGAGGCCAAAGGACTACAGGACAGCAGACAGCATGGCTTCATACGTGGCAGATCCTGCCAAACCAACCTGGTCAAGTTCTATGACAGGGTAACTAGGCAACTGGACAGGGGCCATGCAGTGGATGTCCTGTATCTGGACTTCAGTAAGGCATTCGACTCAGTGCCACATGGAAGGCTGGGAAGGAAGTTCATAGGCACAGGGGCAGGTGCAAAGCTGGTGAGATGGATAGGAAACTGGCTGCAGGGAAGGCAACAGAGGGTGGTGGTGGTTGGGGAGCTCTCACACCCAAGGGCAGTGACAAGCGGTGTTCCACAGGGCTCAGTGTTGGGACCAGTGTTGTTTGGGATATTCATTGCAGACATATCATGGGACATCAAGAGCAAGATCAGTCTGTTTGCTGATGATACCAAGGTAGGCGTGGTGGTGGATGACCTAGCGGGATGGCAGGGGTTGCAGGATGATCTGGCAAAGCTTGAAACCTGGTCAGACACCTGGCAACTGAGCTTTAATGCCAAAAAGTGCAAGGTGCTGCATTTTGGGATGAAGAACCCAAGGAGGAGTTACCAGCTAGGGGGAGTGCAGCTAGCCCAGACAGAGGAGGAGAAGGATCTGGGTGTGCTCATTACAGGGTCAATAAACAACTCTGCACAATGTAGGAAGGCAGCTGCAAAGACCAACAAAATGCTGGGTTGTACTGCAAGGGTATATCCTTGAGGAGGGAGGAGGTGATTCTGCCACTGTATAGGTCATTAGTTAGACCACACCTGGGTACTGCGTGCAATACTGGCCGTTCTGAAGAGGACATTAAGTTACTGGAGGGTGCAGCGCAGCGCGACAAAGATGATCAAGTGGCTGGGGGACTTATCATACGAGAGGAGGTTGAAGGAGTTGAACATGTACTCACTGGAGGAGAGGAGAGACAGGGGTGACACGATTGAAACCTTTAAATACATGAATGGAATAAACAAGATAAGTACAGAGGGGCTGTTCAAAGTAAGGAAGGGGAGGGCCACCAGGGGCCATGATATGAGACTGGAGCGAGGAAGGTTCTGGAGGGAGATGAGGAGACACTTTTTTACAGAGAGGGTGGTGGCTGGGTGGAATGCGTTACCTGCTGAAGTGGTATGCAGTAGAACAGTGGACTGCTTCAAACGAGGATGGGACAGGACAAGGGGGAGGGTTAATGAAGGGGAAGGGCGGAAGGGAAGGGCAGCTGCAGAATAAGGGGTGCTAGCTGCACATTCGAGCAGACTTGATAGACCTCTAGGCCTTTATCTGCTGGCAAATTTCGTATGTTCGTATTTACTTTATCTTTGTTCATATTGAAGTTTTACTGAATCATCTGACCTATACATATCTGTCAATGTTTCATGCTGTACTTATTGTATATACCATAGTTTGTTGTATTCTGTTGTTCACTGTTCCTAGTGACAAATCCAAGTCCACCTCGAAAATGAGCATTGCTCAATGGTGATCGCCTGGCCAAATAAAGACTTTGATTGATTGATTGATATATATATATATATTACCGTGGCAGTATAGTTAAGGTTGAGTAAACAGTTTAATGTTAAACCCAAAATTTTGCACGTTAAAACTTTGTCACCGTATGACGGATTTGCCTGACATTTTGCAAGTGAGGTCTGGTACCATAGATCTCTGGATCTGGCAAGTTGCCTTATGGTCAGATCTGCAGTTGCGGAGCTGCAGAACTCCCAAAAAAAAAAATGCAAAAAAAAATTGACTTTTTGCGCATATATTTGCTCGCGCCTACAGCCCGCACAATTTGTCTGTTTGATCTGAAATCTTCAAGGAACATGCAATCTGGGTCACTAATATGCCTTTTGAAGATTTGGTGAAAAAATATTAAACTGTTCAGAAGTTATTCAAAACACAAGTTTCCCATTATAGTCAATGAGGAAAAAAAAATATGTGTATATGTGTCTCACGAAAGCCAGTACATTTTACTTTTGCAAATGGCCCTTTTACTTTCGTGCTGCGGCCATCTCGTTTTCAGTTAGTGAGAGAGAGAAGTGCCTGGCGTTTAAATTAAGGATAGCTTACAGGGCGCATAGTCCTAAATTTACCCCAGCCTAGGGCCGTTCTCCCAGGCCCTTGCCATTGAAGTCCTTCTTGGGGCCCATAACAAAACAATTACACTGTTATCAGTCTACATCCCACCAAAGAACTTGACCCAAGGTCTCCAAGCCGTCATAGACTGCCTTGGAAGCCTGACCCTAAGCTCCGAGGTTATACATCTTGATGATTTCAATATTAATTGGCTTGCCCCTGAAGCTAACCACTTTAAAAATGCAATTCAGGCTGTCCACTTTACACGGCTCACTGAAGCCCCACTAGAACCAATTACAGAATGAGCACTAGTACTCTGCTTGACTGGGTACTCACGAACCGACCTGAGCATATTTCCAACGTCTCTGTCCTCCCGGACGACATCAGTGACCACTCCCCTGTCATGTTCAGTTGGGCTAATAATTTCACCAAACCTCCAAGAACAGTCACCAACAGGGTCCTCAAATCTGGTCACATAGGCCGCTTTAAAGAAGATCTCCTCAGCGCTGACTGGGCAAGCAGTGCTTGGGGCTTCTGACACTGATAGTGCGCTTGACCATTTCATCCTCCTATTCAATACGATCTGCGACACTCATGCACCCTTCAAAAAGTGTAAAATCAAAGGCCATTTTAACCCCTGGATGAGCCCAGACACCCTTGAACGTATGAAAAATAGAGACCATCTCTGGCATGTAGCCAGGGCCACATGGAAGCAGTCAGACATCCTGAATTACAAACGGGCCAGGAATAACTGTACCAGGACCATCCTAATAGCCAAAAACTTGTGCTACAAGGAGGTCCTAGCCAAGAACTGGAATGATGGTCCTAAATTCTGGGCAAACTTAAAAGAGGTCACTGGACGTGAGCCCAAAATGGCCCCCACCATGGTCAGCGTTGATGGATCCCCCATCCTTGATCCTAAATCTATAGCCAACACCTTCAACCTTGCCTTAACCGACCTCAGTAATGTCCTCCCTACCGACTTCTTCTCCCTAACCAACCCTGCTGATCCTACACAGACCCCAGTGCATCCCCCTTTTCGCTTCAAGACTATTACTATTGGGGACGCCAGGAAATGCCTGCGTAAGATGCTTGGTAAGGGGAGATATAGTGGAGATAACCTTGATCTGAAACTAATCTTGCTCTCTCTGGAAGAAATCATGTCTCTCCTTACCCATATCCTCAACCTATCATTCCGGTTCGCAGTATTCCCTCAAAAATGGAAAGCCTCAGTAGTTACCCCTGTGTACAAGAGTGGGGATCGGGCCATTCCCGAGAACTATAGACCCATCTCTATACTTTCACCACTCTCGAAGGCCCTGGAACAAATCATCGCAGACCAACTTGTAGAATAACTGGACAAACATAAGCTCCTATGCCCTGAGCAGCGTGGCTTTAGGGCAGGGCACAGCACCACTACAGCCCTCCTGGAATTCACGGGCATCCATAAATCTCTCGATCTTGGACAGGTTGCTGGGGCAATCTATATCGATCCAACAGAGGCCTTCGATATGGTCAATCATGCCCTCCTAGTTGACCAACTCACTGCTACAGGCCTTGCCACCGAGGTGGTTGCATTGTTCCACAGTTACCTGCATTGCCGCTCCCAGCAAGTTAGGATAGGTACTGTCCTCTCAGTCAGTAAACCTATCTGCTCAGGTGTTCCGCAGGGGTCAATACTGGGTCCCCTTCTATTCAGCTTATTCTTGGAATTGCCTCCCCCAAGCCAGTCAAGACCGCATCTTCCTTAATGCAGATGATGCGGTTGTCTTCTCAAATGGCTCAGACCCCAGTGCCCTTGAGCAGCAACTGCAGAGTGACTTCACCAGTGTAGAGACGTGGTTCAAAGATCATAAATTGATAATGAACTCCAAGAAAACAAAAACCATGCTGTTTTCCAGCTCTCTAAACAAACACAAAAACTACCCCCCATCAATATGCAATAGTGGTGGGGTTTCCCTTGAACTTGTTCAACACTTTAAATACCTCGGTATCACTATTGAAAACTCTCTCTCCTATACTCTCCACATTGACAATACGGCCAAAGCTATCAACAAGTGCATAGGGCTACTTTATTGTCACAAGCATAGCCTCTCCCCTGAAGCCCTCAGCATAGCTGTTCACAGTTTTGTGGGTTCCCTGGTGGACTACGGGCTGCCTATATATATGGTTCTGCCACAGATACTGTTCTCTGGTGCAAAAAACTGCACTCAACAAAGCCTGCTCGGCACACCTTAGGTGCGCACCGACTGACTCACACCTGTGATCTTTATGCCCGGGCACACTGGTTCACGCTCAGTGGCCAACTAAAATATCAATCCTGCCTTCTGGCCAAAAAGATCTGCCTTGGTCAGCTACCGCCAGGGGTCCAACAACTTCTGGTCCCCAGCAATAATCCACGGCACACCCATAACTCTGAACACCAGTCCTTCCTAACTCCGAAATGTCGAACATCTCAAGGACAAAGGTCCTTTGCATACCGTGCATCACTGTGGTTCAGCTCCCTCCAGGAGAACATTGCATGCCTGCCCACACTGGGTACTTTCAAAATGAACTTGAAGTTCCTTATGATATGCAAATCTCGATGTGCCTGCCATCGCTAGCACCACCTTTCCATGCCCCCATCACTACTTCCATCCCCTGCCCCTAAACCCTTCCCTCTCTCCCCTGAGTAGGCCCTCCTGCTCCCCCAACACACCTAGCACCCTCTCCCTCTTCCTCCAATCTAGTCACCTCCATCCGATCCCTACTGTTTTACTTGTATTACGCTCTCCTTTTGCACACTGCACTTGGGCTCCTCCCCTTCACCCCTTTTTTTCTTTAGCACTTGGCAACGCTCCAAACAACCTCTTGTTTGCGGACAACTGACTGGTTTCACCGTTGGACACTATAAATTGTCTGCTTTCCTGTGACCTGTACTGTGTTTTATATATAATCCTGTTTGTTTACCTTTGTATTTCTGCAATCCTTTGTATAATTTCACCTATTTGTTGTACTGCAATGTCCTGATGTGGAACCTATGTAAAGAGCTCTGAGCTCAAATGGTTTTCTGAGTACTGAAATAAATAAATAAATAAATGTGGGACGCCCTATGTAAACACTGACTTGTGTTTACCTAGTTGGGTCCTGAGGATGCCAGCCCTATCTTTATTTTGGGGTAAAACCCCCCAGAAATGCCGTTTTAAAACTTGGAGCCCCAGTACTTTCACAAATTGGGACAGAAACTGCCACAACACTTTCACAAACTTGAAAGTTTTGTGCTGTTTTTTGCAAAACTCACAATATGTGAAAGTAATTTGTCCAAAAACTGCAAATTTTTGCCATCCCACTGCAAAAAACAGTTAGGGCTTTTGGGCTGAAATTTACAGGGTTGCAAGCCCTTGTCACACAGATGTGCCTTTTGGTGTTTTTGTACCAAAACATTCAACAGGCCCAAAGTTACAGTGCCCTGAAGTTGAGAAATTTCCCATGGGATAACATTGCGGTGCCCATGGTGCCTTCTGGCACCCGTATCTCAAAAACGAAGCAAGATACAGAGTTTTTGCTACCTGCAACAGGTGAAATAACCTGCAGAAACAAGTTTGGAAATCGTAGATTACACCAGCAGTAGAATTTTTTTTTTTCTACTTGCTACGGTTACGGAGATATTTGCAAACTAGTGTCACAAGGGTTCCAAGGATGCCTTTTCAGTGCATTTTGATGCCCGTATCTTGTAAATGATATGAGATATGGACTTTGTTGACTTATCTCATGTGGAGGTTACGCTGTCATGATTACAACAGCACTTTAATTTTTTTCATAGCTGCTATTGTTGCTGAGATATTGGCAAATTAGTGTTACAAGGGTTCCTTGCCCTATAGGGCTGCTGTGTGGCTCCTTTGTTATATGTAAGTGGGAGCACAGGGCCTGGAGGGTCCGCTCTCCCACATATGCATACCATTACGCAAAAAATGGGCAATGTGAAAGGAGTGCAGGGCCCAGAGGGCCCACGCTCCAAGTAACACATACCACTTACCAGTTACATTACACTTTCTCAAAAAGAAGGGAAATTCATTGCAAAAAACTCTGTTAATGCATCGGTTAGGGTTTATAGCACAGTGACAAAAGTTTGGAAATGTGATACTAGGGTTACAACCCCTACCACCCCACCCCCACCCTCCACACATCATCAGGGATCGGGGTGTGTGTTAGGGTAGTCGGGCCTAACTCTTACCCCATTCTCCTATACTGTACCACCTCAGCTTGTTTACACATGGAATGAGGTGAAGGGCCAATGACCCCAATGCACACCCTGATGCCTGTTGGTGTGTGAAGGGTGGTAGGGGTGTAACCCTAACGTCACATTTCCAAACTTTTGTCGCTGTGCTATAAACCCTAACTGACACATTAGCAGAGTTTTTTGCAATGAATATATAAATATATATATATATATATATGTGTGTATTATTTTTCTTTGATAGGGTCCTATTTTTCCAAGATACTAAACTCTTCTCTGCCTTTATTATATAGTCAGTCCATTTCTCCAGATCTATGTCCCCTTTTCGAAATTTAACGTCTACATTTTCACGGGTTTCTCACTTATTTGGACTCCAGCAATAAAGTGGTTATTGTCTGTATTCTGCATATTACCTACAGTAATCTCGACATATTTGCTATAATTTATATTTGCTCCTGCTGCTTGAGGAAAGGTATTTACTGTCTTTTGCCCAATGTGACCTGCATCATCCTTACCCAGAATGATACATAAATTATCAGCACATGCTAGAGACTTAATTGCATGGGTATCCTGTGTAAGTTACATCCCTTTGATAGCGCTGTTTTGCTGTATCAACCTTAACAAGGGATCTAAAGAAAAAATATACAATAATGGGCTTAACGGATAACCTTGTCTAACCCCTGTCTTTACCAATATCTTGTTCCCATAATGTGAGTTAATAAAAGGTAATAAGGTTGCTCCGTTATTCAGGGCCATAATTCACTTTACAAATTGTGTTGGAATCCCATATTTTAACAAAACACACTTCAGATATTAATTAGGGACCTTCTCAAAAGCCTTCTCCTGATCCATAGCAAGTCGGAATCCTTCAGCCTGTCCTCTGTTTCCTCTTTCTGTAATTTTTCTTATAATAATTAACTTATCCATAATGCCCCTCAGAGATATGGCACATATTCGCTCTGGATAAATTACTACTGCTGCCGTTTTTTGTAATCTTTGAGCTAACGTTTTAGACAGGATTTTTATATCAGAATTTAACAAGCTTAATAGTCTCCAGTTAATTAAGTCCACTCTGCTCCCTTTTTTATGAAGAAGAATTAGGATGGCACATTGCATAGAAGGAGATATTACCCCAGTATCTAATATTTCATTAAACAATGCCTGCAATACTGGGACTAACTACCCTTTAAATGCTTTATAAAATTCTGATGGGAGGTCATCTGTCCCCGGTGCAGTATTATTTCCTAGTTGTGATATAGCCCACTCTACTTCAGTTAGCATAATAGGACTCTGTGCCTGAGCTACACTCTCGGAAGGGATCTGGGGGATATTCAAGTCATCAGATATATTCATGGGGGTTGTAACGTTTCCCTGTTCCCCAAAAGTTTAGTAAAGTGAGTTTGCACTTCTCCCAAAATTTAATTAATGTCTTGACACCATATGTCCATCAGATGCTTTTTTAATTTCTACCATTAACCTAGCATCAATCCTGTTTTTGCAGCCATGAAACGCGTCAAAGGTTTGAGCTTTCCCTTGGGTCCCAAATTTTAATTCTTGTTCTAGAGAGGATAACCTGTCATATTGAAAGTTTTCTCATCTTTTACATTATTAATCTGTTCTGATAAGTTTACCGTTCCTGGGTTTTGTGAGATAAGACAGTTTAACACTGTTCTAAGTTTTAAATATTGTGTATACTGCAGATTGTTTCTTGTCCATCCCCATTTCTGAAAACATTTCTGAAATTCTTGTTCTAGGGAATGGGATGTGGATATGATGTTCTATCCACACTGTCTGACAGTTGCCTTTCCTGTTAAGACTTGGCAGAGATGACTTCAAGTTGGCTCCTCCCACCCACCCAGGTGGTAACTCCCTTGGCTCCACCCCATGATACCAGATCTTCCTTTCCGCTGGAAGAAGCATATTTCCCTCCTTACTGCTCCCGCGCTGAGTAGGCCCTGGTGCTTAAATCTTCGAATTTACTTCCAAAACAAACTAAAACTCATTCGAGTTTCGTATTCACCTTGATCTTTGATCACAACTGCAATGGAGGATAAATCTTCGCCTGGATTTCGCTGGTGTCCATGCAGGCAGAAGATGTCCTGTACCGACCCTCATGCCTCATGCATTTACTGTCTGGGCCATGATCATGATCCGCAGGCCTGCGACTTTTGTCGGTCGTTTTGTACGAATGTCCTGGAGGATTGCGTTGCCTGCCTAAAGTTGGTCCATCCGGAGAAACATTATCCGCCGGTCAAATCTAAGGAAGCCCGTTGGGTGGTCTCCATGGCTATGGGGTCCGCCAAGCAGTAAGAGCAGCTCAAGGTCTTCAAGGAGGAGGTGGCCCAGGCCACTGCTCAATCCTTTTCTGCCTCTGCCTTCGTTCTGCTCCAGTTGGGCTCCACTTATTCGGCCTCCTTCAAGGAGTTGTGCCAATCCCTCTTGACCAAAAGGGAGGGCCCATCCAAATCGCACCGTTCCCACTTATGCAAGAAGTAGTCCAGGAAGGATAAAGAGAAGACTCCTCATCAATGATGCTGGGACTGGAAACATTCCCACTCTCAGGAATCTGGGGTTTTGACTATGGTCGAAACCGCAGTCATGGCCACTGGCTTCATGGTAATCCCATCAGGCCAGTTGGCTGAGATGCTGGTCGATGATGCAGACAAGATCTTTCTCAATCCTGTTGACCAATTGTCATCTGAAGAGGCTGACAACTCTCTTTTCAGGACCCCGGTCCTGCCGGTGACCACTGACAGGTTGGCCCAGCCCGCTGAGCCAGACCCGCTGATCATCAGCCCAGACCATGAGGAGCCGTGGACCTCCCAGGCTCCCTCAGAGGCCTTCTGTTGGCACCAACAACAGCAGAGGTCGAGGTCATCTTCATCCTCAGGGTCGAGCAGGTCCCGCCGACATCGGCAGTCTCACTCTCGGCACCATGGGAAGCGGTGCCGCCGCTCCTTGTCTTCGTCCTTCTCAGGTGAGGATAGGCTTCGGAGCAGATTGCATCGAGCTATAAAGACCTCATGTGGCAACAGTTAGTTCTGTCTAGGCTAAAGCTGACACTGGCTACCACCCCGGCCATTACCTGGCTGTCACCCAAAAGGCTGACTCTGACTCCCGGTCGACATCATTCCTCCCCCAGCGGAGCCGGTTCAGACCATGTCGTCTCATCCTAAGCAGGCTTCCCCCACTGACAGTGGTGGAGCCACCACCTAAGCAGCCAATGACCGGGACTCTAACCAAGGAGTCTCGGACGGCCAAGGGGCATCCCCATTGGCTAGCAGTCAGTCTTATGCCTAACCGCCCACGGCAGGTCAAAGGTGACATGGGGGATTGAATACTTTATGCGGACTCCACGGAGTTCGAGGATTCCTCTTTGCACTCCTGTCCATTGAACACAGAGTCGATCGGGGATCTTTGTATGGATGAAGGCCCTATTTCATTCATGGGCATTCTCCGCCTCATCTCCAAGTCTGCAGGAATGAAACTGGAGCCCTTCCAAAAGCCTGTTTGCTATCCCCTTACAGAAATCCTGGACAAAGGGAACTTTCCGACGGAGGCTTTCCCAGTGGCCGAGGCCACTGTCAGCCCTGCCCTGGAGCTCTGGCAGCACCCTGCCTCTTGCCCTGCGCCCTCGGCCTGGATGGCCCATAAATATCCGTTGTCCACCAGTACCCTTTCAGGGTTCACCGAGCATCCCTCGGCTGAGGGGTTGGTGGCTGACTCTGTGTTTCGGCGCTCGGGCAATACCGGGGACGTCGACAGACTGCCGGACAAAGAGTCCAAGAAATTGGACCATTCAGCTAAGAAGATTTATGCTGCTTCTTCGCTAGGCCTCCACCAGGCGAGCTCGGCCATCTTGATGGCACACTTCTTTCATGCCCTATTAGGCTCCCTGGATGAGGTGATTCCTCACCTTCCTGCGGACCTTCAGACCATGTCAAACAGGTCCATGATGAGGGTAGGGCAGTGGTAAAACAGCAACTCCAGATGGCTCTGGACATTGGTGATTCTTGTGCCCACTCAGTGGCAGCCACGGTTGCCATGTGCCGTGGGGCCTGGCTGCAGATCTCGACCTTCACGGCACATACCCAGCACAAGCTGGCAGATGTCCTCTTTTTGGGCACCGACCTATTTGGGCCTGGTGTGGAGGGTCACCTCCAGCACATTGAGAAGTCCAATACCACCCTGGACTTCATGACTTCTGCCCAGAAGGACCCCAAGGGCCACAAGCAGCAGAAGAACAAGCCCTTTTGGTCCTCTACTCCTGTGGCAAAACCAGCCCAGCATCAGTCTGGCCAGCAGGCTCAGTCCTGGTGACCTCTGGCCAAGTCTGTGGTCTCGGTGGTCCAAAAGCCCGGAGGAAAGGGACCTGGTGTCTCCTCAGCTGGATCCTCCTCCTCCAAGCCTGCTTACTGACGGGATGGGGGTTGCCACCCTCATGCCTGCAACGCTTCCCCTGGATCCTCCTGTGGGGGGCCGGCATCGCCACTTCCTTTCCACCTAGTCCGCTGTTACCACAGACAGGTGGGTTCTGTAAGTGGTCAGTCAGGGTCTGCATCTGGAATTCGATCAGTACCCTCCAAGCCAACCCCACACGAGGACTTGGTGTCTGCAGACACTCAGTTGGCTCTTCGAGACAACATAGCCCAGCTCCTCTGCAAGGAGGTTGTGGTCAGAGTTGTGGATCCTCCAGTACATCCAGAGTTTGTCTCCAGGTACTTCCTGGTGCCAAAGCAGATGGGGGGCTGGTGCCTCATTCTAGACCTGCACGACCTGAACAA
The DNA here is from genome assembly GCA_016271365.2 of Neoceratodus forsteri. NCBI lineage: Eukaryota > Metazoa > Chordata > Ceratodontiformes > Ceratodontidae > Neoceratodus > Neoceratodus forsteri. The sequence goes on along the minus strand of CM028134.1, from coordinate 1,063,668,997 downwards.
ATTTCTCAGGTTTCACATCTTCAGAATGGTAACTCTGTCCCAGATCATACCATCTCTGGATCTAAACATGTAGTTTTGCTCTCTGGATCTTCAGGATGAGTTCTTTCACGTCCCAATCCATCCATCCCACCGAAGTTTCCTCCACTTCCGAGCAGAAGGAACCCTTTACGAGTTTCAAGCCATGCCTTTCGGCCTCTCCTCAGCTTCCAGGGTCTTCACCAAATGCATTGTAGTGGTGGCAGCTTACCTGAGGTGCTGAGGGTTCCGGGTATACCCCTACCTGGACAACTGGCTGATAGCAGTCCAGAGACATGGCCCTCCAGACCTGCCTCAACCTTGGCCTCCTGGTCAACGAGACAAGGTCAGAACTCGTGCTCTCACAGGTGATCAGCTTCATCAGAGCAGAGCTTGACTCGCACGGAGCCAGAGCTTGGTTTCCAGCGGACACGGTGGAGGTTCTCTCCTCCTTTGACTGATCATTTCTGGTTGGGTGCTTGCACCCTGCCCAGAACTTCCTGCGCCTTCTGGATTACAAGGCGGCTTCTACCAGCGTGCTCCAATGGGTCCATTGGCATATGCACGCACTCTAGTGGGAGTTGGCCAGCCAGTGGTCTCTGTGCAAAGGTCACTTTGGCCAGCTGGTCACTGTGACCCAGAAGATGTGGGATGCCCTCCAGTGGTCGCTTGTCCCAGAGCATCTGCAGGAAGGGATTCCATTTATCTGTCCCGAGCCAACAGACATCCTGACTACCGATGCCTCTCTCATGGGCTGGGGTGCCCATCTGGGGGAACACAAAATCCACAGGCTCTGGACCCCCTCAGGAATCCTGATGCCACATCAACCTGCTGGAGCTCCGAGCAGTCAGGCTGGTGCTGACTGCCTTCACTTCGTTTGTTCGGGGTCAAGTGGTCCAAGTCCAGACGGACAACACCATGACCATATACTACCTCAACAAACAAGGTGGAACGCACTCCCTGCCCCTGTGCAAGGAAGCCCTCTGCATTTGGACTCTCGTGCACAGCCTGAAGGTGAATCTACTAGCCATCCATGTGGCAGGAGCCTCCAATCAGCTGGCGGATGCTCTCAGCTGGTTGGGTGAGGTGTCTCATGAGTGGTCCCTCCATCCGGAGGTAGTTCACAGTCTGTTCCCCCAGTGGGGCACCCCTCAGATGGACTTGTTCGCCTCCAGGGAGAATGCAAAGCTGAAGCTGTTTTGTGCCCACCCCCCTCAGCAGGGAATGCTGCAGGAGGATGCCTTCTTGAGGCCTTGGACCCCAGGCCTCTTCTATGCCTTCTCTCCACTTCCCCTGATCCACAAGGTGTTACTCAAGGTCAGGAGGGACAAGGCACAGGTGATCCTGGTGGCTCCGGACTGGCCCCACCAGTTTTGGTACCCCGATCTCCTCAGCCTCCACAACAGGCCCCCGAGGCATCTTCTCATATGCCCGGACCTGCTCTCAATCAGACGGGGAAGGTTCTCCACCCAGACCTTTAATCCCTGCACCTGACAGCCTGGTTCCTGAGTGGCTAGAGTTCCAGGCTTTGAGTCTCTCTGTAGATGTCCTCACTGTCATGGCGGTGTCTAGAAAGGAATCGACCAGAAAACGCTATGCCTTCAAATGGAAGAGATTCTCCATTTGGTGTCAGGGCAAGGGGTTGGATCCTTCGACCTGTCCTGTGGCTAACATTTTGGACTGTCGTCTCTCTCCTAAGGGGGACTTTGGTCGATGACCCTTAAGGTGCACCTGGCGGCCATCTCTGCTTACCGGCCGCAAACTGGTCAGCAGTCAGTGGAACAGGAGAAGGTGGTCTGGCACTCCCCCCGGTGTGTGAACCACCACCACCGTGGGACTTGTTGCTGGTTTTGGCAAAGCTCATGGGCAAGTCATTCAAACCGATGCACAGGTGTGAGATGCATCACCTGTCATGGAAGACCGCCTTCCTGGTGGCTATCACATCACAGTGTCAGTGTCAGTGGCTCAGTAGGTAGCACACTTGCTTCTGAGGCTGGGAGATCAGAGGGCTGTGGGTTCAGTTCCCACATCTGGTACTTGGGTTAATATCCCAATACTGACACTGTAGTGCAGCATGAGGGGGGTGCTGTACTTCTGATGTGCCGTCTTTCGGATAAGACGTTAAACAGAGGTTCCCTCTGCCTGGATTGGTGGTAGTTCAGGTGGATGTTAAAGATCCCATGGCACTTATCGAAAGAGTAGGGAATTTCCGGTGTCCTGTTGAGGATTCCTCATTTCACTAAAAATACCATCAACTGCTTAATCTGGTTTCAATCTCAGTTGCTTATCATCATAACCCCCGTCGCCCCTGAAAAAGGGACTTCTAGGCCCAGTGGGCTTACCGGGTCAACAAATCTCAACAAACAAGCAAACATCAGCCAGAAGGATCAGTGAGCTCCAAGTGCTCTCGGTGGAGTCTCCTTACCTGGTCTTCCACAGGGACAAGGTTGTCCTGTGCCCCAACCCAAAGTTCCTCCCGAAGATTGTGTCAGAGTTTCACCTGAACTAAGTGATGACTACCGGTGTTCTTCCCAAATCACACCTCAGAGGCCGAACACAGGCTCCATACTCTGGACCTGAGGCTGGCACTCACTTATTACAAAGAGCGCACGGCTGGAGTTCAGGGAGAGGTTCGCCAACTGTTTGTCACCTACACTGAAGCCACACCTGGCAAACCTGCAGCCAAGCGGACAATTGGCAGGTGGATCACATTTTGCATTGATCTCTGCTATCGGTTGGTGGGTAGGGAGCCTCCTGGAGGGCTAAGGGCTCATTCCACCCGCCATACCACTGCAATGGTGGCTGCTTCTAGGGACGTCCCTATCCAGGAAATCTGCAGGGCTGCTACCTGGAACTCAACACACACCTTCATTTCCCATTACCTCATCGACCTAAAGTCATGCTGGGATGCTGGTTTTGGGGCCTTAGTTCTCCAGTCTCTGTTCCCTAAGTAGAGGGTGTGTGCCTTGCCTCCCTCCTCCCGGAGAACTGCTAGGAGTCTGCCAGACAGTGTGGATAGAACATCATATCCACATCCCTAGAAACACAGGTTACTCACCTGTAACAGTAGTTCTAGGAGTGGTATATGATATTCATCCACATGGACCCACCTGACCTTCCCAGCTTTGGCGCACACTCTGCTACCAGCGGGCAAGATCTGGCATCATGGGGCAGAGCCAAGGGAGTTACCACCTAGGTGGGTGGGAGGAGCCAGTTTGAAGACATTTCCAGCTAGTCTTAAAGGGAAAGGCAACTGCCAGACTGTGTGGTTGAACATCATTTACCACTCCTAGAACTACTGTCACAGGTGAGTAACCTGTGTTTTTGTCTCCTTCCACCATTGCTCCATCGTATCATACGTAGGTATAAATAGTTCCACCCATCCTGATCTCACATCCTCCTGTTCTAACATGGAGGCATTTAGTCTCCAAGGAAAGTGGGTTTCAGATTTCCAACTTCCTGTTGAACGTGTACATGAAATGGCCAGGTGGTCTGTACTCTCTTATCGCCGTTGTCTAGCTGCATTAATTTTAAAGGCTGCTGACAAAAAAAAGAAATTGATCCTAGTGGACAAAGTCCCTTAAAAAATGTGTCTTTCAGTCCCTTCTGTCTTGTGCCACACCATCTTGCAACCCGCTATGGAAATCATCTCTTTCAAATAATTCATATAGTTATACAGCTTCTTAGTCTGACCACCCCCTCCCCCAATCAGCTAGAGAAAGCTCACAGTTAAAATCCCCTCCAAAGATAACTTCTTTTTATGTGTAAATAAGGCCTTATAGCCTGAATTAATGCAGTTCTCCCAGCTTTTGTTTGCGGGGCATATACATTTATGAGTTTCAGATCAGTTCCCAAGTGTTCTATATCCAATAAAAGGGCTCTTCCAGGTTCTGTTTCTACAAATTTTTGAACAGATGCCATGACTTCCCTAAATAATATGCCCATCACGTCACACTTCTGTGCCCTGAGACTGAAAGGAAGTCCCATGTGGCCACAGCCTCTTTGCAGCTGAAATTTCATGTAATGATTTTAACCTTTTATCTTGCACAAAGAATATATTTCCTGGTAGGGTATCTAAAACGGCCATAGTAGTAACCCTTTTCCTATATGCTTTAATGATGTTCACATTTATTGAAACTGGAGATATTATAGTTCCTCTGCACATATGGAACTGTTAGGGGCAGATATCTGTTGCCACCCAGGCCTGGGATCTAGTTCTCCATTTAATTTTGTTTGCTACTGAGGATTCTTGCACTGACTCATCCCAGTCTGAGGAATGACCTGGAGCAGAAGTTATGGATGAGTTCTCCATGTCCCCTCAATGTTTGGCGGTATCCAGTGCTGTGTACTTGTTTTGTACTGGAATCCCAACATTTTTCTGCAAAACAGGGTTTATTTGTTTTCCCTTACTCTTTTCCTCGAGGAGACCACGCTCATGTCAATTTCTTCAGGAGGTGGGGGAGGGGGCATTGCACTCTGCCCAGGTAAATTGCTCTCCACATTATTTCCCCCATGGGGGCAATTGAGCACCCTCCTCCACCTCTCCATGTTCTTTTCCACCTCTAATCTCTCCAACTGCAGTCCGTACAGACTCATCCTCTCCCTGCTCATTTCCTCCAATATTGTCTGCTAAGGGGTTTCGAGAAGGTCCTGGGGCTGTCTCAAAAACGGTTTGGGCAGAGGTACTTGTCTCCTCCCTGCTGTTCTGTTATTCTCAGAGAATCTCTGAGCTGATGCCCCCGTTGTCTGTTCCTGACATATAATATCATCCTGATTCAACCCTCCAGTCCTGTTGTGTGAGGCCCAAGGACACTGCCGACAAGAGTGTCCCTGCTCCTTACACAGGTTACACCTAAAGGGATTACGACTCCTCATACTAATGTGGCCATATTCAAAACACAAATCACATTTTTCTGCCCCACGAGCTGCACTTAGGTGGCCCTTTGACCCACACTTATGACAGGAATCAGGGTTGCCCAGGGTAAAAACAATCCTCTGTCCTTCCCCAGGTAAAAACACCTAGGTAGATGACATACCTGTATTAGTCTGTCTTAATCGCACCCTGATTCCAACCCCCAGTCCATACCTGCTCCATATCGATTATGGGAATGGCAGTTGCCAGCACGTCAGTGTTGATTTAACCAATATTGAACGTCTGACGCATTCACACTGTTATTCCTAAACATCACAGTGACGGTTTTAATTGCTGGCTAAGATGGAGGAATTGCAATAAAATGATCCCACAATTCAGTACTTTTCAGCTGTTCATAGTTGAACCAAAATCTTTCCAAAGATTTAAGTGTTTTGAAATGAATATCAAATGTTGTTTCTCCAGAATTATGAATCACTGCATACAGTTCTGCTAAAAAAAAAATATCCCATAGATTTCTTTAACAAGGTCCTGATTACATAAATTCGATCCGGAGGCTGCTTTTAACCTACCTATAGCTTAGTCTCACAGTATTGCACCCTTTGCAAGAGCTCTCTTTATGCTGCAGAAAGTTCTGCAAGCCTAAAAGTTCTTGGGGGCTCAGCAGTTGTAGATCTTGATGGGGGGGGGTGTGAATCCACATCAGAGTCCCCTGACTTCCCAGCTTCAGAGGCATTTGGAGAGGGCATATCCTCTTCCTGAAACTGCTCATCATCATCAGTCTCTAAAGGTCTGGGCGGGGGACACGAGTCCTGTCAACAGAATTTTCAATTTGCAGAATTTGTTTGTGCTCTCAGTCATTATTACTGTCCCAGGTATTACAGGTTCTGTACTCCCACTTTCCATTGGGCCAACATTAACAGATTCTGAAAATTCCACAGCTGTATTGGGGCTTAAATGTGAATCTGCTTCTACGAACATATGAATCTGCCAGCAGAAACGGGCCTTACAGTCTGTCAAGTTAGTCTGCTCGAATGCTCAGCTAGCACCCTTATACTGCAGCTGCCCCACCCTTCTCTCCCCCCTCTCACCTTTACCCCCCCTCACCCTGTCCCATGCCCTTTTAAAACTGCTTACTGTGTTACAGGATACCACCTCCTCAGGTAGTGTTCCATCTCTTCACCACCCTCTCTGTGAAAAAAATGCCTCCTCATCTCTCTCCGATATCTTCCACCCTCCAACCCGAGACCGTGCCCTCTGGTGTCGCTTCCCCTCCTCATCTTAAATATTATTTATTTAGCTTACTGGGTAAGTACATTAGACAATTATATGCCTATTTTTAGGAATGACCCGGGAGAATACAACATGAGGAACAACAGTCAAGGAGACATGGCAAAGAGAGTACAGTTTTTAGTCACAGTAAACAAATGTGGGAAATATATCATTTGACGCTAGGGGAAACATACAGTAGTAAGCACATTTCAGATTATACACTCTAGACTAGCTAGTTCAACTGACAGATATATACAGGTCATCATACATAGGAGTGGAGCATAGCTCAAGGACTGGATTGGTCATAATATAACTTATAACATTGTCATATACACCCCCTAGACTAGTTGGATCGTGGACAAGTATATACAGCTCATCACATTTTTCTAAATATGCACATGTTAGACAGAAACAGAAACACTTGGTAGTAAAGGTTTCTACCAAGTGACCAAAATTCACAATATGTCATGGTTGTAGCCTATGACGTGGAGCAATAATGGGTGTAAAATGCCCAAGGCTTTTTAGCCAGGAGTAGTCAGAAGTCATTGATACAGTGGGAAAATATCTCCAGGAATTCAATGGAGACACCCTGGGAGGTTCAGACAAAACAATTTGACACTTTACTCTAGGGAGGTTTGGGGCAGTCACACTCTGATGCTAGTTTAGGAAATCCCACAGGAATTTCGAGAACTTAGATGGAGGGGCAGCTCGGATATCCACAGGCATGAATTCTAGAGTCTGGGCGCACTTATGGCAAGTCCGATCCCTCATGAGGTCCGGGTGGGGAGGGACTTGAGCATCCCTGATGTGAGAGACCTAAGTTGGTAGGGGTGGGATTCAGTTTAGGCAGAAGCCGGGCCAGCTCCTGGGGGTGCTAGTTCTGATCACTTTCCCGAGAGGCATCCCAAACCAAAATCAAGGTATCTAGCTGGTGAGAGCCAGCAGAGTTTCTCATATAGCTCACAACGGTGGGTGAGTCAGGGGGCAGCCAAGGCAAAATGACAATATCGTATTAAGCAGTGTACCACTGGGTGAGATGTGTCTTTGGAAGCGAGCAAATAGAGTTGCAGCCCATAGCTGAGGGAGGAGGAAGGTACACCCTTGCAGCTAGGGCAAGCTTGGCTGCGGTGTAAGGTTACACTTGGCCCTATAGGCCAGACCAGTTGCAGTTGCCGCCCTGCAGATGTTAAGGATATGATTACCCATGTCAAGTTGGAGGTCAGTGTTACCCCAGATATTTGATGGAGCTCACTATGGGTAGTGAGGATCCATCTGCGCTGATGACGTGCAAGCAGGCCGATGAGGCTTTGATTTTGAACATTGAGCCAAAAAGGCATAGCGGTGTCTTTTCAGGTTCAGGACCAGCTTGTGACTAGTAACCCATGACAATACCCTGTTAAAGTCATCGGTCAGGTTCTGGTTTAGGGTAGTGGCATTCTGGGAGTGATCCAAGGTTACCGGATCATCTGCATACAAGGTGGCGCTGCAGCTGGTAGTAACCACGGGTTTGATGAAGAGGGAGAAGAGGAGGGGACCCAGTACTGTGCCTTGAGGCACTCCGGAGGTCACCGGTAGGGGCTCGGAGAGGACTTTATTGAAGCAGGTACACTGCTTTCTGCCGTGTAGATAACCCATTAGCCATTTCATGGCATGGGGGGAGAGGCCAAGTGACCACAACTGTGCACCAAGCAGTTTGTGGTCAATGAGGTCAAAGGCTTTGGACAGGTCGATAAATATTGCACCAGAGAGTTTGCCCTGGTCCATGGCTTTCCGGATACTTGATGTAACCGAGATTAAGGCTGTGGTGGTGCTGTCCCTTATGAAAGTTCTGTGCCCGTTTTGTTAATTCCCTTCAAATATTTGAAGGTCTCAATCATATCTCCCCAATTCCTCCTCTCCTCCAGCGTGTACATATTTAACTCCTTGGACTTCTTCGCATACAATTCCCTGTCCTTCTCCAACCCCCCAGACTTCTTGAACTTCCGAAAAGCTTCTTTTTTTGCCCTTACTCCTTCCAAAACCTCCTTGTTCAGCCAGCTTGGCTTCTTAGCCCTACTCTTCTTGCTCACCGTCTTGGTACATGACCCAGTAGCCTCAATCAGCCCAAATTTGATAATATCCCACTTCTGATTTGCATCCATATCAGGCCTAATTCCTACCAGGTGCCTTCCCAGAATTTCAACCCCTCTTGATAAAGGCTGCCCGCCTGAAGTCAACCACCCTGGTTCCTGTACCTACAGTCTCCCTGTCCGTATTGAGCATGAACTACACCGATTGATGGCCACTCCCAGCTAGTGGGTCCTCCACCCTCAGATCCCTCACAGCCTCCCCATTAGCACTAGGTCCAGAGTGTTTTCCAACCAAGTTGGCCCACTGACCATCTGCACCAGGAAGCTATCCTGGAATGCATCCAGTAACACCTGCTCCCTTGCGCTTGAGGTGGCTGGGGTTCCCCAGTCTACTCCTGGTAGATTGCGTCCCCCACGATCACCATGTTCCCTTTCCTGCATACCATTCTAATATGCTCTGCTAACTCCTTGCCCAAGTCATCTGTCTGAGCTGGTGGTCTGTACCACACCCCCATCCACAGTATCCTACTTTTATAATCAAGGGACTGCATCCATAATACCTCTGTTTTACCCTCCTCCCCCTCATCCCTTGTACACCTTATCCCGTCTCCAACGTCAATTGCCACTCCTCCCCCTCTTCCTATTCTGAAGCAGATACCTTTTTTCCGTGGACGTTACTTAGTCTCTTTAGGAATGAATTTCCTATGCAGTCTGCTGACCAGTTTTCAGTATTTTGAAGTCTGTGCCCATGTTCTTAGCCCCCATAATCTGACCACACTGCAGCCCAAGGCATTTGGGTGCCTTTCCCGATCTCCTTGTTACCTGTTGTTTACTGCAGCTTGGCTCTGTACTAGAGTGGTCTGTTTGTTTCCTCATTGGCGTTCTGAAAAAAGTTTTCTTTTTTCCTTTCCACAGCTGTTGTTCTGCATCTGCTGAGAGTTCCTCTGAAAGCGGCCACTGATCTGCCAAGACCACCTTGGCATCCTCTGAAGCAGAAACTCCATATGCAGGTGTGGTACTTGTATCCACAGTTCTCTATTTTATGTGGGTAGTTGTACAGCCATGGTGTGTGACAGCTTGTCCCGTCGGCTGTCAAACAATTACTTTGAAGTTGCCACCCTGTCTGTTGCTGCAGCCTGAATGTCGCCGGACGAAATTGACAAGCCGACTGGGTGAGAGACTGCAGGTTTTGGCTGAAAATGACCTGAAAAAAGCTTCTCCTTTTCTCTAAGGAAGCATGCTTCTCTGACACCATATTTAGCAGAACTTTCTTTCCTTCCTCTAATGCCAGTTTCAGCTTTTCTTCTTCCAGTGGCAAGTCCTACCACTGTCTTGTTGCTGCCTCCCCAGGACTTTCTTGTACCTCTTGTATTGTTTCTTTATTCACTGGTAAATCAGCCTCCATATCATTGTCCGAATTTTCTTTGCTCCAAATGGAAAGACCGCTGGAGAAAAGGTAAAGGGAGGAGGTCTACTCCCCCATATCTGCACCATCCACACCTTCACCATCCACACCTTCACCATCTTGTCAGGCTGCCAGATGGCAAGATGCCCCCCTACTGGAGAGTAGGAGAATTTTCCCAGTGTCCTGGCCAAATTTCTTCTATTCACTAAAACCTTTTTCAATAGGAGTCGGTTTGCATCTGTGCCCCCACCAAGAACAAGGATGAAAACTGGAAGTATTTCGTAGTTCTCTATTCCCAGTCAACAAAACAAAATAAATTATTTTTCATCTTTCTTTGACTGACAGAATCAGAACCAGACTTGGGTGAGACATTTCCTTGAGCAACCCCCACATTGCACCCCACCCCCAACTGCCAGTTCACTGAAAGGAAGTGGAATGTCTGATATGGGTGTAGATGCCCATACGCTATAAAAGATAATGTGCGGGCATCCATAAACAGACAAGCCTGTGTCTTCATCTCGCATTTTCTTCGGAAACCAGAGAGCCTCTTGAGGTTTATGGTTGCCATAGAAACCTCTTGATGCAGATGCAGGCATGTTATCTATGGCTGCTCATACATTATATCTTGACCCCATGTAGCGAGATAATATTATTGTGAAAAGTAGGGTATGTCACAATGCATCCTGAACCAGTCAGAGTGCAGATTTCACAATGCTGAGGACATCATAATAGCCAAGTGCAGCACTGAAGCCAGCAGTTGAAATCAAACAGAAACAATTATATCTTCATACAAAGAGCACATTTAAAAAGTATAACTAGTAAACTGATGTATAATTTGAATATACAACAGTCTGACTCAAAATACACAGATTATCATCCCATGTGTGGGGGCAAGACTTTCATAACTCACTCGTGGCTCTGCCACTCTTGGGTTATGTTCCTTCCCCCTCACTCATGAAGATAAATTGAATGGGCAGGATTCACCAAAGGGATGTGCCCAGCACATCCGAGATGCGCCAGTGCATCCTGACTTGCACACTGGCTAGATTCTGCAGGAGGTCCAATGCGTCAATGCATCACCAATGTGCCACACACCACCCATAATGATAGGCGACGCATCTGGAGGGGTTGTACAGGAGGTGTCCCCATGCATGTGTGCGCAGCCCCATTCGCAACCCAACTTGGAGGCGCATCCCTGGAGCAAGTCCAGAGATGCGTCTCTGAAAGATAAGTGGATGACCACCCATGGGCAGGCTGCCGTACAGCAGCATGGCAGCCTGCCCACCCTAGCAGTAGAGTGTGCCCCTCTCCCTGCTCAAGTTCCCTGTTGCATGTCACACACTGCAGCAGTAGAGACATCACATCAGAAGCATCCCTCCCTGGTTGTATGCTGCTTCCTGTGGCAGAAGTCCCGTAGGGAACGCGGGATCCCACCACCCTGCCCGTATCCCTTTTTGTAAGCCGCACACTGTGGCAGTACAGTATCCCTGACAGAATCCCCCTCCCTGTCTGAATCCCATTTTGCATGCTGCACCCCGGTGGTACAGTAATAGATGCAGACCCCTCCTGCCCGGATCCACATTTGTCATGCCACACCCTCGCGGTAGGCATTTAATAACTAAGCCCCTCCCACCCCAACGCATTGCATTCGAGGACCTGATGTCCAATCTCGCCTGATGGTCCAGTAGATCCTCAACCCCCACCCACTCAGGCACCCTCTCCCCACCCTGCTCCCCATCTCAGCAGGTCCCAATGATCAGCGGGCAGCACAATCCACCCGCATACCACCATGGTTGCCCGCTGACAGAGCTGTTGGTGAATAACAGCAACTGTACACCCAGCAGACCATTGGTGGACCCTGTTGACCAATGGGCTTGCAATGTGTACTGTATTCTGTCATTCGGTATGAAGTTGGGGCCTGGCCACTTCAAATTCATGCACTAGGGCCTCTGCTTTTTTCCCTGCCTCCTGGGGGTCCGAAAATTGGCATATATGTCCTCCATTTTGAATCCTGAGACATGCAGGTATCAAAAGGGAGTGTGCTGTACCCAGGGTCTTAAGACATGCCCACACTGCATCAAACTTTTAAGCCGGTTTCTCATTGCGTAGGACAGGTCTGGAAACAAATGGATGGTCACTCCATTGTAGTTTAGGGAACCAGCCGAGCGAGCTGCTTGCAATAGAAGATCACGTATGGCTGGCCCCGATGTCACCAACAAGACTGTCCAGGGTAGGTCATGTCTGGGGCCCATCATATGGGGAGAAATCCTGTAGGCTTTGCAAAACAGGTTGCAGGCCAAAGACAGAGTAAGCTCTCCTGGTAGCCAGTTTGTAATGCATCCCAACAAGTCTTCTTCCTCACATGTTTCCGGAAGACCCACAATATGTATGTTGGAGGCTCTTTGTGCATTTTCCAGAGCCTCCAACCTGTATCTCAACTGAGAGTTCTCTTGGATAACCTTGTTCATAGTCGACACGGCTTGAGATACCATATTTTCAGCCGATGTAGCAGTTTTGGTTGTTACTTCCAGCTTCACATCTTGCTCTGCGAATCGTTGTAGAAGCAATTCCATTTTGTGGTCGATCACCTGTATTGAAGCCTGGATGGTCTTCCACGGTGGATCTGCTCCCACTTGAGGCATGGTACTAGACATAGTCTTGTCCTCGGGAGCCATTGGGTTTTTGGAGCCACTTCCTTCACTTTTCTGTGCACGCCCCATGGACAATTTGATGTGTACCTGCTCCTCTGAATATAATCTGGATCTAGCAAATGTTATCAAACCGCAGTGAGAAGAAGTTTAAATAATAAATTATTTATTTCTTCAGTGTGCAGAGGAGTTCCTAAATGCGTCTGATCGATAGATGTGCTCAACAGCGCCCCCACGTCCTGGGCTTTCCATGGGATGCAGTCAGGCCAGGGTAGGGTGAGGGGGAACTACATGTGTACATGGGGCTATGCATGTGAACCACAGCCCTTGCAGGATGCCTGGCACATTTGGCTGAGTGCATCCCTGCAAGGCGCATGCAAATGGGGCCATAATGACATGCAAATGGCCCCATTGCACCTTGCATGCCTAAAGGCCCCATTTGGGTATTGTTGGCTCTGAATGGCAACTTTGGGCACAGCGCAACATGCGATGTGTTGCCCAATTGGATTCCCAACCCGATAAGGGGGTTGTGCCGGTGCATCCCGGGCTGGGCGCAACTGTGGTATTCTCAGAGGGGATGTGCTGGGGGCATCCCCCAGTGCATCCTTTGTGAATACCACAGTTAGTGCTAGGCGCATCTCATCTGCACTGGGGCATCCGAGATGCACCGAGAGAAAGCCCTTTGTGAATCCTGCCCAATATTTTTGAGTAAGCCCGTTGCATATTCCATATGTATTTATCTTCCTCTCTTACTTTATCACTAGTTACGACATTTTCATGAAAACAGGATCTCTGTCATTGGTTGGGCTTCATCTGCTCCTGCAGCTTCTCTGTAAGTGACATCACAGCCCCTGCTTGTGACATCACACCTGGTTGCTGTTAGACATGATTATGATGTAGCTAGCAGAGGATTATGATGTCACTTGCAGTCAAGCAGCTGAAGCAGATGAAGACCAAGTGACAGAGATCCTGTTTTCAGGCAAAAGTAATAAGACTATGGGGAGGGGAGACAGTATAGCCTAATGATTAGAGCACCGAGCTGTGAACCTGGAGATACAGCAGACCTGGGTTTGAATGCCACGATATCTACTTGTTTTGTTATTTATTTAAAAGTTTAGTCAGGAAAGACATACTGAGCTGAGAACAACTCATTTCCAGGTGTGTCCTGGGGGAAAGGGGAGAAGGAGATAGCTAAACAATAAACTGATGAAAATAAGAAGTCAATTACAGTAATCTAGTAATATGTGATGCATAAATATACATACAGGCAAATTAAAAATGAACGCAAGTGGAAAAAAACACACTCTTATGTATAAAGAAAGGGGATAAGAAGAGGTGGGGGTCATAGACCCATGTATACTGTGTGACCCTGAGCAAGTCACCTGAGATTCCATTGCTCTAGGGACATACCCAGAAATGCACTTTAGATTAGAGTGTCTTCCCAGTCAACAAATCTAAAATAAAAGTACCAGGCATATTAAAATTATCAAACTAATCATTTCAGTTGGTAACTACAAAGGAGTACGTTATCAGTGCCCTCAATATTTTTGTTTTTAAACTCTTTTCCTCTACTGGATAGGGGATGTAACCCTGTCAGAAGCCACCTCAGCTTCATCACCCTACCTTCCCCAGGGACCTGCCATCACTCCAAGGACTCTGTGTCCGTCCCCCCCACCACAGTGGGGCCCCCTGGAATTCAGCCCCAGAGTCCCAGGGGAGAGGAGATGGAGTTAGAGAGGCCACCCTTGATCAGCAGGTGCAGGCCTGCCAGTGCTTTGGGACGTCATTCTGTGTCTGTGCAGAGGGGATATTTATCCCCTTTGAAATTACTCCCATCACTGAGGCCAGCGCCATTGCGTGTGTCCCTACAGCAGTGCATGCTGAGCCTGAGCATGTGCTGCAATGGCTGGCACCTACCTCCCTACCCATTCACAAGCCCCTTCCACTGCACTACCACCCCTGGTCACACAGGTGGCGGTAGTGCTGTGGAGTGTTGGTCCCAATGCAGCAGCTGAAGTCTGCTCCCAAGCTCTGGCTGTCTGTACTGTAGCACATTGTGCTGCAACTGGACCATCCCCAACCCCCTACTAATTCTCTTTACGATGTTATTACAGGACTAAAGTTATAGCCCAGTAGGCAGTCAGAAGTGATTTCAGCACTATAGTAGACATCGACGTAATGATTAGGACAATCGTTACTGCGTATTGTACTACAGTTCAGTGGTCTAAGGAGCTGAAAGTGTTAAAATGTGTGCTAGCAGCATTTTTTTTTTTTGTTGACCGGGTAAGTGCACTAGAGAAATCCTGCCTATTTTCAGGCAGGAGCCGGGGGGGGTACAGATGAATGCCAACTGACCTTGAACCAGATTAAGCTATTGGTGGTATTTTTAGTGAATGAGGGAAATTTGGCCAGGACACTGGGGAAATTCCCCTACTCTTTTCGATAAGTGTCAAGGGATCTTTAACATTCACCTGAACTACCACCAATCCAGGCAGATGGGACCTCGGTTTAACGTCTCATCCGAAAGACGACACCTCAGAAGTGCAGCACCCCTCTCATGTTGCACTACAGTGTCAGTTCTGGGATATTAACCCAAGTGCCAGATGTGGGAACTGAACCCACAGCCCTCTGATCTCCCAGCCTCAGAGGCGAGTGTGCTACCTACTGAGCCACTGACACTGTTTTGTACCTATGTATGATAACGCAACATTATAAACCAGTTCTTCTATATAAAAACAGGGACAGGCACTTGCACCAGTAAACTAGTTGGGTGCAAAAATCTCCCGGGGGCAATCGACTAAACAAGGTGCTCACTGAAGTGATCAGTTAGAGACTGCACGCCATCGCTGAACCAGAAACATTTACTTCAATGAGTAAACACTAATTATATGAAAGTTCATTCAAAAAAATATTTCCTTTATTGCACAAACTCTATTATAAAAAGGCAAGAAAAAATCTAGAAACTTAATTGGCTGAGAGATATCACCTGACCGTGCATTAAATTGCTAGCATTGCATGATCAGGTGCTCAGTCTCATTACCAAGGTAAAAAAGCCTCATTACCTACACAAACCCGTGAGTATTTCAAGTATGTACTTTATTATTTAAAATGCATTTAAACAAATGAGTTCTATTTAAAACAAATGTTAAACATTTCAGCTTACATATACTGCAATATAACAGAGCAGCAAGTTATTTTATAAGAACAATAAGTCACTCTAGGCTGTGCATTAAAGGATCTAAATGCATTCCTAGGGTTGTGAGAAAACTCAGCCTTTAACCTTGTGCCTCCCTCCCCTGGGGTGCATTACAATTATTTAACAATCTGCTTGTTTTTTAATTTACTATGCTTTATGCAGCTGGTACCCCATCACTCATCCTCAGACCCCAGCCCCATCATACACCCTCCGTGAGTCCCACTGGGGGTACACTCTGGATTAATCCCAAGAGTGGGGCCATGGGAGGGAACAAAAGCACCCGTCGGACAGCAGGATATGGCCCCAGGATGCTACCATTCTGGGGTTGCACCTCTGGCTCCCCAGGGCTGGGGCCACTGGGAAGGGGCCTACCTCCCCCAGCAGAAAACGTGATTCACCCCTGGTGGAATCGTGGTGGCGGCTGCGCGGGGTCTACAACTCGAGTTGGGCAGCATACTGCTCAGCCAAGTTTTCAGTACTGTGAGGAAGTGGGGCGTGCAGTGACAGGGTGTCATGAACACTGCTGTCTGAGCCACCTCCATAACTAGTAAGAAGCTGGACACTTGTTGCACCTCCGGCCTCCGGCAGAGGTAACTCTTCTGCTGGACATATAACTTCCTTCCCCCCAGAGAAGGAGAGTAAGACACAGGGAACTCAATCCTCCTCCCCCCGGCCGGCCCTCTGACTCCCGAATCCGTTTCCAAACTCGGGTTGTCCGATGTCAACAGTCTGCTTGTTTAAAGAATTTTGCTGTGTATAGGAAAGTTGGTTATCTGTTAGAGCTTCTGACACCGGTGACCTCTACCCGCTCCCTCCGTGCCTCTGCGAGGGGCCTCCTGGCTGTTCCCAGGGTATGGCTCAAGACTTCTGGAGATTATGCTTTTAGCATTTCTGGGCTGTCCCTGTGGAACACATTACCATCTGTAGTCCGGGAGGCCACCTCAGTTGAGGTGTTTAAACGGTGGTTGAAGGCACACCTTTCTGGACTGGCTTTTAAGGAATTCTGAATTTTAACATATTGTCTGGTCCCTATTTATGATATTTAACAGCTTTTAAGTGTCTTATATTTTAGTTTTTCAAACTATATTAATGTTATTTTTTTACGCATTGTATGTTTATTTTATTTTCTGTGAGGCGCCCAGAGCCTCCGGGAATGGGCGCCATACAAATAAAACTTGTCTTGCCTTCAGAACCCTCTGTAGTAAGTTAAAGGCACGTCCTTTACTGATTCCTGTGTTCGAGTCCCTAGTCAGACTCTTCATTGGATACTGATAAAGAGAAAATTTCTGTGAATAATTCTCAATATCAGAAATACAGAACAAATAGGAGCTTGCACTAGGTAGGTGGTGCTACCAGATGAAACTATGCAAACAACAAACCAAAAAAGTTGGGCACTCACCAACCTCAAACTGACGAGAGCACAGGTCTCATATGCAAAAAAAGATTTTATAACATATTAAAAATATGTGGCATAAAAAACGCCTGACGCATTATGGACAGACAATGCCATCCTTTCTCAAAGGCTAATACATATAAATGTAGCAGTAGTTTATAAAGCACATTCAAAACATGTCATGCTCAAAAGCAGCATTCTGATTGGTTAGAACACTTCAATTCATTCAAAGGTTCCACCAGTCTCTAAGCACAGTTCTCTATATCCCAAAGTGCATAACAATTTAAAACCACATTTAAATATACAATAAATTTAAGTGAATACTCTATGAAATAATGAAAAACTAAAAAAGGAAAGGGAACTGGTAAGAACAAGGAACTGGGAAGGGGGGAGGGAAAGGAAGGGGAAAGACGGGGTGGGTGTATTTAAAGAAGGGGAGGGAAACCATAATACTAAATACAAGGTTATACAATACACATGTGTGCAGAAACTACACACAGCAATATAATAATTACCTAATACTATATAATGATATGGAGGCTGACTCCTATTTACAGCAACAGACACATCGCTGAAAATATCAATAGATGTAACAAGTACAAATTTGTCTCTTTTTCTTCAAAAGAGGCTTTAATTTGAACCCATAGTTCAGCCCTTGTTCTCTATCTGCATTCAAACTAATGATCCAAAAAGCTTCATGTGTCAACAGCAGATCATTAAAATTACCACCCCTCAGTTTAGGGAATACTTTATCTATCCCCAAAAAACTGAAGATGTGATTACTGGGGTTGTTAAAACTTGACACGAGCTGCTGTAGCATATGTCAAGTCACTACATTTTATAGCACAAGCATATTCACCCACCCGCTCTTTCAGATTTCTTTTAGTTTTTCCTATATAGATCTTTAGATTTGACCACAACTACAATATGCCAAATAAATTAATCCCCTAGTGTCACTTGTAATGATTTTGTGGATTTCAAACCTTTGTCCTATAGTTTCATTCAGAAAGTAATTCCCTTTCCTAATAACTGGGCACTCAGAACATCTTTTGCAGGGGTGCCACCCCATTGCATGATTATGAAGCCAGGTTCAACTCCCACTAGCTGGATTTTTCAAAGTGGTTGTGCACCAATTTGGCACCTACAGTAGGTGCTTTTTTAAAAGCCATGCATGATTGGGCTGCTGTTCTATCTCTCAGGTCAGGGTCACTAGCAAGAACATTCCAGTGCTTTTTAACAATCTTTTCAATATCCCTAGCTTGTGTAGAAAAGGTAAGGGCAACACTGAATCTGCTCTCTTGTGTATTGTTAGCATCATTTTCTGCTCTCTTGTGTATTGTTAGCATCATTTCTATCATATCTAGTTTTAAGGTCTGTTTTACTGTAGCCACGTTGTAGCAGCCGATTACTTAGGGACACTGCACTAGATTCAAAGCTGACATTACTGCTACAGTTCCTGCGAGTACGCAAAAATTGCCCCTTAGGGACATTTTTCCTTACATGGGGTGGATGGCAACTATTAGCTTTTAACAAAATGTACCATCAATGGCCTTTCTATATAGGTCAGTAGCAACCCCTGTGTCATCTTTCTTGATGACTAGGTCAAGGAAACACATTTCAGTCTGTGAGGCTGGATATGTAAATTTAAAGTTACTGTTGGCCCTTCTAGATATGTTACAAAGGACTTCAACTCTAATTCAGTGCCCTCCATACAAAAAAATAAGTCATCGATGTAACGTTTCCATAAACAGACCTGTTAAAAAAAAGGGATTCACAATTTTGTCCAGAACATAAGTGTTCTCCCATAACCCCATGTAAATATTAGCAATGGAGGGGGCAGAAGTGGCCCCCACGGCAGTACTCTTGACCTGTAAAAAAGTCTTTATTAAACAAAACACATTATATTTCAGAACAAATTCCAACAACTTAAGTAAATAGGCAGTCCCTGGAGGGGGCTTTTGTATTGAGGAACATTGCTGCTGCATCAAGGGCCTCCTCATGTGAAATGTTTGAATAGAGGAACTCAGCATCCATAGTCACCAAAAGATTGTGCTCATTAAGGTTCAAGTCCTTTAACATCCTAAGGACATCATTTATATCTTTAAGGTAAGAGGGCAGGGTATCAACAAAAGGACAGAGGTGGAAGTCCACAAATTGTGATAGGCTCTCTGTCAAGCAGCCAGTTCCGCTTATGACTGGGCGATTAAGTGGAGTTGGTTCCTTACCAGAGAGCCTATCACAGTTTGTGGACTCTCACCTCTGTCCTTTTGTTAACACCCTGCCCTCTTACCTTAAATGACATCCTTAGGATGTTAAAGGACTTGAACCTTAATGAGCACCAACTTTTGGTGACTATGGATGTCGAGTCCCTCTATTTGAACATTCCACATGAGGCGACTCTTGATACAGTAGCTGTGTTCCTCAATATAAGGGGGTAGGGGGAGAAACTGGAGACTGTCTTTTTACTTAAGTTGTTGGAATTTGTTCTGAAATATAATGTGTTTTTGTTTAATATAGACTTTTTTTTACAGGTCAAGGGCACTGCCACAGGGGCCACTTGTGCCCCCTCCATTGTTAATATTTACATGGGGTTATGGGAGAACACTTCTGTTCTGGACAAAAGTGTGAATCCCTTTCTTGATCAGGTCTGTTTATGGAAATGTTACATAGGTTATTTATATTTTGTATGGTGGAGGCACTGAGTTAGAGATGAAGTCCTTTGTATCATATCTAGAAGGGCCAACAGTAACCTTAAATTCACATATCAGGCCTCACAGACTGCAATGTGTTTCCTTGACCTAGTCATCAAGAAAGAAGACACAGGGGTTGCTGCTGACCTATATAGAAAGGCCATTGATGGTACATTTTGTTAAAAGCCAATAGCTACCATCCACCCCATGTAAGGAAAAATATCCCTAAGGGGCAATTTTTGCATACTCGCAGGAACTGTAGCAGTAATGCTAGCTTTGAATCTAGTGCAGTGTCCCTAAGTAATCGGCTGCTACAACGTGGCAACAGTAAAACAGACATTAAAACTGGATATGATTTTGCAGCAGATGAGAACAGAACAGAAATTCTTTGCTTGATGTCCATGATAGAAATGATGCTAACAATACACAAGAGAGCAGATTCAGTGTTGCCCTTACCTTTTCTACACAAGCTAGGGATATTGAAAAGATTGTTAAAAAGCACTGGAATGTTCTTGCTAGTGACCCTGGCCTGAGAGATATAGCAGTGGCCCTACCATGCATGGCTTTTAAAAAAGCACCCACTGTAGGTGACAAATTGCTACATAGGTACTTTGAAAATCCGACTGGTGGGAGTCGAACCTGGCTTCATAATCATGCAATGGGGTGGCACCCCTGCAAAAGATGTTCTGTGTGCCCAGTTATTAGGAAATGGAATTACTTTCTGAATGAAACTATAGAACAAAGGTTTGAAATCCACAAAATCATTACAAGTGACACTAGGGGAATGATTTATTTGGTATCTTGTAGTTGTGGTAAGATCTAAACATCTATGTAAGAAAAACTAAAAGAAATCTGAAAGAGCAGATGGGTAAACATGTTAGAGCTATTAAACGTAGTGACTTGACATATGCTACAGCAGCTCGTGTCAGGCTTTAACAACCCCAGTAATTACATCTTCAGTTTTATGGGGATAGATAAAGTATTCCCTAAACCGAGGGGTGGTAACTTTAATGATCTACTGCTGACACCTGAAACATTTTGGACCATCAATCTGAATGCAGATAGAGAACAAGGTCTGAACTACGGACTCGAATTAAAGCCTTTTATGAAGAAGAGAAAGAGGCAATTTGTACTTCTTGTTTATATTGACATTTTCAGCTATGTATCTGTTGCTGTAAATAGGAGTGAGCCTCCGTATCATTATATAATATTAGGGAACTGTTATATTGCTGTGTATAGTTTCTGCACACATGTGTATTGTATAACCTCCTTGTTCCCAGGGGTTACTAGAATCCCAGTTAGAATCAGTGGCAGGCAGGAAAGGCAGCTTTTGAAATGTCAGGTAAATGGGTTTCACACTGTCACACTGTTTTCAGCCTCAGTTGAGTTGGAGTGATGATGTAATCTTAGAACTCTCGCAGCTGCATAAGCCACATTCTGGCAAGCAATTGTCAGCTACAGTAGAATGTTCAGTAGTCTGTGAGTGAGTCTTCCAGGAGGAGGCTGCAGCTTGCTGTGCAGCTCCTCATTTAGCTCTGACAGAGTGCTACCTTTTTAGTTTTGGGTAGTTTGTTCTCACCCTAGAACAACAACATAGAAGACAGTGTCTGAAGTGGTGGAGGCCTTGCTAAGATGGGTTTCCTTTGCCCCATCCCAGGAGGGATGGGACGATCTTCAGGGTTCAGGGGCAATTCCCTCAATCCATTCTGTCTGGTGAAGCTCTGGTGAAGCTGCCTTGGACATCTTCATTTGTTGTGAGTACAACTTTTTCTCTGTGTAAGCCCAGGTTCATCTGTAGTACCTAGGGGTGAACTTCTCTGACTAAGGGACCCTGTCACCTAGACTTTCTGTTTTAAAAGTGTCTGCCTATATTGGAGTCCAGTATGTGACTGTCCAAGTACAGAACTTTAAACTTCTGACACCTTTGAGGTGTATGTGTGGGTGTTTAGTACATTAAATGTGAAATACATTTCAAGACAGCATCTACAGTTTTCTACAGTTGTGTGGTGTTTTTAACCAGATGAATGACAAAGTATAAACTTAGAAGCAAAAGGTGGGAGACCCACCCATCTGGAGTGGTCCTGTTTACCTTTCTGGGTTCAGTTTGGGCACCAGTACTTTTTCATTTAGTGCATCTGGCGAATGCCTAATGGAAGTAGTTACCCCTGGATGTGGGCTGTATTCTCTGTTTACCCCAGTTTGGTGGGTTCTGAAAGTTCCTGAGCCTGGATGTGCTCCATTGTGGTTGTGTGTACCACCTTCATTCCTCATGAAATACGGGAAAGTGTCCTAGTACTGACCATGTGTGCCTAGCCGATGGGAAATGTACCAGTTCTGGCCGTGTGTGCCAATCTCCATTTCAGAACCAGGGTGTTCACTGTTTTGTGTTACTTCAACCTATGCTAAATGGAAATGTCAGGAATTTCTGTACCCTGGAGAATCTGCAGTACCAGTATGTGTAGCCCTGTGGGGGTCCATCTTCGCTTTGTGATTATTCCTACTTTGTTACGTGAATAAAAGCCACACTCTAGAATCCCAACCTGGTTTGAGCAGTATTGTTATTGCTTCCTTGTGTAAGTAAAGGAAAGAACAAAGCTAAGGGCGCCACAGGAGGAGCTGAAATACAAGTACCACATATGATTAAACAACGAAAAGAACTCTCGGCTACCCTCCAAACAAAAGAGACATTGCATAAATATAGCAATCGACAACAAAATTTATTTGGATAAAATACAGAGTTAGCACCCCCCTCACACACTGTGAAACGTTGACATACGTTTCACGTCACACTGACGCTTTTTCAAGATGTCTAAGCCAGTAACATATCCTTACTTGTATACATGCGCCTTCTTGACACACAACCCTATTTAAAGGAACAGTGTACCTAACACTCCATGCGCTCCATAGGTATCATTTTACATTCCCCACGATTTCAATTATATTAATCAAACACAGAGGAATATATATATTATTAAAATAATACTCCAAAGCTGCTTTTTAACAATGAATATTCAACTTTTGGCGACTTCTTTTAAAATGCATGATGTATACCTCATGATGTGTCTCATGACAAGTAGAAAAACATTTTCCTGAAATATACATATACTTATTTATTCTATGATGGCTATTCTGTACTAATTTATCATTACTTTTAATAAATAAACCCACCACTAAGATCTGTTTAAATGTATTTCAGCTTCACTTCACTAAAAATCTAACCAGTTATACTTCAGCATAAACCCTATAACAATACAATGGGGGAATTCAAGAATGCATGGGACAGACATAAGGCAATTCTAGGGGATGGGGGTAGGAGGAAGTAGGCTGTTGGTTAACTAGGATCTGCAGCTTATCTCATTATGTAGGGAAATGGGTAGACTGGGTGGGCCAAGCGGTCCTTATCTGTCATCAAATTCTATGTTTCTATGTTAATACATATTGCATTCTTTTATAAGTAATCATATAAAGACTCACTACCATACAATGAAGTTCCATGCTCATATCAAAACAGTATACAGTATATCTAATAAATGGCAGAAATTCCAACAATTCATTTTACCTTTTCTTTCTCTTTAAAAAGGGGCCCAATTGGAAAGCACCGTTGAGGTCCGGCGGAACTCCAGCCCTCAAATGGAGTTGCCAATAGGTCTCCGGTCACAAAATTAAATTATTAAGATCTCATCCCCCCTCTCTTATTCGCATATGTTCCAGACCCAAAAAACAAAAGGAATGTCCCTCTCCACAAATCTTTATATGCACAGCAGGGGCATTCTTTGGTGAACCCAATCTTATTTGTCACATATGCTCCAAAATCCAAATTTTGAATTTTCTTTCGGTCTTACTTATATAGAAGGCACCACAGTCACATAGAGATAAATATATAACTGCTCCTGTATTGCAGGATATAAAATCATTCTTATACAGTACCTGACCGTCATGTGGTAAAGTGACTCGATTACCCATTCTCAAAACACTACAGGCTGCACAATTGCCACATCTGAAGTTCCCCACCAGCAGTTTTTGTTTACTCTCATTCTGTTTTTCTTCACTATGATGACTCTGTACCAGTATATCCTTCAGATTTTTGCCTTTCCTATATGTAAATGTAGGATTTTCTTGTAATACTCCACTCAGGACTGGATCAAGCAGCAGACAATACCAGTTCTTCCGAATGATTTTCTCTAGCTCTTTAGCCTGCATGTTGAAAATGGTAACACAATTTAATTTGTGTTTCTGAACGTCACTTTCTCTATCTTTCACAGTCAGTAACTAATTCCTAGATGTACCACCAACTCTCTCCCTTGCTCTCTGTATACATCATTTACTATAACCCCTATTTTGAAATTTTTTTATCCAAAATTTCACAATTTTTAAGATACAGTATGTATTCTCATTACAATTTCTCTTAACCCTCATATATTGGCCCACTGGGATATTACTAGCAATATGCTTGGGGTGACAGCTATAAAACTGCAAAATGCTGTTTCTATCAGTATTTTTTCTATATAAATCAGTTGCTAGGCCCCCTTTTTGGTCTTTACCGACCAATACATCCAAACAGGGGATTTGTTCCTCACTTGCAGTCACCGTAAACTGCAAGTTAACATTTGTAGATTCCTAGTATTATACAAACAAATCCAATTTCTGTCTAGTTCCCTTCCAAATCAAAAAAATATTATCCAAAAACCTCTTATAGAAGTCCAATTTCTCAAAAAACAAATTATTTCTCCCACCATAAATATACACATTTTCTCACTGGTTAAGGGGACAGCCATGGGGGCAGCTATGGCCCCCAGCTATGCAACCATATACTTGGCCTAGTGGGCTCGGTTATTGTTCTAGTGTAACAGTTGGGTCACCTAGCCTAGTGGTGGCCATTTCTGCTTTCCAAATCTCTATTCACTCATGTAAACCCCCACCCCTCTCGTTTGCCCCTAGACGTCTGTGGTGAGAGAAGCAGCCCTGCTAGTTAAAGAAGGGGGACTGGGCCCCAATTTTTTTAACCCCTCCCACCGTCCCCCCTTCTTTAACTAGCACCACAGACATCTACACTAGAACAGTCAAACCCAAGTGTGGCTACATGGCACACACCTGGGGGGACCAATCCCATGGCCAGCAACCCAGATTCCTGAGAGAAAATGTTTGCTCACAATTATGCTAGGTTTGCACTTCTGGACGGGGGCACCCAAGTAAATCCAGACACAGGGAAACAATCACTGTACTGTCCAAACCAGGTTGGGATTCTAGAGTGTGGCTTTTATTCACGTAACAAAGTAGGAATAATCACAAAGTGAAGATGGCCGCCCACAGGGCTACACATACTGGTATTGCAGATTCTCTAGGGTACAGAAATTTCTGACATTCCCATTTAGCATAGGCTGAAGTAACACAAAACCATGAACACCCTGGTTCTGAAATGGAGATTGGCACACACGGCCAGAACTGGTACATTTCCCATCAACTAGGCACACATGGCCAGCACTAGGACACTTTCCCATATTTCATGAGGAATGAAGGTGGTACACACAACCACAAAGGAGCACTTTCAGGCTCAGGAACTTTCAGAACCCACCATACTGGGGTAAACAGAGAAAACAATCCACATCCAAGGGTAACTACTTCCATTAGGCATTGGCCAGATGCACTAAATAAAAAAGTACTGTGCCCAAATTGAACTCGGAGAGGTAAACAGGGTCACTCCAGATTGGGGGGGGGGGTCTCCCACCTTTTGTTTCCAAGTTTATACTCAGTCATTCATCTGGTTAAAAACACCACACAACTGTAGAAAACTGTAGATTCTGTGTTGAAATGTATTTCACATTTAATATAACTACACACACACACACACACACACACACACACCTCAAAGGTGTCAGAAGTTTAAAGTTCTGTACTTGGACAGTCACATACTGGACTCCAACATAGGCAGACACTTTTAAAACAGAAAGTCTAGGTGACAGGGTCCCTTAGTCAGAGAAATTCACCCCTAGGTATTGCAGATGCACCTGGGCTTACACAGAGAAAAAGTTGTACTCACAACAAATGAAGATGTCCAAGGCAGCTTCACCAGACAGAATGGATTGAGGGAATTGCCTCTGAACCCTGAAGATCGCCCCATCCCTCCTGAGATGGGGCAAAGAAAAACCCACTTAGCAAGGTCTCTACCACTTTAGACACTGTCATCTGCGTTCTTGTTCTAGGGTGAGAACAAACTACCCAAAACAAGATGTACCTCTCTGTCCGAGCTAAATGAAGAGCTGCACAGCAAGATGCAGCCTTCTCCTGGAAGACTCGCTCACAGACCACTGAACATTCTACTCTAGTTGACAACTGCTTGCCAGAGTGTGGCTTATGCAGCTGCGAGAGTTCTAAGATTACATCATCACTCCAGTTCAGCTGAGGCTGAAAACAGAGCATGACAGTGTGAAACCCATTTACCTGGCATTTCACAAGCTGTCTTCTCTGCCTGCCACTGATTCTAACTGGGATTCTAGTAACCCCTGGGAACAAGGGGGTTACACTTGTATTTAGTATTATGGTCTCTCCCCCCTCTTTAAATACACCTACCCCATCTTTCCCCTTCCTTTCCTCCCCCCTTCCCAGTTTCTTGTTCTTCCCAGTTCTCTTTCCTTTTTCAGTTCTTCATTATTTCATAGAGTATTCACTTAAATTTATTATATATTTAAATATGGTTTTAAATTGTTTTGCACTTTGGGATATAGGGAATGGTGCTTAGAGACCGGTGGAACCTTTGATTGAATTGAAGTGTTCTAACCAATCAGAATGCTGCTTTTGAGAATGACATTTTTGAATGTGCTTTATAAACTGCTGCTACACTTATGTGTATTAGCCTTTGAGAAAGGATGGTATTGTTTGTCCGAAATGCATCAGGCATTTTTTTTTCTACATGAGACCTGTGCCCTTGTCAGTTTGAGGTTGGTGAGTGTCTGAGTCCGAGTTTTTGGATTTGTAATTCTCAATAGTGCCAGTGGGGAAGATTGACTTTTAGTGTCTGTATAGATACATATAGTACCTAAACAATTTTTGTCAAGCAAAACGTGTATGAAACACTGTATTTGTTCCCTCAACTGAAACCTCATCTGCTTTGTTCACCCTGCTAGAGGACACAAACCAGCAGTTTACATCTGAGCCAAAATCTTAATAAAATAGGTTGTTGTAATCAGTAACACTAGAAAGCAGACTCTGGTCAGAGCCAGAATGGCTGTGGAGAGCTTTTGGGGTGCTTTTACCCATTATTTTTAATGAATTTGCACAATACAGATCTGCTGAAAGGCAATTTCAATGTGGTCTTCCTTTTACACATTTTTACAATGTGTTTCCCTAGAATATGCCTGCTGATTGCTATATATTTAGCCTGAATAGTTCACAGAAGAAATGGGATCTCATTTTCAGTGGGGCTCTGTATCTACACAATATTATGCTGCATTAAATAAAATCAGAACACATTAAAAAGTGTCAGTGGCTCAGCAGGTAGCACACGCGCCTCTGAGGCCAGGAGATCAGAAGGCTGTAGGTTCTATCCCCACATCAGGCACTTGGGCTAATATCCCAATACTGACACTGCAGTGCATCATGGGGTGCTGCACTCCTGAGGTGCCGTCTTTTGGATGAGAAGTTAAACCAAGGCCCCATCTGCCTGTTCTGGTGGTAGTTCAGGTGGATGTTAAAGATCCCATGGCACTTCTTGAAAAGAGTAGGAGAATTTCCCCAGTGCCCTGGCCAAATTTCCCCTGTTCACTAAAATACCACCAACAGCTTAATCTGGTTCAAAGTCAGTTGGCATTCATCTGTATCCCCCTCCCCCGGTCGTGCCTGAAAATAGGCAGAATTTGTCTAGTGCGCTTACCCGGTCAACAAAAACTAAATAAACAAAACAATATTTTACATCTGGACAAGCCTATCCCAAATAAATACATTATAAAAATGATAAAATCATGACCCCACTGAAAACAAGATATTGCATCTAATCTGGGACATGCTGATTAAATACAGTGCGAAAATGGGTAAATGAACATCCCTGTGACAATGAGATGTAGCATCTCTTCTGAGCTACACAGGATACAAAATATAGGATAAGAAATATTTAAAAGAATTCTACTCTAAACTGATCTTCACTGTGTTCATTGACATAAACAGTTTATTGTTTTATAACATATTAGATTGCTGTATTTATTTTGAATGTTGTGACCATGAGGATAATGTGTATAGTGCATGTGTGTGTATGTGTGTGTGTGTGTGCATATATGTGTGTGTGTATGTGTGTGTGTGTGTGTGTGTGTGTGTGTGTGTTTGCTGTAGCTCAATATATTTTTTTCCCAAAAAGCATAGTAACAAAATATCTTTTGATTGCTATATATTTTGCCTGGATAGTTCACAGAAGACCTGGCATATGTCTGATACAGTGTTTATTAGTTAGTGTCTTAAGAGGTTAAACAAAACTGTAAACCATTTTAGATTTGCTGGAAAAGGGTGATATTTATAATATATGAATCTTTCTTGAAAGACAATACCTGTCCAACTGAAGCTTGCAGCAAGAAAATGTTTAAATGGTAAGTATTTAAATGTGCAAGTTGTTGTATTTCGAAGGGGGTAAACAAATCTCCAGTTTAATAGGCAACCAATATTTAACAAGCTGTTTCAGTTTCCTAATGGTCATCTGAATAAGTAGCTTGGAGTTATGCCTCCAACATTCTAAACAGAAAGAAGGGAATATTTTATTTCAGTTGGCATAGTGATTTGTAGATGTGGAAGGATAAATTGAAAACTCCAAAATATATATTCTATGATACTCCATTTTTCCAGCTACAGAAAGCAAGATGGCTGTAGGCTCCACCGACCTCCATAAAAAGGCACTTGATACTGAAGGAGTGTCATTTTAGGTTGGGAAGAGAGCTCTTTACCTTGGCTTGTTAGTAGGCTATTGCTAAAACAGAGGAACCATAATTCTTAAAGATAGTGTCAGAAAGAGGCTGAAGATTAAAATAATAGAGGGCCCTCGTTAAAGCAGATCTGACTTCACAAAGCAGGAAGATTGTGAAAAGTGCCTGTCTTACTTATCAGAGGGCTATAATTTAAGTCAGCACAAAAGAAAGGGTCAATCTCACACATGCAGAGTCTGTAATGAAGCGGGCAGGTATTTTCAGTAGAGACCACTGGAGCCCCCCATATTCAGAAGGCTAGTGTGGGCGTATCACGAATAGCACACTTGAGGACATAGCATGTTGGAACAGGGTGTGGGCCATATTCAGAGGGCCCTGCAGTGCAGTGCACAACATATAGTGCAATTATGCTAAATACAGCACTGTGTCTATGCAAACAAGGAAACCCTCTTGCACACAAGGTACAGTGGTATATGTAGAGGATTTTGGAAGCACTTTAAGGCTGCCAAGGCAGCGCTATTCATCGCTTCCAAAATCCTACTCTTACCAACATGCACAAGGAGTGACCCTGCCCCACACCCCTCGGCAGCACTGTAATGACTCCCTCACCAATCCCTGATGTAGAATTAAATCACCCTGGTAGTCCTGTGGTACACCCCTCACACCCTAATCCCTGATGTAGCATTAAATCACCCTGGTAGCCCTGTGATACACCCCTCACACCCTAATCCCTGATGTAGAATTAAATCACCCTGGTAGCCCTGTGATACACCCCTCCCACCCTGATCCCCGATGTGGAATTCAATCACCCTGATAGTCCTGTGGTACACCCTTCCCTCCCCAATGTAGCTTTAAATCACCCTGGTAGTCCTGTGGTACACCCCTCCCAGCCCAATCCCTGTGTAGCATTAAATCACCCTGGTAGTCCTGTGGTACACCCCTCCCTCCCCAATGTAGCTTTAAATCACCCTGGTAGTCCTGTGGTACACCCCTCACACCCTAATCCCTGATGTAGAATTAAATCACCCTGGTAGCCCTGTGGTACACCCCTCCCAGCCCAATCCCTGTGTAGCATTAAATCACCCTGGTAGTCCTGTGGTACACCCCTCACACCCTAATCCCTGGTGTAGAATTAAATCACCCTGGTAGTCCTGTGGTACACCCCTCACACCCTGATCCCTGGTGTGGAATTCAATTACCCTGATAGTCCTGTGGTACACCGCTCCCACCCTGATCCCCAGTGTGGCTTTAAATCACCCTGGTAGTCCTGTGGTACACCCCTCACACCCTGATCCCTGGTGTGGAATTCAATCACCCTGATAGTCCTGTGGTACACCGCTCCCACCCTGATCCCCAGTGTGGCTTTAAATCACCCTGGTAGTTCTGTGGTACACCCCTCGCACCCTAATCCCTGACGTAGAATTAAATCACCCTGGTAGTTCTGTGGTACACCTCTTCCACCCTGATCCCCGATGTAGAATTAAATCACCCTGGTAGTCCTGTGGTACACCCCTCCCAGCCCAATCCCTGTGTAGCATTAAATCACCCTGGTACGCCTGTGGTTTGCCTCTTCCATCCTGATCCCTGATGTAGAATTAAATCATCCTGGTAGTCCAATGGTACCCCACTCCCACCCTGATAGCCATTGTAAAATTACATTGTCTCCCTTCCCACCCGCTCAGCACGTACAATCACCCTTGCCTCCTGTCCAGCGCCTTACTTTCTCTAAAATACCCATCCATGACTGCAGGCAGAGTGGTGGACAATGACTGGCACACACACTCCTCTCACCACCTTGACTGACCACCAAATGAATGACGGGGCAAGCACGCACGTATGGTGCAAACAACATATGAGGGATGAATTGCAGAAAGTATCTTTTTTGGATCTTTCCATAATAAAAAATGGTGGGAATGATGTGAAGACTGAACTTTAAAAAACAACAACACATGAACAGAAATACTATCCTATTGGCTAGTTATGTCATCCCTACCACACACTCCATAAGACCCCCACGAGCCATTTTCTGAGGAGGAACAGAAATTGCAGCACTGAGGAGGCTTTTAACAGAAATTTATGGAAGCACCAAGTTAGGTCGACAATAAAACTGCCAACCTCCCGCGACAGCGATGGCACAATACTGATGCAGGTATTGTGTCGTCCAATCCCCCCAGTGTTTTCTGTGGGGGGCTGTGCCCCCTTCACACACACACCCATGCAGGGGGCTCTGCCTCCCGCACCCCCTGGGACTTTGGGATTCTCAACTCCAGGTCGGAGTTGGTCCGGGGAGGGGGTAGAACACTGGGGGAAAGCGAAACACAGAAACGGACGTTACAGCATCTGTCGCTGTAGTGGTCTTTTTCTGTGTTTTGCTGTCAGGGTGTTGGGCAAAAGGGGGCCACCCAAATTTATTTATTTATTTGAGTTTTGGTGACAGAGTAAGTCCACTGAGACAATTACAGTTCCTTTTTCGAGGTCGACCCAGGGTTATAACAAGCAATACAATGCAGTGTGAAAAAATAGCAAAACAAATCAAGATAGCAAAAAAATGTACGTACAGCATAGAAGGTAAAAACTACATTATATAAGTAAGGCAAAGCACGATAAAGGATATATACTTTAATAAAATCAAAAATACGAGGCATTAGAAAATTCAAATTATAGGCTAAAAAAACAAGACATGAGATGCTCGAGGGCAGGGAAAAGGGGCAAGGTTAAAGGGATAGCGGCGGGAGAGGGGGTCAGGTGATTAGCAGGTAGTTTAAGTAGATAAGGACAGTGGACAAGGAACGGGGGCAGAGATCAAGGGAATAGGTAGGAGGAGGAGAAAGGAATAGGGCAAAAAGAGAAATAGATGAAGTATCACTGGGAGCAGGAGTATGATACAGAGGCTGAAGAGAGAGAGGCATGCAGAGTAGCTTGGAACTAGTGGAGAGAGAGGTCTAGGACAGGAAAAGAACAGACAAAGTATTACCAGGAGCAGGAGCATGATACAGAGGCTGAAGAGAGAGAGAGACATGCAGAGTAGCTTGGAACTAGTGGAGAGAGGTGTAGGACAGGAAAGGAATAGATGAAGTATCACCGGGAGCAGGAGCAGGACCCAGCAGTTGAGAGTGAGGCATGCAGTAATGCCTCTGACCTCAGTCACAGATGTGGTGCCAGAGGCTATAGTGGTCTGGACATTCAACATGCTATGTCTACGGCTGGATCCACAAAGAAGTCTAGCCCTTTGGGGTATGTGCCACGGTCCACAACAGCAACACAGCAACCTACAGCCCTGTCTACAAAATCGACAGTTCACCGACAGGTCGCTGTGTTGGTGCGCCTAAGACAGGAACTCCCCCATCCCCCGTCCCCCCCAGAAATGGAGACTAGAATCAGTGAGGAAGTAGTTATAGATTTGGTCCTCTGGAGAGGACCCCTAGAGTTTTGGCTGTCATTTGAAGTTTTAGGGAGAATAGAAAGTGATCATTTTCCTATATGTTTAAAATCACTAAAGAACACCTTACACCAGAATTCTGGAAAATTAATGTCTAAAAAATAAGGATAATATAAGAAATAAAAAAAGGGTTATCTGGACAGTGGAAATAGAACACAGGCTTATAGCAGAACTCAATTATTTTTTTTTTTTGAGAATCATTATAAAAAATATTGAAGCAGATGTTAGAGTAAAAGATAAATTGTTTCTTGATTCATTTAAAATAGTAGAGCAATTAATATATATAAGCCTCCTGATGAAAACACGGACTGGGAGACAATCGGGATTTATGGCAACCGCAACTTGCGGTCGACATAAATCCTGTCGCTGTAATGCTGGTCGACAAAAGTGTTGACAAACCAGCATCATAGGGCCGCCTTTTGGTACCCAGACAGCATACACAAGGAGAGTCCACTAGGCTTAATTTTGTTAGCACTTTAAGTACCCAGTCTAAGGAGTTGGAACATATTCTTTGACAAAAAAACTGGAGAATGCTCCAAACAGGGAAAACAACTGAGTTTGTTGAGGATTTTCCAAGCATGGTGTTTAAGAGGCCCTCCAACCTTGGGGACCACTTAACACACAGCTTACAACCAGTATAAAGGCCACGTATGTGACTACCATCTTTACCTAAGGGTTGCCACTGCTGTGGCTGGTGCAGATTCTGAGGTTGTCACAGCAGGTATGACCATTGCTAGCTCAAGGGAAAATACTGTGTTCACAATTAGGAGGTTTATCAACTATGACATTACCTATGCAGTGTACATGGGGTATGTAGCTGCAGTAGCTTCTATATTGGAAAGACAAAACAGAAGCTAGAAGACAGAATCAGGGAATCATATATGGACAGTACAGAATTGAAATTTGGACAGTGTACGTACAGTAAGATAGTCAGACAACCATACCATGCTTCTGCACTGAGGTTGTTTGTCTTTTAGCAATTTTTGTGTTTTATTGGGGCTCACTGTGACACTAATCTGTAAGACCAACTTAGGGCTGGTTCATTTCCCCTGGGGTGTGATACAGACGAGGCACTCTGATGAGTCCTGGTAGGACGAAACATGTGTCTGTGTCTTTCTGTTTGCACCCTTTGCAAATTGTGTGAGAGGCCTTTCGGCACCATGCATTCTTGCTTCAACCCGAACCAGCCTAAAATGTCATGGTGATTTGCATATACACCCCCATGATGCTTTGCATTATGTTGGTATATGTAATTTTGTAGTTCTTTGAAACTTGACTTTATTGCCAATGCCCTTTGGGATAACCCTTGTCTCAGTTGTTCCGCACTGAGGTTGTTTGTCTTTTAGCTTGTTTTTTTGGAGCTCACTGTGACCTTAACCCATAAGACCAACTTAGGGCTGGTTCATTTCCCTTGGAGTTAATTCAAGTTTATTGCTTATTTAGGCACAAGTACATCTCTTACATAATGCTAGACACATTGACAGAGTCAGTTCATTTAGAGTTGTGTAATTACATTCCATTGTATGTTCATTGAAGTACAGACATGGTGATCCAGTCCTCTACCTCCCCCCTCTCATGTGTCTTTCATAATACCTCTGACCGCTTTACTTCTCTACCCATTCTGATGGGCTTCATGCCAGACTACCCAGAGAGCCCACAGCATTGTAAAATTCTGCATCCGATTGTTGACTTTATGGGTTAGTTCCTCCATGTCCTGCATCTCTAGGACTATGGAAATCCAGTGTTGTTATGTAGGGGGTTCAGTGGATGACCATTTTCTAGTGATGGCTTTATGGGCAGCTATGATCAGTATGTTCCATGTCTTGTCTCTCCCCTTTACCTCTCTAGGTAGTAGTCCCAGCACCATCTGTTTAGGGCCTAATGGCTCTGTTAAGGTGAATATAGTTCTCAGGCTCTGTGTGACTCCCACCAGAACCCAGTCAGCTTAGGACACTGCCAAAATATATGAGAGTGGCGTGCCTGCATTCCTTGACATCTCCTCCAGCATGTAGCTGGGCAGTTCTTATCCCATTTACTTTTGATCACAGGGATTATAAAATATCTAACCTTGACCTTCCACCCAAATTCTCTCCATAAAGGGAAACAAGTTGTCTTGATTCCCTAGGCCTAGATTACTTCCCACTCCTTGTCTTGTATCTGTTCTCTGAATTTTGTTTCCCATTTACCTTTAATGGATTCAGTGAGCTCTCCATTCCTGTCCCTCAAGGCTTTATATATGGCCGAGATGTGTCCATTTTTTCTCTGCATACTCACTATCTCCATGATTATTTGGCCCAAGTTCCCTGGAATAATATGCTCACCGTAGCCCTATTTTAGATCCTGAATGTACATTTCCCCTGGAGTGTGATTCAGACAAGGCACGCTGATGAATCCTGGTAGGACAAAACATGTGTCTGTGTCTTTCTGTTTGCACCCTTTGCAAATTGTGTGAGAGACCTTTCGGCACCATACATTCTTGCTTAAAGCTGAACCAGCCTAAAATTGCATGGTGATTTGCATGTACATCCCATGATGCTTTGCATTATGGTGGTATCTGTAATTTTGTAGTTCTTTGAAACTTGGCTTTATTGCCAATACCCTTTGGGGGTAACCCTTGCCTCATTGCTTCTGCACTGAGGTTGTTTGTCTTTCAGCCATAAATTAAGTTTTGTGGGCATGGAGTTGGGGACCTTGATTCTGTTTTGGCTAATAAGGAATCCTTCTGTATCTTTAAGCTAAATGCCACAGTTAAGCCGAGTCTGAATGTAAGAATGAAAATAGCACCTTTTTTATAATATGCGAGTGCAGTTAGAGTTTTGTTGACGAATTGGGCATTTCATCGTAAGATATATTTTAATGGATAAACCGTATCTGTAGGAATAAGTCCTAATAATCAGTTTTCTTGAATTTTTTTTTTTTTACAGACATGAAGGTGGTCTGAAGTGCACCCCATTTATTGGGCTGTAATCTATTTCATAGAGTGACATAATGACACTGGTGGTTACCATGCTCTTTGTTTGCACAATGATTTGGTGAACCAGCCAACTGATGAGACGATGAAGCACAGCCTTCAAAGGTTCTGGGACAGATTCAAGGCTCACTTGTATTCCCTGGCTGGCCCTTTTCTGATGTCTTCCCTGCTGTGTGTGTAGGGGGAGAGCAAAGAAGGAGGAGACTAAGGAGTTTAACAGGTGGCTGAAGGGATGGTGTTGTGAGGAGGGGTACTATTTTGTGGGAGACTTGTAGGGAGGCTTTTGGGACAGTAGACTCTTCAAGGGTGATTACCATTACTGGCAAGAGAGGGAGCTAGTGCACTGAGGTAGAAGTTTGATGTCTTTGTTGGTGAACATTTAAATTAAGTGGGAAGGGGGAGAGACTGAGGCCGGGGGAACCACAGAGGAAAGGAAACCAAAGGGGAACCTAGCTAGGACCCCCCCCCAGAAATGGGGACTAGAATCAGTGAGGGAGTAGTTATAGATTTGGCCCTCTGGAGAGGACCCCTAGAGTTCTGGCTGTCATTTGAAGTTTTAGGGAGAATAGAAAGTGACCATTTTCCTATATGTTTAAAATCTCAAAAGAACACCTTACACCAGAATTCTGGAAAATTAATCTCTAAAAAATAAGGATAATATAGAAATAAGAAAGAAAAAGAAGGATTATCTGGATAGTGGAAATGGAACACAGGCTTATAGTGGAGCTCAATATTTTTTTTTTGAGAATCATTATAAAAATATTGAAGCAGATGTTAGAGTTAAAAAGATAAATTGTTTCTTGACTCATTTAAAATAATAGAGCAATTAATATACCGGACAGTTAACAATAAAATAATGAATAAGGGATGATTTGATAATGAATGTAAAACACAGAAACATAAACTATCATATTGAGAAGATATAAAAATGTTCAAACTACAGATAACTTAGATACTCTTAGAAGAGAAAGAAAATAATATAAACAATATTTAACAAATAATAAAAAAATAACACTATACACAATTATGGCAATATATGAACAAGGTAATTGCTAACAAAGACAACAAAACATTTTGGCAGTTAGTGGCAACTGGATTTAAACAATCCAGGAATAACATGGAAAGTAATATTAATTAATGTATTTTTTATTTATTTAAATATTTCACCAGGAAGGCACACTGAACAACAAGTTGCTGATCTCCTGGTGCGACCTGGGGGGGCAGTAGGATGGGAGAGTAGGTATACAAAGAACATTTAACGTAGCTGAGGAAAACACAATACATTTGCATTTACAATATATACACTCACTACAATTGCCAGGAGGCTTACAGATTAGAATTTATCATGACTAAGAGTTTGTACATGCAGTAGAGTGCTTTGCCCCAACAGGGCAAGAAGTGCAAGTATTTAAGTTGGAGTGAGCTAATATCTATTTAAGTCCTGGGGGTAGGGAGGCAGGTGAGGGGGGGAAGAGGATAGGGAGGACAGGGATGAGCCAAGAGTTTGCCCCTCCAGGATGCAGGGAATCCTGCCAGTGGTAGAACACCTTGGAGATCAGAAGATAAGAAGGGGGAGGGTGGGAGAGATGGAAAGAGATAGGAGAAAAGATGTGGGGGGATGAAATACATTTGGTAGCAAGAATTTAGGATAGGTGGGAGGGTAGTAGTGGAGGAGGTGAAGGAGGAGAGCTTGCCTAATGACTGGCCTCTCCAGGATGTTGAGAAACATTGCCAAAGGGCAGAAATTAGGGGAGGGCAACATAGGGTTGAAAGGATGGGGGGAGTAGGAGGCGGGGAAGGTGTTTGCCCAATACTAGACCCCTCCAGGATGCTGAGAACACTGCTGGGGCTTGGCCATGCAATGGACAAGTTGGTAGTGGGGGTAGATTGAGAGTAGGTGTTGGAACAAGGGGTGAACTTCCTTCCTAGAAGTAGGAACAAGGGGGTGGGGGCAAAGTAGAAAAGTAGGGGTGCTAGGGCGGCAAGATCAAAGGGGGGAGTGAGGATTTAGCAGGAGAACGGTGAGGTTGAAGCGGAGCAGACTCATAGAAGAACTAGTTGGGGAGGATTATAGCAGGAGCAGCTACCAGACAGAAAGTTATGTAAGGCAGAGGCTAGGAAGTGGGAGGAGGAGTAGGAGTGTCATATTTGGGGTGGAAGGGAGTTCCAGATATGGGGGAAGCGACGAGAGAAGCCTGATTGCCTGATGAGGGTGGTTTGACGTGGGACCAGCAGAGTGCGAGTGTCAGAGGATCTGTGGGAGTGAGGGAGAATGAGAAGTAGGAAGGAAGTTCACCTAGCCAAAGTTTAGAAGTCAGTTTGGCACAGTGAGTGAGCCATCTGTTACCAAGTGGGGGTAAGGACAAGGCATGGTAAAGGTCACAATGATGGGTGCGAGATCGAGCCTCAAGAAGAAAGTGACAGAAGGAGCTGAAAAGAGAGTCCAATCCGGTAAGGGTAGATTTGGGAGTGGCACCGTAGACTACATCACAGTAGTCAAAAATGGAGAGGATCATCTTCTAGACATGTTCACGCTGGGCTGCAGGAGAGATGCAACTACAGTTCCTATACAAGGCACGAAACTTGGGGTGCAGTTTTTTCAGAATGGCATCAATGTGGCCAGAGAAGCTGAGTGTTGGTCTAGCCAAACCCCAAGGTATCTGAAAGAGGAGGTGACCTCAAGGATTGTCCCATCAAGGGTGTGGAAAGAGTGTAAGGGGTGTAGCCTAGAGAGCCTCTGCCTAGTGCCGAAGGTCATGGAGACTGTCTTTTTGGCATTTAGAAATAGCTGATGTGCGGCAAATCAGAGCAGAACCTGGAGGAAGTCATGCTGAAGAGTGGTTGCTACATCAATGGGGAGTTTGCCAGAGGTGAACAAGACAGTATCATCAGCATACATATGGATAGAAAAGGAGGGGAAGCAGACTGTAGGAAGGTCATTTAGGAAGACAGAGAAAAGAATGGGTCCCCAAGCACAGATCCCTGTGGGACTCCTGTGGAGATTGGGGGGGGGAGAGATTGCATCCTGAATCTTGACTGCCTGTGAGGTAAGCACTAAACCAGACATGAGCAGGGACAGACAATCCAACAGTCATAAGGGAGTCAAGAAGGAGGGCATGGGAGACTGCATTAAGAGCCTTGACGAGGTCGACAAAGAAAGCAGAGGTGAGGAGGACGTCGTCCATCCTGGTGAGGATGGAGTCAGTGAGTCTAAGGAGGGAGGTGATAGTGGAGTGGTTCTTCCGAAAACCAGACTGGAACGGGGTAAAGAAATAGGAGTCGGCAAGAAAGGAGGTCAGCTGAGAGAAGACCAGGTGTTCTTGGAGCTTGGCAAGGGCAGGGAGGAGGGAGATTGGACGATAGTTAGCAGGGGAGGAAGGATCACCACCCTTTGGGGGGGACCACTGCATGTTTCCAGGGTGTAGGGCAGAGGAGGATGTAAAGGAGAGATTTAGAATTAGAGAGACAGGGTAGGCAGTGTCAGTGGCTCAGCAGGTAGCACACTCGCCTCTGAGGCCGGGAGATCAGAGGGCTGTGGGTTCAGTTCCCACACATGGCACTTGGGTTAATGTCCCAGTACTGACACTGTAGTGCAGCATGAGAGGAGTGCTGCACTTCTGAGGTGCCGTCTTTTGGATGAGATGTTAAACCGAGGTCCCATCTGCCTGGATTGGCGGTAGTTCAGGTGGATGTTAAAGATCCAATGGCACTTATCGAAAACAGTAGGGGAATTTCCTTGGTGCCCTGGCCAAATTTCCCTCATTCACTAAAAATACCACCAACAGCTTCATCTGGTTCAAGGTCAGTTGGCATTCATCTGTATCCCCCTCCCCCGGGTCGTGCCTGAAAATAGGCAGGATCTGTCTAGTGCACTTACCCGGTCAACAAAAACTAAATAAATAAATAGCAGGGGCTGAGAGATAAAGGAGTTTAGGGTCAAGGTCAACCCTTGGGTTAATTATTTTTCACAAATAATGTTTCAAAATTCCAGTAACATTGATGATAATTTAGCAATCAAAATTGTTCCAAAACTTCCAGAAATCACAGTTTCTATGGTTTTATTAGCCATACAAAATTTAAAAACAAACAAGGCCCCAGGTCCAGATTTAATCCCATGTGAAATATTTAAATATTTAAATGCATGAATGCAGATTGGGTGGCTGTTTTAGCAGATTATAGGGCTACAGGACAGACTAGATGGGCCTTGCAGTCATCTGCTGACAGTTTCTCTGTTTCTATGTAATCCTTAGCTGATATGATCTGATTGCTCTTCATCCTCTTTCAAATTAGTGACAAAGCACACCTGAGATGAAAACGCTTATGTATCTCCATAGCTTGATGTACTTAAATGTCTGTAACTAATTACTGCAGTGGCTGGTATCATAGCTGGCTCTTGATCTTGTCCTTACCAACTGTGTCATTTTCTGTGCTGTAATGCCTTATACAACGCGTTGTCACTGTGAGTTGCTGTGGTATATAATTAACCCAGGTCACCCCTGAAAAAGGGACTCCAGTGTCTCGGTGGGATTTACCTGGTTAACCAGATTCAAATAAATAAATAGATGATTCAGGTTTCAAGCAGGGATTATGAGTACACATGAAAACTCCGCAGACTGCATTTTTCAGCCTTGTAATTGGACAAGGACTTCAAAGACAAAAGGAAAAGCAAGAGGGTTAGTAGGCAGAAACAGGGAGGAGAGTTTGTATTCCAAAGCTGTGACTGGTGGGGAAGGGGTACCCCTCCAAAAGCCCTCTCGCAGTTCACGCTGATACCAATATGTTTGCATGCATTGCAAGCAAACGCAATAAGCGATTGCTTTTAAACATTACTACCATTCTCTGCCCGATAGTTTCTGACTCTTCTAGCTCTTTAATGCAGCCAGTGACCTCCACTCCAGACTCAGCCACAGCTGTAAGAAAACTCTAGGGGGCAAAGCTCCCATTGTTTTGTAGACGTCTTTAATAATAAAAGGATGGCTCCACGTGCCAACATTTTATGAATGTTCTGTTATTCAGTTCAGATTTTGATTAATGTAACTTTTTCGGCTGGTGACGGGAGCCGCTTTAAGCTACTTGGCAGCTGAACACGTCTAATGGCAATTTTTGGAAGACTGAAATACAACAATGTGTTCTGGTGAACTTTAACCCCAGACTTGAACTCCTCTTTTTTTTTTGACTGGGAAAGGATGGCTAGACAATCCTGCCTAGTTTCAGCATCTTATACTCAGGTTCATACTAAGGAAAGATAGGAGCTGAGAGGCTTGTGACCAGAATGCTTCAATTTAAATGTAAAATTAGTAATTATTCCATTCAGCAGGAAGTGATCTAGTTTATTTGTGAATTGAGATTTGGTGTTACTGATTATTATCTCCAGTGGTAATGAGTTTCATGGATTGATTAATCATGCACTATTAAAACAAAATCCTTTTATTGTTTTTAAGTTTTGTACTAATAGTTGAATGGATGTCCTCTTGTGTTTTGGTTTGTTTTAACTTTAGATGAAGTTCTGTTATGAGGTAAGGATCTTGCATAATTTTATATAGCATTAGTAGGTCACCCTCTTGGGGGGGAGGTGAATATAGATGCAAACCAGCCTAAATTAAACCAGATTAAGACATTGGTGGTATTTTTCTTGACCTGGACACCAGGGAAATTCCACTGCTCTTTTTCCAGAAGTGCCATGGGGTTTTTTAACGCCCACCTAAACAACTGCCAGAACAGGCACATGGGACCCGGTTTAATGTCTCATTTGAAGGATGACACACCCTGACAGTATGTCCCCTAGCACTGCATCAGAGTGCCAGCTTTTATGGTATGTGCAAGACTAGAACCCACAACCTTCTGTATGGGTTGTAATGCATTGTATCAGAAAAATAAGAACTGGGTTACATGGCACTGGAACAGTGTAAAGGTCAGCCTGTGGACATGGGGATGATGGCCTAGTTACTCTCTGCACTGTTCCCCCCCGCCCCCGCAGGGTTGCCTATTAAAGCCTCTTGCTATAATCACACACTTCATCCCTTTTTCCCCTCTTTGAGGCAGGCTGCTGAGGATTAAAGAGCATTCAAACCTGACTGCTGCCTCTTTGACAAGATAAACAGAGCTTTTGCTGTGATGTTAGTAATCAGAGGGTCACTAATTGAGTTATGACTCCGTGCGCAGCCTTCTTCCCTCCAGTGAGCAGCAGAGCTGAGCTGACTGCAGCCTGTGCCTGAGGCCGAATCGGAGCTTTTCCTTAATTGGCCAGATGAATGGAACACAGTGTGTTGCAGGGATGGTTAAAGTACCCCTCAGAGTTTTCCTTTCATGCTCACAGCTGAGATGATCACAGAGAACATAACAGCATAACCAGTTGTTCTAACTCCTGGGGCAGGTGCAGTAATGGAATCTTCACCATAGTGTTCTGTTTTTAGGATTGCGTTTTCCTATTTAGACTGCGGTCTGTCATGCACAGGAATACTTTTCTCTGTTTGCAAGCCTGAAATACAGTGGACCCCATCACTAGCCTACAAGAAAGCCTGGATGCAGTGACTTTGAGCAGCAATTTCTGTTTTCCCAGAATCTAATGAATTATCTTAATTAAGACAAGACATATGCCTCTTGTATCAGTGTGCGCTATCAAGAATGAGACCAAGCATGGTATTTGAAAGTGGAAACTTGCTCACTAGGTTACTCCCTCTAGTGTTTTCAAGGGCATTAAAGTGGAGCAACAATTCCCCGAATAAAAAAAAAAAAAAAAAAATGTTTTCCATTTATGTGTCATTTAGAACTAAATTACAGGTTATAAACAACCCCCTCTGTAGACTGTTAAAATCCAGTTGTAAAGTTACTGACAGATGAAATATTACGATATTATAGTGGGACTTGACTGTGAAAAATACTGGATGATCAGACTGCTGGACAAATCCCCATGATACTAAGGGCCAGATATTCAGAAATGCACCAGAGCCCAGCACAAGTCTGGCACAGCGCAAATCTGATGTGCATTGGCACAACAGGAGCAATATTCAGAGACTGTGCATGCCGTAGTGCGCCAGTGCAACCTGACTGAATATGGCACAGTTGCGCAATGGCGCAACTGGAAATGCACCATGGCACAAGGAGAGGTGCACCATGGTGCACACACACACACACACAATTGCACCACAGCAGCAGAGCGATTGGGGGAGGCATGGCACAGAGAAGTGACCCAGGGACAGAACCTGGGAGGCACAGTGACAGGCCACCACCAGCTGGGCACAGCAGGGTGCAAACAGGCACTCACACCCCCGCCGCAGATCACAACAGTGGCACTGAAGTGAGGCAACAGGAGATGCCAATGGCCAACTGAGGGCCACCAAGGGGGACCCCCGCAGGCTGCATGCCGTGACCCCCCAACACAGCCAGACTAGAGCAGGACACACCCAGGACCACGCAGCAAATCACACACACCCACAACATGCCCTTGACAGCCCACCCATGGGCACCCCCACGACATGCACACTGATCGGGGGGGGCACCACCACAATGGGACCACACCACGGCAGACAGCAGGGTACCACAGCAGCACAACAAGCATCCTGACACATTCACACCACACAGACAGGCACTGGGCCTCTGCAGCATGGCACCGCACACCACCTGCAAAGCAGACACAGACACAGGCAGATAAGTCAAAATAATGTAATAGAGAAATAAGAACAGCAAACTATGTACAGAACAATGGGGGAGTGAAAGGGTAGGAATGTGATGGATGGGGACAAGGAACAGGGACTGTACAGTGGGAAGGGGGACTGTAGGGGGAGGTACAGCAGGGGAAACGGAGGAAGGTAGGGTACACATTAGCGGCGCCCACACCTTGCCACCCCGTGTCGTCCACGGCGTCCACCTCCCAACACCCGCTGGTGTATCTGGAGTGCTACCTCCATAGTGGTCGACGCAATCAAGATGATCTGCTGCAACAGCCTGCAGTACAGGGGCAGCC
The DNA here is from genome assembly GCA_016271365.2 of Neoceratodus forsteri. NCBI lineage: Eukaryota > Metazoa > Chordata > Ceratodontiformes > Ceratodontidae > Neoceratodus > Neoceratodus forsteri. The sequence continues at coordinate 1,063,626,166 of CM028134.1, read as the reverse complement.
TCCTACACCTCTGGACACCTAGGAGAAGGGACATGACAGGCGATCAGTGCAATGTCCCAAGGAACCATGCCCAACCACTGTGAGCATGGGGCAGCGGGAACACCCCCCAGAGAGCCTGAACAGGCCATCCGCAGGGGGATGGGCCAATGTCTGTCAGCAACGTGGCACACCACAACAGTGCACAACGTTGGACCCTGCCGTACAGTAGCCACCCAACTGTGCAATGCCAGTCACATGGCACAGTGCCCATGCAGCACCACAGCATGGACAGTGGCAGCCAGGTGCTCACCCACCCCACCAACAGCTGGCACATGAGTACAATGGATGCGCCATAGTGGCGGGCACCATGCACAGTGCAAGACACACATCTGCCACGGCACATGGCACAGGTAGCCATGCCCATACCCATGCTCCCGCTAACCACCAATACAAGTGTGAAGGCCCATGACAGTGCGTACCTGCTCTCCATGGCCGTGCTGGTGCTGGAACTGCTCCGGCGCCACCTCCACATCCTGCTGCAGCAGCCGCTGCTGCTGCTTTCCACTGATCCTCCGGGCCTGGGAATGGAACATAGACAGAAACACATCAGTACACAGCCACAGCAGCTACCCCCCACCACACAGTGTGGGTCCCTGCCTGGCACAGTCCGCATAGCGGCATGGCAACGCAATGCAAGCGGTGGTGGGTGATGCATCCCTGCGATGCACACAATGACAGCACACCACCCTGCGGGACACACCAGGCAGCCCACCCAACAACACAGTACAGCACCAGGGCACACATGCATACTGGCCCTACTCACCTGGCTGTGGCACATGCCCACACCTGATGTGTGACTCCAGGCGTCGGAGGCGACCTGGGTCTTTCTGCAGCAGGTCCCCATACCAGTGCCAACACTGCTTGCCAGTTCCGGCCACCCCTGTATGCTGCACCAGTGTGGCAGCAATATCTTGCCATACAGCCACACAGGGCTGCTGTAGTGGGGCCTGTCCAAACAGCTGGGGTGCATGGGGCTGGATGCAGGCCATGAGGTTGGCCAGCTCCACCTGCATTGAGTTACCTGCCCGATGAGCCCTGCACTGCGCCATGTCCCTGCTAAGAGCCGTGGAGCAAATGGTGACCATAGCCACACATGGCAACAGCACTCGCTGGATGCGCGGCGAGGAAATGCACTGTGTCCACCAATCTCTACATGGCGGGATGCACAACATGGGCATGGCTTGGCGCCGCGTGTGCATGGTCAGCTATGGTCAGAGTCACTGCAGGGGTCTGAGCATGGCCGCGCTGTGCTGAAGCACACGTAATAGCATCCATGGCACACAGCGCGCGCCGCCAGGATACTACTGCGCATGTACACACAGTGCACACAGTAGGCAGTGATGCACCACACGGTGCATGTGCACAGTGCCAATAAGCACCGACGAGCGCGCGCATTACCACGCCGCGGCTCTGGAGCAATCACCTGACTTGTTCTAGAGCCGCTCTCATTGCACCGCGGCGCAATTACGCAATATTCAGCCACCACATGCTAATGAGCTCATCAGCCAATGCGTGGTGCAATGGGGGCATTAGCATATTATTACTGTTGCACCAAAGCCAATTTGCATACGATGCGTCGTAAAAGTGCCACAGAACAGCACAGGCCATGCACCATTATTGCAACCTTGTGAGGTAAGCTGTGCATGCTGCTGGAGCACACTGAGCACAGAGGGCACAGCAAGGGGGATGGCAATGGGTGCTGTTGCCACTGACACACTGTGCTGTCCATATCCACAGGAAGTGACATGTTGGAACCTGAGGAGGTTAGGGAGCGTGGGGCTGCTCACAAGTGTAGGTCCAACTTCACAAAAGCAGAGACAGAGGCCCTGTTCGAGACCTACCTTGACAGGGAGCCACTCTTGAACAGTGCCACAGGCACACCACTGGCCAGGGCTGGGGCCTGAGTGGAGGTGGCAGAATGCGTCAACCTGCAGGGCAGCCACCAGTGGTCAGTGCAGGGGTGCTGCAAGAAGGTGGGTACTGACAGGAGGCGGATCAAGGAAGAAGGTGGCGGCTATCCTTGCAGCCCGGAATGCCACCAGAGGGGGGCCTGCAGATGCGCCACAGCTCATGGTGCAGGAGGAGCTTATGGCAGCCACCTTGCACTGCAGCACCATGGAGAGTGTGCCTGGTGGTGGATTCCAGACAGGTGGCATCCCATCCCTGCATGGCATGTATGGCGGCAATGCACAGCATGGTGTGGCATAGTGGGTGGGACACGTGTGACCACTGCTTCACTGACACACCTGTTTTCTCTTCCAGTATCGTCATGCCTGCGAGTAGAGGATGGGGCGCTGGCAGCAGCCGTGGAGGCAGGAACAGCCCCAGATGAACAGCCATCCACCTCCACAGGCATCCGGGGGCCTGGGAGGCCGCAGCACACCACCACTGTCCAGCCGGATGTCCTGGGCATGGAGTTGGATGAGGCCCTGGATGTGTTTCTACAGGATATCAGTCTCAGCATCCTGTGCATGGAGACACAGATCGGGGTGGGGCCAACACCAATGATGACCTCACCATAATCCTGGACAACATGGGTGGTGTTGTGGGGAGACACCCATACCAGGCACAGGCAGCGTATTCAGCAACCTGATAATGGAGGAGCAGCTGTCTGCTGCCACTGCAGGTGCTGCTGTGTGCACTGCCACAGCTGTGCCATGCATTGGTGGTAGTGCGGCCATGCAGGCACTGGGAAAGTGTTCAGCAGCTGGAGGGGCAATGGCAGCAGGCTGCTGGTGCTACAGGGCAGCCAGATGCAGGGTCCACCGCCATGGCACCAGCTAGGGACACACCCCAAGAGGAACCCACTATGCAGCGTCCACCTGAGAGGGGGGCTGTGCAGTGTGGATGGTCACCACAGGAGGGTCGGCGTCCTGCCCAGAATCCCCAGATTGCTGACCCAACAGCAGAGCACACCCGTTTGCTCCAAGCCTCCATTGAGCAACAGGTATGGGTTGCCACTGGGCTGCGTACACTGCACTTGGAGGTGCGCCAGCTGGTCGAGCAGTGCGAGAGGGGCATTGCACAACTCCTGGCAGGGATGCAGCACATGCAGGAGGCCACGACAGCTTCCATGGATCACATTGCTTACCGCATGCAGGAGGATATGACTGTATCCATGGATCGCATTGCACAGGCCGCCCTGGACCCCACGCAGTGCATTGTCCATCCCATGATCCCAGCGTCGGGTGACACCCACACTGTTGACGTCCCCCCTCATGCAGACCTGGTCGCGGTCCCGCGGGTCAACTCCTGGGGGGCTGTTGCAAACACCCCCTGTGGCCGATGAGCAGCCTGTGGCTGCCGATCGACCCTAGCGTGGCTGCCCCCGCGGTCTTGGTGGCCAGGGTTCCGTGCGGTGGCCCCGATGTGCGGCCCGCCCTGACTGAATTCTGCTGCTGCTGCCCTGTGCATGCATGGGTGGTGTGTGTGTGTGCATACCACTGGTGGCCTGTGTGCGTGATTGCCCAGCTGCTGGACCATGTGGCGTGGGCTTGATGAGGGCTGATCTGCACCAGTTGCGCCTGTGCACTGGTGCTATGCATCTGTTCCTCACCACATACCAACGCCTGGGTGTGTGTGTGTATGTGTGTGTGTGTGTGCATGCATGCATTGCTGTGTGCTGCTCTGTGCAGCTGTGTGTGGTAGTATGCCACCAACTCCCCCCTGACCCTGCACCACGCCTCTGTGTGTGCATGCCCTTTGCCATGCATGCCCCTGCCTTTGTGCTGTACCTGTGTGTGGCTCATGCATGAGTTTAGCGCCACCTACCTTTGTGCACCATAGTGCTCCTGTGTGATGGTGTTGCGGTGTTGTTGGGCCTGTCTCGTCAGCTGGGGATCCCTCCGTCTGCGGTGGGTCTGTCCACCTCCCTCCGGCACATTGTCTCCATCGTCACCACTACTGTCACACTCATCAGCCTCGACAGCTTTCCCACGGTGAATGGCCGTGTTGTGCAGTATGCAGCAGGCCAGGAATAGGCCACAGGCTTTCGAGGGGCTGTACTGTAGGGCACTGCCCAGACCTGTCTAAGCAACAGAATCATGCCTTCAGCATTCAAAATACACGCTCAATGATGTTCCGCGTGCTGGCGTGTGCCTCGTCGTAGTGTTCTTCGGCTGGGGACAACGGGTGCCGGTAGGGGGTGAGCAGCCAGGGCCTCAGTGGATAGGCGCTGTCACCTGTGTGGATAGTGACATGGTTAGCTCTCTGCCTTCCCTTGCTGTGCCCCTTGCCTGCCCTGGCACCCTCTCCTGCTTTCCCACCCTGCCCTCCCCCGTTCCATGGCCTGCCCTGTCCGTCACCCTTGCCCATCCACTCACCCACTAGGTGGCCTGTGGGGGATGTCCCCACTTTCGAATCTGTGGCACAGCACAGAGCTGTGCCAGATGAACACATCATGTGGGCTCCCAGGGTATGTGGTGCAGACATTGGTGATGCACCCCTTGGCATCGCACACCACCTGGCAGTTGATACTCGGGCTCCCCTTCCTATTGATGTATGCCAGGCCCTCGGGGCCAGGTGGCATGCAGATGCCCACATAAGTGCAATCAATGGCCCAAAGCATGCCAGGCATATGTGCTAGCCTGTGGAAGTCCTGCATGGCTGCTGTATGCTCCACCTGTGTGCTGGGGAAATGGATGTATTCCGAAGCACATGGCAGCAGGGCGTTGAGAAACTGTGTGAGGAGGCGGGACGTGGCCAACTGGGTTATGCCTGTGGTGTCCCCTGTTGGTCTCTGGAAGGTACCCGTGGTGACCAGGCACATGACCGCTGTGACTTTCATCTCCACAGTCATTGCATGGCTCCATCATGTGGGTCCCTGCATCTCCTCACTGCACAGCTCGCAGAGCTGCCTCAGGATTGCCCTATTCAGGCAGTACTGGACCACTATCTCTGTGTCGGTGAAATTCTCAAAGGTGGTGTGAGCACGGTATCACCTGTGTTGAGCATACCACCGACGGGCCCTTCCTAGGCCACATCGCTGTTCCACCTGCCCCCTCACAGCTCTCATTACAGCCTCCATCATGTATGGCACACTGTCCATGGCCCCTGCTGTCTCGTATCCCCCTGGGCAGTTGGCTGCTGCAGAATGTGTAGCACCCTGGTGCACTGCCTGGCACTGTGCCTGCCTGTCCCTCTCACTCTCTCTGCCCCTTCTCCCTTTCCACTGCCACCTCTGTCACTCTCCCTCTGTGGCTGCCTCTGTCTGTATCTCTCTGTCTTTCTTTCTTTTTGTCTTTCTTTCTTTCTTTTGGGTTTTTCTATCTCTCTCTCTCTCCCCTGGTGCAAGTGTTGTCTGTGTACTTGCGCCTGGCATTTATAGGCTCAAGTCTGCTTGGCGCATCTTGGATTTGCTCCACACATGCGCCATGGTTCCTCGATTGAATATCGCACTGTGCTGGATATTCGTGGGCACGCCCCCTGTGGTTGCTCCTGCGTTCATTATAGTTGTACATTGGCGCGATGGTATTTGTGCTGCACATTGGCTCCTGCTGAATATGGCTCCTAGGCACAATTCCGCACTTGTGCCAGCACAACTCAGTTGTGCCATGTGTAATTGCTTTGAATATCTGGGCTCCAGTGTTTTAGCTGTTCTATAACAACACCTACATGTAGCATACAATTAAACATTCCTAGCTATAGAACAAAATTGGGACCGTTTTTTTAGATAAAGGGCAACTAAGGCAGGGAACTCCTACCCTTTGAACATTGCAAATAGCAGGCAAATAGGGAATTTTAAACTGTGTTTAAAATCGCATTTGTTCGATACTGCAAGATGTAATAGCTTTAAACAATCTGTATTTTATGTCCTATTATACGAGAGGCATCTCCTCTCAGCCAATCACAATTAAGAACTGCTGCCTGTTATTCTCCCACAAACTGCATCACAGATCCCCCAGAGTCGGTTATTGAACTAAACCCCTCCCACAGAGTCGGTTATTGAACTAAGCCCCTCCCACAGAGTCGGTTATTGAACTAAGCCCGTCCCACAAATCAGTTAATCAAACCTTTCCCACACCTACAATTGGTTATTCAGACAGATCCTCCTTCCCCATGCCTACTCGTCACTAATCCCCTTCCAACAAGGCTCCACTCCTGCACATGGAAATATTCTGCCACTTTACAGCTGAAAAAGATCATTTTTTTTTTACTGCTTCTTGACCACGACCTCCCCCCCTTCACTTGCTCATTCCGCCACTGTGGACAACAACGCTGCTCTCAGTTCTCCTAATAGTCCCCAGGCCGGCCAGCCAGCTCACACTCATCTCCCTTGCTGAACCTGAAGACTCCCACCGGACTCTTGCTATCTGGCACAACAGGTAACCTCACTACTGGCAGTCTCTGGAATCCCTCGCTCTCTCCCGGTTGCTGGCATGCAGGCCCCAATGGCCACACACGCTCACAGTAACTGTTAACAAGAAGGAAGGAAGGTGCTTACCCTGCTCCCACTGACACTGACCTGGGTGCAAAAAAAATCTTTTTAATTCACTCCAGCTCATATTATAGTAATAACATCTGAGTTGGAGTATACTTGCAATAACCAGTTTCTGTGGATGATTAAACGCCTTGGCTTCACCTCGGCATTTAACCATCCACAGAAGCTGGTTATTGTTTTGTATACTCCAACTCGCTGGATGTTATCACTTAATTATATTTGACAAAGTATTGTTATACTGTATATTATGTTGATTGTATGTTTCTCACTGTCTAACTGGTCAGCTGTGAAAATAGGCACCTGTGCCTGAAGGTCTTTCCCCAGCAGTAAAAATAGAAAAATTTAAATTGAAAATTGAGATGTACAAGGCCTACCATTAAAAATAACAGCATAATCTGCATATAGCAGAATATCTGAATGACAACAAACTTAAAACTAAACTAAAAAGTAAAGGGTCCAGAATGAAGCCACGTGACCTAACTAGATCCAGAAAACAAAAAAGAGAGGCAATGTTTGAAGGTCTGGTACACTGAAATCTTCCCAGTAAATAACCTGAAAACCATTATAGTGTATGGGCAACAATAAGTGCACTCCTTGGCCCCAAAACAGGTCCCCGGTACAAATACACTATAAAAGATTATGTACGCTGACCTGGTGGCGCTGAGGGTTGAGGCACTGATGCCGCACCTTGCGCCATGCCGGCGACCCGGGTTTGGGAACAAGCCTGGGTGTCGGGGGTCGGCTTGGGAGGGTGGGAGCTGGACTGAGATGCTGCAAGGCATCTCTCCTCTCCTCTCCCGGGGAGGGATATTGTTGCTCCTGCCGTACAACTGCCACCAGGTGGAGGCCTGGGGGCAGTGCAGGATGGAGGGCACCGTGAAGGAAGGATGTTGTGGGACCGCAGCGTGCGCATGCCTCCATGTGCAGATGTGTGTCTGCAACAAGGGGGGAGGGGGAGGAGAAAATGGAGCTGGCATGCTTAAGATGGTCCTAACTGTGATCCCAGTGATTGGGACGCAGGCTGTGAACATATATCCGGGAACCTTGCCTGCCAGCTCCAGAAGAGGAAAACACAATATAGAAAGAAAAGATTGTATAAGAGCAACCATACACAAACAAGGCTATTTTAAAATCTTGAGGTTTCCGTGGTAACGAGACCTCTCGAGCTGTGCGCTTGAGGTCTCCTGTTACCATGGAAACCTCTCGATTGAAAAATAGCCTTGTTGTATATGATTGCTCATACATAATCCTCCATAGGTTGCATCCCTGGACAAGCCAAGGGAACAAAGCGAGGGCAACAACTGGTGATTTACCTGGTCGAAGGCCTTGGTGAGGTGCACATCAAGGGCAGCTGAAAAATGGCCAGGATCATGATCCATATGCAACATCAGTGGGAACCCCACCTAGGCCATTGACGTGCTGTGAAATCAAGGGATGGCACTAAATTGCAGTTTTTCAGCCTTTCCTCAGCGTAAAAAAAAGCAATGCTTGGACAAGAAAATCTATGGGCATGACACCCTGCTAGAAACTACATTCATATAGACTGATTCATTGATCCAGTTATTCAAAACTGGTAAGCGGGAGAGGCCCACTGAGCCAAGGATTATTTCCCGATGTGACCTGGGGGAAGGGGAGAAGCGCAATTACAAACAAAATACAGCCAGTCAGGTGACGTGGTTACAGTGAGGGTGACATAAAGAGCATAAGCTAAGTACACGTACAGACAATTATGTATTCAAATACAGATATATTTGCAAATCCAATTAGTCTATTTACAAATACATTGTGTTGTGTCCTTCCTGCCCTGAGACGTGCCCAATCTAAATCAGGCAATTCCCTGCCTGTACCCTCTTCTTCGCTTTATTGTGTAACATGCCCAATGTAAATAAGGCCATACCAACATACTTCTCAACAGTCCCTGATTTTCAGGGAAGTCCCTGATTTTGCCTCAAAATTTTACTCTGTCCCTCCTAAAATGTGTGTTTCCATGGCTAAACAGTGGGGATTGTAAGTACAAAATATTGTCAAGCATTGAAGTTACAGACTCCTTGTTCTTTAGAAAATGCATTTTTCACTTAGCCCCATGTGCTACCAGCTTTTTGGGTGGATAACTCTAATTCTAAAGATTGTCCCTGATTTTGGTCCTTTGTCCCTAATTTTTTTAAGCCTTGTCCCTGTTTTATGAGGCAGGAGGCTGAGATGTATGCATACCATACCTGCCCTTATAGCTCACTGTCCTGTAACATGCCCAATGTAAATAAGCATGCTTGATGTAAATAGGCTACCCTATGTGCCTTGCTCCTTGCTTCCTCTCACCATGTTCCCACATCATTTCCCTGTACTTTAAGAAGAGATACAGCCGACAGCACGAAACTGCAGAATCAGGAACATACCTTTCCAACAGGCATCACACCAAAACTGAGACCTCTAAATTACTTCACTTAAAAAGTACAAGTATTTCTGTAACTCTGATTTCACTGCCTGTTCAAAAACAGATGGTAGTGTTACAGACAACTCTTGGTTTTCCAAACCCCGACTATCTGAACTTCCCTGTCTAACAAATATGATTATGTTGCCCAGTATAATTAGGATAATGTGAAATCTGTCGTCATTTAGCTGTCAGGTGTCGCTGCACCTACTGTACATTTCTCACCGACAGGAACATAGAATTTCCCTGCCTAGTTTGTCTCCGCAGATCCTAACTGGTCTCCGGCGACCCTCCCTCCTCCCTGCCTATTTACTAATAGCCCCCCATGTCTATCCTATGTATGCTTGAAGCCCCCTACTGTTTTCACCTCCACCACTTCAACTGGTAGTCTGTCATGCATCTACCACTCTTTCAGTGAAGTAATACTTCCTCACATCCTTCTTAGCCCCCCCCAGCTTAATCCCATGCCCTCTGGTAATGGCGCTCTTCCTCATTTGAAAGACTCTCTTCCTGCACCCTGTTCCCCCAGTGAGGTATTGTAGATCTTTATCACGTCCCCCTCTCACTCTTCTCTCTTCCAGGGTGTACATGTTGAGATTCCTAACTCTCTCTCTCCTCGTAGGGTTTTTGGTGCAACCCCTGCATCATTTTAGTTGCCCTCCTCTGGACTGCTTCTACCCTGTCCATGTCCTTTCTGAGGTGTGGCCTCCAGAATGGGATACAATACTCCAGCTGGGGTCTCAGCAGCAAGAAATGTGGTGGCAATACCACCTCCCTCCTCCTGCTGGAAATACCTCTCCCTCTGCATTCCAGCATCCTACCGACCCTGCCCACTGCTTTGTCACACTGCCCTGCCACTTTAAGGTCCTCAGATATGATAACCTCCATGTTTCTTTTCCTGCTCAGTGACTGTCAGTACCATCCCACCCTCATATACTCAGCTTCTGGGTTCCTACATCTTAGGTGCATGATGTTGCACTTTTTGGCATTGAACCCCAACTGCCAAGCTCTTGCCTACCCCTCGAGTTTCCCAGATCCCTACACAGTCTTTCAACGCCATCCTGATTATCTACCCAGTTACAGATTTTGGTATCATCTGCTAAAAGGCCTACCTTCGCTTCCAGTTCTTCTGCAATGTCACTTTTTTTTTATTTTTACTCTTTTTCTACTACTACTACTGGCTCCTTGGTCGGCACCTTTCATCTGCGCTTCCCTCTCGTCTCTGACCACCATCCAAACTGCCCTCAGCTTCTTATAGGGCCCTTGCCTTCTTCCCCCAATGTGGCAGGGCGCTCCCATCTCACCTGCAAAGTCCAGATCCAGTTCCTCCGATGCCCCTGAAGCCGGGGCATCCATTGGACAGCCATCAAGCCGCCATGACCAAGGATGCCATTTTTCAAATTTACACCCTTTTGTGGGACATGGCGTGAAATGACGCCTGTGATGTGGTTGTGCATGCTCCTGTGCGCACCACATCAAGCGTCTTGCCACGCTCCAACCCCCTGAAATCGTGGGACCATGTCGCCAATCCCCAGCCTCCACTAGGGGACAGACGCACAGTGGCCACAGGTACCCTGCCCTCCCGGAGATGGAGAGCAGTCCATCGGATGCTCAATCCATCTCCTCCCCTCCAACCCACGGTGAACCGTGCTCACTTCCGAACACAGGTCGCTGGCATGACGCGAGGTGTGGCATCCAGCGCCTCAACTCTCAGCACCACTGGGCCAGCCTGCAATGTCACTTATGAAGACATTGAAGAGGCCCAGTCCCAGTTCTGAGTCCTGCAGCACCTCGCTGGTCACTCTTCCATCATTAGAGTGAGTGCCATTAACCACTACCCTCTGTTATCAATCTGTTGACCAGTTTCTAACCCAATTCACCACTTTGGATCCTACCCCTAAGCTGCTCAATTTCTTTATCAGTCTCCTCTGCAGCACAGTATCAAAGGCCTTGCTAAAGTACAGATAGGCCACATCCACTGTCCTCCCCAATCTATTTTCCTGGTCACCTAGTCAAAGAAATCAAACAGATTTTTCTGGCATGACCTCCTCCCCCCCCCCATTAATCCATGCTGCCTTTGGTCTTGCAGTCCACTGGTTTCAAGATACTCTACCAACCTTTCCTTTAACAGGGTTTCCATTCATTTCCCCACCACTGATGTAAGACTGACCAGCCTATAGTTGATAGCCTCTTCCCTGCTGCCGATTTTATATAGAGGGACCACAACGGCTTTCCTCCACTCCTCCAGAACCATGTCTTATTCCAGTGAGCTATTGAATGAGGCCATTATCAGGGCAGCTAGCACCTCCCTGAGCTTCTTTAGTACCCTTTGTGTATCCTGTCTGGTCCCATAGCACTGTGCACTTTCAGAGCTGCAAGTCCCTTCAGGACTCTTTCCTCCGAAAATGGACTTTGTTCCTGCTGTTCTCTAGTGTTCCACCCCTCACCACCCCCTTCACTGTGAAGACTGAGCAGAAGTACTTGTTCAGGATGGCAGCTTTTTCTTGGTCCTCTTCTGTGCAGTCTCCCTCTGCCACACTCCTTATCCTCATCACCCCCCCATGCTTTCCTCGCCTAACTTATAAACCTGAAGAACGTCTTATCCTCAGTAGCTACCCCTTTGGCTAACCTTTCCTCTTGTCTGTGTTTTTGCCCCCCTCACTGCCATATCTGCTTCCCTCTGTGTTACTTGGTATTGTGTCCAGTTCTGAAAACCACATCTCCAGAAGGACATAGAGTGGAGGCAGTCTAGAGGAGGGCAACCCAAATGGTGCAGAGTCTGCATCAAAAGCCCTATGAGCAGAGACTAAAGGACCTCATGATGTACACCCTGGAGCAGAGGAGGGAGAGGGGGATATGATAGAGACCTTTAAATATCTCACGGTGGTAAATAAGGTACCGGAAGAGAGTATTTTTCAGAAGAAAAGGTGCCCAAGAACAAGGGGACATGCCATGAAGCTGGAGGGGGGTAGATTCAGGAGAGATGTGAGGAACTACGTCTTTACAGAGAGAGTGGTGGATTCCTGTAACAGCCTTCCAGCGGAGGTGGTGGGGTGAAAATGGTGGGGTTCAAGAATGCATGGAAGTAACACAAAGGAATCATAGTGGAAAGGAAGGGAGAAGTTGCTGTAGATTGGGCATGGTCTGATGTAATTGTGCAGGTAGAGAGAAAGGGGCAGACTGGATGGGCCAAGCAGTCCTTATCTGCCATCAAAGTCTATGTTTCTATGTACACCTCCCTGCCTTCCTCCCTCCCTCTACATTTCCTTATACCTCCTGAATGCCACCCTTTTTCCATTCAGTTGAGCTTGCACAAGGAACGTCTTGGGACTATACGGCATTTAACAGATGTGTCACTGCCAAGCCAATTACAGCTGAAACCACAATGGGCTTGCACATCAATGACCAAGCACTCTGGTCATGACAATAGTTCTGCTTTGCTGACGTGGCGCATCCTCTACTTGAAAGAAATTAACCGCTCAAATGAGAAAGCTCTTCATTTCTTTCTGTAGCCATAACTCCGGCCATGCACATTAGAGTGCCACTAATGCTCATGGCCGGAGTTACAGCCGCTGTACTCTCTCTCCCCATCCTTGCTCCTCTGACCCACCTTAAAGGCTTCAACATTAGCTGCAGTGCGACTTTCTCTCCAGGTCTCGCTTCTCTGCCCCCAAAGGCTTCAACATCACCCACGGTGCGGCTTTCTCTCCCGGTTGTTGCTCCTCTACCCCCCGATTTCAACATTAGCCACAGTGCGGCTTTCTCTTAAAGCTGACATTGGGGTACCCAATCCCCGTGTCTGCTATACAAACCCCCCACGCCACCACTGAGGGACACTGGGGAGCCCACTCCCAGTGTCCCAGTTATTTCCTCCTGCCCCCTTGCCATCCAGGACACTGGGGAGCACACTGCTAGTGTCCCCATATCTGTACCTTCCCAATAGTCCTGGACACTGGGGAGTCCATTCCCAATGTCCCCATATCTATATCCCCTCAAATAGTCCAAGACACTTAGAAGCCCACTCCCAGTGTCCACAAAAATCATTTAGAAATGTACCTGTAAAAAAGAAAACGGTCCCCCAATGTCTTTTTTTTTCTACCTGAAAAAAAAAAATGGTCCCTCGTCATCTCACTCTGTCCCCATCCTGACCCTCCCTCTGCATACCCACTTCCCTGCACCAACCCCCTTACCTCATCCTTACCTCCAGAGGTCAGCAGGTGTCATCTTCTGTGGACCAGGACACCTCTGCTCTCTTCAAAGCCAAACCGCGAACAGAAGAATCAAGGTAAGTGCAGTATAACATCTGTCAAAGGGGTTGTCAACTTATGTTGATATAGAAACATAGAATTTGATGGCAGATAAGGACTGCTTGACCCACCTAGTCTGCCCATTTCCCTACCTGATGGATAAGCTGCAGATTCTAGTTAATCAACAGCTTACTTCCTCCTGCCCCCCACTAGAATTGCCTTATGCCTGTCCCATGCATTCTTGAATTCTCCCACTGTTCCTGACTCCACAACCTCGTCAGGAAGGCTGTTCCATGCATCCACAACCCTCTCTGTGAAAAATTACTTTCTAACATTACCTCTGAGCTGTCCCCCCTCTATCTTCAAATTGTGCCCCCTTGTTCTTGCACATCTCTTCTTCTGAAAGATACTACCCTCTTGTACTTTGTTAATTCCCTTGAGATACTTGAAGGTTTCTATCATGTTCCCCCTCTCCCTCCTTTCCTCAAGAGTATACATATTAAGCTGCTTTAGTCTCTCCTTGTATGTCTTCTAGATGCAGACCCTGCACCATTTTGGCTGCCCTCCTCTGAACAGCCTCCTCTGTCTCGTCTTTCTTGGAGATGGGGTCTCCAGAACTGCGCATGATACTCCAGATGGGGTCTCACTAACTGTCTGTACAGAGGGATAACAACTTCCTGTTTTCTACTGTTGATGCCTCTCCCTATGCATCCCAGTATCCCCCCAGCCCTCCTTACTGCCTTCTCACATTGCTTGCCCACCTTTAGGTCATCTGATATAATTACTCCTAGGTCTCTTTCGATCTTTGTTGCTGTTATTAACTCACCATCCATTGTATACTCTTCCTCTGGGTTTTTGTTTCCCAGATGCATTACCTTGCACTTCTTTGCATTGAATCTGAGCTACCACATATTTGATCATTCCTCCAACCTTGCCAAGTCCCTTTTCATTCTTTCCACCCCAACTTGTGTATCAACTCTGTTGCAGATCTTTGTGTCATCTGCAAAGAGACATACCTTTCCTTCCAGGTGCTCTCCAATGTCACTTATAAAGACATTAAAGAGGACCGGTCCCAGTACCGAACCCTGCGGTACCCTGCTAGTTACCCTCTTTTCTTCACTGTGGACTTCGTTTACTATTACCCTTTGCATCCTGTTGTCCAGCCAGTTTTTTATCCAGGCCATATCTGATATTTTGGCCATTTTAAGGAATTTTTCCCAACATTTTCAACATGGGGTTCTTGGGACCCCACCTTATGAACACTGGCACTGTCATTTTGTTACTTGGTCCCAAAGGTGATTTCATGGTCGCTGTGCAGAATCACCTTTCGTGACCGATTAACAAAACAACAGTGTCTGGATATGAGGTGGGGTTCCAAAAGGCCCAAGTGAAAAACTTGGTGAAAAATTTCCAAAAAATGGCTGTAGTACGAGCATGCATTGCACAGTTTCTACACAGGTGCATAACTTTGCCAATGTTTAATATTTTCACTCCAAATTTTCAACATACACATTTTATCAAACCACCTCATGAACAGTGCAACTGTCATTTTTCACATCCTGCCCAAAACATGTTTTTGCACCACTGGCTCAGAATTGCGCAGTTACTGTGCAAAATCACCTTTCAGGACAGATTAAAGAAACAACAGTGCCAGTGTTCATGAGGTGGGGTATCAAAAAGCCCATGCTGAAAATTTGGTGGAAACATTCTTAAAAATGGCCATGTTATGCAGGTTTGTTGAAATTTTCCTGCACACGTGCGTAACTTTGGTCATTTTCAATACTTTCACTCCAAATTTTCAACATAGCCATTTTTCCACACCACCTCATGAATAGTACAGCTGTCATTTTCACATCCTGCCTGAAATGTGTTTCGTACCTGTGGTGCAGAATGGTGCAAGCGCTGCCCAAAATCACCTTTCGGGATTGAGTAATGAAATGACAGTGCCACTGTTCACGAGGTGGGGTCCCAAAAAGCCCATGTTGAAAATCTGGAGTGAAACTACCAACAAACGCTCGGGGCATTAGGGTTTCCAACTGTAATGCCCCACCCCCCACCCTTCAGAGACTGACAGGCATCGGGGGTGTGTCTTGAGGTCGTCAGCCGTAATGCCCATGCCATTCCACCCCCACCCCCACCCTGCAGACAGTGGCAGGCTTGAGGGTGTGCCTTGGGATCTTCAGACCTAACGTTCACCCCCATTCTCCTATACTGCACCCATCTTAGCTTATTTCCTTATGGAATGGGGTGAGTGTGTGGGCCGAACCCCAAAACCTCTACGGCCCTGTTAGTGTCTGCAGGGTAGAGTGGAATAGTGTGAGCATTACGACACGATAATGAAGCACACCCCAACACCTATCCAGTCTCTACAAGGAAATATGAAATTGAAATAGAGCTAGTTGTAAACCCTAATGCCTCATTAAGGAAGTAAATCAGGGAGGGGCAGTGGATGTCACCTATCTTGATTTCAGCAAAGCCTTTGACACCATCCAACATAGAAGGCTGATTAACAGCATAGGTAGTCTGGCCATGGGGCACAAGCTGATAAACTGGGTTAGAAACTGGCTGATAGACAGGAGACATAGAGTGGTGGTAATAGGATCCAATCCAGGGAGAGGGAGGTGACCAGCTGGGTACCTCAGGGATCAGTCCTGGGACCAGTCCTTTTCAATGTCTTCATTACAGACATTGTGGAAGGGCTAGAAGAAAAGGTCTGCCTGTTTGCAGATGACACCAACATCTGTAACAAAGTGAATACTCCAGAAGGGTGCAGAAAAAGAGTAGGGATATGGAAAGGCTTGAAAAATGGTCTAAGGAGTGGCAGCAGAGGTTCAATGCAAAGAAGTGCAAAATAATGCACCTGGGAAGAGGGAACCCTGGGGGGAGCTACAGGACGGTGGGGGAGGTGCTGATGATCACCAAGGAAGAAAAGGACCTAGGAATTATCAGTTCTGATGACCTAAAAGGTGTCAAAACAGAGCGCAAATGTTGCAAGGAGGGCCAGTGGCATGCTGGGGTGCATAGGCAGAGGTATCACTAGCAGAAAGCGTGAGGCGGTGATACCATTGTATAGTGCACTAGTGAGGCCTCACCTACAGTACTGTGCAGTTCTGGAGGCCGCAACTGTGCAAGGACATTGACAGGGTGGAGGCGGTCCACAGAAGGACAACCAAGATAGTGCATGGCTTGCAACAAAGAACGTATCAGGAGAGATTAAAGGACCTCAATATGTACTCACTGGAGGAAAGGAGGGAGCAGGGGGACATGATACACATGAACAAGTACTTCAATGGCATAAACAAGGTGCAGGGACAGACATCTTCCAATGTAGAAGGAGTACAAGAATGGGGGGGCATGATATAAAATTGGACGGGGGTAGAGTAAGAGGAAATGTGAGAAATGTTTTCTTCACAGAGAGGGTGGTGGTCACATAAAATAGTGTGCCATAAGGGGCGGAGCCAACTGCTGCACTGAATGTACACATGTGTTTGGAGCTCCAGATTCAACCAGTGATTTTCTACTAAAAAAAATGAGTTAACACTTAATTAGAGGCAGTTTAAATCAACAGATCAGTGTACATTGAACAAAGCTGAACAAATTGATCCTAAAATCAGCACAATGGAGAGGCATACCCGAGGTGGCCAACAGACTGAAGGAGCACGACTGAAAGTTGATAAGGCCCCGGATAGTGCAGTGCCATCAACTTCTACCTTGACGGCAGAAACTGTGCAACCAACAAATGCTGCTTTATTAAAAGCAATCCAGTTGATGGATGCTAAATTGGAGGCTCTGGTAGACAAAGTGACCATGTTGGATGTGACTGTAGTCATGGTGCAAGGAAAAGTAAAAAAACGCATCGGATACTGCTACTAAGGCCATTACAACAGCAGCGAGACTTGTGAAAGAAAACTCGGTGCTCCGTCTACGCCTGGAGTACTTGGAAAACCAGACCAGAGCCACGCATGTCTGAATGATTGGGATGCCAGAGAATGTTGGAGATGAAGACTTCAAAGCCTTCATAACTCAATGGTTAATGGAACATTTGCATTTCCAAAACTTTACCATCAAGAAGCTGTATAGAATTACCCCTTGATGAGCTCTGGGAGACAGTCCTCCTCCACGGACCGTGATGATTGTCCTGGCTGACAAGATTGAAACCTAGAATAGCAAGGTAAAGTCATCCACCTCTTTCCTGACCTCAGCTACTCCACCCAGTCAAGACGGGAGGCCTTCGACGGCGTTCAACAACAGCTTTGAGCATTGGGGTCTAACATATCTTGATGATCCCTGCCAGATTAAAGATCGTCTATGGAGGCAATATTTACATCTTTACTGACCCAAAAGATGCAGATAAACTTGTGGTCTGTATTGGTCATGAGTTTGCAGCCAGAGGATTGGACTCTCGATCCGAAGAGAATTCTTAAAGATTCAACTTTGGACTTAACAAGAATGGTTGGTAAGATTCCGGGACTTGGTTTATGATGGGGACGGGCCAAAGGACTGGTTGAATGATACAAAACTTTGAATGCCATTGGGTTCCCATGCAAAATATGGTTTAATGCAGCCTGTTTAACAAATAGTGAACAGATACTCGTATTGGGACAGTCCGGTGTTACAATACTGCGGTTCAGTTTCACTGTAAGATGGCGCCCTCCCACCATTACTTCAGATCACAGCACCTCACGTTGGCAGCCATCGTCTTGCCACCACGATGTTTTCAACCGGCAGGTTTTCCTCGTACCATTTACTGAATACGCTGCTCCCATTCGGAGCTGTTTGATTAATTGCAGGTTACACATTGCTGGCCAGTAAAATCGGCTCTTTTTTGTTTCTGTTTGGGTTAAACTGCAACATTATTATGCTTGTAGAAGTTACAGCTTTATTATAATAACTTAACAATATTTCAGAGATACCTGGTTTGAAATAGGAGTTAAAACACAGGCTTAAACTGTTTGTCTTTTGCCCAATATGCTCAATAGAGGACTCTTAGTCCATTGCATGGACGGAATATATTTTAGTAAAGTTCTCATCTCAGGGACTGTCCTCGTTCTTGGCAGCATAAGCTCATCCTTACAGTTTCTATATGAGATGCATGATAAGGTACTACTTCCCTTAGGATGTAGCATGATCTAGACTTGTGTCAAATCCTAACATTGCATATTGACTATGTCTTTTCTCATATATCAACTCTAGATGTAATGTACTTGTTTTTATTTGTGTAAACTAATAAACCGTAAGTTTAAAAAAAATAAAAAATAAAAAAAAAGAGTAGTGTGCCATAAGAGGTGGTGGGAGCAAGAAAGGTAGATGGTGTTAGTAAATGGGATCCAATCCAGGGAGAGGGGAGTGACCGGCGAGGTACCTCAGGGATCAGTCCTGGGACCAGTCCTGTTCAATGTCACTAGTGACATTGTGGAAGGCCTACAAGGAAAGGTCTGCCTGCAGATAACACCAAGATCTGTATCAGAGTGGATACTGCAGAAAGGGTGGAGAAAATGAAGAGGGACCAGGAGAGGTTTGAGAAATGGTTTTAGGAGTTTCAACTGAGGCTCAATGTAGAGAAGTGCAAAATAATGCACCTGAGAAGAGGGAACCCTGGGGAGAGCCACAGGATGGGGGGGGTCATGCTGGGGTGCATAGACAGAGGTATTTCTAGCAGAGGGTGGGAGATGGGGGCATAGAAACCCTGGGGACAGCTACAGGATGGGGGGGGGGGAGTTGCTGGCAGTCACCAAGGAACAAAGGGACCTGCTGGTTATTATTTCAGATGACCTGAAAATGTCAAAGCAGAGTACAAAGGCAGCGGGGAGGACCACTGGCATGCTGGGGTGCATAGGCAGGGGGATCACCAGCAGAAGGAGGGAGATAGTGATACCATTATATAAGACTCTGGTCAGGCCTCAGATGCAGTACTGTGTGCAGTTCTGGAGGCCGCACCTTCGAAAAGACATAAACAAGCTGGAGGTGGTCCAGAGAAGGGCGACTAGCATGGTACAGGGCTTGCACCACAAAACTTACGAGCAGAGATTAAGGGACCTCAGTATGTACTGACTAGAGGACAGGAGGTAAAGAGGAGACATGATAGAGACATTCAGGTACCTCAAGGGTATAAATAATATGCAGGGGGAGACATCTTCCAATATAGGAGGAGTACAACAACGAGGGGGTATGACATGAAACTAGAAAGTGGCAGAATAAGAGGGAATGTGAGGACATTTTTCTTCACAGAGAGAGAGTGGTGGACGCATGGAATGGTCTAGCACAGGAGGTCGTGGGAGCAAGCACTGTGGTTGGATTTAAACATGCATGGGACAAGCATGGGAGAACCATAGTTGTAAAGCCGAGGGAGGGTCAGAAGCCATAGTCAAGTACAGAGTTTCGGGGAAACTGAATAAGCCTAGCAGTCCTTATCTGCTGACAATTTCTATGTTTGAACCTCTGGCAGCCATGTTCACAGAGTCACTCAACACAGAAGTGGTGCCAGTGGATTGGAGGAGGGCACATGTGGTTCCTTCACACAAATCCAGCAGTAGGGAGGAGGCACGGAACCATAAGCCACTCAGCCTCACATCAGTAGTGGGGAAGATCATGGAGGCACTGCTTAAAGAAAGTATAGTGGAACATTTAGAAGCCATCGGTGCCCAGGACCCAAGGTAGCATGGATTCATAGCAGGTAGGTTGTGTTAGACGAATCTGATAGATTTCTTTGACTGGGTGATGAAGGAAGTAAATGGGGAAGGGGGCCTTGGATGTTGCCTACCTCGATTTCAGCAAGGTCTTCAACACTGTCCCACATGAGAAGCTTATTATACCGTGGGCAGTGCGTAGGGGCCAGCCCTGTCACCGGTCCCTGCTCCACTTGCTCTTCCTTCACCTCAGTCTCTCTCACTTCTTTTTTGTTTCAACATTCAGAGGGAGGAGGATAAAAGAAATAATGGGGCAACCAGGTTAACTCTCAAACTGCACTCAGTTTATACAGGAGATGGATTAAAAACTGAATCAACACATAAATTCGCACTTGCTGGAAGAAATGGCAAGAGACAAAGTCAAGGGCAACAATGGAGGATGGAAGACATTTATCTGGAATTCGGAGAAAAAGGAGTTAATGGGCAGGACTGGCAACAATTGGTGCAAGTCTTAATTAAACTCTCTGCTTTTGGCAACTTAACATCTGATGCACTATCTCCCCTGGTCTTTGCACCTTTTCCACCCCCAGGCTTCCCACATTAGTCATGGTCTGTGCCTGGCTATTAGATGCTCCTGTCCCCCCGCACTCTCGCCCCCTTCCTCACTCCTCTGACCCCCACAGGCTTCCACAATAGCCACGCTGCTGCTTTACTTATTGAAAGCAAACTGAATATAAGCACCCACACAGCACATTCAAAGTGTCTTGTAGATAAAAAATCAAAATTTATTACAGACCAGGATGCACACTACACAGACTGACGTTTCACTTGGCCGGCTGCCAAGTTTCTTCAGAGTAAAAAACACCATTCAGGTGCTTTACTTAAATATTCTATTCACCATATCATGTGATTTCTATTGCACCAATACAAATACAGCACCATTTATACACTAATTGATTATACAACACTTTTAAAGGAACAGTATATATCCATGGTTCCATATTGTTACTAGGGATCACCCAAACACATAAAACTATACTTAGCAACCTCAAATACAATATTTCATAAATATTTACATATGAATCATATGAAATAAGATAATTAAACTCAATTACTTAATAAAAAACATTTCTATATACTTATTTAAATATAAAAAAGTGAAAAGTGCATACATCAGAGGGAAAAAACACCCGTTAAATACTACTTTTTATATAAATCTTAAATACACAACCCATTTTATAGTTGTGTTAATTGTCTATTCATTTATTTATTTTGGTACACATGGCTGGGTTTACTTTGTTTAAAGTGCTTTTCAAAGATTTTCTCAAAATCCATGGTAATAAAACCTATGGATTATCTATACTTCTTTAAAAATGCAGCCAGTTCAATGTTATCGTTGAGGCCCTTATTTGTACATGCTCCTAAAGTATAAATCCAAAAACTTTCTCTTTGACCTATTTTCTTATTTAGGTCTCCACCTCTTGGTCCCAATGTAACAAGTTCTAAACCCAAAATACTAAAATTATGATTTATTTGACCATATTTTAGAATGTGTTTGGCTATAGCATATGAATCATCACTTCTTTCCACTGCTCTAACATGTTCACCAATTCTTACTTTGAATTTACGTACAGTCCGTCCAACATAGTAGGCGCCACACTCACATGTTAGTAGGTATATTACACCTGTACTGTTACATGTGATAAAGTCACTTAACTCCATGTTATTCCCAGTAACCGGATGTATAAAAGCTTTACAGCAATTGATGTATTTACAATAAACACAGTTCCCACATTTATATGTTCCTTTTGGTTTTGATGTCAACAATGTTTGCCTATCTTTTATATTGGAGCCTACCATGTTGGATACTACATAGTCCTTAATACTTTTACACTTCCTATACACTACATTGGGACCACCTTCTGTTATTCCTTTTAATTTTGGTTCCAATTTTAAAATGGACCAATTATTGGCTAAGATCTGTTTTATTTCATGTGCTTGATTCGAAAAACTAGTGGTGAAGGGACAATCAATTTTAGGTTTAGCGTCTCGTTTATACATTAAGACCTCCCCTCTATCTAATTTATCTACCTTTATGATGGCTGATGCTATACTGCTGTTACTGTACCCCCTGTTCTTGAAACGTTGTATTTGCTGACTTTGTTTAGTTTCAAATTCAGAGGGTTCAGAACAGTTTCGAAATGTTCTTATTAATTGACTTTTTGGTATATTAAATCTTGTATGGAAGGGATGACAACTGTCAAATCTCAGTATGGTATTTCTATCTGTGTTTTTCTGAAATAAAGTGGTACCTGCTCCTTCATTATGGTCTTTATAAATTTTTAAGTCCAAAAAAGTAATATTTGTTTATTTATTTAGTTTTTGTTGACCGGGTAAGTGCACTAGACAAATCCTGCCTATTTTCAGGCACGACCCGGGGGAGGGGGCTACAGATGAATGCCAACTGACTTTGAACCAGATTAAGCTGTTGGTGGTATTTTTAGTGAATGAGGGAAATTTGGCCAGGACACCGGGGAAATTCCCCTACTCTTTTCGATAAGTGCCATGGGATCTTTAACATCCACCTGAACTACCACCAATCCAGGCAGATGGGACCTCGGTTTAATGTCTCATCCGAAAGACGGAATGACGGAAAAGCCGTCTAAATACATGGAAATAGGTTCTGTCAGAACCTATTTCCATGTATTTAGACGGCTTTTTACAGCCGTTAGTACAGAGTTTAAGATCTTGCTTAAAAGATTCCACTCAAGTAGTACAAATTGTTGAGGATCTGTACATAGAAAAAACATGGTATTTTTCAGTGGTGGATGTTAATTTGCTATACGCAGTAATACCTCATGATGAAGGCTTAGAAGCCTTAGGTTATTTTTTGAATACCAGAACAGAAGAAAGTTTAGTAAAAACCCCTACACATTTTCTGCTACAATTGGCGGAATTGGTTCTTACTACGAATATTTTTATGTTTGAAGGAATGCTATATCATCAAGTCCGGGGCACAGCTATGGGCACCACAATGGCCCATAGCTATGCCAATCTGTTTGTGGGTAAATGGAAACCGATTTTTTATATGAGCCAACCACTAATCCATTTATTGATAAAGTAGACCTATGGCGTCGCTTTATTGATGACATATTAATAGTGTGGAAGGGTTCTGCAGAAGAATTTGTTTTTTTTATTAAGTGGATGGAATCAGCTAGTAGTTGTTTGACGTATAAATATGATATTCATCAAACAAATATTACTTTTTTGGACTTAAAAATTTATAAAGACCATAATGAAGGAGCAGGTACCACTTTATTTCAGAAAAACACAGATAGAAATACCATACTGAGATTTGACAGTTGTCATCCCTTCCATACAAGATTTAATATACCAAAAAGTCAATTAATAAGAACATTTCGAAACTATTCTGAACCCTCTGTATTTGAAACTAAACAAAGTCAGCAAATACAACGTTTCAAGATCAGGGGGTACAGTAACAGCAGTATAGCATCAGCCATCAGAAAGGTAGATAAATTAGATAGAGGGGAGGTCTTAATGTATAAACGAGACGCTAAACCTAAAATTGATTGTCCCTTCACCACTAGTTTTTCGAATCGAGCACACGAAATAAAACAGATCTTAGCCAATAATTGGTCCATTTTAAAATTGGAACCAAAATTGAAAGGAATAACAGAAGGTGGTCCCAATGTAGTGTATAGGAAGTGTAAAAGTATTAAGGACTATGTAGTATCCAACATGGTAGGCTCCAATATAAAAGATAGGCAAACATTGTTGACATCAAAACCAAAAGGAACATATAAACGTGGGAACTGTGTTTATTGTAAATACATCAATTGCTGTAAAGCTTTTATACATCCGGTTACTGGGAATAACATGGAGTTATGTGACTTTATCACATGTAACAGTACAGGTGTAATATACCTACTAACATGTGAGTGTGGCGCCTACTATGTTGGACAGACTGTACGTAAATTCAAAGTAAGAATTGGTGAACATGTTAGAGCAGTGGAAAGAAGTGATGATTCATATGCTATAGCCAAACACATTCTAAAATATGGTCAAATAAATCATAATTTTAGTTTTTTGGGTTTAGAACTTGTTACATTGGGACCAAGAGGTGGAGACCTAAATAAGAAAATAGGTCAAAGAGAAAGTTTTTGATTTATACTTTAGGAGCATGTACAAATAAGGGCCTCGATGATAACATTGAACTGGCTGCATTTTTAAAGAAGTATAAATAATCCATAGGTTTTATTACCATGGATTTTGAGAAAATCTTTGAAAAGCACTTTAAACAAAGTAAACCCAGCCATGTGTACCAAAATAAATAAATGAATCGACAATTAACACAACTATAAAATGGGTTGTGTATTTAAGATTTATATAAAAAGTAGTATTTAACGGGTGTTTTTTCCCTCTGATGTATGCACTTTTCACATTTTTGTATTTAAATAAGTATATAGAAATGTTTTTTATTAAGTAATTGAGTTTAATTATCTTATTTCATATGATTCATATGTAAATATTTATGAAATATTGTATTTGAGGTTGCTAAGTATAGTTTTATGTGTTTGGGGTGATCCCTAGTAACAATATGGAACCATGGATATATACTGTGTTCCTTTAAAAAGTGTTGTATAATCAATTAGTGTATAAATGGTGCTGTATTTGTATTGGTGCAATAGAAATCACATGATATGGTGAATAGAATATTTAAGTAAAGCACCTGAATGGTGTTTTTTACTCTGAAGAAACTTGGCAGCCGGCCAAGTGAAACGTCAGTCTGTGTAGTGTGCATCCTGGTCTGTAATAAATTTTGATTTTTTATCTACAAGATGCTTTGAGTGTGCTGTGTGGGTGCTTATATTCAGTTTGCTTTCATTATTTTAAATACTAATAGCACCGCACATATCCTGGTGCTCTTTCTCTGTTGTTGAATTTGCTTTACTTATTGGCATCTCCTGCCTCCCGTCACACTCTATCTCCTTGGTCCTCACTCCTCTGACCCCCCCAGGCTTCCACAATAGCCATGCTGCTGCTTTACTTATTGGCATCTCCTGCCTCCCGTCACACTCTATCTCCTTGGTCCTCACTCCTCTGAACCCCCCGCAGGCTTTTACAATAGCCGCGGTGCGGATGTACTTATTGGTGGCTACAGCCACCTGCCAGACTCTCTCTCCCCCTGGTCCTCGCTCCTCTGAAATCCCCCTCCCCCCAGGCTTCTACAATAGTCACAGTGCAGCTTTACTTATTAGCAGCTTCTGCCACCCAGTGCACTCTCTCTCTCTCACACTGGTCCTCGCTCTTCTGAACCCCCACCCCCACCCGGCTTTTATATTAGTAGCCGCAGTGTGGATCTACTTATTGGCTGCTCCTGCCGCCCATGCACTCTCTCTCTCTCCAGTCCACTAAGGCCAGCGGGAGTGGCCTCTCTGACTAGCAGCTCCTTCCTGCATTTACGGTGCAGCTTCCAGCATGTGGCACCCACCGATCTCACTGCTGCCTCCTCACTCCTCTGAAGCCAGTACCAATACCAAACACCACTGCAAATACCTGCACGTGAACGTTCAGCATTACTTGGTATACTTGGTTTTAGGGACAAAAGAAGGCCTCGGCCCATCGAGATTGTCCCCCACATTTTTGTGGGACATTATAGCTCAATATAGGTTCTCCCTTATCCATAGATCCAAGTTATATTTAAATGCATCAAAACTAGATTTGGTGATTAATTCTTTGGGCAAAGTGTTCCACAACCTTGCTGCTCATATGTTGTAGAAATTTCCCCTCTTGTTAGTACGAAAAGGTTGTATTTCTAGCTGTTTATTATGTAGTCTAGGGACTATCTTTCTAGATGAATAATCAAGTCCACATTGGGTCATAAGAGTGGGTGATTGACATATTTTATAAATCATTAATAAATCACCTCTTTTTCTCCTAATTTCCAACGAATATAAACCAGTATGTTTCAATCTTGTAGTATAGTCAAGATGTTTAAGTGCTGGAACTATTTTAGTTGCTCTTCTCTGAATATGTTCTAGGCAAGATATGTCTCCCTTAAGATGGGGGTTCCAGAATTGGGAGCCGTAATCAACACAAGGTCTTATAAAAGTCCTGTACAAGGAAATAATGCATTGTTCAGTATGGGTTACAAAGGTACGTTTGATTTGTTTTAAGAGATCATTAGTCATTTTAGCTGTTTTTAAGCAGTGTTCCCTAGACATAAGTTTATTTATTAGTATCCCCAGGTCTTTTTCACAACTTGATGTTTTGAGTTTAATATTATTAAGCTAGTAATTGTTCATTGGATTGTTTCTTCCAAAATGAAGAACCACACATTTCTCATGATTGAAAAACATTCCGTTCTCAATTGCTCACTGTTCTATTTTCCCTAAGTCGGCAACTAAAGTTTCCAAGTTATTAAGGTTGTTTACTTTACCTCCCAGTTTGGTGTCATCCGCAAACTTTGAAAGATAGTTATTTGGTCCAGCTTGCATATCGCTGATGAATAAGTTAAACAAAGTGGGTCCCAATACTGAACCCTGGGGAACCCCACTCATCACCAAGCCCCAGACAGATAGTAAATTGTTAAATTTGACTTTTTGAGTTCTACATGTGAGCCAGTCAGATAACCAGTCAACGAGGTACATTGATATGCCAAATGCTTTTAATTTCTGTAAAAGTTTAGTATGTGGTACCTTATCAAATGCCTTACTGAAATCAAGTTGTATTACATCTGTAGGAATGCCATTATCAAGGTATCTACTAATTATATTATAAAAAGCAATTAAGTTTGTGGTACATGAGTGACCTGGCATAAAGCCATGTTAAGTTAAATCGGCTATACCTATAGTTGTAATCTCATCCTCTCTTGACAAATGCTTGTTTCTTTTACCACTGTGGCCACTTCCCAAGAGCACCATAACAGGCTCGTTCCTTCTGCTTTTACTCACTTCCTTCTTGCAGAGACTGGTTGACTTAATTATGCCCTCCCTTATTCTTCCCCACTGTTCCTCCACCCCTTCCTGGCACACACACACCCCCACTAGGCAATCAGTGAGACATTCTCCTGTTTCTTTAAAATCTGCCCTCCTAAAGTCCAGGACTCTCATCTTTGTGGGGTGTGCCTCTGCTCCCATCTTAATGTTAAACCACACTGCATGGTGATCACTAGTACCTAGGGGACAGCCCACTGTGACATCTGCAATGCCGTCCCTGTTTGCAAGTACCACATCCAACACTTCCCTGTCCCAAGTGGGTTTGTTGACTAGTTGCCTGATAAAAGCTCTTGTAAGTAGTCAAGAATGGCCCTCATCCTTGCTGAAGCTGCAGCTGGAAGGCTTCAATCCACATCTGGCAGACTGAAGTCACCAGCTAGCAGCCCTTCCCCCATACTTGCCATCCTGACGACGGCTTCCTCCTGCACCTTATCCAACTCCTCTCCCTGTGCTGGAGGTCTGTGTACCACCGCTGTATGGATAGCGGCCCCAGTGCATGTCTCCAACATGACCTGCAGCACCTTCATTCCTTCCTTCTCCTCCAGGTGCCCCTGTACCTCAGTAGCCTTAATTCCCTCCCTCACATACAATACAATCCCATCTCCCTTCCCTGTCTCTCCTGAACAGAGAGTAGCCTGGGATGGCCATGTCCTAGTCGTGGCTGTCAGTGCACCACAACTCCATTGTGGCCACCAAATCCAGGCTAGCCACTTCCATGATGGCCTCCAGGTCCAGAGCTTTATTTCCCAAACTCCTTGCATTGGCACACATTGCTCTCCATACCTTACTCCCTCCCTGCCTGCTACCCTGCTTTCTCCCCCACTCCTGGCTGTGCTGTTCCCTGAAGCTTCCTCTGACCCCCTCTTATCTTACTACCTTCTCTGTCACCTGCTCCTTCACTTCTCTCTTGCGTTCCTGATTTACACCCCCCAGGTTCTCTGTCTTATCCCCACTCCTGTCCTCTTGTACCCTTTTCCTGGGGGAGCCTCTTCCCCTCAGGCCCTCCCTCCTTGCTGCATCATCTGGGTGTGTGTGCAATTGTTGCCTCCCTTGGTTTTATGCCCCCCCCAGCTAGTTTAAATGCTCATCCAAGTAGCATTGAACCCCCCACTAAGGACTATGGTCCCCTTCCTGGAAGGATGTAGGCCATCTCCCCTATAGAGAACTGGCTCGGTGCTGGCATCGTAGCGCCAGCAATGAGAGTGCCAGCAAAACACCAGAAATGGTAGGGGTGAACCTGCAATCAGGGCACTAGTGACACAGTGCACCTTTGCCAGGCCAGAGAGGCATGACCAGCGTGGTCACACACATGGCAATGCCCCTCACCATGGTGATGGCAAACTTACCGCGGGACAGCATAGTACAGTCACCAGGCTCGACCTCAGCAACATGGAGGGAACAGCAGCCCCAGGTCACCTGCTGACAGTATACTACGGACTGTGGCATTCCCCTTGTGACATGCACCACTTCAGAGGGTCAGTGGTGCTGGCTGTCAGCATCCAAGGTGCACCTGTCCCTCCACCCAGTGGCACCCAGGTTGGGTATGGGGGGGATCGTGCTGCAGGCATGTCTGATGACCGTGTGGGGTGGGGAGGGGAGTAGACACTGTTGGTGGCCCTAGTTGTTAGGAGGCATGTTGCACAGCGGAACCGGACCTGTGTCATGGTGTGGGTGCATGTCTTCCCTTCCTGGTGTCCTGTTGCAGCACGCATTATGTCTGCAGGGGATGTGAGCTAGGTGCACTCATGTCTGTGGTGCCCTCTGTTGTTGCTGCAATTCCTGTGTCCCTGATGGTGTTTGGCAGGGGGGTCGGCGGGGTGTGGTGGTGTGCACTACACGCCGGTGCTGCCGTTGGTGGGCGTCCCTGCTCCCTTGCACTATATTGCTGCGGTGATGTGCTTGCGGATGCCGTTATGCTGGTGCTCTCATTACTGATGCTGCTATGCCCGCGCCCTGACTGCCCGGAACCAACTGGCTCAGCTGAGAGTGTCATGAAGCAGACCTGGTTTGCTTGCTGTCAAAAATGGCCTATGTGAAAAAGAAACAAAATGTTTTAATTCTTACCTAAAAACGCTGTGGCTTTGAACGGCTTAAAAGTGAAGAGAAGGCAATTAATTTTGTCGTGGAGTGTGGTGTTGGCAGATCAACAGCCGCAGATATAAAAAATGCCAAGAAATTTTAATGCATTCATTCAAGCAGAAGGACTTGCCCCAGAGCAGGTTTACAATGCCAGTGAAACCAGCTTTTATTGGAAAGGATGTCTCTCTGACAAGGCATTGGCCCACAGCGTAGAAAAAGAGGCACCCGACTTTAAAAAGCAGAAAGGTTGTGTAATGAGCTTAGGCTGTGTGAACACAGCGGGTGATCACAAACTGAAACTGTTGCTGATAGGTAAATCAAAAGAGCCTAGAACTTTCAGGCATGTGAATATGGAGAATCTTCCCATGCTCTGTGTCAGCCAGAGAAACACATAGATGGATGTCACAATCTTTGTGAGCTGATTCAAAGATGGGTTTGCCCCAGGTGTAATAAGACACCTGCACTCCAAAGGTTTCCCTTTAAATGCTGTTGTTCTCTTTTACAACTCCCCTGCTCACCCAAACGTGCCCATAATACAACTACAAGATGCTGATTAGCCAACTCTGGCGTTGAGCGGTGAGGCATTCACTTGGCACACTGGCGACCCAGGTTCAAGCCCCGTACCTGGGATGACAGGAGCGAAGACCGGTGGGGAGGGTTAACAGCATCTGTGCAGAAGCTCTCCTCCCTGGGAGGGAGGATTCAGCCTCCACTGCTCTTTGAGCGGCTCCTGTTGGTCAGCTGGTGGAGGCGCACTTGGTGGCATGGGTGGCCACGTGCTACTGTGCGTCCTTCCCAGGATGCCACACATGTGCAGCCATCACATAGGAAGGGGGAGGGACAGAGGGAAAAAAATAGGAACAATGGCTCATCTTGGGGCACTGGATGATACCCCCCCACGGAGTCCCTTACGCCGCCATCCGCCCAAGCGCACCGTCCTTGCCCTCCCAGACCATCAGTCTTGGTGATAAAAAGGTGCTTCTCCCCTGGTAGCAGCAGGGGGGCCCCCGGCAGGGATAAGCCAGAACATTGGGGCTGTCAGCGAAGCTTGGGGAGTCTGGAGGAAGAATACGGCAGCAGGGTTAAGGATGGTCAGTCGAGGGGCTGAAGCTTGGGGAGCCTGAAGGAGTGGGGCTCCAGGGAGCAGGGCGGAGCAAAAAAAAAAAGGATGTAAGGATGCTGAGATAGTAAATGTCTATTCCTGCCTCCTAACACCAACTCTAAACTGCAGTCCTGTAAATTGGGAATCTCTGTGCTCCCAGACTGCAACTCCATAGCAATTAATCATTAAGCGAAATTATTGCAAAAACCTTTTGCAAGCAGTTTTGGATGAGACCGCAGACTCCTCATCATTACAAGAGATCATAACATCTGACATTTGAGGATGGGAGCTGAGGTGTGGAAGAGCTTTTGCCCTGAAACAATTGTGAAAGCTTGGGTAAAATCTGGCATCAATGCCATCCCACACGAAAAGAACAAAACTGAGCTGCTTGCTGCTGAAAGAGAAGGCGAAACTGACCAGTGGATTTTGGAACCTCAGAAAGCAGTAGATAAGATGGAAACTGATGCTGGAAAACCTGCAGCACTAGAAGTTCAACTATCTCTGTATCACTGATAAGGTCCCGAAATATTTGGTGAATTGCAAACAAGGCAACGGTCGTGCCTTTCTCAATGACGACACAATCTTTGATGCAGTTTGCGCAAAGCTCTCCCCCCCGAAGACATTCAGAACCAGGAATCCAGCAAGGATAGGAAGCTGCACATCTCTCGTGCAGAAGCTAAAGAAAGTTTTACGTGGTGCATTACGTGGCTTGAGACACAGCTGGATTGTGACCCCCTGCACTTGCTCCTGTTGCACACCCCCTGGCAAAAGGCAATCTGTGGCTGTGCCAACAGTCTGCAACAACCAATGCTAAAATATTATTTTTTAGCAAAGCCAAAAGACAAAAATGAACACTGTACTGAGTGAATGTCACTGGGGAGCACTGTGTAGGCCCCCCCTCCCGCATCTAGGGGTATGGTGGTGAAAATCCAGGGATGGGGGCACTGTGCAGCATGGAGTCCACATACCTAGTCGGACAGGCTTATCAGACCTGAAGAAGCGGGGGTGCCCTCAGACCTATGGGTGCAGAGCCAGAAAACTGGAGGGAATGAAGCTGCTGGTCTTCACCTGCCTGGCCTTGCCATCTTCACCTCAGAGGCCTTTGTAGACCATCTTCACCATGCCGGCCTCTCAACGTCTTCCTCTGCTGGTCCTCATGCACTCCTGTGGCACACTTCAGCGCACACACTAAGGGCTGGGCTGTGGAGGCAAACTTCTTATTAGCAGCAAATGGTCCATCCAGAACAAAAAAGGCAAACACCAAAACTGAAGGAATGAGGGGATCCCATTTAATGAACAATAAATTCTGAACCAGAAACAGTCATTCCATGGAGAAGTGAAAACACAAACCAGTTGCTCTGGAGTGAAAGGTCACATCAGACGCTTCTGTTCACTCTGGACCAAGGAGGTCTCATTTGAGGATAAAGTCCAGGTGGCTACCTGTAGCCTAGGCAGCCAAACAGTCCAATTGCAGGCAGCAAAAGCCTGTGGCCGAATCAGGCCTCTAGGCTTAGGCAGCAACTGTCTCTTTCTTTACCTCTCCTACACTGCTACAGGACAAAACCCCACTCTTCCAGAGGGGCAGCTGCCCAGCCCACAGCCACCCTCAAGACAAGCACCATTTGGGACAACAGCCCAGTGATAGTGGAGCATTCCAGACTCCTTGGGCACTTAGTTTTGATTTTTTTTGTCAAATACGGTATTTACATCGATGTTTTGACATAGTCACACGCTTCAACCTAGAACTTGACTGCACCTAATCATAATAACTGCGCTGCAACTAAACTGAAATTCCCTGCAGTGTTTATTGCACACACAGTCATCCAAATATTATAACATACGAACATACGGAGAAGCCAGAAGAAGAAGGCCATTTGGTCTATCGAGTCTGCTCAAATTGCAGGGTCCACAGCTTGAGCTAATGCCCCTGTCCTCCCGCCCCACTCCTCCCATCCCATAATATTATAAGGTCATTAAAAAAGAAAACATTGTCAAGAAGCATTTTCAAGCATGGATCATGGGAAATAATTGTCAGAAGTCTTCATGGACATAAGGAGGGTCAGCTTCTGCTAGTGGTAACCAAGTCTCTAAACTCGAATTTGTAGGAAATGACGTTATGCAGTTATTTTTCTTTGTGAAGATGCGGCATCTTATCTTCTTAGCTAAACTCTGCCTATTCATTTGTATGCATGTTTTTTTCTCTTTTCGTTGGGGGACTCTGCCCACCACACCCTCCCATTGGGGGTGTGTGGTGGGCGGAGACCAATGAAGACAGAATATCAGATCTCCAAGTGGGGGGGTCACTTGTGTCCAGTGACCACCACATGGTACACTTCAAACTCAACACAGGGATACAGGCCGCCCATACAAAGGCAAAGATCTTAGATTTCAGAAGGGCGGACTTCTGTAAGATGGGAGAAAAGGTCAGAGAAACCCTGAAGCAGAAAAGGACAGGAGGGGGTGTGGAGGAGCAACGGGCACATACTAGAAAGGCCACTATTGGGGTCACTGAACAGTGTGTCAAGGTGAGGAATAAGGGGAAGAGAGGGAGGAAGTCATTTTGGTTCCTCAGAACTGTGGCAGAAAAGATAAGAGCCCAAAGGATGGCCTTTTAAAAAATATAAGGAGACTCAAAGGGAGTAAGAAAGGGAGGAGTACCAGAATTGTCTAAAATAGGCAGGAAGAGCTGTAAGGCACGCAGAGGCACAAACCGAAGAAAGATAGGCTCAATCAGTTAGGAAAGGGGACAAGAAATTCTACAGGTACATTAGTGAGGGAAGAAGAGGATGGGGGGCTTCGCTAAACTCAGGGGGGATAAAGATGACATCGTAGATGGAGATCAAGACAAAGCGTCAATTTTAAATAAGTATTTTTGCTCAGTCTTTACAGTGGAGGGAGAGGGACAGGGACCACGGTTAGATACAATAGGCACAGAGTGGAGAGAGGTGGACACCAGTCCTTTTATGGAAGAGAAGGTACTGAAAGAGCTCACAAAGCTCAAGGAGGACAAAACTATTGGTCTGGATGGCATACATCCCAGGATCCTGAAGGTACTAAGAATGGAGCTGACATCCCCACTGGCAGTCCTGTTCACTGAGTCCCTAAATACTGGCATAGTCCTCAAGGACAGGAGGAGGGCAAAAATGGTCCTGCTTCACAAAAGCGGCAGCAGAGAGAAGGCTGGGAATTACAGGCCAGTAAGTCTTACATCAGTAGTGGTCACAATCATGGAGACACTCCTCAAGGAACAAATTGTGGAACACCTGGAATCTGTAAGGACATAAGAGCCAAGGCAACATGGGTTCACAACAGAAAGATCCTGTCAAATGAATCTAATTGATTTCTTTGACTGGTGACAAAGGTAGTGGACCAAGGTGGGGCAGTGGATGTCGCCTACCTAGATTTCAGCAAAGTCTTCAATACCGTTCCACATAGAAGGCTGGTGAACAAGCTGGGTAGTCTGGGGTGGGCCACAAGGTGGCGAACTGGGTTAGCAACTGGCTGAGGGACAGAAGACAGAGAGCGGTAGTAAATAGAACACAGTCTGAGGAAATGGAGGTCACCAACGGAGTACCCCAGGGTTCAGTCTTGGGGCCAGTCCTCTTCAATGTCTTCATCAGCGACATTGCAGAAGGACTGGAGGGGAATTTTTTTTTTTATATACATAATTTATACTCCGTGATGGTGACCACCCCCCATTTATCTATGGTATAGAATGTCGCTACCTATATTGTGACTCCAGGATATCTGGCTTCTTTTTATGTTGACTGCACGGATGTGCAAGAAACATATTGCAGCAGCTTTCTCCAGAAGCAGGTTATGGAGGTGTGGCACTGTTGTGGCCAATGCCCCCACAGCCTTTAAAGGCTTTCCCCAATGCCGTGGGACGCTGCTACTGACACTAGTTCAGCCAGCATGCCACCAACTTGAAATGTTTTAGCCACTGCAATCAGAGGCCGCTTCATCATTGCAGCGTCATCTGCTGCAATGAGGGAGCGACCCCTGATTTCAGGGCTGTCCCTAGCATTCCCGATCCAGTTTGCCGATGAGGAGCCTAGTCCCCATCAGCATGTTCCTGCCTCCCCCCATTTCTTGTGTGCCGAGGGGGATGCCCAGTCCCCCTCGGCTTAGGTCCCCCATCTTCCATCTTTGCTGATGGGGGAGCCCAATCCCTGTTGGCATGTCCCCCCCTTTTCTTGTGTGCCGAGGGGGTGCCCAATCCCCCTCTGCTCATGAGCCCCCCCAAAGTATATGCCGATGGGGGTGCCTAATCCCCATCTGCTCCAGTGTCCTCCCAGCCAAAAACATGCAGGTGACATGCTGGAAACCCACCCCAGTGTGCTCAAAGCCCCTGAAAAACTGTCCCTCAACATTTTTTTTTTTAAATCCTGAAATGAAGAAAACGGACCCTCACCGTCTGCACCCCCCTGCCACAACCTGCACCCTCCCACTGCAGGACAGCTGCAGATTTCTTTGTGGGAAGGAAAAGGTGGCAACGCAGGCAGGAGCCCAGTATAAAAAGGCACCCTGCAGTGCCAGGAGACACACGAGTGAGTGAGAGAGGGGGAGAGAGCGAGCTTAACGGAGCTGTAGCATGACTGCTGTGGATTTGTTTGTGGCCAGGAAAAGGTGGCATCACAGGCAGGAGCCCAGTACAAAAGACCAGGATGCAGCGCCGGCAGAAATGGAACAAGCAAGTGAGAGAGTGGGAGTGAGTGAGGACAACAGAGCTCTGTCGGGATTGCTGCAGATTTCTTTGTGGCCAGAAAAAGGTGCCAACAGAGGTGAGAGCCCAGTACAAAAGGGCAGCCTGCAGCACCAGGGGAAACAGAATGAGCATGTAAGACAGGGAGAGTAAGTGACCTCAATGGAGCTCTGTCGGGACACTGGCAGATTTCTTTGTGGGCAGAAAAAGGTGCCAACACAGGCAGGAGCCCAGTACAAAAGGACAACCTGCAGTGCCGGGAGAAACACAATGAGCGAGTCAGAGAGAGGGGGAGTGAGTGAGCTCAACGGAGCTCTATTGTGTTTGTGGGCAGAAAAAGGCAGCAACACAGGCATGAGCCCAGTACAAAAGCCCAGCCTGCAGTGCGGGCAGACATGGAACGAGCTAATGAGGGAGGGGGAGTGAGCGGGCTCAATGGAGCTGTGTCGGGACTGCTGCAGATTTCTTTGTGGGCAGAAAAAGGCAGCAATGCACCCAGGGGCCCAGTACAAAAGGGCAGCCTGCAGTGGTGGGAGAAACAGAATGAGCATATGAGAGAGGGGGAGTGAGCGAACTCAATGGAGCTTTATCATGACTGCTGTGGATTTCTTTGTGGGCAGAAAAAGGCGGTAATGCACCCAGGCGCCCAGTACAAAAGGGCAGCCTACAGTGGTGGGAGAAACAGAATGAGCAAGTGACAGAGGGGGAGTGAGCAACCTCAATGGACCTGTGTCATGACTACTGCAGATTTCTTTGTGGGCAGAAAAAGCCACCAACACAGGCAGGAACCCACTACAAAAGGGCAGCCTGCAGCTCCACGAAAAACAGAATGAGCGACTGAGAGAGGGGAACTGAGCCATCTCAACGGAGCTCTGTCGGGACAGCTGTGGATTTTTTTGTGGACAGAAAAGGGTGCCAATGCAGGCAGGAGCCCAGTACAAAACATCACCCTGCAGCACTGGGAGAAACAGAATGAGTGAGTGACAGAGGGGCACTGAGCGAGCTCAACAGACCAACGCAATCAACATTCGCATTGACAAATGCTTGTTCTGTTCCCCTCTACTTTATCTATACAGTTTGTTGCGCAACAGCATTAAACTAACTGTCTAGTTCTCTTTTTTTTTCTATTTCTCACTATATCGTGTTGGCCACTCGTTACAGTGGGGACCTTCTATATTTCAAATGCCAGTTCCATCTCTGGAGTCCTATGACAGGAAAGCTTAAGCTATGTATTAAAACGGCTTTAGAAATTTTCCTGTGCTTAAACTGCCTCGCTCTCAGGTATAATGGTAATAGCAGTGCAGCAGCGAGTAAAGTGATGTAAAAAGGATTTGTAAACCTTTCAAGAAAAACTCGCTGTTAGCTGTGGAAACCCCCCTTTTTTGAACCGCTATTGGTTTTACTTTCACTCAAACAGCTTTGGGCTGTCTGTCAGCTGTTAACCAGACTCTGTTCATTTATGCAGCCAGGTAAGATGCAAACTGCTTACCTGAGCTGCTGTTTGGTAGTTTAGTAGTTCTTCATGTGGGGCATAAGAAACACTGTGCTGCAATGTGTCTTTGCTGGGATCCCTTTAGGAAGTGAGCAGCAGCCTACAACTGAGTCATATGCTGTACAGAAAGCTCCTCCTTCCTGCGAAGAGGTGGAGTACAGCATAATGTCACCCCTTTTGTTTTAATTAGAGGATAATGTAGTGTATTTAAGTGAATTATCACATATTAGACATGTTGATGTTGATTATTGTTACGTGCCAATAAACGAATGTGTTCAGCTATATAAATAAACATGAAATTAGTACAAGTAAAGAATAAAACGATGTAATTAATGGGAGGAGTTTCAGCCTCAAGGAGGAGTCTGAGCCCTATAAGAAGAGTAGTCTTGTAACGCTAAGACAGATAGTTGTTGGGAGAGGACCTGTGTGGTTCTCCCACCAAGATCTCTGTTGGAGGTCAGGCACAGAGTTATGTTAGCAGATAGCCTTTATGTCTTGCTAAGCTGTGCTTTTTGTTTTCTTTTCTTTTGTACTTGTATGAAAACGTGATTTGCTTTGTTATTTTTCTTTGCCTATTTTGATTTATTTATTTTTGATAAAAATCACACCTGGTAGGTGTGTTGTACCTGCATTATCGTTTCCTGAGTATTCTACTTTACACTACCCACAACATACTCCTACATCTCTGGCTGCCCCCTCCTGATTGACCCCCCCCAGCCCCAACACTGAAGACTTACCTTTTCTGCCCGGTCTGTGTGCAGAGCCTGTGAAGGGTGGGGTGCCATCCTGCTGCTGGAATAATTTTCCTTCATTTTTCTCCCATTCCCCTGTGTGGCGCACACAGCGAGATGTGCGTGTGTGGAGGTGCAGGCATGTTAGTGGAAGTCCCACAGCACCCTCCCTTCTGCTGGCACCCTCAGACCTGGACTACCCTCTGGCCTCCACCTGGGAGCAGTCGTTCGGTGGGAGCACCAGTCCTCCCTCCCCGGGAGAGGAGAACTGTCCTCCAGATGCTCAATCCTCTCCCTCCCCTGCCGACCCCCAGTGGTCCATTCTTGTTCCCAAACGCAGATTGCTGGCATGGTGCGAGGTGTGGCATCCAGCACCTTGACCCTCAGCGCCACCAGGCCAACCTTGGAGGGGAAGGTTTGCCTGTTTGCAGATGACACCAAAATCTGCAACAGGACTAATACACCACAGAGAGTGGAAAGGATGAGAAGAGACCTGAAGAGGTTGGAAAGATGGTCTGAGGTGTGGCAAATGTGGCAACTGAAATTCAGTGCAAAAAAGTATAAGATCATGCACGTGGGGAGTAGGAACCCGGGAGAGAGCTACAATATTGGGGGGGGACAGCTGTCAATCACCAAGGAGGAAAGGGATCTGGGGGTCATTATGGCAGATATCCTGAAGGCCACCAAGCAGGCAGCAAAGGTGATGGGGAAGACAAGTGAGATACTGGGTTGTACAGGAAGGGGTATCACTAGTCAGAGAAGGGAGGTACTGGTTCCACTGTACAAAACATTGGTGAGGCTTCATCTGGAGTACTGTATGCAGTTCTGGAGGCCACACCTTCAAAAGAACATAGACAGGATGGAGAAGGTGCAGAGAAGGGTGACTAAAATGGTGCAGGGATTACAGCATAAGACATACGAGGATACGTTAAAGGACCTCAATATGTACACACTGGAACAGAGGAGGGAACGGGGGGATGTGCTGCTGGCTGAGTGGAGAAGGCGGGCCTGGTCGGCTTGCCTTGAGGTGGGTGCTTGGCCCGGGTTGTTACCCTTCGGGAAAACGGGTGGTGCCGTCCAGAAAGTGGGTTGCTTCCTAGTTTTCCCCAGGGTCACCGTAGGGTGCTTTACAAAGGTTGAGTATGCAGAGGCGGCCCCAGTTTGGGGTACGCACGGGCTGGGTGTCTACTGCGGGGTTGGGCAGGCCTTAACCAAATGGATGTTGAAATGGTTTCGGGATCCTGTTTTCTTGGAGTTTGTGTCTGCTCTCTGCCTAAAGGTTTTGCCAGGATTGCCTACCCTGATTGTGGTTGGGGTCCCCTACTTCTCAGTGGATTGGAACTTGAGTTAGAAATTCATTTATATTGGTCGAATTCTGTTGCTCCCATTGGATACTCGATATGGATTTTACACTCTGGGGCTTGTACTGTCTTCAGTGATATATATTCTCGATTTTGGGAGGCTGTGAGAGAGCCTAATTCTGCGTTTATTCTTTTAACATTTAAAGCTGTGGCAGTGAGAGTGTTGCAGTGAGTCGACTGTTGTTTGGTGAAGGAGGTGGTGAGAGTCCTATCTTCATCATTTTCTTGTTGCTAGCCTTTGGAAAACAGAAATCTTGCTTGTAGAGCAGAAAGCAGCTAACTAAAAGAAGCTACCATTTTCTTACTAATTTAACACTTCTGTCTCAGCAGGCGTCAGTGTCTTTTGAGATTAAGCAGACAGATACTTTATTAGAAGTAGAAGGGGTCTTATTTAGGGTTAAAAAAGGAAAAGAAAGAAAGTCAGTGGGTGGGATATTCAAAGTGGTTGCGCAAGGTGCAAGTGAGATGCGCCAGTGCAACAGCGGATATGCGCCAAAGAGCGATATTCAGCAGGTGACAATGCGCTGCACAAATCGCAGTGCGCCAATGCGCAACCCTAATGAATGCAAGCACAAGTGCAGGGGGTGTAGCCATGAATAAACAGCGCAGTGCAATATTCAACAGCAGGCCGATGGCGCAAGTGCGGAGCAACAGGGACATCTGTGGAGCAAAGTTGAGCCTATAAAAGGATGGAGCAAGCAAGGGACGGTGGCTTGCACCCAGGGGAGCAGGGGTGAGAAAGGGAGAGAGAGTGACAGAGAGACAGAGTGAGGGACAGAGACAGTGTGAGACAGTGACAGGGTGAGGGCCATTGGCCAGGCAGGACAGCAGCAGGGCTGCAGGACAGTCACAGAGGCAGGAGATGCAACAGGCAGTGGGACAGAGTGTGTGACCCAGACTGAGCCCATGGGCAGGCCAGACCGTGTGTGTGGGTCTCCAACACAGAGGTGCACCCAGTGCAGGGGCCCAAGCAGCAGCATAAAGCCGGGGAAGCCCAGGAAGATAACTGCGGGGTTGGACAGGCTGGGCCATGGCCAGTGCAATATTCCAGATGGAGGCGGTAATGAGGGGTGTGAGGAGGCAGGCGGCTGAGCGGCGTGGCCGTGGAAGGGCCCAGCGGCGGTATGCCCAGAACAGGTGGTACCGTGCCCGCACCATCTTCGAACAGTACAGCGACACTGAGATCGTGGGCTGGTACCACCTGAACTGGGCAGGAGCGCGTCAATTCGCTCCTGACAATTCACGCCCTGAAAATCAGCTCCCGACAATACGCTCCTGTCAATTCACTCCCTTTGGCATTTCGCTCCTCGTCTTTTCGCTCCCACAAGCAATTAATGATGTTTTCAAAGTAGTCCAAAAACTCACAAACAAATAGCTCAAAACTCCTTGTTTCCCTAATCCCTAATCCAATCCTAATCCTGAAGCAGCTCCTGCAATACAAAAGCCGAAGCAAGATCTGCAACAGATAAAGAATCCAGCACTCACTCTTTTACTGATGTGATGCCATGATCATATAGAACAGCATTTACACCACCAGCTTCTCATCTTTTTCGCTCCCACAGGCAACATTTTTCATTTTCATTTTAGTTGCATTTCAGTGTGTGATGAACATGCTTGTATCGAGTAGCAGTTTGAACTTGGTGCTCCTTTTACCAGCTAGCCCAACTGGCTAATCCTAGTGTGGCTTGTTGGTGCTTCCACGGTGGATAAGATGATCGGTGTGGAGGAGAGTTTTTTTGAATGCTCTGGTCTCCCCTCACAATCCCCTGTAGGATGGAAGTGAAGTGAAACCAAATAATCAAGTGAGCATAGATATACTGAGTGTTCCACATCATATTTCCAATACAGAGATAACTTCAGTGTGCCTTCTTGAACAGTGAAATGTTTTGAATATATTGTAGGCATTTAATTTTATTTTAGCAGTGCAAGATAGAGAATCAGGTACATGGGCCTGTCAGCTGGTACAGACATTATTAGCCATTATCAGCCATAACAGTGGCTGACGCAAACACTCAAAAGAAGTAGAAATCAAAAGAGCAGTTGTATTCCGATATAGGATGGGGGATCTGCCCAAAATTCCAGTTTTTATACTTGAGCTACGTGTTTGTGACAGAGACAAAGAACGTTCAGTACAATCACAAAACTGAGTGTTTGGGAGTGAAAAGAAGTGGAGCAGGAAGTACAGGAGCCAATTGGCTTGTATATGAATTGTCAGGAGCGAGTTGTCGCGGCATGTATTGACGGGAGCGAATTGTCATTGACCCGAACCAGGCTATTCTGAGGCAGCTCTGTGAGCTGTGCAGTGACGAGATGCAGGCACCCACAAGACGGAGCCATGCCCTGTCAGTGGAGACCAAGATCATGGCCATGATGTGCCTGTTCACCACGGGCACCTTCCAGAGACCAACAGGGGACACCACAGCCATAACCCAGTTGGCCACATCATGGCTCCTCACACAGTTCCTCAACACGCTGCTGCCACATGCTGCAGAATTCATCCACTTCCCCAGCACACAGGCGGACTGTACAGCAAACATGCAGGAGTTCCACAGGGTTGCGCATATGCCTGGTGTGCTGGGGCCATTAACTGCACCCACGTAGGCATCTGTACATCACCGGGGCCAGAGGGGGTGGCCTACATCAACAGGAAGGGCTACCCCAGTGTCAACTGCCAGGCAGTGTGTGTGATGCCAAGGGGTGCATAATCAATGTCTGTGCCACACACCCTGGGGGAGCACATGATGTCTTCATCTGGCACCAGTCTGTGCCGCAGGTTTGAGAGTGGGGACATCCCCATCAGCCACCTAGTAGGTGAGTATGCAGCAGGAAAGGGCAGCCCTGTGCAACAGGGCACGGCATGGGGGGGGTGATGCTATGCATGGGTGTAGAGGGTTCGGCTGTGTCGGAGGGGTAGGAGCCACACTGACCAACGTGCTAACCCAACATGTTCCCCCATAGGTGACAGCAGATAACCACTCAGGCCCTGGCTGCTCACCCCATACCAGCGCCCATCGACCTCAGCGCAGAAGAGATACAACGAAGCACACGCCAGCACATGGAACATCATCGAGAGTGCGTTTGGACTGCTGAAGGCATATTTCCATTGCCTGCACAGATCTGGCGGTGCCCTACAGTACAGCCTGTGGCCTATTCCTGGCCTGCTGTGTGCTACACAACATGGCCACTGACCGTGGGATAGCTGCCGAGGTCAAAGAGAGGAACAGCAGTGGGGACAACGCGGTGGATATCCCCCCTGGACGACGGGAATCCCAGCTGCGCAGGATGGCCCAGCAGCACAGGGACACCATTGCAGATTAACACTATGGTACATGCAGGTAGGTGAACAGGTCCACACACAGGTCCCAGGGACCGGGGCACGGTAAACAGGCATGGCTGGCAGGGCCCCACAACAGACATGGCCGGAGGGGGCCGACGACGGACATGAGACATGTCACCATGGAAGCACCCCTGACAGAACAGTGGACCCCACCCACACAGCCCCACACACCCACACCCACACAGGCACAGTCAC
The DNA here is from genome assembly GCA_016271365.2 of Neoceratodus forsteri. NCBI lineage: Eukaryota > Metazoa > Chordata > Ceratodontiformes > Ceratodontidae > Neoceratodus > Neoceratodus forsteri. Next base: position 1,063,584,366 of record CM028134.1, on the reverse strand, counting down.
ATGGACACACACACACGCACACCCCGAGGCCACCAACGGGTGTGTGTCAGACACTGAGCACCAGTGCACTGTGGCGGCCGGTGCTGTGATGGCATCATCATGTACATGCCATAGTGGCCAGCGGCCGGGAGGGTGTGTGCACAAGGCGGGCATAACATGCGGCCTCGGATGTCATGGCCCAGGTACGTACACGCACATACCACACCTCTGTGCAGACAGGGCTGCGGCAGGCAGCGAACAGGGAGGGTGGTGGATCATGGCCGCCGTGCAGGTGCACGGGTGCCAAGGACACGTGGACGGCCCCGCCTAGACAGCCCAGCAGACGCAGGCTATGCGGCAGCCACAGGGGGTGTCACAGATGTACCCGCAGGTGTGTTGCTGCGAGAATGCGACTGGTCCCTTGCAGGCATCTGCAGGCCCCCCAACAGGCCCGCTCCAGGCACGCCCGGGATGCCCACAGCTGATCCCGGTGATGACAATGCTGGGGTCGCACGACGCTGTGACAGAGGGGTGGAGAATCCACTCCGCAGTGACTGCCATGGACAGCCCTGCACCAGGGTGGCCAATGGTGACAGGCCAACCGTGACTGCAGCGGTGAGCCGATCCAGGCCTGCGGTCATGTCCTCCCGCATGTGTGTGGCCTCGGCCAGGAGCTGCTGAAAGTCCTGGTCACGCCTCCCTATGGACTGGCACAGCTCAATGCTGAGTGCACGCACCCATGCCACGACCTGCATCTGTTGCTCCACGGATGCCCTAAGCAGACGGGTGAGCTCGTCAAGTGGGTCGGCGCCCTGGGGAGCTTGGGCATCATGCCAACCCATGGGAGTTGTGTGACCCCATGGCACAGCCCCTTGCGCAGGTGGGAGCTGCACAGCAGGGCCCTCATGGGCCTGTCCTGTCTGTGGTGCACTGGCAGCGGACTCTGCACCTGGTCCACCCTCAGCACTGTCCTGCTGCCACCACTGCCCCTCCGGGCAATGTGTGTGTGACGTTGCCGGGGAGACTGCATCCCCACCGCCAGACGGGCTTGACTGCGCCGCAGGTATGGTGGCCACCGCAACACCGGGTGGTGCGGCTGCTGGGTCTGCCAGTGCCACCCGTGCACCATCAGTGCCGCCGTGTCCTGTGCATGGTAGGGGTGCCTCCCCCTGTACAGCATCACCACTGTCCTGGGTAGCGGCCATGTCGTCATCGGACGCAGACCCTGCCCTGATCACTGTCTCAGCATACTGGACGCCATGGCTGGCATCTAGCTGAAACACTACCTGGGCCTCATCTGTGCCCACACCACAGGCATCTGTGTGGACAGTGTGGTGGGTCCAGCGTGGGTCCGGGCCACGGACCCCAGTGGAGGTGGGTGGGCACTCCTCCAGGTTCCTGACATCACCCAGGGTGGGCACTCCTCCAGGTCCCTGACATCACCCAGGGAGGGCATCTCTGCCCCTGCATCCGCACACAGGTGCTCTGGATCTGCAAGGGAACATATACACGTCAGTGCCACCACCACGCACCCTTCCCCAATGCAGCCCTTATCCTCATCCCCTTGCACCACTGTACCTACCATGCAGTGAAGTGCTACCCCCCATCTGGAATCCACTGCCAGGAATGCCTTCAATGGTGCTGTGCCGCATTGTCGCCATCACAAGCTCCTCCCGCAGTGTCAGCTGTGGCACCTCAGGCTGTCCACCGCCCATGGCGGCATGTGCGGCCTGGATGACTGCCACCTTCCTTGATCCGCCTGCGGTCTGTGCCCACCTTCTTCTTGCATTCCTGCACCAACCTTTGATGGATGCTCTGCAGGTTCACGGCACTGGCTACACCCACCCATGCTTCTGCCCTGGCTTTCTGGGTGCCTGTGGAGCCACTCAGGAGGGGCTCCTGGTCCAGGTAGGCACCATATAGGGCATCGCACTCTGCCCTTGTGAAACTGGGCCTGCGCTTCTGTGCAGGCCTCTGCTCTTCAACTTCCTCTTGTTCCGACATGCTGTTCCTGTTGGTGTGGACATGTGGTTAGTGCTGGTTGCCACACATGAGGGGCCCCCCCATTCCCGACATGCCCAGTGCCTGGCGTCCTACCTGTGAAGGTTGCAATACCGGTCTGGTGCCTGTGCTGCCACATGGCACCTTTATAGCGCATCACATGCAAATGAGGGAATGCGCAACTGTAATGGGATGCAAATGCCTCTGATGCGCCACTAACATGCTGATCAGCTCATCTGCATATGCCTGCTGAATATCGCAGAATTGCACATTGTGCAGTGGAGTTGCTCATGCGCATGTCATGGCGCATCTGTGCGACGTGCACAGTCTGCATGGTACAATGCATGCACACACTGACGTCGCGTACGTCGGTGGCGCTTCCTACGCATGATGCGCTACAGGTGGCATGGTGCTCAGTCACTATTGGGCATGTGGTGCACATGCGCCATATACCCAGTCGCGCACGTGCACCATTGACACATGGCCCATGGTGCACACTGGACCCTATAGTGCACCATGCTATCCATGCCCTGTCGCAATGCTGCGCACGGTGCACATGTCACCCTTTTGACCCCTACGTGTGCCCCTTGACCCCCAGGTGACTGTGGCACATGTCAGCATTGCCCCATGCATATCGCGCATGCCCTGATGATGCACGATAGGGGATGCCAGCGCATCGCCAGGTGTATCGTGCATCCTTCACACATGCGTCTCCTGTGCTCCCCAGCACTATTATGCTGCTGTGGTTCCCGATAGAGCCATGCCATGCAGGAGCACACCTAGAGTGCCCAACTGGACACAGGTGGAGCTTGTGAACTTGGTGGCTTTGGTGGAGCCACATATTGGTGCCCTCTAGAGGCAGGTACCCCTGGATCAGTCATGCACTGACATGTGGCAGGGGATGGCCAAGGAGCTAGAGGAGGCAAAAGGGTCACACCATAGTGGGGAGCAGTGCTGCCACAAGTACGGTGACCTGCGGAGGAGGGATCTGGACCAGCTCAGGTCACTGCAGGCATGTGTTCCGAGGGGCACTGTGCCACGGCCAGGTAAGTGCATTTATCTCCATCCATGCCATGTTGGTGTTGTGTGGGTTGCCAGTAGGTGTCATGCTGTGCTGCTGTGGGTGGGCACAGTGGCCGGGAATGCCGCTGGCCATGGCAGTGCACCGCTGGTGTGCTGTGCCTTGGCACTGTCACTGCGCGGGGTCATGGGGTTTACTGTGCTAGGGGGGCCCATGTGTTGCTGCCCGGTGCTGATGTCTGTCTCACACCATCTCCCTACTAGTCCCTGAAGATCAGTGAAGAGCCCAGATGGTGGGAGCCACTGCCAGACAGCAGCAGGCCAGTGGTGGTGCACAGCAGAGGGTTGCTGGCCAGCCAGGTGGTGCAGGTGGTCAGGCACCAGTTGGGCCACAGCTTGCAGGTAGGTACCTTGGTGGTGTATATTGTTGTGTGGGGTAGGGGTGGGCCACAGCCCCCTGTGCACATGGTCATTACATTCCGTGCCTCACTGGTGTGGTCCATTGCGCCATGTTGTGCCCAGGGCATGTGTGTGTGGCCACTGCGGGTGGGCTGTGGGTGCATCCAGGTTCCAGCCAGGCCACTGTCAGCCCCATGCAATGGCCATTTGCTTGGCTGTCATGGCAGTGGCATGCTGCACATGGTTGGTGGTGGTGTGCAGTGCTGTGCATGGCTGTGGATAGTCAGGATGGTGGCTTGTGTGGGCACACACACTGTGGTTGGCTGTGTGCCCCCTGCAGGGTGTATGCCAATGCTGTCTGCTGCACATGGTGGGTGGGCTAAGGTCGTGTGGGCATTCACTCATCCATGTTCCCTCCTTTGTCCTAGAAGCCTAACCGGTGGATGCCCATACAAGGCTGCTGGAGCAGATCCTGCAGGTCACCATGACCACCCTTGCGGTGGCACACATAATTCACCAGGCCATGTTCTGGCCACAGAAGAGGAGGCGGCAGAGGCGCCGAAAGTTGAGGACCTTCCAAGGGGCCTGTTGGCCTTCTTCACTCTTCCCCTCCACTGACACCCCTCCCATTCCTCCATTGTACCAAGCCTACCATGTCCCCTGTTTCCCCACCCCTTTCCCCAGCCTACATTCCTGAATGTGTCCTCCCCATTCCCTGCTCCCTATCCCTCTTCAACTGTACATAGGTTTGAATTCGTTGCTTGTTGTTTCAATACAGTTATATTTTGGTAGCCATCCATGTCCGTGTCTGCTTTGCAGATGGCATTGGTGCCATGCTGCAGTGGTGTGCATGGTGGCTGTGTGGTATGTTTGCGGTTGCCTGGGGTTTGTGTCAGGTGGTCTGTGCACAGTGGCCTGTGTGTGTGTGTGTGTGTGTGTGTGTGTGTGTGTGTGTGTGTGCCCTGTGGCATGTTTATGTTCTCTGCTGGGCTGTGTGGCTGGTGTGGTGTGTGCTGTTGGCTTGTGTGTTGTCTGCTTTGGTCCTGGTGCCATGTCCCGTGCCTTTGGAAAACAGAAATCTTGCTTGTAGAGCAGAAAGCAGCTAACTAAAAGAAGCTACCATTTTCTTACTAATTTAACACTTCTATCTCAGCAGGAGTCAGTGTCTGTTGAGAATAAGCAGACAGATACTTTATTAGAAGTAGAAGGGGTCTGATTTAGGGTTAAAAAAGAAAAGAAAGAAAGTCAGTGTGTGTTCTGTGCTGGGAAGGGTACTGTATCAACTTACTTTGCTAAATCAGTAGGAGGAGAGATAGCTTAATTGGGGGTGCGGCTTAGACAATATAAAAGCAGGTGACTCCAATGACAACTTCCTGTTGCTAGCCTTTGGAAGACAGAAATCTTGCTTGCAGAGCAGAAAGCAGCTAACCAAAAGAAGCTACCATTTTCTTACTAATTTAACACTTCTGTCTCAGCAAGAGTCAGTGTCTGTTGAGATTAAGCAGACAGATACTTTTCTAGAAGTAGAAGGAGTCTTATTTAGGGTTAAAAAAGAAAAGAAAGTAAGTCAGTGTGTGTTCTGTGCTGGGAAAGGTACTGTATCAACTTACTTTGCTAAATCAGTAGGAGGAGAGATAGCTTAATTGGGGGTGTGGCTTAGACAATATAAAAGCAGGTGACTCCAATGACAACTTCCTGTTGCTAGCCTTTGGAAGACAGAAATCTTGCTTGTAGAGCAGAAAGCAGCTAACCAAAAGAAGCTACCATTTTCTTACTAATTTAACACTTCTGTCTCAGCAAGAGTCAGTGTCTGTTGAGATTAAGCAGATACTTTACTAGAAGTAGAAGGGGTCTTATTTAGGGTTAAAAAAGAAAAGAAAGTAAGTCAGTGTGTGTTCTGTGCTGGGAAAGGTACTGTATCAACTTACTTTGCTAAATCAGTAGGAGGAGAGATAGCTTAATTGGAGGTGTGGCTTAGACAATATAAAAGCAGGTGACTTCAATTAGAACTTCCCATTGCTAGCCTTTGGAAGGCAGAACTCTTGCTTGTAGAGCAGAAAGCAGCTAACTAAAAGAAGCTACCATTTTCTTACTAATTGCCCTCAATCCCACCCCTCCAGCCTCCCACCCTAAGCCAGTTCTACTTTTATAGCCACTGGATTTGACTGACAAGAGGAACTTCCTGTTTGACAGTAGGAATGGAAGGATCATAGAGAAATATTAGTTTTGTCAACCCTAAAGGAAAAAAGTAGCTCACTCTCCACCCCCCCCCCAGCTGCTGGTGGTCTGACACTGAGCAAGGAAGAAGGAGGCTACTGAAGAATATAGGAAGTTGCTGTCCCAGAACAGGAAGGGTGAGAATTGTAAGGAAAGGAGAGAGTAAGCATACAGAGAAACAGGAGAGGGGACACAAAATAAGACATGATAGGAGCGGTGCAGTGCAATGGCTGTGGGCCGGCAGTCTTCCAGGAGACATTCTGGAGACTGCGATACTGCCCTATTTACAGGCACCTCTCTGGTCTGAGGGAGGAGGTTGCCTGTCTCCAGGCTGACCTGGCTAGGATTCGTGAAACCTCCTCCCCCACCAGGGACAACTAGGGCCAATGCCACTACCTCAGAGGTAACCAAGAAAGAGGAACGGCTGGACCAGGGTGGGTTCAGGGAGGGATGGTGGTGAAACAGAGATGCATCCCTCAAGCTCTACCTCTCCACAATTCATACGCTGTTCTGGTGGATAGTGGTTCCTCTATGGAGGCACCTGTAGTGGAGACCAAGGAGGATGCTGGGGACTTTCACAAAGGAGACCCACAGTAGGGTGGTATGGGAACCCACAGGGGAAGGAAACAACTCCTGGTGGAGGACTCAATCATTAGGGGGTAGAAGTGGGGGAGGGAGGAGAGAGGGAGGTAAGGTGCCTGCCTGGCACCACGACTTGGAGGGACAGGAAGCGAATCCTCAGGATCGTGGGAGCAACTGCACAAGGGAGGGAGCTGGATGTCACTGTCCACCTAGGGACAAATGACCTGGCTAGGAATGGTATCAGAGCAGTGCAAGAGGAATTTATAGAGTTGAGGAGGTGCCTTAGACAAGTAGCGCATAAGATTACCTTCTTGGAGGTGCTGCCTGTCTATGGCAAGAGTGATGCTAGGGTACTCTTCACCAGGGAATTCAATGAATGGTTGAAAAACTGGTGTGGAGCTCAGGGTTTTGCTTCATTGGGGACTAGGGAGCCACCTGGAGGGATACAGGCCTATACTGACATGATGGTCTGTATCTGACAAGGGGAGAACCAGGATCCTAGGTGAGAGGTTTAAATGCTTCATTGGCAAGCATTTAAACTAGCCAAGGGAGACACTGAAAAGGAACAGGGAAATCCCAGCCTCCTCCCACAAAACATGGTAATTAGAGAGGTAGACACCAAGGTAGAGACGTCATTAGGGAACAGGACAGAGGTAAATGTTAAAAAAGGCAAAGACAGTAAGGACAGGGATGGGGCTAAAAGGGGTAAGTCCATCAAAAAGTGGAGGGTGATGAGTACCAATGCCCATAGTCTGTGTAACAAGCTCCCTGACCTAGTGGCCTTTATGGAAGAAGGTTGCCTGGATATTGTGGCAGTCACAGAAACATGGTACACAGAGAACCATGACTGGGATGTCAACATACCAGGATACACAATCTACAGGAGGGACAGGGAAGGTAAGAGAGGAGGAGGAGGAGTAGCTCTCTTTGTAAAGGAAGGGATCAAAGCAACAGAACTAAAGAGTAAACAGGGAGCAGATAAGGCACTCTGGGTCACCCTGGAGACAGAAAATTGCACCACAATCCGCATGGGGGTTGTATACTGACCCCCATCGCACGGGGAGGGAATGGATAAGGAAATTATGGAAGGCATCCTTAAAATGGCAGAAAAAGGAAAGATATTGTTGATGGGGGCCCTGAATATGCCAGATGTTAACTGGAGTCAGTATCTCACTGGGGGGGGGGTGATATACTGACAACAGTAAAATAGAAAGGGACCTGGGGTAATTATATCAGATGACCTAAAGGTGGGCAAGCAATGTGAGAAGGCAGTAAGGAAGGCAGGGGGATACTGGGATGCATAGGAAGAGGCATCAATAGTAGAAAACAGGAAGTTGTTATCCTCTGTACAGACAGTTGGTGAGACCCCATCTGAGTACTGTGTGCAGTTCTGGAGACCCCATCTCCATGAAAGACATAGACAGAGTGGAAGCTGTCCAGAGGAGGGCACTAAATGGCAGGGTCTGCACCAGAAGACATACGAAGAAAGACTAAAGGAGCTTAATATGTATACCCTAGAGGAAAGGAGGGAGAGAGGGGACATGATAGAAACTTTCAAGTACCTCAAGGGAATTAACAAAGTCCAAGAGGGTAGCATATTCCAGAAAAAGAGATGTGCAAGAACAAGGGGGCACAATTTGAAGATAGAGGGGGGACGGCTCAGAGGTAATGTGAGGAAGTATTTTTTCACTGAGAGGGTTGTGGATGCATGGAACAGCCTCCCTGAGGAGGTTGTGGAGTCAAGAACAGTGGGGGACTTCAAGAATGCATGGGACAGGCATAAGGCAGTCCTAGTGGGGGGTAGGAGGAAGTAAGCTGTTGGTTAACTAGGATTTGCAGCTTATCTGTTAGGTAGGAAAATGGGCAGACTAGGTGGGCCAAGCAGTCCTTATCTGCCGTCAAATTCTATGTTTCTATGTTTCTATGTTTGGAGCACCTTTGCTGCAGGCACATCCAAGAGCAGGGTCATTCTTGATGCCCTACAGGGGGCATGCCTCAGACAGCTAGTATTGGAACCCACTCGGGAGGGAGCAATCTTAGACCTGGCTCTCTCAAATGGGGATGGAGAAAGAATCTCAGATTTAGAAGTGGGTAGCCATCTGGGAACAAGGGACCACCAAACTGTGGTTCATGATAAACACAGCCATACAATCAAGCCATACAAAAGCAAGAATATTGGACTTTAGGAGGGCTGACTTTGGGAAAATGAGAGAGTGCCTCAGAAAAGCACTAGCAAACAGGCAAGAAGGAGGTGTGGAGGAACAATGGGGAGTGATCAAAACAGCCATCACAGAGGCAACAAGCCTTTGTGTAAAGCAAATCAATAAAACAACGAAGGAAAAAAAACGCTATGGTTCACAAAAGAGGTGGCAGGGAAAGGAGAAAATGATAGCATTCAGAAAATATAAGGAAACACAGAAGGAGCAGGACAGAGAACTTTATCAGTTAAATCACAAAGAGGCAGGGAAGGCAGTCAGAATAGCAAAGGCCCAAACCAAGGAAAGGACAGCCAACTCTATTAAGAAGGGGGATAAGACCTTTCATAGGTACATTAGGGAGTGAAGAATGATCATAGAAGGGATTCTGAGGCTTAATAAAGGGAAGAGAAAGTGGGCAGAGGGTGACAGTGAAAAAAAAGGGATACTGAATGAATATTTCTGCTCAGTATTCACAAAGGAAGAGGAGGGGGAGGTACCTAAACCAAACAAGAGAAACACTCTGAAGACAGGGGGTCAATACCAGTCCATTTACAGAAGAAAGGGTTCTGAAAAAACTAATAAAATTGAAGGTGGACAAAGCAATGGGGCCTGATGGGATTCACCCAAGAATTCTAAAAGAACTAGGGTAGAACTAGTGACACCACTGACTACTCTCTTTAACAAATCATGGGAGGATGGGGTGGTACCTGAGGACTGGAGGAGGGCAGATGTATTCCTCTTTACAAAAGTGGGAGCAGGACAGAGGCAGAAAACTACAGACCAGTTAGTTTGACCTCAGTGGTAGGGGAAAATGATGGAATCACTTCTGAAGGAAAGAATTGTTGAGTACCCAGAGGCCAGTGGGGCACAGAACCCAAGGCAGCATGGATTCAAGATGGGAAGGTCGTGTTAGATGAATCTAATAGATTTCTTTGACTGGGTGACCAAAGTAGTAGACCAGGGAGGGGCTGTGGACATGGCCTACCTAGATTTTAGCAAGGCATTTGATTCTGTCCCACACAAGAGATTAATTCACAAGTTAGCCAGCCTTGGAGTGGGTTCCAGGGTGGTAGCCTGGATAAAAAAATTGGCTAGAAAACAGGACACAAAGGGTAGTAGTAAACAGAGTCTGCAGTGAAGAAAGGAGGGTTACTAGCGGGGCACAGCAGGGTTCAGTACTGGGGCCAGTCCTTTTTGATGTCTTTATAAGTGGCATTGCAGAGGAACTGGAAGGAAAAGTATGTCTCTGCAGATGACACACAGATCTGCAACGGGTTGATACACAAGATGGAGTGGAAAGGATGAGAAGGGACTTGGCAAGGTTGGAGGAATGGTCAAATGTATGGCAGCTCAGATTCAATGCAGAGAAGTGCAAGGTAATGCACCTGGAAAATAAAAACTAAGGGGAAGAGTACACAGTGGGGGGTGAGATACTGACAACAGTAAAAATGTAAAGGGACCTGGGGGTAATTACATCAGATGACCTAAAGGTGGGCAAGCAATGTGAGAAGCCAGTAAGGAAGGGTCAAGGGATACTGGGAAGCATAGGGAGAGGCATTAATAGTAGAAAACAGGAAGTTGTTATCCCTCTGTACAGACAGTTGGTGAGACCCCATCTGGAGTACTGTGTGCAGTTCTGGAGACCCCATCTCTGCAAAGACATAGAAAGAGTGGAGGCTATCCAGAGGAGGACAACCAAAATGGTGCAGGGTCTGCACCGGAATACATACAAAGAAAGACTAAAGGAGCTTAATAGGTATACCCTTGAGGAAAGAAGGGAGAGAGGGGACATGATAGAAATGTTCAAGTACCTCAAGGGAATCAATAAAGTCCAAGAGGGTAGTATATTTCAAAAAAAAGAGGTGCAAGAACAAGGGGGCACAATTTGAAGATAGAGGGGGGATGGCTCAGAGGTAATGTGAGGAAGTATTTTTTCATGGAGAGGGTTGTTAAATGCATGGAACAGTCTCCCTGAGGAGGTCATGGAGTCACGACCAGTGGGGGAATTCAAGAATGCATGGGACAGACATAAGTCAGTCCTAGTGGGGGGTAGGAGGAAGTAAGCTGTTGGTTAACTAGGATCTGCAGCTTATCTGTTAGGTAGGAAAATGGGCAGACTAGGTGGCCAATCGGTCCTTATCTGCCATCAAAGTCTATGTTTCTATGTTTCAATGTACTGATCGTTATGACTATATTTTATCAGTGTACTGTGGACCGACAGTGATTTATCTAGTTCATTAATCTTAGTTATTTAATTTGGTAATATCGTATTAATATTTGTTGTTTTGACTGATTGTGTTTTTGGGGGTTGTGTGGGGACCTTATTTTGTTGGAGTGGTATTAATTGGGGCTTGAGGTACTGGTGGGTTTATTATTTATTTATTGTTACTGTTCTGTTTATTTTATTGTATTTTAGTTTGATGTGCCTGGAATGTGTTGGCAGGTGGCTCTCCCGGTCAGGCGCTATTCTGTCTCCGAGCTCTGGGGTCTCCGCCCCTTTAATTGTCCCCCACTTCCCAGTTTTAGGATGTTGCTGGGTGTTGGGGATTATGAGTCGGAAGCATATGGGGGGAGGCCCTAGACCAGGAGGGCGGGGGGAGCGCAATGGCTGGATTGGGGTAGTGGGGTCCAGGAGATGCCGTGGGGTGAAATGGGTCTCGGAACACGGTCCACCTTGTCTGATTCCCATACCCAAGGGCTCCATGATTAGGGGCCAGTGGCTTGGCTGGCTTCAGTATCTCATCCAACTCAAGTGGTGTTATGCAATGCCAGGTCCATTAAAAACAAGACGGCTATTATTGCTGATCTTGTTGGGTCAGCAGGCCTGGTTTGCATCACCGTGACCTGGCTGGATGGTAATTCTGGCCCCATCTGGGAGTCAGCTATTCCAGCCAGGTTCTCTGTGATACACCGCCGAGACTGGATCATGGGGGGGGGGTAGCAGTCTGTTTTAGAATGGAATTAGATCTTGTAGCCATTTGGGGAGATCCAATCCTTTGAGTGTACTGTTGTCACAGGTGTGGAATGCAGGATTCTTCTCATCTACCCTTCACTCAGAGGTGAGATGCAATTTCTGCAGGAAGTCACAGACTTCATTGTCGACATGGTATTGGAGTCCCCCAGATTGATGGTTCGGGTGACTTCAATGCCTGGGCTGATGATGAACTCTCGCAGTTCGGTCAGAACTTCCTCCAACTTATGAATTTGTTGGGTCTCACACAGGTGGTTGCCTCTGCAACTCATAAATGTGGTCACTCATTGGACCTGGTCTTCCTAATGCGCATGGAGATCTCTGATATAGTGGTGGAGCCTGTCAAGTGGTCTGACCATCACACTATAAGATTCAGTTTCTGAGCTATCCCCAATAAACCTGCCCCTGTGGAGATGGTCCGGTACTGTCCTTTGAGGTGTTTGACCCCTTATGGTCTGATGATGATGATGGTGCTGGATCTATCGGGATTACTGATTGCAAGTGTGGGTCCAGACAAGCTGTTGCTAGCCTATAATAAGGCTGTGACGGAGGCTCTGGATTCCATTACTCCTGTCCATGTTCGTCCCCTCACCCTTTGCCCTCAGTCCCCTTGGTTTGATGGGACTTTGAGGGAGCTGTGGCAAGTGGGATGAAGGCTGGAGCGTCACTGGCAAAAACCGGGCCTTGATACCAACAGACTTAGATTGATGGACCATTATCGGATTATCAATCGGTTATCTCCCATAAGAAGGCAGAGTTCCTGTCCGGGGAGATAGTCATAGCACAGAATCGATCAGCTCACCTCTTCCGAACTATGAACAGACTGTGCAATCCAGCCTGTCTGCAGTTTCGGAGAGCATTTTCACAAGAAAAGTGTGATGAGTTTGCTCAATACTTTGCTGATAAGGTGGTCAACATCAGGTCCGAGATTCAGCTGGCTAGCTCCAATTGAGGTGGTGGTGGTCGGTAGGAGGTTACAGCTCCTTGGTTTGAATGATCTGACTTCAGCCGGTTGGAGATTGTAGCTGTCATGCAGATTGTCCAGAGTATGCAGCCGACCTGCTGTGGTTTGGACCTGGGTCCAACCCGCTTCTTTGTGTGGTGTGTTGAAGTCATCAGCCCAGTCCTAGCAGAGATTATCCAGTGTTCATTGGAGACAGGTGAGTTTCCTGACTCCCTGAAGGAGGCAGTGGTGACACCCCTCCCTAAGAAACCTTCTCTGGACCTGGATTATCCTGCCAACTACAAGCTGGTCTCTAATCTCCCCTTTGTGGGAAAGATTATTGAGAAGGCAGTGGCACTGCAGCTGGAGAATGATCTTATCATCCATGATATCTATGATCTTCTCCAGTCCATATTTCGGAAGAGGCATAGCACGGAGACTGCTCTTGTTCGGGTGCTCAATGATCTCCTGATGGCAAGGGATTGGAAGAGCCGTTCAATCTTGATTCTTCTTGATCTCTCTGCAGCATTCAACGCTGTGGACCATGTGGTGCTGCTGGAGCACCTGCAGATGATCTGTGACCCGTCTGATACAGTCCCCAGATGGTTTCATTCTTTTCTCACCGGGAGATCTCAGAGAGTGGTGTCCGGGATTTATTCCACTGACTGATTCTCTTTGCTGTGTGGGGTTCCTCAGGGCTCTGTGCTGTCGCCCATGTTGTTCGTGGTGTACATAATGCTGTTGGGAAACATTGTAAGGTGGTATGGGTTGGGTTTCACTGCTATGCAAATGATACCCAACTCTACCTGTCCTTTGCGCCTGAGCAGGATAGTGCAGTCTCGGTGTTTAACTGCCTCACTGAGATCCAGGACTGGATGAATGCCAACTGGTTGAGGTTGAATCCAGACAAGACTGAGGTTCTAGTGATGGGATCTGGGTCATCAGGTAGAGGAGCTGGTCACTGGCTCTGCCTCTAGGCTTTGGCTCAGAGGTAGCCAGCTGTCAACCTCTGAATGGGTATGGAATCTGAGCGATCTCCTTAACGATGGGCTGACACTTTGTTCTCAGGTGTCAGCCATCATTAAGTCCTCTTTTTACCATCTGTAGAATATCACCTGGATTAAGCACCTTGTTCCGCCTGATGACCTTTCTACTCTGGTCCATGCTTTTGTGACCTCCCGACTTGACTACTGTAACTCTCTGTACCTAGGGTTACCTGGGGTTGATATCTGCTGCCTGCAGCTGGTGCAGAAGGCGGCAGCCAGGCTGTTGATGGGGTTGCTGCTGTTGAGCCATGTCATGCCTGTGCTCTGCGGCCTGCACTGGCTGCCAGTTCAGTGGCGGATCACATTTAAGGTCAGTTTGCTGACCTTTAAGGCCCTACATGGACTGGAGCAGAGTTACCTGCAAGAACTCTTGTGCCCCTACTGCCCCAGCTGACCACTCTGCTCCACAGACGAGGGATTGCTGGAGGTTCCCAGGGTCTGGTTGAAGACATCTGAGGCTCATGCTATTGCATTTGTGACCCCTACCCTGTGGAACTCTCTACCTCATCGGACACGTGAGTGCCTGACTGTGGAGAGCTTTAAAATTGCTCTAAAAACATACCTGTTCGACTTGGCATTCCACGATTACTGATTATTCTGTAAAACAACTGGATTAATTGTTATATGATTAATTGTATGTTTTTACAATGATATTTATTCTGTTTTTATTGTTTAAGCACTACGATCAGAGTGAATAGTGCTCTACAAATAAATTTGAATTAATATGAAACATTCAAGTACCTCAAGGGTATAAATAATGTGAAAGGGGAAGGCATCTTCCCGTACAAAAAGTACTAGAACAAGGAGTCATGACATGAGATTAGAGGGGGGCCGCATAATGGGAAATGGAAGGAAGTTCTTTTCCACAGAGAGGCTGGTGGAAGCACTCACCCAGAGATCCTTTTGTTACAGGGCGCCACACTGGTTCAACGCCCTCCCCTCCTCGATCTCCTCACTCACGCACTAAAATAGATCCTTTTAAGGCAGCTCTCAAGAGCCTCATTTTCTCCACCCGCAGCTACGAATGCGCTCCACAAGCGGGATCCTAGCCCATAGGTGCCCTGCTCCTTCCCTGGCCCCTTTCCTAGACTCTGGACAACAATCGCCTCATCTCAGGCTGCAATTCTGAATTTACTGTATTTGTCCTTGGAGCCTAGCTTGCATTGATAGACCTCTGTACTGCTATTGTAAACTGTAACTCTTATCTGGGCACTGGATGGCTCGGAATTCTATGTTGTTTGTTCTGACACCTGCAAATATATGAATACTGTTTGCTATTGGCTGTTTGGTATGTAACAAAAAACTTCTGTAACCTCATGTCTGTCATATTGCATTTGTGTTGCTGTCTACATGTTGAATCCACTGGAAATGACATGGAGCCTTTGGAAACGAGTCCTTATCTCAAAGGGTTGCAATTCTGAGTTGTATAATTAATAAATAGAATAAAGCATGGCATGGCCTGCCCAAGGGGATGGTGGGAGCAAGCGCTGTGGCAGGGTTCAAACATGCATGGGATAACAATAAGGGGGTCATAGAGATAGGAAGAAATGACTAAAGCAGGTGACCAAATATTGGCACCAGGCTCCATTACAGGTAGGGAAAACGGGCAGACTAGTTGGGTCTGGCGGTCCTTTTCTGCCGACAGTTTCTATGTTTCTATGTTTTGTCTGTTGGTACTGGGAACCTAATTGTGGAGGACTGTGTTTTTTTCTGTTTCTTTTTTTTCTCTTTGTCTTTCGCTTTTGGTTCTCTTTTCATTCGGGGGGGTTCTGCGCCACCCCGGCCCCATTTTTCTGGCTGTATTTTAATGTAATCGTAAGTTCAGCCCCTTTGTTGACGATGTGCATTTGCATTTTACTCTCTGCTGTGGCCCCCAACCCCCGTTTCGGAAGTCATTCCGCAGTGTGACACTTTTATTTTTATTATTTTTCTTTTAGTTAATTTCGTCTCTCGGTACCAATATCAATGTGCATGTAAGGCAAAACAAGATTCACACTGGAAAGCAGCATCTGTCAGTAATGACTGTCAGTACCGTAATACTTACATTAGGAAAAAAAGTGCGATGGGGGGCTGGAGTGCTCTGGTATCTCCCTGAGCCCTATCCACAGTAGTCCAGAAATTGGACAGCATGGGAACAGGGAAGGCTCCGGACCCCTGGTTCTCAATTCAATCCCATCCCCAGCTCTCTCTCTTTCTCTCTCCACCATCATCCTCTCCCATTAAGGCACAAACAAGTGGCCAGTTCTTGGGTCCAACCTCAACGATGGGGCTGTAGCACCAATGGCTGCCACCACATCCTCTCCTCTCCAAGATACACTATTATACTCAAAAAACAACTGTGGCCTGAATGGCCATGTGGCTAAAGCCTCTCTCCAACCTCTTTCTCTCTCTGCTCTGATCTCCACCAATGGCGCCATATCAGCCCCTTATAATTTCTCCCTAAAGGGCGCCAAAAGCACCGCCACACCAGAGGTCCAATCCTGGACCAACTCAGCAGCACCAGAATCCCCATGCTCAAGAAGCCTTAAGGGACTCGTAGTCCCAATAAATAATTATTTACATTGTGCCCCACAGTGCCAGTTGACACCAAACTCCTTTCTCTAACTGGAGCCACTGCTCTTTTAATTTCCCCTCTCAGTGGTCGCACATGCCAGGTAAGCATGGACCATTGCAAAACTATTTCCACTTTTTCTTTATTTAATTTTTTTCCTGTTGGGGTCCTGAATCCAGCCAAATCAGGAGACCAGACCCAGGACCCGGAGCAGCCGCTCTGATAAATCTTTGGTTCTTGGCAGCCGTGTGTGTCCAGTAAGCATGGACCACAACTATTTACAATATTTGTTATTTTTTATTTAATTTAGAGGCCCCAAACTCCAAAAAAAATGCACCCGGAGGCATGGACCCACAGACTTGGTGCTCGGCCCACCCACCACAGACTGAGCACCAAGAACCCGCAATTGGAGCCGCAAACAAGTGGAACCACAGGTCTGAATCCCACCCGGGGCCCCTGACCATCACCGGGGGAGGCATGGAGCCTCGTCTTAACAGGTAAGCCTGATTTTGGGGGGCTTACATAGATAATTAGAAGCCTACCTATTGGGTAAGCTCCTGAATTCACTGCCTAGTCCTCACTGCCAGCAACTCCTTATGACTTGTACTTCCTAATTTTAATAAAACTGTAGTTGCAATAAACATTTCAAAATAAAAATCTGACACTAGGTTGGGTGCTGTGTATACATTTTCAGACTGAGCAGATGAAACTTCAGAAAGTGGTGGGTTGGTGGTTTGGGAAAGTAGCAGGGAGTATGGGTTTGGAACATCTACTTTGTGTGCACTTTAAGAAAAGCGCAGGGATGAGATTTCACAATGTGGTAGGGTCACAATTCGAGAATGTCGTGGGGGATGCAATTTCAGAATATGTGGGTTGTAAAATGTAAGTATGAGGCAGGGACACAATTTCAGAATGCAAATGGGACATGATTAGTGCGCTAAAATGTGGAATTTCGCTGGAGAAATGTGGAATTTCGCCATTCGTAGGTGAAATTCCACATGGTGAAATCCGTGTTCACTGGTGAAATTTCGTATTTCGCACCAGTAAACATTTCATGGAACTAATTTCATGAAATATTTACATGGCGTAAATTACATTCGCTTAGAATTTCGCTGGTGAAATAAAATTTTGCTGCATCTCTAGACATGATTTGATAATGCAATGGGGACATCGTTTTGGAAGATGGCAAGGGTGCACAATTTTAGAATGCAGTTGGGTTGCACATTCAGATTTTGACTGTAGCTGGTCCCCCAGACGACAGATACTACAGGCCCCCTTCCACAGGGTAAGGAACCAGACAGGGTTCTTTTTTGTATCCAGGCACTGGGGGCTAATAGGGGTCCCTTAAAACTACTACCAGACACAAAACTATCTCCCCACACAAAAAGGCTATCTATGCAGGGGAAGTAGAGTCAAGCAGAAATTGAATTTATTAACCCCACAGACACACACAAGGGGGTTATAACTAAAGTCCAGACAGTTACACACTCAGAGCACATATTCGCACAGGGTCCCACGCCGTGGGGTCCCTCCATGCTTTGCTCTGCTCTTGCTCTTATTCATTATTTAGGATACTTCGCTGATATAGGTACCTCCTTAGGGCTTCTGTATTAAAGCACGTAAAGTAAGTAAATCTTTATTTGTATCATGCCTTTCCAAAACAAAGGTGCTTTATAGTTAAAATACAACATACACAATTTAAATTACTCTAAAACACGGCAGTTACATCAGTTTAACTTAAAATTCATCTGGGAATGCTAGATTAAAAAGATATGTTTTAAACCCAGATTTAAATCCTGTTTTATAGAGTACCAGTCCCCATCGCCCACTGCAACACCATAGGGCTTGCACCCAGTAAAGGGGGAGTTGGTACTATATTCTTCCAGCTATCACCCTCCTAATGCCACATGAGTCACTGTTACCTTCCCCTAGGAGGCCTTAGTTGATAGGAAAAGTCTCATCAGGCTTCCTTGTAACCTAACATCAACTTCAGCTCATTGTGGGGTGAACTTTCTTGAACCTCCCAAGACACAGACACATATGCTCTGCTTGCATGTGTGACCACCAAAGTCAGAGTGGCTTGATGGTTTTTGCTTGGGGGATTTGTCCTTTACTCCCCTGTGGCCTAATTTTGTGACCTAGGATGCTTTCCTCTACCACCATGAATCTTTGGGAGGGGGTTCCTCACAAACCCCACATGACTTCCTTGAGGGTAACCCACTACCTCAACATCTGAAGCTGTCTCCTTCTTAAACCATTGGGCCTCCAGACTGTCATTTCGCCTTACTCTTTGCACTGTCTCATTTTGCATTTCTCTTCCAACCTCTATAGAGTCTCAGGTTGGGTCTCGGTATCTCTGTCTTTATCTTTTGGTTACTCTGTTCTCAAACCTCTTCTCTTTTCACTGTCTAGGTCTCTCTCTCTCTCTCCCCTTCCTTCCTTCCTTCCTTCCTTCCTTCCTTCCTTGCAGTCTCTGGCCAAAAGCATCCCCCAATGTGAAGAAGCTGCTGAACGTTCTCTATCTTTCTCTGGACAGGATGCCTGCACTTCTCTGAGTTGGCCCAGACAAGACTAGAACTAAGTACTGCACATGCCTTCTCCCTTTTGTGAGGGATAGGAGTGATAGGTGGATCCTCAGCGTTTCCATAACCCTCTCATGTGCAGCCATACACTGCGTAACAGCCTATCATAGTGGAGGGGGGAGGCCCAGAATATACCAGGACTCCGGAGCCTTTGATTCACACAGTAGCCGTTTGGTAACAGCTCGAATAGCAAAGGGTGTGAGCCTGGTAAAACAACAGGGCATGGAATTTCTGGATGTGCAGTTCTGGAATGTGGGGGGTGGGACATGCAATTTCTAAACATGACATGGCAGGGACTCTTCATTTTTGAATGTGGTGGAAATGTTTAATTCTGAAATATGTAGAAATAGGTCAGTTTGGAATGTAGTGGGAATGTGTAATGTGCAATTTTGTGATGCAGCAAGGATGCACAATTTCAGAATGTGGCAAAAGAATTACCATTTCGGAATGTGGCAGGGTGAGGATGAGTAATCTCACTGCGCATCCCTGGCGTGTTTTGAAATTGCGCATCCCTGCCATATCCTGAAATTGCACTTCCCAGCTACACTTGAAACTGCATGCAAAGTTGTACATCCCTACCACATTCTGAAATTGTGTCTCTCTCTCCTCCACCAACAACACCGTCACCACTACATTTGGAAAGTGCGTGCCCCTGCCATATTTTAAAATTGCTTGTCCTCGCCACTTTCCAAAATCTCACATCCATACCACATTCTGAAATTGTGCCCCCCCCCAACCTTATTTGGAAATTTCAAGTCCCTGCCATATTCCAAGATTGTGTGTCCCCGCTGCCTTCTAAAATTGCATGTTCCTGATACATTTCTATATTAAAGGGGAGGAATTTATTTTTGCTAATTGCCAGCAGTTAGTAATGTTACTAGTTATAAAAAAGATTCATATTTCTGAATGAGCCATGTTTACCTGTGTCTGATTAGACACTGATAGTGGGAAAAAATCTATTTCCAATTGTCTTCTTTTTATGGACAACATCCTGCACAGTTCTCATCAAGGAACTAGTAATTCAGAGTTTTTATTATTTTTTTTTTTTTTTAACTTGTCTTTTTATTTTTAGGTATCATAGACATGGTATATCTTTTGTCAGATACAGATAGGTACATTCCTTGTTCTGAAGACAATAGTGAAACAAAGTATAGCAATCCTCTTTATCATCATGACAATTTTATATTTTCCCCGAACCCTAATACTGTATCTAATTTCTTCCTATCTGTTTCTTTCCTTGATCCATTCTGTATTATCCCTAAGTTCCAAGATTTCATTTCCCTTCCTTTAGTCTATCTTCTTCCTCTGTGTTCTTTCTTTGTTGTTTCCCCCTTTCTTTCACTCCATTTCAACACTATATCCTTTGAGATTACCCTATTTTATACCATGTCTGTACTTCTCATATTCCATCTTATGTGTCTTAAAGATACCTTTTTATCTAAGTACTAATCTTTACCTTCCATTTTCATAACATTATGCAGAATGTGTCCCCGGGCGATTCATTTTTCTCCAACCCACCTTGGAATACCCTCCCCCCCATTTCTTCCACCTCTCCAGTTCACCTCTTACTCATTTGCCTCCTATTTTAATATCCTACCTCTTCCTGTCTCCGTTTCTCTTCACCGAATATCCCTTTCTATGTTAAGTATTGCTCTAATACCATTCTTTGTGCGGTTTCTTGAATAAATTTATAACGGGGTAACCATCTGGCATTAAGCCTTTCCGTCCTTAACTGCACTTTTGCTCCTATACTTTCTAATTGCTTAATCCTTTCCATGTTATGTTTCCACATCTCCACTGATGGAGAGGACCACATAAGCCACCTCTGTGTAATTGCCTTAGTTGCTGCTGCCACACAGATGTAGAACATATATTTGTAGTCCTTCCTTGACAGATCTACTGGGGGAAGGCCGAAGACCAGATTTTCAAACCGAAGGAGCAGGTGCAAATCAAACATTCTCATTAGAATTTCCTTCATGTCTGCCCAGTATTTTATTAATACTGGACATCCCCAAAATATATGAAAGTGTGAGCCTATTCCCCCGCAACCTCTCCAGCATCTATCCGAATTCTGTCTCCCGTAATGTTTAGTTAATGTTGGAACTCTGAAAAATCTAACATTTACTTTCCATCTAAATTCTCTCAGTTTTGTAGACTGGTTGTTCTCTTATGCCCTCCAGATCCTTTCCCATCTTTCTGGTTGAATCCCATAACCTATCTCCTTTTCCCATTTTGCTTGTATGTTTATTCTGTATTCCCTGCCCTCCCCTTGATATAACAAAGCATACCTTTGAGCTACTATCCTTTTTGTATCCTTCAACAACATTTTGTTTTGTATCAGCGCTATCTCCTCCGTTAGGGGGCGGGTAACCTCAGCTACTCCTATCCCCTCCATTATTATATTTCTACATTGGAAATATTTGAATAATTCCTTCTGAGACAACTGAAATTCTTGCTGCAAACTCAGGAAAGACTTCACCCCTGTTCCCTCCACTCTCTGGGGCAGCTGTAGTATACCTTTCCTGACCCAGCTCTCCAGAGAGATAAAATCCTTCATGCCTACTATATATCAGTTGGGGGGTGAGGATATAGCATGCACCAAGCAGGAAAGGGATCTTGGAGTTATCATCTCTGATGACCTCAAGGCAGGGAAACAGTGTGACAAGGCAGCAGGTAAAGCAAATAGGATGCTGGGATGCATAGGCAGGGGCATCACCAGCAGGAAAAGGGAGGTCATAATTCCATTATAATGTATGTTAGAAAGCTGTTAACCTTAGGAAATCATCATTTCCTAAGGTTGTTAACTCTTCTCGATGTAGCGTGAAGTATGTTGTTAACCTACTCGATCCTCGTCGCATCGATGCTTCATACTAACCCAGTGTAGTCTCTGCATGTGCGCGCTTTTTCGACAGCGGAAACCGACTGAAGAAACCGGCGGGAAGGACTGAAGGGCATGGCGGTGACTTTTTAAAAAGCGTAAGCCCTTTTTTTAGATAGTAGGACCATACACTATAAAAATAATGTATGAATCCCTCTACTCGGCGGCCGGTCAATTTTAACCGTCTCGAGGTTGCCATGGCGATGTAAACCTCTCGAGCTTCGCTCTCGAGGTTTACATGGTCACCCTGGCAACCTCTCGACTGTTAACTGACCGGTTAACGATAGAGGACCATACATTATCCTCTATATACAAGACACTAGTGAGGCCGCACCTGGAGTACACTGTGCAGTTCTGGAGACCTTACCTACGTAAGGACATAGACAGGGTAGAGAAGGTTCAGAGGAGGGCAACAAAGATGGTGCATGGATTGCATCACAAGTCCTATGAGGACAGGTTGAAGGCACTGAACATGTACTCCCTGGAGGAGAGGAGGAGAGAGGGATATGATAGAGACATACAAGTATCTTACAGGGAGGAACAGGGTGCAGGAATGCACTATTTTTAAGCGAAAAAGATGTTCCAGGACTAGGGGCATGGGATGAAGTTGGAGGAGGACGATTCAGAGAAGCGTGAGGAAGAATTTCTTCACAGAGCGGGTGGTGGACAAGTGGAACACCCTGCCAGAGGAAGTGGTGGGGGCTGAAACAATCACGGGATTTAGGAATGCATGGGATAGACATAAAGGAATTCTGGAGGTCAGGGGTAAGGGGCAACAGACTTCCTGGAAAACATAAACTGAACTTACAAACTTAAATGGGCAGACTGGGTGGGCCATAGGCCCTTATCTGCCGACACTGTCTATGTATCTATGTATCTATAGCTGGTATATATTCCAATGGGATTTTCTGCCATACTGGAGCTGTCCCTCCCCACCTCTGTCTGATCTGAAGCCAGACTCTGAGAGTTTGTCTCGTCCAACAATTCCTGACCTCGGTCAGGTTTGTGTCCCTTATAGTCCATGGGAGAACCTGCACCGGTAGGCTCAAATGGGCCCTCCTTTCCATTTCCACCCAGTCCGGGGGTTCATCCTGTATCAAGAGTTTCAGGAGTGGCATCACTTGGGCTGCACAGAAGTAAGTCTGTAAATGTAGCATCCCCCCTCCTCTTCTTTTCTGGGTATTGACAACAACTGTTGCCTGATTCGAGGCTTTTTCCCCGCCCAGATAAACTTAGCTAATTCTTTCTCTAAGTCCTTCCAATCTTTACTGGGTATGTCTATCGGATTGGTACAGAAGAGAAACAACCAACGAGGTAAGATGTTCATCCTGACCGTGTCTATTTTTTGAGTAAGCCACAATGCTAATAATTTCCACCTCCCAAAATCCTTCTGAATCTGTGCTTTTAATTTCCCATGATTTATTTTATACAAATCCTTCATATCATATGGGATTTTAATTCCTAAATATCTTATTGGCCTTTTAGTGTACTTAAATGGTATACTCTTTTTTAGATCTTGATCCCATACTCCTGAAATTATTCTCATTTCTGTTTTCTCTGGTTTATTTTATATCCTGACATCGCGCCAAATTTCTGTATCAGGGTTAAAAGATGGGGTATGGCTTGTTTTGGGTTTGACACATAAACTAGTGCGTCATCCGCATAAAGTGATATTTTATTTACTACCCCTTCTACCGTAACACCTGTTATTCTAGGATGTCTCCTTATAGCTTGAGCCAAAGGTTCAATACTGATTGCGAATAATAACGGAGACAAGGGGCACCCCTGTCTAGTCCCTCTTTGTATCTGGATCTGCATGGAAACTACCCCATTTACCTTCACCCTTGCCGTGGGTCTACTATACAGTAACTTTATCCATTTCAAAAACTCATCCCCCAGACCCATCTCCCCCAAGACCACAACCAGGAACTGCCAGTTCAGGTGGTCAAACGCCTTTTCCATATCCAGAAAAATGGCCAATCCCTGTTTTTTTAAATTCTCTAGCCCCTGTGATGACGTTTAACAATCTCCGGATGTTATCTGCTAGATGTCTCCCTGGGATAAAACCTGTTTGATCCGTATGGATTAATTTGGAAATTACCTTCTGCAACCTATTAGCCAAGACTTTGGTCAGAATTTTGCAGTCCTGATTGAGCAGGGAGATGGGTCTGTAGGAGGCATACCTATCCCTTGGCTTCACTTCTTTTGGAATGACCATAATGATCGCCGAGTACCATGTTGGGGGGGAGGGGCTGCTCTTCCAAGCAGTTATTAAAGACCTCTGTCAAGATAGGGGCAATAGTCCCACAGCATTTTATATAAAATTCACTGCTAAACCCATCTGGCCCAGGTGCTTTCCCTTGTTTCAGTCCCTTAATTACCTGCATTACTACTGTCTGAGTAATTTTAGCCCCTAACTCCTTCCTCTCTTCTCTGCTTAGTTTTCGCAGTTCAAGATCCTTAAGAAAATGATCCACCTCTTCCTCCATCTGTTCTGAGATTATTGACTCTGTATATAATGTCTGATAGTAGTTCCTGAAGGCCTGCGCTATATCCACTGGTTTACTCCTTCTCTCTCCTGTTTTCTCATCTATTATGATACTTTTAATGGTACGATTGCCTCCTGCTGTTTTAGCCTTACCATCAAGACATGAGCTGCCTTGCGCCCCACCTCTGAATGTTTGTATCCCAGCCATCTGAGCCATTTCTCTGCCTGTTTTTCTTCATATTCACTTAATTTCTTTTTAGCTAATTCCAATTGTATTAATCTATCCCCATCCTTTGGATTCTGTTTGTGTTCTCTTTCCCTCTGATGAACCTCCTTCAGAAGTCTTTCCTGAGTGAAACTGGCCAATTTTTTGTTTCTGGCTGCAATACTTATCAGTTCTCCCCTAACTACCACTTTCGCTGTGTCCCATCTAATTGTGGGTTGACAGCTTTTATTTCCTTTTGCATAAAAGATTTCGCTAAGTCTGTCTTCTATCCTCTTAACTGTGGATTTATCAGCCAAAAGGGAGACATTCAGTCTCCAAATCGGGTGTCTCTCCTCCTTCTCTATTATAAGGACCATCTCAACGTAGCATGGTCCGAGTTGTGATTGAATGAATTCGGGCTCCCTGCCATATACATACATGTCTTTTGGAGGAGCAATAAATCAATCCTAGAATATGATCTCTGAACTGATGAATAATATGTATAATCTCTTGTCCTGGGTAGACAGGCTCGCCACACATCCACCAAACTTAGGCTTTTTATCATCCACTTAAGCCATTTAGATGCTTCCCCACTTGTCTGGGGACAGCCTGACGATCTATCTATAAAGGGGCATAACACACTATTAAAGTCCCCCCCATCAATATTCGTCCTTGAGGTAATCTTACCAATTTGTCAATAATTCTTTTAAAAAAACTGCCGCCTTTGATATTTGGAGCATAGAGGTTGACGACATGGAAAGGGACATCCAACACAGTACCAGATATTCTGACAAATTTCCCCTCATTATCTGTATCTATCTGGTTAACTATGAGGGGGCACCCCCTTTTCACTAGGATTGCCACTCCCGCTTTCCTCCCATCTCTACTCGGCAAGGCATAAACTTCTCCCACTCATGTCCGTCTCAGTTTCAAACCCTCTGCTTCCCTTAGGTGTGTTTCTTGAATAAGAGCCACATCACATCCCAATCGCTTCAATTCAGCTAAAATTTTCATTCACTTAACAGGGGCGTGTATTCCTTTCACATTATATGTTGTTATCTTAAGATTAACCATTATTGTGAAATATCCCTTTCCATCTCTTCAACCTCCATTGTAAATCCTCAGTGGAACCCCATCCTGCATTTACAAATAAACTTATTAAACCATTAAGTAACCGATGATTAATATATCTCAGCTTTCCCAAACTTTTCAACATCATGACAGCTGCTTCCCAGAGCTTGCCTCCCTTCTTAAGTCAATCCCCCTTCTTATGCTTCCTAGGTATGACTGCACGTCTCGACTACTGTTAGCAAATTCCCAGTAGCTCATATGGGTGGGCCCACTGGCCACTGCCCTGCTTATCCCTTCCCAGAGACTCGCTTTAGTTGTTTAGAGAAACAGCAGCAGTCACCCAGTGTGACCACTCCCAGCTAATATTGTGTACCAGCCAGGAATGGGTTAGCAGCAGCCCAGGTCCCCCCCCCCCCAGCACACTTCAGTCTTCTGATCATCCTGTACCTCGTACCAGTCTGCAGTCTTTTGCTAAGGAAATAAAAAAATAAGAAAGCCACTTGAAGTCTCTGATATGAATGACCAATGTTCGTTTAAACCCCCCAAAAAATAGCTCTCCAGTCCAGTTTCTCCTTCCCCACTTTTCAGACCGTCTCTTTTGATTTCCTCTCCGAATCATTTAACTCTCCTCTCCTTCACCAGTGTTCCTCTCACCCTTCCTTTCGTTTCTCTGACTCTTAACTGTCCATCGCGCTAAGCATCCTCGTGAGATCTGGCATTAAATATTTAGGCCACGACCCCACTAGGCTCCTCTTCTTTCCTCGATTAACCAGACTCCATGCTCCTTTGATTAGTTTCTGCTCCAACAGGTCACCATCTAAATTTGGAATCACTATTTCTTTCTCCTTCAGGAATGGGACTGCATCTACCAAAGTTGGGTATATTTTGAATGAGGAGCCCGTAAACACTTTCAGTTTTGCTGGGTAGTTAATCTGGGCTCTGATTTGGTGTTTTTCCTTTAGCTCCTTAATAACTGTTCGAATTTGGTTTCGGCGATATTGAAGTTCTGTCGAGAAATCCTGGTCTAGAAACACTTGTCCCCCTGCAAAAGTAAGATTTTTAAGTATCCATGCTTCTTTTAATTTGTAATCCTTTTCTTGAAAGTTCAGCATTCTCACCACCCAAGACCGGGTGGTCTGGCCTTTTCATCTGTTGGCTTGGGCCCCAGTGCTCTATGGGCCCTTTCAATTGTGAGGGAGAAGTCCGAGGGTATAGTTATTAGTGATCTCAGTACATGTTGAATAAAGTCTACAGCCCCCTCTCTGATCCCATATATTCTGAAATTGTTTCGTCTTGCTCTGTTTTCCGAATCTTCCAGCCTAGCATGCATTTGTCTTTCCCTGTGCAGGAGATGTATAATCAGCCTGTCCGTTGCGTCTTGTCTCTCTGTAGTCTAGGTTACTCGCCGTTCTACCCCTTGAACCTTTTTGTTTTTATTTTTGACTTCCATCTTCAAATCCGCTATCAATGTTTCGATTTTTTGCACCAATTTAAGAATTTTGGCTACAGCTATTTCCATTGGTACTTCAGGTTGGGATTCTTCCTCCTCATATCGATCGATGACACCGAGGGGAACCGTGCTCTCGACATGGTCGACATGGCTGCTAGGCCTTCTGTGCCCTTATGGAGAGTAAGTTATTTTAATTTGCTATTTTTCTGGTCTTGCCTCAACCTTTTCAACTTGTTTTGTTTTGCTGACATTAACACAGCTTCCGATTGATAACTTCAGCACTTTCTTCGTCCAAAAGAAGTAGAAAAAGAGTTTTAAACTGCTGGGGAGACTGGAGCTCGTTTCTCTAGGCTGCTACCATCTAGGTGACATCACCGGAAGTCCCTGAGTTTTTATTATGTCACGAGTTTTGCATAGAATGTGAAGTGTGATGTATTGACCTAGCAGAACCATGCTTAGAGTTCTGTACACAAACTGTGACAAAGGTGAAACTCCAGATCATTAGATCCCTGAAGAGAACTGTGACAGAATACTGCCCAACAAAGTGAAATACAGTTCTACACATCACTTTTTATTCAGGTACAGTTAAATACGGAACATTTAGGGGTATAAATTCCATTTCTAAAAACAGCAACATTAAAACAGCTGCCAGTTAGAAATAATTACCGTAACTGTCCTCTTTAGTGAGGCTGACAGTATAGCTTAGAGGTTAGATCAACAAGCTGAGAATCAGTTTGGTATATCCAGAAGATGTGGGTTTGATTCCCACATTCTCCATTTGCATACTGTGTGACCCTGATCAAGTCACTTAACCACCCAAGTGCTCTCAGGTCGTTCCTGAAAATAGGCACTTGTGCCTTGTCACAGCGTGTGGGACTAAACTTCAGACTAGGCAAATTTACAGGTTTAAAACACACTGTGGTGTGATATTTATTTTTCAAAAGTTAGAAAAATAATAAATGAAAACAAAAAAAAAATTGCAAAGAAAATCACTACTTAACATCAGTAGTTTCTCATATAATACAGTCCTGGATCTTAGAGCTCCTAAGACCCTTTTCATCTGCATTCAACAGCTTGTCTACAGTAGCACCTCTCTCCTTCTTTCTCAAGATTGAACTCTGCTGGACTGAAGTAAACTCAGTGAAGAGGTTTTATATCTTTTGGTGGGGTCACCTGATTGAGCCCTTTCTGTGTACATGTCTGGACATGCTGTTTCAAAACCAAGGAGGTTTTTGTTTCAGGGGACTTCCTGGTTCGGTTAAAGGTACAGTGTATATCTCCACAGATATTGACTCACTATATCTCTGATCCACAGTGACTAAACACTTTTATAATGCATAAAACCTTATACAGTAACAGAGTTTTAGTGTGAATTTATGAAAATACCTTAAAGATTTCTTATAACTGTACCAATCATGAAATTATTATTGTTTTATATGGCTTCTGAATCCTTTTTATTTAAAAATGCTTTATTAACTCTATGTATTCCTATTTAAAATAACCTTCATGTTTTTTGCACACAAAATGTACTTATGCACTTTACACAACACCTCTCTGGGTGTTTGGCATAATTCCAGGGACAGGATGGATGGGAATGGAAAAAGAATGAAAAGAGAGAACTAGTAGGAAGTTTAGTAGGGACAGTAAAGAGCTACACTAGGTGGCCAACCTAGGGTGGGGGGCGAGAAGAAAAGCAAAGAGAAAAATGTTAACTGTTGCGCAACAGAGGTTTTGGTAGCTAGGAAATAAGGAGATAGAAAAGTGGTCCATCAGTCACAGCTAAGGGTGTAGCCTAACTCCGCCACATGCCTAGTGGGCCTTACCCGGTTACCAAAGAATTACCCAGTTACCAAAGAATAAAAAAAATGTAGAAAAAGTTGGGTTTAGTTCTTCTCTAATTCTCTCTCTCTCTCTTTCTTTCTCTGTACCAAACTGCCCCACCCTTATCATAACCTATCTACACACTTCTAATGGTATCTGTCAACTGTCCATAGTTCAGTTCATGTTTTTTATTTGTTCAAACTTAGGCCATTACAAGTAGACAACATTAAATGCAATAGATACAAATTATCTGTAACATCAATTACAAATATAATATTGGTCATAAACATTTCCAGGTTACTCAGATACATTTATTCCTATATAAGTTTTTTTCCAACACCTTAGCACAGCATCAATATAGTTAGCTATCTTGAGAGCATCGTTAACTGTAAGGGGGCTTAACAAGAGTGCAAGACAGACTTGTAAGGAGTTCTCATACCTTTCTATTATTCCTCTGAGATAAAAATGCCTCAATCCTGAATACAGAGGGCACTGGAATATGATGTGAAACAGAGATTCACTATAACCTAGATTACGTTAGAAAATGGGCTTGAAAAATAAAGCATGCTGATTGGCTGAATGTCATGGTTAGGTATGCATTTATTTTTCAATAGAGCCCAGTGAAAAACTAGTGCCAGTTCAGGGTGCCCCATTACTTAGAGTATCATTGGGCCACCCCAAATTTACATACTAACATACTAAAATGCCAGCAGAATAGGCCTAACAGTCTTTTGTGTCTGCTCGTTTGGTCAGCCCCACCCTGGGAGCTGACCTTGCTTTCCCCCTCACCCTCTCTGGCTTCTCCCTTCCCAGTCCCGGATATTCTCGCTGCACTGGACTTTGCATCCAGAACCCTTTCCCTGTACCTGTCCCATCCCCTCTTGAATCCCTCCACTATCTCTGCCTCCACCAGCCCCCTAGACAGCACATTCCATGGCTCCACCACCCTCTCAGTGAAGTAGCACCTCCTTCTTTCTCCCTGAATCTCCTCCCCCTCCAGCTTCCACCCATGCCCTTTAGTTGCCCCCCCCTCCTTCCTTCGGAGCACCCTAACTACTCCACCCCTATTTACCCACTTCATATAACTGAAGACCTCTATCATGTCCCCCTGGTACCTTCTCTCTTCCAATGTGTACATATTTAGCTCTTCGAGCCTCTCCCCATAGGTCCTGTCCCTCAAACCCCAAATCATTTTGGTTGCCCTCTGGACCCTCTCAAGGAGTTCAATGTCTCTCTTTTAGTGTGGCCTCCAAAACTACACGCAGTACTCTAGGTGTGGCCTCACCAAGCAGTTATACAGACGGAGTATCACTTCCTTCCTTCTGGAGGTGATCCCCCTAGCGATGCATCCCAGCATCCTGTTGGCTTTGGCCGCTGCCCTCCTGGAAGTCTCTGAGTTGTTCATCTTGACATTCACCACCACCCCTGGGTCACTCTCAGCCATCGAGACTTGTAGCAAATTTCCAAACAGGCCAGGCATCATTTTTATCCGCTAGCTTAGCGAGTGGCCAGCCCCAATCACTGTGCACACAAATCGCACAAACTGATACTGCCTCTCTGGCTCCCTCTCTTATTCATCACCACAGCAAAAAAAAATAGTTTTTTCCCCAGGCTTACTTTAGTTTCTCAGTGCCGGCTTGCTTGACCTCCCTCATTTAGAGCTCCAACTTCCTCCCGGGTCCCATATGCGGTACCTCTACCGACCGCATCTTCGTCTCCACCATTGCAAAAATAAAAACAAAAATAATGGGTGTATGCAGCTCGAGGGGGGAGCAGGAGTTAACAAACTGTTAACACTGTTAAAAACTAGCCACGCTGCTCCGCAACCCCCTGTACTTCCGGGTCAGCATCAGGAACTGGCTTTTTTTTGCTTAAACTATGGAGTCTCCACTAGGACAAATGTCTCTACCTCAAAAACACACACACACACACACACACACACACACACACTAATCTAATGCAGGTGGAGGGACTATTTTATTACAAAACTTATTTAAAACCAATTATTACCATTTTTTTATTAAACTTATTTTTTTTACAGTGCCCATTTTCTAAGCACAATAATGCCATCCAGGGTGTTCAGCATTGGGCAATACCAGACCTTTCAGGGACTATAAGGCCCTGGGCAAATCCGATATTGCCCAATACCACCTACCCTGTCTGGTATTATTGCTTACATAATAATTCACATCTTGATTTTCCTTCAGTATTGCTACATCTGGCCAGCACTGTTTTCAACCCAATACATTCCAGGCAGCACCTAGTAATTAAACATCTTGTCTTAGGTGAAAGAAGTAATTGTAAATATAATTCACATCCATGCCATTTTTATGTTTGCTTGCACGCATGTGCAAGAAACATAGTGCCATCATCGGAGATTTTGGAGGTGTGTCACCTCCTCCTCCAATTCAGTCAGTGTGCTGGCAGGCGCGGCCCCTATAAGCCAGTGCATGCTGGAGCTGTCTATGACAAGCTCCAAAATGCAGTGGCATAAAGTTCAAAGGGGGAGCTACGCTTGAGTGAGCAGCAATAAGATATCGCCTGCTCATGCGCAGCTCCCTCTCCACACACATGCGCTCATGCAGGCATGCGCGCCCCCAAGACGCACTGTATAGCCGACGGGGTGTCAATCCCGCCGGCTGTGCTGCGTCCCGCCCCCGCCCCAAAGTTTTCCAAATGCCACGCTGGGTGCCCACCCAGCGTGGCAACTAATGATGTAGCTGACGGGGGTGCCCAATCCCCCATCGGCTCCACTGTCCTCCCCCCCGAGTAGTAAGTGCCATGCTGGGAGCCCACCCCAGCGTGGCAATCGATCCTTAGGCCGACGGGGGTGCCCAATCCCCCGTCGGCTGAATGCCCCCCAACCATCCTTGTGCCACGCTGGGAGCCTACCCCAGCATGGCAAATGTCCCATGTCGTCCTTTTTGTTGTTTTTACCTGAAAGAAAAACGGTCCAACATAGTCTCCTGACCCCTCCCACAACCCGCACCCACCCACTGTGCACCCAGCCTCCCACACCCCCATACTTACTTCCGGAGCTCAGCGAATGATCTTCGTGGACCGGGAACACATCTGCACTCTTCAAAGCCGACGCGAACTGAGGAAATGCCGGTAAGCTGTATAATGGGCTAGAAAGGGGTTTTCAACTTTGTTGCATATCTCAGGTATTTTTGAATTTTTGCACTATTTACAATATGTTTTGGACTTTCTGATGATGAACTTGTCATGATAAGAGCTCGATTCGGCGTAATTTCGCAGTCACTGCGCTAAATCACCCTTTGGGCCTGAATAACGCCATGACAATGATATCATTCATGAGAAGGGGTCCCAAAACCCCATGTTGAAAATTTGCGCCAAAATTCTAAAATGACTGTTTACTTAGCGTATACAGTAGTTCCTACGCAGGCTCGTAAGTTCGCGAATTTTCAATATTTTCACTCCAGATTTTCAACATTGCCATTTTACCACACCTTCTTAGGAGTAGTACAGCTGTCATTTTCACATCTCACCTAAAATGTGTTTCACCATGTAGCTTACAATGGCACAGTCGGTGTGAAATCAATGTACAGGACAAATTAAGAAAATCACAGTGACACTGTTCATGAGCAGAGGTCTTAAATGGCTATGTTGAAAATTTGGTGACAAAATTCTAAAATTACTGTTTTATTGAGCGTGCATTGCGCAGTTTCTCATGCGATCGTAAGGTCATGAATTTTCAATATTTTCACTCCAGATTTTCAACATTGCCATTTTACCACACCTTCTTATGAGCAGTACAGCTGCCATTTTCATCTCACCTAAAACGTGTTTCCGTCCTTCATGTAGCATAATGGCGCAGTCGGTGTGCGTAGATCAATGTACAGGACAATTAAGAAAATCACAGTGACACTGTTCATGAGATGAGGTGTTAAATGGCTATGTTGAAAATTTGGTGAAAAATTCCCAAAAATGACTGTTTTACGGCGTGCGTTGTACAGTTCCTATGCACGCCCGTAAGTTCGCGAATTTTCAATATTTTCACTCCAGATTTCCAACATTGCCATTTTGTCACACCTTCTTATGAGCAGTACAGCTGTCATTTTTCACATCTCACCAAAACGTGTTTCCGCCTATGTAGCACAATGGCACAGTCGTGTGCGAAATCAATGTACGGATAATTAAGAAAATCACAGTGACACTGTTCATGAGCAAAGGTCTTAAATGGCTATGTTGAAAATTTGGTGAAAAATTCCAAAAATGACTGTTTCTGGCGTGAGTTGTACAGTTCCTACGCCGTCGTAGTTCATAAATTTTCAATATTTTCACTCTGGATTTTCAACATTGCAATTTTACCACACCTTCTTATGAGTAGTACAGCTGTCATTTTTCACATCTTACCTAAAACGTAGTCTTCCATGTAGCGCATAAATGGCGCAGTTGGTGTGCGAAATCAATGTACAGGACAAATTAAGAAAATCACAGTGACACTGTTCATGAGCAGAGGTCTTAAATGGCTATGTTGAAAATTTGGTGAAAAAATCTTAAAATGACTTTTACGATGCGTGCTGTATAGTTCCTATGCATGCTCGTAAGTTTGCAAATTTAATATTTTACTCCAGATTTTCAACATTGCCATTTTATTAAACTTCCTCATGAACAGTACAGCTGCAATTTTTCATATGTCGCCTGAAAGTGTTTTCAGACATGAGCATAATAGTGCTGTTGGTGCGAAAGCAATGTTTAGGACAGATTAAGAAAATCACAGTTACACTGTTCATGAGCAGAGGTCTTAAAATGGCTATGTTGAAAATTTGGTGACAAAAGTCCATAAATGACTGTGTTACGAGTGAGCATTGTGCAGTTTCCACGCACCCTGTTAGTTCATGACTTTGTAATATTTTCAGTCCAGATTTTCACCAGTGACATTTTCCACACTTCCTTACGAACAGTACAGCTGTCATTTTTCACAACATGGCTGAAGTGTGTTTTACACTTTCAGCGCAGAGATGCATGGTGCTGTGGAAATCATTGTTCGCATAGATAAAGAAAATCACAGTGACACTGTTCATGATCGGAGGCACCAAATGCCCGAGTTGACAGTCTGCTGTAAAAATCCCCAACCCTAATTATATTCACGGTGTACGTTGTTTGATTTCTATCGCTCATGACTTCACCATTTTTTAAATATTTTACTACAGATTTGCAACATTGCCATTTTTACACCTCCCCATGAAAGAGTACAGCTGTCATTTTTACATCCTGTTTGAATGTTTTGCACCTGTGGTGCTAAATGCCGTAGTCACTGTGCATAAGCAGCCTTCGGCTAACAAACTGATATTCCCCCTGCTCATGAGGTGGGGTCACAAAACAAACATGTTGAAAATTTGGAGTGAAAATACCAACGAATGCCAGAGGTATTAGGGTTTCCAACTATAATGCCCAACCCTGTAGAGAATGACAGGCATCAGGGGTGTGACCTGGGATTCTTGCCTGTGATGCTCATACCATTCCACACCCTGCAGTCAGTGAGAGGCATCGAGGTATGCCTTGGACTCTTCGGCCCCAAACTTCACCCCATTCTCCTATATCGCACCCATCTCACCATATTTCCTAATGAAATGGGGTGCGCATAAGGGCCAAAGACCACAAGGAACACTGTGACACTTGTCAGTGTCTGCAGGGGTGGGGTGTGGTGAAATAGCATAGCCACAATTATGCCTGACTTGACAACACACCCAATACCTGTCACTCTCTGCAGGGGGTGGTGGTGGGGTTGGCTTCAATTCAATACTTCACTGCCATTCCTATTACGCAGCTCTGTAACTTCTACACTACCACTGCCAATGCCAGCAAGCAAACATTCGGCATTGACAAATGCTTGTTTAGAATTGACATACCAGTTGGAAATTTTTGAATTTGCAATTTCCTGCTTATCCCTTGTTTGATATGTCATAAAAATATGTGATTTTATAATCAGATTAACAGATGGCAGAATAGTGACCCCCCTTCAAGTAATCCTCCCATAGGCTTTTCAAATTGTTTGAAAGCAATATATTTTGGAGGTTTTCTAACCAAGGTGATTTATTTACATGTTTTAGCCATTTAACTTTTCTCTCAGATGTTGGGCTGTCCAGACATTGACTTTATGGTTTAATATTCTCATTCAGTAAAGAACCACCCTAACATCAATAATTGCTTTCACTGGGGCTCTGCCCAGCTCAGCTCTCATGTGCTTGGCTAGCCAGGTTCTACTGAGTTTCAGAAGTGAGTGGTAAAATAAGGAGACAGGACTCTCTAATTAATTTCATGTATGGTATCCTGATACCTCAGTGCCATAGGTTATTATTGAATTAAGTTTAGATTCCTCTACCACAGTCACAGGGGTAACAGATGCCCCACGATAAAGATACTCAAATCTCAATGAAACACTTGCGTTTTGTTTAAATTTTTCACCTGGCCTTTCACACGTCTGGACCATTTCCCATTCACAGTAAACAATGCACCTAGTTAAACATGTTCCTTAATCACCCCAATATCAGTATCATGCATTTTGAAGGGTTATTTTGTTTTCCCCACCAAAAATAATTATTTTTATGAATGTAATTAATGATTAACTTATGCTTTTGACAAGCTTGGGAGAATGCATTTAGTTTATGTTGTAGACCAACTGAAGAAAGCGATAATAAAATCGTATCATCTGTGTTAACCAATCCAGGACAGGGGCAATTCAGGATGTCCGGGGGAATTAAAATCTTTAGCATCTATACTGAAGAGGATTTCATTAATATACAAATTAAACAACATAGGAGTCAATAGGCATCCTTGCTGTACACCATGGTTAGAATGAAAAGGTTTGGTGAGGTTACCAGATAAATCATATCTGATATAAGTAATATTATTTGAATATAATTGTATTATTGGAATCAAAAG
Organism: Neoceratodus forsteri; assembly: GCA_016271365.2. Taxonomy (NCBI): domain Eukaryota; kingdom Metazoa; phylum Chordata; order Ceratodontiformes; family Ceratodontidae; genus Neoceratodus; species Neoceratodus forsteri. Next base: position 1,063,549,055 of record CM028134.1, on the reverse strand, counting down.
ATTCATATGAATACTCATTTTAATTAACTTCTGTCATAGCAGTACCCTATCAGTAGAGTTGAAGGTAGCCTTAAAATCAATAAAGGCTGTGTAAACGTAGCATTTTCTATTAATCAGATGTTTTTCCAGTACGTGAGCTAATGTGAAAGTTTGATTAGCAGTTGAAGTATTATGTCTAAAGCTCACCTGGAGATCCGTTAGCAGTCTATTATTATCCACCCAAACTTGTAATCTACTCAATAAGATTTTAGAATAAAACTTTGAAATAGTGTCTAGAAGACTAATGGGCCTGTAATTCTTGAGCTGTCTCGTATCACCCCTTTTAAACAAGGGAATTATCACATTTCTTTTCCAATTCACTAGGGTAAATCTGTTTTACATAGAAACATAGCAGCTGTCGGCAGAAAAGGACTTCTTGGCCCACCCAGTCTGCCCTAAAGTCCCTACCTACTGTGCTACCGTAGACCCTAATTGGTCTTTGGCCTTAAACCCCCCAGCCCTGTTACTAAGGTCCCCCTGTGTCTATCCCATGCCTGTTTGAAATCTGTTACTGTTTCAGTAGCCACCACCTCTGCTGGGAGGCTGTTCCAGGTGTCCACCACCCTTTCTGTGAAAAAATGTTTCCTCACATCCCCTCTAAGTCTCCCCGATTCCGGCTTCATATCATGACCCCTCGTCCTTGAGCATCTCTTTCTGTACAATATGCTACCTTCCTGTACTTTATTGATACCCTTAAGGTATCTGAATGTTTCTATCATGTCTCACCTTTCTTTCCTTTCTTTTGGTGAGTACATATTTAATTATCATACTAACATACTAATTGCCAGCAGATTAGGCCTTACGGTCTATCGAGTCTGCTCGAACCTCAGATCCCTAGTTGGGTGCCGAGGCCCCCCCTTGTGTTCCAGAAACCCCTATCATCCATCCCCACCCCCCAGGCCATCATCTGATACATCCACTTTCTGTCTGTCCCACCCCCTTTTGAAGCCCTCCACTGTGGATCTCTGAACCAGCTCGCCAGGCAGTGCATTCCAAGGGTCCACCACCCTCTCAGTGAAAAACCTCCTCCTCCTTTCCCCCCTCACCCTTCCACCTTCCAACTTCAAACCATGCTCTCTGGTGATACCTCCCTGCTTTAATCTAAAGATCCCCTCCATGTTTACCCTATTTATTCTGTTGAAGTACTTGAAGACCTCAATCATGTCCCCCCCGTCTCTCCTCTCCTCCCCTCCAATGAAAACAGGCAGAGCTCCTCAAGTCTGTCCTCATACATCAAATCCCCTAGTCCTCGTATCATCTTAGTTGCCCTCCTCTGTACCTTCTCCAGGAGCTGTATGTACCTCTTCAAGTGTGGTCTCCAGTACTGTACACAGTACTCAAGGTGTGGTCTAACCAGTCCATTGTACAGTGGCAGAATCACTTCCTTGCTCCTAGAAGTGATCCCCTTATGATGCATCCCAACATCCTGTTTACCTTGCTAGCCGCTCTCCTGCACTGCTCAGAGTTATTCATACATGCATCTACCATGACCCCTAGGTCTTTTTCCCCTATTGAGGCCTCCAGCACCTCCCCTCCCAGGGTGTTCCTGTGTTTAGGGTTTCCCTGCCCAAGATGTAACACCTTGCACTTGGTGATATTGAAATTTAATTTCCATGTGTGAGCCCAGCTTTCCAGGGTGTCCAGGTCCCCTTGCAGGGTCAACCTCCCCTCTTCTCCCTCAACTACTGCTCCCATCTTGGAGTCATCAGCAAAGAGACTCATTTCACACCCTATACCCTCCTTGATGTCCGATATGTATGCATTAAACGGGATCGGACCCAGGACTGAGCCCTCACGGTACCCCACCAACCTCTCTAGGGTTCGAGAGCTCCCCACTGACCACTACTCTCTGGGTGCATCCAGCTAGCCAGTTTTCAATCCATCTGACCATCAAAGGGCCTACTCCCAACCCCATCAGTTTCTCCACCAGACCATTGCGGGGGACAGAGTCAAACGCCTTGCTGAAGTCCAAGAATAATACATCCACAGACTTTTTCCTGTCCAGTTCTGATGTTACCCATTCATAGAACTCCACAGGATTGGTTTGACATGATCTACCTGGCACAAACCCATGTTGCCGACTATCCAGACCTCCCACCTCCTCCAAGTACACCCCCAATCATTCCTTTAGTATACTCTCCATTAATTTTCCTACCACCGAGGTCAAACTGATGGGTCTATAGTTACCTGGTACTTCCCTTGACCCCCTTTTATGGATTGGCACCACATGTGCCTCTCGCCAATCCCTAGGTACCCTCCCTGTCTCAAGTGACCTGTTGAAGAGCTCCGCCAAGGGTGCAGCCAGTATGTCCGCCAATTCCCATAGTACTCTCGGATGAATGCCATCCGGCCCAGGTGATTTGTCTTTCTTTAGGGCCTTGAGGGCTAACCACACCCTTTTGGTGGAGATAGCATCATCCGTCCCCTCTACCTTACTGGCGTTTTTATCCCTATCCAGATGTGACACCCCTGGGGTACCTCTCCCTCCCTCTTGCTCCATTTCTGTTGCTCCCCTGATCCCACTCACTGCCGATTCTATCCCCATCATGCCTTGCTTTGTAGATATCCCGTCCCCCTCTCTAGTGAACACAGAGGCAAAGTACTCGTTAAATACCTCTGCCTGGTCCTACGCCTCTTCCACCCACCCTCTACAGTCTCAATCTGCTGAGATGGCCTTAGTTTTTCTCCGCTCCCCAATGTACTGAAGAACCCTTCCCTCCATGTATCCCTGTGCCAGCTGCTGCTTTTCTGGACTTTGCCCCTCACCATCTGGGTGACTTTTCTAGATGCAAGATGGTACATTTCCTTATCCCTATCCCTCTTGTTGTTTTATATTTTTTGTAGGCCGCCTTCTTTTCTCTGACTGCTACCTGAACCTCACTGGACCACCAGCATGGTTTATGTGACCTTGCTCCCTTACGTTTCACCTTAGTGCAGGTCCTGACTGCCTCATGAAGTCCCCGTTTTATGACCTCCCATCTCCTTTCCACATTTGCCATTGATGTAATCCCCTTCAAGTGATCCTTGAGAATATTTCCCATGCCCACAAAGTCTGCCCCCTGAAGTCCACTGCCAGTGTCCTAGATCTCCCCTCCCCCATGCTTATTTGAACCCAGACAGTATTGTGGTCGCTCCCAGTCAGGGGATCCTCTACAACCAGGTCCCTTACCAGATCCCCATCTGCCAGAACCACGTCCAGGACATGCCCCTCCCTTGTGGGCTCCATCACATGCTGTGTTAAGAACACATCCTGGAAGCCATCCAGCAGGCTCTGCTCCTTGGCCACCTCAGAGGACATGGTTCCCCATTTTGTACCTGGCATATTAAGGTCCCCCATCAACACCACTCCTTCCCATTTTGGTCCACACTGGGCAATGATGTTGTCCAGCAACCCATCCTCCAGAACATCACCCATCCCGGGGGGCCTGTATACTACACCCAGCTTGACCTTATCTCCTGCTGGGGATCGTAAGGTGACCCATAGGGCCTCCACGTTCCCCTCTGCCTCTTCTACCCTAGCAATTTCTATGTCATCCCTAATGAACATAGCCACTCTACCACCTCTGCCCTCCTTTCTATCCTTCCTAAGCATAGTGTACCCTGCACATTTAGGTCCCAGTCATGGTTTTTGTTGGCCCACGTCTCCGTGACCACTGCCACATCCACACCCCCCCCCCGAACAGCGTGGCCTGGAACTCTGGCAACTTGTTTCCCAAGCTCCTGGCATTTACTAACACCAACCCCCACCCCTTATCCCTGATCTTCTTTGTCGAACCCTACCCAGGTTCCTTATACTTCCATCCTCCCTCTGTTCCTCCTGAAACCTCCACCCCAGTCTGTTTCCCCCCTTCCCCCCTTGGGTTTGAAGGCTACTCCCCTCATCTGGAGGAGAGGGCTTCTGGTCAGCCCCTCCTTATCCCTTCCCCCTCACAAGTTTAAACCCACCTTTCTTGAATGTAGTCAGCCATCCCCTGTTTAAGGACTTCCTTCCCTAATGGGGCAAGATGAAGCCTGTCCTTGGCATACAGTCCCTTATCCTCCCAAACTCCTTTCCAGTTCCCTAACACCCCCGACCCACTCTTTTCACCCCACTTCCTGAGCCAGTCATTTACCTCTGTGATCTTCATTTTTTTCTCCACTATGGCCTTTGGTACTGGCAATATCTCTAAAAAGGAAATGTTGCATCCAGTATCCTGACAGACTCTGGCAAGTTCTTGGAACCCTTGCTTGGATTTCCAAAACACTATTTCCCTCTAGATCGTTAGTTCCCAAATGCACCAGGAAATCCGGTTTCCCTCCACAATCCCTAACCAGTTCGTACACCATGAACTTTGCTCTGTGCACTGTCAGCCCAGAGATACTCACTACCTTCACCTGGCTATGGCATCCACCCCACTGTCCCTCCCACTGGATACCCCTAATCTTCGAGTCTCCCAATAACAGAACCTTAACACCGCCATCATCCTTTTGGTTACCTCCACTATGCACTCTCAGCCCCCATCCCCCCCTTTATTCATGATCTCAATTCCATGGGAGTCTTCCTGCCTTATTAGAGACCTCCTTGTCACCCTCCCCTTTCTGCCTCCCTCGTTATTTTGCCCACTTAACTCAAACACCCCTGAATAGGTGTCCCCTTTAACCCTCTCTTATCCGAACCATTTATCCTGGCCCTGATGGTTTCCCTTCCCCACACCACCATCCTCCCCCTTGTAATAGTACCCTACCTCCAGAGACTCTCTGTGGGTCCCTCTTTACCTAGGGCCCCATCCTTGGTACAGACCCCCTGCTGAAGGGGCCCTCTCCACCTCCTTGTCTCCCAGTTTCTCTCCAGTCATGCTCTCCTCCCTCATGTCTGCAATATTTTGCATCTCCCCCATCTGCTTAACATTTATGTTTCCCCTTCTCCCTCTGGGACTATTTCTATCCTTTCCATTGCCGGTCTGTGATGCCCTATGGGTATCCGACTCCCTCCCCCCGGCCTCTGTATCAGTTTCCTCATTTTCACCAACCCCTTCCTCTCCCTCTAGGTTGCTTAGTAGTTATTGTGACACTCTATGCCAGCCTCCATCAAGTAACCTGAGTTTCCCCTGACTGCACCTCTAAACTGCCCCTCTTCCTCCCCTCTTGCTCTGTTCTCCTTAGGAGCTCCCTTCTCGCAGTCTGCTGTTTTAGGCTTCCCCTCAACAGCCCCTCCCTTCTTAATGTCTGCTCTACTAGGCTTCCCCACAACAGCCCCTCCTGACTCTTCCCCTTCCACCCTCTTTGTATTTGGAATGTTCACCCCGTACGCTTTCCCCTTAGTGTCAACATCCCTATCTAAGGGTCCTCTGTCCCTAATATCCCCCCTCCTGCTTGCTGTAACATAATGTCCTGTAATTTCAGATGTTGCCCCAGCCTCCCCTCAGCCCCACCCTTCTGCTGCCCATATCCACACCCCTTATCCTTGGACACCCCCCAACTCCCCCAGCTTACTCCTTAACCAATATACCTCACTCCTGATACAAGATAGCTGTCTACAGAGTGGGCAGCCTCCCTCTCTCCAGGCCCAATTGAGAATTATTGCCATCCCACAGCCTGTGCAGCCTTCCAAAGATGCCTACCATGGTGTAATATGGCCACCCTGTTTATCTCCCTTTGTTTATAATGGCACACACCCCTTTTCTCAGTCCCTTCCCCCGGAATACAGTTTCTCTCTATACTGACTGCAGTTGTTTACAAACCCAATTTCAACCCCACCAATAAAGTTCCCAAGTCTCACAAACACATACAGTCCAGTGTGTGTGTGTCCAGTCCCACTAACAGCGTGTGTATGCAGACATCAGGTACCGTATGATATCACAGTCCCACCAGTTCCTGTTGCTTCAAATTTTAGTCACAAACAGAAGTACACAGCCCTTCAATCCAAACTCCCAGTGACTTTTCAGTATTTAAGAAAGCCTACAAAACAGGGTGAGTGGGAGGGTTCTTACCAACACCAGGCAAACATCACATTTAAATTTCACTCTAATTATCACTGCCAAACAAGTGTTCCCAAGCCCCAAAAGTTACAATATCACAGCCCAAGTAGCAGTTCTAACTCAAAGTAGTAATTTTTAACACACAGAACTAATTTCACGTACAAAACTATTCAAATATTTCAGTTAAAACAGAATATAAACCCAAACCTCTGTCCTTACCAGCCTCCTGCTTATGTTCCCAAGTGCACAATGAAAGACAAGATGATTCTTGTTAATTTCCCCTCCCCAATGCCAGGTAAACATCATATTTAAATTTCACTCCAATTATCACTGCCAAACAAGTGTTCCCAAGCCCCAAAAGTTACAATATCGCAGCCCAAGTAAGAGTTCTAACTCAAAGTAGTAATTTTTAACACACAGAACTAATTTCACGTACAAAACTATTCAAATATTTCAGTTAAAACAGAATATAAACCCAAACCTCTGTCCTTACCAGCCTCCTGCTTATGTTTCCAAGTGAACAATTCCCTGAGTCTTTCCTCGTAGGGCTTCTGATGCAGGCCATGCACCATGTTGGTTGCCCTTCTCTGTACCACCTCCACCAGATCTATGTCCTTCCTGAGATGGGGCTCCAGAACTAGACACAGTACTCCAGGTGTGGCCTGACTATTGATTAATATAGGGGTAACACTATCTCCCTGCTTTTGCTGGTGATATCCCTCCCTATGCACCCCTGCATCCTACTAGCCTTTCCTACTGCCTTATCATACTGCTCCAGGTGTTTTCAAGACATTTGTTAAACAAGTTAGATAACAGTGGAACCCATATGTCTAGGTGGGCTTTAAAGACATCCATGCCAGGGCTTTATTTGCTTTTAAAGACAATATAGCTTATCCTACTTCTTGAAAGGTAAATATAAAGGGATCATATTCACATGATAAGTATCTTTCAAAATTACTCTGCTCCTGTACATCAGTTGGATCTTAATAAATATCTTTGAAATAATGTAACCAATCATCTGCTAGAATGAGTACCGAAGGATTATTTTCATAATTAAAGGTACCTTTGGCCACCATAGTCTAACATGAATGGAAATCCTTGCTCTCCATAGCACAATACATTCGTGACCAAGCATTCTCCCAAAATGTTCTTTTCTCACCTTCCAATATAAGAACTGTCCTAGATCGTGACGCTCTTAGAGAGAAAGTGCACCTGGCAGTCATTAAATAAAAACAAAATTACTTTCCTTTCCATTATTGCATGCTTCTGCTTTATGGAACCCTATCCCTAGTAGGTCTCTGAGTCTGAGAGCGTCAGGTGTTTCAAAAGGGCTTTAGAAATGTGTGTTTATTAAATTAGATGATCTACGACATAACATGTTTCTTTATAAATTAGTCCCTGTGGAGAACTGACACAGTTTAGCTTTTATCAAATTTATCACACTTTTGCTCCACAAAGAACACACTGGGATGTAAAAGACCATTTCCAGATGTGTCTTGAGGGGAAGGGTAAGGTGGAGGCAAATGCAGGTCTACAAAATACAACATAAGTCTGACTGTACAATAAACGAAACATGCAACACACAGTGTAATAGAAGCATGCACAATAACAGAGTAGGAATGACGCTAAATGAACATTTTTGCAATCGGTAGCAGCAGTGATGAAGTCTAAGAAGACTAAGTGGGGAAGGGCAATGATAAAAGAGCCAGGGACAGAGAGGGAGATGGAGGGTATGAAAGGTAGAGAGGGAGAGCAGAAATGGAGGGGAGGGTCAGAGGTTAGGAACAGTTGCAGGAGAAAGTAGTAAAGTCACAAATAAGAGATCTAAAGGGGAAGAGTAAGCACTCAGAGACCCATACCCAAGCGTGGGTCTGGTCCCAGTTTGCACTTTGTGTGCATAAATATTTGTTTTACTTAAAAATATTTGTTTTACTTACTCATTACTGCTATATAGTAGGCAGGCTGACCTTTTCAGTAACTACAAATTCCAGTATCCCCTGCAGCTGACATCAGAGGAAGGCTGAAGCACTGGGAGATTCAATAGCCTGCAGTGCATGTTACGATTTTATATATGCGCTGATCTTTTGTTTGCTGGTCCTGTTGTCCTTCTTGGGCTAAGAACAGTCACAGAGGAACATCAAGGGAGAGGAGAGGAAGAGTAAAGAGTAGTGGTGGTGAGTTTCTGCTTTAAAGTCAGAGTCTGGGGGAAGGGGGGGAACGTGACCTGACCAGGCAGAAGATGGCAGCATAATTCAGAGTCTCTGCAGGAATGACTGCAATCTAACCTCATCCAGCCTTCACCAGACCTTTCTTCGGTACCAGCTCCTGTGACCATCCTGTAATCTTCCTGCCTGACACAGTTTTTAAGTCATTTTTGACCCATCATCTACTTATATTCAATTATTCTACCCTGTACTGCAGCATACTAGGCCTCATCCTTCAGCATCATGGCAGATCTCCAAGCACAGCAAAGCTCACTTGCTAGAGTGGAAGTAACGTTTTCTAAACTGATGGCTGAGATTAATGATCTAAAAACCTCCACCCAACAGAATGCAACCATTCTTGAAACTTTTGGCCAGAAAATTGCATTTAATGAGAAAGCAACAGTCTGTAATACCACTACTATTCATGACCTCCAGGCTGCTGTCCGTAATCAAGATCGAACTATTAATTCTTAGAAATAACCGGTTTCCTGGACCAACTAGCCCCACCCACCCTCTCCTCCTCTCAAATTGGTAGTTTGGAAGCGCCCATAACTCAACTGGAAATTCAGGAGGCTAGTACAAACCTGAACCCGGGAAAGTGCCCAGGACCTGATGGGTTTATATCCGAGTGGTATAAGATTTTTAAAATAACTGATCCTGAAATTACATTTTGTTTGCTGAGACAACCCAAGAGAGTCACTTGACATCGTGGGACTACGCCACCATCGCCTCAATACTTAAACCAAATAAAGATCATGCGGATCTGGCATCTTACACACCTATTTCCATTTTAAACATCGACTATAAGAGTTATACAGCCATTTGGGAATCCAGACTTGAATCTATGCTACCAAAGATTATATTACTGGATCAGTCAGGATTTATAAAGAATAGGAGCACCACAGATAATGTCCGTAGGACCCTATTACTACAGGAATATGTAAAGACAAGAAAAATCCCATCTGTTTTTATTAGTTTAGATGCCGAAAAGGCTTTCGACCGAGTTTATTTGCCATTTTTGTGGAGGACTCTTGAGGCCTTTCACTTTCCGGATTTATTCATCACCTTACTCACTAAATGATATAGATCCCCAAGGGCCTATGTACGAGTAAATGGGAATTTATCCTCATCAATTAAATTATGTAGAGGCACGAGACAGGGTTGTCCTCTTTCACCCTGTCTGTTTGCTTTATATTTGGAACCACTTGCAACACAGTTGAGGAATGTGATTTAAGTAGAAGGGACCCCAATAGCACAACAAGTACATAAAATAAATATGTTTTCTGATGATATATTATTATTAACCCCATTATCTCCATCTCAATCAATTCCGGCAGCTTGGCAAATATTGAAACAATATGAAACACTGGCGGGTTTTAAGCTAAACACTACAAAAACAGAGATCTTGGCCTTTAATTTTATTCCTACCCAACAAATGAAAAAAGAATACCCTTTAAAATGGCATACTACAAAAATAAAATATTTAGGAATTAACATCCCTCTTAATCCAGAGGTGCTGGAAATGTTAAATTATGAACCCCTCATGAACATTATCCAAAATGACCTGGAAAGATGGTCCACCTTTCTTACTCCCTTCCATCAACGGATAGAAATAGTGCATATGAATATACTCCCTAGACTACTTTATTTAATTCAGAACATCCCCTTCTTACCGGCAACATATTACTTTAAATCATGGGATAAATTAATCTCCACGTTTATTTGGGGTAAGGGATGGCCTGGGATACAGTTGTCTGTTCTTAAACTATCCCTGGCTCAGGAAGGCTTTAATCTTCCAGACTTTAAACTATACTACAAAGTGTCATTTCTTAGGATAATCTTAATATGGTTGACGGAATCCCTACTCGACCCCTTGGAAGGATATTGAATTTCACTTAAATGATCTATTTGATATTAAAAAAATTCTTCTTTCTTCAGAGGAGTGGTCTTTATCACCCCCCTACTTTAATGAACATTACGGCTCAAATTTATAAATGTTGGAAAAGTTCAAGGCAAACTGGGTCACACCGTATTATATACGAATACACTAAATTAATATCAGAAGATGATACATTTACACCCATACATATGGATTCCACATTTCAGGAATATAGAAAACTAGGCCTTACACATTTTTTCCAGTTTTTATCCCCCCAAGGGATACTCCCTTTTGAAAAACTACAGTCCCAATATAGTCTTCGTAGATCAGATCTATTTTGCTATTTCCAGGTTAGGAACCATATACTTATAAACCGAATTATACAACCCAAGATCCAATATCCAACCCCGGTACACCTCAAAACATTTATGGAAGCTATAAAGAGGAATTTGGGTAAGCATTTATTCGGAATAATATACTGGGAATTGAGAAATGAACAAAAGAAATCAACTAAATCCATATTACAGGAATGGAACAGAGATCTCCACCTAGAAATAACTTCGGAGGAGTGGAGGGGATCAGCTGTAAGTGTGTGTTAAGATCACTTCCTCCCCATTTTGGAGAGAATTTGCGTGGAAGTGTCGTTCCCGCTTTTTTAGAGCTCTGGCAGTCCTGTTTAAAATCTTTATGGAAGAATATGGAGTTTGATTGCGAAAATGTGGGTGCCCGAGGGTGACACTGGGACACATTTTCTGGCAGTGTCCTTGTTTGATGCCCTTATGGATATCCCTACAAACAGAATTAACTAGCTTATTAGAACAAGAGGTAGAATTAACAGCTGAGCAGGTACTGCTGGGGATCTTTCCAGACCATTCCCCTCCATGGGAACAAACTCTCTTACCTCCCAGTTTGTTTGTGGTCAAAAAGTCATTATGAACTTGGGATCGTAAATGGACGTCGCTGATTGGCCGAGACGTTTTTGAAGCCGTGATGATGTCGAGCTACATCATCACGGCTTCAGAAAACCTCCGGCCACCAGCCTCCTCACCTGCGGCACCACACATCGCTCTGCTCCGCCAGTATTTCCACCTCACACCAAATTGTAGAAAGGCACAACCATTGATGGAGCCATGCTCCAAAAATCAAAATAAACGCCATCCCTCCTACAACCGCTGCTACTGTCAGTACTTCACAAAACCTGCCATACATTATCTTACCTGAGCCAAACTCCTGAGGAATATGATGTTGACCGAGTAGGTAGCATCGTTTCCACAGCGTCACTAGTGCTTGCCTGTCGTGTTACAAAAAAAAAAAGAAAATCACAATCGTGGCGCCGACAAGCTCTACCTAACTACCAAAAAGAAAATGCAAATTAAACACATATGCACTCTGTCCCAGACTAGGCAGCATGACCACGTGAAACCCATAGAGAACATATTTGAGAGGAGCAGTGTTACCAAAGTGATACAGTGTTAGTTATAACAGCGCCACCTGCTGGCCGAGTCCTTCAGGACTATTTTGTCAAAACATACCCTTCCAACATGCTAAAAGAAGCAATTTCGCAAGGTTTTAAAAGTATTTTTTTTTATTGAAAAAAAAAATTCAATCCAGTTCATAATAGCAATACCAATAAGTCACTCCAGAGTGTGGTATATCATGGGATATCGTCACTTCTCGGATGGTTAAACGCACTCGGCCTGCGGCCTTATGCTCAACCTCCCAAGGCATGACGATATCCCATGATATACCACATCCTGTCATGCCTTATTGCTTAATTATATAATGGCAAGAAAGAATCTTGGACTATGATTGGTCGGTTTGGGGCTGAACCCATGGCGTTATCCCAGCACGACACCACGGGTCTAGTCTCAGCCTCACTGTGAACAAATTGAGGATGTCCTCCAGCATGACTAGGATAATCTCTTTTTTTGCATCTCTTCTTAAGAAACTAAAATATTTTTCCACACTAATAAAAACATTCTTTAAAATTATTTTTTTATTTTATATATAACAACTAGCCATTGTATAATAGGAATAATGCACTCCAGGGTGTGTGTCGTTTGGGACAACATAGAAACATAGACTTTGACAGCAGATAACGACCACTTGGCCCACCTAGTCTGCCCATTTCCCTACCTACAGGATAAGCTGCAGATCCTAGTTAACCAACAGCCTATTTCTTCCTACCCCCCACAAGAATTGCCTCATGTCTGTCCCATGCATTCTTGAATTCTCCCACAGTTTTAGACCTAACAACCTCCTCAGGAAGGCTGTTCTATGTGGCCACCATCCTCTCTGTGAAAAAATACTTCCTCACATTGCCCTGAACCACCCCCCCGTCTTTAAATTGTGTCCCCTTGTTCTTGCACATCTCTTTTTCTGAAAGATGCTACCCTCCTGGACTTTGTTGATTCCACTGAGGTACTTAAAAGTTTCTATCATGCCCCCCCCTTTCCTCAAGGGTATACATATTAAGCTCCTTTAGTCTCTCCTCGTATGGCTTCTCTTGCAGATCTTGCACCATTTTAGTTGCCTTTTCTGGACTGCCTCTATCCTGTCTATGTCCTTGAGACGGGGTCTCCAGAACTGGACACAGTACTCCAGATGGGGTCTCACCAACTGTCTGTACAGAGGGATAACAACTTCCTGTTTTCTGCTGATGATGCCTCTCCCTATACATCCCAGTATACCCCCAGCCCTCCCTACTGCCTTCTCACATTGCTTGCTAACCTTACGGTCATCTGATATGATTACCCCCAGGTCCCTTTCCATTTTTGTTGTTGTTACTACCTCCCCCCATATTGTGCAATCTTCCCCTGGGTGTTTGTTTCCCAGGTGCATTACTTTGCACTTCTTTGCATTGAATCCAAGCTGCCATACATTTGACCATTCCTCCAACCTTGCCAAGTCCCTTCTCATCCTTTCCACCCCACCTTGTGTATCAACCCTGTTGCAGATCTTTGTGTTATCTGCAAAGAGACATACTTTCCCTTCCAGTCCCTCTGCAATGTCACTTATAAAGACATTAAAAAGGACCGGCCCCAGTACTGAACCCTGCGGTACCCCACTAGTAACCCTCCTTTCTTCACTGTGGCCTCCATTTACTATTACCTACTGTGTCCTGTTGTCCAACCAGTGTTTTTCCCAGGCTACCACCCTAGGACCCACTCCCAGGCTGGCTAATTTGTTTATTAATCTTTTGTGTGGGACTGTGTTAAATGCCTTGATAAAGTCTAGGTAGGCCATGTCCACAGCCCCTCCTTGGTCTACTGCTTTGGTTACCCAGTCAAAGAAATCAATTAGATTTGTCTGACACGACCTTCCCACTGTGAATCCATGATGCCTTGGGTCCTGTGCCCCACTGGCCTCTAGGTACTCAACAATTCTTTCCTTCAGAAGTGATTCCATCATTTTCCCTACCACTGAGATCAAACTGACAGGTCTGTAGTTTCCTGCCTCTGTCTTGCTCCCACTTTTGTGAAGGGGAATCACATCTGCCCTCCTCCAGTCCTCAGGTACCACCCCATCCTCCCACGGTTTATTAAAAAGGGTAGTCAGAGGTGTTACTAGTTCTTCCCTTAGTTCTTTTAAAATTCTGGGGTGAATCCCATCAGGCCCCATTGCTTTATCCACCTTCAGTTTTAAGAGTTCTTTCAGAACCCTTTCTTCTGTGAAAGGACTAATATCAACCCCCCTATCCAGAGTGCTTCTATTGACCGGATCAGGTATTTCCCCCTGCTTTTCCATTGTGAATACTGAGCAGAAGTATTCATTCAGTATCCCTACTTTTTCACTGTCGCTCTCTGCCCAACCACCTTCCTTTTTGTTCAGCCTCAGTATCCCTGCCTTAGTCTTTCTTTGCTCCCTAATGTACCTATAAAAAGTTTTATCCCTCCTTCTCTATTTTCTCCCTCTTTCCTTCCCTTCTTTTTTCTCTTCTTTCTTTCCTTGCACACTTTCTCTTATCTTTACCTCTCCATTAAAGAACACTGTTCAAATTACCACATTTATCACTTTTTGTAATTTACTGAATGCCTTGCCATAGCCTGCCCTTGCATTTATTTTATACATAGTTGCCATTTATGATTCTATAATACTCTATTGATTGTAACCCTTCTGCTTTCCACTTATAACCTGTCTAGGTTTGTGTTTCATTATCAATACATGTATATAAGGCTTCTCCAGTATGTTTACCCTAAATAATGTGTTTAAGTGATAATTTATACCTTGTTTGGAGGATATTCTTCTATTGTATAAGACGCGTGCTTTTTTTATATACTCAAATTTCAATAAAAAGATAAAGTGAAAAAAATAAAGTCAGAGTCTAAAGGGCCTTCTCTGCGTGGGGAGCACCTTCTCTGTGTGGAATGAATGGATGTGTGACAGAGTAATTTCAAGGGTTAAAATAAGTGGGTTTCCCTTGTAATGCGGGATAGTTGAGAGGTATGTCTGGGGCATCGATTGCTTGCTGCCGTGGCTGATCACTGATATGTCATTGAGGATATCAAATACTGAGCCTTTTTTTTCATCTTGTGTTTCTGACCCTTTCTCCTCCAGCCCCCTTCAGCTTCCTGCCTGCCCAACCCCATCACACACCATCTCTGGGACTTAACTGACCTCCAGTGATCCCCCACAGATTGTCCCTGTGGTGGGGTTAGGGAAGGGAAGTCCATCCTCCCTACTCCCAGTGACCATATCCAGATGGAAAGCCAGGGTGCAGTCAGTGGTGTGGGGCCCTGGGACAGGCAGGAGCTTCATCCCACCAGTGGGGTCCTAGGTTTCTCTTTTCTAGCCCCATCCACCTCCACGAGATTAGGCCTGCCCCATCTGACCTCGCACAAGCTAGAGTATCCTGTGGGAGAGGCAAGAATCCTGGCCAGTGCAGGGGTCTCTAGTGCAATGAAATCCGATGCCATCCCTCCCTGGCTGGGTGCGCTGCCGAGCAGTAGTGGCCCATGAGGTCACTCGACTGGCTTCCCAGCCTCGCTTCTGAACCCAAGTCCCTGACATGGCAATGCACAGTGATGCCCTCAGGACCATAATGCAGGCCCACATGCTGAGCTTTTTAAAATGTTCTTGTTTTTATCCTCAGCTTGGCTGCCCTCAGCCTGGCTACCACCCAGCCCAGTCACATTTCCTGGATCCCAGACAGCCCCGCATACCTGCCACGTGGGGCAGCCCTCCCACAGTAGGGTGGTGGAGGTGGAAGGGTGGGAACCTTCTTGCTCGGAGTCCATAAATTCAATGGCAGTGGAGATTTTCCAGGCTGGGGGGTATGACAGTGTCATCCTCTTGCACAGGGAGGGCTTTTCTCCCCAAAAGGTATTCTTCACAGAGATGCTGGGCCATGAATGCATGGGCAGGCACACACCAGGCATGCACACTGAAAGGTCCCCTGTGGCTGTTCCCCCACTGAGCTTATGCCATCTGGGCACCCACAGGTGATGCTCAAATGCTGAGAATAGGACTGCAAGTGCAACCCACCCAAAGGAAGGGAGTGCCTTCTGGGATGCTCGATCCCCGGGTAGCTGGCATTGCAAGCAGTAGCCCCATCATTGCACTGAAGCACCAGCTTATCACATGCTGAGCTTGGAGGAGGGGCTTCAGGTTAAACAGTGGAAGGGAGCTCAGGTGCTAAGGGAAAATGGTACACTTTAAAGGAAAACTATCAGCCTAAATTCTGTAGCAGGATGTACGTTTGGAAACCAGTACTGCGCAATGGAATTGGAGAATTCGGGGCTCTGGGTTTAATCAATAGCCTGGTTACTCCAGTCTGCTCCTCCTTCTTCCTTTGTTACATTTCATGCGCATTCTTTCTCTGGTTTTCAGGCCCAAGTACTTCAGTCATTTTCTAAATGGACTGCACTTTGATGTGGGGGTTGCAGTGCAGAGCAGTGCATGTTTGAGGTCTTGTGTAGGAGACACGGCTGGAGCCTTATAATTAAAAAGAGTTATTTTCTTGTTTGTACCACTAACAAGAAGAATGTTGTTATTGAATTTTTTTCAGATCTATGAGGACCCTTAAGTTTCTCGGGGCATGTGCACTTAGTCAGTAAATGGTTCTGAAGAGGCAGCTCGGAGCCAAAGTGTCTGAGTTTTATCATCTGCCCCTCCAGCTGGATGGAATTCTTGTTAAGTGTTTGTCTACCTGAGGAAATATTTTGAAAAGCACAAATGAATAACAATCTGATCAGACTACAGCAACATTTATCATTTAGAGGAAAAATATAACCACTGACTCCAAATAATGTCTGTCTGTCTGCATTTCTGTCTGTCTCTCTGTCTATAGTACATTGTCCAGTACAATTATGTTTGAAAATCCATAAAGATCCAGATGCTGTTGTTACCACAGTATCAATGTCAGAATGCTGTCGTAACATAGCAGCGATGTCAGAATACAGTTGCATCACAGTAGTGATGTCAGAATGCTGTGGTACTGCAGTAGTGATGTCAGAATACAGTTGTACCACTGCAGCGGCATCAGAATGTTGTTGGACCACAGCAGTGATGTCAGAATGTTGTACCACAGCAGTGATGTCAGAATGCTGTTGTACTGCAGTAGTGATGTCAGAATACAGTTGTACCACTGCAGTGGCATCAGAATGTTGTTGGACCACAGCAGTGATGTCAGAATGTTGTTGTACCACAGCAGTGATGTCAGAATGCTGTTGTACCACGGTAGTGATGTCAGAATGCTGTTGTACTGCAGTAGTGATGTCAGAATGCTGTTGTACTGCAGTGGTGATGTCAGAATGCTGTTGTACCACAGCAGTGGCATCACAATGTTGTTGGACCACAGTAGTGATGTCAGAATGCTGTTGTACCACAGTAGTGGTGTCAGCATTTTTTTGTACCACAGTAGTGATGTCAGAGTGCTGTCTTACCACAGTAGTGATGTCAGAATGCTGTTGTACCACTGCAGTGGTGTCAGAATGTTGTTGGACCACAGTAATGATGTCAAAATACTGTTGTACCACAGTAGTGGTGTCAGCATGCTGTTGTACCACAGTAGTGATGTCAGAATGCTGTTGTACTGCAGTGGTGATGTCAGAATGCTGTTGTACCACGGCAGTGGCATCACAATGTTGTTGGACCACAGTAGTGATGTCAGAACGCTGTTGTACCACAGTAGTGGTGTCAGAATGCTGTTGTATCACTGCAGTGGCATCAGAATGTTGTTGGACCACAGTAGTGATGTCAGAATGTTGTTGAACCACAGTAGAGATGTCAGCATGCTGTTGTACCACAGTAGTGAAGTCAGAATGCTGTCTTACCACAGTAGTGATATCAGAATGCTTTTGTACCACTGCAGTGGTGTCAGAATGTTTTTGGACCACAGTAATGATGTCAGAATATTGTTGTACCACAGTAGTGGTGTCAGCATGCTGTTGTACTACAGTAGTGATGTTAGAATGCTATTGTACTGCAGTAGTGATGTCAGAATGCTGCAGTACCACAGTAGTGATGTCAGAATGTTGTACCACAGTAGTGATGTCAGAATGCTGTTGTACTACAGTAGTGATGTCAGAATGCCGTCTTACCATAGTAGTGATGTCAGAATGCTGTTGTACCACTGCAGTGGTATCAGAATGCTGTTGGACCACAGTAGTGATGTCAGAATGCTGTTGTACTACAGTAGTGATGTCAGAATGCTGTTGTACTGCAGTAGTGATGTCAGAATGCTGTCATACCACAGTAGTGATGTCAGAATGCTGTCTTACCACAGTAGTGATGTCAGAATGCTGCTGTACCACTGCAGTGGTGTCAGAATGTTGTTAGACCACAACAGTGTTGTCAGAATGCTGCTGTACCACAGAAGTGATGCCAGAATGCTGTAGTAGCAGAGTAGTAATATCAGAATACTGTTGTACCACAGTAGTGATGTCAGAATGGTGTACCACATTAGTGATGTCAGAATGCTGTTGTACTGCAGTAGTGATGTCAGAATGCTGTTGTACCACTGCAGTGGTGTCAGAATGCTGGTGTACCACAGTAGTGAAGTCAGAATGTTGTACTACAGTAGTGATGTCAGAATGCTGTTGTACCATAGTAGTGGTGTCAGAATGCTGTTGTACCACAGTAGTGGTGTCAGAACGTTGCACCACAGTAGTGACGTCAGAATGCTTTTGTACTGCAGTAGTGATGTCAGAATGCTGTCTTACCACAGTAGTGATGTCAGAATGCTGCTGTACCACTGCAGTGGTGTCAGAATGTTGTTAGACCACAACAGTGTTGTCAGAATGCTGCTGTACCACAGAAGTGATGCCAGAATGCTGTAGTAGCAGAGTAGTAATATCAGAATACTGTTGTACCACAGTAGTGATGTCAGAATGGTGTACCACATTAGTGATGTCAGAATGCTGTTGTACCACTGCAGTGGTGTCAGAATGCTGGTGTACCACAGTAGTGAAGTCAGAATGTTGTACTACAGTAGTGATGTCAGAATGCTGTTGTACCATAGTAGTGGTGTCAGAATGCTGTTGTACCACAGTAGTGGTGTCAGAACGTTGCACCACAGTAGTGACGTCAGAATGCTTTTGTACTGCAGTAGTGATGTCAGAATGCTGTCTTACCACAGTAGTAATGTCAGAATGTTGTACCACAGTAGTGATGTCAGTAAGTAAGTAAGTAAAACTTTATTTATATCAAGCGCCCTTCCAGAGCTCAGGGCGCCTTAACAATCATCCAGAAAACAAAAGTCTCCGTTATACATTAAAACAATAAATATACATTTAATATTTAACATTAACTCACTAAGTCCCTTCAAATGCCTGTTGGAACAAGTATGTTTTCAAGGATTTTTTAAATCCTTCCATGGTCAGGCTATCTCTTATCCGGCGCGGTAGAGAATTCCACAGGGTAGGAGCCATAAAGGCAAAAGATCTTCCTCCTGATGTTTTTAAAGATACCCTGGGAATCTCTAGCAATCCCTCACCAGAGGATCAGAGTGAGCGGGTGGGGCAGTAAGGAAACAAGAGTTCATGCAGGTAAAGGGGTCCCTGGTCACGTAGGGCCTTATAGGTCAGCAATGCAACCTTGAAGGTGACCTGCCACTGTATCGGCAGCAAGTGCAGCTCATGCAGTACAGGTGTTATGTGACTGGATCTAGGGTTTCCAGTTAACAACCTGGCCATCGCTTTCTGCACTAGCTGCAAATGGCAGATATCCACCCCTGGTAGCCCTAGGTAGAGGGCACTGCAGTAGTCAAAACGAGTGGTGATAAAGTCGTGTACCAAGGTAGGAAGATCTTCGGGCGGGACCAGGTGTTTCACCCTGGCTATCTTCCTCAGATGATAACAGGAAGATTTGACCACGGCTGAAACCTGCGCCCTCAGGGTCAGACCTTCATCAAATATCATGCCTAGGTTACGCAACTGGCCCGAGGCAATCAGTGGGACTCCTCCAAGATGTAAACCAGAGGGTCTTCCCACCCATGCCCCAGTTGCCCTACAATCAGTATCCACCATCAATACCACCATTTTACCTGAGTTCAACCTCAACCAACTAGCACTCATCCAGTTCTGTATCTCCGACAGGCAGTTGTTAAACACCGAGATAGAGTCTAATTCCTGTTCAGGCACAAAAGACATGTACAGCTGAGAATCATCTGCATAGCAGTGAAAACTCATCTTGTACCATCTTATAATGTACCCTAATGGCAGCATGTACACTGCGAACAACATGGGGGACAGCATCTAGCCATGAGGTACCCCGCAGGGCAGCCAGCGAGGGGTCGAGGAATGAATCCTTGACACCACTCTCTGGAATCTGCTCTCAAGGAAGGATCGAAACCAACTGAGCCCCCCCCCCCTTCAATCCACAGAAAAACCGCAGGTGTTCGAGCAACACCCCATGGTCCACAGTGTCAAACGCTGCTGAGAGATCAAGGAGAACCAAGATATGGGCTCTCCAATCTCTCGCCATCAGGAGATCATTTAGCACCCATACCGGAGCGGTCTCGGTACTATGCCATTTCCTGAAGCCAGACTGGAGTGGGTCATAGATATTGTGGTTGGATAAATGATCCTCCAGTTGCAGAGCAACCACCTTCTCAATAACTTTCTCTATAAAGGGTAAATTTGAGATTGGTCTGTAGTTAGCTGGGCAGTTGGGGTCAAGGGAGGGCTTTTTCAGGAGGGGCTGTACTATCGCCTCCTTTAATGGATCCAGAAAGATCCCTCTCTCCAATGAAACTCCCACTATCCCAGCAAGGACCGGGCCAATGACCTCAACACACCCCACAAGGAGGTGAGTTAGGCCCGGATCCAAACTACATACGAACATACGAAATTTGCCAGCAGATAAAGGCCTAGAGGTCTATCAAGTCTGCTTGAATGTGCAGCTAGCACCCCTTATTCTGCAGCTGCCCCTCCCTTCCACCCTTCCCCTCCATTGACCCTCCCCCTTGTCCAGTCCCATCCCCTTTTGAAGCAGTCCACTGTTCTACTGGATACCACTTCTGCAGGTAACACATTCCACCCAGCTACCACCCTCTCTGTAAAAAAGTGTCTCCTAATCTCCCTCCTGAACCTTCCTCCCTCCAGTCTCATATCATGGCCCCTGGTGTCCCTCCCCTCCCTTACTTTGAGCAGCCCCTCTGTACCTGTCTTGTTTATTCCTTTCATTTACTTAAAGGTTTCAATCATGTCCCCCCGTCCCTCCTCTCCTCCAGCGAGTACATGTTCAACTCCCTCAGCCTCCTCTTGTATGATGAGTCCCCCAGCCCCTTGATCATCTTTGTCACCCTGTGCTGCACTCCCTCCAGTAACTTAATGTCCCTCTTCAGATACGGGCACCAGTACTGCACGCAGTACTCCAGGTGCGGTCTAATGACCTATACAGTGGCAGAATCACCTCCTCCCTCCTCGAGGATATACCCCTTGCAATGCAACCCAGAATTTTGTTGGCCTTTGCAGCTGCCTTCCTACATTGTGCTGAGTTGTTCATTGACCCTGTAATGAGCATTCCCAGTTCCTTCTCCTCCTCTGTCTGGGCTAGCTGCACTCCCCCCAGCTGGTAACTCCTCCTTGGGTTCTTCATCCCAAAATGCAGCATCTTGCACTTTTTGGCATTAAAGCCCAGTTGCCAGGTGTCTGACCAGGTTTCAAGCTTCGTCAGATCATCCTGCAACCTCTGCCATCCTCCTAGGTCGTCCATCACCGCTCCCATCTTGGTATCATCAGCAAACAGACAGCTCTTGATGTCCAATGATATGTCTGCAATGAATATCCCAAACAACACTGGTCCCAATACCGAGCCCTGTGGAACACTGCTCGTCACTGCCCTTGGGTGTGAGAGCTCCCCACCCACCACCGCCCTCTGTTGCCTTCCCTGAAGCCAGTTCCCTACCCATCTCACCAGCTTTGCACCCACCCCTGTGCCTACTAACTTACTTCCCAGTCTCCCATGTGGCACTGAGTCGAATGCCTTACTGAAGTCCAGATATGGGACATCCACTGCATGACCCCTGTCCAGTTGCCTAGTTACCCAGTCATAGAACTCCACCAGGTTGGTTTGGCATAATCTGCCATGTATGAAGCCATGCTGTCTGCTGTTCTGTAGTCCTTTGGCCTCCAGGAGGGCCACCAGCCTTTCCTTCAGGATAGTCTCCATTAGCTTACCCACGATGGATGTGAGGCTCACCGGTCTGTAGTTTCCCAGTTCATCCTTGGGGCCACTCTTGTGGAGGGGCACCACATGAGTCATCCTCCAGTCCTGAGGTACACACACTGAGTGTAGTGAGACATTGTTTAAGAACTGTGCTTACTATTACAAGTTTCAAACTGTTAGCCTTTCCCTGCTCTATGTTCATTGCTTACTCTGTGCCCTGGTGAAAGTGAATTGCCATGTAATGTCTGTTATGTATCTGATTTCTGTGACGTGGAACCTTTGTAAAAGAGTCTCTGACTCAAAGGTACTTTCCCAAAAACTCAATAAAATAAAAATAAAATTAAATAGGTCTGCCAAAGGTCCCACAAGGACCTCTGCCAGCTCCTTCAGTACCCTGGGGTGGATGCCATCTGGGCCTAGCGCCTTGTCCACCCTCTGTGCCTTCAAACCCTCCTGAACTCTGCCCTCCATGATTTCCACATCTGTCACCCATCCCCCCCGTTTCTGCCATTCCTCACCCCTTGGGTATCACCCCCTCTCCTCCTTAGTTAATACCCAGCAGAAGTAATCATTTAGTACTTCTGCCTTATCGCACCCTGCTTCCACCCAACCCCCCTCCTTCCTAATCCTTACTATGTGGTTCTTACAGCTCCTTTTCTCCCTGATGTACCTAAAGAAGTCCTTCTCTCCCTTCTTAATGCCTTGTGCCAGCCTGAGTTCCGTAGATGCCTTGGCTACCCTTACTGCCCGTGTCACCTCCTTTGATTCCGTCAAGTACTCCTCCCTGTCCTCTCCCCCTCCCTGTTTTCTTGTACCTCCTAAAAGCAGCTCTTTTACTCCTTACCTTTTCCATGACCTCCTTGCTCAACCAGCTCGGTTTCTTAGCTCTAGCCTTGCTCTGGGCCGTGCAGCAGGTTTTGGTTGCCTCCCCTATCCCCAGCTTTATGCGCTCCCACCTCTGGTAAGTGTCCATACTAGGTTGAATTCTGGCCAGGTACCCTTTTACCACTTCCCCCATCCTCCCAAAGTCAGCCCTCCTGAAGTCCAGCACTCTTGTGTCAGATTCCACTCCTTCCTTGCCCATATCCAATGTGAGCCATACTGAGTGGTGGTCACTCCCTGACAGCGGTTCTTCCACCGTAAGTTCTCTCACAAAGTCCCCATTTGCCAGCACAAGGTCAAGGGTATTCCCTAACCTGGTTGGTTCACTGACCATTTGCAGCAGGAAGCTGTCCTGGAAGGCATCCAACAGTACCTGCTCCCTTCTGTTCCTGGTTATTGGGGTACTCCAGTCCACTCCTGGCATGTTGAAGTCCCCCACAATCACCACACTACCCTTCTCGCAGGTCCTCCTGATCTGTCTCGCTAGTTTCCTGTCTAACTCCTCCATCTGAGATGGCGGCCTGTACACCACTCCCATTCTAAGAATCCTATTCTTGGAATCCTGGATTTGCATCCAAAGTGACTCCGTACTACCCTCCTCCCCTTCCTCCCTTACACACTTCAGTCCTTCCTTCACATATAGTGCCACCCCCCTTTCCAAATCACCCTGTCCCTACGAAATAACCTGTACCCTGGTACAGACAGGTCTCAGTCATTGTATTGGGTGGCCCATGTTTCTGTGATAGCTGCAATGTCCACCTCTCCCTCTGCCATGAGCACCTGTAACTCTGCCGTTGTCCTTCCAAGGCTCCTAGCATTAAGGGTAACCACCTTCCACCCTTCCCCCCCCCATCCTGCCCTCCTTTACTAGCATCACCAATAGTACTTGCCATTTGTCCTTTGTCACTGTTATGGGGGGTGGTAAGCTCATATGGTTTTCCAACCTGTGGTCTCTGCATGTCTCTTGCCCACTTGCCACCCCCCACTCCTAGTTTAAATTCCCTACTTCCTCTATGTACTCCTCCATCCTCTGTTTCAACACTTTCTTTCCCTCCTCACTCAAGTGTAGTCTGCCCTTGGCATAGAGACTACTGTCCTCCCAGGTCCCTCCTCACCCCCCCAACAGCCCATACCCTTTAGCATAACACCAGGTTCTTTGCCATCCATTAAATTCCTCTATTCTCAGCTTTCTTGTTGTGCTTGCCTTGAGCACTGGAAGTATCTCTGAAAAAGTTACTGATCTTCCTGCCCCCTCACATAATTGTCCTAGTTCCTCAAACCTCCTCTGGACTATATCTACTGTCTTGTCAGCCAGGTTGTTCGTCCCAAGATGTATAATTAAATGAGGCTTGTCCCTACCCCTCCTAGCATATTTCAGAACAAATTGTCCCACCCCTTCCGCTGTCATTCCTGGCATGGCCTCCACCCAAATGCGACTATGCCTCTCCCCTTGCTACCCCACCTGACTCCGCTTAGTATTGAGTCCCCCATCTCTAAGAGTCCACCCCTCTTACTCCCTGCTTGCTTCCATTCATCTCCATCTCTCATTTTCAGCTCCTCTTCTTCCTCCTGCACATTATTTCCCCCTTTTGCCCCTGTTGCAATTCTCCCAGCAGAACTCCCCCCCCCGCTCCAGTTTGGTCCAGGCATTTATCAATTACTCCTCCAATTGCATTACTTCCTTCCTCCTTCTTCCCCTCTAGCAGTGCAAAACTATTTTCTGAAGACCCTTTGCAAATGCCCGCTCCCTCTCTCTTCATAGTAACCTGTTCTCTCCTTTCCATTCCATGGCTGTTGCCATTTCTCCTCCCTTCACAAGTCCCTGTCTCCTCCTTCCATTTGTCTTTTGTCTCCTGACCTGGTTTCCCTGGCAATTGTTCTTCCTGGCCTGGGCCCCTTTGTCTCTGCTTCCCTTCTTCTGACCCTCTCCTCACCACTGTTGGCTCAAATCGCCCCCCCCTTCATATCCCCTCCTCCCTCCCTCCCTCCAGTATTGGGCTAAACCCGCCTCCAGTCTGCCTTGCCTATCTTAGTTCCTCTTGCAGACCCTTGATCTCTTTTCTAAGTTTCTCTATGTGGTTGCACACTAAATATCCCCCCACCCTCCAGGCAGTTTTTAGAAAGATTGGTGCACCGCAGTTGTTGCAGCCTACCACCCTACCCATTGCCCTCGTTGCCCACCAGCGACCTCCCACCCTTCCAGATGAAGGATACCAAACACTCCTCCAAGTCTCCCCTCTCCTCCCTCTATCAGTGCAAAACATTCTTCTTCTCTTAATTTCCCTTACTCCCTCTGTTGTACACGTTTAGATAGATTGAGCAACTGCTTTTTACATTCCTATCCTTCCTATCCACACTCAAAAAGAGACTTTAAGTAACTATTGCACAACCTTCTTCAAACTCCTACTCCTCCTTTCCACAATGCAAATAGCAATGCAAAGAAGTAACAATGAAAGCTTCTTGATTTGCAGTTACGTCCCTTCCACTGAGATAGCAGTCACCTCTTCACTCGCTAGATTCCTTTCCTGGATGTCTGCTTCTGCTATGACAGGTGCATGTCCTTTGTCCATTTGAGGAAGTGATATCAGAACCCCTGGTATAAAGGAAATCACGGGCTTGGGGTGGGTGGTGAGGGGTTGGGAGGGCGGGAACAGCCCAAGCCTTCCAGAAACAATCAGGTAGCTGAGGCCCCTGGTCAGACCATTAGCACCCTTCCCCCACTATGCACTAAACTTTGCAGCTAGTGAAGCCGGCAAAAAAGGAATCATAATTCCACTCAAAGCCCAAAACATAGGTTTGCTACCAAAAGAAACAGGTCTCCAATTCAAACAGCTTCACCAACAACACATCAAAATAGGCTTGAAATTAGAAGATATAGGTCTCCAATTCAAAGAAACAGCCCCAATAAAATCACACCAAATAGGTTTTAAATCAGAAGAAATAGGCCTCCACAAACGCAGCCTGCTACACAGTGAAACATCAAACAAATGAGCCCAATTATAGCCACCAAAACAGGTTTCAAAATTCCAACAGTCCCAAAACAATACCCTGCTAGCCCCTCAGAAGTAGTAAGAAAGAAAAGAAATAACCTTCTACCAAGTAAAATCCACAAGAAACAATGTAAAAACAGCAAGAAGAAGCTACTGTTCTGGAAATGATCCGATCCCTTCCCCTTCTGGTTACTTCTGAGCAGCAGAGTCTGAATGATTCTCACTATATCCAAGACTATCGATTGGCTGAAGGTGGACCAGGCCAACTGGGCATTAGTACCACCCGATTGATCAATGCAAGGTCCACTGGGGAGGCAATGACTGATCTCATCTCTGATAGAAGACACCTTATCTGCGAAAAACTGGACAAACGCCTCACACTTTTTCTGTGCAATGCTCGACTAGAACATAGACAGGCTGGATTGCACAGTCTGTCCACGGTCCGGAAGAGCTGGGCTAGTCTGTTTTTCACTGCAACAATTTCCCTGGGCAGGAACTCTACCTTCTTATGGGGAATTGCTGATTGGTAGGTCTTATAATGATCTAGCAATCTAAATCTGTCCTCTTCCAGGCGAGTTTTCCGAGAGTGTCTCTCCAACCTTTGCCCTCATCTCTTCAACTCCCGAAGCACCCCATCAAACCAAGGAGCACCCGGGTGGATGGTAAGAGGGCTAATGCTGTCAGAATGCTGTCTTACCACAGTAATGATGTCAGAATGCTTTTGTACCTCTGCAATGGTGTCATAATATTGTTGGACCACAGTAGTGATGCCAGAATACTGTTGTACCACAGCAGTGATGTCAGAATGCTGTCGTGCCGCAGTAATGATGTCAGAATGCTGTTGTGTCACAGTACTGATGTCAGAATGCTGTCATACCACAGTATTGATGTCAGAATGCTGTTGTACCACAGTAATGATGTCCGAATGCTGTTGTACCACAGTAGTGATGACAGAATGCTGTTGTACCACAGAAGTGATGTCAGGATGCTGTCATGCCACAGTAATGATGTCAGAATGCTATTGTGTCACAGTACTGATTTCAGAATGCTGTCATACCGCAGTATTGATGTCAGATTGCTGTTGTACCACAGTAGTGATGTCACAATGCTGTCGTACTGCAGTAGTAATGTCAGAATGCTGTCATACCACAGTAATGATGCCAGAATGCTGTTGTACCACAGTAGTGATGCCACATGCTGTTGTACTGCAGTAGTGATGTCAGAATGCTCTCATACCACAGTAGTGATGTCAGAATGCTGTCTTACTGCAGTAGTGAAGTCAGAATGCTGTCGTGCCACAGTAATGATGCAGAATGTCGTTGTGTCACAGTACTGATTTCAGAATGCTGTCATACTGCAGTAATGATGCCAGAATGTTGTTGTACCACATTAGTGATGCCACATGCTGTTGTACTGCAGTAGTGATGTCAGAATGCTGTTGTACCACAGTAATGAAGTCAGAATGCTGTTGTAGCACAGTAGTGATGCCAGAATGCTGTTGTATCACAGTAGTGATGCCAAAATGCTTTTGTACTGCACTAGTGATGTCAGAATGCTGTTGTGCCACAGTAGTGATGTCAGAATGCTGTCATACTGCAGTAGTAATGTCAGAATGCTGTTGTACCACAGTAGTGAAGTCAGAATGCTGTCATGCCACAGTAATGATGGCAGAATGCTGTTGTACCACAGCAATAATGCCAAAATGCTGTTGTACTGCAGTAGTGATGTCAGAATGCTGTCATACCACAGTAGTGATGCCAGAATGCTGTCGTGCCACAGTAATGATGCCAGAATGCTGTTGTACCACAGTAATGTTGTCCGAATGCTGTTGTACCACAGTAGTGATGCTAGAATGCTGTTGTACCACAGAAGTGATGTCAGAATACTGTCGTGCCACAGTAATAATGTCAGAATGTTGTTGTGTCACAGTACTGATTTCAGAATGCTGTCGTACTGCAGTAGTAATGTCAGAATGCTGTCGTACCACAGTAATGATGCCAGAATGCTGTTGCACCACAGTAGTGACGTCAGAATGCTGTCGTACTGCAGTAGTAATGTCACAATGCTGTAGTACCACAGTAGTGAAGTCAGAATGCTGTCGTGCCACAGTAATGATGCCAGAATGCTGTAGTACCACAGTAGTGAAGTCAGAATGCTGTTGTGTCACAGTAGTGAAGTCAGAATGCTGTTGTACCACAGTGACTACAGTATGTTACTACTGTGATACAACAGCATATACTCTCATGACTATTGGGACTCCTTATGCTTACCTACACTGCAGATTCCTTATAATGAAGACATCAGAACACTGGAAACACCCTAAGTGATCAGTTTGTTAAAAGATAAACTATTAAAAGTGTTACCGCTGATGTAGCTAATACTTTCTTTTCCTGTTGTTTGCTCTGTTTTCTATTTATCTGACTACAGTTCATGGCAAAGTTAGAAAGAAGGCAAATGAATTAAAAGAGGCATATACTGTGTAAAATAATGTATGTGCAAGCATACACCACAAGGCTGAAGTTTCCATCTGAGATGACATCACAGAAACCACTTGAGCTTTGCTCTTGAGATCTGTGATACTGTATTATCTCACCCCTTTCTTGAAACGTAGCTGTGTTGTATATGGTTGCCCATACAGTATTCTATTTATAGTGTATAGTAGAGCACTGTTTTGTATAGAATCCCATCCTTTTTAAAATGTTATTGTACCATGGTTCAAAGGTCATGGAATGTGACTGTACCCTTCTTTCAGGGGTGTGAAAATCCCATTGCCCCCTGTCCGGGGCAAGGAAATTTCCTTGAATGGCAAGTACAAAAAGAAAGCTAATTTCTTCATGAATAGGGGCAAGGGAAAATTCAGCTACAGTCATGGCTGGGAAAGTCCTAAAAGTTTTGATTTGAACACCCCTGCCTTCTGTGGTAGAACAGCATTCTAGAACTCCTAGAGACTGCACAGGTCAGTTTCATTGTGAAAGAGAAAAAAAAAACATAATGCACACAGTTCACATAATACTTTTCACTATAAAAAAGAAAATACAGGATGAGCAACTTTATGCATAACCAGTGTGTTCTGCCACCTCGGGATTCCGATTCCCGTGGAGGAGCGAATCAGAACCCCTCTATGGCAGAACACACTGGTTATGCATAGTTGCCCATCCAGTATTCTCTCTATAGTGTCTGTCTGTTTGTCTGTCTATCTATCTACATTCATCTACAGACATTATCTATCTCTCTATCTATGTATGTATCTATCTATTGCTATCTATCTGTCTGTCTATTGATATCTATCTACCTCTCTGTCTGTCTATCTATCTACAGCATCTATCTATCTATCTATCTATCTATCTATCTATCTATCTATCTATTGATATCTATCTATCTATCCATCTCTCTATCTTTAGAAAATGGGTTGAATATTTCCCAGCCTCTGATTGGCTGAAATGGAACCCTTTGCGAAGGGGTACAATTATGAGCCGATAGTGACCTGGAAATAACAACTCCCTGTGCCAACTGACTGCTTATGAAACAAAATCAAGTGGTGGTTGGCAAAGCTGGCCCAGTGGCTCTGAGGGTTGAGGCGCAGGACACCACACCTCACGCCACGCTGGTGACCCAGGTTCAGGAATGGACTTGGGTCATCGGGGTTTGGCAGGGGCAGGAGAGGACTGAGCATCTGGAGGACTGCTCTCCTCTCCTGGGGGTGGGTGAGTTCCGACTCTTGCTGCACTTGTGGCTCCCAGTGGAAGCTGGGGGCAGCGCCACAAGCAGCGGTCCTGCAGAGGGGATTGAGGCAGTGGTGGATGCCCTGCGGGCAGGTGCAGGAGTGCACCCATCATGTGCTGGACATCATTGCAAGTCCATGCCTCCAGGAACCAAAGGATGGAAAACCCCAGCTCCGGGGAGTCGATGGCAAGCATCCAGTGACTGATACCCACACACTCAGTGCCGGCCCTGGTCCCGACTTGACTCTCCATGGTTCCCTGCCTCCTCTTGTGAGGGCCCGGTGGGAGGGGAGACCCAGTTTACCTGATTCTTAAGTCAGAGAAGGAGTTCAGGTGGGCGGTGGAGGCAAAGGGTCAAGTGAGCTGCCTGAGAGATGCCACAGTAGCTGGAGAGAAGGCAGGAAAAAATAATTCACAACAACAACAAAAAAAACAGTAGTGGCTGGTATTTTTCAAAACTGAAACCCGCTATGTTTTTTTCTCGATTAGCGAGTGACAGCCCACCCTTCCCCAGCTCAGTTCTGAGAGCGAGTCAATAAGTTCCAAGAGCCAGTCATCTCCACAACTCCAGCCCAGCTTTATAAAATAAAAGTAAAGGAATAAATCTACCTTTTTTCATTTTTCAGATCTCAGACCCAACTCCAGCGTTGCCATTACTACTAATCTCTGGCCACCCATTGTCGCTACTGCCACAAGCCAGCAGCACAAGTCCATCAGCGGCAGCAACATCTAAGAAAGTGCCATTGATCTCAAGAGTCAGCAGTTCTATAGCAGCAAGTCCCGAACACGTCCCGAATAGCCATTCTGCCATTGCTGTCAATCACTCACAATGACTATCAAGTAGAAGAAATCAGGAAGGATACAAGGAAGCAGAGGAGAGACAAACTCCTGGAGGGGGGTGTTAACAGCAGAACACTCATAGAACCCTCTACTGCCAGAGCCAGCACTAGAGGGACTACTTTGCCAACAATGGTTTTATTAATTTAAATTAAATAAACAAATGTTTTTACTGTATCTTAAATTTTCACCCTAAAATACAGCCAAAATCCCATTTTCTAAGCACAATAATACCCTCCAGGGTGGCCTATGGGCTGTACTGGACCACCTGGTGCTATAAGGCCCTCTGCCTGTGGCATTAGACCTCATTATGCCACTGGGGTGGTCCAATATAGCTCAATACGACCCACCCTGTTGACTATGATTGCTAGCATCCATCTATCTATATATCTATCTATCTCTCTCAATCTCTCTCTCTGTATCTCTCTCTCCATCTCTATCTATCTCTCTCTCTCTCTATCTCTCAATCTCTCTCTCTCTCTCTCTATCTATCATCTATCTCTCTCTCTCTCTCTATCGATCTATCTCTCTCTATCTCTATCTCTCTCTATCTCTCTATCTCTCTCTCTCTATCTATCTATCTCTCTATCTACAGTATCTCTCTCTCTAGCTATCTCTCTATTTATCTCTCTAACTCTCACACTATCTCTCTCTATCTATCGCTCTATCTCTCTATCTATCTATCTTTCTATCTATCTCTATATCTCTATCTCTCTCTCTCTCTCTCTCTCTCTCTCTCTCTCTCTCTATCAGGACTGTGCAAAACAAACAGTTTTTGGCACAAATACCCCCAAATAAGCCAATATTCAGGGTGCTAAGCTGAAACCTGAATACCAGCGTATTTCGGACAGGTATTTGTCGACCAGTAGCATACTCACAGGATGAAGCATAAGTCAGTGGTGGCGATGGGGAATGGGAGCAGCGTACATCTCCGACCCCAATCCGTTGTCCTGACATTGTGTGAGTCTGTGAGCACAGCAGACAGTACCTCTCCCCCCCCAACCAGTTCAGACAGCAAGCATGCCACAAACCCAGTTCCAACCAGACAAGATGCAAGAGGCAAAACAGTGCTAGGTGAGCAAAAACAATCAACGGCCAGGTACTGAAGAGATTACCTGTCTCTGTACGTAAGAAAATCATGGTTTGGTATAACGGTAGCAGGATCATGTGACCTGTGGCTGGGGTAAGGCAAAGACAAGAGCACCTGTGACTTGACTGTGCTCATTCAGCAGGCGTCAGTCATGGTCAGGCACAGACAGACTGAGTTAGCTGATGCTCTGGACCTATTTATTTACTTGAATTTTGATAACTGGGTGGGCCCACTGAGAAAGCATGTCCATTTTTCTGGGATGACCCAGAGTTAATTATATTCATCAGTATACATTCAGTAGGAAATATTGCATATCAATTACATACAGTGTACATACAATAGTAAATATTGTACATGAAGTCACTGGTAACAAAAGATAAAACAATGTCACCGGTCAATCATATATACTTGGCAAAGACTAGTGCACAAAGAAATGCAATACATTAAGTTGAGACATTGCATTGGTCCAGTACAGCAGCTATGTAACCTAGGTTATATACATACTAAGAGAGAGGAGAAAACAATTATTTTAAACATCTCAAGGCTGTTTGAAATTCATGTAAGGAGTTTTTTTTACCCTTAATTCCATGGATATTACATTCCAGGACTTAGCTGTACATATCTCTAGTGCAATACCACCAAACCTGTTATAAACTCTTGGCCAAGACAATTTTATTGTGCTTTCCCTTAATACATGCTTTTTCCCTCAGCATGCCTCAGTTAATACCAAATGACAAATGAATGTATAATTTTAGAATTCAGTAATTTGTAACACCATGTTAGACAATTTAATTCTTTTTTTTTCCCTTCTGGGCCTAAATAGTTCAATGCCAAATAAACCTTACAGTGATGAGTACCATGTTTTTTGTTTTTTTTTTATTCTCTTTATCCCCCTCCTACACCCTGTTGGCCCCCATCCTCAGGAGATCCTTGGAGTCTACCCCTGCAAGCCACCTTACCTGAGTTCGTCACTGGTACCCCATGGTGCCACGGGTTTCCCCCTGGGCGAGGATGAAGTGGGGCTCCTACACCCTGACAATCAACTTTCGTTGGTCCAGGCAGCCCGGTAGGTGGCTGCAGATTAGGGCTAGCTCCTGGAACTCCATTTCCCCGGGGCTGGCAGGCATTTTCCTCCTGGTTTCCTCCCCACACAGCGCATGCCCTGACATCAAGGCGCAGCATGCCAACATCCATTGCGTGTTTGTGGCCAGCCCTCCCCTGCAAGCAGGGCTTGCTGTACCTCAAGCCTCTACTCAGGGTCAGGCAAGTAGCGGGCAATGGCCCCCTCCCTCCCCCTGAGAAGGTGAGCTGTCGTGGGATGCTCAAGTCTATCTCCCCTGGCCGGCCCTCCAGTGACCCGAGTCCACTCCCGAACCCAGATCGCTGGCATCGCAAGCGGAAATCCAACCGCTGCACTGGCGAACTGGCTTATGAGTACCATATTTACTGGAATTAGCAAATCTTGTTAGTTTATAATAAGTTTGGTCAATTTTTTTCAAAACTGTTTTAGGTGTGTTTCTATAAATCAATACCCCATACTCTAACATGCCCAGCAAGAGCAGGAAAAGCGGGAGGAAGAAGCAGAATAAGAAATGTGAAAAGACAGGTGAGTGGGTGGGGTGTTAATGAGTGAGGAAGCTGCATCGACTCTCATCCAGAAGCCAGGCTTTTAGGTTAAGTTTGAAATTTTGATGAGTGTTGGAAATTCACAGAGTGTGGGGTAGCCCGTTCCACAGAGAGGGAGCTGCCACTGAGAGAGCTTTCCCACCCATATTGGTGGTGGTCTTACGTACCTCGAGGGTGCCCTTTGTTCCTCTTCCCTCCCTAGTTCAGGTCCCTTCTCTGAGGTCGTTTTTATGTTTCGTAATTGCAATACATACATAAATTGATCCTTCCAAGAATATTGGCTTTCAAATTGTGGGATCTGAGCCAGCCCGGAGGTGCGGAGGGTTGAGGCACTGGATGCCACACCTCCCGCCACGCTGGCAACCCGGGTTCAGGAGTGAGCTCAGGCACCATGGGTCGGCAGGGGAGGGAAGGGATTGAGCGTCCCTTGGACAGCTCTCCTTTCCCAGGGGGAGGGTGTTGAGGATGTCCAGTGTCCCAGTGAGCCCAGGTGGAGACCAGGTGTACTGCAGGATCCCTGACCAGCAGCAAGGGGGAGCATGGCTGACGCCAGCGGGGTTGCCGTGCACCATGGCATCACATCACGTCACATTCGGGGAATGGGGTAGCATCCGAAAAAAAAAACCCTGTGGGCAGGATAGGCGACGGCATCCCAGTGTCTTGATCGCCACATGCCCTACACTGAGCCTCTGCCTCTGCCCCTTGATCTCCTCGTGGGTTTGGCCCAGGGGCCCGCAGGGAGTGCTAACGACTTTGAGGGGACAGATGGTCACAGTGAGTGGTAGAGCGGCAGGTGAGTGGACTGCCTGAGAGAGTCCAGGACCGCAGGAGACAAATAGATTCCCAAAAAAATAAAAACATTGTGGGATCTGGGAAGTATTTTGACTTCCGCAAAATTAGAATGACTTCCACATTTTGACTCACTGAAGTATTTGACTCCCCCTAAAAAGGAATAAACTGAACCCCTGCGTGGACCCTCTACTGTTTTGTGCTGACCCTTCTTTTTGTTGGATTTGAGACTAGGGACATAGCCTGGTGCAAAGCCCAGTGCTCCAACAGCCAGTAAGATGGGAATCTATACAGGAAGACCAGAAAGAGATACTGTATGTGAGCCCTATCAGAACAACCAAGAGATACTTTATTGCTAGTGCACTCTCCAACAACACCAAGAATTTCTGAAAAGCTATTGCTTGTGTGAAGGGCCCCCCAATATGCAGTATTCCTGGAAATCTATCTTTAGGTTTGCCTGGCTGTCACTCCACCACACAACACAACCAATCACTCAAACACCCACTTCATCACTGCTGCCATTGCTTTTAATATGGACATCCTAAATGCCAAAGGAGTTCCACCTAATAATCAGAACACCCAATCTACCTCACCAGCTCCCTCCACTCTAGCTGCCCTAGAAACCAGAGGATTAACCCTTTTGTTCTCTAAAAGTTCTGGGCCAACTGACAGGAACAGTGGTGTGGTCCAGATGGTCTGGACATCAAACTGCTAGAACTTGCTGCCCCTGACATTTTCAGGCCTCTAGCCTACCTTTTCAATCACTCCTTGGAGCGATCTTGTATTCTTTCTGGCTGGAAACCTGCCAGCATGGTGCCCATCCATAAAGGAGGTGACATGGACAACCTAAAGAATTTCAGACCTATCTCCCGCCTGCCTGTTGTCTCCAGAGTATTAGACCACATACTGCACAAACAAATCATAAAATTCCTGAGCAAAACCTCGCTGCTCAAAGAATAAAAGTGAAGCTTAAGAACAGGCCACAGTACAGTCACTGTTGCAACCAGGGAACTCAATGACATCAGTTTGGCCATAGATGGAGAAACATATGTTGGCACCATTTTCATCGATATTTCAAAGGCCTTCAGCACACTGGACCACAGAATACTATTGACCAGACTAGCTGAGCTGTATATGAGATCAAGGTAGCCAACTAGTTTGGTAGTTATCTAACTAACTGCAAGCAGAGCATCAGGATACGCTGCACGGAGTCCAGCCCCCGTCAAGTCATCAAAGATGTACCATAAGGCTCAGTACTTGGCCTCTTCCCTCTTTCTGTTCTTTTTATACATAAAAGACCTGGTTCAGCGTGTGGGAGCTGTGAACTACCAGCTGTATGCGGATGATACTGTGGTCTGAGCCTCTGGAGCCAACATCCCCACTGTGCAGACCACTCTCCAGAACGGATTTCATGACCTGCAAGTCCTCCTCAACTCAAAACTGTCTTTAAGTTCATTCATTCATTCATTTTTATGTTGCTTGCACACATGTGCAAGAAACATAGTGCCTTCATCCAAGTTTTCGGAGGTGTGGCAGCCCTCTTCCAATTCAGTCAGTGTGTTTGCAGGTGCGGCCCCAGTTCTCCAGTGCCTGCTGGAGCTGTCTATGACAGCTCCAAAATGCAGTGGAGTACAGTTGAAAGAGGGAGCTACGCTTCAGTGAGCAGCGATAAGATATCGCCTGCTCTGCGCGCGCCTCCCCTACACACACACACACACACACTGCTGTGCTCGCCCCCACTGTATAGCCGGCGGTGCCCAATCCCCTGTCGGCTGTGCTCGCCCCCTCAAACAGAGTTGCACATGCACGCTGGTGCCCCACCCCAGCGTGGCAGCTCATCATATAATACGGTGCCCAATCCCCGTCGGCTCCACTGTCCCCCCAGTACACGGTGCCACGCTGAGGCCCACCCAGCGTGGCAAAAGTTGTTATGGCCGACGGGGTGCCCAACTCCCGTCGGCTCCAGTCCCCAAACAGTTTTTCCAGCTGCCATGTTGGGAGCCCACCCCAGCGTGGCAAACATCCCGTGTCGCCTTTTAAAACAAAAAAAATTGTAAATAAAAAACGGTCCCTCGCAGTCTCCCTGCCCCCCACAACCCGCACCCACCCACTGCGCACCCTGCCTCCCCACCCCCTCTCACCCGGTACTTACCTCCCGGAGTCGGCAGCGGCGATCTTCGGTGGACAGGGGAACATCATCTGCACTCTTCAAAGCCGACCGCGAACTGAGAAATGCCGGTAAGCTGTATAATGGGATAGATAGGGTTTTTCAACTTTGTTGCATATCAGGCATTTTTGAATTTTTGCACCAAATTTTCAACATGGGTTTTGGGATCCCTCTCATGAATTCTTGCGCCTGTCATGGCGTTACTCGGGCCGAAGGATGATTTCACAGTCACTGCGGCGAAATCACCTTTCCGCCCATTATCGGAAACAACACTGCCAGTATTCATAAGGTGGGCTCAAAAGCCTATGTTGAAAATTTGGTGGAAAATATCCTAAAAATGACTGTTTTACGAGCGTGAGTTGCGCAGTTCCTACGCACGCTGGTAAGTTTGCAAATTTTCAATATTTTCACTCCAGATTTTCAACATTGTCATTTTACCACACCACCTTATGAGCAGTACAGCTGTCATTTTTCACATCTCGCCCAAAACGTGTTTCCGCCCATGTAGCCCGCAATGGCGCAGTCGGTGTGCAAAATCATGGTATGGGACACATTAAGAAAATCACAGTGACACTGTTCATGAGCAGAGGTCTTAAAATGACTATATTGAAAATGAGGTGGAAAAATTCCTAAAAATGACTGTTTTACGAGCCTGCGTTGCGCACTTCCTATGCACGCTCGTAACTTTGGGAATTTTCAATATTTTCACTCCAGATTTTCAACATTGTCTTTTTACCACACCTCCTTATGAGCAGTACAGCTGTCATTTTTCACATCTTGCCCAAAACATGTTTTCGCCCATCTAGCGCGCAATGGCGCAGTCATTGTGCGAAATCACTGTATGGGACACATTAAGAAAATCACAGTGACACTGTTCATGAGCAGAGGTCTTAAATGGCTATGTTGAAAATTTGGTGACAAAATTCCTAAAATGACTGTTTTACGAGCTATGCTATGACTTCCCACGACGTCAGTAAGTTCGGGAATTTTCAATATTTTCAACTCAGATTTCCAACATTGCCATTTTACCACACCTCCTTATGAGCAGTACAGCTGTCATTTTTCACATCTCGCCCACAACGTGTTTCCGCCCATCTAGCGCACAATGGCACAGTCGGTGTGTGAAATCAATGTATGGGACACATTAAGAAAATCACAGTGACACTGTCCATGAGCAGAGGTCTTAAAATGACTATGTTGAAAATTTGGTAACAAACTTCCTAAAAATGACTGTTTCACGAGCGTGCGTTGCGCAGTTCCTACGCACACTCATAAGTTTGCAAATTTTCAATATTTGCACTCCACTGACTTCAAAATACCTACACAGCACATACAAGCAAGCAACATTCGGCATTGACAAATGCTTGTTTATTTAGTACAGCACATTTTCTCATCTCGACTCAAAGCACATAACACAGAAACATTTAAAAACATTTAAGATACGTAACATCACAATAAATAAATCTCACTTATATACTAATTAAAACAACTAAACTAATTAAGAGAGAAAGTCTGCTTAAATAAAAATGTTTTCCGCTCCCATTTGAAAGCATCCAATGTGGGGATGTCTCACATATGACGAGGGAAGGAGTTCCATAAGGTTGAGGCCACAAAAGAAAAGGCACCCGATGTTTAAGAAAAACCCTAGGAACATCCAATAATCCCTCATCTGCTGAATGAAGGGGGTGGGAGGGGCGATAGGGTTGTAGGAGATCTTGCAAGTAGCCGGGCCCCTGGCCATGCAGGATCTTGTAGGTCAGCAAACCAGCCTTGAAGGTGATCCACCACCTACCTGGCAGCTAGTGCAGAGAGCGCAGCACAGGTGTAATGTGACACTACCTAGAAAGGCTGGTCAACAACCTGGCCACCGCATTCTGCACTAGCTGCAGGCAGTGAAGATCCACCCCCGACAGCCCCAGGTACAGGGCATTGCAGTAACCAATGTGTGAAGTCACAAAGGCATGGACTACTGCTGGCAGATCACCCGGGGGTATCAGATGTTTGATCCTGGCGATGGTAAAATGAGATCTGGACGATGGCCAACACCTGTAATTTCAGTGTCAGACTGCAGTCCAAAACAACGCCAAGGTTCTTTACCCAATCTGAGGTAAGCAACTGGGAATCCCTTAGCCTCAGCCTGAGACTCAACCAGATTGCATCCTCAACCCCGGGCAACCAGATTCCAGCACCAGTACTTCAGTCTTATCCGGATTCAATCTTAAACAGTTGGCCCTCATCCAGTCTTGAATCTTGGCAAGGCAACGATTAAATACCTAGACCGTCTCCTTCTGCTCAGGCACAAAAGACATATATAGCTGAATATCATTTGCATAGCAGTGAAAACTCAGCCCATATCATCTTATAATGTCCCCTAGCGGTAGCATATACACCGCAAACAACATGAGAGACTAAATGGAACACTGCAGGACCACACACGGCAGGGACAGAGGTGCAGAAAAAAAAATCCCAGACACCACCCACTGCATCCTGCCAGTGAGGAAAGATTGAAACCAATTTATGACTGTGCCAGCCAGTCCACAACAAACCTGCAGGTGCTCCATCAGCATCCTATGTTTCACGTTGTCAAATGCTGCTGAAAGATTGAGGAGAATAAGGATGGAGCATTTTCCTTAATCCCTTACGCCAGGAGATCATTTAGCACCCGAACCAGAGCAGTCACGGTACTGTGCCTTTTCCTGAAACCCAACTAGAGAGGGTCATAGATGTTGTGGGTTGTTACATAGGTCTCCAGTTGAACAGCCACTGCCTTCTCAATAACTGTACCCACAAAAGGAAGGTTAGAGACAGCTCTGTAGTTGGCCAGGCAGTCTGGGTCTAGTGAAGGTTTTTTCAGGAGTGGTCTTACAACCACCTCCATCAATGGCCCAGGAAAGACTCCTGTCACTAAGGAACACTGGACTATCCTGGCTAGGACCAGTCCGATGACATCAACACACCCCATTAGGAGGCGTGTTGGTCCCTGATCCAAACTACAGAAAGTTGACCATAACTCCTGTATAACCTTCACAACATCTGCACCAACCAACTGATAGAAGTCGGACCAGACAGACTGAATGCCTGTGACCTCAGGCCTGTCACTGCATGCCCCATTAAAGAGCACTAACTGGACTTCCAATCTGATGGAGTCAGTCTTATCAGCAAAGAACAGAGTGAACTCATCACATCTCATTTGTGAAAAAGCTCCTCCGGACTGAAGACAGGCAGGATTACACAGCCCAGTGTAACCCCTAGGTGCTATCCCAAGGGCTACTACCCCTGCCTGCGTGGCTAGTTGCAGGTTAAGGAGCCTGGGTACTGAAATAGGTGCCTCCACCCAGAGGACAGGGTTGTTAGTAACAAGGCTAACCTGGGTTCAGCCCTCCATTGACTGTAACCCCGCTCTTTCCCCTCTAGTGGCCTAGACGATATGCAACAAATACTTTCACAGTATCCCCTATTCAGCATACAAATCCCCACACTGTTTGCACTTACCACCAGGGCTGGTTCCACCAGTTCGACCCTGGAGACCCCTGTAAAACAAGGTTAGGTATAGCAAATAACAACAGTACAGTGCTTTTGGTACAAACTGGAACCACAGTCACATTAAATGCAAAAAGAGTTAGATCTGATTTATTCAGGGGAATTGAACAAGGGAGGGGCGAATCAGGTTGATTCATTCGAAAACTGATCTAGTCAGGCAATTATGCATGCACTTTTAGTCCCTACACAGTCACATGCTCTGGGTACCCAGTTGGAAGTAAGGTGGGCTAGCCTGGAACATTGCCCGGGGTAGGCCGGTGTCGTAGCTGGTTGGGGTCCTTTGATGAAAAAAAAGGCATGCACAACCACACACAATTTGTAATCCAGAGCTTGAAGACTCAGCTCGTGAAAAGAAAAACAACAATGCAGTCAGATGACAAAACTTGAGATTTAGCTGTTGTTGCAGGGAGCTACCCTGATTGTTACTCACGCTACCCAATATGAGACACAGGCTAAACAAAATGGAGACTGCAGGTTGATGACTGGTTTGCCAGGAGAAGCAGGACCCACACGAATCACCAAGGTGTCATTCCTGTTCGAGATGGTTGAGCAGGGGTCTGATTCCCGGGCGAGTCTCTCATCAATGATGGCTTCTGTGCCTGAAGTAGCTGTCTGGGCCAGGTGGCAAGGCCCAGGCCAGGTGGAACAGTTCAGATTTTGAGTCTGGTAGTTCTGGATGCAGCTTCCAGCAAGCATGGCACAATTACACAGTGGGGAACCAAATTGTGACCCACTAACAGCACACAGCACATTTATAGTAAAGCAATCACCATACCACAATGCGGATGGCAATCCAGCTGCAATATCAGTGTCTCTGAGCAGAACCGGGAATTCTGTGGTAAATGGATGTCCTGACAGGCCGATCGCATACAGCAAATCTTCGGTCATCTTCAGGTTTAAATCTGACCACTCTTCAGTGGCTTTATGATCCTCCAAATTGGATACAGTCCAATTGCTAAGCCTTTCAAAGGATTCCCTCTTGAGGGACAGCAGGCAGACAGCCCAAACTCAGCCTTTCCACCAGTTTCCCATGCGAACTACGCAGGAGCTGCTGCTCGAATCACTCGAGATGTTCATGCTCCAAACTCTACCTCCAGACTGACTCATTGCAGCAGGCAGCGTGGGAATTTCCCTTCAGTCCAAAAGGTTCAATTTGTTGATTCATCTGTCTGTCAAAGCAAGGGCTCCCCCTCCAGGTGCATTTAGGTGCCAAAGTCTCAAAACTACAATTCCTACAGAAATTCACTCCCACAAGACCCTTGGGGACAGACACAATTTTAGGGTCCCCAAAGGTACTGATTGGTCCTAATAGGCAGTCCAGAACCAAGATGGTGGGGCAATACTGAAACGTCCATGCTGCAAAGGAAGGCAGGTTAGACAAACTACAATATCATTACTATTCTA
This sequence comes from Neoceratodus forsteri, assembly GCA_016271365.2. Lineage (NCBI taxonomy): Eukaryota > Metazoa > Chordata > Ceratodontiformes > Ceratodontidae > Neoceratodus > Neoceratodus forsteri. The sequence continues at coordinate 1,063,508,319 of CM028134.1, read as the reverse complement.
ATAAAATAATCAGCAAATAAGTACAGCTTCTATCAGAGCACCCTCTGTGCAACTAGTGATGGCAGAATGGAATGATTATCTGGCAGCCCGGGGGGGGAGGGGGACTCGAGCATAGAAACACTCAGCCCCCTCCCAGATTAAATAAACACCATGTTATAGGCAGCTCTTAAAGAGACAGAGCACAGAGGCATTAAGGCACTCTCACACAACACTTTTAAAATGCTAAGACACAGGATACCATCCTGGCAGTGGGCATTTAGGCACACCCAAGGAAGACTTTCGGGAACCCCCATCTGTAGGGGGGTTACACTAGCAACAGTGTGGAAGAGCTGAGCCGGTCTGTAAGTTGCTGCAGCAATCTCTCTGTACTAGAACTCTGCCTTCTTATAGGAGATTGCTGATTGATAGTCTCTATAATGAACCATCAGTATAAGCTTGTCCTCCCCCAAACCAGTCCTCTGCCAGCGCTGCCCCAACCTTTGACCCCTCATCCTCATCTCCCTGAGAGTCTCATCAAACTAGGGGGATCCCTGGTGCGAGGTGAGGGGTCAAACACAGACAGGTGTGATAGAGTTGAGGGCCTTAGTAATAACCCTATTATAAGTCAGAACCAATTCCCCCGACTCCTCACACACATCCATCAAACCTGATAGAGCCAGCACCACCATCAGATCATGTGGGGACAAACCCCTTAAAGGACAGTACTGGCCCATCTCCATAGTGGAAGGTCTATTGGGGAGCCTCAAATGAGAATCTCACAGTGTGGTGGTCTGACCAAATGAGCAGGTCCACCATAAGGTCAATGACCTTCATTCCCAGCAGGAAGACAAGGTCTAACAAGTGGCTGTGTACATGGGTTGCAGAGGTAACCATCTGTGTCAGGCCCACTAAACACATTAGTTGGAGGAAGTCTTGACCAAACTGCAAGAGTTTGTTATTGACCCAGGCATTGAAGTCACCCAGAATAATCCATCTGAGCGACTCCAACACCAGATTTATTAAGATATGAAATGTGGTGTGCCTTACCTATGTGCTGAGGTGCATATGTTAATGTTTGTTTGAATGGATTTTATCACTTTAAATGTTTTAAATAAATTGAATAGCTGGGCACCTTGGCCATACCCCCTGACTAAGGGTCATGAATAAATCCAAAGTGCTGGGGTTAGTGCCATGAACTCAGGCCTGACTTTACACACTGGATATGTTTGGTTTGTGACTTTATTTCTGCATTTAAGTTGGAAAGTTGTGAACATCTAAGTTTCTTTGCCTGCTGAGTGCTGCCAGTCCTGGTTTTCCTCTGTTCATTGTTTTGGCAAACACCCGCTCTGTATTTCTGGATGCGGCTCCACCTGTTTGTTTTGTGCACCACAGAGCAAGAGCTTTGGGAGCGTCATGTTCTATAGTGTCAAATGCTGAGGAGAGATCGAGTAAAATGAGAACTGACTGTTCCCCTCTATCTCTTGCCCTGGGAAGGTCATAATGCACCCTGACCAATGCAGTCTCCACACTGTGCCTAGAGCTAAATCCAGACTGGAGTGGCTCGTAGATGTTAAAGGTCATAAGGTGTGCCTTGAGCTGCAGAGCCACCAACTTCTTGACAACCTCTCCCAAAAAGAGAAGATTAGAGTTGGGTGTAAAATTCACTAAGCAGTCTGGGTCCAGAGATGTTTGTTTCAGAAGGCACCTCACTAACGCATCTTTCAACGTCCTCAGAAAGAACACCTCCAAAAGGAAATACGAGATTATCTCAGCAAACACTGGACTCAGGAATCCCACACAACTCCTTAGAGGTGTGTCGGACCCAAGTCAAGTTCACAATAAGTGGCTGCAACTCTGTTTCAGAAGGCACCTCACTAACGCATCTTTCAATGTTCTCAGAAAGAACACCTCCAAAAGGAAATACGAGATTATCTCAGCAAACACTGGACTCAGGAATCCCACACAACTCCTTAGAGGTGTGTCGGACCCAAGTCAAGTTCACAATAAGTGGCTGCAACTCTGAGATCACCTCACAGACCTCCTCCACCAATACTGGCCTAATCTTTCCCCAAAGAAGGGGAGTACTCCTAGTGACAACCAGCAACTACTTTTCATCCAGTTCTCCCTGTAGTGCATCAAAAGCATTGTCCCCCCTATCTCAACTCGAGGCATACCCACAAGTCCTGTCCTAGATCCTTGCACTCCACTGGATCAGTCAAGCTGATGGTCCTGCACATGAATACATAGAAACAGAATTTGTCAGCAGATAAGGACTGCTTGGCCCACCCAGTCTGCCCATTTTTGCCCCTGTCTGCAGTATCAACGTCGACCCTACGTGATCTCCAGCTTTCTCTCTCCCTCCATTCTTTTCCACTATTTATTTATTGTTTTAAATTTTTAACCAGGAAAGACATACTGAGCGGAGAACAGCTCATTTCCAGGTGTGTCCTGGGGGAAAGGGGAGAAGGAGATAGCTAAACAATAAAATGATGAAAATAAGAAGTCGATTATAGTAATCTAGTAATATGTGATGCATAAATATACATAGAGGCAAATTAAAAATGAACGCAAGTATAAAACAAAACACACTCTAACATGTATAGAGAAAGGGAACAAGAAGAGAAGAGGATCATAGACAGTTGCAGGTAGAACAAAAGTCATAAAGAAAAGGGGGGGGGGGAGGTGCTGTTGAGCCCGAGTAACATGCAGCAAGTTTTCACAGCTCCTCATAGCCTAGAGAGAAACTGCCTTAATCCTCCTTTGGGACACTTTATATTGTCTTTCTGACCTCACTAGTGAAAAGAACAACCCAGAATACATCAAGATGGGTAATCCTAAGAAAGAAAAATCCTCTGGAGGAGCAGGAAAAAGTAAGGGAATTGGAGGACCCGGGACAGGAGAGCATGCCATTGCTATGGAGGAGATGCCTGATTCGGGAGAGACTATTACTACTCTGGGTCATAGACTTCAGACCCTTATTGCATCTGTCTCCAAACTCAACCAAAAGGTGGACGACTTCAATGGCTGTGTAATAATCTTAAAATCAACAGTGGAAGGCATTAAAGGGGATCTCCGAGAGGTGCACAAGCAGGCCGATGCTTCTACCGGGGCAACCACGCTCCTGATTAAAGAAGTCAGCACCTGAAGGCAAGACTGGAAGCACTCGAGAATAAAGCCCTGATGGCAAATGTTCGGATCCTAGGCCTCCCTGAGGGCTCAGAAGGCGATCATCTGATTTTAGGCATTCAAGACTGACTGACTGAAAAACTAGCCCCAGAAACTCCAGACATTAACTGGGAGGTGAAGAAAATCTACAGAGTAACCCTGCGTGGCCATTCTTAAAACTCAGAGGAGCCACGGACCCTCAACCTCAGGCATGGTAGCCTGGGATAAAATTCTCAAATATGCCCGTAGAGTAGCGTCGCTATTTCAAGATGACCACCAAGTTAATTTTTTTCCGGATATCAGTTACTCTACCAGACTGCGCCATAAAAGGTTTGAGGGAGTGAGATGAACCCTACGGGGATTGGAAGAACCACACACCATTATCTTCCCCACCAGGCTCCAGGTCATTCATCAAAGTCAGATATACTTGTTTTCGGACCCTACTGAAGCCGGCAGGTGGGCAGATCAAAAGGCGGCTGAATCCTGTAGAACAACCGACGGAACGGATGATAAGGATGACGAGGCAACACCCTGAAGGATACCCTAAGAATATAGAACTTTACCTTTGTGATAATTTTCCTGCATAATGCCCTCATAGTGTTTGTTTCTTAACTAAATTTCAGATCAATTACTACCTTTAGTGAGAGGGGACCTACAGTCTCTCTTTTTTTTTTCAACTATAACTCCCACTTCTGATCTGATTAGAGACATTTAAGTTACATTGGTTTTTAAACGGGGGGCTGCTAGTCTAGTTCTGTGCTCTCCAGGGTTCACATGTTTTGCATTAGTTGTGAGGCAGACAACGTTTTGTTTTCCTTTTCATTTTACACTGACAAGCTGCATAACTTGCTGTATTTTACTAGCGATTTAGGTAGTAACATGGCACCACTAGTCCCTCTTGCAGGGGCATGGCTAAGTTTTGGACTGGAATTGCTGGACAATTTAATAACATTAGATTATAGTATATGGTTAGGGCTTACTGTGTATGGAAAACAAAGGTTTTCCAAATCTTGTTGTAGGACAGTTCAAAGGTCAAATAGTTGTTGTACTATCACTGTGATGTCACATCGATAGTACAACAACTTTTCCCCCTTGAGCTCCTACCTGACTGGTGGAAACAAGCAGAGATTCAAAAAATACATACAAAAATGGTGGACTCATTTAGCAAGCGGTCTGGGGAGCAGACAGTGTGGACACAGACTAGCATATCGGGTAGGTCGGTCAAAAATATCAATTTGCTGGGTTTTTTTGTTTGTTTTTTTAACAAAATGGCACAGTTTCAGTACAAGCACAGTGGGACTATGGCAAGGAGCGTGGACGTGACCGGAACATGAGCGTGTAACTGCAGCGAGGAGGAGGACCGTTATCTTAGGGAAAGGGACTCGAGCGAGGAGGTGTGCAGAAGCGTGAACAAGGTATGAACCTTGTATCTATTTTGGGGAACCAAATACTATAAAAAACAGTGAATGGTCACCCATCCACAACGAAGTCTGTGTTTCCATCTCGGGAGTTGATGATGCCTCGATGGAAACAGAGCCTTGTTGTGGATGGTCGCCCATCCACTATTCTATATATGCCATGTAGCTCAGGGGTTCTTTTCTCAGCACAAATTTGAATACATTTACCATTTTAGTATATTATTTTTATTGGACTCTCCCACATGTTGTATCAATATATAGTGGATACATAGAGCTTCTATGATTAAGGGATCTGATTTTGTTCCCAATGGTGATGTCTAATTTTAATAGACTGTCTGCTATATGAGAAATGCTTGTTATGTTAACAACAAAATGAAAAAATAAAGTATAAAAAAAAAAGTCATAAAGAAAAGACTTTAGGGAGGAAGGAGGAGAGGCATAATGAAGAGAAAGGGGAAGGGAAGACCAAAGTTTAGGAAATCGGTAAGAAAAAAAACAGATTGTCCAACAGTAGATTTTCTAGAAGGAATAGAAAGAGAATGGGAATTAGTGTGGTGTAGAAGGTAGGAGGAAGAAGGAAGAAGGAGGAGAGGTTAGAAGAGATTTAAGATAGGAAGGAAGGGAGCGGAACCACAATTTGGATACAAAAGATGCACAATGGGAAAGGTGCCTAACATCAAGAGAGGGGAGAAAAAATGATGAGTAAAGAGGGCAGTGGTGAGTACGAGGGGGGCCAATCTAAAGCAAAATGACAGAAAGAATGGAAAAGGGGGTCCAGTCTGGCAAGGGAAGATTTAGGGGCATCACTGTAGACTGTCACCATAGTCAAGATAGGGAGAATCATTTTTACTACAATTTCTCTGCAGGCAGGAAGTGGAATACTTGCTTTATTCCTGTACAATGCTCCAAGCTTAGGGTGATGCTTATGGTGAACGGCATCAATATGCACTGAAAAATCAAGATGCCAGTCAAGGCAGACCCCGCGGTACTTAAAGGAGGAAAAATCTTCTATCTTAGTACCATCAAGGGTATTAAATATTGGGAGAGAAGTAAGTCTGGCAAGCCTCTGATGGGTGCCAAAAGTCAAGGAGACTGTTTTTTTGGCATTGAGGGACAATTGGTTAGACTTGAACCAGCGCTGAATGTTGTCAAAATCCAACTGCAGCCTGGAGGTTAGATCATGAGAAGAGGAGCCAGAAGCAAAAAGAACTGTCATCAGCATACATATGAATGGACACAGAGGAACAGACAGTGGGGAGGTCATTTAAGAAAATGGTAAAGAGAACAGGGCCCAGGACAGACCCTTGAGGGACACCTGAGCTAATGGGAAGTGGAGAAGAAATGGATTTTTCTATCTATACACCTTGAGATCTCCCACCAATGTAAGAATGAAACCAATTGACTGAAGAGTCAAAGAGGCCTGCAGCTTTAAGTTTGTGCAGAAGGAAGGGGCGTGGCCACAGTGTTACAAGGAGCAACAAGAAAGATCAACAAAAATGGCGGAAGTAATCAGTCCTTGATCCATACCTGTGAGTATGGAGTCAGTGAGAAGAAAGAGGGAGGTAGTCGTGGAGTGGGATTTCCTAAAGTCAGACTGGAAAGGTGGGAAAAAGGAGGAGCTGTCAATAAGGAAATGAGCTCAGAAAGAACAGTGTGCTCCTGTAACAAAGTGGGAAGAAGAGATATAGGATGGAAGTTACCAGGAGTGCTGGGATCACTACCTATGAAGAGGTATGACAATGGCATGTTTCCAAACATCAGAAATAGTAGCAGAGGTAAAGGGAAGACTAAGGAGCAGAGTAATGGGCAGAGCAATGGCAGGTGCAGAGAGAAGAAGAAATGTAGGCCTAGGCCATCTGAACTACCTCCTTTCATAGGATTACCAAACCAAACCAAACTTTATTTATGGAACGCTATTCCAGAATAGATAATAGCGTTTTACATAATAAAATAAAACAATTTAAAACAACCAAATTTCTGAAAATCATCAAAGCAGGAGTTTAAATATCAGTATAAGCCAGTTCAAATAAATATGTTTTCAAGGCAGATTTGAAGGCCTCAACGGACGGTCATTCTCTTACCCGACGAGGTAGAGAATTCCACAGGGTCGGAGCAGCAAAAGCAAATGATCTAGCCCCGGAAGTTGTCAAACAGATCCTGGAAATCTCCAGCAATCCCTCATTGGCAGAGTGGAGAGGGCGAAGGGGGTGGTAGGGACAGAGGAGCTCCTGCAGGTACCACGATCCATGTCCGTGTAGGGCCTTACAGGTCAATAATCTGGTCTTGAAGGTGATCCTCCATTGTGTCAGTAGCCAGTGCAGGGCATGGAGCATAGGTATGACATGGTCAGATCTATGTAAACCTGTCAACAATCTGGCAGGCGCATTCTGCACTAACTGCAGGTGGTGGAGGTCCACCCCCGGTTGCCCTAGGTATAGGGCATTGCAGAAATCAAGGCGCGAGGTCACCAAGGCGTGGACCAACATTGGAAGATTATCAGGTGGTACCAGGTGCTTTATCCAAATGACATTTCTCAGATGATGAAATGAGGACTTGACAATGTCTGACATCTGAGTCTTAAGTGTCAGCCCACTACCAAGCATGATGCCCAGATTTTGCACCGGGTCAGAGGAAATCAACTGGTTGCCCCCCCAGCAAAGCCCGGATGGCTGCCCAGTCAATAATCCCTCCACCCGGCAACCTGGGTCCACAATCAGCACCACAGATTTATCCAAATTAAGCCTAAGCCAGCTGGCACTCTTCCAATCCTGGATCTCAGAGAGACGATTGTTAAATACTGTAACAGCATCACTTTGCCCAGACACAAAGGACACGTACAGTTGAGTATCATCTGCGTAACAGTAAAAACTCAACCCATACTGCCTAATAATGTCTCCCAATGGCAGCATATACACCACAAACAACATGGGGGAAATCACAGAGCCCTGCGGCACTCCACATGGCAGGGGAAGAGGGGCTGAGGAAAACACCCCGGTCTCCACTCTCTGTGTCCTGCCAGAGAAGAATGAATGGAACCACCTGAGGACTGTACCAGTCAGCCCACAGAAAAGCCGCAGATGCTCTAGCAATATCTCATGGTCCATGGTATCAAATGCTGCAGGGAAATCAAGGAGGACCAAGAATGGAATGGCTCATCTGATCCCTCGCTATCAGGAGATCATTAAGTACCCAGACCAGTGCAGTCTCAGTACTGTGTCTCATCCTGAAACTGGACTGGAGAGGATCTTTGATGTCGTAGGTGGTCAGATGTCCCTCGAGCTGCAATGCAACTGCCTTCTCAATAACCTTTCCTACAAAAGGCATGTTAGAGACAGACATGTAGTTTGCAAGACTATCAGGGTCCAGAGAAGTTTTTTTTCAGGAGGGGGTGGACCACCATCTCCTTCAGGGTATCTGGAAAAACCTGAGTCTTTAATGAACACCTAACTATCTCAGCAAGGATGGGTCCTGCTGCCTCCATGCACCCCACTAGGAGGCGTGTTGGACCTGGATTCAAACTACAGTAAGTCAGTCGCAAGCCCTGGACCATCTTCACGACATCATCGATCACCAACAGGGTAAAGTTTGACCAGACCAACTGGGTGCTAGTGATCCCACACTGAACTCCACTCTACTCATCTGAGTGAGCTGCACGGATCTCTGACCTGATGGTTACAATCTATTTCCTTTTTTTTTGTAGACTTCATTTATTTATCACCTGTTGGACTCTCTCAGGGGCTGTCACTTGGTGATGGCTCTGCTGCCCACCTGAAGCCCCTGCCACTAGTGCTTGCCCAACCCGGACCTCCTCTTGACCTCCCCTGGCCACTTGATCCCCTGTTCTGAGCCCCCCAAGGCAGGACCACATCTTCTCTGGTACTGTATCTACTAAGCTAATGGAGTGACCGGAGAGATAGAGGGAGACCAGGAACACCAGGACGGATGGCCCAACATTGGGCATGGGGCCCACCACTGGCCAGCACAGTTGCCTATCGATGGTAAGGGTTTTCTGCTGTTGTTTCCCCCAGGAGTGTTAGCATGCAATGATGTCTGCACAGAGAGCCATAGACATCTGCCGCACTCCTCCCCTTAACAGCTCCTCACGAGCGATAGCCCCGGTCTCCACTGGGGGTTGCTGCTGTACCAGAGACACCCTGGATCCCTCCCCAGGCAGAGGAGAGCAGTCCATTGGACACTTGACCCTCTCCCTCCCCTGCTGACCCCACAGCACCCGGGCTTGTTCCTGAACTGGGGTTGCCGGCGTGGAGCGAGGTCTGGTGTCCAGCGCCTCAACCCTCAGCGCCCCCAGGACAGCTTGATGGTTACAATCTTATCCACGAAAAATAAAGCAAACTCTTCATATTTCTCCTGTGAAAAGTCTCTTTGATTCTGGAGACAGGCTGGACTGCACAGTCTGTCCACAGTATGGAAGAGCTGAGACAATTGATTTCGCACAGCTGCAATCTCCCTGGACAGGAATTCTGCCTTCTTACGGGAGACCGCAGATTGATATTCCTTATAATGAGATATCAATCTAAGTTTGTCGTCACTCAGGCCTGATTTCTGCCAGCATCGTTCCAACCTTCTTCCCACTCTCCTCAGCTCCCTCAAGGTCCCATCAAATCACGGGGACCGAGGGTGAAGGGTGAGCGCGTGAACACAGACCGGAACAATGGCACCCAAGGCATCTCCCACTGCCTTATTATAGGCTTGTAGCAGACTCTCTGGATCCTTGCTAAAACTCACACTACCCGATAGGTCCAGAACCACCATCAGACCATCTAGTGTCACTCCCTGTAAAGGGCGGTACTGGACCATTTCCATTGGGGCAGGTCTATTGGGAGGGCCGCGCAGCTGAACCCAATGGTGTGTTGATCCAACCATCCGACGGGTTCCACCACCACGTCCAAGATCTCAGTCCCCAGCAGGAACACTAAATCCAGTGAATGACCCTTTTTTGGGGTTCACAGAGGTAATCACCTGTGTGAGCCCCAACGAAACCATCAGTTGGAGGAAGTTTGTCCAAATTGTGAGAGTTCATCATTGACCCAGGCACTGAAGTCTCTCAGCACCGATCACCTGGGGGCCTCCAACACCATCTTGGTGATAAAGTCTGCGATCTTCTGCAGGAACTCCTTCTCACTCCCAGGTGGACGGTAGACAAGAAGTATCCTACAATCCACACCTGCGCCCATGATGTTTTCAAAGGATCTAGTGACCCCAAATGGCACATCTACCAGGCCCAGCTCCATTTTGAAACAGATGGCTACCCCCCCGCCCCTATGATCCAACCTCGGGTGGTGTATCACCAAGTACCCAGCTGGAACAGCTGATTCCAGAATGGGGTCACCATTCTCATCCAGCCAGATCTCAGTGATGCAAGCCAGGTTGGATGACCCAACAAGATCAGCAATTACTGCTGTCTTGTTTCAGCTCGACCTGGCATTGCATAACACCGCCCAGGTTGGATGAGTACTCGAGGTTAACCAATTAAGGGCAAGCAAAGCCTTTAGGGAGACAGAGGGAGTGACAGGAAAGAAGGAAAAAGAAGGAAGAGAGGAAGGCAGAGAAAGGGAGGGAAGGGGGTAGAGGAACAGAGGATAAGAGAAAGAGTACAGGTAGTAAAGTAGATGTTAAAGGACATAGCAACAGCAGAAGAGTTAGAGCCTTATTATGAATAAAAAAAAGACAAAGGTAGTATATTTTAGACCAAAACATAAAGAAAACAAACAAATAAAAATTAATGTGGACAGCAATTCCACTCTGGAGCAGGTGTTGCATTACACTTATTTGGGAGTCACTTTTGATGAAAGTATGGAAATTTGGGGAGCACATAGGTGGAGTAATTGAGAGGGTAAACAAAAGAGTGGGAGCCCTACATAGGACCACAAGGTGCCTAACAGAAAAACGCAAGAAAAGGATTGCTGAACAGTTGATACTCCCAGTCTTAACTTATGGGGATCTCCTCTGTCGAGTAACAAATAAAAGGGGAATGTGCTCTGGCACATCAGGATTTGTGTGTGAATGGATCATTCACATATCTGGACTGCGTAACATGGTACGGGCTGCATGCCCATTGGCTCACGCTGTGGACCAATGGGCATACAGCCCTACCATACAGTGTCAGTTGGCGGGCGGCGGGGCGGCAGGCAGGTGGGGTGCTGCCGCTCGCTGCTGACTTGGGGGGGAGCGGGGCAGTGGGGCTTAGTGAGCGGGTCGGGAGGGGGGTACCGCTGGACCACCAGGGTTGGTTTGAGTGTTATTTCTTATTACAGATACCCGCAATTGGGCTGCGAGCAGTCCACTGGACCACCAGGGATATAGGACGCTTTTATTATTCAACTTCTGCCTGCGATCAGGCATGGAGCGGTCCACTAGACCACCAGGAATATAGGATGCTTTTATTATTCAACTTCTGCCCGTGATCGGGCTGCAGGCGGTCCACTGGACCACCAGGGATAATGGACGAATATGTTTTATACTTAAGCCCGCGATCGGGCGTGGAGCGGTCCACTGGACCACCAGAGATGTAGGACATTTATAATGCAACATATGCCCGTGATCGGGCAGTGGGGCACCTTTCCACCTGTGCAGGGGGCGTCGGTCCCTGATGGCCGTAGCCTGGCAGGGAAAATTGTGCTTAGGTTGCCGGGATCAGCTTATCTGCATGCAAATGGGCCATAATGACATGCAAATGGCCCCATTTGCACCTTGCATACATTATGGCCCCATCTGCATGTGCACTTTTGAATATCGCGGTTGATGCACCTAGCACAATGGAACTTGCGCTAGCGCATCCCCCTGCTCCACACTGGCCACTTGCGCTGGTGCAGTGCCACTGCACCACATACACTGCAGGTGGCCAGGGTGTGATATTCAACGATGCTGTACCATGGCGCAGCTCCATTGAATATCAACCTGTCAAGGCTCCTGCGCAGCCAAGTTGCGCTGCACCCAGGCTTGCACCACAGCCTGGCGCAGTCTGAATATCCGGGCCACAGTCTTTATTTATAATTAGGATTATAGCATCATTGTATGTGCTCCGGAGCATCAGCAAAAGAAGAGACTGCAGTTGCCATCCTCTCCCAACACTGTGGTACCAATGTATGGCTTCTATGGTGTTATATTGCAAAGTGTGCTAGTCAGTTCGGCATACTTAGGGAATAATGTCTGAACCAAAATATGGGCTACACAGCAATGAATACAGGGAGTCTACACAATGCACCATGGCATTGGTAAGGCATGGGAGACAGTATAGTGCAGCATCTGTTGTATTTGCTGTACACTTTACGCATGTGCATTAGGGAGGCAGTACAGCGCCAGTGATTTAAGGCTCTGAGCTGCAAATCTGGTGACATCCAGCAGACTAGACCTGGGTTTGAATCCCACAGCTTCCATTTGCATACTGTGTGACCCTGAGCAAGTCACTTAACTTCCCTGTGCTCCCAGATCGCTCCTGTAAAAAAATTTTCAGCTTAGTGTGCTAGTCCTGGTTAAACAACTAAATAAATAAACAAAAATAAAAGATCCACTGTAATGGAAAAAAATGGGAAAACACAAATGGCTTGACACAGACCGAAGTGGTAATGAAGTATGGTTACATTATTGAGGAAGGGTGGTTCAAATACTGTCTAACATTTGAGTACCTACTGCAAGGATATGTCCCTTTTTGTAGTGGACCAATCAAACGATATGTAGGCTATCTAAACATAAATACAGTCTCTTTCTCCATGAGAAGGGTATTGGCAGTGTCATTTTTAACCTTGGGGGGTGGGGGACGTTCACCGACTGTACTGTGTATTTTTTGATCAATTCATAATGCACCTGGAGGCACACATGTAGTGGCAATAAGCCAATGCCAGGATGGTGTTACAGATGCTTATGCAGACACTAATGACAGCTGCAGTCTGTATAGTTCCTGAGCACTTAGAGGTAACACAAAGCTGGTGCAATAATTTGTAGTTTTAAATTTATAACATGCTGTAAACAGGGGAACTGGTGACTTCAACACGTTACTCAATCACTGATACCTCTAAAGGGGAAAGTACAAGCAGGCCCCCAACCCCCAAACGCACACATACACAGAGAAGAAAGCTATAGCGTAGACCAGTTGGCACTAGGGCAGAGACAGACCAAAACAGTATAAATAATTTACAGATAATAAAAGTTCTATGCTGCAGCATTTTTCTAAGTGTATGTGTGCAGCTGGGGAGTTTGGAGTGGTTGGGGTACAAGGTGCCTGTTTGTAATTTCCACCCTGTGCTCCATCAGAGTGAGTGACTGATAAATCAATTGGCGGGAGGTCACTACTAACTAGTACCAGGTGAGGAATTTGGACATATTGGATTTGGACAAATTGTGAGCCATTTATCCTGCTCAAGCAATGCCACCAGATCGAGCCATGCTTTTAGTGTCAAGCTGGAGTGGCCAACAACTCATTCGCATAAGGAAAGCAATCCCCCCCCCCCAAAAAAAAGGAATATACAAACCCAGGGTACTATAACTAGCATCTGTGTGGGCAGATCAATGCTGGGAGTAACAGAACACATACCATACCTTGATTTTGCACAGTAAAATGACAGCAATGATGGGAACCAAACCGTAGCACTAAGTAGCAAAATATAATATTAACAGTCCGTGTTGCTAAGTCTGCTCTTGCTGCTGTACTGGAATGGATCACGACTACTGCTGTGACTGCCTGAGCTACTGCCCACATCATTCTCACTGCTGTCATAGGGTCATCCCTATGGGGATCTACTATGCAGCGGCTGTCAAATTGTGGCACTATGTCAGTGTCTGAAAGATCACTTTTAGTGCAGGACAACATAATGCTTTCATCATCGGACCCTGAAAATGAACTGTTTGACATTGCTATTGTCGTGCTGCAAGCTGTGACCAAGAGCTCTGTTATCAAGACAGAATTGCTGTGACCAAGAACTAATTTTAATTGCAGAGCACAGATCTCCCTGTGGTGACATTGCAAAGGTAATGAGTGTCAAAGGTCACCAGATACAGGCTCCAATACACAAAATGACACTTCCTGGTTTGTGAGGGTGAAAACCTGATTTAATTTGCTAAAATAGGCTATGCATCTATCAAAATACATTGCAAATCAGTTCTATATGCAGTCACCTTGCAGTATATGCGTTCATATATCAAAACTTGGTAAATCGCTTTAATCCTGGCGATGTTCCTGAGATGATAAAACGAGGACTTGACGACTGCCGACACCTGCGAATGCAGTGTCAACCTGTCATCAAAGACCACCCCCAGATTTCTCACCCATTCAGAGGAAGGGAGCTGGACACCTCCGAGACAAAGTCCAGAAGACTTTCTGGCCACCGACCCATCTGTTTGGCAACCCGGATCCTCCAACATCACCTCAGTCTTTCCAGAATTCAATTTCAACCAGCTGGATTTCATCCAGTCTTGGATTTCTACGATGCAGATATTAAAGATCGAGCTCACACTATCCTGGTTGGGTGCAAAAGACAGGTAGAGCTGGGTATCAACAGCATAGCAGTGAAACCACAGCCCATACTGTCTTGCGATGTCTCCGAGGGGCAGCATATACACCGTGAACAACATGAGGGACAACGCCGACCTCTGAGGGACCCCACATGGCAGAGAGAATGGGCTAGAGGAAAAAATCCTCGACACCGCCCTCTGAAATCTGTCAGTGAGGAAACTTTTATGGATGTGGGACAGCCATAACTTAATTGTAAGCAGCCATGGTGTGGGGAAGATGGAGATTTTTTCCTACAAAATGGCAGTGACTTTGCAGTTACTAAGTGCTGCAGCAGTTTGCTGCCCAAGGTAACCTACAAGAAGCCTCTCACCTCATGTTGTGTCAGTTGCCAGCCAGTATCTTAGAACTGCTGGGGGTACAGGGATTTCTATTAAAATCACAGTTACCTTACAGTTTTAGTTTAAACGTAAAGAGCAGCTGACGCCTTTGGGAAAACTTTGGAAAACATATTTAGACACAACTGAACTTGTATTTCATATATCTTCTATAGATTTCTTCTCTATGTTATTTATTACTGAAGAAATTCCCACAAAACAATATCTTTATTCCCTTAAAATTCATCTGCCTCTATTGCGTATTCCCTACTTGAAATTATAATGCTCTGTTGTGACATCACAGGCTGTTGCCATGGAAATAACTGTGATGTCACAAGCAGGGTGGGTATTATGACATCAGGTTGGGAAGAAGAAATAGGAGCTGATGAACCTTCAAGGAAAACAAATCCTGTTTTCATGCATATGACTTTAATAAAAAACAATGTGGATATGAAATGCAGAGCTAATGAGAAACATTTGTGTTCAAATATTATGTTTTTGAAAGGCCTTCTCAACATGTCAGTGACTGTTTAAGATTTCCAGTTGCCAGATATGTACCATATGCAAGCTAAACTGATCTCATTTACTTGTTGGCTTATTTAGTTAACTTTTGTATTGAGATTCAAATTCAGTACAGCAAATAACCGTCAAACATTTAAACCATATTAATAACAATAACCAGTTCAGAATATATCATTAATTTAAAACATTTGATAATAACATTTTATTTCTATACAGGATACAAATTGTTAGGGTAGCACCCCCATTTTGAGCAATGTCCTGTAGCTACAGCATAAAAAAAAAAAAAAAACCTTTGACAGTTTACATACTGAACATTTTACATATAGACACAATATATACTGAACATTTTGCATGTAGACTCATACTGTAGACACATAGACACTGTCAGCAGATAAGGGCCTATGGACCATCAAGTCTGCCCATTTGAGCTTGTAAGTTCCCTTTACGTTTTTCTAGAAGTCTGTTGCCCCTTACCCCTGACCTCTAGAATTCCCTTATGTCTATCTCATGCATTCTTAAATCCCATGATTGGTTCAGCCCCCACCACTTCCTCTGGCAGGGTGTTCCACTTGTCCACCACCCTTTCTGTGAATACATTCTTCCTCACGTTCCCTCTGAACTGCCCTGACTCCAACATCATCCCATGCCCCCTAGTCCTGGAAAATCTTTTTTGCTGGAAAATAGTGTATTTCTGCACCCTGTTCCTCCCTGTAAGGTACCTGTATGTCCCTATTATATCCCCTCTCTCCATTCTCTCCTCTCCTCTCCTCTCCTCTCCTCTCCTCTCCTCCAGGGAGTACATATTCAAGTCCTTCATCCTGTCCTCATAGGACTTGTGATGCAATCCTTGTGCCATTTTTCTTGCCCTCCTCTGAACCTTCTCTGACCTGTCTATGTCCTTACATAGATAAGGTTTTTAGAACTGTACACTGTATTCCAGGTGGGGCCTCACTAGTGTCTTGTATAGTGGAATTATGACCTCCCTTTTTCTGCTGGTGATGCCCCTGCCTATGCATCCCAGCGTCCTATTTGCTTTACCTGCTGCCTTGTTACACAGTTTCCCTACCTTCAGGTCATCAGGGATGATAACCCCAAGGTCTCTTTCCTGCTTGGTGCATGCTATATCCTCACCCCCAACTGATATGTTTTTCCAGGGTTTTTGTGCCCCATATGCATTATCTTACACTTCTTTGCGTTGAATTTCAACCGTCAAACCCTTCACCATTCTTCAAGCTTCTGCAGATTCCTCCTCATTTTGTCTACACCTTATGGCATGTCCACTCTGTTACAGAGCTTTGTGTCGTCACTCATCAGCATGGCATCTGCATGGTCTTTTGATTGTCAATCAATCAATCAAGCAAATCTTTATTTATCCAGGCAATCACCATTGAGCAAGCTCATTTACAAGGTGGACCTGCTGTTGGCAGGAAAATTGTACAGTTACATATAAATATCCATAATACAAAAGGAACAACATGTTTACAATACTGATAGGAGCAGAGTATTTACATTCTAAGTCACATGTACAAGACAGAAATACCCAGAATATAATATATATATATATATATATATATATATATATATATATATATATATATATATATATATATACACACACACATATATATATATATATATATACAGTTCACACTGGAATAGGATGTGTATGGAAGTCATATATAAACCATAGAAAAAGAAAGATCATTTATTCCTGTTCAGTAGTCTCTTTGGGGCTCTACGAAACTACGTTGCACTCTGAATTCTTACTGGAAAAGACATTTTCACCTGTAAGTTCATGGTCTTCTGCAAGTAGCCACATGTTAACTTTTTTTTAGGGGTTAGTACATTTGTCAACAGACATTCCTCCATATGGTGTAACACAATAAACAAAAGTACTCATAAATTCATCTAAAACAGGTACAGATGGAATGTAAGTATCTATTTAAAAATACTCTAAAAGTAGAATGTTTCTGTATAGACTTCAAGTCATTAGGCAATTCATTCCAGTGGCATGCTAAACTTTGGTGCAGAGTGATATCGCCAAGCCTATTATATGATCTGCATGAGGGGAGAGTTAGACTATTACATCACAAATTAACTTTCTTTATGCAAGATGGTTCTAACACAATTTTTAAACAATTAAAAAGTAAATAATAACATGGAAAGAAAATATTCAGGTCAGTAAAATTAAATAATGTACTGTCAGCATTACTATAACTATTAACCATTATAATTAAGCATAACATGACCTAAATATATTAGGAAAAACATATAAACAAAATTAAGAAGTAAACTGCTATGGAGAGGGTTCCATCTATAAAGCTGTAGAAAAGAAATGTAACAGTAGTAAAAATTATAACACAATAGAATCACATATTGATGTTATTTAAGCAATAAGGCATGACCAAGGGTTATGTTAATGGTCTGCTAATCACCTTCTACGGGTGTACTGTGGTACGAGGTGTAGCCGAGTGCCACATGCCTCTAGAGGGTGATTAATTGACCATTAACATAATCCCTGGGAGTGCCTTATTGCTATTATAATAAAAAATGTTTTTAAACAATGTTAAACCTTGTTCAGCATATGGCTAAGCTCTACATGTATGTTAATAAAAGATTAACATAAGGCTGTTAGAATGTTTGCAGCCAATCAGAAAGCTCCATTTCTCAGACCCTTTTTATAATTACTTGTATACCATTTTGAAGGGCAGTCAGCCAGTTTGGTAATAATCTATGTGTGTGTTGCTCAAGTATGCTTAGGACTTTTGATACCTTATGTATTTTGATGGTTGGATGCAGCTAAAGTCGGGGGGGGGGCAAGAAAGTTTGTTCGGGAATTTTTCTCAGTTACTGAACTGCTTATCAAGTTATTGGCATATGCATGGTCTTTTGACTATCTCTTTGGGGCACTTCAAGATTACGTTGCACTCTGAACTCTTACTGGGAAAGACATTTTCACCTGTAAGTTCATGGTCTTGTGCAAGTAGTCATATGTTGATCTTTTTTTAGGACTCAATGTATAGGTTTGTACATTCATCAGCTGACATTCTTCCATAGGTTGTAATGGAGGAAGACAAGATTATTGTCCCTCTACATGCATATTGTTGTTTAATTCCCTTACTATGCCTTGGAACCAGGGACAACTTTGTATGCCTAAACTTGATAATGCAATTGATAAAGCAATAAAAATGAAATTAAAGAACTAGGACACTTGGGATACATGAGTGGTATTCCTACAGTGTCAGTGGCTCAGTAGGTAGCACACTTGCCTCTGAGGCTGGGAGATCAGAGGGCTGTGGGTTCAGTTCCCACATCTGGCACTTGGGTTAATATCCCAGTACTGACACTGTAGTGCAGCATGAGAGGGTGCTGTCTTTTGGATGAGATGTTAAACCGAGGTCCCATCTGCCTGGAATGGTGGTAGTTCAGGTGGATGTTAAAGATCCCGTGGCACTTATTAAAAAGAGTAGGGGAATTTTTATTACAAACTTCAAAAATCAAATAAATACACAATAATGTTAATTCACACAAAAGAATATACAAATCATAAGAAAAATCAAATAAGTATTTCAGTCATATGATTTTAAAGTACTTTCATATAAAGCTGTAAAACCCAAATATATCCAAATACTGAAAAGATCCCCACCCCCCACCTCCACCAAAAGAGTAGGGGAATTTTTATTGAGAAGAGGACTCCAAACAATATACAAAACAATTATAGAATAACAAAAAACATACAACAAAAAAAGCAAAACATCAACTCAACCAGTTATCACAATTCACCCATAAAGAAGAACATTTAGCTTGACCATACAACTTCATATCTGAGCTATGTACTGTGTGCAAAGAATTGATTATATTGAAGAAGAGTTCATCAAATGAAACAATACGCTGTTGAGTAGACCAAAAGCATCTAGATTGCCAAATATAAAAACGAATGACAAAGAAAACTAATAGTAACGTATCAGCAGGATACTTGGACCATTCACCCCTATTTGTACCATACATTAGAATCTCATAAGAAATGGACGAAAATAAAGGTTCTTTCCATTTTTTTGCCAACCAAACCCAGAAGTGTCTAATATAAGAACAATCCAAAAAAAGGTGTTTCTGTGTCTCCAACACAGAGACACAGTTTTCCCGAGTACACCATCTGTCACGAAGTTGTTTGTGCTTTTGTGTATTACCCACAGGTAATCTGCCATAAGAACTTAACCAAACACTATCCCATATAAAGGCTGGTATACGTTTATGGGAAAGCAACATTAAAACTCTTTCTTGAGACTGGGAAGGACAATCAGGAAAAATCAAAGGCTCTGAAAAATCAAATGAAACAATAAAACTATACAATTGTTTCCTATTCAATGTTTCCAAATTAGAAACTGTTAATTTCCATTTCTTCTATAGACAAAAAACTTCTTTACCATATTTAGGCATTTTAGGGATTTTATGAAAAGAAGACGAGTTACCTTTCTTCCGAAACGGTAAACCTAACATAAACCGCAACTTTACGTAAGGAAACCAAATTTTCACACCAGGCCGCAAAAGTGGACTAAAATTATAGGAAAGAAACATACTTAGAAAGAAGGCTACAGGGTGGACCATACCAACTCCACCCTGTCTTACACTTCTATACGTGAAATCCCTTTTAATGGGATTCAGTCTGCTCCCCCAAAAAGCTTGAAAGAAGATACTATATACAGAAGTAAATAAGGACAATGGTGGAGGAAACACATAACTAATATACAAAAAGATAGGTAATAGTAATGATTTAATAAGCAAAACACGTTTACGTTTCGCTATTTGTTTACCTTTCCAACGCGCAACTAATGACTGAGCCAAATTCAATTTATGAGACCAATTTATATACGTCATGTCATCATCAACAAATTCAATCCCCAAAATAGTTACTGGATCTTTAGAAATGGGTATACCAGCAAGTGTGCCAGATTCAGGAATAGGAGAAGAACCAAAAGGGAAACCCTTACTTTTCTCATAATTAATCTTAGAACCTGAAGCCTTGGAAAACAAATCTAATGCAGTACTAATTGTAGGTTCTTCCGTAAGTGCAGATAAACAAACAACTAAATCATCAGCATATGCTAAAATTTTAATAGGTAATACATTCTCAGCTAGATGTACACCTTCTAAACCATTATGAACACTCACCATACGAATGAAAACATCAATAAAGAACACATATAATAGCGGACTCAGTGGACAACCTTGCCTGACTCCTCTCTGTACCACCACTGGAGAACCAAACCAACCATTAACATTCGGAATAAGAGAAGCAGATCGATATAACAACTGTATCCAGTCAATGAAACCTTTAGGTAATCCATAAGCATGCAGTACAGAAAACAGAAATTTATGAGAAACTTGATCAAATGCTTTTTCCTGATCCAAACTAAGCAGATAACCATTTAAACTACCCAGCTGAGATGCTGAAAAAAGTTCCCGTATTATCAATAAATTATCATTTTGGGTTCTGCCTGGTATTGAACAGGTTTGATAAGGACTTATCACCGAGTCCACTACCAGAGTCAGTCTACGCAATAAAATTTTGCTTAAGATTTTCAAATCTGTATTTAATAAACTTAACGTTCTCGAATTACGTAAGTCCGTTTTCAAACCTTTTTTATAAACTAATATCACCAATGCTTGGTTCATTGAAGGAGCTAACCGGGCTGAGGACAACATATTATTAAACAAAGAAGTCAAAAGTGGGACTAAATCACTATGAAAAGATCTATAAAAGGCAACCCCAAAGCCATCCGTACCCAGGGCAGAATCAACGTTTAGAGAAAAAATAGCGTCTTTCACTTCAGCATCAGAAATATCACACAACAGTCGTTGGCTTTCTACTGAATCTAAGTGAGGTAATTGAAGTCCATCAAAGTCTAGTAACTCACACTGAACGCTGTCATCAACCTGATACAAAGCAGTCAAGTAATTGCCAACAACTTCCAGTAAAGCTGAAGGAGTCTTTACTAAGTCCCCAGAGTCAGATGTTAATTCTGCAAGAACTCGTTTAACAACCCTAGTTTTACAATCATTAAAGGGGTCCAGCGCACCCTTATGTAATTTCAAACCAAACCTATGTTCAAAGTCTAAAGACTTTGTTCTATCATATCTAAACTTGAACATAAGGTTTTTCACATTACTAATTTGAACACTGTAATCTAACCCTTCAGTTTCAGTTAATGAGATTAACTTTGCAACTGCGCCTCAGTCTTAAGTATTCCAAATATTGTAAATTAATCTTAGATCGAGAGTATGATTAGAAAAAGCTTTCAATCCCTTTTTGTATCCTCCCACCAAGTAGCAACATCATCGTAAAAATCCAGAACTGACAATCTAGCAGACAATTCGACTGCCAAGCTAATTTAACAGATTCATCGGTCAATAAGGAGGCATTCAGTCTCCATAAATTCTTTACAACGGGCACCATCCCACGACAAGCGGACAGATAAAGATTTGTGGTCAGAAAATTCACAAACCCTTAAATTAACGTTAGTTACATGTAAAGAAACAGAAAGAAAAATAAAATCTATCCGGGTAGATAACCTATTTTTAAAGAACGTCCTACCACCCTCTGAGTAAATGCTGCGATAAGCATCCTTAAGTTGAGCAGTATCTAAAATTTGAATTAACTTTTGAGAATCACAAAACAATTTGGATGTCTTCATACTCCTATCATTAACACTAAGAACACAATTAAAATCACCAGCCCAGACAATTAAACGAGAAGTGTACAAATAGGGATGAATGTCATTTAGAAGTGCAACTCTAAGAGCTTTGGTTTTCGGAGCTTATATAGTAATTAAACAAAATCTTTCACTCCCAAAATTAATATCCAGTAGTAGCGCACGCCCTGGACAAATGTCCACCATCCTAGATACTCTTAAAGCCGGATTCGAAAATAACACCCCAACCCCATCACAAAGAGTTTCTCCATTCGACCAAAACGACATCCCTAAAGACCAAAGATTCCGAGCCTGTTGCACTTCATAAATAGTTTTCAACCTCGTATCCTGGAGACAAATTACATCACTTTTCAAGTGTTGCAAACAAGACATAGTAGTAACCATCTTTTTGTGACATTTCATACTATTAACATTAATTATGGTAATTGTTAAAGAGGCCATTATAATATTAAAACAACAACAAAAGAAATGAAACTCAGTTTTATTACCCATTTAAGAAGATATCAGCAAATAACTTTAGAAACTCGTCTTCGCTGTGAGCGTCTAGGAAGACTTTCAGCTTGTACTATGTCACCTTCATCCCCTTCCGAAAAATTGTCTGTAACCACTGAGGCTTTGGAAGAACGGTCAGATTCTTCTCCATCAGAATCCTCCTTCTCTCCCAAAACAGCAAAGCTGTTACCTAACTTCCATGACTCAGAAGTGTCACCACTAGTAGAGGCCTTAGGCACCTGCTGAGATGGAACCGGCTTCCCTGATCTGTGGCGTTTTTTGCTGTCACTTTTTTAAAAGGAATTACTTGGGACAAAGGAGGGGGCATCTCTAAATCCTCGGACTTTTCTGCTAAAGTGAGATCAGGCTTAGTGGACAAGGAAACATCTGAGGAACCCATCCCCAAAGGGGACTGAGGCAGGATTTCTTGCATGTCAACCGAAGCAGTAACATCCAGATCCGCTTCAGCAACTGAACTAGATTCTGCACACGGGAAAGAGGGCTGAGGGGGTGAGGAGACTATGCCGGGGGATTGTTTCTGAACCAAATCAACTTGTTGAGCACCCATAATCAACCCTTCATGAGAGGGACAATCATCCCTATTATGGGAAGCCCAAGGACATTTGGCATATCCATGGCCCGTCTGTTCACATAAATTACATTTGAATAAATTTAAACACCTAGCAGCTAACTTACCAAATTCGAAACAATGAGAGCAACGAGGAGTGTCACAGGCAGTATTAAGATGAGTTCTAGAACCACATTTAAAGCAAGCCTTAGGTTGTCCAACATAAAACAAGCTACCCCTATCCCTCCCCAAAAAGAAACTATTCGGTAAATGCTGAGGTCCATTATTAGAAGAAAACAATTTAACTCTTACTTTCCAACCCCCATTCCAAATTTGTTCACTATCCAGGATAGGAACAGGTTTATCCAGAATTTCACACCTCCTGCGTAACCAAAAAAGAATGTCTTCTATATGTACCCCCTCATTACGAAACAAAATGGTAACTAACTTTACAGAAGGTTTAGTAAGAGGAACTGCAAAAATGGAATCCAGAGTGGGGAGTTCTTGACAACCTGAAATACTGACCAAAAACGTTCCAGACCTGCAGGGGATTTGAAACTAATATCATAATTAGCATTACCCAAATGAATTAGAGCATAAATGTCAGCAGACACAAATTTCATGGAGCCTTTCAGCAAAACTTTAGCTATATAGAGCCTATCAGGGAGGTCTTCTAAACCACCTTTATAAAGTAACCGCACCACATTCCGACATGGTGCAGGCTCTCCCTTGTTAGAGAATAGGTCTGATAGCTTAAATTGGGGAAGGGGACCCCCTCATTTATTACAGGGTTCACAACCGTAGTTTTAGGCGGTACAGACATAGTGGAAGCTTGACCAGAAGGAAGAGGAACTGTTGCAATACAATCAGTAACAAGAGCTTGTGTCAAAGAGGCAGTTCCTGAAGTAGTACATTGTAAAGAACAAGAAGCCACTGAGGCATTAGCAGGCGTATTATACCGCTGCACTGTGGCATCTGTAGGATCAGGCCCCCATTCACCGGATGGAGTTTGCTGCCACCCAGCCTCAGCAATAGCTTTTTCTGGTGACCAACTTTTGGAATCTGAAGAGGCCAAAGGAGGTCTAATAGACTGAACTGGAGACAAACAGCTCACTGCAAGGGACTCAGGAGAGATAGGCTGTTCAAAATTAGTCTCAATACCTGGAGAACCAATTCCCTCTTCCCTGCTGTTAGCCCTTCCCTTCTCAGTTGCATTCAGTAAATTAGTATCCAATGAAGCTCCCTTCACCACAATTGCAGACATACCCAAACGTTTAGTAGCTTGTGGAGCTGCCGACAAAACGCTACACCGTGAATCCTGCACCCCTTCAGTACGATTACCCTTCACCAAGTCAAGATTTAAAGAACTTACAGGATTTGTTACCGGAGGCAGTACGCTGGATACAGGCTGACTATGAGAGGCAGACAAACAAGGAGAATCCCCTGACGTCGCGTCACTAGATCGCGACCAGGAAGTACACGCAGCCGAATTGGACAAAACTGAAACATCAGACCGCAAAGCGGCAATTTCCATCAATAACGATTCTTTACGTTTCTTACAGCTTTCAGCCTCAGCAATCACATCGTTGAGCAGGCGTTCCTTCTGCAAAAGAACATCAGACGAGTTCAGCTTAACACAGCACTTGTCAGGTTTGACAGAAGCATTGTTTAACAGCACTTCATTTGTAGCAAAAAATTCCAGTGGCATGGAGGCATCTTGCGTTTCAACAACTAAACTCAAATCTCCGGACTCTTCTGGTGCAGGGGAGGAAGCCCACCCCCCCTTCTCCATCACATCCGTCCTCTCCGAAGGTTGGGTAGCAGTGGCCATCTTGCGTCCGTCCACCAAAGATTCCCCCTCCGAATAGTAGGGGAATTTCCCCGGTGTCCTGGCCAAATTTCTCCCCATTCACTAAAAAAAAAATACCACCAACAGCTTAATCTGGTTCAACATCAGTTGGCATTCATCTGTATCCCCTTCCCCTGGGTCGTGCCTGAAAATAGGCAGGATTTGTCTAGTGCACTTACCCAGTCAACAAAAACAGAAATAAATAAATAAACGAAAATAAAAGTACCTCATTCAGCAAGAACATCAGAGGTTATGCAGAGGCTGGGTTGGAGAAGTATATTCCTCCATATATCAAGAACGCTCACATAGGAGAGGGGTGGCCATCCTTGTGAAGAAAGATACACCCCTACAGGTATAGAAGACAGTAGAAGACCCAGAAGGAAGAGTGCTACAGGTCTGGGGACATATAAGGGAGTGCCACATCTCTTAGTAAACATATACACCCCTAACAAGGGGAGGGAAAAAATAAAGTTTTTTTTAAGAATAATTTAATAAGAACAGCACAAGAACAGTGGAAGTTACTGATAACAGGGGAACTTTAACACTGTCCCTCAGGTCTCCTTGGACAAATCGGGGGGAGGGCATAGAGGAAATATAGGGGAAAGACACTGTCTTAAGAGAATCATGAAGGAAAATGGGCAGGGAGACATCACGAGGACTCTGACCCTAAAAGAAAGGAACTATATGTTCTAGTCTAATCTCCACTACTCGAGAATATACCTCTTCCTCGGCCCGGTGGTGCTGAGGGTTGAGGCGCTGGACGCCACACCTCGCACCACACTGGTGACCCAGGTTCGGAAATGGACCCAGGCATCTAGGGGTTGGCCGCGGAGTAAGAGTTTGAGTGTCCAGAGGACTGCTCTCTCTTCCCTGGGGAGGGTTAGGGCAATGACCGCTCAGCGAGCGACCTCTGGCGGAGGCTGTGGGTAGCCAAAAGCAGCGTCATAGCGTATGCCAGGGGGTGGAGCCATGGCAGTGCATCACCTTGGTAAGCCGGGCTCCAAAGGGGTGTAAAACAAGAAAACCACCCCCCACTGATAGGCGATGGTGCCTCCCTATGCAGTCCACACTCCTGAAGTCGGGCTCGGCCCCCTCCACTATCCCTTCCCTCTCCAGCCCGGTGGCTCAACACTTGACATAGAGCACCCTGGGCAGGGGCAAACCTTCCCCAAAGGGCAGACCCAGGGGATGCCCAGTGCTGGGGAGGAGTGAAAGGGCAACCGAGCAATGCAGGGAGGTAGAGACGGCGGACAGGAAGTCACCAGAGAGAGTTCAGTGGTGGGAGAAAAACAGAGTTAAAAATTAAAAGACCTCTTCCTGATAACTCAGGAGTGGCTACACATGATCCAAAGCAGTGAATTCAAAGCAATCACAGCCTCCAACCATGCACCTGCATCATGGACCTTTCCACAGCACCGATGCTAAACAACCCACTGTGGGGACTCACTGTCTCGCACCTGAATGATCAAGACTGTTGCACTGCAGTGTTTTTTGATTTTTATTTAGCTTTTGTTGACCGGGTAAGGTGCACTAGGTATTCATATAAATACAAAAATCACACATGCCCCCACAATGCAAAGCATCATGGGCTGCATATGCAAATCACCACAGAATATTATGCTGGTTCAACTTTAAGCAGAAATGCATGGTGCTGAAAGGCCTCTCACACAGTTTACAAAGGGTGCTAACAGATGACATAGACACGTGTTTCGTCCTGCCAGGACTCATCAGTATGCCTCATCTGTTTGACACCCCAGTGGAATGAACCAGCTACCCTAAGACAGTCTGTCTGGGTTATGTTGTGGTGAACCCATTAAAATAAAAAACAATTTAAAAGACAAAGAACCTCTGTACGAAAGCACTGAGGCAATGGTTACCCCAAAGCCCTTCGGGGTAACCATTGCCTCAGTGCTTGTGCACAGATGTTCTTTGTCTTCTTAGGTATTCATATGCCTAGTTTCAGGCACGGCATTGGAGTTTACAAAGAAAGTTTCACATAATGGATGACAGCACCAAACAAACTAGAAATTGTACAGGGCACACAGGATATCATCAAAACAATTGTACATGTTGGAATTATGCAATAAACATTTCAGTGAATGTACAGAGTTCAAGGAATCCCATGAGAGACAAGTTCTCATATTGGATGGGATCAACAGATAGACCATGGATAGTACAGAATGCATAGGTTATCAACAGTACATACAGATTGTATGATCGGAGTAGAACAGTTCCAGAGTAAGGGAACTGTTATAACAGGAGGGTAACAGGACAGGAGCATGACTAAGGTATAATCTAATGAACCATCACAGAGGCAACAAGCCTTTGTGTGAAGCAAGTTAACAAAGTGAGAAGACAAAGGAAACCATTATGGTTTTCTAAAGAAGTGGCAGGGATGGTTAGAGAGAAAAAACTGGCATTCAGGAAATACAAGGAAATGCAGAGGGAGGGAGGAAGACAGGGAACTGTATCATACTAAGCAGAGGGGGGCGGATAAAGCAGTCAGACATGCAAATGCACAAAGACAAAAGGATAGCCCAGACAGTGAAGGGGGGGGACAAACCCAACTCAGGTACATAAGGGAAAGAAGAAAGGCCAAGGCAGGGATAGTGAGGCTAAGAAAGGGGGTGAGTGAGTAGAGGGGACCTTGAAAAACTGAGATACTGAATGAATACTTTTGCTCAGTCTTCTGAATGGGGGGACCCTGAATTATCCAGCAGACACACACACAGGAAAGAGGGGTGGACACCAGACAATTCACAGAAGAGAAAGTCCTAAAGGAACTCTTGAAACTGAAAATGGGTCCAGACGGGACACATCCCAGAATACTAAAAGAACTCAGAGAGGTGCTACTGACAACACTGACAGCCCTATTAAACAAATAATTGGAGGAGGGATTAGTACCAGAGGACTGGAGGGGGGGGGCAAACGTGATACCCCTTCACAAAAGTGGAAGCACGGTAGAAGAGGGAAACTATAGATCGGTCACTTTGACCTCAGTGGTGGCAAAGATGATGAAATGACTGGTTTGTTTTTTCTTTTGGTCTCTGTTTCTTCTCCCTCCCAGGGAACTCTCTCTGGCATCCTCTAACCTCTGGTCTCTACCTCCCACCTGAGACCCTTCTCCTTCTCCCTCGCTCTGTCCCGACACATCTCCTGAATCTGAGTCCCTCAGGGAGGGGCCGCCCTATCCACCCAGGGTGCTCTATCTATAATACAGAGTGCCGGGCTGAGTGAGCAGGGCATGGAGAGGAGAGTGCCCGGTGTTGGGAGTATGGTCTGGGGCAGAGGTATCTTCGCCTATTCCAGAGGGAGGGGATTTTTCACTTGTCTGTTACCCCGGCAAAGAAAATGGTGCAGGGACTACACCAGAAAACATACAAGGAGAGATTGAGGGAACTCAATATGTATACACTGGAGGAAAAGAGGGAGAGGGGGGATATGATAGAGACATTAAAATACCTTAAGGGGATCAATAGAGTTCAAGAGGGCAGCATCTTTTAGAAAAAAAGAAGTGCAAGAACAAGGGGTCACAATATGAGGCTGGAGAGGGGGGGAAGATTCGGGGCAACTTAAGGAAGTATTTTTTCACAGAAAGGGTGGTGCTGCATGGAACAGCCTCCCTGAGGAAGTTGTGAAGGCAACAATGGTAGGCAAAGTTAAAATGCTTGGGACAGGCAGAAGGCAACACTAGGTTCGGGAAGGAGGAGGTAGGCTGCAGATCAAGAAGGATCTGGAGTTTATACAGTAGGTGGAGAAATGGGCAGACAAGGTAGGCCAGGCAGTCCTTATCTGCCATCAAATTCTATTTTTCTATGTTTCAGTAGAAGGGGGAGTTAGAGGCTGAGAGAGACACACAGCTGAGTCACTAAGATGGGATGGCATGAAAGCCTTATTTACTAGGAGATTTATTATGTTTGCTTGCATGTGCAGCACACAAAAGACACATTGAGATAGTAGAGCATTGCAGAGGTGTGGCAGTGTTGTGACCAATGCAGAGGACACTTTAATGGGTGCGTCCCTCAGCCACCAATTAAAACTGAAGCTGCCAATAATGGCAGTTTCAGAGTGAGTGCTGCACTTGAAACAAATCTGCCGCTGCAATCAGGGGCAGTATCATTCCGTCATTCGGATGAGACGTTAAACCAAGGTCCCATCTGCCTGGATTGGTGGTAGTTCAGGTGGATGTTAAAGGTCCCATGGCACTTCTTTAAAAGAGTAGGAGAATTTCCCCGGTGTCCTGGCCAAATTTCTCCTCATTCACTAAAAAATACCACCAACAGCTTAATCTGGTTCAAGGTCAGTTGGCATTCATCTGTATCCCCCTCCCCCGGGTCGTGCCTGAAAATAGGCAGGATTTGTCTAGTGCACTTACCCGGTCAACAAAAGCTAACTAAATAAATTGCAGCGTCAGTTCCCTCCTCCCTCCCAACCAGGCATACAGCAGGACAACAGATTTAAATGTTAGCTACCTCACACTGCTGCTGCCTGCCACGTACCCTCTGTTCTCCATCCCCTGCCAACATTGGGGTGCTCAGTCCCATGTCAGCATGTATCCCCCCCCCTCCCCATTAATGATACTTCTTTGATGTTTCCGACACCGGGATGCCCACTCCTGGTGTTGGATGTACCGTCCCCCCCATGCCCCTATGTTCTCAGCCGATCTTGGGATGCCCAGTCCCCAGGTTGGCATTGATTCCCCCCCCAGTACTCTGGCACACTGGGAGCCCATCCTAGTTTGCCGAAATCCATTTTGTTAATATTCCACCTGTAAAACAGAAAACAGTCCCATGACGCCTTTTTTTTTAAACCTGAAAAGAAAAGAAAATGGTACCTCGTCGTTCCCACCAGCCCACCTCCCCCAACCCGCACCCTCCATCTGCGCACCCTACCTCCCCGCACCCCCTTCACCCATACTTACCTCCAGAGGTCAGGAGTAATGATCTTCTGTGAACTGGGAACACATCTGCATTCTTCAAAGACCACCAGGAACTAAAGAAATGACAGTAAGTCCCATAATGGCAGTCAATGGGGGGTTTCAACTTAGGTTGATATCTCAGCCAGTTCTTTGGAGTTTTGATCCCAAATTTTCAACATGGGGTTCTTGGGACCCCACCTCATGAATACTGGCACTGTCATTTTGTTTCTTGGTCCTGAAAGGTGACTTTGTAATTGCTGCACGGAATCACCTTTTGGGACCAATTAATGAAACAACAGTGCCACTGTTCATGAGGTGAGGTCTCAAAAAGCCCTTATTGCAAATTTAGTGAAAAAACTAAAAAAAAATGACTGCGTTATGAGCGTCCATTGCACAGTTTCTAAGCACACTCATAACTTTATTAATTTGTAATATTTTCACTCCAAATTTCCAACATTTCCATATTTTTTGACACCCCCTAGTGAACAGTACAGCTGTCATTTTTCACATCCTTCCCGAAATGTGTTTTTGCACCTGTGACGCAGAATGGCCCGGTCGCTATGCAAAATCAACTTTTGGGACAGATTAACAAAATCACAGTACCACTGTTCATGAGGGGAGGTCCCAAAAAGGCCATGTTGAAAATTTGTTGAAAATATTCAAAAATGACTGCGATGAAGTGTGTTAGAGTTTCGCGCATACTGTAACTTCGCTACTTTTCATATTTTCACCCAGATTTCTCAACATTGCCATTTCTTTATACCTCCTCACTTAACAGCATAGCTGTCAATTTTCACATCCTGCCCAAAATGTGTTTTTGCACCTGTGACACCGAATGGCACATTCACTGTGCGAAATCACCTTTTGGGATTGAGTAACGAAATGATACTGCCACTGTTCATGAGGTGGGGTCCCAAAAATCCCATGTTGAAAATCTGGAGCAAAAATACTAACAAACACCCAGGGCGTTAGGGTTTCCAACCATAAAACCCACCCTATACAGACTGACAGGCATCAGGGGTGTGACTTGGGGTCCTTGGCTGTAATGCTCATGCCATTCCACTGCCACCACCACCCTGCAGCCACTGACAGGCATCGAGGTGTGCCTTGGGGTCTTCGGCCCTAACGTTCATCCCATTCTCCTATACTGCACCAATCTCAGCTTATTTTGTTATGGAATGGGGTGAGCGTAAGGGTCAAAGACTCAAAGCACACTACGACACCTGTCGGTGTGTGCAGGGTGGAGTGAGTTAGAATGGCGTAAGTGTTATGACTGATGACCCAAAGGCACACCCCCAACACCTGTCAGTCTCTGCAGGGTGGGGGTGGGGTAGGCATTACTTCAATACCTCACTGCCATTCCTATTATATTATGCATCTCTCTATCTCCTGCACTACCAATGCCAATACCAGCAAGCAAACATTTAGCATTGACAAATGCTTGTTTTGTATGCTTTGAGACAGAAAAGAGCACAGATGGAGCAGAAAAAGGAGCCAGAGGGTCGGATATTTGATACACAAGCAAAACATAAGATCATGTTAGACCCAGCATTGAAAGAGAGGTTGAGAGGGACAAGATGGCCAGGTTACTAGAGCAGAAAATAGAAGGCAGTCTCAGGTACATGAAGCACAGATACTGTGAGTCTTGTAACAGGGTGGGGAAGCTGCTGCCCTGGCAGCTATGCCAGCAAGTATTCAGGAGGGCTGCGTCCAAAATCCAGGATGGGAAGAGGGTAAGGGTGAAACACACAAATCCAGTAAAAATTAAAAGAAACCTTTGCAGAATATTATAAAGACCTCTATTTCACAGAGGGGGGGAGATACTGGAGAGAGCACCCAACAATATTTGGAAAATACAAACCTTAAACAGCTTACAGAGCAGGAAAAGGAAACACTAGATGCATCCATAACACGTAGGGAGATAGGGAAGTGATAAAAAAGCCCAGAAGCAGTAAGTCTCTTGGAATTTAAAATCCTTTAAAGCTTTTAAATCTCTATATCTACATCATAATAAGGAGTCCTGTGCCTGTCTACCCTAAATAGTGACTCCTATAAGTCCAAGCACACTCTAATTACTACCGTTAAAAGACTGATCACATCTATAATTGACTCTTCCCCCTCCCCTTTTTGTACCCCATATCTGTCCCTTCCACATCCCTTTGACCCTGGTTCCAGCTCGAAATTCTCCATACCGTATCACTATATATCTTTTTATATTAGGTTCTATTTGTGTTCGGTGCACCTGATATGTATATTTCTTTACTTTTATGAAAAATTGTGTCCTACCCAAAACTAGCTGTATCTTCTGTTCCAGACATATGCTACTGCCAAGGCTACCTGCTGATACTTTGTACAGTACATACTGTATTATTGTATCTCACTTTATTTGTATTATTACTATTTTCTTGTGTGCTGCATCCCATGTATAGTGTCCCTTGTTCCTTGTTAACAAACCCAGGTCCACCTCGAAAATGAGCTTGCTCAACGGTGATCGCCTGGTTAAATAAAGACTTTGATTGATTGACTGATTGATTGATTGATGGCTTCCCTGTGGAATTTTACCAAACATTCACAGAGGAATTAATCCCCAGCAATGCAGCAACTCTTTAAAGGGGTGTTAGAGGTGGTGGGCACCTGGATCATGAAGGCAAACCCAGATCACTGTAATCCCCAAGGAAGGAAAGGACCCCGAACACTGTAGCTCATTTAGGCCCATCCCCCCAGCAGCTGACATGAAAATATTCACCTCTATTCTAGCTAACACACTGCAAGAATGTATGCAGAGTCTGATAGCCCAGCCCAAACAGGTTTTATTAAAGGTAGAGTAATACAGGATAATATTAGGAGACTCTTAAATATCTGTTCTTTGCAAGCCAGGAAACAAGATCTAAAGTTAGTCATTGCCATGGGTGCCAGAAAGGTCTTTGATAGGGTTAAGTGGACATTTCTAAATGGGGTCCTAGAGGCCATAAGCTTTAGCCTGGGCTTTTGAGCAGGTGTGGGAGTCCTGTACACTAACCTGGAAGCAAAGGTAAAGGTTAAAGAGCTGGTGACGCATGCGGGAGAACTTTAACAAAACATAATATTTAGGCACTGTCCAGCTTGTATTTCCCATTAGTTCTGTATTCCTCCTTCCCATTATTTAGTAGTGAGGTCCTCTGCATGAAAACAGGATCTTTGCTCCTGAAGAGTTCATCTATTCCTGTTGCTTTCTCCTGCCTAAGGTCATAATGCACTGCTTGTGACATCACAGTCACTCCCATGGCAAAAGACTGTAATGTCATAACAGGATTATGACTTGAAGTAGGGCGTAAGCTATAGAGCCAGATGAACTCAAAATGAACTGTAAGGGGCAACAATCATATATTCGTACACATGTCTTTAGTAATAAATTCTGGGAAGGAGAAATATATAAAATATAAATGGAATGCAAGCAGAATTGTACCTAATTATTATGTTTTTTAAAGTTTTCTTTGAGGCATCAGTAGCTCTTTAACGGGATGAATGCCATTAGATTCCCTTTGGCGAGGGGCACTAAACAGGGGTGTCCGCTATCCCCACTGATCTTTGCTCTGTGTATTGAGCTACTGGCAGCAAAGATTAAGAACAATTGTTGTCTGTGTGTACAGTGTGTTAGGAGAGAAACATTCTGCCAGTGGAACTGAGCAGAATTTTGAATCCATATATTCCATGGTAAACATTCCGTGGTAAACATTCCATGATAAACATTCCATATCTTGAATGTGGAGAATTTTATTTTTCTTAATAATATTTTATTTCCAAAATTAGAAAATGGTATTGGAAAATAAATAGAAACATAGAAGTTGATGGCAGATAAGGACCACAAGGCCCATCCAGTCTGCCCATTTCTTTTTCTACCTTATGAATGTGCCATCGGCCAATCTCATTGGTTGAAACATCTTAGGAGAGATTCATTTATTTTCTGATAGAGCCCGCATAAAAACTAGGGCCTATGCAGGGTACCCCATTACCAATTTAATCAGTGGGCACCTCGAATGTTCAGTAAATGGATCCACTATTTTGCCTCACTCGCTAAGGTATCGGGGAAAAAATAGCGGCTAAGCCATTCTCACCCCCCAACCGAAAGTATAAACCAACAAGCAGTTTCTGGGGCTGAATAAAGAATGTTAGTGCCATAACTGCTTTCCGGTGTAAAAATCACCCAGTATTGAAAAGTCTGGCAGTGTGTAATGTGTTCCACCACGACCAAACATGAGAGCATCAGTATTTTCTCAGATTTCCATACCGCAGATGGACGTCCATCTGAGGTATGGAAGATGAAGAAAATACCAGTACTCTCCTATGGAGTTTGACTCAGCTCTTTCCTGGTCACATCCAATCCTCTCTACAAGTGTAATACCCCACAAAACAAAATAACCTCAAGAAACCACAGAAATGTACCTGTGTTCAGCAGGATTGGGTTCACTTTTTCCTCCCTGCTCAGCCATCCACCACCAACGCTCCTCGGTCATGTTCCACATATATTTACAAACAAAAAATGCTGGCTGACAGAATAAAATAAAATTAATGAACAAAAAGAAACCTAACTTGAGCCCTGTGTGTGTGTGTGGGGGGAGGGGATGTTAACCATGACAACCACCTCCATAACTACAAGTACAGAAGCTCCAGTAGGACAAAAGTCCTTGGGTCACAAGAAAAACACAGCATAATAATGCAGGCGGAGGAACTATATTATTGCAAAATACAGCAAACAGCCAAGAGTTTTAAGATTAAAACAGAATAATTTTTTTTCAAATATATATTATATACTGGCTCATTTTCTAAGCGCAATAATACCCTCCAGCGTGGGTGGTATTGGGAAATGCTGGACATTTCAGGGGCTATAAGGCCCTCCGCCTGCGGTGTCGGGCCTCATTATGCCCCTGGGTGGTCCGGTATTTCCCAATACCGCCCACCCTGTTGGGTATTACTGCTTACTTAGATTTACAACATAAGGAAAACAAAACATTTATGAATAAACAGTATATGTAAATACATATAAACACATAACCTATAATTCTGCTTAGTTAAGTGAAACAATATTAAAACCATACTTTATCACATTTCCTGTTTGTAGGACAAAAAACAACAACTTTATACTCCCTGGGCAGGATATTCAGAAGGATTGCGTATGGCGCAACATAGTTGCACCATGCGCAGCCAATGATGTGCCCTGGCGCAATATTCAAAGGGGGATTGTGCCTGACACAAATCCCGATGCACCGAAGCGTATCAGTAATGTATGCGGTGCAGGTAGGGGCGATGCCCATGCATAATTCGTGACATCCTGATAATATTCAGCCAGGGATGTGCTGAGCCCATGCATACGCAACCCCTACCTGCGCCTGCACACAAGTGAGCCCAAAAAAAAGGAGCAACATCTGGCCACCCACAGGTGAGCTGCCGTATTGCAGGGTGCAACACGGCAGCTGCCACCTATGGCCAGCAGAGCTCCGGCGGCACCTTCGTGTTGGTACCCCCCCATGCCCGATAGCGGGCATTGGTTATAATTAATAGTCCCATATCCCTGGTGGTCCAGTGGACCACTTGCAGCCTGATCGCGGGCATTTGTGAAAGATAATCGTCGTATATCCCT
The DNA here is from genome assembly GCA_016271365.2 of Neoceratodus forsteri. Lineage (NCBI taxonomy): Eukaryota > Metazoa > Chordata > Ceratodontiformes > Ceratodontidae > Neoceratodus > Neoceratodus forsteri. Next base: position 1,063,473,238 of record CM028134.1, on the reverse strand, counting down.
GGTGGTCCAGTGGACCACATGCAGCCTGATCGCAGGCATAAGTACATGTCAGACAGCTAACTGTATCCCTGGTGGTCCAGTGGACTGCTCCCAGCCCGATCGTGGGCATATGTAATAACAAAAAGAACTTCAAAATTTCTGGTGATCCAGTGGACCACGTCCAGCCTGATCGCGGGCGTACGTTTCACAATAGAACACACCAGCCATCCCTGGTGGTCCAGTGGTACCCCTCCCAACCACCCACTGAGCCCCAGCACCCTTTCCCCCCATCAGGATGGCGGCAGCTCACCTGCCAGCCGCCCACCGCCCGCTGACTGACTGCATACGGTAGGGCTGTATGCCTATTGGTCCACAGTGTGGGCCAATGGGCGTACAGACTATACCGTGATTACACAGTCCAGATTTGTGAATGGATCATTCACATATCTGGACTGTGTAGTATGGTATCACTAGCATCAGTTGCCCTGGCCTGTGGACCAATGGGCATACAGCCCCACCGTATGAGTCAGTCGGCGGGGAGGTGGGGCAGCTGGCGGGTGGGAGCTGCCGCCTGCCACTGATGGGAGGAGCAGGTGCTGGGGCTCAGTGGGCGGTGGGAGGGGGACCGCTGGACCACCAGGGATGGCTTGGTGTGTTCTATTGTGAAACGATGCCCGTGATCAGGCAGGACGTGGTCCACTGGACCACCAGGGATTTTGGACCTCTTTTTCTTATTACATATGCCCACGATCGGGCTGGGAGCGGTCCACTGGACCACCAGGGATAGAGTTAACTGTTTGAAATGTACTTATGCCTGTGATCAGGCTGCAAGCGGTCCACTGGACCACCAGGGATAGAGTTAACTGTTTGACATGTACTTATGCCCACAATCGGGCTGTGAGTGGTCCACTGGACCACCAGGGATATGGGACTTTATAATGCAACATATGCCCGCAATCGGGCAGTGGGGCACTTTGGCCGCTTGTGCAGGGGGTGTCGGGTCCCTGATGGCTGCCTGCCAGCAGGCGCCAGGTGCAAGTCAGCTGAATCAGCGCATTCCGTGCATGCAAATGGGGCCATAATGACATATAAATTCGCCCCATTTGCGCCTTTGTATAATGCTATGGCTCATTGGCACGCAGCACTTTTGAAAATCGCAGTTGTTGCACCTAGCGCAACGGAACTTGTGCTATCGCATCCCCCTGCTTCACTCTGGCCACTTGCGCTGGCACAGTGCCATTGCACCATGCGCACTGCGGGTGGTCAAGGTGCGATATTCAACTATGCTGTGCCATGGCGCAGCTCCGTTGAATATCGCCCAGTCAACACCCCTGTGCACCCAAGTTGTGCTGTGCCCAGGCTTGCGCCATAGCCTGGTGCAGTCTGAATATCCGGCCCCCTGTATTTTTAACACATCAACAAAAATTATGCATAATATACATCCATAAAGATACTCCTTACCTTATTTCCATATAACAATAATTCCCTTAAAAAACAGAATAATTAAGGAGATTAATTTCTAAAAGAGAAAATAGAGGAAAAAGCAATAGTATGAAAATTAGTCTAGATAGAAACCAAAGAGAGAGAAGAGAGTGTAGTCGAGATGAAACTGTCTCATATTTTTTATTTATTTATTTATTTATTTTATTAAATTCTAGGATTACAAGTACCTTTGAGCAGGAACTGCTCATTTACAAAGGTTTCACGTCAAAGGATGTAGGGTAACATACATACAAAGGTTAACAATGGTTACAGTCTTAAAAACACAAAGATGCCTAAGCATTTATTATACAGCCAAAAATGGAGATAGAGAGAGAGAGAGATGAGCCAGCTTCAGACAAGTTTCAGAGTGAACAGTATATAATTAGTATAGGGTAGGAGGGAGTCAGGAAGAAGGAGGCAGGCTAAAGGGCCATTGTCGGAGGGTCGAGGTGGGTGGCAAAAGTGCGAGGTGGATGGGGTGGAGGGCCCTATATCTGAAAGTGCCATTAGAGAGGGAGGGGGTAAGGTGGGAGAAACTGGTGCCAAAAAAGTGGAGCTCTAAGGGAGGTTACAGGTCACCTTCGACTAGGGTAAAATGAAGAGGCAGCTACTTAGGAGAGGAAGTCACAATGAGTGGCAGAGGCAAGGAATAGTCGGAGTTGCCTTTTATAGGGACCAAGCGTCACAGCTGTAAGTGTTTCTTTGTTAAGGGTATTGTACCACTGAGGAGCCCTGTGCGTGAACGACCTCTGACCCATTGTGGTCCGGCATCTGGGGACCTGGAAGGTTTGATATAGAGCACTGCATGTAAGCTGGGTACTGCTGTTGGCCGTAAGGAGCTGTAACACTCTTAATGGCTTGAGCCTGAGGAGAACTTTTTTGGTTAACAAGCAGGTCTAGTATTGTATTCTACTAAGGAGTGGTAGCCATCCGGCCTGGGCATACAGGTCACAGGTGTGTGTTAGGCAGGCAGCACCTGTTAGAAGCCTACAGGCCTTGTTGAGTGCCACTGATATCCTCTGAAGGGTAGTAGGGGAAGCAGAGCCATGGATGACTAGACCATAGTCAATGATGGAGGTGACGGAGCAGTAGATGGCCAGTCTAAGGGCATCAGTGGTCATGCAGTGTTTGTGCTTGTGGAGCAGGCCGATACAGTATGTATGTTGGCACCCTTAGCTACATTGCCAATGTGCTGCGTGTAAGAAAGGGAACTGTCCAAGGTGATGCCAAGATAGTTAAACTCAGGAACATGTTCAAGAGAAGTCCCCACGTGGTTCTTGATGGTGAGGGACAGAGGTTTATACTTGCTCCGTGTGTTGCAGAATGTCATAACCTTAGTTTTGCTGTAGTTCAGGACGAGTTTATGTGAGCTAAACCACTCTTCAACATGCCTGAAATCACACTGCAACTGGCTCTCATTTTAAGTAGTAATGAGTGTGATTAAAGCATCCCAGTATTTCCAAATATGTTTTTTTTCCATTTTTCATGCCTCTGGCAAGTTTCTCACATGCTATATGCTCAATTAAAGAGTTTTTCCATTCTATTATAGATGGGGGTTTCTTATTCAATCCAATATTTTAAAACACAGTTTTTGGTAACTATAGAGATAATAGAAATCATATATTTTAGCTCTGTAGTTATTGAAGAATTGTCTTCAAAGTGACCAATTACACAAGTCTTGACATTCGTATTTTGAATTAATTGAGGGTTTTTGTGCAGACATTGTTTAACTTGTAGCCACAAACGTGTTATATGCGGGCACTCATAAAACATATGGAAACCATTTGCGTTTGGACTATTGCACTTAGGACACTTATCATTATCCTTAAGTTTCATTTTAAAAAATTTTTTGGGAGAGTAAAATAAATTATGCAAATGTTTACATTGCATTATCCTATTGTTAACAATCGAAAATGCTTTAAATGGGAAACCCCAGATTAGTTCCAATCCCCTTGACATACTTCTTCTCCTAATAACTTAGCCCATTTGGAGACCGATTCTTCTGCATGGTCTATAACTGCAGAGCTCAAATAACCATAAATTGACGAGACCATGGTTTTCAGATTCATAACAGCCAGAAAATCTCCAGTGTTTTTGTTCATATGTGGTTTCATGATCCCTTTAAGCATGTGATATTTGGCAATATCTAACATTAACTGCAAACTTCTAATTAAGTTCTCTGACAATCCAAAGTCATGCGCAACTTTGTCTATATCTTTAAAACTAGTGTCTCCAAATATATCTTTGATTCTCCAGATACCTGCCTCTCTCAAGCTGTCCCCTTGTTTAACAAATATTTCTAATTTTAGGTTCGGATTTCCCCAGAGCGGCTGTTGAACAGAAGACGAGAGCTCCAGCTTAATCAATTAAGACACTTGAGGGATTAGAAGGGGATATTGCCTTTTTGCAAGAAACACATATTAAAAGCACTGATAAAGATTTCATGAGGAAAGAATGGGTGGGTATGGTTTTTAGTGCAGGTAATAACAACAAGAAAGCAGGAGTGATAATACTAATTTCCAGGAAGCTAACATTCACTGTACTAGATGAAATTCAAGATCCCAACAGTTACTTTATTATAGTACATGGAATACTAAGAGGTGTGGAGGTTACACTAATTAATATTTATGGACCCTCAAACACCTCACAGGAACTTTTCTCTGAATGTAGAGATACAATCTCTTCTTTCTCAAAAGGTGAGTTTTTCTTAGATGGAGATTTAAATTGTATTGTTAATCCACTATTAGACAGAGCTAATAAAAATACAAATTAACAAAGTCAGATAAGGATTTGGCAGAGACTATAGATATCTTAGGTTTGGAGGATTCTTGGAGGATGTTTAACCCTACACTGCGAGAATATACTTTCTTATCTCCGGTTCATAAAACAGGGTCAAGAATTGATGATTTTTTTATCACTAGAAATTATGTACAAGATATAATTCAATCTCAAATACATCCAATTGTGATTTCAGATCACTCTGCAGTTGCTACCATCCTTAAATGGGGTATGGTAAGAAATAAACAAGGAAGATGGAGGTTGAACAATTTTCTTTTCCAAAAAAAAAATGACTGTGGAGAAAAACAGAAAAAAAAAACAGGAAGAAGAAAGTAGGCAATAATACAATGACATCATCAATGACATCACTCACAGTGGGCAGAAGGATTGTTTTATCACAAATGCATACAAGTAAATCTATTGTTTCTACATATAAACATGCTTTTCCCAACAGTAAAAGTAAAAAAATAAAAGGAGCCAATTTTATAAGCACAATAAGGCACTTGGATGTATGTAAAACATATTTTACAGCACGGCCAGGGGCGTAGTAAGATTGGAAACAATTGAAACATACATGGAATAGAGGTGGGACACACACACACACACACAACTAGGTGTCCCTTTATGCAGACAATGCACTATTCTTCATAAGTGACCCAGAGACTTTTTTTTTAACCAGGAGAGAGACACTAAGCTGAAGCTTGTTTACAGGTGTGACCTGGGAGCACAAGGAAGTTAAGTGGCTTGCTCAGGATCACACAGTATGCAAGTGGAGGCTGTGGGATTCAAACCCAAGTCTCTAGATTTGCAGTTCAGAGCCTTAAACCACTGCGCTATACTGCCTCCTCTAATCCCAGAATTGCAGAGGGTCCTACAGGACTATGACCAATGCTCAGGCTATAAGATAAATAACACCAGATCTGAGGCAGTCAGGTTCAGTGGGACCTGCATTGCAGCTTTTAAAGTGACCTTCCCATACTCCTGGGCTCCAAACAACTCTTCCAGGTACCTGGGGGTATGAATCACACTGCAGTTGGTGGATTATTCCATCTAAACTATGAAACAATTTTCAAGGAGATAAAGCAGACTTCCATAGATGGACCATGCTACCCTTCTCACTGTTAGGCAGGCTTGGAATAATTAAAATGAATATACAGCAAGCGGTAGTGCTACCACTCATGATGCCACAACCCGGGTTCGAGAACAAGCCTGGGTCATCAGACAGACGGACGTGTAGGGGAGGATTTGTTTTAAACATAAACGTTTTTATTCAAATTTTTCCAAAAGTACAACATGAAAACAGTAACTGAGTACAAATAAAAGTCAACAACAAGAAGATATACAAAACCTCTAACATTAGATAAGAGACAACGAGCCCAAAAAAGAGGTAGCAAGCACAGCAATAATATTATGAGTTGGACTTCCGGTTCTGGCATGAACTAGCGAGCAGCTCCCAGCACAAACCGTCCCGCAGCACTGGACAATATTTGTTCTAAAATAACTTAATCCCTGACCACAAAAACAATAAAACAGGTGGATCCTACCTCGCGCTACTGCAGAGCGACAGGCCATCCAAAAATTTCAGCGTAGGATGGCTAAACAACAAAGGAATAGTTTCCATTTACTTATGGATCTGGAGAACCATGAGGAGCATGGCGCATCAGATTCTGACCAGGTCATCAAGCAAATCAAAGACCAAGGACCTGGGAAATCCACTCCCTCGAACAAACCTGGGAAAAAAAAGGTACAGGACTCCCAAATTTTATTTATTTATTGAAAATGTTTCACCAGGAAAGGTACACTGAGCAAAAAGATGCTCGTCTCACGGTGCGACCTGGGGAGAGGGGTTACAGAGGAGGCAGGTATACATATAATATTGCTTTGCATTGTGTGGGCATGTGTGATTTTGTATTTTCTTGAAACTTGGCTTCTCAGCCAAATGCCCTTTGGGGTAACCCTTGCCTCAGTGTTTGCGCACAGAGGTTCTTTGTCTTTTAAATGTTTTTTTATTTTAATGGGTTCACCTCAACATATACAAGACACACTGTCTTAGGATAGCTGGTCCATTCCACTGGGGTGTCAAACAGTCGAGGCATACTGATGAGTCCTGGTAGGACGAAACACGTGTCTATGTCTTCTGTTAGCATCCTTTGCAAACTGTGTGAGAGGCCTTTCGGCACCATGCAATTTTGCTTAAAGTTGGACCAGCATAACATTCTGTGGTGATTTGCATATGCAGCCTATGATGCTTTGCATTGTGTGGGCATGTGTGATTTTGTATTTTCTTGAAACTTGGCTTCCCAGCCAAATGCGCTTTGGGGTAACCCTTGCCTCAGTGTTTGCACACAGAGGTTCTTAGTCTTTTAAATGTTTTTTTATTTTAATGGGTTCACCACAACATATACAAGACACACTGTCTTAGGGTAGCTGGTCCATTCCACGGGGGTGTCAAACAGACAAGGCATACTGATGAGTCCTGGTAGGACAAAACACATGTCTATGTCTTCTGTTAGCACCCTTTGCAAACTGTGTGAGAGGCCTTCCGGCACCATGCAATTTTGCTTAAAGTTGGACCAACATAACATTCTGTGGTGATTTGCATATGCAGCCCATGATGCTTTGCATTGTGTGGGCATGTGTGAGTTTGTATTTACATACAATAGTTGAATTTAGCAGTAGAGCAGTACATTTGAACTTGATTCATAAGGAGAACACTACAGAACATGGTCATCAAGGACAGGGTATACATATCATGGGTACACATCGAGGCAATACATGAATTACATAAGTGCCAGTAACAGAAATAGAGTGCCAGTAGCAGAACTTGAGTGCCGGTAGCAGAGCTTGAGCTGCTGCGAGATGCACCAAGTTGACAGTTGGAGTTGGAGATCAAAGATAGGGGGTAGGGGAGGAGGAGTGGAAAAGTAACTTTAGGTGTGAGAGTGGGAGGTATAGGTGAGGTGGGAGGAAGGAAGTGGAGTTAGTGGCTGTGCGTGAGGTTGAAGAGCGTAGGTTAGTTGGGAAGGAGGGAGAAAAGGGAGATATAGGAGAAGAAGAGTGAGTAAGAGTGAGAGCGTAAATGCGTAGGGCAGCATATAAGCCAGGCAATTAGGCAATGGCCAAGCCGCTGGTCAGGCGCTAAGGGGCGATGGGAGAAGAGAAGTGATCAAAAAAAGAGAGGGGGGGAGGTCAGAGGTAGTTGCAATTTGGTGCAAGGAAGTTAGTAAGGGCAGAGGATAGGGAGTGTTTGGATGAGGAATGGCGGATCTGGGCCGGCAGGCCATTCCAGAGTTTAGGGAAGAGGTAGGAGAAGGCTGATTGGCCAGCAGTGGTCCTTCGGTGGGGAATGGTTAATAGCCTAGCGTCAGAGGACCTGAGGGCATGGGTGGGGAAGATAGGGAGGATACGAGGTAGGGCGGAAGGGAGCTGAGCCAGAAGTTGGAAGTGAATTTAACACTATGAATTTGTCGCTGGTTACTCAGGAATGGGAGGGCCAGTGAACAGTAGAGCTCGCAGTGATGTGAGCAGGGGGTGGAATCGAGGGCAAAGTGGCAGAAAGCATTAAAGAGGGGCTCGAGTCTGGCTAGGGTGGTCTTAGAGGCGAAGCTGTAGGCGACATCACAGTAGTCGAAGGTGGGTAGAATCATTTTCAGGACTAACTCACGTCTGACAGGTAGCGGAAGACTAGCACGGTTCCTGTAGAGGGCGCCAAGTTCTGGGCGCAGTTTTGAAGTGATGGCATCCACATGTGTGGAAAAGGAGAGGTGGCAATTGAGTCATACCCTAAATACCTGAAGGAGGGCACTTCATCAAGGATGGTGTTATTTAGGTCATGGAAGATCAGAGGGGAGGTGAGTTTGGATAGACGCTGTCTAGTACCGAAGGACATAGAGACAGTTTTCTTAGCATTTAGGGAAAGTTGGTTGGTATTGAACCAGTGTTGGATTTTGTTGAAATCAGTTTGAAGTTTGAAGTGAGTTCCGTGAGTCCGGCCAGAGGTAAAGAGTACCGTGTCGTCTACGTACATGTGGATCGCGGTAGAAGAGCAAGAATTAGGCAGATCATTTAGAAGGATGGAGAAGAGGATGGGGCCAAGAACTGAGCCTTGGGGAATGCCGATGGTGATGGGGAGAGGGGGGAGGTGTGGTCAACTATTTTAGTGGATTGGGTTCGATTTAGTAGGTAGGCACTGAACCAGTTTGTGGCGGACGCTGCTAAGCCAGCCCGTGAAAGGCAGGATAGGAGGAGGAGAGAATGGGATACCATGTCGAAGGCTTTAGCTAGGTCAATGAAAATAGTGGCAGTGATTAGCCCTTTATCCATCCCAGTGAGGATGGAGTCCATGAGTCTTAGTATCGAGGAGGTGGTAGAGTGGTGTTTTCTGAAACCGGACTCGAATGGGGTGAAGAAGTTAGTTTCTGAGAGAAAGTGGGAGAGTTGGGATAGCACTAGGTGTTCCTGGAGTTTGGTGAGGGCGGGGAGGAGGGAGATGGGACGGTAGTTGGTAGTGGAGGAAGGATCACCACCTTTTGGAAGGGGTAGGACAGTGGCATGCTTCCATTCGGAGGGGAGTGACTCGGTGGAGAAGAAAAAATTACTCACCTTAGTAATGTTGTTTCTTCTAATGGAGTCTTGCTATATTATGACATATGCAGTGAGTCCCAACCTTCGAACTGCTCCGGAGGTGAAAGAGTTAACTTTCCATGCAAGGCCTAGAACTTTGAGCATGAGCTCGGTTGAAAACTCTGTCTGTTGTTCTTCAAACTCAAACTGTCAGATCTTTACGAGCAAAACTCACTAAGGTTCTGTGTGGAAGCTGTAAACCTACACTAGCCAACTAGCTACTAAATATAAGAACGCATTTTTTGGTCCCAAAACAAAGACTCAAGTCAGGGGATCCAAAAAATAAAAACACAACACCCAAACACCCCAAAAAAGGAGGGGTGAAAACAAGGTGGGCATCTACTAAGTGCCAACACTGCACTGCCCACCCACATCTAAAAAGCAGAGGTTCTGAGAGGGGCAGGCAGGGGGGGAGGTCATAATATAGCAAGACTCATTAGAAGAAACAACATTACTAAGGTGAGTAATTTTTCTTCAAACAACATGAAGTCTTGCTATTAGACATATGCAGACTACACAGCAGTACCTCCATGGAGGGGGACAGAACCTACTTAGGAAATAGGCTCTGAAGCAGCTGTGTTAAACCGAGCATCACTCCTAGCCTGGATGTCCAGGGAGTAATGCTTGTAAAAGTGTGAACTGTTTTCCAGGTAGCTGCTTGACATATCTCTAGGATAGGATGTCCCTGGCAGCAGCCAGAGATGCAGCTGTACCTCTGGTAGAGTGAACCCTCAGGCCTGAGGGAGGGACCTTACCCAGTTTTTCATAGCAAAATTGGATACAAGAGACAATCCACCTGGCAATGGATCTTTTAGTGGCAGGTTTCCCTTTACCCACCTCACCATAAGTGAGGAACAGTTGGAGGGAGTCAAACCTGTGACCCTTGGTACATTCTATGTAGTAACTAAGGGCTCTTTTGACATCTAAATCTGGCAGTCTCCTCTCGCCAGAGGAGGAAATGGTCAGTGAAGTACACAGGGAGAGACATAGATTGATTAAGGTGGAAGTCTGAAACCACCTTAGGCAAGAACTTTCTGTTAGTCCTGAGGACCACCTTATCTCTATGAAAGGAGATAAAATCAGGCTCCACTGACAATGCTTGTAATTCACTTATGCACCTGGCAGAAGTGATGGCTACCAAAAACACAGTTTTCCAAGTCAAGTACTTAAGCTCTGCTGAAGACAAGGGCTCAAAAGCGGGTTGCATAAGCTGGGCGATGCAAATATTAAGATCCCAGACAGGGGCAGGGTCCCTGAATGGAGGGTTGGTATGAAGCAACCCCTTGAAAAACTTGGAGAATACAGGATGAGCTGAAAGAGAAGAGGGTTTACCTACTGATAAGAAAGCAGACACGGCTGCCAGGTGTACTTTTAGGGTAGCTGGTCTCAGCCCCAAAGTATTCAAATGCACCATATAATCCAGGACTATGGGTAAGTCAGCAGATTCTGGTGAAATGTGCTGGCCAGAGCACCATATGGAAAACCTCTTCCATTTGGAATTATAAGTAGCTCTGGTGGAGGCTTCTAGAAGCCTTCAAAATATCCAATACACCTTGGGAGAGGTGTAGGTCAGCAACTCTAACTCTTCAAGAGCCAGGCCTTGAGATTGAGTGACTTGAGATTCGGTATAAACTCTCCCTGAGCACAGGATAACAGGTTGTGATTCCTGGGAAGGCACAGGGAAGGTGGACTGCTAAGGACATAAGGAGGGTACCAGGGCTGTCTGGCCCAATCTGGAGCAATCAGAATCATCTTGCAGGGTTGAGATCTGATTTTGACTAGCACCTTGAACAGAAGGGGAAGGGGAAAAGCATAGAGAAACTTCCTTCCCAACTGAGAAGGAAGGCATCCAGAGACTGAGCCCAACACTGGGGCCTGCAGAAAAAAGGGAAGTTGGTGATTGTCTGGGGCTGCAAAAGATCTATCTGTAGGGTGCCCCATCTGGCAAATACTACCTCCAGTACTAGGGGATCCAGAGACCATTCGTGATGGCCTGGGAAATCCTGCTGAGAGCATCTGCCAGGACATTGTCCTTGCCTGGAAGGTGAACTGCCGTAAGGAAGGTGTTCAGGGAATAAGCCAGAGACCACAACTTCATTGCTTCGGTGCACAAGGCCGTAGACCGAGTGCCTCCGTGCTTGTTGATGTACCACATTGTAGTGGTGTTGTCTGTTCTGACCTGTACAACTTTGTTCTAAACAGATGCGGAAAAAACTTGAAGTGCTAGAAAAACTGCTCTGAGCTCCAACAGGTTGATGTGGAGCAGAGATTCCTGAGGGGACCACAATCCCTGGGTAGTGAGGTCGCCCATGTGAGCTCCCCACCCCAAGAGGGATGCATCTGTAGTAAGGATTAAGGAGTGAGACTGAGGGGTGAAGGGGACCCCCCTGTCTGAGATTGCTCTGGTCCTGCCACCACTGAAGGGCTTGGATCAGGGTTCGAGTCACTTGGATCAATTTGGTTAGAGGGTCTCTCCTTTGAGACCAAAAGGCTCTCAAATGGAACTGGATGTCCCTCATCTGAAACCTTGCTCCCTGCACTACTGCTATAGAAGCAGCCATGTGCCCTAGAAGCTGCAGAAAATGCCTTGCTGGTTGAGAGACCTGCAGGGTGAAAGAGGAGGCCAGAGAGACCAGGGTCCTTGCTCTTTCCAGAGGAAGGAAGGCTCTGGCCTCTTTTGTGTTCAGTTCTGCCTATGAAGGTGAGAAGCTGGACAGGCTCTAGAACTGACTTTGGAAGACTGAGAAGGAAACCTAGAGATGTGAGAGTTGCTGAGTTACCTGAAGGTGTAGTTTGATTGGTCTGGAGACTGGCCTACTATGAGCCAGTCATCCAGGTAAGGAAAGATGGCAATCTTTGCCTTCTTAAGTGGGCAACTACTACTGCCAGGCATTTTGTGAATACCCTTGGGGCAGAGGTGAGGCAAGGGCATTGCTCTGAACTGGTAATGGCCTGAGGGCAGTCCGAACCTGAGGTACTCTGATGGGAGCTTCTGATAAGAACATGGAAGTAGGCATCCTGAGGTCCAGGGACGCTAACCAGTCCCTGGCCTTAGAGAAGGTAAAATAACTCCCAGAGTCACCATTTTGAATTTTGGTTTTAAAAGGTGTTTGTTTAGGTATCTAAGATCCAGGATGGGCCGCCATTCTCCTGTCTTTTTTGGGGTAAGGAAGTACCTGGAGTACAACCCTTTGCCCTGGTGTAGGGGTAGAACCCTTTCCACAGCTCTGAGAGCCAGAAGGGTAGAAACTTCTGTTTCCAGGGCAAGTGCCTCTGATGGATTTGCAGGTGGAAAGGACCTGGCTCTCATCTTTGGAAATTTGTTGAAGCTGAGAACCAGTCCCTGGCTTACTACTTCCAGGACCCACTTGTCTGATGTTAGAAACTTCCAGTCCTGGACAAAGTAAGCCAGCCTGCCCCCTACAGGTAGAGGAGAATCGGCCCTGGCTACCCCATCAGGGTGCCTGCTTGGCAGGGGCTTTGGGCTGAGGGGTGGAAGCAGGCTTGCTTGTACCCCGTCTGCCTCTCCCTCTAAAGAACCCCCTCTGGGCATAAGCAGAAGAGGAGGCCTGGGCTTGCAGTAGAAAGGTCTATGAAAAGGCCTGCCCTGCCCCTGGGATGCTGCCTTTGAGGAGTGGCCTGCTTTTCCTTGGCCTGTGCACTCCTATAGGTGGTCCTATATTCATCCATTTTCTTCATGTAATTCTCTGTCTGCTCCCCAAACAGAGAATTGCCCAAAACAGGAAAATCCATGGCCTTAGACTGGGTATCCTGTGACAGGGTAGTACATCTGAGCCAGGCCATTCTACGAAGAGCCACAGATGTAGCCATGACTCTTGATGAAACATCATTAGAGTCCACTGCAGCATGAAATTGCACCTTGGATATCTCAATAACATCCATAGCCACCTGTTCCAGTTCCCTGGCAAACTGGTCAGGGACTTGTTTTGCTTGAGCCAGCACAGTATCCCATCTGGATTTCTGGTACCTAGCAGCATAAGCCATGTAGTTATCCTGTCTGAGTCCCAAAGATGCTGCCATGTACTGCTTCTTTGCCATAGCATCAATCTTCCTAGAGTCCTTCTCAGGGGGGTGTGAAGCTAGGGGAATATTAGCCTTGTCACAGGCTGCAGCCTGCACTACCCCCACATGGCTGCATTGCTGAGTGAGGAAATCAGTGTCGGAACCTGATAGAGTATACCTCTTGTCCATCCTTTTATCCACAGGAGGTATAGTGTGAGGAGTTTTTAAAACTTTTACTGTCTGTTTCCGAAAAGATTTGTGCAAAGGGATAGACAGTCTCCTAGACTCTGGAATATCCATAATTTCTACAAAGTCAGGTTCCTCTTGGTCATCAACAGCTTCCTCAACAGGGAGCTGCAGAGTTTCAGCAACTTTCTTATAAAAAATGAAATGAGAAGGGGACTCAGAAAGCCTGGGAGGAGAAACCCCTAAGGGTCTATCTGGAGAGATGTCCGGTTCAATGGGCACATCCAGATCTTCAAAACCATATTCACTCTCCTCATATTCCCTTCCCTCCTCCGGTTCATAAAAATCCTCAAAATCATAATCTTGAACTGGTGGAACCGGCCGAACCGAGCGCCTACCTGATGGTGTCGGTTCGGTCGGATGGGAAAGAGACTGGACAATTTGAATTGCTTTAGCTATTTCTTCAGCAGTTGGGGAGAGAACTTTTGGCTCTACACTAACTGACTTTCTAGTCCTTTTTGCTGGAACCGGCTCCTCAGAACCGGCTCTTCGTTTGCCCGAGGAAGTATCGCCTTGGTCAGAGGGCACTCCCTCCGGTTCGGTTGGTACCGCACCGGGCTGGCCATCTGGGTCAGCGGACATTTGGGCCTCCCTTTCCCTGAGCCTACCAACTCTCTTGTCTATGGTGGCAGCAGGGAAATTCTTACAAATGTGGCAATCTGAATCGAGGTGGTCAAACCCCAGACAATAGACACATGTGGTGTGTGGGTCAGCCTTAGCAAAAGCTTCCCCACAAACACTACATTGCTGAAACCCAGTGGGCCCGGTTTTTCTTTTGGATTTCTCAGACATAATGCCAGCCTAACCAAACTTGCCCGTTTATGGCAATCCGCCAAGCAAGACACCCTTATCGGTTCCCAACCGTGTCACGGGTAGTGGAAAAAACCGTAATGAAATCCGTTTTTTTTAGAACCGATAAGAACCGGGAACCGCACTCTAAAAAAGGACTAGTAATTTTATAAACAACCTGATCGGTTCAAACCGAACCGATAAATGTGTTACAAGTTCCACACAGAAAAATCAATGCAAAACCTATCTATTACTTACGTTGCCACAGACAGAGCTTGAACCGACTGATTGCGTTTTAATTTTGGTTAATTTTTACTGAAAACCGATAAAATAACACTTTTTAAACCGAGAAATGAACCGAGCAGAAGGAGAAATCTCCGGAGCGACTGTTCAGTGAGGTTGAGTAAAGAATCTGACTGTTTGAGTTTGAAGAACAACAGACAGAATTTTCAACCGAGCTCGTGCTCAAAGTTCCATGCCTGGCATGGAAAGTTAACTCTTTCACCTCCGGAGCAGTTCGGAAGGTTGGGACTCACTGCATATGTCATAATATAGCAATACTTCATGTTGTTTGAAAGAAAGATTTAGTAGGGCGGCGAGGGGGGTAGCGATGGCGGGGGCAGATAGGAAGAGGAGTTTGTTATCTAGACCATCGGGGGATTTGCCTTTGGAGGGATTCAGGGAGAGAAGGGCATCTAGGGTTTCGGTGGGGGAGATGTGTCTGAAGGAAAAGGGGTTCCTACCAGATGGTAGGGGGATAGATGACTGGGTGGTGGGTGTGGTTATAGATGTATGGGCGGTGGGGGTGGTTGCAGGAGGTAGGAAATCGAGGAGGGCCAGGGCGCAAGTAGTGAAATAGGAATTAAACTCCGAGGTTATCTTCAGGGGGTCGGAGAGGAGAGTGCCTTGGGTGAGGAGGAGAGGTGGGAGGCTTGTTGTTTGTGGGGAGAAAAGGGGAGTTGATGACTTTCCAGAATTTAGATGGTCTCCCAAGATTTGCATTTAGTGTGTTGCTGAAATATTCAGCCTTAGCTAAGCGGATGGCTTTTGTGCATTTGTTGCGGAGCATGCGGTAGGTGATATAGTTGCTTGGGAGGAGTGTAGATTTGAAGTTTCGCCAGGCCTTGTCACGGGATTGTTAGCAAGCAATCAGCCCTGGGGATATCCAGGGTAGGTGAGACCCACAGACTCTAGCCCGGCGCATGGGGGCGTGTTTGTCCCAGGCGGTGAGGAAGGTGTACCGAAAGTGCGTAAGGGCCGAATCCATGTTGGAGGAGCTTGAGCACGGGACCCAATTTGAGTGAGCAAGATCTTCCAGGAGGGGGGAGAGGTTGAGGAATTTATATGACCGTTGGAATATAAATTTGGGAGGGGATTTAACTCTGTGGATTTTGTGGACCAAGTAGATTAGGTGGTGGTTGCTAATGGAATCAGGGAGGAGGCCTGAACTGATGACACAGTGTGGGTGGGATGTAAGCGCCCAGTCTAGTAGGGAGTGATTACCGGACTTATGGTTTGAGCATGTGGGTTCCGTAATGGTTTGACTAAGGTTGAGAGCGGTTATCTCAGTTTGGGTTTTGTTAAAGGTGGGTACTAGCCAGTTGTGGTTAAAGTCACCCATGACGTATAGTTCACCCAACTGGGCAAGGGATGAGAGCTGGCACAGTAGGTCAGTGACTATTGTGGTTGGTGTGCCTGGGCAGCAGTAAATACCTGCCACAAAGATAGGTAACGAGGAGGGAGGGGACAGTTTTACCATAAGAAGCTCGTAAGCTTTGGGTTCAGCTTTTGTCAGAGAGACAGTGAAGTGTAGGGCTGATCTGATATAGATAGCCACCCCCTCCGCCTCTGGCAGGCCTGTCTTGCCTTGTTATAGTGAACCCCGGAATAGCAATGATATTATCTGGTAGGCTGGCGTTTAGCCAGGTCTCAGATAGGATTATTATGTCGGGGGCATGGTGGGCGGCTAGGACCTGAAGCTGATCGAGCTTAGGGGCTAGGCTACGAATGTTTAGATGGAGAAGGTGTAAGCCTCGGGGGAGGTAGCCTGGGCGAGTGTTAGTGCTGGCCTTGGCTGATGGGTTAGGTATGCGGTGGGCTGGGCCTGTGGTGAGGGTTGCGCCGGGGTTAGGGTGTATATCCCCTGCAGCCAGAAGGAGTAGGGCAATGGTTAGGTGGCAGCATAGAAGCAGGAGAGACCGGATTTTTCCATGCTGGTGGGGGTGCCAGAAGGGTGGGCTGGGTGGTGGGAGTGGGTAATGGAGTGGGAGAGAGAGGCCAGAAGGCAGCCGAAGGAGTAGGTCGAGGAGGAGAGAGGTGTGGGGAAATGGGACCAGGAGATAGCTGGGATGGGTGAAGTGGACTTAATGGGGGCATTTATAGGATGGGTCAGGATAGCCGGTGGGGGGGTGCTGGGAAGCAGCTTAGGAAGGGAATTAAAATGGGAAGGGACAGTAAAATGAGGGAGATCAGAAGTACAAGGGTTATTGATGGGGGCATTTTACCAGATTTGGGGAATGGATGCCCAGGCATAGTGCCTTGGTGGTTTCAGGGTGGTGAGTTACAAGTAACCTGATTGCCCCTCAGAAAGCGTAGATACCACTGTGGACTAGTGCTACTGTCACGGACTCTGGTGGACAGGGTATAAGGTTCAAGACCCTATCAGGGCAGTTGGGATAGGACCTGGCTCAGAGCAGGGATCCTGGTTTAAGATGACTTAGAGCGGGCAGGGTTTGGGCCAGAAAACAGGGTTGAAATAGTGACTCCTAGTGGCCAAAGGAGTTAGTGACAGGAAGGGAGCGGGTCAGGCGATAGGGCCGGGGTTAGTGAGTAGGGCTAGCCAGATGGCGGGGTGAGGGTGAGGCATAGGCAGAGGTGGGAGCAAGGAGAGGAGTAGCCTATTCAAGTAGAGAGATCACAGGAAGCAGGAGGGGATGTCAGTGGGTAGGCTGAGGTGGAATGGTCTGAGGGTCCCTCTAGTGGCTAGCAGGTATAACCTGCAAATGGAAAAGTGGGGACTTGGTAAAACCAAAAGACAGGAAGTGATGTCATAAGACAGCACCTATATAAGTAGTGATGACCCAGGGTGGGTGGGGCAGTCGACACCCCTTACAAGGGTGCAGCTGTAGAGGTACTTTAATTACCTCTTCTCGGCACCCACAGTGATCCCCATTCCTGGAGGGAGCTCTGGAAGGCTGGTGGGCTGGTAGCTGTGGGCTTCTCGAGGGGAGGTAGCGAGGCATCTATGGTAGGAGGAACAAAGCAGCTAATTAGGATGCAGCGGGAGATCAGGGTTTGCATTTGTTAGCTGCGCCTGTACAATTTGTATCCCAACTGAAACGCTACCTCACACTTGCAAGGATATCCTAGGGAGTTGAAATCAGCAATGGCTACAGGTAAAAGAGCTAAAACTGCTATAATAACCACAGTACTGAAATAAATGTAGTTGCTAGAGTGCCCCCCCAGCAGTAGTCCTAACATGAAAGCAGTTGTAAAAGCAATTTAAAAGACTGAGATGGCATTCCAGCATTCCCGCTGTGTAAATGACAACGTTTGGCTAAATTACAGTCTCTCAATACCGTAGCAGTTCAGAAAGAACCCCCCTTATAAGGGTGCAGCTGTAGAGGTACTTTAATTACCTCTTCTCGGCACCCGCGGTGATCCCCGCTCCTGGAGGGAGCTCTGGAAGGCTGTGGGCTGAAGCTGTGTGGCTTCTCAGGGAGGGTAGCGAGGCCTCTTCTCGGCACCCACGGTGATCCCAGCTCCTGGAGGAAGCTCTGGAAGGCTGGTGGGCTGGGAGCTGTGTGCTTCTCGAGGGGAGGTAGCGAGGCCTCTTCTCGGCACCCGCGGTGATCCCCGCTCCTGGATGGAGCTCTGGAAGGCTGGTGGGCTGGGAGCTGTGAAATAGGGGACAGCATCTTACAGGCCATCTCAGAGTTCCGTAGTGAAATGCGTGACTCCATTGGGGAGCTGAGGGCAGACATCGGGACTCTCCAGTCACGCATGGCAGAGGCTGACCACCAAATCTCTGCTTATACCTCCCAACTAGAGTCAATAGAGGACAGTTTGCGATCTCTCCTAACAGAGAAAATCCATATGGCAGTTAGGCAGGAGGATGTGGAAAACTGAAGCCGCTGAAAAAATATTCATATATATGGCTTACCCAAGGGAGAGGAGGGGTCCGACCCAGTGGCCTATTCAGACTATCTCCTCCGCCTAATCTTGAACCTGGATCCAGAATTCACCATAGACATTGAGAGGGCACATCGTGCCCTGGGCCCAAAACCTTCACATGTGGATGCCAGACCTCGTTCCTTTGTAATTAAACTGCAGAGCTACCAAACGAAGGAGCAAATATTTAAAAAAGCATGGCAGATGGGCCTCACGATGCTGGGGTCACACCGTCTTATATTAGGTAATGATTACGCTCCACACACAAAAAATGAGGAAGGAATATGCGCCTTTATTTTGCCTGCTTCGTGCACAGAAAATCAAATTTCGCACGCCCTACCCATCAAGACTGTCAGCGCCACTTCCTTTGGGTACAGTCTCCTACACCATGGCTCAAGAAGCGGTCATGGACCTGTTTGCCAGGAGCATCCTTAAAGAAAAACCAGCAGCATTCCTGAGACAGAAATCAGCCCTGAAAATACAGCGGGAGCCAGATGAACACTTATGCAAAGCCCCGCTTGCTGACCTACTTGAAAAGCTTCATCAATATCGAAATCCCACTCTGTCCACCTGAGGGATGATGGTAGGCTTGTACTGAGCTTTCTCTAATTTCCTTCCTGTCTGGGCCTGTTTGTTTACCCTCTGGCCCGGTCCTGCTAGTTTAGGGGGTTATTGGGGAGGGGATGTTCATATAGTCCTGCCTCGAGGCTCCTGATTACTATATTTACTCCCAGGCAGCCAACATCAGAAAAATCAAAATCACCCGAACTTTATTAGCTGCATTCTGGGAAGTGTAACCATTCGATGGCAGGGGATAACCCAGGCTGAATGGTTAGGAAAATTAATCCTTTTTCTAAAACACAGGATGCCATGGCAATGGGATGGACTCCCCTCCAAGGGCTTTGATTTTGGCCTTTCCTCTTATTCCCCTGAACTGAGGCCCCTTCAGATTTTGCTGTGTAGGGGTGGCTGGCAGGACTTTGGGTGGGGAGGGCCTGGAGGGATGGAGGGGATGGCTTGGTGACGACTCTGTCTCCCTCGGGCCAGTGGTGGCTCCAAACCATTCCGATTTAAATAACTGCTCTGGATTGGGCTCAAATAAAGTCCCAGGATTTAGGGAATTATGTTTTTGATCCATAGTGGTTACCTATATGGAGGCAGCCATGAGTATATCTAAGTCAACATTTTATTTGGAGATTTTTATTGCCTGAAGGTCATGGGTGCAGGAGATCCTTACTTTCAGTATAAGGCTCGCTTTTTGAGGGACTAGAATAACCTTTTAAGGAGACTTGAAGGAGAAGGGGATGAAATCTTGTGGCACCTAAAAACAAGAGAGACTTGCCTGGCTCTGAAACTCCCCTTTCACACCTTGTTTTCCTTTCAGTTATCAAAGGTGACATGTAGAAATGCCGATTCATATGCTGACCGGGAAGGGCTGATTGTCTGTTCCCTTGGAATAGCTCCTCCCTACGACATACATTGGCATCAACCGGGGATAAGATGACATTCTTACATCTGCGGGAGGGCGGGCCAGGGAAACAAAACATTGCAGGCTATGCTGGTCTAATCCTCTTTCTTTGGGTGATCCTTGGACCCCTTGTGTGGCTTTTCTCCCACCGGGGGATTAAAAGGAACCCAAACTTCACATCATTCCCATGTAGGGAGCAGTTTGAGGCTTCATGGAAGTGTCTATGGATAGTCACTTCACAGGTGGGAGTCAATATGTTTATAGTTCAAATATTCAAGTTATTGCAGTTCACTATGTTCTTATCCCTACATAGGGATCTGTTGTTATGTTTATTTTTAGACCCGGTAGTTATAGGGGTCTTGTTACACATAATTTTAGAATTTAAAAGTTGTGTCTTATTAAAGGGGTATACGGAGGGGTAGGGCTTAACTTGGTTTATTTTTGAGATGATAACGGAAGGGATAATTGGAGACAGAGTTGTGGGGGGGTTTGTTGAGAAAGGAAAAAAACACACATGCTCAACCGATGTATACAATATGAAATCTTTATTTCAACAGGAACAGGCAGGGGTCCCATCAACGGCTCCTTTCTATCATGTTTTGGTCCTCTTTGGGGCGGTGGTCTGGTCGGGTGGAAGGGCTCTTCTCCTGGGAACGAAAACAACAACAAAAGTTACTTAAGATATCATGACTACTTCACCAGTAAAAACCTTTTCCCAGAACATTAATGGTCTGCAAAACCCAATAAAGCGTTCATGCTTTATCCAATATATTAAAAAACAAAATGACCTTTTTGTGATCCAAGAAACACACCTTTCAGATGACGAACACAAAAAGTTAAATTGGGGAGGGAGGTATAGGGTCTTTGCTTCCTCTCACCCTGGTGGTCATTGTAGGGGAGCAGCCATTCTGGTTCCTGCCTCCATCCCATTGGAGATAACCCAGTCCTATATGGACAACCAGGGCCGGTTTGTAATTCTACATGGGAAACTTTATTCCCAGGAGGTAACCCTGGTGAGTACTTATCTTCCCCCTATGTCCAAACGCACAGTAGTCCACCACTTGATGGCAAAGGTTATGGACCTTCTCCAGGGTCAACTAATTTTAGGTGGGGATCTAAATATAACTATGTCAGCCCATTTGGATACCTCCAACCAGTCCAAAGATGCCAATCAGGAACAGCTAAATACCTAAAAAACACAATGGAACATTTGGGAATAGTAGATGTTTGGTGCCATCTTTTCCCCCGAACCTGGGTTTTACTTCTTTTCGAATAGGCACCATATTTATTTGAGACTAGACTATTTTTGGGTAACCTGTGAACACCTAGGTATAGTCCAGGATATCACTATCAATCCCATGGTCCTTTCTGACTACCATCCCCTCATACTTAGATTAGATCTGGGAAGGCTGAAAAAATTATCATTATGGCATTTTAACTTGATCTTATTGAAAGATTAGCAATACGTGGACAATATTAAGAAACAAATTCCTCTTTTTCTTTTCAGAAAACACTTCTCCTGACATATCGAAGGCCCTGATCTGGGATGCCTTCGGGGGGGACTATAGAGTATGCCTCCAGATGATGGGAGTTAGAATTCAAATATAATACCCTGCTGGAACACTTAGGAACTTACCAATTATTATACACAAAAGGGGACCATGAGGTCCAACCAAAAATTTGATATACAAAAGCAGAACTACAGAAATTAATGGGTCTCAAGATTCAACAAGTCCTCTTATACCTAAAACAGACTAGGTATGAGGGTGGTCTCAGGGGTTCTTGAAGACTTGCCCACCGCCTTCGGGGACAGAAGGGCACCTCTACAATCTTAAAGATCAGGGATCCCATTTCTGGGAGACTTTCCCACCAAGAGGTGGATATTTCCCGCTCCTTTGTCAATTTTTACCTACACTTATACCAGGGTGACGACACATTCACCCCAGAAGAAAGACAGTCATTCTTGAGAAACCTCCCCTTCCCCCACCTTACCGGAGCCCAAAGGGCCCTACTGGAGTCCCCCTTTATTTTGGATGAAATCTCCTACTGCATTACATCTCTTTCATCCCACTGTTGCCCAGGACCTGACTGGTTCCTGGGTGAATGGTACAAGATATTCAAAAATGAGATCTCTGCTAGGTTACTCTCCACATTTAGAGAGGTGGCAGAGGGTCCCCCCCCCCCGATCCTATGCCACTTTAGCCACCCTTTTAAAACAAAACAACAGTCCTACCAACCTCTCATCTTACTGCTCGATTTCAATCCTTAACACGGATTACAAACTATTTACAGTCATTTGGGCTTCCAGATTGGACAAGATGTTACCCTGTCTAATCCATAAAGATCAATCCATTTTTATTAAGAACAGAAACACTTCAGATAATATCCGTAGAACTTTAGTACTCAT
The DNA here is from genome assembly GCA_016271365.2 of Neoceratodus forsteri. Lineage (NCBI taxonomy): Eukaryota > Metazoa > Chordata > Ceratodontiformes > Ceratodontidae > Neoceratodus > Neoceratodus forsteri. The sequence continues at coordinate 1,063,451,273 of CM028134.1, read as the reverse complement.
TGAATACATCCTGGAACGGCGGATTCCAGCGGCAGTCATTAGCTTGGACGCAGAGAAGGCCTTCGACAGGGGTAGAATTACACAAATTGTTCAGTTGTGTTTAAACTTGGAATCTGAGGCAGGGAAATCAGTGCAAGATAAATGGCATACAGAAATTAACCAGGTATTATCAGAAGGAGACTGGGGAAAATGTGGATAGGGGTATTTTATACCACTGCTTCCCGCTCCTGGAGGGACTTTAGGTGGAGGTTAACCATCAGATGCTTTCATACCCCAATTATTACTAAGTATTTTGGTTCACACCCATCTGATAAATGTTGGAACAGCTGTATGGAGGTGGGCACCTATATCCATATCTTTTGGACATGTCCTCAAGTGACTAAATACTGGGGAGAAATAGCAAAAGAAGTGGGAAATATACTTAAAATGTCTATCCCAAGAGAATTTCAATATTGGATATTGGGGTTATCTCCGCTGGAAATGAAGTCAAAAACGAAAAAAGCTATCTATATAACATTTTGGTGGCAGGAGCCCTCAATGCTCTTACACAGAGATGACTAACCCCAAATGCTCCCACAATCAGTAATTGGCTGGAAAACTGCTCAAGAATTCTACTTATAGAACAAATGACAGCCAAGAGAAGGCTCAAAAAAGATAAATTCATGAGGAGATGGCTCCCTTTTTTCCACTACTTGGCAGCCAGACAAAATACGAATGTACTCAAAATTCTAGCAGAACAAGACTAAATAATCCCTGAAGGTACCCTCATAGAAACATAGAAACATAGAATTTGATGGCAGATAAGGACCACTTGGCCCACCTGGTCTGCCCATTTCCCTACCTAATGGATAAGCTGCAGATCGTAATTAACCAACAGCCTACTTCCTCCTACCCCCCCACTAGAATTGCCTTATGTCTGTCCCATGAATTCTTGAATTCCCCCACTGTTTTTGACTCTACGACCTCCTCGGGAAGGTTGTTCCATGTATCCACAACCCTCTCTGTGAAGAAATACTTCCTCACATTACCTCTGAGCTGTACCCCTCATCTTCAAATTGTACATCTCTTTTTCTGAAAGATGCTACCCTCTTGGACTTTGTTGATTCCCTTGAGGTATTTGAAAGTTTCTATTATGTCCCCCTCTCCCTCTTTTCCTCGAGGCTATACATCTTTAGTTCTTTTAGTCTTTCTTCATACGTTTTCTGATGCAGACCCTGTATCATTTTGGTTGCCCTCCTCTGGACAGCCTCCACCCTGGTCTATGTCTTTGTGGAGAAGGGGTCTCCAGAACTGTACACAGTACTCCAGATGTGATCTTACCAACTGTCTGTACAGAGGGCCAACAACTTCCTGTTTTCTACTGGTGATGCCTCTCCCTATGCATCCCAGTATCCCCCCAGCCCTCCTTACTGCCTTCTCACATTGCTGGTCCACCTTTAGGTTGTCTGATATGACTACCCCCAGGTCCCTTTCCATTTTTGTTGTTGTCAGTATCTCACCCCCATTGTGTATTCTTCCCTGGGTTTTGTCTCCTAATGGATTACTTTGCACTTTTGCATTGAATCTAAGCTGCCATACATTTGACCATTCCTCCAACCTTGCCAAGTCCCTTTTCATCCTTTCCACCCCACCTTGTGTATCAACCCTGTTACAGATCTTTGTGTCATCTGCAAAGAGACATACTTTCCTTCCAGTCCCTCTGCAATGTTACTTATAAAGACATTAAAAAGGACCGCCCCAGTACTGAACCCTGCGGTACCCCACTAGTAACCCTCCTTTCTTCACTGTGGACTCCATTTACTATTACCTGCTGTGTTCTGTTGTCTAACCAGTGTTTTACCCAGGCTACCACCCTAGGACCCACTCCCAGGCTGGCTAATTTGTTTTTTAATCTTTTGTGCGGGACTGTGTCAAATGCCTTGTTAAAGTCTAGGTAGGCCATGTCCACAGCCCCTCCCTGGTCTACTGCTTTGGTCACCCAGTCAAAGAAATCGATTAGATTTGTCTGACATGACCTTGCCGCTGTGAATCCATGCTGCCTTGGGTCCTTCGCCCCACTGGCCTCCAGGTACTCAACAATTCTTTCCTTCAGAAGTGATTCCATCATTTTCCCTACCACTGAAGTCAAACTGACAGGTCTGTAGTTTCCTGCCTCTGTCTTGCTCCCACTTTTGTGAAGGGGAATCACATCTGCCCTCCTTCAGTCCTCAGGTACCACCCCATCCTCCCATGATTTGTTAAAAAGGGTAGTCAGTGGTGTTACTAGTTCTTCCCTTAGTTCTTTTAAAATACTGGGGTAAACCCCATCAGGCCCCATTGCTTTATCCACCTTCAGTTTTAAGAGTTCTGTCAGAACCCTTTCTTCTGTGAAAGGACTAATATCAACCCCTCTATCCAGAGTGTTTCTATTGACCAGATTAGGTATTTCCCCCTGCTTTTCCATTGTGAATACTGAGCAGAAGTATACATTCAGTATCCCTGCTTTTTCACTGTCGCTCTCTGCCCAGCCACCTTCCTCTTTGTTCAGCCTCAATATCCCTGCCTTAGTCTTTCTTTGCTCCCTAATCTACCTATAAAAGGTTTTATCCCCCTTCTTAACCGAGTTGGCTATCTTTTCCTTGGTTTGGGCCTTTGCTAGTCTGACTGCCTTACCCTCTTCCTTCTGCTTTAACTGGTACAGTTCTCTGTCCTGCTCCTTCTGTGTTTCCTTATACTTCCTGAATGCTAATTTTTTTTCCTTACCTTCCCCGCCACTTCTTTTGAGAACCATAGTGTTTTTTCTTTCATTTTGATTTGTTTATTTGCTTCACACAAAGACTTGTTGCCTCTGTGATGGCGGTTTTGATGTTTCCCCATTGTTGCTCCACCCCACCTTCTTGCCTGTTTGCTAGTGCTTTTCTGAGGCACTCTCCCATTTTGACAAAATCAGCCCTCCTGAAGTCCAGTACCTTCACTTTTGTGTGGCTTGATTCTACAGCTAAGTTTATTGTGAACCACACTGGTGGTCGCTTGTTCCCAGATGGCTACCCACTTCAAGATCAGAGATCCTCTCTCCATCCCCATTTGAGAGTACCAGGTCTAAGATTGCTCTCTCCCAAGTGGGTTCCAAACTAGCTGTCTGAAGCATGCCCCTGTAGGGTATCGAGACTGGCTCTGCTCTGGATGTGGCTGCCAAAGGTGCTCCAGTCAACATCTGGTATATTCAGGTCCCCATCAGCAATATCTCCTCTTTCTCTGCCATCCCAAGGATGCCTTCTATCATTTCTTGTCCATTTCTCCCTGAGACGGGGGTCTGTATACAACCCCTATGCGGATTGCGGAGCCATTTCTAGTCTCCAGGGTGACCCACAGTGCCTCCTCTCCTCTCTGTTTACCCTTTAGTTCTGTTGCTTTTATCCCTTACTTTACATAGAGAGCTCCTCCTCCTCCTCTTCTTCCCCCCGTCCCTCCCATAGATTGTGTACCCTGGTATGTTGACATCTCAGTCATGGTTCTCTGAGTACCATGTTTCTGTGACTTTCACAATATCCAGGCATCCCTCTTCCATCAAGACCTCGACCCCTTAACTATCTTTCTATTCAGAAAATTAAAGAATTCCACCAGATAAAGAAGATATTACCATAAAATGAATTCCTGGAATAGTGTTGTATTATGATTTTTACGTTGGGAAGGGGGGAGTGAATGTTTAAAGTAGTAAGTGTCAAATTTTACTTTAACTGGTATTTATGTTTTTGTATATTTTAAGATGTATTTTTAAGTTATGTTTATCATGCAGTATACAACGAGTAAGACGTTTTGTGTTGTTTACTGTGTAAGTGTTGTGTGTTATATACTGAAAATCTCAATAAAATATAATTAAAAAAAAATAAAGGAGAATCACTGCCAGGTTTCTTCCCAACAGCTCTTTATTCCAGCACCTGCACTCCAAATGATTTCAGGAGTACAGGGGTCCCATCCTTCACCAAATAAACAAAGCAGCTCCACGAGGCTATCTAAACTTTTTACAGTTCACCCAATTCTGGACCTCTCGAGCAGACTAACTGTTATACAGGCAGTACAAGCAGGTTATTTTCACGTCTGAAACTTGGATGATTTACCAAAGCAGATCTTTCCCTTGAAAATTCAACAGACTCCTGGCTCACTGGCACTGGTAAGCCCAAACTCTTTCTTTTCCTTTTCTGGGTTACCCTTTCCTCCATCTCTCTATCTGTCTGGCTCTGGTCAGCTGCCCAATCTCCGGCGCGGAGAAGCGTGCTGCCTTCCTCCACCTGGCCCCTGGACCTTGGCCCAAATCTCGAGGGGCACCAGGATTTTTCCTTCCCGACCCAGACCCTGTAACCCATATTCTCACCTCCCACATGGAATCTGAACACGCCGGTGCACCAAGCACTTCCCGCACCTGTCCCCTTACTACGGCCATGTACGTTCTCTCTCTCCCTACTGGTGCTGAGGCCTTCAGACCCGGCCTTGCTTCAGTGCCTGAGCTGCACCTCCCAGGCTGCTCTGCCACAAGAGAGTCCTGAGCACTGCCACCGCTCAGGCCCTCCAAGCAGCCCACTCCTCTACCATGGCGCCCTTCCTCTTTACCAAGCTCCCCGATGATCATTCAGGAATGGCCCCAGCCTCCGGTCCACATCCCTGCCAACAGATCCTGGGCTTGTACTAAGTGTAACCCCCTACAAATGGGGGTTCCCAAAAAGTCTTCCTTGAGCTTGCCTAAATGCTCACTGCCAGGCTGGTGTTCTGCATTTTAGTAGATTAAATGTACTGCCAGAGAGTGCCTGTATAGCCTCTGTGTACTGTCTCTTTAAGAGCTGCCTGAATTGCAGTCTTAATTAATCTAAAAGGGAGCTCTGTTAGAAGATGTGCTTGTTTGCTGATCATTTGTTAGAGTAGTAATAATATTGCAGTTTGTTCTAACCTGCCTTCTTTGCAGCAAGGACTGTTCTGTTTATCTCCACCAACTTGGCCCGGGACTGTCAGAATGGGCCAATCAGTACTGTTGGGACTCTAAAATGGAGCCTGCCTACAGGGGCTTGGTGGGGTCAAAACTTGTAGGAATTGTAGTTTTTGCATTTTGGCACCTAAAATAACCTGGAGGGGAAGCCCTTGTTGTGACTGACAGATAGATCAGCAAACCTAACCTTTTGGGTCTTGGGGAAATTCCCAAGCTGCTTGCAGCTAGTTTCAGTTCTGAGTTGGGAAGTGAAGAGATAACAGCTTGAATAATTTTAGCAGCTGCCGTGGTGTAGATTCGCATGGGAGAACTGTGTAAATGCCTGAGTTTTGGTCTGCATGCCTGGCTGCTGTCCCTGAGAGGGAACTTGTGCCTTTTTCGGACTGAATCCGAACTTGGAGAGTGAAGTAAGCCACTGAATTGTGACCAGGCTCCTACCTGAAGAAGACCAAAGGTTTGCTGAATGCGATCAGCCTGTCTGGACTTCTAGCCACCTCTGAACTCACGGATTGTGCAGAGACTCTGTAATTGCGACCGGAGAGTCTTTTGCTTGGTACAGTGGAATTTTCTTACATGTGAATGTGTTATGTGCTTATAGTGGGTCATGATGTGGTTTGAATTGTGTTCTGCTTGCCAGAAGCTGCATTAGAATTTCCTTATGTGTAAATGTGCTGTGTGCTGCTAGTGGGTCATGATTTGGTTCCCCACTGCAGTTTGAATTGTGTTCTGCTTGCTGGAAGCTGCATTGGAATTTCCTTACGTGTAAATGTGCTGTGTGCTGCTAGTGGGTTGGATTTGGTTCCCCACTGTGATTTGAACTGTATTCTGCTTGCTGGAAGCCACATCCAGCCCCACGGACTGAATCCAAAATCTTATTCATTGGGCCTGGGCCTTGCCACACTGGCCCAGCCTGACTACCCGCTGCACAGAGAAAGCCATTGACGAGAGACCTGCCTGGGGATCAGCCCCCTGTTCAACACTTGAACAGGAACAACGCCTCAGTGATTCGTGTGGGTCCCGCTTCTCAGGGCACTCCAGCTCAACAACCTGCAGTCTTGATTTCGTCCTGCCTGTGTCCAATATTGGGTATCATGAGTAAACATCAGGGTAGCTCCCTACAACAACAGCTAAATCTAAAGTGCTGTCATCTGACTGTCTGGTTGCTTTTTCTTTCAAGAACTGAGTCCTCCGGCTCCGGATTACAAGTAGTGTGTGTTGTGCATGTTGCTTTCTCCATCACAGGGCCCCAACCAGCTGCAACATTCCTGGCTAGCCAACTGTCTCCCTACCTGGGTACCCAGAGGTGTGACTGTGTGGGAACTTAAAGCGCATGCATAACTGTTTGATTGATATAGCCTTTAAGCCAATCAACCTGATTACGCCCCTTCCTTGTTCAAGTCCCCTGAATAATTCAGATCTGCCTTTTTGCTGCATTTAACCTGACTGTGGTTCCAGTTTGTGCCAATAGTACTGTACTGTTGCTATTTACTGTGCATAACCTTGTTTTACGGGGGGTCGCCAGGGTTAAGCCAGAGCAAGTGCAAACAATGTGGGTACTGGTATGGTGTACAAGGAGAACTGCGAAAGTGATTATCATTTTTACAGACACAAGGCACATTTGCTTGACCTGGAAGGATGCTACTTCTTTATTCAGCTTTGAGCTGTGTGAGAAATTCTATATTGCACTTGATATCTGCAACAAATGTGCACTTTTGCTTAATTCTGTGGGAGGTGAAACTAACTACCCTTGGTAATTGCTTTTTATTCACATATTTATTTAGTGTTTAACCAAGAAGGGGCTTGCAAACTCTGTTTATCTTGTTAGTAACTTCATAAGGATTTAAATACTGCATTTGGGAAGATCCTTGGAGGTAGCTAGATTGTCTACTAGGATTTTCTGACAGTTAAACTATTTTTAAATAAATTACAGGTAGCTGAGGAGTTGGAAAAGGAGCTTCCAAACTCTGCTTATCTTGGAAGTAACTTCACAAGTGTTGGAATACTGCATTTTGGTTGTCCCTTGGGGGTAGCTGGATTGACTACTAGGATTTTGGGACAGAAACTATTTTTAAATAATTTACTGGTGCGTAGGAGTTTGTGATAGTTAAACTATTTTTAAATAAGTTACTGTGGTTAAGGAGTTGTCATAGCATAACCTGCAGTGTAAATTGAAACACAGACAGCCTTAGGCAGGACATTGTTTTCAGACCAAAACGTGCTGTATTGGAACAGGAAGGGCTGCATCATAACCATTGTCAACAAATTGCCCTGGGTGGAGATATCCAGACTAGATCAGATTACTATAAATTACTGGAAGCTGCAATTTTTACAGACACAAAGCACATTTGCTTGACCTGGAAGGATGCTACTTCTTTATTCAGCTTTGAGCTGTGTGAGAAATTCTATATTGCACTTGATATCTGCAACAAATGTGCACTTTTGCTTAATTCTGTGGGAGGTGAAACTAACTACCCTTGGTAATTGCTTTTTATTCACATATTTATTTAGTGTTTAACCAAGAAGGGCTTGCAAACTCTGTTTATCTTGTTAGTAACTTCAGAAGGATTTAAATACTGCATTTGGGTGGATCCTTGGAGGTAGCTAGATTGTCTACTAGGATTTTCTGACAGTTAAACTATTTTAAATAAATTACAGGTGGCTGAGGAGTTGGGAAAGGAGCTTGCAAACTCTGCTTATCTTGGAAGTAACTTCACAAGTGTTTGCATACTGCATTTTGGTTGTCCCTTGGGGGTAGCTGGATTGACTACTAGGATTTTGGGACAGAAACAATTTTTAAATAATTTACTGGTGCGTAGGGAGTTTGTGATAGTTAAACTATTTTTAAATAAGTTACTGCGTTAAGGAGTTGTCATAGAAAACCTGCAGTGTGAAACAGGAAAAGACAGTCTTTCAAGCAACAGAGGGAGGTGGATCTAGGTTTACGCTTGTTTGTTACAATTCTAACATTTTCAGTGCAGGGAAGAGTTTAAAGTACAGCTGACTTATTTTGGGGCTGACAGCTTTCAGAGCACAAACCACCAGACCTGTTTTGGGGCTGGGAGGTTACCTGTGTCTGACTTGATGTGTGGATTTTCTCTGTTTGATTAGCAGGGTATTTTCTCTGTCAAATTGTTGTGTAGGGCACCTTGCTGACAGGAAGGCACTCATCGCAGCGTGGGTCAGAGCTTTTAGCTGATTGTTTTGTGAGGGCACAGTTTAGGCCCAATCCCTTCCCACCCTCACCCCACCCACCCCTGGAAATAGTTCCTTTATACCTGGGGTTCTGACATTGAGAGACAGGAAGCGATCCTCAGGATCACGAGAACAGCTGCACGGAGTTCGAGCTGATGTCATTGTCCACCTAGGGACAAATGACTTGGCTAATTATGAGATTAGAGCAGTGCAGAAGGACTTTGTAGAATTGGGAGGGCTCAAGATAGGTAGCACACACACAATATCCTTCTGAGGTGCTGCCTGTCAATGGCATGAGTGAGGCGAGGGTACTTTGCACCATGCAGTTTAATGAATGGTTGAAAAATGGTGTGGAGCACAGGGTTTGGCTTCATTGGGGACTGGGATTCCACCTGGAGGGACACCAGCCTATACTAGCAGGATGGTCTGCATCTCTCTGGGAAGGGAACAAGTCTTTTGAGCAATCGTTAAAATGCTTCATTGGCAAGCTTTAAACTAGTCAAGGGGAGGCACTGATAAGCAGCAGAAAATCCCAGCCTCCCTACAAAACAGGGTACTAAATGAGAAAAGACCGAGGTAGACAGGTCAGTGGGGATGCTGCAAAGAAGGTAAAGCCATCAAAATGCAGAGCAATGAGTACCAATGCCTGAAGTCTGAGTAACAAGCTTCCTGAATTAGTGGCCTTGATGGAGGAGGAACATCTGGATATCGTGCAGTCAGAGAAACATGGTACACACAAACCATGACTGGGACATAAACATACCAGGATACACTATCTACAGGAGGGACATGGAGGGTAAAAGAGGAGGAGGAGAGCTTTACATAAGGGAAGGAATCAAAGCAACAGAACAAAAGGGAAAACAGGGAGAAGAAGAAGCACTGTGGGTAAATTTGGAGACCGGCAATGGCACCACAATCCGCACAGGGTTAGACAGACTTCTCAGGGGAGGAAATGGACAAGGAAATGATAGAAAGAATACTAAGAATGGCAGAAAAAGGGGAGATATTACTGATGGGTGATCTGAATATGCCAGATGTTAACTGGAGTGCAGTTGCAGCAGCCACTTCAAAGAGTGGGGTTATTCTAGATGCCCTACAGGGGGCATGCCTTAGACAACTAGTATTGGAGCCCACTCGAGAGGGAGCAATCTTAGACCTGGTTCTCTCAAATGGAGATGAAGAGAGGGTCACAGATGTAGAAGTGGGTAGCCATCTGGGAACTAGCACCACTCGAACAGTATGGTTCACAATAAACACAGCAATAGAGTCAGCCATACAAAGGCAAAAGTACTGGACTTTAGGAGGGCTGACTTGCTAAAATGGGTGAGTGCCTAAGGAATGCACTAGCAAATTGGCAGGAAGGAGGTGGAAGAACAATGGGGAATAATAAAACTGCCATCACAGAGGTAACAAGCCTTTGTGTGAAGCAAATAAACAAAATGAAATGATGTAAGAAACCACTATGGTTCTCAAAAAAAGTGGCAGTGAAGGTTCAAGAGAAAAAGAAAGCATTCAGGAAGTACAAGGAATCACAGAACGAGCAGGACAGAGAACTGTTATCAGTTAAAGCAAAAGGAAGCTGGGAAGGCAGTCAGAACAGCAAAGGTCCAAACCGAGGAAAAGATAGCTAACTCAGTTAAGAAGGGGGATAAAACCTTTTATAGGTACATCAGTGAGTGAAGGAAGACTAAGGAGGGGTTAGTGAGGCTTAATAAAGAGGAGGGAGGTGGGCAGAGGGTGACTGTGAAAGGCAGAGATACTAAACAAATATTTTGCTCAGTATTTACAAAGGAAGGGAGGTACCTAAGACAAACAGTAGAAACACTCTGGATACAGAAGTTGATACCAGCCCATTTATAGAAGAAAGGGTTCTGAAAGAACTCTAAAACTGAAGGTGGACAAAGTAATGGGGTCGATGGGATTCATCCCAGAATTCTAAAGAACTAAGGGTAGAACTAGTGACACCACTGATTACCCCTCTTTAACAAATCATAGGATGGGGTGATACCAGAGGACTGGAGAAGGGCAGATGTGATTCCCCTTTACAAAAGTGGGAGCAAGGCAGAAGCAGAAAACTACAGACCTGTTAGTTTAACCTCAGTGGTAGGGAAAATGATGGAATCACTTCTGAAGGAAAGAATTGTTGAGTATCTAGAGGCCAGAGGGGCTCAGGACCCAAGGCAGCATGGATTCACAGCAGGAAGGTCATGCCAGACAAATCTGATAGATTTCTTTGACTGGGTGACCAAAGTAGTAGATCAGGGAGGGGCTGTGGACATGGCCTACCTAGACTTTAGCAAGGCATTTGACACAGTCCCACACAAAAGATTAATATACAAGTTAGCCAGCCTGGGAGGGGTCCCAAGATGACAGCCTGGGTAAAGAATTGGCTGGAGAATAGGACACAGAAGTAATAGTAAATGGAGTCCACTCTGAAGAAAGGGGAGTTACTAGTGGGGTACCGCAGGGTTCAGTATTAGACCGGGTCCTCTCAATGTCTTTTTATGAGTGACATTGCAGAGGGACTGAAGGAAAAGCATGTCTCTTTGCAGATGACAAAGATCTGCAACAAAGTTGATGCACAAGGTGGAGTGGAAAGGATGAGAAGGGATTTGCAAGGTTATAGGAATGGTCAAATGTATGGCAGCTTAGATTCAATGCTAAGAAGTGCAAGGTAATGCACCTGGGAAACAAAACCCAGGGAAGAGTACACAATGGGGGTGAGATACTAACAACAACAAAAATGGAAAGGGACCTGGGGGTAGTCATATCAGATGACCTAAAGGTGGGCAAGCAATGTGAGAGGGCTGCAAGGAGGGTTGGGGATACTGGGATGCATAGGGAGAGGCATCACCAGTAGAAAACAGGAAGTTATTATCCTCTGTACAGACAGTTGGTGAGACCCCATCTGGAGTACTGCGTGCAGTTCTGGAGACCCAATCTCCGCAAAGACATAGACAGGATGGAGGCTGTCCAGAGGAGGGCAACTAAAATGGTGCAGGGTATGCACCGGAAGACATGTGAAGAGAGAGACTTAAGGAGCTGAATATGTATAGCCTCGAGGAAAGGAGGGAGAGGGGGGACATGATAGAAACTTTCAAGTACCTCAAAGGAATCAACAAAGTCCAAGAGGGTGGCATCTTTCAAAAAAAGAGGTGTGCAAGAACAAGAGGGCACAATTTGAAGATAGAAGGGGGGCGGCTCAGAGGTAATTTAAGGAAGTATTTTTTCACAGAGAGGGTTGTGTATGCATGGAACAGCCTTCCGGAGGAGGTTAGGAGTCAAAAACAGTGGTGGAATTCAAACATGCATGGGACAGTCATAGCACCTCTGGGGTAGGAAGAAGTAGGCTGCTGGTTAACTAGGATCTGCAGCTTATCCATTAGGTAGGAAATGGGCAGACTGGGTGGGCCAAGCGGTCCTTATCTGCCATCAAAATCTATGTTTCTATGTTTCTATCATATGTTGCTCAGGCCACTAGAAGGGAAAGAGGGGGGGTTACAGTGTCCCAGATGGCTGTACCCAGGTTAGTTTGACCACTACCAACCCTGACCTCCAGGTGGAGGCACCCATTTCAGAACTCATGCCCCTTAACCTGCTACTAGCCATGCAGGCAGGGGTAGTAGCTCTTGGGATAGCACCACCAAGGGGTTACATAAGCTCCAGGCAGGAGCTGCACTCCAAGGCCTTTCCTAAGACTGAAGACCTGCCTGTCCTTAAATGCTGGCACCCCAGGACCTGCTCCTCCATGCAGGTCCCTCTGTATGGGTGAAGGACACTCCTGGCTCCCTCCATGCCTGAACTGCCCTGCCACTCTAGGTAATGGGAGAGGACCCCTGCCACTGGTCCCTCCTCTGTGGGAACTTAGCCACCATCCCGCAGCTCTAGCAGCCCAAACACTCCTACACAGGATCACATGGGGCTCCTGCCTATCCTGTCATTTTCCTACCACCTAGGTCTCCCCATCCCAATGACGCAGATACCTGGCTGGCCAACCTCCCTTCAGAGCTCCCTTCCTGGCTCCTCGACACCACAGCACTGCAGAGGCGGTCCCTGTCTACCAACTTTGGGGGTGTCCCCTACAGGTGCAACCCAGACCCTCAAGCTCCCTCCTTAGCTGCCTCTCCTGTTCCTCCAGCTGCCCCCCCAGCATCAGGCCTAGTGCCGGGGTGGAAAAAAACACTGAACTTCCTGTGTCCACTCCTTATATCTATATCTTACCTAACCTGCCCTCTGCTGCCACCTTTAGGCATCCAGCAGAGATTAACCCCTAGAGTACTAATAAAGTCCCCAGCTCTGGGGGGGGGGGTGTAGGAGGTGAAAGGGGGTCCTTAATGGCAGCATAAGCCCCTCTGAAGAGAGGGGGCTTACAACTAGTTCTTAACATTATATACTGTCCCCCAATCACTGTTCCACTATTACAGTTTATGGGTTTATTTATTTATTAGGTAGATGAGCAAGGATTGTTGTACTGTTAATTCCACTACTTGTATACATTTATTTATTGCTGTATTTCCCCTATCCCCTGATTGCTGTACTGTTGTCATGTTTTACCTGTGTAACGCCCTGCCCCCACCAAATGGGGCTTACCTTAAATGTCTCCCATTTCTCCCGTCTGCTTCTAGTGTCCCCTTTGTTCCCGCATTTGTGCAGTGCCTGGCCCAAGGTCATTTGGGTACCCTTGATCCACCAAATAGACCCAGTACTTAATTTCAGCCCATGTTGGGCTTAAAATGTTGACTGCAATCGCTACAGCTGTCTTCTGCTCTCCTGAGCTAGCGGGCGATCGTGCATGCGCAGAGGCACTTTGATCTGCAACCGCCGTTTGCTGTCAAGCCTGAATAGAGTTTTGGTGGCCCTGGTACCTCTACTAGCATAATTGGGAATCAGTGACCTTAGCAAGGGGATGAGAAGCTTCAGTAATGTGAAAAATTGAAGTTTGGAATCGGGGCAAAATCAGGGCTCATGAATTATAATAAGCCCTCATGAATATTAATGAGTGGCTGCCTGCCACCTAGGGGGTCTGTATTTTGCCAGCAGTGACAGAGAAATTACGGCAAACAAATGTTTAATAGTGGGCTCATATGTGAGGGCACAGTTGAGGCTATTAAACTGTGGGGTTTGAATAAATGAAAAGTACTTAACCTGGCTGCACCAGAATTTTAAACTTGGGGACATTAATAGACTGCTTAAAAACTGTAGATACTGCAGCCATTTTGGCAGCCTTTCAGCCAGTCACAGGCCAGACTTTATCCTAGAGACTCTTGGGACTTTCCAGAGATTGTTTTGGGAAAAAGGAGGTACAATTCTTGGCACCCAATTCTGAACCAATTAAAAGACTTAGACTGTGTCTGACAGCTTGGGCAGCCAATCGGATTGCTGGAATGTTGCCCTTTTGTTAAGAAGGACTGTTTGAACTGGGCCAGTCTGGCTGGAGCTTCTGTGCTGTAAGGAGGCTCCCTGCAGCGCAGGGAAATTTGGGGAGAGGTCTGCTTTGCCTCTCCTTGGCCAAAACTACTGCTGAGTGATTGGGACTGCCAAGTCTGCAGGACAAACTGAAATGCTTCAGAGAGAGAAAAAGAGAATTTCCTCAGAGCTGAAATTCCAGACTGAAGTGGGGGTCATAGCCCCTGAAAGATCCCCAATTTTTATGTCAGTGAGCAACTGCTTTTGCTTCAGAGACTGTGCTTCTCCCCCAAAGCCTGGGGTCACTAGAACTGTCTCCAAACTGTTTGCCGAAAGGGGGAAACCTGAACGTCTTGTTTGCCAGTTTACAATGCAGAGAATGCAGATTGCAAGCAGGTAAGCTGTGTGGCCTATGCCAGAACTGCTCCAAAAGTCCAGTTGTGATGCCATATGCTTCGCTTAAGAGACTGTTGCTGACTGTGAGAGCCAAGCTGCTAAATGACCAGAGGAGGGAGACTGCTCCTGCAGAGGAGATCATCTCGGGTTGAGGCCACCTTTTTTTTTATTTTATTTTTATTTTATTGAACTCTAGGATTACAAATACCTTTGAGCAGGAACTGCTCGTTTACAAAGGTTCCACGTCAAAGGAATGGGGGGTATACATACATACAAAGGTCAACATAATAATACATAGTTACACAATAACAAGAAGTAAGAGACCGAGGCTTAGGAAATTCCAGTAATTCAAAATGTGTCAAATGTTAGGTAGCATGACATAACCAGCCAAGGGCAATCCTGAAAATAAGCACTGCAGGTGAGAGGGAAGGGGGTATGCAGGCAGGAAGGCCATTGTCGGAGGGTAGGGGGTGAGGGTAAGAGCTCTAAAGGGGAGGAAGAGGAGGGACAGAAGTCAGGAAATGCCCCGGGGGAGGAAAGGGAGGGGGAGCAAGGGGGTAGTCAGGTAGAAGGGGGCAAGGTGGGGAGAGATAGCTGTCAAGACTGAAGTGGAGGGCAGTGAACGGTGGGCCCCCAAATAGGCGAGGCAGTCACAACGACTAGTTGAAATGAGATGAAGTCATAGTTGTCTCTTAAAAGGGCCAAGAGCAGCAGCAGTAACAGTTTCTTTGTTGAGAGTATTGTACCAGTGTGGTGCTCTGTGGGCAAAGGTCATTTGGCCCATGGTAGCCCGGCATCTGGGGACAAGGAAGGTTAGTTGTTGTGAACTTCTAGTTCTCTGGGTGCTGTGGTGGTCAATAAGTAGCTTTTCAATGCCCGGGGGCATGACCCCGAGGAGGATGTTTTTGGCTAAGAGGCAGGTTTGATACTGTATCCGGCTGATGAGAGGTAGCCATCCTGCCCGAGTGTACAGGTCACAAGTGTGTGTGTTGATCACCCAGTTAGCGCCTGCATGCTTTGTTGAGTGCAACTGTAATTCTGCAGAGGGCAGAGGCAGAGGCAGAGCCATAAATTGCTAGCCCGTAATTGATGATGGAGGTGACAGAGCTGTTGACAGCCAACCGGAGAGTGTCAGGAGTCATGCAGTATTTGTGCCTGTAGAGCAGGCCTATACGGATGTTAGTGGCTTTGGCGACAGAATCTATGTGCCGATGGTAGGACAGTGAGTTGTCCAATGTGACACCTAGGTATTTAAAATCAGAAACATGTTCAAGTAAGGTCCCGGTTTGGTTTAGGATGGTGAGGTCACGGGATTTGTACTTGCTCCTGGCGTCGTAGAAGGTCATAACCTTTGTTTTGCTGTAGTTCATGACCAGTTTGTGTGACTTGAACCATTCTTCGATGCACATGAATTCAAGCTGTAATTGTTTCTCGAGAAGCTCTGTGTTTTGGTGGTTGGTGAACATGACTGTGTCATCAGCGTAGAGCAGTAATTTCTGGTGGCAGACACTGGGAAGGTCGTTGAGGAAGTGGCTGAAGAGTAGTGGCCCCAGGATGGACCCCTGTGGGACACCTGAAAGGGCTAGCTTTTCTTCCGAGGTAACACCGGCAATCCTAACCCACTGGACCCTCTCCTCAAGGTAGCTTGAAAACCAGAGCAGTGCTTCATTGGAGAGCCCAATGTTTGATAATTGCTTGAGTAGGAGTGGGTGGTTCACAGTATCAAAGGCTTTCGTAAGGTCGATGAATACTGCCCCTACACAGTTTCCTTGATAAAATGTGGTATGGATGAAGCCTGTGAATTCTAATAGTGCAGTGGTGGTACTGTTCCCTTTTCGAAAACCATGTTGCTCAGGACACTGGATGTCATATTTTTCCAGGTACTTGACTAATTGGTCTGAGGCGATGCGCTCCAGGGCCTTAGACAACGGAGGGAGGATGGGGATAGGTCTGTAGTTGGAGTGCAGTGATTTGTCTCCACTTTTGTGTACTGGTGTAATGGTCACCTGTTTCCAGCGAGATGGGAACTGGGACATCCTTAGTGATAGATTGAGGACCTTTGTCAAGGGTTCAAGGACTTCTTCAAGGACAAATGCTAACAGCTTCGGGTCAAGGGAGTCACCACTGTAGCCTGCATTGTGAATGGCCTTCCGAATATAGGTTCTGGCATCATGCACTGGGATCTCCTTGAAGTAGAATTGTGGGGCAGGGTGTAGGAGTAGAGTAGTTGCAGGAGGGTTACTACCAAAGGGGGCATCAAAGAAATTAGAAGGGAGGACACTATCCAAGTTGGAGAACACATTGCTAAAGGTGTTGGTGATGGTGTACAGGTCAGTTGTTGGTGTTCCATTTATGTTGAGCATGGTGGGTGGTGACTTAGGGTCCTTGCCTGTATGGTCTTTCAAGTTACTCCAAAATGTTTTCCATCACCCCAGGAGTTGGAGAGAGCTTCCTTGAAGTATTTGCTTTTGGCTCTCCTAACTGCCCGCGTGCACTCATTTCTGGCAGCTTTATATTTATGAATATCCCCAGGTTTGGATGTTGCATGGGCACAGTGCCAGAGATGATCCCTATGTTTGAGTAAAGTGATTAGATCGGGGGTTATCTAAGGGTTAGCTCTGCCCCTGACCTTCAGCTTTTTGGAGGGATGTCAGGAAGTGGAGGTAAGTTGTGAAAGCCCTGGTCCCTGTGTCCTGGTCTTTGCAGAAAGGACAAAGTCCTGCTGCCTGCAGCTACATACCTGAGAACTGAATCCTGCCTCAAGGGGAGTCATTCTGTCAACCAAACTAGATCCCGAGGTCCATGGTTCAGTAAGTAACAACAGGGCTTGTCTCTGCAACTAGTTTCAAGTGTTTTGCCATCTGATCTGCTATTAGTTTCAAGCTGCTGTTTCAACTGTTTTTGCAGGCCATCGGGCCTGAGGATTGCAATGTTGTGGGTATTCAAACGTTGTTTCGGTTGCTACTGCCAAAGATAAAAGAATTGCTAATCAATATTTTGTTTAAGGGCCCCAACCAGCTGCAACGCCAGCCGACCCGCAGCAATGCTTCAGGCCTGCACCTAGTTGGACTCTGGGTACCCAGCAGCTCAAAGGAGGCAGTATAGCGCAGTGGTTTAAGGCTCTGAGCTGCAAACCTGGAGACCTGAGTTTGAATCCCACAGCTTCCACTTGCATACTGTGTGACCCTGAGCAAGTCACTTAACTTCCTTGTGCTCCTCGGTCGTACCTGTAAACAAGCTTTCAGCTTAGTGTGTCTCTGCTGGTAAAAAAAAAAAAGAACTGCCTTACACAGGGTCAAATATGATGTTTGCATACTGCTATGAATTTGTTTAGTGCCTTAATCGTTCATGTAAATTCATGCCCCTTCCCTTGTTCAAATGTCCTAAATAAACCAGGTTCACTGTCTGACGTTTAATCTAGCTCATGAGCATATTATTACTCAGTCTCAAGTCATTGTGTCAGTCAAAAGGTATATTTTTATTGCTGGCAAACTGCTTCTTTGCAGGGGCACAGGATACGTGCAAGAGTTCCAGACCCTGCCGATAAGTCTGGTCACGGTGAGCATATTATTAGCACTCTCTTTTAAGTGTTAATTGAATGCAAAGCAAAGTGTGTTATGGTAATTTTTGTGTAGGGTCTCTAGGAGAGGCTGTGGGTAGGTACAACTTCCCAGAAGGTTGTGCTTGCTTAAGACATAACACACTTAAAGAATTCTCTGGGTGGAGGCACTGCGCTAACAGCCTTACTGCGAAAATAGAGCCCCTGGCAACAGCTAAATCTGAACCCAGGCTCCTTAACCTGCATTGTTTTTATTTTATTTATTCATTCTTGGATTACAATACCTCTGAGCACAGACCGCTCATTTACAAAGGTGCCACGTCAGTGGGGAGGGAAGACAAAACATACAAAGGAGGTAAAAATACAGTGTTTCCAAAACAATAAAATAAAGTGAGCAAATATATATGTATCTATACATATGTAACCCCCCTGCAAATGGGGGTTCCCAAAAGACTTCCAGGAGCTTGCTTGAATGCTCCAAGCCTGAATGGTGTTTGGCGTTTAAGCCATTTATCAATGAGTGTTTTTAGAACCTCTGGTACTGTCTCTTTAAGAGCTGTCTGCTTGCAGACATAATTAGTTTGTATGGGGGACTGTGTGCTTCTCTGAGTACCACTCGAGCTGCTGCCAATTCACTTCATTTTTGCAGTCACTAGGAGTGCAAAGGGAACCTATCTGAAAGATGTAACTGTTTGCCAGAAATTATTTAGAGTAATAATGAAATTACAGTTTGTCTAACCTGCTTTCTTTGCAGTCAGAACTGTGTCTGCTAGTTCCCCATTCTAGTTTTGAACTGCTGAACTGGACCAATCAGTGTGGGGTAAGCTAGCTCTAAAATGGTGCTTGGACGAATCAGAACTTGGACTCATAATCTGAGCCAGCCACAAGAGGATTGTATGGGCAGTGACTCTGGGAGATGTAGTTTAGACTTCAGTGCCTTTTGGACCAACAGCAGCAGTCTATGTGAGTGACAGCCAATCCAGTCAAGAACTGGGAGGAACTCAAAGGAAGTGCCGGTTTTGTCGGTTGGAGTTTCAGTTGAGCTTTGGCAGTGAAGAAGGAAGGAGCCCTGTGCTTTTTCAGTGTGCAGTTTTAGTCAAAACGTGTGTATGGCCCAGAGTTCCGGTCTGCAGCTTGTGTAACTGCTTGTTAGGACTGAATCCGTCCCTGAAAAGAATCAAAGGATCTCTGAAGAGTAGAAACCAGGCTCACCCTGTAGAAGACTGGGGAAGTTATTGAATTGCACTCGGTCTGTCAGGAACTGAATCTGCTGTGTGTTCTCCGGTATTGTGCAGTAATTGCGATCGGGATAGAGAAGCAGCCTGCCTGGTATGGTACTCTCCTTTTATAAATGTGTGAAGAGTCTCTTTGAGCTCAAGAGTAGCCCTGCTGATATTGAAGGACCCTATCTTATTTGGAGTCGTGAGTACTAATTCAGGGTCGCTCCCTGTTGAATTGCCACATTAAATCCAAATGGAATTACTGTACTGTTGACTGTTTAATTTTCCTTTTCTCTGTGTGAAGGGCCCTACCAGCTGCCACGGTTTGGACTAGCCTACTAGGGCTTGGGTACCCAGGGACAGTAACTGATAGGGATAGGCCTGTGCACAGAGCCATAGGTAGATTATTAGAGTGATAAGCTAATTAACCTGATTTCCCCGTCCTTGTTATATCCCCTAAATAAATCAGAGCTGCTTGTTTCAGCAAAGTTATACTGCCTGAGGTATTTGTCTATGTTAAAGTACTGTACTGTGATTGTTGCACTGTATCTCATTTCACAGGGAGGTCCCAGTGCGGAACCAATCCTGGGGGTAAGTGTATACTGTGAAGGTAATTCTGATATATTGTGTGGGCCACTAGTGGGAAGAAAGGGGGGTTGCAGTGTCCCAGAGGGCTGTGACCAAGTTAGTTTAACTATTGCAAACCCTGACCTCTGGGTGGAGGCACCCGCCATTGGATCCAGGCCCCTCAACCTGTTAGTGGCAAATCAGGCAGGGGTAGTAGCCCCTGGGATAGCGCCATCTAGGGGTTACACATAGTTTTATCATTGTAGTAGGAGGGAAGCATCGATGAGAGGGGGAAGGATAAAGATGGGAGAAAGAAAAAAGAAAGAATGGTAGGAAGTGGCAGCCATAGGTCTTGTCAAGCTGGTGTGGGGGTAGGAATAGGGGTGAGGTGGGCAGGGGGTAAGAAAGGTAGGAAGTAGCAGCCATAGGCCTTGTCAAGCTGGTGTGGGAGGGGTAGGGGTTGGGGGGTGAGGTGGACGGGAGTATCCAGGGGCCATATCAAAGTGCTAAAAGGGGGTAGCCTCGGAATTATAGAGATAACAGCTGAGATACAGGGTTGTCCAGTTGTGAGGAGAAGATTGAATGCTATTAGATGGGAGTCTCAGGTGAAGCAGTCACAAGAACTGTTGGCCGTGAGATGTTGGCATAACTTCAGTTTGAATGGTCCCAATTTAGGTAGGGTAGTTATATCACAATGAAGAGTATTAAACCAGTGAGGTGCTCTGTAGGCAAATGAGCATTGCCCCTGAGCCATCCAGCATCTAGGAACATGGAGATGATGGCTGTTCAAGTGTTGCATATGCTGTGAACTACAATGGGGCTTAGAAGGTTTGCGGTGCCTGGAGGCAGGAGGCCGAGAAGTGCTTTTCTGGCTAAAAGACAGGTTTGGTATTGGATCCTCTTAGAGAGCTGTAGCTAACCAGTCTCAGTGTACAGATCACAGGTGTGGGTGAAACATGTGGACCTAATGAGTAGTCTGCATGCCTTGTTCAGAGCAATGGATATCCTGCAGAACGAAGACATGGAGGCTGCTTCATAGATTACAAGACCATAGTCTATGGTGGGTATGATGGAACTATATATAGCAAGTTGGAGGGCTTCTGGAGTAAGGCAGTGTTTATGTCTATGTAGGAGACCAGTCTTGACGTTGACAGCGTGGCTACATTATCTATATGTTTAGCATAGGATAGACAACTGTATAAGGTGACCCCCAGGTATTTGAAATGTGGTATTTGTTCTAGAGGGACTCCAAGACAGTTTCTGATAGTAAGTGTATGGGATTTGTGCTTGTTTTGGGTGCAGCTGAACATTACTACTTTGGTTTTCTAGTAGTTGAGGATCAGTTTATGTTTAGAAAACCAGTCCTCCACTTCCGCAAACCCACTCTGAAGGTGAAGTTCCAGTTGCTTGGGGTCATGGTTGCAGGAGTAGATGACCGCATCATCTACATAGAGGCAGATCCTTTGGTGGCAGAAATGAGGAAGGTTATTAAGTAATATGCTGAATAGGAGTGGCCCCAGGATTGAGCCGTGTGGCACGCCAGAGCGGATGGGCTGTCGGTCAGATACGACATTGGCTATTTTCTCCCATTGAAAGCAGTCTTCAAGATAGCTTTTGAACCAAAGTGTTGTGTCAGAGGAGAGGCCAGTAGTGGTAAGCTGTTGAAGGAGTAGTGAGTGATCGAACGCCTTAGTGAGGTCTATGAAGGCAGGTCCTACTAAGGTGCCCTGATCCAGAGATTGATGAATAAAGCCAGTGAATTCCATCAGAGCTGAGGTGGTGCTGTGCCCCTTCCGGAACCCGTGTTGCTGCAGGCATTGGATAGAGTATTTTTTAAGGTAGTCCACCAGTTGGTCACCAACAATGCACTCAAGTGCCTTGGATATTGGTGGGAAGATAGATATGGGTCTGTAATTTGTGTGATGGGTCCTATCTCCACTCTTGTGCTGATGACTAGTGCTGTGGGTGACTAGTGCTGATTTCCAAACATGAGGAAACTTCGAGAGTTGTAGCGATAGACTGATGATCTTAGTGAGGGGCTTCAGCACTTCCTCAAGAGTGAGAGCTATGAGCTTAAGATCCAGTGAGTCACCGCTATGCCAAGATTTACCCAACACTTTGGTAAGGTATTTCCTGGCCATTCACGCTGAGACTGTTTTGAAGTAAAAAGGAGATGGTTCAAGGGGGTTATTAGCAGGACAGTAGATACTGGGTGAGTCATTATCCATGAAGAAGTCTGAAGGGAGGACACTGACTAGGTCCGTGAATGTGTTATTGAAGTTTAATCTGGCCCATGAGCATATTATTACTCCGTCTCAAGTCATTGTGTCAGTCAAAAGGTATATTTGTATTGTTGGCAAACTGCTTCTTTGCAGATAGCGGTAGTAGCCCATGGGGGGGGTGCCTGGGTTACACCTGTATGAAATGTTTTGCTGTATTCTCCCATCCCCTCTGCCCCAGGTCACACTTGGAAACAAGCGCGGCTCAGTGTGCCCTCCTGGTGAAACATTTTTAAATAATTTATGCCCCCTTGACCTTGAACACCTTTTTTCTGAAAAATACTTCCTTCATGTACCTTGTTTTCCCCTCTGAGGCACTTAATGGTCTCTATCATATCCCCCTCCTCTCTTTTTTCTTCCAGGGTGTACATATTTAGATCCTTTAATTTCTCCTCATAGGGCTTCTGATGCAGACCCTGCTCCATTTTAGTAGCCCTTCTCTGGATCGCTTCCACTCTGTCTTTGTCCTTTCTGAGATGCAGTCTCCAGAACTAGACACAGTACTCTAGGTGGGGTCTTACCGGCCATCTATACAGAGGCAGCACCACCTCCATCCCTCTGCTGGTGATATCCCTCCCTATGCACCCCAGCATCCCACTTACCAACTGCCTCATGGCACTGCCTGGCTACCTTTAGCTCATCCGATATTGATCACCCCCAGGTCTCTTTCCTGCTTGGTGGTTGCCAGTACCACCCCTCCTCCATTTTGTAATTCACCCCTAGGTTTCTGTGCCCTGAGTGCATGATTTTGCACTTTTTCACATTGGAACCCAGCCGTCGTACCCTTGACCACTCCTCAGGTTTTCGCGGGTCACTGCTCATCCTTTCAGCCTACTGCAGAGTTTAGTGTCATCTGCAAAGAGGCAGACTTTCCCTTCTAGCTCCTCCGCAGTGTCACTTATAAAGACTTTAAAGAGGACCAGTCCCAACACTGATCCCTGAGGAACCCCGCAGGTCGCCCTCCCTTCCCATTTTCCTCCACCCTCTGCTGCCAATCCCTTACCAATTTCTTACCCAGTTTGCCAGCTTTGGATCCACTCCTATGGTATTCACCTTGCTTGCATGTCTACTGTAAGGAACGGTGTCGAATGCCCTACTGAAATCTAGGTAGGCTACATCCACTGCTTCACTCTGATCCAGTTCCTTGGTCACCCAGTCAAAGAAGTCTGTCAAAGTTGTTTGACATGACCTCCCCACCGTGAATCCATGCTACCCTGGATCTTGTGACCCACTGGACTGAAGATATTTCACAATCCTGTCTTTCACCAATGATTCCATTAATTTTTCCCACCACTGAAGTCAAACTGACTGGCTTGTAATTGCCGGCCTACTCCCTGCTAGCACTTTTGTGAAGTGGAACTACATCTGCCCTACTCCAGGACCACTTATGCTTGAGAATTACTGCACTTTGACTTCCCAGGTGCGTTGAAAGCCACTTGGCCATTGGCCTTGTGCCTTCCAATTCACCCAGGGCATGCATTAATTCTCTAGAAATGTGTGCCCTCTTGTGTGTTATTGCGCATGTATTATTCAGATGTGTAATACTGCATTTAATGATCAGAACTGAATTGTCTACATACTTCATACTTCGTGTCAGTGTGTGTGTACCATGTAGCAGTTCTGAATTAATTCTGATCTGACACCACTGTAAATGAGAGTCTGATAAATGTTTTGTTTCCCCTTTCAGTGATTAAAAAATGTGTTTACTGATTGACTGATGCACGGTGTTTCATATAATGAAGTGTTGGCATAAAAATCCATGAAACTGCATTCCATTCAGTAACCAGTAGAGGGCAGCTGATGACATCACTGCCACCACAATTAGAGAGCCTCTACAGGAAACTGCAGAATGTAGCTTAGTGACTTTTCTGTATTTTTGTAGTTTCATAACTTATGAAATATCCGTGATAATATGTAATTATCAGCATTTAAAATTTATAAACTGGGATTCGCTGTTAATGCAGCAATGCATGTTAGCAGTGAAAATTTGACCTTTACTTCTAGATTGTCTCTTATAAGATGATATTTTTTCCCATTTTGAGCCTACTTCAGCACTTTTTTCTCACAAAGGTTTTTATCTACCCCTAACAGACCTGGACAGCTATCAGCCCTGTCCCCATGCTCAGCGGTTGTCCCTTACTTCTCTCCGGTCCAGGAGTTTGTTCCCCTATTGATTTCCCCCATGGAGCAGGAGGGTTGGTCTGACCTCCCCCCCACTAGACATATCCAGATCTACCCCAGGACCGGAGCCGCAGGGCAGATCACCAAGACACGGACAGGGCTTCAAAAAGGCCAAGCCCCTAGATTTTTCTTTGCCCCGTCCTGTGCTGCAGTGCCAGTACGAGTGCATGGAGGCGAACTCGTCCTACATGGCCACTGCACCTCCCCTTCGAGTCGCTCACACCTGCACTGCCACTGGCCTCTAACAGTGGCAGTCATTGGCCAAGATGGCTTGGCCACCTTCATGCTCCCCTGAAAAGGAGAGGAGAGTTGTCCCTGGGATGCTTGATCCTTCTCCCACTCCACCGATCCCCAACACCTGCTCATGGGTCGCCAGCATAGCAGGAGGTGTGGCGTGCAATGCCTCAACCCTTCACGCCACCAGGCTGGCTGTACTTCAGCACTTTTAAAACATTTGTAATGATAAAAGGAGCACCCCTTTTAATATGGCTATACCCAAGTTTTCATCGCTATTCGTAGCTTTTTTAAACACTCTTTCAGTGTTTATTCTAGAAAAAATAAATTCAATGACTCGTTTTGCTGAGTTTCAACATTATTTATTTATTTATATTTGTAAATTTTGACCAGGAACGGCACACCTGCTTGTTTCCAGGTGTGTCCTGGAAGGTGGGTTGCATGGACCCATTTTATTGACAGGGGGAATTTCTCTGATAATTGCCATGGGCTCTTTTATTTCCACCTGAACAATCAGTGACCAGAGATGGGCAGAAGGAACCTCATTAATATTTTGTTTTTGCACCCCAGCCCCCGGCCAGCCACTCCTTCGGGCTTGCCAAGCCACCCCACCACAAGACTCCCCCATCGCCATCTCATTGCCCCCCCCCCAGTGCAGAGCCTGGTTAACCCAGTGTACCCCTTAATTGGGGGGGCTCTCTCTCGTGGCACCACGGGAGAGGAGACAGGCCTTAAAGGCACCTCCATTCTGTGCCAGGCTCAGTGGGGGTCAGCTCCAGACACCTCCAGACTTTGTGGCAGACAGGGGACCATGGCCATCATTTGGCTGGCTAGGTGGCCCATTTTTTCCTGTTTTCTCACCCCCACCCACGATGCGGCTGCATGCCCGCGCGTCCATGGCGCTGCATGCACGGACAGTGCGTGGTCACCCCATGCCCATGGCAGTACTGCATTACCCAGCAGACATGGGGAACGCTCAGGGAATGCAGACCCCCAGAGGAGAATTTCCAGCTGGACACTCTGAAACCCTCCTGCCGCCTCCATTCCTGTAATCCCGTGCTCAGGTGTGAACCCGGGTCACCAGCGTGTCAGGTGATTTGCCCGGTGCCACAGAGCCGGTGGGACCTCATTTTAATGTTTCACCTGAAGGATGGATTAAAAAGATGAGTCATTTTTTTAAAAACTTGTGAGCCACTTGAGGCATTTTAAAATGCAAAGGCCAGAAATACTGGCCTATCACAGACTGTATAGAGAGTTAAAACCCCTCTTTCCATTCCCTGCTACTACTCCGTCACAGTGTGACTTCTCGGCCCGGCCTTTTAGCTCCTCAATTCAGTCTTCAGATTTTTCAGTTCAACGCTGTGCAGCCACAAATAAAGTAGCCTTCTGCCCTGCCTTTCCAAATATTCCTTCACTTTTCTACTCTTTTGTATTTTGCACTCCTTTCCTCCAGTAAACACTGTCATCTGTGTGCTGTAATCTTTTTTTTTAAAAACTAGAGCAAATTTAAAGCCGAAATCTAGTTTAAAAAGCCAAAAGAACTTACAGAGACAACTTGTTCACATTTGTTTTTACCTCTAATAAGCTTTTCTTTCTTTTGAGATGCAAGGTATTACAGCTCAAACCATGAGACAGATGTGAAGTTTTACAGGTTTAAAGGGATTAACTGTTCTGTAAATGGTAGACATTATCTACATTTTTAGATGTGTGCCAATCCTGACAGCGAGTGTGAATTTTCTTTTTTCAGCATATCAGATCCGTAACGGAACCTTACAGCTTTGCTGCTGTACTGATGCGGTGTGAGTCACTGACTCCACCCAAAAAAAAAAAAAAAAAAAACTCCAGTCACTAGCTGCTTTTGGAATGACAGTGTAAGCACTTATCTCCTGCACTCCTCGTGCTCACAAAAACAAATAGAATTCAACCATTTTTGCGCAGCTGCTACTGCTGACTCACTGCTCCCGTGTGGAGATGTGAACACTTCTAACTGCATAGACGTCTACTCAGCTCCGGCTGCAGTGCACACACAGCTCGTGCCATGTGCTATACTTGTGATAATGGGAGCATGCTCAATTGGGATTGGACAGAGCTGTGCATCAGATGGTCTCCACGCTATCTCACACAGCGAGATATGCCACTGATGCACTCTGCCAATGCCTCATTCCCTGCTGCCCTAGCTGGGATGCTGGTTAATGTGAGATTTATGTTTTGTGTATTTGAAATGTTTTGTATTTGATAACTTTAAACTGTGCACTGTATATGGTAAATGTTTCCTTTCAAATATCTTATTTTATTGTATTTAAATTTTAAGCAACTGTATCCATTGTAGAATGGACATCTTTGTAAATGAGCTCTGCTCAATTGAGTTTCCCGTTCATATGAAATATGAATACAGTTTTATCATACTATACCATGCCATACCATACTGTACAGTATTGTATCATACTACACCACACCATACCATACCATACCATACCATGCCATACTATATCATACCACACCATACTATGCCATGTCATATCATACCATACCAGGCCAGGCCATACCATGCCATGCCATACCATATTATATCATACCACACCATGCCATGCCATATCATGCCATACTATATCATACCACACCATACTATGCCATGCCATATCATACCATACCATGCCATGCCATGCCATACCATGCCATGCCATACCATATTATATCATACCACACCATGCCATGCCATATCATGCCATACTATATCATACCACACCATATTATGCCATGCCATATCATACCATACCATGCAATGCCATACCATATTATATCATACCACACCATGCCATGCCATATCATACCATACCATGCCATGCCATACTATACTATATCATACCACACCATGCGATGCCATATCATGCCATGCCATGACATACCATAACATACCATACCATACTCATGCTGTAAAACG
The DNA here is from genome assembly GCA_016271365.2 of Neoceratodus forsteri. Taxonomy (NCBI): domain Eukaryota; kingdom Metazoa; phylum Chordata; order Ceratodontiformes; family Ceratodontidae; genus Neoceratodus; species Neoceratodus forsteri. The sequence continues at coordinate 1,063,424,341 of CM028134.1, read as the reverse complement.
AATACTGCTAAAGTCAAGCAGCCATATCTGTTGCAAGCTAGTTAATTTGTGACAAGGGAGCATCTTACAAGACAGAATACAATGGGCAATGTAAAACAAAATAAAAATATTTAGATAAAAATGTCACTGTTAATATGCACCGGTGCTTTAAGTAAACGGGTAATTCTGGAATAATAAGGAAAAATACACTTCTGTTTTTCATTGCTGGTCATCTGTCAGGAAAACATTGGATGAGTTGGGATTTAAAACTGTTTTTGGCTGTCCCGCTTGCACTGAGGGTTGAGTCGCTGGACACCTTACCTTGTGCTACGCTGGCAACCAAGGTTCGGGAACAACCTTGGGTCGCTGGGTTGCTGGCACGGGGAGGAAGGGGGAACAGGATAAAACGGTGGCTCTCCTCTCCTCTCCCAGGATGGGGGGGATCCCCCTCCCATAGTCCCGCCACCACCGAATGGCGGCCCGGTGGCAGGTGAAGGCGGCAAACGGCGCCACTGGAAAAGAGGGGCATCCCATAAAGGCATGTGCATGTGTGCCTCCATACGTACGTGTCGCATCAGGGATGCATGGGAATGGATTGGAAGAAACCCCATAAAAACCCACAAAAACGCATATAAACCCCATCCCCGTTTTTTTGTGTCATTTTATTATTCAGCTTTTTGGCCCCCCTGGCCACAGCCTTGCACCTGCATCGGGCAGTCCCCCAACTTCCTAATCCTATCTGACATGGGTTGGGATCCGATACTACCTGCACTGTGATATATGAAGGCCAGCGCAATTAAGATTTTTCTTGATTTTTGCTCCTTACCCCACCCACCACCCACACGGCACCAGGCAGTACACCTGCAGGCCACATCCGTATGCAGCGTGCTTCTGCAGAGAAGTTAAGATCCCTGCTCCGCCACAGGGGGTTGGTTACTAGTGCAGTGGAACACGGCACCTTCCCAGCTGGGAGAGCTGTCACGTGGCAGTGCCTCGCCAACTCCCCCCAACTTCCCAGCCTGCCAGCTCACTCTCGAACTGGAGTAGCGAGCATGGGAGCAGGAGGCGACCCTTTGCATCTTTTACTTACTCTCCTCGGGACCCTTCCCCCGACTCAACTCCTTCGTGCCCACCTAACACCACTTTTGCTATGGGACTCCTCATGCATTCACCAATGGTCGCCTCCAAACTCCCCAGCTCATCCACACTCTGCTGGGCCGGGTCTACCTCACCTCCTATCAGCAAACAAAACAGGCTGAACCTAGCAATAACGGTAACCAGTGCCACTGAGGGGTGGTTAACTCCAGGCTTGACAGAAACACTCCAAAAATCAGTGCACTCAAACAAGACAAGACGGAAACACTCCAAAAATCAGCACGCTCAAACAAAACAAGAGTGTAACTAATATTAACAAGCATTTGTCAATGCCGAATCTTTTCTTGCTGGTATTAGCATTGAAAATGCAGGAGTTTGACAGATACAGAGTTGGAATGGCAGTGAAGTATTGAACTTCACGCCAACCCCACCTCCACCCTGCAGAGATGGACAGGCATTGGGGTATGCGTTTGGGTTGTCACCCATAACGTTCATGCCATTTCACCTCACCCTATCCTGCAGACACCAACAAGTGTTGAGGTGTGCCTTTGGGTGTTCGGCTTTATAGTCACCCCACTCCATAAGGACATACGCTGAAATGGGTGCAATATAGGAGAATGGGGTGAAGTCTGGGGCTGAAGAGTCCAAGGCAGACCTTGATGCCTGTCACTGGCTGCAGGGTGGGGGGTGGAATGGCATGAGCACTACAGTCGGCAATCCAAAGGCACACCCCTGATGCCTGTCAGTCTGTACAGGGTGGGGCGTTATGGTTAGAAACCCTAATGCACTGGGTGTTTGTTGGTATTTTCAGTACAAATTTTCAACATGGCCTTTTTGTGACCCCCACCTCATAAAAGCATTTGGGACCTCTTCTCATGAACAGTGGCACTGTGATTTTGTCAATGTGTCCCAAACTTTGAGTTCCCACAGCGACTGTGCCATTGTGCGCCAGATATACAAAAACACAGATCGGGCAGGACGTGAAGAATGACAACTGTACCATTCATAGGGAGGTGTGAAGAGATGGCAATGTTGAAAATCTGTAGTGGAAATATTAAAAATGCTCAAACATTCGAGCGTATGTGGAAACTGCACAACGTAAGTGCGTAACACAGTCATTTAATGGAATTATTTCACCAAATTTTCAACATAGGCATTTTGTGATCTCTGCTCATGAGCAGTGTCACTATGATTTTCTTAATCTGTCCTGAACATTGATTTCCCACAGCAACCGCGGTATTCTGCGCTAGATGTGTAAACGCATATTTCAGGCAGGATGTGAAAAATTACAACTGTACTGTTCATACGGAGGTGTGAAAAATTGCCAATGTTGAAAATCTGGAGTGGAAATACTGCAGATCTATGAAGTTATGAGAGGGCATGGAAACTGCACAACGCACGCTTGTAACACAGTCATTTTATGGACGTTGGTCACCAAATTTTCAACATTAGCATTTTAGGACCTCTGCTCATGAACAGAGTCACTGTGATTTTATATACGAACATACATACGAACATGTGAATCTGCCAGCAGAATAGACCAATCGGTCTATCTAAGTCTGCCCAAGTGTGCAGCTAGCACTCTAGATTGCAGCTGCCCCAGCCTCCTCCCCCTCAGTTCCTCCCCCGCTTGTCCCAGCCCATGCCCCACTGACTCTTGGTTTATCCCATTCCTTCTTAAAGCTATTGACTGTCCTACATGTTACCACCCCCTCCGGCAGCGCATTCCAACTAGACACCGCCCTCTCAGTGAAATAGTGCCTCCTCATTTCCCTCTTGAAATGTCACCCTTCCAGCCTTAGTCCGTGCCCCCTCGTCTCTCTTACACTACTCAGTTTAAACACCCCCTCAGTGCTAGGTTTATTTACTCCCTCAGGTATTTAAACGCTTCAATCATATCCCCCATCCCTCCTCTCCTCCAGTGTGTACATGTTCAGCTCCTTCAGCCTAACTTCATATTCCTTTCCTTCCATCCCCTTTAACATTTTTGTTGCCCTCCTTTGCATCCCCTCCAGTAACTTTATATCTCTCCTCAGGTATGGCCTCCAGTATTGCACACAGTACTCCAGGTGCGGTCTGACCAATGATCTGTAGACAGGTAGGACCACATCCCTGTGTCTGGATAAGAACCCCCTTGCGATGCACCCCAACATCCTGTTTGCCTTTGCTGCTGCTCTCTTGTACTGGGCTGAGTTGTTCCTGTTCCGTTACAACAGTACCGTGGGAAGGGTGGGGCGGGTGGGGCAGCCGCCCGGTGCAAGCCTCCTGGGGGCGCAGTTTCATCTGAAGCTCACTCTATTATTCACTTGAAATAGTGAGCACTGCAACTTTTTTTTTTTAACTTTCTTTAGGTAATTACTATTTGCTGCCAGCGGGGCACATCCGCAGACCAGCAAGTCAGGGGGGGAATCACATGATATGCTGCTGCAGCAAGAAGAACAATCCCGTGGTATACTGAGCAGACAGTTAGTTTGTGGGGGCAGGCTGGTGCCCAGTAAATTATATAAGGTAAGCAGACTCCAGAGTGTTGTTAGAGTGGCAGAGCAGTTAAGCAGAGGCAGTTAGAGGAGAGCTGGAGTAAAGGAGAGAGCGACTAGTATTATAGAGAGAGAGAGAGAGCGTGGACTGTTTAAATTGATTTTGTGTAGCAGCATTTTTCGACAAGAGAACAAAACTTCCTTCCATGTCCGTGATCCGTCTAATTAAATAAATGATGATGGTCTGTGTGTTTGGGGGGGAGCGTTGAAAAAAAGTAAAAACTACTTGTTGATCGTCCCTCGTTGAAAGAAGGCAAAGGGTTAGCCTAGGATATATAGGATTAGATAATTGGGCTCAGGGCTGGCTGCTGTGTATATAACTTGTCCATTTTGCTTTGCTTTTGGAGTGGACCCTTGTGCTGACTGAGTGGCCGGTGCGGCCTTGTTCTCCCTCACCCCCGATTCATTCATCCTCCCTCTGAGGCAGGCTGATTGATCATTTGTGAATAATGAGATCCCTTCTGGTCTGGCCCTGGGTCCCAGTCCCCTGCCCCTCTTGCCAACTCCTGAGGCACTTTTATATTTTTACAAGACAGTACAAAACAACGTCTTGTTCTCCACATCCACGGTCCTGGACTTCCACCTTGCAAAAGCTGATTCAATGATTCTTGATTCCTCAGTCCTGGGTCCCTGCCAGCCGTCCCACCCACCTGTCTTGCCGACTCCTGCCAACTCCCCGACTAAGCCTGGAGGCTGCTTGGCTGCCCTGCCATCTGCCCACCCCATCTACTGCTTTCCTAATCCCATCCGGGTGTCCCAGCAGTAATTACTTAGTTCATGCTGCTGGCTGCCTTTGTAACCAAGTCTGCTGGCTGGGGCCTAGGCTGGCTACATTTTTAAATAAAAGCCCTGTTCCTCACGCCTCCCGAGTCAGTCCTGAGTCCGATCCAGCCCCTACTATGAAATCAGCAGGCAGTGGTATGTACAGAAACAAAAATTATTCTGTGTGTGTGTGTGTGTTGGGGGGATTAACAGTAAAAAAAAAAGAAAAGAAAACAGTTGAAACTCAAGTCTCCTTTCTTTGTGTGTGTCAATCTGGGGGTGGGTATTGGCAGTATTAAAAATAAAATCATTAATCTGCAGGGAGTCTGAAGGGGACTACACTTAAAAAAGATAAAGGGACATTGAAGGAGCTTTGCTATACATGCTTGGGCATCCTGTGGGAATGCAGGAAGGACCGAAACTGTGATTTCTGTGCTGGTGCCAGCAAACAAAATAATCAAGGACAAGGTGGGATTAAAGGAGGGTAGGGAGATATCCAGAATAGTGCTAGAGTGGGTGAAGATTATGGGTTTTAAGTGACTGCCAGAGAAATGTTATCTGGGATACCCCTGATAAAGAGTCTCTGCTCATGAAACAACTTCAGCAGCACTAGTGAAGCACTAGGGATGGGGACCCTATGTCAACAAGTAAAGCAGGGGCATAAAGTCATTTGAGGAAGGATGTGGAGAGCTATGGGGGACAAGGTAGGAAGGAGGCATCACAGGCCGCAGCACCTGTGGTGCAGTCATCTTCAGGAAGTCCTCAGGAGGCAGCAATGTTGCCTGGTGTGCAGCTGGTTTGCAGCACTCACTGTGGAGCTGGATGCAGTAAAGGAAGAACTTACCTTCTTACAGTGATTCCCAGTGGACACTGGTGCAAGCAGCCACACTCTTTCCACCGCACACCGTGCCACACCTACTGTAGGTAGGGGTAGGGAAGAAGGGTCTATACAGGCTGAGACCCTGAGGTGGCAACAGCAAACAGATTCACCCCCATGTGCAATTTGGTTCATCTAGTCCCCAAGTGAAAAGGCCATACCCTGCAGGCATGCAAGAGACCAGGTCTGTGCTTAGAGTACACCTTACATAATGATCGAGTCCAAGAGGCAAAACAGTGCTAGGAAAGAGCTTGTGATAGGTGATTCCATCATAAAGAAGACAGAAGGGTGGTGGGTGCAGAGAAGTAGGGACAGGAAGGTTAGATGCCTTCTGGGGCTTTGGTTGGATGGGATGTAAACAGGATAGAAAGAATTGTCAATAGAGTGGAAAACAATCCTACTAGGCACTGATAACCTGGTTTGCAGACTCCTACAGGAGGTTAAGAATAGCTTTAGAAATTTTGTGGGGGACATTCAAGCTGGCAGCTGCCTCACTGACTTCTGAGTTTTTTCTGTCAGTTTGAGCAGAAGGGAGAACTAGAAGAGGGTTCATCCAATTGCTCACTTCAACTCATGGCTGATGGAGTGGTACAGGCAGGAGGGATGGGGTGCCTGGGATATTGGAGCCACTCTTGGATGGATTGAAAGTTATTCAAGCTGGATGTCCCTCAACCCTCTGAGGAGGGCATCAGGATACCAGGGAGCAAGTTTAAAGAATTATTTAAAAAATTAGGCAGCTTTAAACCAGCAGAGGAGATGCTGTGCAGATGGACAACAAATGCACCACTAAACTGAAAGAAGCCTAAAGGGCCTCTCACCACTGCTAAAAAAACATGGAAGGAATAATATGGCATAACAAATGTGGAGAAAGAGGGAGGCTGGAACAAGCTGGAGGAGAGGGGTTGCAATACTGGATCTGGGTATCTAGGAAGGAGGAGCTAGGCAGGGTCAAGGCTTGAGAAGAGAATTCAATTTTAGTTTTTCCTTTGTTTACACACTTCTTAAATATTGTCTCTGTCTGCTCATGCTCAAAGACTGTATTTTTTAGATGTTACTTTTCTGTATTAAAAGTATGTTTTTCTTCAGAAATGCCCCAAACCCACCAAAGAGCATGCAACCCCCAGAGCTCTTGGGCCTTATGCCTCAGACCCCCGGCTCTTTCTGAAGGGGCTAAATTAGTCTCTGCCCAGGGCACCAAAATGCCTTCCTACAGCTCTGCATTACAAACACCCTAGGTCCTTCTCCTCCTCCTATGTGATCCCCAATCTCACCCCCCCAACCAATAGTCCCTCTACTGGTTCCTAGCCCTGAAGTGCATCACCTTACACTTCTTTGGATTGAATCCTAGCTGCCACTCCACTGACCATGTCTCTAGTTTGGTTAGGTCCCCCTGCAGTTTCTCCCATCTGTCCTCTTCATCCATCACCGCCCCCAATTTGGTATCATCTGCGAACAGACTAACCCTGCTCCCCAGTTCATGTGCTATATCGGAGATAAAGAGCCCAAATAGCACTGGACCCAGCAGTGATCCCTGCAGCACCCTGCTTGTCACTGCTCCAGGTGCCGAGAGCCCCCCACCACCACCACTCTCTGCACCTCCCCTGTAACCAGTTCTCTATCCATTTAGTCAGCTTTTTTCCCACCCCCACTGCCGTCAGCTTTCCCCTCAGTCTCCCATACTAACATATTAAAATACCAGCAGAATAGGCCTAATGGTCTTTCGAGTCTGCTCGTTTGGTCAGCCCCCACCCTGGGAACTGACTTTGCTGCCCCCCTCTCCCTCTCTAGCTTCTCCCTTCCCAGTCCCAGATGTTCTCGCTGCACTGGTTTTTGCTTCCAGAACCCTTCCCCTGTACCTGTCCCACCCCCTTTTGAACCCCTCCACCGTCTCTGCCTCCACCAGCCCCCTGGGCAGTGCATTCCATGGCTCCACCACCCTCTCAGTGAAGTAGCACCTCCTCCTTTCTCCCCTGAATCCCCCCCACAGCTTCCACTCATGCCCTCTAGTTGCCCTCCCTTCCTTAGGAGCACCCTGACTGCTCCTCCCCAATTTACCCCCTTCATGTACCTGAAGACCTGTATCATGTCCCCCCGGTCCCTTCTCTATTCCAATGTGTACATATTTAGCTCTTCGAGCCTCTCCCCATAGGTTCTATCCCCCAAGCCCCAAATCATTTTGGTTGCCCTCCTCTGGACCCTCTCCAGGAGTTCAATGTCCCTCTTTAAATGTGACCTCCAAAACTGCACTCAGTACTCGAGGTGCAGCCTCACCAAGCAGTTATACAGTGGGAGTATCACTTCCCTCCTTCTGGAGGTGATCCCCCTAGTGATGCATCCAAGCATCCTGTTGGCCTTTGCCTGCTGCCCTCCTACAAGTCTCCGAGTTGTTCATCTTGACATCCACCACCACCCCCAGGTCCCTCTCAGCCATCGAGACTTGTAGCATTTCCCCCCTCAGGGTGTACACTTGGCCCGGGTCTCTGGCTCCCAGGTGCAGTACCTTGCATTTCCCTGCATTGAACATCAGCTTCCACTTTCTAGACCACCTCTCCAGAGCCTCCAGGTCCCCCTGTAGGGCCACCCTCCCCATCTCCCCATCCACCTCTCCCAGTTTTGAGTCATCCACAAAGAGACTCATCTCACTCCTGATACCCTTCCCTATGTCAGCGACATAGGCGTTGAACAGGAGGGGCCCAAGAACCGATCCCTGAGGGACTCCACTAATGACCCTCCTTGGGGATGAGACTATCCCACCAACCATGACCCTCTGGGTCCGGTCCTGGAGCCAACTGCCTATCCATCTGATCATCTGGTTCCCCACCCCCATTTCTCCCAGCTTATCCAACAGGCCCCCGTGAGGAACAGAGTCAAACGCCTTTCTGAAGTCAAGAAAGAGGACGTCCACTGGTCTACCCAGGTCCAAGGCACTCGACACGCAGTCATAGAACTCCACAAGGTTTGTCTGACACGAATTCCCTGGGATGAATCCATGCTGTCTATCGTCCAGCCACCCCAACTTTTCCAGGTCCCCCAGCCTCTCCTTGACAATGCCCTCCATCTCCTTGCCCACCACCGATGTCAGGCTGACGGGCCTGTAGTTCCCTGCCACCTCCCTTGATCCTCCCTTGTGGGTAGGCACTATATGCGCCACCTTCCAGTCCTGGGGCACCCACCCTGTTCTCAAAGAGATGCTGAAGAGTTCCGCCAGGGGTTTGGCCAGGACATCCACCAGTTTCTTCAGCACTCTGGGATGTAATTTATCCGGCCCTGGTACTTTCTCCATCTTAAGGGACCTGAGGGCTTCCCTCACTCTCTCTGCCATGATTTCCATCTCTGCTACCTCATCCCCCTGCTTTGCCTTCCCCCTACCTGCCAGTTAAGCCCCCACCTCCCTAGACCCGCCGATCGGTAAGGGTCCCACCCCCTCAGTTTCACCATCTCCTCCCATGTATGATGCAGCCCCCCCATTTTCATTGGTGAAACTGAGGCGAAGTACTCATTTAGTACCTCAGCCTGCTCCTCTGGGTCTTTTGCCCATCCCTCCCCTGTTTTAATCCTGCTAATCTTCCCCTTCACCCTTCGTTTTTCCCCAATGTATCTAAAGAACCCCTTGTTCCCTCTCCTAATTTCCCTGGCCAGGTTCTGCTCCTTCCTTGCCTTAGCTGCCCTCATCATCCAAGTGGCCCTTCTGGCCATAAGCTCGTACTCCCCTCGGTCCCTTTCACTCCTTGAGCACTTGAATTGCCTATAGGTCGCCTTCTTTCCCCTCACGACCTCCTGAACCTCCCTGGTCCACCAGCAGGGTTTTCAGGCCATACCACATTTTTGGCTTACTCTTGCGCAGGTGCTGATAGCATCCTGCACCCCCCTCCTGATGATTTCCCACCTACTGTCAGTGTCCATGTCTGGCCCAATCCCATCCAAGTGCTCCTTAAGGATCCTGCCCATTTCCTTGAAATCCACCCCCCTGAAGTCAGTTACCTCCGTCTTTGTGCAGCCTTCTACCCCTCCTAGGTTCAGGCAGAACTAGGCCGTGGCATGGTCGCTCCCCGCCAATGGGTCCCTTACCTCCAGACCCCCAATCTGGTGACTGTCTGCCAGGACCACATCCAGTATCTGCACCTGCCTGGTCGGTTACCCCACCTGCTGAGTTAGGAACACGTCCTGAAAGACATCCAACAACCTCTGTTCCCTGGCCATCGAGGATGTCATAGTCTTCCAGTCTGTTCCTGGCATGTTTAAGTCCCCCAACACCACCACCCTTCCCCTTCCCAATCTGCAGTGTCTCCCAACATCTGCCACCAGACTCTCTTCCATCTCCTCCACCAGCGCAGGGGGTCTATACACCACTCCTATTTTTACTCTCTTGCCCCCCCCCTTGTTATCAAGGTGACCTAAATTGCCTCCACAGTTCCCTCCGCCTCCTCCACTCCTCCTATGGCAATGCAGTTTTTGACTATTATTGCTGCCCCTCCTGCCCTTCCCTCCCCCCTGTCCTTCCTGAACATGGTGTAACCCTCCAGGTTCAGGTCCCAGTTATGCCCTGCGGTGGCCCAGGTCTCAGCGACCACTGCCACATCCACCTCTCCCTCAGTTAGCATCGCCTGGAGCTCAGGCATTTTATTGCCCAAGCTCCTGGCATTTAGTAGGACTACCTTCCACCCTTTCCCTATATTTCCATTTCCCCTGCTCGTGTTCCCATGGGGATTCAGTTTTCCCCTGGTCTGCACCTTACCAGTCAGCCTTTTCCTGCATTCCTCCAGCTCCCCAGGGGGGTGGAGACAGAGTCCCTCCTTTATCGGACCCCCCTCGACGGCCTTTTCTCCCATCCCTCCCCTCTTCATAAGTTTAAACCCCACCTTTCACCAATGAACCCCTCTATTTTCAACTTAAGGATTTCCTTCCCCTCCGAACTGAGATGGAGCCTATCTCTAGCATACAGCCACTTATCCTCCCAGGTCTCCCCCTAATCACCCATCAACCCATATCCTCTGGCCCCACACCACTCCCTGAGCCACTGGTTTATCACCCTAATCTTCCTCTTGTGTTCCCCACTAGCCCTTGGCACCGGCAGGATTTCCTAGAAGGAAATTACATATCCTATATCATGACAGACCCTGGCAAGCTCCCTGAACCTTGCCTGTATCTCTAGCTCACTATTTCCCTCAATGTCATTGGTACCCAATGCATTATGACCTTGTATAGGTCTCAGGTTAGACCCTACATAGATTTTGGATCTCCACTCTACAGCCCTTATTTAATCTCTGATGTAAAAAGAATAGAGCAGATTCAACGCAGAGCAACTAAATTAGTGTATCATCTTGCTCCTTTTGACTACGAAGAAAGGCTGAGATGTACAGGATTATATCTGCTCAGACTGAGAAGATTACGAAGTGATCTTCTTCAACTCTTTAAAATAATTCAGAATCCATCTTTAATGGTTCAGTGTGGATTATCATTTACCTCCAGAAACATTGTGGTTAGATGCCACAGTAAACAGCTTGATATTGAAAGAACACGAACTAAAAAAAGACAATTATTTTTTACCATTTGAACTCCTAGGGTATGGAACTCACTAACACAAGATATAGTAGACTGTACCGGAATAAATACTTTTAAAAACAAATTAGATAAATGGTTGCTGAAACAATGGATATAATAGGGGAATATACAGAGTTCCTATCAACTTACATGTTCCACATGTGTGGAGGACAATCTCGATGGGCAATGGCCCCCTTCTGTCCATTTTAACCAAGTAACCCAGGTGGACCAGTATGTCCGGGGAACGCCCACAATCCTTTGCCAGCTGATATACCTCATGCTTGGCCCTGTGCACCATTAGTCCAGGGAAGCATTTTGTTCTAACCGGGCAGGCTTCTCCCTCCCTATCCCATTTGATCCCCCTGATCATGGAATCACCCAACAGGAGCACTCTGGCCGCCCCTTTTCCTCCATTTTCCCCCCCTTCGATGTCCCTCATCCTTTCTACCGGGCCCTCCCTCCAGCCAGCTCCTTGCTCCTCCCCCTATCTGGGTGCCACCTGCCATCCCCTCCTTATTTACCCTGGCCACCCCTTCCCCTCCGATCCTAAGCCTCTCGTCCTCCTGAGTATCCTTCTGTACCTCGCTACCCTTACTGCTCGCAACTGGTCCTTCCCCCCATCTGCTAAACTAACCTGGCTTGTCGTGCTCCCCTGGCCTAAACCCTCAGCTCCCTTTACTGTATCCTCCTTGTACTTCTGGTCCTTCTCCTTGCCCTTTCCTCCCAACTGGTCCTTCTCCTTGCGCTTCCCCCCTATACCCCCTCCTTCTCCTGCTCTTATCCCCTACTCCCCCCGTTTTCCCGATTCCAAGTTCCCCCATGTTCCTCCTGCTATCCAGACCCCGACTCCTGCCCCCTACTCCCTTTCCATCTCTAACCACCCCTGTCATGGCTACATCATCCCCCTCGTCCTCAAGCAGAAGAAGTGAATTGAAGCGGTTACTGAGCTTAGGATCCACCTCCCCTCATTGCTTCCTTCTGTAGAGCCCCAGCCATCTGCCTACTTCCCTGAGAATGTCCTCTCTTTGACCCCCGTCTGTGAGGGTCCCCAGTTACCTGCCTGCTTCCTTGGTAGCATCCTCCTTTTGGGCCCCATCTGCCAAGATCCTATGTGACCCCAGAGTACTCTCCTGCACTACTTTCCCTTTGTCCCTGCCCTTAGTACTTGGTGCAACTCCGTGGGACAGCCCCTGCCCCATTCCCCAACCATACCTTCCCCCTTCCCCCAGCTGTCTCCTAATCCCCTCAACCTCCTCCCAGCTGTGCCAGCTGGTAGCACACTGAGCAACCACCGAACGTCCAAACCCAGTCCAGTATCATGGCTGCCTCACACCCTGTGCACCCCACCACCCTCCCAAAGATGCCGGCCCTAATGGCATGTGGTCCCATTCCCCCTCCAAGTAGGTTTCCTTGGGTGAGCCACTAGGTTCCCCACTAGTCCAAGATACACCCCTACCCACTAATCAGGTCACCCACTAATCCTAGATACAGTCTCACAGTAAACAGGTACCCCTGTTACTAGGTGCAGTACAAAACAGTAAACTTATAAGGGAAGTGAACAACTCCCTAACCTCCTGTCTCCCAGCCTTTAAACCCAAACCCCAGTGGCTAGAAGTACATGAGCTGCACCTGAAACCTTTTCCTCCAATTGCAGGGCAGGTGTTCCCCTATAAATGAGCTGAGCTCTGGGGAAGGAGGGTGGGAGGGCGGATTAGGGCATACACCTGACTCTCTCTCTTGAGTGTATCAGCCCTGTATCTGCCCCTCCAAGCACTGCAACCAAAGAAACCACCCCAATTAAATCCCACCAAATAGGTTTTAAATCAGAAGAAATAGGCCTCCACAAACGCAGCCTGCTACACAGTGAAACATCAAACAAATGAGCCCACTTATAGCCACCAAAAACAGTTTTCAAACTTCTAACAGCCCCCAAAACAATACCCTGCTAGCCCCTTAGAAGCAGTAAGTAAGAAAGAAAGAAAAGAAATAACCTTCTACCAAGTAGAATCCACAAGAAACCATGTAAAAACAACAAGAAGGAGCTACTATACTGGAACAGATCTGCCCCCTTCCTCTTCCAGTTACTTCTGAGAAGCCAAAGCAACCAACACCTCAAACCTGATTCAGCTCTGTCTCCAGTTAATTAGCTGAGTGAGACCTGGCCAGACCATTAGCACCCTTCCCCCACTATGCACTAAACTTTGCAGCTAGTGAAGCCAGCAAAAAGGAATCAAAATTCCACTCAAAGCCCCCCAAAATAGGTTTGCTACCAAAGGAAACATGTCTCCAATTCAAACAGCTTCACTAACAACACATCAAAATAGGCTTGAAATTAACAGTGATAGGTCTCCAATTCAAAGAAACTGCCCCAATTAAATCCCGCCAAATAGGTTTTAAATCAGAAGAAACAGGCCTCCACAAACACAGCCTGCTACACAGTGAAACACCAAACAAATGAGCCCACTTATAGCCACCAAAAACAGTTTTCAAACCATGAGGCACTGTATCAAAGGCCCTACTGAAGTCTAAGTACAGAACATGTACCGCATGGCCCCTGTCCAACTCCCTTGTCACCCAGTCATAATAGTCTATTAGGTTGGTTTGACAAGACCTCCCTGAGACAAACCCGTGTTGCCGCCCATCATGGAGGCCATTACTCTCTAGGAATGCCACCAGCCTCTCCTTCAGTAATGTCTCCATAAGCTTACCCACTATGGATGTGAGACTGACCGGACAATAATTTCCTGGCTCCTCCCTAGGCCCACTCTTGTGTATGGGCACCACATGGGCCACCCTCCAGTCCTGGGGCACACACACCCCATTTCCAGGGAAGCGTTGAACAGATCTGCCAGCGGCTCAGCCAACAGCTCCACCATCTCCCTCAGCACCCTGGGGTGGATGCCATTGGGATCTGGTGCCTTGTCCACCCTTACTGCTCTCAGATCCTCTAGCACCCTACTCCCTGCGATCACTTTGTCCATCACCTTCTCCTCCCCTTTACCCACCCCCCAGCCCATGCTGGTAGTGGATCATCCTTCTCCTTAGTGAAAATGGAGCAGAAATACTCATTTAGAATTTCTGCTTGCTCCTCCCCTTTTCCACCCAATCCCCTCCCTGCTTTATCCTCACAATATGTTCCTTTCGTTTCCTCTTTTCCCTGACATACTTAAAAAAGTCCTTTTCCCCTCCCTTTATGCCCTGTGCTAACCTTAATTCCCTGGAGGCCTTAGCTTTTTTTACCCTCCTGGCCAACTCCCTTGACCAACTCCCGTAAGCCTTTTTATCCTCTCCCTTCCCTGTTCTCCTGTACTTCTGGTATGCAGCCCTCTTTGCCCTCGCCCTTGCAGCAATTCCTTGTTTAGCTACAATGGTTCCTTGGCTCTGCTTTTCTTACTTCTGGCCCTGGTGCAGGCTACTGGGGCCTCTGTTAGCCCAGTCTTTATGACTCCCCACTTTTGTTCTGCATCCATCCCCGGCCTTATATCCTGGAGTCTCCCTTGCAGTATTGCTCACATCCTCCCAAAGTCCACCCTAATAAAGTCCACCACCTTAGTGCCCATGCCTCCTGTCTCCCTGCCCAGCGCGAGAATGAGCCACACTGTTTGGTGGTCGCTACTCACTAGTGGGTCGTTCACCCTTACCTCCCTCACCACCTCCCCATTTGCCAGTACTAGGTCCAGAGCCTTGTAGGCCTTGTAGGCCCACTTACCAATTGTGTCAGAAGGCCATCCTGGAATGCATCAAGGACCACCTGCTCCCTGGTCCTGCTAGTGGCTGGGGTGCTCCAGCCTACCTTGGTAGGTTAAAATCCCCCACTATCACCACACTCCCCCTTCTACATACCATCCTTATCAGTTCTGCCAACTCCCCATCAAGTTCCCCAGATTGGGCTGGTAGTCTGATCACCACTCCCAGCCTCAGCTTTCTGCCCTTTGAGTCCAGGAGCTGCACCCAAAGCGCCTCTGTCCTCTTCTCTCCTCTTCTCCCTCATCTCTTATGCATTTGATCCCTTTCCTCACATAGAGTGCAACTCCTCTCTTCCAATACCCCGGTCCCTGCTGTATATCCTGTATTCCGGGATTGCCAAGTCCCAGTCATGGTACTCTGTGGCCCAAGTCTCTGTCACTGCAGCAATGTCCACCTTCCCCTCTGAAAGGAGCGCCTGAAGCTCTGCAGTTTTGTTCCCCAGGCTTCTTGCATTGAGACAGACCACCCTCCACCCGTACTCCTCCTTCTCGTCACTCTTCTCCTTGGCCTGTGTCCCTCCCCCAGGTAGTATGCATCCTCTCTCCTCCTTATTCTTACCAGGTGGTGGTGCCTTCTGCATTACACTCAGACCACTCTGCCCACCCCCTCCTGGGGTTACTACACCTCCGCCTTTACCTATATCTAGGGGGTGAGCTCATTAAGCTCCCCTGTCCGGACCTTTCTACCAACCTCAGTCTTTTGGCCACCCCCCTACACTTGTTTAAATCCACCTTAGCTTTTTTATCATGTCACTATTTCTCATCTAGTGGAGCGGCTCTAGCAACCTCTGGCCGCCAGCTCCCGCACCCCCGACCAGGTCAGGCAGCGCAAGAAACCCTTTCACCCAGGGTTGGCCGTACCCCTGGGGGTGCGCCACTCTCTTGTCCGGAGGTGCAGGGCACAGTGTCACAGGCTGTGGGAATATGGATGGACCAATAGGCAGTGTGGCAGTAAGATGGTTGTAAAACGTCAAGATTTATTCCAACAGCAGAACAAAATAAGCCTAAGCAAACTTGTACGACAAAATAAATAGAAAGCAAAAACAAAAACATTTACACAGAAGGATTCAGGCATAACAAAACACCGCTAGAAGGCATTAGCTAAGTCTAGGTGTTGTCCTTCCAAAACCTCAAAGCGATCTGTGATGGGCTAGCTCTACCTACACTCTTCTTTAATCTTAAAAAAAGGCTAATTAAATATTAGAACATAGATATATATATACAATAACATGTTGTATTTCATCATACAGTAACATGTACCACAATCATTCTTTAATATACAGCTTTCCTAAAGATTTCTGCATGCAACAATCTCTGTAAGCACCGCCTCCAGCAGTTGTATCTCATAAAAAGTGTTTGACAGCGGCCGGCTGGCGCTACAGATGCATACTGCTGCGGGAGACTATGGAAAGCGTCTGCTGCGCCATGAAAATCTGAATCTCTATTCGGGAAGACATTTTGAAAACAGGTCTCTAAACTATAGCATATGCAGCCCACTTTTGTATTCTTAAAGAAAACAAACAGGTTTTCACTCACACGAGCTGAGGACTAGCAGTTTCTTATGCTGTTTTAACTACGGACTGGTTTCTGCAAACTTGTGCGATAGTTTGCACACTTGTGACTGCAGCTGGCAGTAGATGGCCTAGAACACAGCTTGTGAAGCTGCACCGCTGAGGGGAAAGCTCGTACTTAATTTACTTTTTCCGGGCAGCGGCTCTCTGTACTATGTGCTACGCTAGAACCTGTGTAGCTACCTAACTTCTAAAACCTATGAGACCAAGTCTCAGCAAAGTACTGTTTTTCTGTGTTACAGAAAAAAGGTTCTAGGATTACCTTAATTCATTATGTGTTCAGCTTTTCACTGGCAGGGGATTCAAATAAAATGGATCTCTGCCTTATTAATAATATATTTACAATATTACAAGGGTTTTAAACAATCCCTAAGCTGGGATAATAGCATTAGCATTCTTTTAGCATTTCCAAACCCTATAGCCAGGATTACTGCCCAGGGGTCCAGTCTGGCGCATGTTTAGAGTACTTTTACATACCCTTATCTCTTCAGAAGTAAAGTTGATATTTCGCTACGAGGGCCCATTTTATTTGTTTTATGTCTGCTAAAATACATAAGGACCAGGGGACCACAGCAAAACGATACTACCCTTTGGGTCCCAGTAGTTTCTATGTGCATGGGACAAACTGTGCTGTATGAATAACAATATATAAACAAACAAACAAAGTGGGTGGCCAGCCCAACAAACATGACAAACAACCTAAAAGATGCCACAAGCATGCACAGATATTTATTTATTTATTTTACGAGTTTTACCAGGAAGGCATACTGAGCAGTGTTGCTCGATTCCATATGCGACCTGGGGGTCAAGACCCAAGACAATAGCACAAATCACCAGGTACAGAGTTAAACAACACAATGAATGGCCATCCGCCGTACAGACAATCGTCAGATAGATACAGGAACATTATACAGAGACACATCTGAGCGCACAAAAATACAAATACATAGTTTGGCACTAGCTAAAGCAAGAGCAGCTGGAGGAGAAGTGGGTGCTGAGTAGGAGATTGAGGTGGCTGGGGTTGGGTGAGTGTCTTATATCAGCTGGCAGGGCGTTCCATAGCTGGGGGATATGGAATTTGAAAGCAGCCTGTCCTTTGGTTGTGCGCATGAAGGGGATGTGGAGGAGCCTGGGGTCAGTGTTTCTGAGGGAGTAAGCAGGGGGAGGTTGTGGGGAGAGGGTAGAGGCCAGGTAGGGGGGAAGGGAGTGGGACCATAATTTGGCTGCGGACCTAGCACAGTAGGTTAATCTGCGGTCTTGGAGGGACGGCAGGGCTAGGGACCTATATAAGGTGCAGTGGTGGGTTGTTTGTGGGCAGTCGAGGATAAACCGACAAAAAGAGTAGAAAAGGGTGTCAAGGCCGGCCAAGGTGGAGGAGGGAGTGATAGAATAGACTATATCGCCATAGTCGAGTATTGGGAGGATCATCTTTTGAACAACAGCTTTCCTGGCAGGAGAGAGTGGGCAGCTTTTGTTCCTGTATAGGGCGCCGAGTTTAGGGAGTAGTTTCTTGTGTATGGAATCAATATGAGCGGCGAAATCGAGGTGCGGATCGAGCCAGATGCCTAAGTATCTGATGCTGGTGCATTGTTCCAGTAGGGACCCGTCCAGGGTTTTGAAAGGGGGGCAGGGGGCTTGGCGGGAGAGTCTTTGCTGTGAGCCGAAGGTTAGTGACATAGTTTTCTTAGGGTTTAAGAATAGTTGGTTTGACCGGTACCATTCCTGGATGGCACTGAAATCCTGCTGTAGTAGATTTGCCACGTCGCTTGTGGAGGGGCCTGTGGCATACAGTGCTGTGTTGTCCACATACATTTGTATGGATGAGTAACGATAGGCTGATGGGAGGTCGTTTAGGAATATGGAGAAGAGCAGTGGGCCCAAGACTGATCCTTGGAGGACACTGGCGGTAACTGGTAGAGGGTTAGAGATGTGTGAGGTGACTTTTACAGCCTGGTGTCTGCCCACCAGGTAGTCATGGAACCATGTGGTGGCTGGTTTGGAGAGACCAGCTTCTTTTAGTTTAGAAAGAAGCAGAGTATGAGAGATGGTGTCTATTGCCTTGGCTAAGTCTATAAAGATGGCAGAGGTGATGTGGCCTTTGTCCATGCCGGTGAGTATGTCGTCAGTGACTCGTAGCAGGGAGGTGATAGTTGAGTGTGATTTGCGAAAACTGGATTGGTATGGAGTGAAGGAGGAGGAGGCGTCCAGATAGGGAGAGAGTTGGGCGAGAACAAGACGTTCCTGTAGTTTTGCCAGAATCGGGAGTAGGGAGATGGGGCGACAGTTACCTGGGGAGGAGGGTTCGCCCCCTTTAGATTGGGGGATGATGGTGGCCCATTTCCATTCGGTGGGTAATTTGCCCAGCGTGAAGAAGAGGTTGAATAGCGTGGCTAGAGGGCAGCTATGGCTGGAGCAGACAAATATAACATCTTGGCATCCAGGGACGTAGGGCATTTACCTTTGTTGGGGTTCAGGGATCATAGGGATTCGAATACTTCAGCATGGGATACAGGGCGGAAGGAGAACTGTAAGACTAGTGGGAGTGCTCTTGGTGGGGGAAGGGGGCCAGGGGTGGGTGGATGTTGGAGGGCCAATAGAAGCGAGTCAGTACAGCTGGAGAAGTAGGTATTGAAAGCAGCGGCAACCTTGCAGGGATCAGTGATGTAGGTGCCCTGAACTGACAGTGTCGGAGGTGCAGGCTGGGTAGGGGGGCAGAAAAGGGATTTGAATGACTTCTAGAAGTTTGTCGGGTGGTTTAGGTTTGCGCTGAAAGACGATAGAAAATAGTTCTTTTTTGCCTGGTGAATGAGGTTAGTGCAGGAGTTGCGGAGGGCTTTGTAGATTTGGAAGGATGCCTGAGTGCCCAGTTTCTTGTGGGCTTTCCATGCGTGGTTCCTGGAATGGCATTTGCTGTTGATATCAGCGGTGATCCAGGGAAGGTGGGCGCCTCTGACCCTTTTTGTGCGAAGGGGGGCATGTTTGTCCCAGACTTTTAGAAATTTGGCCTTGAAAGTTTCGAATGCGACTTCGATAGATGTGGCCACTGGGATGAAGGACCAGTCTACGTGTCCTAGGCCTTGCACGAGTGATGCTAGGTCCAGGGAATTATATGATCTTGTGTGCAGTGTCTTGAGGGGAGAGCTGTGGGCCTGTGCACTGTCCTGATCAGGAAAATCATGTGGTGGTCACTTAGGGAGTTAGGGAGCAGGACCGCGCGTAGGATCCGTTGGGGGTGGGAGGAGAGGGCCCAGTCCAGGAGTGAGTGATTTTGCATTTTGTGGTTTAGCCGGGTGGGGTCTACAATTAGTTGTGTGAGATTTAGAGCCTTGATCTTGGTCTTATGGTGAGCCTCATCTATGGCTAGCCAGTTGTGGTTATAGTCTCCAATAGCATGAAACTCGCCTCCTGTGGCTAAGGACTTTAGCGTGTCCAGGTGAGCTAGGATGTCAGGTAGGGGGGTGCCAGGAGGGCAGTAGGTACCTGCAACGTACACAGGGGTGGTACACAGGAGGGAGAGTTTGATTAGGAGAGAGTCGATGTGGGCTGGAAGTGAGGGAATTTGCACCATTGTGCACTGCAGATTAGTGGAGATGTACTCAGCAGTTCCACCGCCTCTCTTTTTCCCTTGTCTATCATGTCTAATGATTGTGTAGCCAGGTATGGATACTTCAGCATCGGTATGATGGGGTTTTAGCCAGGTTTCGGATATGATCAGGATGTCAGGGTGATGGGATAAGGCAATTGGTTGCAGCGCAGTTATTTTGTTAGTAAGCTGCAGGTGTTGAGGTGCAGGAACCTGAGACCTTTAGGGAATGAAAATCGGGTGTGGGCATTTGTGGTGGTGGGTCCAGGGTTTGCCTCGATATCCCCGGCCAGGAGGAGTAGCAGTATAATAAGCTGCTTGGATTTATGCCAGAGGTATTTTGGCCAGGTGGTAGGTGTGTGATCTGAGGCTGCAGGCGGTGGGTAGCGGAGGGCTGGGATGCGGAGAGCAGAATGACCAGGGAGAAAGGAGGGGGCAGGATGGTGGCACTAATGGCCCAGTTGTGTATATTAGCATGGGCATGCAGGTGGTGAGGGGCAGCATAGTAGGGCTGGGGCATGAAGTAGGGGGTCATACGAGGGGCGGTTCCCTGTTTGGGAGGTCTGCTGGGGGAAGGGATGTCAGTGGGGCAAGTGAGAGGAGTAGCCGGGGTAGAATAGGCAGCATCATAGGCAGAAAAGAGTGGAGAAATGTTGTCTGAGGTGTAGCGGCCACTAGTGGTAGCAGCTGATAAGCTGCAAATGGGAGAGTGGGCTGATAGGTTTTCGAAGTTATGTGGGTGAGCACTATAAAGCGAGGAGCTCACCAAGGGCGGTGGTGGGGGTGACGGGGCCAGAAACACACGCTCCGAGTTCTGCGGCGTCTGTACCTGAGGATCAGCTTTGGGGTGGGGCTTCCTTGATGTGGCTGCTGGCTGGGGAGGGCTGGATCTCTCTGGTAGCCCTCGCAACCCGATCCCGACTGCGGAGAAAGGAGAGTAGATTATATAGTCAGCAGAGAGGGAGCAGCATCACAGGCAGCCTGGTAATATCTATGCTACACTTTTACAGCTGGGCAGAGCAATCAGTTGACTTGGGGAGATAGTGCAATTTAGCCAGCAAAAATGCAATTTTACAGCTGGGCAGAGCAAGCTATTGACTTGAGGAGGTAAATGCAATTAATTTAGCTAGCAAAAATGTATTACAATTAAGAATGTTAAGGGACCCAGGAGAAAGCAGTAAAACTCATAGGCATACGAAAATAAATTAGCTGGCAAAAACTATCTGTAGACGTATGCCGACAGTAAAGCACTTAAGGTCCTTATGGTAGGCCGGAGCCGTTACAGATTCTATTGTCCAAGATTTGAATTGAGTGTTGGTGCCAAAACACATGCTCCGAGTTCTGCGGCATCCGTACCTGAGGATCAGCTTTGGGGCTTCCTTGATGCGGCTGCTGGCTGGGAGGGCTGGTTCTCTCTGGTAGCCCTTGCGACCGATCCCGACTGAGGATCAGCTCCGGGGGCTTCCTGATGCAGCTGCTGGCTGGGGCGGGCTGGTTCTCTCTGGTAGCCCTCGCGACCCGATCCCGACTGAGGATCAGCTGGAGGGCTTCCTTGATGCGGCTGCTGGCTGGGGCGGGCTGGTTCTCTCTGGTAGCCCTTGCGACCCGATCCCGACTGAGGATCAGCTTAGGGGGAGCTTCCTTGATGCGGCTGCTGGCTGGGGAGGGCTGGTTCTCTCTAGCAGCCCTCGCGACCCGATCCTGACTGAGGATCAGCCTCGGGAGGGGGGCTTCCTTGATGTGGCTGCTGGCTGGGGAGGGCTGGTTCTCTCTGGTAGCCCTTAGGCCCGATCCCGACGGGGATCAACCGGGGGGCTTCCTTGATGCGGCTGCTGGCTGGGGAGGGCTGGTTCTCTCTAGTAGCCCTCGCGACCCGATCCTGACTGAGGATCAGCTTCGGGGGGGGGCTTCCTTGATGCGGCTGCTGGCTGGGGAGAGCTGGTTCTCTCTGGTAGCCCTCGTGACCCAATCCATGACAAGACAATATACAGCTAGCAGATGCCCAGCGCATTTTACCTTTTTGCTAAACAAAAATTGGGGGGTCCCTTTCACACATGGCCATCAGCCAGAGAGATCGCCCTGCTATTTTCCGCCTCTATTTTCTCCCCAGGAGCCGGACATACAATGGCATCAAAGGCACATAGTGCTGATGCCCACCACACTCCTCCCTCTCGAGCAGCCAGTCTCCACCAGCCGCCGCTGCAGCCCAATGCCATACACCCACCCAACCCAGAGGAAGGAGAGCAGTTGTGGGATGCTCAGTCCTTCCTCTCCCCAGCCAGCCCCCGGCGGCCCAAGTCCGTTCCCGAACCTGGGTTGCCAGCATGGCATGAGGTGTGGTGTCCAGCGCCTTAACTCTCAGTGCCACCGGGCCTAAATCCACCCTAGTAGAGATATACCCCTCTAATCCCACCTTTAATACTCCACTCCCCTGCTCAAGTGTAGCCTGTCCCCGCGCACAAGTCACTATACCCCAAGACCTTACCCCAGTTAGTCACTAACCCATCATTTTTGGTGTTGCACCAATCCCTCAGCTGCTCGTTGAACTCCTCAATCCTAACCTTTCCTCCCCGTGCTTGCACTTGGTACCGGGAGTACCTCCGAGAATGCCACAGACTCCCCCACCCCCTCACACTGCCTGCCCAACTCCTTGAACCTCCCTCTCACTACTTCCACAGTCTCCCCTGCCAAGTCATTTGTACCCACATGCAACACTAAATGAGATTTCTTCCTCACCCCTCGCTGAACATTTGAGCAGTGCCTGCCCTGCCCCTCCTGCAGTCAACCCAGGGATAGCTTCAACCCAAATACAACTGTGCCTTTCCCCACTTCCACCCTATCTCACCCCCTTTCAGTACAGAATCCCTCCAGGATGAGTAGTCTCCCGTCCCTTACCCCCTTTCCCTTCTAATGCCCCTTCCACCACCCCTGTATTCATTCTTCCCTGCCCCTTACCCCTGCCAGCTGCATCCTCTGTGGCTTCTGTATCTGCACCCCCTACTTCTGCCTCACCGCTTTTCTCTGCCTTATTCCTCCCATCCCCCTTGAACCCCTTCCCAGCCTAACTACTTCCTACTGGGCTTCCCATGTTGTCCTCCCCTCCTCCCCTGCAGATTTCCAACCCCTCTCCTATCCCCGCTGTTGTCGATTTACAGCCCCCATTCCTTGACCACAATAGTGATGTCCCTCCCATCCTTCCCCCTTCCCGTAGCCTTCTCCTCCAGTCACCCCTCCTTCCTTACTAGCCCCTTGTACCCTTCGTCCTTGCTATCTCTACCCCTACCTGTTGCCATCCCTGTCATGCCCCACTTCTCCCCCTTTCAGTATGTTCAGTATGTTCCTGCTCCCTCTTTCTCCCATAGCAGAGGCTCAAATCTATTCCTAGACTATACCCTCCTACATCTCTTCCCCTACCGTTCCCCTCCTACTTGTTCCTCCGTGCCCCCTCGGTCCCACCCCTGGTCCCTCCTCCCTACCCGCAGCCATCTGCTCTCCCCTGATACTCCTTGTGGTCTCTTCCTCCCCCACCAGGAGGCCCCTTCCTCACCTCGGACACCCCCTCCCTTCTCCTCTTTTTTCTGCTAGTGCCTCTGATACTGGGGTCAGTTTCAGTCACTAGTTTTTCTTCCCCGTCCCCCCTTGCCATCCCCTATTCCCCCCAGCTAGGATGCCTACTATACTCATCTGCCCTGCCACTTAGACTTCTCCTTAACCTCCACAGTTCCTCCCTCAAACTAGCCAGTTGTCTACAGTTCATACACCCCCCATCCTCCAAGTCAAGTCCAGGATCATGGCGGACCCACACCCTGTACACCCTATTACCCTTCCAAAGATGCCGGCCCTATTGACTTGCAGCACCTGCCCTATTTTGGCCCCCATTTTATGTTATGGGCTCTTACTCCTGGTTTCTGTACACTACTACAACGTATGTGCCCTATTTTCTTCAAATTCCTGTTCCCTCAACTTAGTCCCCTACTGCCCCTTGTCAATCGAGTAAATTCAGTCTCAAATCTCATCCGTTAGATACTGTATTACTGTAGCAATCCTAAAGCCTCCTTGTTCATTTTCATCTCTCAGCTACCATACTTTTTAACATAGAAACATAGACTTTGACAACAGATAAGGACCAGTTGGCCCACCCAGTCTGCCCATTTCCCTACCTATTGGATAAGCTGCAGATTCTAGTTAATCAACAGCCTACTTCCTGCAACCCCCCACTATAATTGCCTTATGTCTGTCCCATGCATGTTTGAATTCCCCCACTGTTTTAGACCCAACAACCTCCCCAGGAAGGTGGTTCCATGCGTCCACCACTCTCTCTGTGAAAAAATATTTCCTCATGTTGCCCCTAAGCCATCCCCCTCGATCTTTGAACTGTGCCCCCTTGTACTTGCACATCTCTTTTTCTGAAAGATGCTACCCTCCTGGACTTTGTTGATTCCCTTGACATACTTGAAAGTTTCTATCATGTCCCCCCTGTCCCTCCTTTCAAGGGTATACATATTAAGCTCGCTCAGTCTCTCTTCTTACGGTTTCTGATGCAGACCCTGCACCATTTTAGTTGCGCTCCTTCAGACCGCCTCCATCCTGTCTATGTCCTTGCGGAGATGGGGTCTCCAAAACTGCACACAGTACTCCAGATGGGGTCTCACCAACTGTCTGTACAGAGGGATAACCACTTCCCTTTATCTACTTGTAATGCCTCTCCTTATGCATCCCAGTATCCCCCCAGCTCTACTTACTGCCTTCTCACATTGCTTGCTCACCTTTAGGTCATCTGATATAACTACTCCCAGGTCCCTTTCCATTTTTTTTTTAACCCTGTATTTATGCTCCTTCTGCCCTCCTCTCTCCACTCTCTCAGACTACCTCAACCTGTGTTACCTCTCTCGTCTGGGTCTGCTCCTAGAGTACACGGTCCACTAACCTAGGTGCCCGGATAACCCCCGGGTAGGGTGAGGAGGCACTACCCCACTTACCTCCTCTGAACCATGCTTGCTACAACGTGGACCATTACAGCAGAGTCTGTCCGATGAACCTGAAGACACAGCGAGGAGTCGTCGCCTAGGAGAGATGAGGGTGATTTTTCCTCTGTTCATTCCCCGATGCCTGCGTACAATGAGGGCAATGAGCACGGAGGCACACTGAGACGTGCCTTCTGCTCCACCCCTTTGCTGACATCTGCCCTATCCCTGTACTGCTACTCCATCCTACTGCACCTTCAACCCGGGCTCCCCTAGGTGGTGGTATTGCAGCGGAGCATGCGGTAACCCCTCTGAGAAGGAGAGCAGCCATTGGGCGCCTCAATCCTTCTCCTCCCCAGCTGACCCCCGGTGGCCGGTGCTTGTTCTCGAACCCGGGTCACCAGCGTGGTACGAGGTAAGGCATCCAGCGCCTCAGCACTCAGCGCCACCGGGCTGGCCCTTTCCATTTTTGTTGTTGTTAGTACCTCCCCCACCATGGTGTACTCTTCTCCTGAGTTTTTGTTTCCCAGGTGAATTACTTTGCACTTCTTTGCATTGAATCTAAGTTGCTATACATCTGACCATTCCTCCAGCCTCGCCAAGTCCCTTCTCAACCTTTCCACCCCCCTTGTGTATCAACTCTGTTACAGATCTTTGTGTCATCTACAAAGAGGCATACTTTTCCTTCCAGACCCTCTGCAATGTCACCTGTAAAGACATTAAAGAGGACTGGACCCAGCACTGAACCCTGAGAAACATAGACTTTGAAGGCAGATAAGGACCACTTGGCCCACCCAGTCTGCCCATTTCCCTACCTACTGGATAAGCTGCAGATTCCAGTTAACCAACAGCCTACTTCCTGCCACCCCCACTACAATTGCCTTGTGTCTGTCCCATGCATGTTTGAATTCCCCCACTGTTTTAACACCAACAACCTCCCCAGGAAGGCAGTTCCACGCATCCACCACTCACTCCATGAAAAAAGATTTCCTCACATTACCCCTGAGCTGTCCCCCCTCTATCTTTAAATTGTGTCCCCTTGTTCTTACACATCTCTTTTTCTGAAAGATGCTACCCTCCTGGACTTTGTTGATTCCCTTGAGGTACTTGAACGTTTCTATCATGTCCCTCCTTTCATCAAGGGTATACATATTAAGCTCTCTCAGTCTCTCTTCATATGATTTCTGATGCAGACCCTGCACCATTTTAGTTGCCCTCCTCTGGACTGCTTCCATCCTGTCTATGTCCTTGCATAGATGAGGTCTCCAAAACTGCACACAGTACTCCAGATGGGGTCTCACCAACTGTCTGTACAGAGGGATAACCACTTCCCTTTTTCTACTTGTGATGCCCCTTCCTATGCATCCCAGTATCCCCTGGCTCTCCTTACTGGACCTCTCACATTGCTTACCCACCTTTAGATGATCTGATATGACTCACCCCCAAGTCCTGCTCCATTTTGTTGTTGTTAGTACCTCCCTGCTATTGTGTACTCTTCTCCTGGGTTTTGTTTCCCAGGTGCATTGCACCTCTTTGCATTGAATCTAAGTTGCCATATGTCTGACCATTCTTCCAACCTTGCCAAGTCCCTTCTCATCCTTTCTACCCCACCTTGTGTATCAACTCTGTTATAGATCTTTGTATCATCTGAAAATAGGCATACCTTTCCCTCCAGACCCTCTGTAATGTCACCTATAAAGATGTTAAAGAGGACTGGACCCAGTACTGAGCCCTGAGGTACTCCACTAGTGACCCCCCTTTCTTCATAGAAACATAGAACATAGAAACATAGACTTTGACGGCAGATAAGGACCGCTAGGCCCATCTAGTCTGCCCATTTCCCTACCTACAGGATAGGCCGCAGATCCTATTTAACCAACAGCCTATATCTCCTGCCCCCACAAGAACTGCTCTTATGTCTGTCCCATGCATTCTTGAATTCTCCCACAGTTTTAGACTCCACAACTTCCTCAGGAAGGCTGTTCCATGCATCCACTACCCTCTCTGTGAAATAATACTTCCTCACATTGCCCCTGAACCGCCCTCCTTCTATCTTTAAATTGTGTCCCCTTGTTCTTGCAAGTCTCTTTTTCTGAAAGATGCTACCTTCTTGGACTTTGTTGATTCCCTTGAGGTACTTGAAAGTTTCTATCATGTCCCCCCTCTCCCATAATTCAGAATGTGTTCCGCTCACTATTACCTTCTGTGTCCTGTTGTGCAGCCAGTTTACAACCCAGGCTACCACCCTGGGGCCCACTCCCAAGCTGGCTAACTTGATTATTAATCTTTTGTGCGGGACTGTGTCAAATGCCTTGCTAAAGTCTAGGTAGGCCATATCCACAGCCCCTCCCTGGTCTATTACTTTGGTCACCCAGTCAAAGAAATCTATTAGATTCATCTGACATGACCTTCCTGCTGTAAATCCATGCTGCTTTGGGTCCTGTGCCCCGCTGGCCTCTAGGAACTCAACAATTCTTTCTTTCAGAAGTGATTCCATCATTTTCCCTACCACTGAGGTCAAACTTACAGGTCTGTAGTTTCCTGCTTCTGCCTTGCTCCCACTTTTGTGAAGGGGAATCACATCTGCCCTCCTCCAGTCCTCAGGTACCACCCCATCCTCCCATGATTTGTTAAAAAGTGGTCAGTGGTGTCACTTAGGTCCTCCTTAGTTCTTTTTGATTCTGGGGTGAACTCTGCCAGGCCCCATTGCTTTGTCCACTTTGAGTTTTAGGAGTTCTTTCAGGACTCTTTCTTCTGTAAATGGACTGGTGTCAACCTCTACCCAGAGTGCTTCTATTGTCTGGTTTAGGTAACTCCTCCTCATCTTCTTTGTGAATACTGAGCAAAGAATTCATTCAGTATCTCTGCCTTTCACTGTCTCCTCTGCCCACCTCCCTCTCCTTGTTAATCTTCACTATTCCTCCCTTAACCTTTCTTTGCTCCCTAATGTACCTATAAAAGGTTTTATTCCCCTTCTTAACTGAGCTGGCTATCTTTTCCTCGGTTTGGGCCTTTGCTATTCTGACTGCCTTCCCTACTTCCTTCTGCTTTAACTGATGCAGTTCCCTGTCGTGCTCCTTCTGTGATTTCTTGTACTTCTTGAATGCCACCTTTTTCTCCCTAATCTTCCCTGCCACCTCTTTTGAGAACCATAGTTGTTTTTTACTCCGTTTTGTTTTCTTTATTTGTTTCACACAAAGGCTTGTTGCCTCCATGATGGCAGTTTTTATTTTTCTCCATTGTTCTTCTACCCCTCCTTTCTGGCCATTTGCTAGTGCATTCCTTAGGTATTTACCCATTTTGCCAAAGTCAGCCCTTCTAAAGTCCAATATCCTTGTTTTTTGTATGGCTCGTCTCCATGGTTGTGCTTATTGTGAACCACACTGTGTGGTGGTCACTTGTTCCCAGATGGCTACCCACTTCTAAATCTGTGATCCTCTCCCCATTTGAGAGTACCAGGTCTAATATTGCTCCCTCCCAAGTGGGTTCCAGTACTAGCTGTCTAAGGCATGCCCCCTGTAGGGCATCGAGAATGACCCTGCTCTTGGATATGGCTGCAGTATATGTCGTCTAGTTAACATACGGCATATTCAGGTCCCCCATCAACAATATCTCCCCTTTTTCAGTCATTCTGAGAATATCTTCTATCATTTCCTTGTCCATTTCCTCCCCCTGAGACAGGGGTCTGTATACAACCCCAGTGCAGATTGTGGTGCCACTCCCTATCTCCAAGGTGACCCACAGTGCCTCTTGTCCTCCCCCTTTACCTTTCAGTTCTGTAGCTTTGATCCCTTCCCTTATGTAGAGAGCTACCCTACCTCCTCTTTTACCCTCCCTGTGCCTTCTATAGATTGTGTACCCTGGTATGTTGACATCCCAGTCATGGTTGTCCATGTGCCATGTTTCCATGACTGCCACAACATCCAAGTGTTCCTCTTCCATCAGGGCTACTAGCTCAGGAAGCTTATTTCCCAGACTATGGGCATTGGTACTTATTGCCCTACATTTAATGTTGGCATTATCCTTCCCCCCATCCCTGCCCTTATTGCCTTTGTCTGTTTTTCCATTTACCCCTGTCCTGCCTTCTGTCAAACGCTGTACCTCGGTGTTTACCTTACTATCTGCCATGTTTTGTGGGGGGAGGCTTGAACGTTCCTGCTTCCTTTCAGCACTTCCCTCAATGGCTAGTTTAAAAGCTTGCCAAGGAAGCATTTAAACCTATCACCTAGGAGCTTGACTCTTCCTGGACAGATGCAGATCATCGTGCCAGTACATACCTACATCACTCCAGGTGGACCCCCAGTCCCCATTGAAGCCAAAGCCCTGTGCTCTGCACCAGTTTTGCAACCATTCATTGAACTGCATGGTGCACAGTACCCTAGCTTCACCCATGCCATAGACCAGCAGCACCTCTGAGAAGGTTACCATGCTTGCTACCTGTCTGAGGCCCCTCCCCAACTCCACAAACTCATCCTGCACTGCACTGATCTCATGCCCAGTTAAGTCATTTGTCCCAAGATGGACCATGATATCTAGTTCCCTCTCCTGTGATGCTGCTCCTGCAATCCTGAGGATTCGCTTCCTGTCTCTCCAAGCCATGGCACCAGGCAAGCACCTTACCTCCCTCTCCCCTCCCTTCCCCAGTTCTACCCCCCCAACAACTGAGTCCCCTACCAGAAGCTGCTTCCTTCCCCTGTGGTGTCCCTTGCCACCCTTTTGTGGGTCTCCCTTGTGGATGTCCCCTGCATTCTTCTTGGTCTCCACTGAGGGTGTCATCATAGAGTAACCTTGCTCTGTCATAATGGCATAAGAATTGCAAAGAGTTACAACTAGAGGGATGCGACTCTGTTCCACTACCCTCACCCTTCCAGAGCCCACTGTGGTCCAACTGCTCCTCATTCTTGGCAATCTCTGAGGCAGCAGTTGTGGCACTGGTGCTCTTTGGGTGGGGGAGGCCTCCTTAGTCCTTGCCAGTTCTGCCTGGATATGGGCAACCTCCTCCCTCAGAGCTGACAGTTGCCTGCAAATAGGGCAGCAACTCAGTTTCCAGAATGTCTCCTGGAAAACTGCTGCCCCACAGCTAGTGCATTGCACCATTCCCCACATGTCCCTCTCCCTTATAATATGTAATGTACATATATATATATATATATATATATACACATACATATATGTATATATGTGTGTGTGCTTACCTTTATGCACTGTGCTGGGTTATTAAGGATATGACAGAGTTCTGCCCCCTGATCTGTTGAGGAGGTGATGTCAGAACCTTGGGTATAAAGGAAATGACTCACGTGGGGTGGGTGGGGTGACGGGAAGGGCGGGTGAGTGTCCCCAACCACCAATGACCATCAGAAACAATCAACTACACCACTGCCCCACCAGCCTGGTGAGTACTGCCGTTCTTTACAGTAATTCAACCCACACCACAATTTACTAGACCACTGCACCTGCAGAAACCACTCTACTGAACCCAGGGTTAAAAATGAAGTCAATCCTCAGCTAGCAGGACAATTCTAAAAAGTTGCAAAAATATCCTTACAAATCCTAGGTCTCAACAACAGCAATCAAGCACAGTAAAAAAGCAAATTCAGTAGTATTTCACTCCCTCTGGTTATAAAATTACAACACTTTAATGGAATCCTGCAAGTCTCTTCTTAATTTCAATAAGTCAAAATGAAAGTGTCAGTATAAAGCATAGCTCACCTTCCTCACAAATCACAAGCAATATTATGTCTTACCCGGTTCCCAGGTCTTAAAATGAGGATTATTTTGTTCTCTGCAGTATAGCAACATTTAGCAGCCTCAAAGAGGAACAACCAAAGTCTGTCTGACTGAATTCTCACTGTGTGGTTTGTCTGAGTCAGCTCAGTAACGAAAACACCACCCAGGAACAATTGATAGATTAGTGACACTAAGCCCACATATTTTTTTAGTTTTGCTGACCGGATAAGTGCACTAGACAAATCCTGCCTATTTTCAGGCACAACCTGGGGGAGGGGGATACAGATGAATGCCAACTGACCTTGAACCAGATTAAGCTGTTGGTGGTATTTTTCGTGAATGGAGGAAATTTGGCCATTGCACTGGGGAAATTCCGCTGCTGTTTTCGAGAAGTGCCATGGAATCTTTAACATCCACCTGAACTACCACTAGAACAGGCAGATGGGTCCTCGGTTTAACGTCTCATCTGAAAGACGGCACCTCAGGAGTGCAGCACCCCCCTCATGCTGCACTACAGTGTCAGTATTGGAATATTAACCCAAGTGCATGCTATGGGGATAGAACCCACAGCCTACCGATCTCCCAGCCTCAGAGGCGAGTGTGCTACCTGCTGAGCCACTGACACTGCAGGACCTGTGAGGCTGCTCCTGCAATCCTGAGGATTCGTTTCCTGACTCTCCAAGCCATGGCACCAGGCAAGCACCTTTCTTAATTTCAATAAGTCAAAATGAAAGTATCAGTATAAAGTGTAGCTCACCTTCCTCACAAATCACAAGCAATATTATGTCTTACCCGGTTCCCAGGTCTTAAAATGAGGATTATTTTGTTCTCTGCAGTATAGCAACTTTTAGCAGCCTCAAAGAGGAACAACCAAAGTCTGTCTCACTGAATTCTCACTGTGTGGTTTGTCTGAGTCAGCAGTCATAACAGTATAGCTCAGTACTTAGCTCAGTTAGAGAAAGAAACAGAACAACTAAATCTGTATTATTACAGCAATCCTAAAAGTATCCAATCATTGTTTTGTCTCCACCCCAGAGACCCTGCTGTAATATAGGACCACAGATGACCCTGGCGGGAGAGTGGGCAACTCCAAAGTCCTGACAGAGCTCCGTTGAGCTCGCTCACTCCCTCTCTCTTACTCACTTGTTCTATTTCTCCCGGCGCTGCAGGCTGCCTTTTTGTACTGGGCACCTGCCTGCATTGGCACCTTTTTCTGCCCATAAAATAATCCACAGCAGTCCCGACAGAGCTCCGTTGAGCTCACTCACTCCCTCCCCCTCTCTCACTTGCTCGTTCTGTTTCTCCCAGCTCTGCAGGCTGCCCTTTTGTACTGGGCTCCTGCCTGTGTTGGCGCCTTTTTCTGCCACAAAGAAATCCACAGCAGTCTCGACAGAGCTTCGTTGAGCTTGCTCACTCCCCCTCTCTCACTCACTTGTTCTGTTTCTCCCGGCACTGCAGGCTATCCTTTTGTACTCGGCTCCTGCCTGTGTTGGCGCCTTTTTCTGCCAATAAAGAAATCTGCAGCAGTCCTGACAGAGCTCCATTGAGCTCGCTCACTCCCCCTCTCTCACTTGCTCATTCTGTTTCGCCTGATGTTGCAGGTTGCTCTTTTGTACTGGGCTCCTGCCTGCATTGGCACCTTTTTCTGCCAACAAAAAAATCCACAGCAGTCCCAACAGAGCTCCGTTGAGCTTGCTCACTTCCCTTCTCTCACTCACTTGTTCTTAATCTGTCCCAAACACTGATTTCCCGCAGCAACCACACTATTCTGTGCCGGAAGTGCGAAAGCATATTTTGGCCAGGATGTGAAAAATGACCGCTGTACTGTTCATAAGGAGGTGTGAAAAAATGCCAGTGTTGAACATCTGGCCTGAAAATATTACAAATTTGTGAAGTTATAATGGTGTGTGGAAACTGCGCAACACACGCTTGTAACACAGTCATTTAATGGACTTTCATCACCAAATTTTCAACATAGGCATTTTAGGACCTCTGCTCATGAACAGTGTCACTGTCATTTTCTTAATCTGTCCCAAAAATTGTTTTCCTACAGTGACAGCGCTATTCTGCACTGGAAGTACGAAAACACATTTCAGACAGGATGTGTAAAATGACAGCTGTACTGTTCATAAGGAGATGTGGAAAAATGGCAATGTTGAGTGAAAATATTACAAATCCATGAAGTTACGAGCGTGTGTGGAAACTGCGCAATGCACACTCATAAAACAGTCATTTTTTTGGATTGTTTTCACCAAATTTGCAAAATAGGCTTTTTGAGAGCCCACCTCATGAACAGTGGTACTGTCATTTTGTTAGTCGGTCCCAAAAAGTGATTTCATGCAGTGACTGCGAAATCACCTTTTGGGACTGAATAACACCATGACAGTGACTGAATTCACAATTAGGATTCCAAATAACCCCATGTTGAAAATTTGGTGCCACAATTCCCAAAATGCCCAAGATATGCACCAAAGTTGAAAAAACCCTAGTTATGCCATTATACAGGTTACTGACATTTCTTCAGTTCGGGGTCGGCTTTGAAGAGTGCAGACACGTTCCCTGTCCCGAAGATCATCGCTCTGGGCTCCCAGAGGCAAGATGGGGTGAGGGTGTGGGGAGGCAGGTGCAAGTGGGTGGGTGCGGGTTGTGGGAGGGGGCACGAGACACCACGAGGGACTGTTTCTTGGTTTCAGGGAGAAAAAAATAGATGTTGCGGGAAGGTTTTTGTTTTTCAGGTTTGTGTTTTGCACACTGGGGTGGTCTCCCAGTGTGTCACCTGCATTTTGGGAGATGGGGAACTGAAGTGGACGGTGACTGGGCCACTCGTCGGCAAAGAAAGACTGTTTGGGGGGGCATGCTGACAGGGGGATTGGGCACCCCAGTCAGCTTTCATGGGGCTCTGAGGTGGCATAGCCGCTGTCTCGCTGATGAAATGTTACACCAGGCAAGGTAGGTACCGCCCAGCAATGACGGGTCGCTCCCTCATTGCAGCAGAATGGCTGATGCTGCAACGACGAGGTGTCCCCTGATTGCAGTGGTGAAATCATTACAAGTTGGTGGCACTCTGCAGAACCTGTGTCATCAGGACACTAGGCCTGCATTGGTTGAGCACTGCCAAGCCCGACAATGCAATGCCGGCATTGACCGCCACAGTGCCGCACCTCCACAACCCGCTTCTCTCCTAAGCTGCCACATAATGTTTCTTGCACATGCACGCAAGCAAACATATAAATTACCAGGCGCAGATGCCAAGATATGTTGAAAAGTTAATTTATTAAGTCACAGGTACAACAGACAACTATAGAAAGGACACGAGGTGGGGGGCTGCGCTTCATTTGTTAGAACTTCATTGAGGGTGGGCTCCTGCCTCTACTGCCCCTCCCTTTACACCACCATTGTAAGTGCCATCTAAAAACTAATTGATTAGTGGTTACATTTGCTTCTAAAGTGCGGTGGTGAAATTAAGGGAGGACATGAGCCCATACACCTTAAAAAAATATATCTTTTATGTAATAACATTTTCCATGCTACTGTATAATATCAGGTGAATAAGCTTATAAAATCAAATGGACGATACAAAATCATTAAGGAAGTGCAAAGGAAATATTGACGGGTTTTTAGTTAGCAATGTTATGTCAGTTCATCTCATTTAATTAAAATCAAAGAAACAAAAATAAAACAGTAACTCTAAAAGAAAAGTAGAAGAAGAGAGAGAGGTCAGATGCACAGAATGAAAGCCTGTTTTGTCACTGAATTTAAAACCATGTATATCAAGCAGACTTGGTAACATAATGAGACGGATACTGCCCTATTCTTACAAGAGGCACGGCACTTGCTTCAACAGTAGGAAATGCTCCTGTTCTCTCTTTCAAAAGGGCAAGTAATCTCAAGGATCAATCGGTGCACAGCCATTATTGCAGTCAACAAGAGAAACCACAATATTTAAATTGGCTTCCTGTTCTTAATGGCATATTCAAGTGCTATCACTGCAGTGCTCGCACACATGCAACAGTGGCCAAAGAACCGCCTGTGGAATCAGCAAACAGAACTCTTTCAGCAAGAGACGCCGTTAACTGTCCCACGCGTTTTGTCATTTCTGTCCTTATGTTTGAATGTCAAAAGATATATGTAGGGAAGACCATACGCACCCTAAAGGTAACAGTTTTAGGGCATATAGGGAACATTAGAAATGGCAATAGGGATACACCAGTTGGCAAGCATTTCTTCACATTTCACAAGGAAGACCCCAAAAAGCTAAAATGTATGGGGGACTGAAATGGTTTCCACTGGCCCGAGGGGAGGAAATCATTTGCAAAAACTTTTAAGACATTAAACATACTGGATTTTTTCTTTGAGAGCGTTAAAGCCTATAGGGTTAAACAATAGTTGGGATCTAGAACTGTTTGTAGGGTTTTATGTAACTCTAAATATTGATTAGCATTTTGCTCATAAAAGTTCTAAAACATTATGAAAATGCATAGCACTTGCCTCACTGTGTTTAACAAAAATAACACTTCTAGAAAACCTATAAAAATGCTTTCTGTACAGTTAGTATTGTCCCAAGAAAAAAACTGCTAATCACTTATTTAAAACCCTGGTTTGTATAATGTCTCGTTATGTTGGATTAAACCAACTAGCATCAAAATAATTGATGTACTAGTATTGAGAGATATACTTATATGGTTTCTTCCAAATGTAACTTGTCATCCTTTGCCCCCCCCCCACAGATGCTATTAGTAAAAGCCTCTCTCACTCCCTTCCTTCTGAAATAGATTTAAAACAAGTTCTCAGTATTACTGATTATTTCCCGGTTTTTATATGTAATTCCAGAAGCTGGAGTGTGCTTATCTGCATTTTTAAATAATTTATTGGCTACGTTCCATACTTGAATCATTTTATCTCTAATGGCTTGTCACTTTAAGCTTCATCTTCTATTACAAGTAACTTTCATAAGTTTAAATCTTTTGTCTGCTGTGATTTGAAAAATTTACTTCCTGTCATTCTCATGACAGCTTCCCAGGAACGGTTCAGGTATCTGGCTTGGAAAGGCACATCTCCTTCACAAAAGTGCTGCAGTTTAGTGTGGGTGATGGTATCTGGAAACAAGCTGGATTTCATCCTTTGACTGGGAAGCAGACTTTAAGTCACAGTTAGAGTTTACTGTTTTTTGTTGTTGCTTCAGTTTTAATTAAATGAGATGAACTGATGTGAAATTGCTAACTAAAAAACCCTCAATATTTGCTTCGAACTTTCCTCATGATTTTGTGCTGTCCATTTGATTTTATAATCTCATGCACCATATATGCACAATAGCATGGAAAATGTTATTATTACATAAAAAAGATTTTTTTCAAGGAGTATGGGTTCATGTCCTCCCCCGAATTCCACCACCGCACTTCAGAAGCAAATGAAAGTCACTAATCAATGAGGCTTTAGATGGCACTTGCCAGAGTGGTACAAAGGGAGTGCAGTAGAGACAGGAACCCACCTCCTGATGAAGTTCTAACAAACAAAGCTCAGGCCCACCTACTCTGTGTCCTCATCATAGTCGTTAGTTTTACCCGTGACTTAAAAACGAAACTTTTCAGCATATCTTGAGATTTGAGGCTTCTAGGTTTTATTTTTATGTTTGTTTGCGCGCGCATGCGCAAGAAACATTATGCGGCAGCTTAGGAGAGAAGCGGGTTGCGGAGGTGTGGCAGTGTAGCGGCCAATGCCAGCACTGCATTTGTGGGCTTGGTGGTGTGCACCCAATGCAGGCCCAGTGTCCTGATGACACTGGATCTGCAGAAGTGCCGCCAACTTGAAACAATTTGGCCGCTGCAATGAGGTGCTGCCTCATCACTGCAGCATCAGCAATTCCACTGCAATGAGGAGCGACCCATCATTGAAGGGCGGTACCGTGCCTGGTGTAACATTTCTGTGAACATGGCGGCAGCTCTATGCCGCCGCCTCACAGTCCCATGTAAGCCGACGGGGGTGCCCAATCCCCCTGTCGGCATGCCAATGACCCAATTCATTTGCCGATGGGGGAGCCCACTCCCCGTCAGCATAATGTCCTCCCCATTTGTTGTGTGCTGAAGGGGTGCCCAATCCCCCTCGGCATCATGCCCCCCCAAACAGTCTTTATTTGCCAACGGGGCCCAACTTGCCGGGTTTAAGTCCCCCTTCCCTAAAATGCAGGCGACACTGTGAGCCCACCCCAGTGTGTACAAATGAAGCCTGAAAAAAAAAACACCTTCCCGCGACGTCCTTTTTATTATTGTTGTCCCTGAAATAAAGAAAATGGTCCCACGCGATCTGTCGTGCCCCATCCCCTAACCCACACCCACCCTCTGCGCACCCCAGCTCCCCATACTCCTCTCACCCCATACTTACCTCCGGAGCCCGGTGCAATGATCTTCGGTGGACCAGGAACACATCTGCACTCTTCAAAGCCAACTGCAAACTGAAGAAATGCCGGTAAGCTGTATAATGGCATAAATAGGGTTTTTTCAACTTGTGTGGATATCTCTGCCATTTTTTTGACTTTGGCACCAAATTTTCAACATGGGGTTATTGGGACCCCTCCTCATGAATACAGTCACTGTCATGGCATTATTCGGTCCCGAAAAGTGATTTCACGGTCACTACGTGGAATCACCTTTCGGGACTGATTAACGAAACGACTGTGCCACTGTTCATGAGGTGGGCTCTCAAAAAACCTATGTTGCAAATTTGGTGAAAAAAATTTTAAAATTTACTGTTTTATGAGCGTACGTTGCGCAGTTTCCACGCTCTCACTCAGAATCTCGCAATTTGTAATATTTTCACTCAGATTTAGCACTGGCATTTTTCACACCTCCTTATGAACAGTACAGCTGTCATTTTTCACATCCTGGCCAAAATGTGTTTTTGCACTTCCGGCACACAATAGCGTGGTTGCTGTGGGAAGTCAGTGTTTGGAACAGATTGAAAAAATCACAGTGGCACTGTGTATGAGCAGAGGTGCTAAAATGCCTATGTTGAAAATTTAATGACAAAAGTTCATGAAGTGACTGTGTTACAAGCGTATGTTGCCTAGTTTCATGCACCCTCATAATTTTGCACATTTGTAATATTTTGACTCCAGATTTTCAACACTGGCATTTTTTCATACCTCCTTATGAACAGTACAGCTATCACTTTTCATATCCTGCCTGAAATATGCGTTTACACATCTGGTGCAGAATAGCGCGGTCACTGTGAGAAATGAATGTTCGGGACAGATTAAGAGAATCATAGTGACAGTGTTCATGAGCAGAGGTCACAAAATGCCTATGTTGAAAATTTGGTGAAATAATTCCACTAAATGACTGTGTTACACGCATGCGTTGCACAGTTTCCACGTACACTTGGAAGTTCAAGCATTTTTAATATTTTCACTACAGATTTTCAACATAGCCATCTCTTCACACCTTCCTATGAGTGGTACAACTGTCATTCTTCACATCCTGCCCAATCTGTGTTTTCGTACATCTGGCGCACAATGGCACGGTCGCTGTGGGAACTCAAAGTTCGGGACACATTAACAAAATCACAGCACCACTGTTCATGAGAAGAGATCCCAAATGCTTTCATGAGGTGTGGGTCACAAAAAGGCCATGTTGAAAATTTGTAGTGCAAATACCAACAAACGCCCGGGAAATTAGGGTTTCCTAACCATAATGTCCCACCCTGTACAGATTGACAGGCATCAGGGGTGTGCCTTTGGATTGCCGTCAGTAATGCTCATGCCATTCCACCCCCACCCTGTAGCCAGTGACAGGCATCGAGGTGTGCCTTGGACTCTTCGGCCCCAGAGTTCACCCCATTCTCCTATACTGCACCAATTTCAGCGTATGTCCTTATGGAATGGGGTGACTGTAGGGCCGAACACCCCAAGGCACACCTCAGCACTTGTCAGTGTCTGCAGGATAGGGTGAGGTGAGGTGAAATGGCATGAACGTTATGGGTGACAACCCAAACGCATACCCCAATGCCTGTCCCTCTCTGCAGGGCGGAGGTGGGGTAGGTGTGAAGTTAAATACTTCATTGCCATTCCTACTCTGCATCTGTCTAACTACTGCATTCCCAATGCTAATACCAGCAAGCAAACATTCGGCATTGACAAATGCTTGTTAATACACACTACTACTGGATTCCCTCACACAAATTGGCCTGTCCTCTGAGACCACTGTCTGGTTTGCCAGTTATCTGTCAGAGAGAACTCAGACAGTCAGACTTGCCCAAATCCAGTCCTCCCCTCTCCAAGTCAGGTCGGGAGTCCCTCAGAGCTCTATTCTTGGCCCCCTACTTTTCTCCCTGTTCCTCAACTCCCTACTTAAGAATTGCTCTGGGAAACTACTCCTGTATGCAGAGGATGCCGTCCTCTACAGCTCCCACACTGATCCCATCGCTCTCTGTAATGCACTCCAAAAATCTTTTACGGAAGCAGAATCCTGGTTTATTCGGCATAGGCTAGTTCTAAACTACAAAAAAATGAAGTCTATGGTGTTTTCCCACTCCCAAAGCAGGAACAGTGGGCTACCCCAGTACATACTGAACTCCTCAATGATCCCCTTGAGCAGGTTACTGCTTCCAAGTACCTGGGTATCATCCTAGACTCAGGGCTCACCTACCATGGCCACATCCGAAAACTGAGCACCGCCGTTAATGTGTGTATTGGCTTACTGCACCGGTACAAGCACTGCCTCCCACCTGAAGCCCTCCACCTAGCTGTCTCAGTTTCAGTACTGTCACTCATAGATTACGGTATCATAATCTATGGGGCAGCTGACAACACACACCTAAACAAAATCAGGCTGGCTCTTAATAAGGCCTGTAGACTAGCCTCTGGTTGCAAAAGACGCACACACACCTGCTCCCTGTATGCCTCCTCCAACTGGCTTAACTTCAACGGGAGGCTCAAATATTAGACATGGCTCTTCACTAAAAAAATAACAGCAGGTCTACTCCCACCTGCCCTTGCCCTCCCCCCACTCCAGGCACCCTTGTCCTCCCGCCACACCAGCAATCTACAACAACCCACTTCCGGGTACCCCTCTACAAGACCTCCTCAGGTCAAAGAACATTTAGGCACCAGGCCCCTAGCTGGCTTAACTCCCTCCCTAACTCCCTCCTCTCAGAACCCAGACTTGGTTGGTTCAAGTCCCAGCTATGTGACCTAATCTCTCAACGCTCAGCCTGCGACTGTCCTTGATTTTTTGCTCTACCCATGTTCCCCCCTCGTATTTGGACCCCAACCTGGTCCTGCCACCACATGGCATACTTATACCTGGACAATGGACACCCCCAGTCCAGCCCAGACTACTAAATAACGACCAGTGCATGGCTGGTGCCACCATCCTGCAGTGTATATACCCTGTTAACTGATTACCGTCTTTACTCTGTAACTGTTTTTGCAACTTTCTGTAACCACTTTTGCTAATGTACAAGCTTCTTTGTAACTATTGTGTCTTATTTGTTGCCATTGTATCTGATGTCTCTGTATATAATGACGTGGAACCTTTGTAAAGGAGCCTTTGACTCATAGGTATGTTATCCGATATCTTCAATAAATAAATAAATAGTAATTCTTGGCTTGTTTGACTGGGCTGATTTTTGGAGTGTTTCTGTCTCACCTCCTGCCACCAGAGGGAGCAAGTGCACAAAAGTCATCCATGTACTGGTTGGGATGGAGAGCATTTTATGTTGGAGAGCTGGGTGGCAGCCAACCTCCGAGGTGCTCAAATGAATCTGTTTCTTGTTTCTTCCATTGTACTCACCTTGTCATATGCATGGAGGCAGTGACAATCCCAGGGAGGAGGGCCTGGCAGGCTGGCAGCATGTGGTCACAGACAAGGCCAAGGGTGCCACTACCACACCTCTGCTTCACAGGGGCTACTAAAAGAGCGGTGCATCATCTTCCACCCCTCTGTAACTGCCCTTCTGGACTCTGGATGCGATACTGGGTCAGCAGCATGCCAAAGTAATCTCCTGTGGCTCAGCACCACAGAGCCAGCTCAAACAAAATAGGACCTTTCAAGTCAGCCCTCAAAGAGCACATTCTCGCTCCGCAGCACTGCCAATGTACCAGCTAGTGCCGGGTCATCTATCTATCATCTTATGGGACCACCCCGCCAGTGAGCTCCTACCGATAGGGCTACCAAACATTACCTATTAACAATGCTTCCTTTGGCTGCACTCACAAGATATCTGTCTAATTCTCTACTTCGCTGTAAATATCAAACCTGTTACATAGAAACATAGAATTTGACAGCAGATAAGGACCGCTTGGCCCACCCAGTCTGCCCATTTCCCTACCTAATGGATAAGCTGTTGATCCTAGTT
The DNA here is from genome assembly GCA_016271365.2 of Neoceratodus forsteri. Taxonomy (NCBI): domain Eukaryota; kingdom Metazoa; phylum Chordata; order Ceratodontiformes; family Ceratodontidae; genus Neoceratodus; species Neoceratodus forsteri. Next base: position 1,063,383,609 of record CM028134.1, on the reverse strand, counting down.
AACCAGCAGCCTACTTCTTCCTATCCCCACCCCCTAGAATTGCCTTATGACTGTCCCATGCATGCTTGAATTCCACCACTGTTTTTGACTCCACAACCTCCTCCGGAAGGCCGTTCCATGCATCCACAACCCTCTCTGTGAAAAAATACTTCCTTAAATTACCTCTGAGCCGCCCCCTCTATCTTCAAATTGCTTGCCTTGTTCTTGCACACCTCTTTTTGAAAGATGCTACCCTCTTAGACTTTGTTGATTCCTTTAGGTACTTGAAAGTTTCTATCATGTCCCCCCTCTCTTCCTTTCCTCGAGGCTATACATATTAAGCTCTTTAAGTCTCTCTTCATATGTCTTCCGGTGCAGACCCTGCACCATTTTAGTTGCCTCCTCTGACAGCTTCCATCCTGTTTATGTCTTTTGGGAGACTGAGTCTCCAGAACTGCACGAGTACTCCAGATGGGGTCTGACAAGCTGTCTGTACAGAGGATAATAACTTCCTGTTTTCTATGGGTGATGCTCTCCCTATGCACCCCAGTATCCCCCAGCCCTCCTTGCTGCCCTCTCACATTGCTTGCCCACCTTTAGGTCATCTGATATGACTACCCCCAGGTCCCTTTCCATTTTTGTTGTTGTTAGTATCTCACCCCCCATTGTGTACTCTTCCCCTGGGTTTTTGTTTCCTAGGTGCATTACCTTGCAGTTCTTAGCATTGAATCTAAGCTGCCATACATTTGACCATTCCTCTAACCTTGCCAAGTCCCTTCTCATCCTTTCCAGCCCACCTTGTGCATCAACTCTGTTGCAGATCTTTGTGTCATCTGCAAAGAGACATACTTTTCCTTCCAGTCCTTCTGCAATGTCACTTATGAAGACATTGAAGAGGACCAGTCCTAATACTGAACCCTGTGGTACCCCACTAGTAACCCCCCTTTCTTCAGAGTGGACTCCATTTACTATTACTCTCTGTGTCCTATTCTCCAGCCAATTCTTTACCCAGGCTGTCATCTTGGGACCCACTTCCAGGCTGGCTAACTTGTATATTAATCTTTGTGTGGGACTGTGTCAAATGCCTTGCTAAAGTCTAGGTAGGCCATGTCCACAGTCCCTCCCTGATCTACTACTTTGGTCACCCAGTCAAAGAAATCTATCAGATTCGTCTGGCATGACCTCCCTGCTGTGAATCCATGCTGTCTTGGGTCCTGTGCCCTCTGGCCTCTAGATACTGACAGTTCTTTCCTTCAGAAGTGATTCCATCATTTCCCTATCACTGAGGTTAAACTAACAGGTCTGTAGTTTTCTGCTTCTGCCTTGCTCACACTTTTGGTGAAGGAATCACATCTGCCTCCTCCAGTCCTCGGGTACCACCCCATCCTCCCATGATTTGTTAAACAGGGTAGTCAGTGGTGTCACTAGTTCTACCCTTAGTTCTTTAAATTCTGGGATGAATCCCATCAGGCCCCATTGCTTTGTCCACCTTCAGTTTTAAGAGTTCTTTCAGGAACCCTTTCTTTTGCAAATGGGCTGATATCAACTTCTGTATCCAGAGTGTTTCTACTGTTTGTTTTAGGTACCTCCCCTCTTCATTTGTAAATACTGAGCAAAAATTTGTTTAGTATCTCTGCCTTTTCACAGTCACCCTCTGCCCACCCTCCTCCCCTTTATTAAGCCTCACTATCCTCCTTGGTCTTCCTTCGCTCCCTGATGTACCTATAAAAGGTTTTATCCCCCTTCTTAACCAAGTTGGCTATCTTTTCCTCGGTTTGGGCCTTTGCTGTTCTGACTGCATTCCCAACTTCCTTTTGCTTTAACTGATACAGTTCTCTGTCCTGCTCCTTCTGTGATTCTTTGTACTTCCTGAATGCTTTCTTTTTCTTTAGAACCTTCACTGCCACTTCCTTTGAGAACCTTAGTGGTTTCTTACATCGTTTCGTTTTATTTGCTTCACACAAAGGCTTGTTACCTCTGTGATGGCAGTTTTTATTATTCCCCATTGTTCTTCCACCCCTCCTTCCTGCCCATTTGCTAGTGCATTCCTTAGGCACTCACCCATTTTGGCAAAGTCAGCCCTCCTAAAGTCCAGTACTTTTGCCTTTGTATGGCTTGACTCTATTGCTGTGTTTATTGTGAACCATACCATTCGATGGTCGCTAGTTCCCAGATGGCTACCCACTTCTACATCTGTGATCCCTCTCCATCTCCATTTGAGAGAACCAGGTCTAAGATTGCTCCCTCGCGAGTGGGCTCCAATACTAGTTGTCTAGGCATGCCCTTGTAGGGCATCTAGAATAACCCACTCTTAGTGGCTGCTGCAACTGCATTCCAGTTAACATCTGGCATATTCAGATCACCCATCAGCAATATCTCCCTTTTTCTGCCATTCTAAGTATACTTTCTATCATTTCTTTGTCCATTTCTCCCTGAGAGAGGGTCTGTATACAACCCTCAAAGGATTGTGGTGCCATTGCCAGTCTCCAAATTCTACCCATAGTGCTTCTTCTCCTCCCTGTTTACCCTTTTGTTCTGTTGCTTTGATTCCTTCCCTTATGTAAAGAGCTACTCCTCCTCCTCTTTTCCCTCCTGTCCTCCTGTAGATAGTGTATCCTGGGTATGTTTACGTCCCCAGTCATGGTTTTGTGTGTACCATGTTTCTGTGACTGCCACGATATCCAGATGTTCCTCCTCCATCAAGGCCACTAATTCAGGAAGCTTGTTACTCAGACTATGGGCATTGGTACTCATTGCTCTCCATTTTTGATGGCTTTACCTTCTGTTGCAGCATCCCCACTGACCTTTCTACCTCGGTCTTTTCTCATTTGGTACCCTGTTTTGTAGGAGAGGCTGGGATTTTCCTGCTGCTTATCAGTGCTCTCCCTTGACTAGTTTAAAAGCTTGCCAATGAAGCATTTAAACCGATTGCTCAAAAGACTTGTTCCCTTCCTGGACAGATGCAGACCATCCTGCCAGTATAGGCTGGTGTCCCTGCAGGTGGAAGCCCAGTCCCCAATGAAGCCAAACCCCTGTGCTCCACACCATTTTTCAACCATTCATTAAACTGCATGGTGCAAAGTACCCTCACCTCACCCATGCCATTGACAGGCAGCACCTCTGAGAAGGATACTGTGTGTGCTACTTGTCTTAGGCCCCTCCCCAACTCTACAAAGTCCTCCTGCACTGCTCTAATCTCATGATGAGCCAAGTTTTGTCCCTAGGTGGACAATGACGTCCAGCTCAGACTCCCGTGCAGCTGTTCTCGTGATCCTGAGGATGCGCTTCCTGCCCCTCCAAGCCATGGACTTACTCCCTGCCTCTATCAGCAAACTTATTGTTCTCTTGAAAACTGTAAAATACAGCTTTTTCGGTAACACGTTCAATGCAATGTATAGCTGATCTTGATTCTGCAATATTGTATAAGTGTCAGTGGCTCAGTAGGTAGCGCACTCGTCTCTGAGGCTGGGAGATCAGAGGGCTGTGGGTTCAGTTCCCACATCTGGCACTTGGGTTACTGTCCCAGTACTGACACTGTAGTACAGCATGAGAGGGGTGCTGCACTTCTGAGGTGCTGTCTTTCAGATGAGATGTTAAACCAAGGTCCCATCTGCCTGGATTGGTGTAGTTCAGGTGGATGTTAAAGATCCCTTGGCACTTATTGAAATGAGTGGGGGGATTTCCCTGGTGTCCTGGACAAATGTCTCTCACTCACTAAAAATACCACCAACAGCTTAATCTGGTTCAAGATCAGTTGGCATTCATCTGTATCCCTTGCCCTGGGTCGTGCCTGAAAATAGGCAGGATTTGTCTAGTGCACTTACAAGGTCAACAAAAAATAAGTGAAAAAACTGTAAACTTTAGCTGCCATGCTATGTCTATATGTATTAAGTGTTTGTATTTGTTTTTTCTGATGCGGAGCCTTTGTAAATGAGTCCCTGACTCAAAGGTTGTAATCCTAAAGTCTGTTAAATAAATAAAAAAACAAACTTTCTAAATTCAGGTATGTGAGCTATGACACCAAAGGTAGCCTTCAACTATAAATTTTAGGAGAATTGTAACTGTTTTTTTTTTGTTATTCTTTGAGAACCAGGTAAGACCCACTAGGTGCAAGTGTCTGTTTTCAGAGGTGACCCAAGAGCACTGACATTGTTAAGTGACTTGCTCAGGATCACACAGTATGCAAATGAAGGTTGTGGGAATCAAACCCAGGTCTGCTGGATGTACCAAGCTAATTCACCGTTTGTTATTCTAACCTCTAGGCTATGCAGCAAGCCCCTATTTTGTAGGTGGGAAGAGGTGAATGAGTCACAGTTATGCCTGCTAATGGCCTTTTTTTACTGCCACAATATAGAAGTGACCTGTTTAAATAGTTCTGTCTTGGCAAAATAAATATGTGTACATGGGGGGTGGGGCAATACTCTGGGCTTTCATAAGTGATGGATGTACAGAGGTTAAAATGGACAGTCTTCCACTAATGTGGGTTCTGCAGTGTCTGTAAATTTTACCAGGAGGGCAGTACATGTTTGTGTTACTCTGGGAACGGCAAGAGTCGATATAGGTAAGCAATAACACACAGCAGGGTGTGGGTTAAGCTCTGAGAAACGCACACCTAGGGGCATAGTGAGGCACAAGGCTGCAGGGCTCATATTGGTGAGAATATGTATTGTTTGTGCATTTGATAAAATAAACGTGAGTCTTTTGCAGTAATCTGTGTGCACCGAACCTTTTCCTGCAGTTCATACTTTTGGATGTTCTTTGTCCTGCACACAGTGCAAGTCCTGTGTAGTGCACTGCCAGCTCTACAGTTAGCAGAAGTACCTGCACAGTTATGGTTTAAATGCTGTCTTTATGTATTCTGCACAGAGTCTTGTCCCTACCTGCCGCTCACCCAACTCCCTCCCACGTGCTTTCACTCCACCTGCTCCTATGCTGCCTTCGTTAGAAATATGCTGCCTGCACAGTTGATGTTTTTTTTTTGTTTTGTTTTTAATACAACCTACTTTTCTTTTACATGACTTGTATCTCTGAGATCAGGAAGGAGCTAATGTGATCTCTATAAAGAGCAACTGCAGCGGATCACTAGGCTGCCGGCTAGACTGAGATTCCCTAATGGTTTTGCTGGAAGCACGCTACTATCTCTGGACGCAATTTTCATGAAACTACCGGTGGTCTCACTCTCTGTGAGTCAGTCAGAAGATTCAGAGGCCGTGGGTAGCTCATGCACAAAGAAGGAATGTCTGCAGGTCAATGAGATGAGTGACACAGGTTGTTTTTGTCGAAAGAAAAGATTTTGTGTGAAAGGAATGCTTTTTATAATTTTGAGTGGAACGGAGAAAACTAGAGGCTGCTTGCTGTAAAGAAAAAATGACTGCCAGGTTAGGATTTTCGACTAGAATCAGTGGCTCATGGATTTGAGATAGTAAAAAGGCCAGAAGTACTGGACCTTTTCTTTCCGTGTGCAATACTAAAAAACGAAAAAACAAAACAAAAATGCAGGGCTGGAATGGTCTCTCAGCCTATCAAATTACCCAACTGTCTTCACCCATTTCATAAAGCAGTTTATAAGGACTGTCCCACCAGGACACCTGGAAATTTTCAGGTGGGCCCCTCTCTGCTGGGTACATGGCCACCAGCAGATAAGGACTGCCTGGCCCACCTAGTCTGCCCATTTCCCTACCTAACGGAAAAGCTGCAGATCCTAGTTAACCAACAGCCTACTTCCTCCTACCCCCCCCACTAGAATTGTCTTATGTCTGTTCCATGTACTCTTGAATTCCCTCACTGTTTTTGACTCCGTGACCTCCTCAAGAAGGCTGTTCCATACATCTACAAAACTCTCTGTGAAGAAATACTTCCTCACATTACCTCTGAGCCATCCCCCCTATAACTTCAAATTGTGCCCCTTGTTCTTGCACATCTCTTTTTCTGAAAGATGCTACCCTCTTGGACTCTGTTGATTCCCTTGATGTATTTGAAAGTTTCTATCATGCCCCCCCTCCTTTCCTCGAGGCTGTACATCTTAAACTCCTTTAGTCAGTAGCGTAGCAAATTCACAGAGGGCCTGGGTGCAAGGCGATGTTACAGGGTCCCTCCACAGTTTTGAATAAACATCAAAATTATGATTTGGGCCCCTCAAACTTCGTGGGCCCGGATGCCACTGCACCCCCTGCACCATTGTAGTTATGCCCCTGCCTTTAGTCTTTCTTCATATGTCTTCTGCTGCAGACCCTGCACCATTTTGGTTGCCCTCCTCTGAACAGCCTCCACTCTGTCTATGTCTTTGCAGAGATGGGGTCTCCAGAATTGCATGCAGTACTCCAGATAGGGTCTCACTAACCGTACAGAGGGATAACAACTTCCTGTTTTCTACTGTTGATGCCTCTCCCTATGCATCTCAGTATCCCCCCAGCCCTCCTTACTGTCCTCTCACATTGCTTGCTCACCTTTAGGTCATCTGATATAATTACCCCCAGGCATGGGTGCCGTAAGACAGTAAAAGCTGAAGGGGCAGAAGCTCGGAAGGGCACTTATGAGAGTAAAAAGGGCACTTTTTCTATACTTGTTTTTGTCAAACAAAAATACAATAAATGTACAATTACGATGAAGACAATAACATTAAAAATGCAGTTGTACCCTATAGGAATAGTTATACAGTACATTACGAACATACGAATGTGCCAGCAGAAATAGACCACCCAGTCTAAGTCTGCTCAAAGGTGCAGCTGTATTAAGACATCAGCTGTCAATCCATTCCCTCCAAAAATTTTACTATAATAAAACAGGGGTACAATTACAAATAACAATAAAAAAAGTAAATCAAAACAATAGCCACCACATCGCATCAGTAAACCCCATAACACAGATAACAAAATTAATCCTCTCCCCTCCCAAATAATCCAAAAGGGGCAAAGACAAAGGGTATTTTACTAATTTATAATATAGAATAAGGAACATTGGGAACAAGAGTAAAAGTAAAGTTCTGATGGGTAAAATTAATAGTGAAATGTTGGTGTTACATTATGCTGTATAGTATATCAGGTTTTATGCTACTAACAACTTAAGGAGCAAGAGGTTAATATAGGCCCCAACAACTAAAATATGCTACAACTGTGAAAGGTGTAACACTATAGAGCAAAACATGAAAATAACAGAATATGTGCATGCTTCTAATCAAATAGCATCACAGAGCTCAGACCAGGACATAAGAACAAGACATAAGACAGGAGTCACAGGAATGGAATAGTACACTTTCGAGTAACCACAGGTCCCAATGTGAGTAGGTACACACAGTTCCATGTCATAAATTAATCCCCTTGTAATCATGTATACACTCTACACATTGCTGTTGTTAATAAGACAACCATATGACAGTGCTTTCCTGTATATCCTGTTGTGAATTTGCTCTCCATCCAATAATGAAAAAAATACTACAGTAATGAAAACTAAAGATTTTTAATACACATACAAATATATCTATGTATCTCCTCACTATTAACTTGTAATGGAGTGCATTTTAGCTAAAAATAGATGTATAAAGTAAACTATAAAAACAACAACACAGAACTGAGCAACTCCCTTGCCTTGCAGAATATGCAGTTAATAAGTGAAAAACTGTAACTGATGTTATTTGTATTTTATCTGTAATAGTAGTACAGCAGCAGACAGTACAGGTCCCGTCCAGGCAATTCAACCTATTTGGATCCATTCGGATCTTCTTCACCTCAGGTCCCTGGTTCGACAGATGAGAGATGAGGCTGGGTCAGATTATCAAAATCAAGGGAGGCAGTGTAGCGCAGTGGTTTAAGGCTTTGAGCTGCAAATCTGGAGACCTGAGTTTGAATCCCACAGCCCCCACTTGCATATACTGTGTCACCCTGAGCAAGTCACTTAACTTCCCTGTGCTCCCATGTTGCACCTGTAAACAAGCTTTCAGCTTAGAGACACTCACCTGGTTAAACAATTGGGGGAAAAAGGTATTGTGCATCTCCAAACCCTCCTGCTAGGACCTGACCCTCATTTCTTACAGCCTGTTACTGTTACACACCAGGAAAGTCCCCACAAAGCCAACATGACAAATCAAACTACAGCTAACATCACCTGCCTTATTCTAACTGAAACCACCACCACCACACAATATTTTTAGCTACTCCAGGCTACAAGCCATGCATGAACCATGAAAACAAACATACAAATAAACTCAGAATTGCATAATGCCTGAACCTGAACTCTGAACTGAAGTGAATTTAAAACATGGTCCATCATAACTCTTGCCGGTATTACTCGTCCCAGTCCTGACATGAAGTCAGTTGATATTGGTAAAGTAGGTTTCCCAATTCCCACTTATTAAAAACCTACCCCTCCCTACTACTGTATCAAACCCCCCAGTGATTAACACTTCCTTGATGCATTTTTAATTTTTTGTAACAGACCATCCCACTCCCTCTCCCATCCGGCTGACTGTTGCAGTCACAAGCCCACTCACTGACAGCTGGACACCTCTCACCGACCATGATCTGGCCAGATTAAAATGAAACTAAGGCCCAGAGGTGTCAGGAGGCTTAGCAGGCTAGACTAATTATCTGACAAAATCAAATGAAGCAATTCCAAGGTCTGGTTGTCCGGAGGCGGTGGTGGGGGGGAGAGGTAGATGATGGCTAAAGCCAAGGCTTCTCAAGAGTCACAGTTGTTAGAGAGACTAGGACCACACCACCAGTCCAGACCAAACGTGAATGACCTACACAGTCCTGTCAATCCCTCAAACCCTGGGTCACGGTCAGGGCTGGGACAAGGTGTGCAAAACTTTTTCTGAGTCTTCTTGAACCAGGTCTATACACAGTCACTCACTGCGGGGCTTGCAGCCAATAAATACAATTAAGTCCAACTTCAGGCAAGCTAGCAAGCAGCCGGAGGGGGGGGCACACTTACAACCTCGACAGCAGCTGCAGAAGTCAGAACTGAACTGGACAAACATGGACAATGACTATAAGTGTGAAATTATAGCGGCAATAGGCTATAGCTAACTTTATCTACTTAGCCTCTGCCCTAGGGACCAGACCAACCAGGACCCACTACTAAACAAAAACACTTGTCCGGACGCTGGTACAAACTGTGTTGGGTCACGGGTCAGTGGTTGCTGCCTGCCTTGGATTTGAATGAATTTGGCTTGCAGGTAGACAGCACAGCACTGATTCAGTCAGGCAGAAATGGGGTAAAAACATAAAACAAGCATCATGGGCCTGGGGTTATGACCGGCGGTCAGCGGTCAGGGCAGCTGCAGGACAACAGGACAAGAACAATCAAACAAATAAACCAGTAACAAATGTAACTAAATTATAAATCAGTAAACTAGTTGGACAATATTGGACTCACTCAGCAGCAGCAGCAGCAGCAGCAGCAACACAATGGATTTACTTCTTCATGAATCACAGCAGCGACCTGTTGCTCAAAAAAGTAAAACTGAAGCGATTCAAGCGAACAGCGAAGCCAGCCAGCAATATCAGCAGCAAGTCGGCAAAGTACACAACGACATTACCTAACCTCGACAAGGAAAAGTCAGGAGGGAGTCAGGAGAAATGGGATTTGGGGATGTGTGGTGACTACCTTTATACTCCTTGGCTAGCCCTGGGCTGGCTTTTTGTTCCTCTCTCACTGCTCTCGGGCTTGGAGGGGGGGTCAGGGCAGGGCTCAGCTCTCGGAACTTCCTGAAATCTTCCGCAGGACATAAAAAAAAAAAAGGCTGACTTTTAAATGTACTTAGTGTAGACCTACAGTTGCCAGTGAATAAAGTTAAATGGTATGCAGTTATCTAGTAGCTGGCAAGTGGCTTACTGACTAACTAGGTGCTAAGTGACTTTCACCTGACTCCGAGTCCCAACAAAGAGGAGATGAGGTGTTAAAGCTGCTGCCGCACTGCGAATGAATAGAAGTGTTAAATTCTGGAGTAAGGAGTTGTAAGTAGAGTTATTATAATAACGACTCTACTTTACAACTCTGCTAACCGAACATATAACACAGCAGGTGCCAGTTTCTTTTGTTTTAGTGGCGGGGCGGGGATGGGGCGGCAGAGCAGATTCAAAGAGGCAAGAAGCTAGGAAGAAGCAGGCATTTCAGTACTGTCATGCAAGTGATGCAATGACGGAATGTCATACTGTATGTTTAATAATTAATTCTGCAACATATAGGGGCACTCTCCTGGTGCACAAAAAAACTGGTGGTGCTCCCGCCCCCTCCGCCCCACGGTTCCGGCGCCTGTGACCCCAGGTCTCTTTCCATTGTTGCTGTCAGTATCTCACCCCCCCATTGTGTACTCTCCCCCTGGGATTTTGTTTCCCAGGTGCATTACTTTGCACTTCTTGGCATTGAATCTAAGCTGCCATAGATTTGACCATTCCTCCAACCTTGCCAAGTCCCTTTTCATCCTTTCCACCCCACCCTGTGCATCAACTCTGTTGTAGATCTTTGTGTCATCTGCAAAGAGACATACTTTTCCTTCCAGTCCCGCTGCAATGTCACTTATAAAGACATTAAAAAGGACCGGTCCCAGTACTGAACCTTGCGGTACCCCCACTAGTAACCTCGCTTTCTTCACTGTGGACTCCATTTACTATTACCCTCTGTGTCCTGTTGTCCAGCCAATGTTTTACCCAGGCTACAACCCTGGGACCCACTCCCAGGCTGGCTAATTTGTTTATTAACCATTTGTGCAGGACTGTGTCAAATGCCTTGCTAAAGTCTAGGTAGGCCATGTCCACAGCTCCTCCCTGGTCTACTACTTTGGTCAGCCAGTCAAAGAAATCAATTAGATTTATCTGACATGACCTTCCTGCTGTGAATCCATGCTGCCTTGGGTCCTGTGCCCCACTGGCCTCTAGGTACTCAACAATTCTTTCCTTCAGAAGTGATTCCATCACTTTCCCTACCACAGAGGTCAAACTGACAGGTCTGTAGCTTCCTGCCTCTGTCTTGCTCCCACTTTTGTGAAGGGGAATCACATCTGCCATCCTCCAGTACCACACCATCCTCCCATGATTTGTTAAAAAGGGTAGTCAGTGGTGTTACTAGTTCTTCCCTTAGTTCTTTTAGAATTCTGGGGTGAATCCCATCAGGCCCCATTGCTTTATCCACCTTCAGTTTTAGGAGTTCTTTCAGAACCCTTTCTTCTGTGAAAGGACTAATATCAACCACCTCTATTCAGAGTGTTTCTATTGACCAGATTAGGTATTTCCCCTTGCTTTTCCATTGTGAATACTGAGCAGAAGTATTCGTTCAGTATTCCTGCTTTTTCACTGTCGCTGTCTGCCCAACCACCTTCCTGTTTATTCAGCCTTGGTATCCCTGCCTTAGTCTTTCTTTGCTCCATAATTTACCTATAAAAGGTTTTATCTCCTTTCTTAACCGAGTTGGCTGTCTTTTCCTTGGTTTGGGCCTTTGCTATTCTGACTGCCTTCCCTGCTTCCTTCTGCTTTAATTGGTACAGTTCTCTTCCTGCTCCTTATGTGTTTCCTTATACTTCCTGAATGCTATCTTTTTCTCCCTAGCCTTCTTGTGAGACCATAGCATTTTTTTCTTTTGTTTTGATATATTTGCTTCACACAAAGGCTTGTTGCCTTTGTGATGGCAGTTGTGATGTTCCCTCATTGTTGCTCCAACCCCTCTTCTTGCCTGTTTGCTAGTGCTTTTCTGAGGCACTCTTCCATTTTGACAAAATCAGCCCTCCTGAAGTCCAGTACCTTCACTTTTGTGTGGCTTGACTCTACAGCTAAGTTTATTGTGAACCACACTGTTTGGTGGTCACTTGTTCCCAGACAAGCCTTTGTGTGAAGCTACCCACTTCTAGATCTGAGATCCTCTCTCTGTCCCCATTTGAGAGTACCAGGTCTAAGATTGCTCTCTCCCGAGTGGGTTCCAAATCTAGCTGTCTAAGGCATGCTCCCTGTTGGGCATTGAGAATGGCCCTGCTCTTGGATGTGGCTGCAGCAAAGGTGCTCCAGTTAACATCTGGCATAGTCAGGTCCCTCATCAGCAATATCTCCCCTTTCTCTGCCATCCCAAGGATGCCTTCTATCATTTCCTTGTCCGTTTCCTCCCCATGAGACTCTAAACTCTGAGAATATTTGGCTTTATCATCTAATTTCTAATTAAAGGGGGTATATAGGGCCCTGCAAGTAAATGTAAGATGCAAGCACAGAGCTGGTGTATCAAACTGAAGTGGAATACTTATATGAGTGTGTCACTCTAGGCCCTCCCCTTTTGATTTTCCAGGTAGGCCCTTGTGCCAAATTTCCAGGTGGGCTCCCTAGATTGTTACATTAGACACCCTCCAGCCAAAAAGCTGATTATTTAACTTTTCTAAAACAATTGTTTTTGAACAATTATTCACATGGATTGACTTAATTATTCGAAGTATGTAATTTTTAACATTTATGCTGTTTATATGCCTCCATTTTTTATTTTTCACTAGATACTCGGATACACGGAGATGAACGGGTCCCTGGACTTTTCATAAAACCCCTTGAACTGCTTTGAATCAGCGAGCTTATGCATTTCTTAATCTTTTGATTCTCCTTCCTGAGATAGCCATGCATACGATTTTGTGACCTATACTGTGGAATTCCCCTCTTTACTCATGTCCTTGGTTTGCCAGCAGTTTGTGTCCTGGATTTTAAAATGAAAGCACAAGTCAGCCCAGTGGTACTGAGGGTTGAGGAGCTGGACGCTACACCTCATACTACGCTGGTGACCCGGGTTTGGGAATGACCTCAGGTTGTCGGGGTGCCGGCACGAGGGGGGGGCAGGATTGTGCCGAGGCTCTCCCCTCCCGGGAAGGGGAGGAGGTTGCCCACCCGTAGTCCCGCCATCACTGGATGGAGGTCTGGTGATAGGCGCAGGCTGTACCGGAGTGACCTGGAGAGGCGACTACAGACATCCAACGCTACAGCCCACATGTGTGCATCACGCCGGGATGCACGGGAGTGGGACCAGGGAGAAAAAAACATAAAATACTTATGGAAAAAAATAAAATGAAAGCACAAATTCTGCTTTTAATTTGAATTACTCTAAATCTATGCATTCCCATGTACACCAGTAAAGGTACCAGCACAGAGACAAATTTCTGCATAAATGGAACTGGTGGAGTTATTAAATCACACCTAAGCCATACAATATATGCTCGTACTATTTATACAATTTAGGTGAGAATAGAAACATAGACTTTGACGGCAGATAAAGATCGCTTGGCCCACCCAGTCTGCCAGTTTCCCTACCTATCGGATAAGTTGCAGATCCTAGTTAACCAACAGCCTACTTCTTCCTATCTCCCATCAGAATCGCCTAATGTCTGTCCCATGCATTCTTGAATTCCCCCACTGTTTTTCCTCAGGAAGGCCATTCCATGTGTCCACCACTCTCTCTGTGAAATAATACTTCCTCACACTGCCCTTGAGCTGTCCCCCCTCTATCTTCAAATTGTGCCCCCTTGTTCTTGCACATGTCTTTTTATGAAAGATGCTACCTTCTTGGACTTTGTTGATTCCCTTGAGATACTTAAACTTTTCTATCATATCCCCCCTATCTCTCCTTTCCTCGAGGGTATACATATTAAGCTCCTTTGGTCTCTCTTCATATGGCTTCTGGTGCAGACCCTGCACCATTTTAGTTGCCCTCCTCTGGACTGCCTCCATCCTCTCTATGACCTTGCGGAGATGGGGTCTCCAGAACTGCACGCAGTACTCCACATGAGGTCTCACCAACTGTCTGTACAGAGGGATTACAACTTCCTGTTTTCTACTGGTGATGCCTCTCCCTATGCATCCCAGTATCCCCCCAGCCCTCCTTACTGCCTTCTCACATTGCTTGCCTACCTTTAGGTCATGTGATATGACTACCCCCAGAGCCTTTTCCATTTTTGTTGTTAGTACCTCTCCCCCATTTTATGCTCTTTCCCTAGGTTTTTGTTTCCTAGGTGCATTACTTTGTATTTTGCATTGAATTTAAGCTGCCATACTTTTAACCATTCCTCCAACCTTGCCAAGTCCTTCTCATCCTTTCCACCCCCTTGTGTATCAGCCCTGTTGCAGATCTTTGTGTCATCTGCAAAGAGGCATAGTTTTCCTTCCAGTCCCTTGGCAATGTTACTTATAAAGACATTAAAAAGGACCGGTCCCAGTACTGAGTCTTGCGGTACCCCACTAGTAACCTCCTTTCTTCAGAATGGACTCCATTTACTATTACCCTCTTTGGTGTCCTTTTGTCCAGCCAATATTTTACCCAGTCTATTCCCATGCTGGATAACTTGTTTATTAATCTTTTGTGTGGGACTGTGTCAAATGCCTTGCAAAAGTCTAGGTAGGCCATGTCCACACCCCCTCCCAGATGGTTACCCACTTCTAAATATGAGATCCTCTCTCTGTCCCCATTTGAGAGTACCGGGTCTAAGATTGCTCCCTCCCGAGTGGGTTCCAGCACTAGCTGTCTGAGGCATTCCCCCTGTAGGGCATCAAGAATGGCGTTGCTTTTGGATGTGGCTGCAGCAAAGGTGCTCCAGTTAACATCTTGCATATTCAGGTCCACCATCAACAATGTCTCCTCTTTTTCTGCCATCCTAAGGATGCCTTCTATTATTTCCTTGTCCATTTCCTCCCCCTGAGATGGGGTCTGTATACAATCCCCATGTGGATTGTGGTGCCATTTCCTGTCTCCAGAGTGACCCACAGTGCCTCCACTCGTCCTTGTGTACCCTTTAGTTCTGTTGCTTTGATCTCTTCCCTTAAGAAGAGAGCTCCTCCTCCTCCTCTTCTACCCTCCCTGTCCCTCCTGTAGATTCTGTATCCTGGTATGTTGACATCCCAGTCATGGTTCTCTGTGTACCATGTTTCTGTGACTGCCACGATATCCAGGCTTCCCTCTTCCATCAAGGCCACTAGTTCAGGGAGCTTGTTACCCAGACTGTGGGTGTTGGTAATCATTACCCTCCATTTTTTGGTGGCTTTACCCCTTTTAGCCCCATCCTTGTCCTTACTGCCTTTGCCTTTTTCTCCATTTACCTCTGCCCTTCTCCCTATCGACTTCTCTATTTTAGTGTTTACCTCACTAACTATCCTGTTTTGTGTTGGGGGGGCAAGGATTTTGCTGCTACTTTTCAGTGCCACCCACCTTGGCTAGTTTAAATGCTTGCCAATGAAGCATTTAACCTATCACTTTAGGATCCTGGTTCCCCTCCTGGACAGATGAAGACCATCGCGCCAGTATACAGTAGATCTGTACCCCTCCAGGTGGACCCCCAGTCCCCAATGAAGCAAAAACTCTGAGCTCTACACCAGTTTTTCAACCACTGATTGAATCCCATGGTGTGGCACCCTAGCCTCACCCATGCCATAGACAGGCAGCACCTCTGAGAAGGTTACCGTGTGTGCTACTTGTCTAAGGACCCTCCCCAGCTCCACAAATTCCACCTGCACTGCTCTGATCCCATTACCAGCCTGGTCATATGTCCCTAGGTGGACAATGACATCCAGCTCCCTCCCCTGTGCAACTGCTCCCGCAATCCTGCGGATTTGCTCCCTGTCCTTCCAAGGCATGGTGCCAGGCAAGTACTTTACCTCCCTCTCCCCCCGTTCTACCCCCCTAACAACTGAGTTCCCCACCAGGAGCTGTTTTCTTCCCCTGTGGTGTCCCATGTCACAACCTGAGGGTCTCCTTTGTGGAGGTTCCCAGCATCCTCCTTGATCTCCACTGTGGGTGCCTCCATAGAGGAACCACATTGTGCCAGAATGGCGCATGAACTGTGGAGAGATACAACTGGAGGGATGCACTTCTATTCCACCATCCTCACCTTCCCCCGAGCCCACCGTGGTCAAACTGGTCCTCTTTCTTGGCAACCTCTGAGACAGCGGCAGCGGCCCTGGTGGTCCCTGGGTGGGAAAGGCGGTCCCCAGAATCCTGGCCAACTCAAGCCTGGAGACAAACAACCTCCTCCCTGAGCCCAGAGAGGTGCCTGCAGGTGGGACAGCACCACATCCTCCAGAAAGTCTCCCAGAGGATTGCCATTCCACAGCCACTGCACTGCACCACTCCTATCATATCTTATTTGTGGCCTTTTGACTGTTGTTTTGTATGCTCTTTTATCTCTCATTTTTTTTTTCTCCCTACGTTCCTACTACATCTATGCCTTTACAGCTCTTGCCCTTTCTGTTCTGCGACAGCAAATTCCTGTATTCCTCAGGAGTCTCCTTCTTACTTGCTCTGAAACAGGCCTCCAGCAGCTAACCCTTTCTTTTTTCTCCTTCTCTTTCTCTCCCAGTCTTTCTCTCCTTCTGAAGTGACTTACAGCTTCTCTCTCCTCCTCTTGTATGTGCCCTTCTGCACCTAGTTGTAGTCCACAGTCCAACAAGCCTTCTTCAGCTCCTCCCCATATCAGACACCTCTTTCACAGAGTTTCAGTGACGGCTCTAGCCACAAATGACTGCAAATATTCTCCCAGCTAGATTACCTCCCTGGCAAATTAAAGTAGCCCTAAGTAAAGACAACCCCAAAAACAGATAATCCAAACACTGACTTCTACTTACTATTACAGGCCCCTGAATTAAGAATTCAATTCAATGTACTCTGTAAATCCCCTCTTTGCTATAGGGTAGCTGCTCTCCCTCTCTCAGCTTCAGCAGCAGTTCTATGGCCCGAAGACGTAAAATGATGACGTAACCCCTGGGTGACGCTATCCCAAGGGCTACTACCCTTGTCTGCGTGACTAGTTGCAGGTTAAGAGGCCTGGGTACTGCAAACGGGTGCCTCCACCTGGAGGACAGGGTTGGTGGTAGCGTAACTGACCTGGGAACAGCCCTCCGGGACACTGTGACCCCCCCTTTCCCCTCTAGAGACTGAAACAGTGAATACAATACACCGGTACAATAGCCCCCAAACCACAAATATATCCCCACTCTGATTGCACTTACCACCAGGGCTAGTTCCACCTGTCTGACCCTGGAGACCCCCTGTAAAATAAGATTAGATACGGCCAGTAACAACAATACAGTGCTATTAGTACAGAGATGCACCACAAAAGGTTTAAGTTCAAAAAGAGTCAGATCTGATTTATTGAGGGGGATTGAATAAGGAAGGGGTGTAATCAGGTTGATTGGTCTAGCAACTGATTCAATCAGGCTATAAGTCAAGCACTTTAGAGTCCCTCAACACAGTCACACACACACACACACTCTGGGTACCCAGCTCTTGATGCAGGCTAGCCTGAAGCGTTGTCCAAAGTAGGCCAGCCTCGCAGCCAGTCAGGGCCCTAATGATGGGAAGAAAGAGTCATGTACAGTAACCCACAATTTGTAATCTGGAGCCAAATGGCTCAGTTCGTGATAATCAAGCAAAACAATCAAATTAGATGACACACTTTGATTTGGCTGATGTTGCAGGGAACAATCCTGGTGTTTACTTACACTACCCAGTACAGGACGCAGGATGAATGAAATGGAGACTGCAGAATGACTTGCTGGTTTGCCAGGAGAAGTAGGGCCCACCCGATTCACCGTGGTGTCATTCCTGTTCATGACACTGGGCAGGGGGCTGATCCCCAGGTAGGTCTCTCACCGGTAGTCTTCCCTCTGGCATGAGTAGCTGGCTGGGCCAAGGTGACAGAGCCCAGGCCATGAGAACAACTCGGATGGCAGTCCGGTAGTGCTGGATTCAGCTTCCAGCAAGCGTGACACAATTGGAAAGTGGTGAACTAAATCGCAATCCACTGAGAATATTCAGCACACTTATAGCAAATAAAAAGCAGTACCACAGTTCGGATGGTGGTCTGGTAGCAATCACAGTTTATGCGCAAATGGTGTGCTCTGTGGTGGTTTCAGACTTTCTGACAGGCCAATCGCATGAAGCAAATCTTCAGTCTTCTTCAGGTAACAGGGCAATCACAATTCAGTATTTCTGGTCACAAGCCAGTTTTGATTCAGTCCGATTAATTTCACTAGCAGATCCCTCAGAAGGGAAGATGAAGTAGGCAGGCCAGACACAGCCTTCTCACCACTTTCCTGCGCTACTACGCAGGAGCAGCTGCTCAAACATCTTGAGCAGTTCACTCTCTCAACTCCAAACTCAGACTAACGCTCTGCTGCAGGCAGCACCGGGACTTCCTTCTGATCCAAAAAGGGTTTGGTTGGTTGATTCATCTGTCTGTCAAAGCAAGGTCTCCCACTCCAGGTCCATTTAGGCGCCAAAATGGAAAAACTACAATTTCTACAGAAATTCACTCCCACAGGACCCCTGGGGACAGACTCCATTTTAAGGTCCCCAAAAGATACTGATTGGTGCAATACAGAAATATTCATGCTGCAAAGAAAGGCAGGTTAGACAAACTATAATACCATTATAATGTATTGTAAGTGCCTATTAACCACCATAATCAGCAGTCACACCACTTTGTTATGCACTGTTTAGAATTTTAAAAGTTGTTAACTACACTTCGGATATTCCAAACAGTGGCATAACAAAAAAGAATGCACCAGAGTTCCATAATTCTCACTCATAGAATGCAAACAGTGTTTTTTTGACCATACACTATAAAAGATGATGACTGGGGATCAGGTGACAACCACGCTGAAATCACCTATCGTGGTTGCTAGGGCTACAGTAAACCTCTCGAGCTGCGCTCTCGAGGTTTAACCATGTTGCCCTAGCAACCACTCGTGGTGATTACGGTGTGGTTATCACCCGATCCCCAGCCATTATCCTCTATGTTATTAGAGCAGCTAATCACCAAACAATTATCAGTTCTAACAGAGCTCCCTCTGCACCATTAACGATGGCAGAACAGAGCAATATTATTGCTGCTCGGGCGGGACTCGAGCCTGGAAACACTCGGCCCCTACCCAGATTAATTATGCACTACAAAAATAATGTCTCTTAAAGGGGCAGGTACGGAGGCTAACAGGGCAATCGCATGCAAGCACTTTTACACCTGTAAAGACACAGAACGCCCACCTGGCAGTGGGCATTTAAGCATACACAAGGAAGACTTTTGGGAACTTTGGGCAGGGGGTTACACCCTCCCTGCCTGGAAAGAACTTGGCATCCACGTCAAGTCCATGCTCACAACAACGTTATTTGAAGACATTACACTTATACAAAATACATGCTTCATTACCGATACTATACGTATCCAAAATAGCTAATACATATGATTTTTGTCCTGTGTTAGTCTGTAAAATCTGCCAGTTATTATCAGTAATTGCCTTCATTTTATTGTTCAAATGACTATAAGCAGTAGAGAAGACTATCATGTTCCCCATTTCCTTTTTTATGGTTTTATTTAACAATTGATGCCGTGGTAACAATGTGATTTCTTGTTCTATCTCTTTTCACCTGTTGATATTTATACATGCTCTGGACAAATCTTTGTGTCATATCTATTGCTATTTCCCTGTATGTGTTCTCTTCACTACAAGTCCTTCTTGCTTGTATAAATTTGGATTTTGGAATAGAATTTTTTAGCTTAGAGTCATGGTAACTTGAATAGTAAAGTAAAGTACTGTATAGCAGTTAATATTAGCGCCTGATATATTTAGCGCGACGACTACAGTTGTACATATTAGCGCCTGATATATTTAACCCTCAATGCTCACTGCTGGAGTACAGTTAGCATGGCAGATTATATTAGCGGTCTGTTTATATTAGCGGTTCTTTGCTTTCAGCTAATATAGCTAAAATAAACAGAAAGCTAATATAATCTGCTATACAGTAGTTTTAGCTGTTTTGTTCCTGAATAGCCTTGTCCCCAGATGCTCCATCCCTTTATAAATTTCTAAATCCAAAAATGCGATTTTTTTTGTCTGTCATATGACATCGGTAAAAATCTTGCTTACACTGGTTAAGATATTTATGAAATAGTTCTAGTGTTTCTAGGCTGCCTTCCCATAGCATAAAGATATTGTCTATATAGCTCCTCCAAGTGGTTATGTTGTTGATAAAAAAATTCACCTCTGGATTCAAAATATATATGGTTTCAAAATCCCACATATACAAGTTTGCATATGACGGTGCCATGGTACTACCCATGGCAGCCCCTTTTATCTGAATAAAGAAATCTTCCTCAAACTTGAAATAGCTCTGTTTCAAAACTATTTTGGCTAATTGAATAAGATAGTCACTGGGTGGGTGTGGATTGCCCCTATTTCGTAATGTTTTTAAAAGGGACTATAAGCCTATTTCATTGTCTATACTTGTATACAGGTGGACATTGTTTCCAATGCGGAAACACGAGCAAAAAAGCATTTTTTGAAGATCCTTATACGAATAAGAAGCACTACATAAAACAACATATTTTGTGCAGAAGTCATCTTGTGGTCTATTTGCTTCAATGTCCATGTGACAAACGTTATGTTGGAAAAACAACTCAAGAATTACGTAACAGGGTAAGTCTGCATAAGAGTGACATCAGATTAAAAGTGGAAACATCAGCTGTGGCTCGACACTACTCAGAAGTTGGAATACAGCAGCATCTTTACGGTTTTGGGGATTAGCGCTTGTTTTACTTCCACCAAATGGAGAACATTTTTGGGACACTTTATTAAGAAAAAGAGAAGTATATTGGATTTTAACCCTCAACTGCACAAATCCTGCCATGGGACTAAATGATGAATGTGACTGGGAACTATATTTTTGAATATTTAGCAAAAATAGCCTGCCTTTCCTTCTCTCTTAATTTAATTTAATTTTATTTTGTTTAACCAGGAGAGACACACTAAACTGAAAGCTTGTTTACAGGTGTGACCTGGGAGCACTAGAAAGTTAAGTGACTTGCTCAGGGTCACACAGTATGCAAGTGGGGGCTGTGGGATTCAAACCCAGGTCTCTAGGTTTGCAGCTCAGAGCCTTAAACTACTGCACTATACTGCCTCCTGCCTCCTCTTTGTCTCCCCATGTGCCAAACCTCATGCTGCCTGTCATTATCTGACATTGGTTTACAATTTGGAAATGATGGAAATTTAGGTGGTGGGCCTAGAACCCACAATGCACACATTTAAGTAGTGGGAAGAGAACCCACAAATATATGAATGTAACTATTAAATTATATGTTTAAGTGATTAAAAGAACAGTAAATTAAGGAAAATAAGGTGGTGGGACTAGAACCAAGGAACAAGCATGTTAGTGTATAAGCAGGATGTTTAATATTTGAAGTGAAAGTTTCAGTTTACCTCATTCATTATGCCTTGTATTAAAAACAATAGAACACTTTATAAAATAGCTTATAGCAAAATACAAAACTCTATTGAATTAATAATTAGAAAAAATATATCAAGGATTAATATCCCCATGGTAGGGGGCGAATATCTGGCCATGGGCATGGGGGATGCTAGTTTAGGCTCCAGTAAAGTGACAGCAATCCCCCTGCGCTACGAGCTCACATCACGCTCTGTTATCAGTAGGCCAGGTTGTTTCTGTGGTCTGGAGACAGAACAAAGACATTATGTGTGACGTCAGCACCCCCCCCACCACCACCACCGCGATCTTTAAATGCAGAATTGAAGCATACTATTATCTCCCACACGGCGAAGAAAAGGCCGGAGGCTACATTGCAACAAAAAAGTAAGTTTATGTTAGAATGGGCTAGAATCTTATAGAGATATACCTAAATTGATATAACCAATCATTAAAAGAACCTTTTTTTATCGTAGTTAGTTTGAAGAGCATGGCCCAGAGAATGAATGATGAAGACTCCTTATTTCAGCTGCCCGCCTTTCTGACACGAGTGACATTTACGAGCAAGCTAACTGGCTCCAGCTATCCAGCAGGCTAAAGTACCAGACCTGCATCCTAGCTAAGAAGACATCACGGGGCCTTATGCCCCCTGGAGTCCAATCAATATTGACCCTGCAGCATGTCCGCCGCCTAACTAGAAGATCGGACAGTCTAACCTTTACAATACCTCGCTGTCGGACCTCTCAAGCTCAGCATTCTTACCTTGTCAGAGCCTCCACCTGGTTCAACTTGCTACCTACAGAAATCTCCAACATTGCCACGATTGGTGCTTTTAAGTGTAAACTGCGTCAACACCTCGTGGCTAGTGCCTTCTGTGATTGCTTCTTATAATCCTCTCCAGGCATACTACCCTCAAGCATCCCTCCTCACTACCTCAGCTCCTCCTCCTCTCCTACCCCCCCAGTACTGGTTATACGATGAATCTGTCTCCTTTTCTTTTTCATCCCCCCCTTTCCTCCTCCCTTGCTGTTTCACATCTATCACATACCCAACACAATGCCCTCCCCATTTTTCCCCTCCTCCCTCTCTCTGTCTCCCACACCATCCCCTCACCACCATTCTTCTTTCTGTTTTCCCACTAACCCACTCCTAACAAAGCTTCACTGAGCCGCCTATGACTTGTACTGTATAATTAACTCGCAACACAATTCCTTGACAATGCCTTTGGCTGCTATTATTGTAACCTTACTTGTAAGTTCCATTGTAATGATTATGTTGTGTTTTGTACCTTATTGTCCTTATTGCCTTGATGTGGAACCTTTGTAAAAGAGCCCTCGGCTCAAAGGTGTCATCCGAAATACAAATAAATAAATAAAACACCATAAGAGCGAGGAAAATAACATAACAGAGAGTGTTTTAACAACACTAGGGGCCCGTCTTACAAGCAATAAAAAGAGTGCTTTTATCTTATTTTGTAGCATTTAAAGTGTCGTAACGAATGTGAGACTGTAAATAACTTTCACTAAGGGGCAAGGCATAGCTGATAGAGGTACTCAGTTTTCATTGTTGATTTATAACTTTTTGAGGAGTCAAAGGAAAAACATTTTGTTTTGATATTTAAAAAGGTTCAGTTTTGATTTTTAGATGCTTCAGTGAAAGTAAGAATTTTCATTTTTTCAAAAGAAAAATCAGTTCTAAAAGATAAATACCTAGGTGAGCATTCTGAAATCAGTTTATGTGAAATCCTTTGTCTGGTTTGATAAAGAACACCATTTTGTGAGTGTACAAGTATTTACAAATTGAATTAAGAATATCATAACTAAGACATTTTTTATATTTTTATTTTTGCACTAGCAACACAGTAGGGGCCTGAGGAAGTGGCTTACACCATGAAACTGTTGCCCAATCATTCATTGTGAGAAGAAAAATTAAAAAAGACGACAAAGACGAATGCAGTGGTGTTCACCCATACTTTTATTCTTCGTTTTGTACACTGGTGCTAGTGGATGGCCCAATACATAAAAAACTGTACTATTTAAGTGTGCAGGCATCCTGTGATTACTTCTTGTTAGTAGTAGTATCTTTCTTTGTTAGCAAGATTTCGTTTGGCAGCCATAGTTTGTGCCAGTTGATATGCATGGTTCAATTGATGTTTCAGTTTCTGCATGTACTGCAAATAATTCTCAGCTCGTACTCCATCCGGAGAAACCCCAAAGCAAACATCAGTGGGCAGCCAGGCCTCCCTCCCGAACATGAGACGATAGGGAGAGAATCAATAGCATCACTTTTGGTGCAATTGTAAGCGTGTACCAAGGTGCTAATTTGCTGACTCCATTTAGGCTTGTCTTTAGGATGGAGAATGCCCAGCATGTCTAGAAGGGTTTGGTTAAAGCATTCTGGTTGAGGGTCCCCCTGCGAGTGATAGGGAGTGGTTCTGGACTTCTGCACTCCCCCACAGGGACAGCATTTCTTTGATTAGTCTACTTTCAAAGTCTCTACCTAGGTCAGAATGGATACGTTGGGGGGCACCATAATGGACAAATAACTTTTCCACTAGCATCTTGGCCACTGTAGAGACCTTTTGATCCTTGGTTGGAAAAGCTTGTGTGTATCAAATAAAATGATCAGTTACCACCAGAACATTGCCAATGTTTTTTTGGTCAGGCTCCAAGCACAAGAAGTCTATGCAAACTAGCTCCATAGGGGTGCTGGTAGTGATATTGACAAGTGGGGCAGCCTTCTGGGGCAGGGCTTTTCTCTGTAGCCACTGACTGCAGGTCTTTACGTGATGCTTGAGATCTGCCCCCATCTTTGGCCAGTAGAATCGGGATTGTATTAGGTCGAGGGTTTGGTCAATACCAAGGTGTCCCATGTGGTTGTGGAGGGACCTCAATACCAGCTGTTTAAAGGCTGTGGGTAAGACCAACTGTTGCTTGTTCACTTGACCTCGGCAATCCACTGTCTCTCTGTATTACAATTGATCATGCAACTTTAACCTGGGGCCTTCCTTGAATAGTAAAGCAGTTCGCAAATCAGTGGAATGCAACTAGGACACATCTTTCCTGCACGCAGGACATCGTGTGTGGGTTGAATCATGGGATCCTGGGATTCAGCCCACTGAATACTGTCATTATCAAGCTGAGACAGCACACTAATATATAATGCAGAAAAATGGCAATAGGCAGCCGATATGCAGGTATCCGGGGCCCCAAGAAATCCACCAGGCTGTCCACTGTGTCTGCAGACTGTTGCTCATCTTTATCAAACTTTTGGCATAACGCTTTAATGGAGGGTTCAGAAAACCTCACCGAATTGTCCTTAGAATCTGGCCTCCGTGACAGGGCATCAGCATCAACATGATTAGGCGGGACTCGAGGCTGGAAACACTCGGCCCCTACCCAGATTAATTATACACTACAAAAATAATGTCTCTTAAAGGGACAGGCATGGAGACTAACAGGGCACTCACATGCAAGCACTTTTACACCTGTAAAGACACAGAACGCCCACCTGGCAGTGGGCATTTAGGCACACTCAAGGAAGACTTTTGGGAACTCCCATTTATAGGGGGGGTTACACCGATACATTATTTATAATTACTGGTATGCGCTTTTTCCCCACAGGGAAACCTGGTTGTAATTTCCCATTATAACTAGCTGGTTATAATGGCAAACACGGCACTGGGTTTCCCTCGGACCATGCATGCGCCACCGGTGACTGCCAATCTTCCTTTGCTCTGCATGTTCCCCGGGAAAATTCTGTAGAGCCAGCTTGGCCGCACATTTCAATAAAAGAAAAATCGGTTTCTCCACTGACCCCCTACAAGAACAAAATGGAAAACAAAAGTGGAATCTTTTGAAACTCCCGCCGAGTTTCCCTATCAGTACGCTGCACCAGCTGGTCTCCAAAGGATGTCGAACCGCCAAGCCCTCGACAGTAAGTTTAACTATTAAAAAACAGAAATACAGAAGTTTTAAAAATCTCCACTGCTTTTTGCCCCACAGAAGTCGAGCACTGTGACTTAGTGAACCGCGCAGACTCCAGACTAGTCCATGGCTACCTGAACAATCTCTGTTTATTTTGTATAATTGCTGAGGCGAAAAAGCGCACACCAGCAATTGTAAAAAATAAAATAGGGGGTGGTGTGTGAGAAACTTGATTTTACACACACCCTCGTTGTGGGATGCATTTAATAATTGGGCTGGCAGTACAGCCTAGAGGTTAGAGTAACGAGCTGTGAATGAGCTTGGTACATCCAGCAGACCTGGGTTTGATTCCCACAACCTCCACTTGCATACCGTGTGACTCTGAGCAAGTCACTTAACCACCTAGTGCTCCCAGATCACTCCTGAAAACAGGCACTTGTGCCTAGTGGACCTTAGCCGGTTACCAAAGACTAAAATAAAAATAAAAAAATTAATAAAAATAAATGTAGCATCCCACAACTCAGGTGTGTGTAAAATCTCGTTACACACACTACCCCATATATTATTCTCTATATCATCACTCTAGGTGGGTCATCACCATTTATCATCACTTGAAGTTGGTAACAAAGGAGCTCTTAACCAATGAGAGAGCAGCCTGAATAATTCCTGATGACATCACAATGGTCCCTGTTTGGCCTATACCTACTAATTGCGGGACCAGGGTCTCCAATCTCTTTGCCATTGTGGCTGTTAAGTATTTGTAGTCGGTGCTGAGCAGGGAAATAGGGTGGTGAGAAGCACGTATGGTTGGGTCCTTGCCAGGCTTGGGAAGCACCAAAATCACTGTTTGTCTTGGGGATGGTGGTGCGATCCCACCCCCCGTCACCTCTTGGTATGCTCCTTGGAGCATTGGTGCTACTTTTTCTGAGAATTCATTATAACATTTGCTCGGGAATCCATCTGTTCCGGGACACTTTTCCATTTTGCTGTTCCCTACTGCTGTTTTTATCTCCTCTAGAGTTGTCAGCCTGTTTTTGTCTATCTTGTGGGTTTTTTCTCCTGACACTGGGAGCCCGATTCTCCAAGCCCTGCGTCTGACGCAAGGTGCTTGCACCAAACAGATATGGTGCAGCAGTGCACCTTGCGCCCAGGGCTGCCTCCACGCAGTTCCCTCGGCGGTCTGCGCTCTAACGTAGGCCACCTGCCCCAAACAGGCGCTGCGCCAGCCCTGCGCCCTGCACAGCGCTGTGAAACAGCGCTAGGTGGACTGTGCCGACACAAACTGCAGCTTGCTATTCACAGACAGCACCCAGTGGGAGATATTCTAAGTGCCCTTAGACCAGCCAGGGTTGGCGTAGTGGGACTTAGAATATGTCCCACTGGGGC
Source organism: Neoceratodus forsteri (assembly GCA_016271365.2). NCBI lineage: Eukaryota > Metazoa > Chordata > Ceratodontiformes > Ceratodontidae > Neoceratodus > Neoceratodus forsteri. The sequence goes on along the minus strand of CM028134.1, from coordinate 1,063,357,117 downwards.
AGTCAGCCTATGTGCCACTGTATGCTGCGGTATTCCCCCTGGTTTGCTGATGGTGCCCCATCCTGCCAGGTCCTGTCACCCATCCCCGATGCTGCCCGGCCACTTGTATGTGGCATCGGCATGTGCCTGATCACTGCAGTGCCCACTACCTGGTGGTCTAGTGGAACCCATCCCTTGGTGCCCGGCCAGCCGCCCACTGTGGTCTGCATTAGCACGATAATGTACATATGGGCACAGTGTCTGAGACTGGTGGCAGTCACTGTGTACATATGTACAGTAGGCGCCATTTCCGTGCCACACCGGGCTTGCAACAGACACCTCCCATGCGCCAGGTATTCACCGCATGGGAAGGAATGCCGCATGTGTGGGGACTTAGGCTCCAAAACCCCTCCCATACCTGAATTGGGTGCGGGATCCGTGGCACATGGGGCTTCGACACAAGCTGCTATCCGGTGCAGCTTGCGTTGTTCTAAGCAGCCTTTGAGAATCGAGCCCCCGGTGCTGTACCTTGGTTATATGTGTCTTGGCTCTTCTAACCCCAAGCCTACATGCCAAAAGCTTTGTTGCCCTCTGTCCTCCCTCATCATACCTTTGTTTTAAAAATGTTACATTTGGTTCCACCTTCTGATCTAGTATTGAACTCAGTTCCCTTTTAAGCTTTAGAAGTTCCTTCCCTCTTTGTTTATTTCGTTTTTTTTTGTTGTTGTAGTACCTCCAACTGTTGTATTTTCTCTTCTACTTCTTTTGGTTTTTGTAAACCTCTGTTTCTTCCTGGCCACCCCTAATGAAATCAGCTTGCCTCTGAGGATTGCTTTGACTGTATTCCCACATAATGCACTTACTGACTTCTGTGTTATTGTGGTCCTCTGTTGTCTGTTCCATTAACAATGGAATTTGATCGAATACCTCTTTGTCTTGGAGAAGCGAGAGGCTCAATCTCCAAAATGTCCTTTATGTTACTGTTTGTAGATCTGTCTCCATTTGTAAAGGTGCATGGTCTGACAGGCCTGTTAGGTCTTCTTCACATTTAATCTGCTTGGCAGCTGCATCCCTTGTCGTAAGGGATATGTCTAACCTAGAGTACATCTGATTTACTTGAGACCCTCTAGGTACCTCCATGCATCCTGCAACCCCAGTTTGGTCAGAAGGGCTTACACCTGCTTCGCTACTTGGTTAGGGTTACCACCTTTTAAGAAGCCCAAAGTGGGACATTTCTTACTGAAATATGACTTTTCGCAGGACAATATGTAACCTGAACCAACATAACAGATTTTTTATCTAAATAATCAGAATTAAGTCTAAATGTTGCAGTTTTTTAGATGTTCCCTATTGTTTCTAATCATTTTAAGGTATTTTAGTTAAGGTACTATAGCTTTTGCAGCATTTAGAGGAAAGTTTGAAAATATTCTTTTGTACTATAATGTCAGGACATTTAGTATTTTTCATGTTGTTTCGCAGGACACAGCTGCCCAAATCAGGACTGTCCTTCGAAAGTAGGGACAGGCGGTAACCCTATACTTGGTGTGTCATTTTGGGGATTTGTGAGGTGCTATCTAGTCGGGGCTCCATTGTCAGGTTCCGGCTCCCCTCCCCCCACACACATTTAAGAGTGCCTTCTGCCTTTTCCATTATGTTTCATTAGTATGGTTCTGTAAAGGGTATACAGGGATCTGGGAGGTACATATACTGCTGCTAGGGTTACCATTTTCCCATTTAGTCTCCCAGTTAGTATTACGTACCTGCCTTTTCTATCTCTTGTCCCATGCATTCAAATGTGTACCCACTTGAGATTAATATAACCAGCCCTTCTTCTCCTCCCATTCTTATAAAAAGAGGAGTACACCTCCTCAAATCTAAACTGGCCCAGATTTGCATGCTCTGTCTCTGTCAGGTGTCTTTCATGTAGAAACATGACATCTGCTCTAGTTCTTTTTACATATGACATGATCTTTCTTTTTACTGGGCTGAAGAAACCATTAACATTATAGGTCAGTATTCTGGTGCCTCTGTTATTCATTGTTTTTCCTTTTTCCTCTCCGATTGTTTTTTCCCATACTGCATGTGTTTACCTCCATTCCCCAATGAGGACACACACAGATTCCTATCGTCATGCTATTTACTTATAAACTTTTTGACATGGATAGACTCACCAACTAGGCTGTCTAAACCCTTTAAACATTTGAATATATGAGTCTGCCAGCAGAAACAGGCCTTATGGTCAAGTCTGCTTGAACGCGCAGCTTGCACCCTTATATTGCAGCTGCCCCACCCTCTTCTCCCCCCTCACTTTTACCCCACCCTCACACCCTGTCCCGTGCCCTTTTAAAACTGCCCACTGTGCTACAGGATACCACCTCCTCGGGTAGAGTGTTCCATTTCTCCACCACCCTTCTCTGTGAAAAAATGCCTCCTCATCTCTCTCCGATATATTCCGCCCTCCAACCTGAGACCATGCCCTCTCGTGTCCCTTTCCCTCCTCAGCTTAAATATCCCTTCTGTGCCCATTTTGTTAATCCTCTTCAAGTATTTGAAGGTCTCAATCATATTCCCCAATCCCTCCTCTCCTTGAGGGTGTACATACATATTCAACTCAGTCAGCCTGTCCTCGTAGGTTTTGCCCTCCAGCCCTGGATCATCTTAGTTGCCCTGCACCCCCTCCAGCAATCGGATATCCTTCTTCAGAAAGGGACGCCAGAACTGCACGCAGTACTCCAAATGTGGCCTGACTAGTGACCTGTGCAGCGGCAGGATCACATCCCTATTTCTGGATGAGATTCCTCTCACAATACACCCCAGCATCTTGTTGGCCTTAGCTGCTACCTTCCTGCACTGAGCTGAGCTGTTCATGTTACCCGTTATGATCACCCCTAGATCTTTCTCCTCCTCGGTGACCCCTATCTGAACCCCTCCCAACTGGTAGACCCTCCCTGGGTTCCTTGCTCCGAAGTGCATAACCTTGTATTTCTTCACATTGAAGCTCAATTGCCACTCTTCTACTTCTCCAGTTTGATCAGGTCCTCATGTAGCCCCTGCGACCGCTCTAAGTCATCCACCACTGCCCCTATTTTGGTATCATCTGCGAACAGACTGATATTGCTCCTAATGCCATGTGAGATATCTGATATGAATGCTTGTCACCGCCCTTGGGGATGAGAATCCCCCCACCACCACCACCCATTGCTGCCTCCCCTTCAGCCAGTCCACAATCCAGTTTATCATCTTTGTCCCTGCCCCCAAATATTGCAACTTAACCCCCAGCCACCCATGAGGCACTGAATCAAAGGCCTTGCTGAAGTCTAAATACAGTACATCCACTGCATGGCCTTTAGTCAGTTCCCTTATTACCCAACTGTAGTACTCAATTAGATTGGTCTGGCAGGATCCTCCTGAGATGAACCCATACTGCTGACCATCCTGAAGTCCATTTTCCTCCAAAAAGGTCACCAGCCTCTGTTTCAGGATTGCTTCCATAAGTTTTCCTACAATGGATGTGAGGCTTACAGGTGTGTAATTGCCTGGTTCATCTTTTGGGCCACTCTTGTGGAGGGGAACCATGTGAGCCATCCTCCAATCCTGTGGTACGCATCCTGTGTCCAGGGAGATATTGAACAGATCTGCCAGTGCCTTGGCCAGCTCTTTTAGCACCCTGGGGTGAATGCCACCTGGACCAGGTACCTTATCCATCCTTAGTGCCTACAGACCCTCCAGCACCCTGCCCTCTATAATTGCCCCATCAGTCACCCCTTCTTCCCTTTGCCCACCTTTCCCATCCACTGAGGTAGCTGTCCACCCTTCTCCTTCATGAACACAGAGCAGTAGTACTCATTTAGTGCTTCTGCCTGTTCCGCCCCCCTCTCCACCCACCCTCGTCCTTCCTAATCCTCACTATCTGGTCCCTGCAGCTCATTCTCTCCCTTATGCATCTGAAAAAGTCTTTCTCCCCTTCCCTGATGTCCTGCACCAGCCTCAGCTCCCTGGAAGCCTTGGCCACCCTGACTAATCTGGTTACCTCCTTGGAGTTCTTTGCATTCAATTCCCTGTCCTCCCCCCTTCCTGAACTTCTTGAACCTCTGAAAATCTGCTTTTTTTGCCCTTACCCCTTCCAAATTCTCCTTGTTCAGCCAGCGTGGTTTCTTAGCCCTACTCTTCTTGCCCAGCGTCTTGGTACATGACCCAGTAGCCTCCATCAGCCCAAGTTTGATAATATCCCACGTCTGATTTGCATCCATATCAGGCCTAATTCCTACCAGGTGCCTTCCCAGAATTTCCCCCCTCATGATAAAGTCTGCCTGCCTGAAGTCAACCAGCCTGGTTCCTGTACCTACAGTCTCTCTGCCCATGCTGAGCGTAAACCACACCGATTGATGATCATTCCCAGCTAGCGAGTATTCCCACCCTCAGATCCCTCACATCCTCCCCATTAGCACTTGGTTCAGAGTGTTTTCCAACCGAGTTGGCCCACTGATCATCTGTGCCAGGAAGCTATTCTGGAATGCATCCAGTAACACCTGCTCCCTTGCGCTCGAGGTGGCTGGGGTTCCCAATCTACTCCTGGTAGACTGAAGTCCCCCACGATCACCGTGTTCCCTTTCCTACATACCCTTCTAATCTGCTCTGCTAACTCACTGTCCATGTCCTCTGTCTGAGCTGGTGGTCTATACACAACCCCCAACCGCAGTGCCCTACTTTTAGAATCAATGAACTGTATCCATAATGCCTCTGTCTTACCCCTCCTCCCCCTCATCTCTTGTACACCTTATCCCTTATCTAACATAAATTGCCACCCCTCTCCCCTTTACTCTGTCTTTTCTATATATCTTATACCCTGGGATCATCAGATCCCAGCCTTGGTATTGTGTGGCCCAAGTCTCCGTGATGGCTGCAATGTCCACCATCCCAACAGCCAAGAGAGCCTGTAACTCAGCTGTCTTGTTTCCCAGGCTCCTTGCATTCAGGGAGACCACCTTCCACCCAGTTCCCTACTTTACCTTAATCAGTTCCTCCTCATCCTGACTCCTCCCCTGTGGCCCTACCCTGGTATCATCCTTGTTAGCATGGGGGGTTATTTCATTCGGCTCTCCTGTCTGGCGGCCCTGCATACCTGCTGCACCCTCACCGCCCCCATACCTAGTTTAAATCCACCCTGGATGCTATGTACTCCCCTAGCCTTTGCTTCAAGACTCCCTGACCCACCTTACTTAAATGCAATCTGTCCTTTACGTACAGGTCACTGTTGTCCCAGGTGTTTCCCCAACCTCCCACCAGCCCACACCCTTGGGTTCGACACCACTCTTTCAGCCAAGAGTTGAATTCTTCTATCTTTCTTCCCTTGCCACGCTTGCCCTGAGTACTGGAAGCACTTCCAAGAAGGCTACTGAACTCCCTGCTTCCAAACACAACCTCCCCAGTTCCTCAAAACCTCTCCCTTACCAATTTGACCTTACTGTCCCCCAAGTCAGTTGTGCCCCCATGCACCACCACATGCAGTTTATCTCTTCCGCCTCCAACACACCTGAATAAGGACTGCTCCATCCTACCCGCTGTCAATCCAGGTACTGATTACATCCATATGTGACTATGCCGTTCCCCCTTCCCTCCCCAACTGACTCCTTTTAGGACTGAGTCCCCTAGCACTAAGACCTCGCCCCCCCTTCTCCCCACTGTTCCCCTGCACTGTCTTACTATTCCTACCTCCTTGAATGTCCTCCTGTGCTGCACACTTGCAACTGATCTGCCCCCAGCCAAGCCCCCACCCTATCCGCCAAACTGACCTCCTACTATGCTCACTGCCCCTTCCCTGTTGCCCATCACACTCCCTATGACTCTCCCTGCCTCATCAACCTCCTTCCCATCCTCTCTGGTTCCCCCTTCCATTCTGATCCCTCTGCATTGCCACCCATGCCCTCCCTTCTACCCCATCCGTTTTCCCCTTTTTCCCACTGCCCCCTCCACTGTCAGACAGTTGCCCCCTGTGTCTTCCCTGCCCTCCTGCCCCTTCCTGGAAAGCGCCTCCCTCATCATCCACCATTGAAGCCCGTACCACAAACCTATTTCCTAAACCTGAGCATTTACTGAATGCATCTCCTCTAGTGACACCCTGAGGTTCCCCCTTATTGCTTCTAAAAATGTTCACCCCACCCGGTCCTCCATGATACCACTGACTCAGTACCCCTGGTCCTCAAGGAGGTGGCCATCCTGCTCCAATGCTCAAACAATATCCAACAAGTGTTTTTGCTTCCAAGGTAGAGGATGGTATCCTAATCATCCCTGTCTCTATTTCAGGGTATCCTTCTGTCTCCTTTCCTTCCCTCTTCCGGAGCAGTAGTGGTGCCACTTCCCCTACTCCCAGGGGTTGCCACCTGCGCCTCTGGTAGATATGAGGTTTGGGCACGTGTGCCATCCCTCTTCTGAAGATCTATTAGTACTAGTAACATCAACCATAGATGAAACAGCTGCCTTCTTCACCCTGCTTTCCTTGCATCCCTGTCCCCTTCCCAAGATTATTTCAGTGACACTTTGCCCTGACACAATATCCAGATCTCTCCCCCCCCTTCCATGTTGCCTGTTTCTGACTTCCATCTGATTTTCCCCATGTGTCTGACACCTTTCAGTTTTCCCCACTTATATTTTGAATTGTAATCTTAACCCCCACCACCATTTCCACTTTACAATATGTCTTTTCTCTTTCCCTTCTTTCCTTCCACCCTTCATATTTTCTATCCCTTCAACAGGCCCTGTCCATTCTATATTCCCCTGCCCCCCCTTCCCTTTACTTCTTGAGTGGGTATTGTCTAGGCATCTGCACCACAGGCCATTTAGTCACCAGGTCCAGCCTTACGAACTTCACAGCACTCCCTGTCTGTGCATCACGGTGCTGGAGAGGTCAGCCGTTCCACCCGCGGTGTCCAGTTCTCTTTTCCTTTTTTTGTTTTTTGTTTTGTCCTTACACATTAAGCAGGGGATGAGCTATAAAAGGAATATAAGCTTATTAGCCATCATACGTCAAATGACACAACATGTGAACTTAGCTGTTACTTTCACTCTTTTGTTTTCTCCCCCTCCCCACCACAAAAAAACAATATACACTTGTTGGATAACATTCCCTCATTTTGTTCATTTTCGTTTGTTTTCCCTTCATCCATTTACACATTTATTTCATCTCCCTCCCTCTCCCACCACAGAAGGTCATCCTGCATTTAACATATGTCGTTCCCTCATTTTGTTCGCTTTCATTTGTTTTCTTTCCATCTATTTATACATTCATTTGACCCCCCATCGCAGAAGATCATCCTGCACATTTGTTACATAGTATTCCCTCGTTCTGTGCGTTTTCATTTATTTATTTGTTTAGGGACCATTATGTTTCATTTCTGCAGCCTTTCAATCTGTTACTGCGACCCCTCACACTTCCCCTCCCCCCATGCATTCTCTCCTCTGTCCCCATTACTATTTCCTTTTATGTTACAGGGGGTATACCGTTTTAATAGCAGATCCCATAGTGAGTGTTCCTCCTTCTGCTGCATCTTCCATACAATGCCAGTTACTTACATAGAAATATAGAAGTTGACGGCAGATAAGGACCGCAAAGCCCATCCAGTCTGACCATTTTTTCTACCTTATGAATGTGCCATCGGCCTTTGCTCTGTCAATTGTGTATCTATTCATACTCATCTATATTGCTCCCTTATGCCTATCCCATGCCTGTCTGAAGCCCTGCACTGTATTCATAGCCACCACTTCCTGAGGTAGGCCGTTCCATGCATCCACCACCCTTTCTGTGAAAAAGAACGTCCTCACATTACCCCTTAATCAGCTTCCCTCTAATCTCATGCTGTGTCCTCTTGTCACGCTATTTTTCTTATATTGAAACATGTTAGACTCTTTCACCTTGATAATGCCCTTAAGATGTTTGAATGTTTCAATCATATCACCTCTCTCCCTCCTTTGCTCTAGGGTATACATACTGAGCTCCGTTAATCTGTCCTCATATGTTTTCTGATGCAGTCCCTGTACCATTTTGGTTGTCCTTCTCTGGACTGCCTCAATTTGGTTAATGTCCTTGTGAAGGTGTGGCCTCCAGTACTGCATGCAGTACTCCAGATGGGCCCTAACCAGTGTCTTGTAAAGAGGGATTATTACCTCCCTCTTACTACTTGTGACACCCCTACTAATACACCCCAACATCTCTCTAGCCTTACCTACTGCTTTAGTGGTCTACTTGGATGATTTCATGTCATCTGTGATGATAATACCCACGTCTCTTTCTCCCCTTTCCCTGCCCTGTTTCCTTCACACTGCTCAGGCTTCCATCACGCTGTATCCTGCACTGTAAAATCAGAAAGAGAAGAAAAGAAACAGAACTTTTAAATATTTACAGTTTTTCACAGTTACTCCCTCTTATAAAGACCTGTTAGTAGTTCAAAAAAGTGTCTTGGGTAGCTATCTTGTGCCACACGGTCACCCCTTATACATGCGTGAACAACTGGTTGCTGCTACTTTAAGCTCTCCACTCTTCTCCTCTCCTCTGGTCTTAGACAAGAGCCCATCTGGCACAAAAGGGTCTCCCTGATTCAGAAACTGCACTTATCTTATCACAGAGGCTCTCATCTTCCTTGGCATCATTGTGTCATGTTAGTGAGTTGTTGCAGCAGCAACCTGATGTCCACCATAGTTTTACACACGGTTCCTCTTCCTGCTGCGCATAGGTTTCTTCTTGAAGCAGTCTGCCAATTTTGGCATTCCTTGGGTTGTTGTGGTGTCATCTGGCTCCTCTTCCTCTGCTCCAGTGGGACTCCATGTGCTTGCAGGGCCACTGATGCTTCCTCCAGTGTCTGGTAGAGACAGACCCCCTCCTACCAAAACACTATTAGTCTCGCCTGATAGGAGGTCTGAAATTGTATTTGTTTGATGTGCAAGGCCCGAATTATGTCCAAGTACTGCAGTCTCTGTTTCTGTATTTCAGGTGGGTAGTCCTGTTCAAAGTATAGATGGTTGCCATTGTACCAGACATCCTTTTTTTGCCATGCCCTTTTCAGGAACTCTTCTTTGGTCTGATAACTCAAGAATTTCATGAATACTGTTCTGGGCCTTGCAGTGGGATTGGTTGGCTTGGGGTAGAGGGCCCGATGTGTCCGTTCAATGCGTATCTCCATGCTGACTGGCAGTTCTAGTACATCTGTTAACAGGTCCTACAGAAAGGTAGCCATGTCTGTTGTTTCGGCGTTTTCTGGCAGTCCTGAGAGCGGCATATTATCCCTGCAAGACCTTGCTTCTAGGTCCAAGCATCTGTCTTGTAGGGCCTCGGTCTGGGTTAGAAGGTCATCCGTGACCAAGCTCAGTTTTCTCGCAGTGCTCTCTGTGGTGTCCACCCTGGTTTCTGCCTCCTGAACCCAATGTTCCCTGGTTGAAAAGTTGTCCTGAATTTTTTTAAACTCCGCTTTATTTTCCAACTAGGAGACCTTTATTTCATGGAGTAATGTCTCAGATCTATTCCTGGTGAAACGTTCATCCTCCTGGTCAGTTTCATATCCTCAGGCCTGTCTGCTCTCTGGAGACACACTTCGGCTCCCCTCAGAACTTAGGGGATGATATCTTGAGCCATCCTTGAACATTTTGAGCTGCTCTGCTCTGGTTTGTGTGCTCCTGTCATTCCCTCTGTCTTTTGCTGCCATTATTTCTCATTTTTCTTTCATTTTGTTAGTTATAAGGGGGTATTTTATCTCGAGAGGGAAGGGAACTCTATTCTCTAGGCTGGTGTTCCATCTGTGACGTCACCGGAAGTCGCATTTCTGTGTAGTCTAATCAGGAAGTTGGTTATGTACTCTTCCGTACACTTGTATCAACTGCATGCTCACAAGTTGTGCTAAAATATGTATGTACCCAAATGCTCTTCACCCATCAATAAATCCAAGTTACCAAAAAAAGGGCATTCCCGGCAGCAAGACTGATATTAAATTTTAGGCTGTTGTTAAAAGTCAAACTTATATATTTTTTTGTAGTTGTAAATTTGCATGTATAATAAATATTTTATTGATCAACACAGTGTTATTACAATACAGTACATACAATTAAAACATGACTAAAGGGAAAGAATACATAGTATTGCACAGACTATTCCTTAAATAAAAGAAAATATTACACAGGATGTGGCAGTGTTATTGCACAGCTTCACTTTGTCCTCAAGTACATTTGAGAGAAGTAAGAGTCTTCTAGTCAGCCTGCATGTATTTTTATCCCTTCTGGCATGGCAGGGAATTTTTAGAACGGTATACAATGTATTTACATCAATCTGAGAGTTTCAAAATACTGACACTATAAATATAGCATTACTAATGGTAGTCCATAATCCCTCAGCAATTGTCATGCCTTTGCTCATCTTTTCTTTGAGATACTTCTGTGTGGTTTTTTACTATGGTGTTTTGTTTGAAGCGTCTGACACACTCCTGAAAGAGACCTTGTTGGTTGAAGCACTGGGGCTGTCACTCAGCGTTCTGCACTGTTCAAATAAATGTTCATACTTAATCTGAGTTTGGTATAATTTCTCTCAGTCCTCTGGGCATCCCTACCTGTTTTCTCTGGCTGTTTGTAGGTTAGCAACCTTGGAGTGGCACCGTCACATCCCCATCCAGGATGTGCTGCGCTTTCTGCTTATTTTTTACAGGGGTTAAATTGATCAGGAAGTCAGTTCCACCACTTGTTACCAAACAGCACGAGACTTCCTACATAGGGGATATGTTTATATATATATATATATATTCATTGCAAAAAACTTTGTTAATGCACCAGTTAGGGTTAAAGCCACAAAACTAGTGAAATGTAGCACTAGGCTTTCCAACCCTAGCATTCTTATTCCCACTTTCAGATGTAGCAACAGGAGAAATCTACTACAGTTTATTCTTCAGTATTCACAACAGGTGTGCCTCGTTGTTCGAACTAACACTCACCCCATCCCATCATTGAAGAAGCTGAGATTTGTGGAGTACATGAGAATGGGGTGAGTGCTAGGGCTGACAACATTGAGGCACACCCCACACCTGATTTGTGAAGATGCAAGAAAGAGCAAACTACAATGGTTTCTCCTGTTGCTGCCTGCAGGGTGGGGATGGATTGTTAGGGTTGGAAACCCTAATGCCACATTTCCCCTAGTTTTGTGGCTTTAATCCTAAGTGGTGCATTCATGAAGTTTTTGCAATGAATTTCCTTACTTTTTGAGATAGTATAATTGAATCTTCATTTGCTTGCAGGAGTGCAGGGCCCTCTGTGCCCTGCCCTTCCATCCATCCATAGATGCATACTATCCCTTTACAATATGGGGAGGACAAGGAAATATAAACAGTGTAAAACACCAATATATTAATAAGAGTTCACATACAGTATATAAAAAAGCATAGAAGTATGCTGAGGTTCAATGGTATAACTAGTTACAAAAATTATTTAATTTGTATAACCACGCCATGTGATAGGACCAGTATCAATGATGCCAATGCAGTTGTCCAATTACAATAACAGCTAGGGGATACAGGTATGGAAGGGGGACAAGAGGCAGTGGATAATATGAGCAGACAATTGAGAGAAGGGTAGGGTTAGGACAGGTCAGAGGTAATTAAAGGAACAGCTGAGAAGTCGCAAAAGAGGGTTTTGAGAGAGGAGTGCAAAGGAGGCAGACTGAATAGCAAGGAGAAAGAGTAGACCAGAGCTCAGGGAATCCAAAGGAGAAAGAACAAGATGGCGGTTGTCACAGCACACAAAAATGCCAAGGGCTACATGGCGACCTGAGTTCAGGAACGAGCTTGGGTCATCAGGGAGGGCAGGAGGAGAATTGAGCAGCTGTAAGGCAACTCTCTTCTCCTGGGAAGAGACTTTGCCACTCCCGTCACACAGCTTCCCCAGGTGCAGGCCTGGAGGCAGCGCAGGTCAGAAGCGACACGAATAGGGTGGGTGCTGCAGGACTGCAGTGTGCACGTGCCTCCACACACATGTGGGCAGCCACAGTAGGGTGGAGAGAAAATGGAGCTGGCAGGCTCCGTGATGGTCCCCGCAGCGTTCTCAGTGATGGGGCCACTGGCCGTGAACTGCCAGCTCCACAGAAAAAAAAATCAGGGCATAAAATGTTGATAAAAAAATGCCAAGGAAGTGGTGAGAAATCAAAAAAGGCATCCGCGACATCAAAATTTTCATTTCGAAACATCAAATTTTTCATTTCGGCACATCAAATATTTCATTTTAGGATGGGCACCCGCAACATCAAATTTTTCATTTCGGGACATCAGATTTTTGATTTCACATCAATACGTTATCTCAAAAATACTACTGCACTTGCGCAAGTTGGAAAACACTAAATTTTAAAGCCTTATGGCTCTGTAACCCTTTAATATTTTTTCACCAGACCTATTAAAGGCATTGCCTTAGGACATGACACATGTACCCTGCAAGTTTGGGAAAAAAATTCTATTCCATGTAGGCTGTAAGTGAGAGCAAAAGAAAAAACATATGGGGTGGGATATTCAAAAGGGTTGCACCATGTGCAATAGGGTTGCGCCAGCGCAAGTCCGAAATTGCGCCATAGTGCGATATTCAGCAGGAGGCAGTTGCACCACAGAAAACATGCTGAGCAACAGCACAATGCAAATGAAGGTATGTGCAACCGAAGGGGGTGGAACCATGCATAAAGTGCACAATGCGATATTCAAAGGCTTGCGCAATGCGCAACAGTGGATCAGGTGGAAGTTGCGCCACTGCGGAAATGAGCCAAAATAAAAAGGCTCAAGGAAGAGGTGCAAGAACGCGACAGGGAATGCGCATGAGGCAGCCAGCCAGACAGAGCAGGCCACAGCAGTAACCAGTGCAGGCCAGGGAGTGGTGAGGACAGAATTGGGGCAGCTGAAGGTGTGTGGGGCCACAGAGTGCAGAGGCCAGTAGGTGTACCCGGTGCAGTGGAGGTAGCAGTCGGGACAGCAGGGGGAACAGATCAACAACAGCCGGGGGGGACACAAGCCAGGGAGATGGACAGTGCCAGCTTCCACATGGAAGCTGTAATGGGGGGGTGAGAAGGCATGCTGCAGTGGGACGTGGCCGTGGAAGAGCCCATCGGCGGTACGCCCCCAACAGGCAGTACCGTGCCCGCATCAGCTTTGAGCTGTATTCAGACATAGAGATTGTGGGATTTTGAAGATGTGTGTGTGTGTGCATGGGGAGGTGTCCCTGGTGTGGTAGTGGCTTTCAGCCGGTCTGGCCGTGTGCTGCCACACACCGCTGGGTGCTCCTGGTGGGTCTGGCTTGTATGGTTCTGTGGCACACACAGTTGCATTGTTGCGGGGGGGCATGGGGATTCCTGCAGTGACGGTGACAGTGACAGTCACTGCTCATGGGTGGTGTCTTGGGGTACCAGTGCAGGGTGTGCTGTGCACAGGAGGTGCTGTTGTGCACTTGGGTTGTCCGCCCCCTTTGTGTGGCAGTCTCAGCTTGCCAGTGGGTGTGCTGGGGCACCATGGCCCAGCTGTGCTTTGTTGGCTTGTCCCCGTGGGCCAGTGGATATTCCATCCCTCCACCAGTGATGCTGTGCTTAGGGTGTGGGGGTGTATTGTTTGTTCTGCAGTGTGTTCCTGTGCCCATCTGTGGCATGGGTGGTGGGCCCCTGCCTACCTCCCTGGTTGTGCAGTTCCATTACTCTGCTGCTGGGGGGCTCTCTGCTTGCACTATGGTGCCTCTGGACTGCTCAGCTGGGCTTGCCTTGTTGCGCTATGGTGCATCATATGTGCTCAGCTTCCCCTTCCTGGTTGCGCTATGGCGCAGGTTGTGCGATATTCAGACGTTGGCTGGTTGCGCAATTTGACTTGCTCCATGTTTGAATATCGCGTCTGTTGCGCATGTGAGCAATTGACTTGTGCTTGCTCCTGCTATTGCGCACATTTTGGGCGCAGTTTGAATATCCGGCCCCTGAAATTTAGAAAAAAAGTTAGCCTTTTACGAAAAATGACGTATGCGGATCTCAGAAACTGCACAAGCTGCCACCACAAAAATGTCCACAGATCGAGACCTTGCCTCCTAGACAACACATGGACAATTTCAGTTCAGTTCATGGAACAGTGCCAAAGATATTAATGCACAAAGCTAGAGGTTTAACATTGCACACCCTACTCAACCCAAACTATAGTGGCGCTACCGTGCCACTATGATATACTGAAAAAACTTTATTAATGCACTAGTTAGAGTTAAACTGACAAAAGTAGGGAAATGTGGCATTAGAGTTTCCAACCCTAGTGACCCCCCCCCACCCTGCAGACAGCAACAGGAGAAACCATTACTAGTTGACCTCTCCTGCGTCTTTGCAAATCTGGCATGGGGTGTGCCTTGGGACTGTCAACTCTAACACTCGCCCCATTCCATCGGTAAATAAGCTTGATGTGTACAACATGTGAGAATGGGGTGGCGTTAGGGGTTGACAACCACAAGAGCACACCAAGCCCTGATTTGCAAAGACAAAGGAGAATCAAGTAGTAATGTTTTTCCTGTTGCTGCTTGCAGGTTGGGGGTGGGGCATTAGGGTTGGGAACCCTAATGCTACATTTCCCTGCTTTTGTTGGTTTAACCCTAACTAGTGCATTAACTAAGTCTTTTACAATTAATTTCCTTATTTTTTGAGATAGTATAATTGTATCCTCATTTGCCTCTGGGAGCGCAGGGTCCTCTGGGCCCTGCGCTTCCATTCCTCCATAGATGGATATGCCCTGTAGAAACATAGAAGTTGATGGCAAATAAAGACCGCAAGGCCTGTGCTTCCATTTCTGCCAAAACAGCTATTTCTTTCCTTTGTTGTATGGCTTGTTAAAGTTCTAATGTTATCCTTGAGTAAGATACCCGAAAGGTTAGTTTATAACCAAATCTCTGCTTATATTGAGCAGTATAACTTGCTGACTTCTTTCCAACATGGTTTTTGTAAATACAATGAAACTGATACTGCTTTAGTCTGACGGACCACAGACATTTTGGATGGGGTAGACAATGGTTTGAAGATAAGAGCAGTATTTATTGATTTTACCAAAGCCTCGGACCTTGTGGATCACCAGATACTGCTAACCAAGCTTAACTTCCTAGGTCTAGATAACGTATCCCTACACTGGTTCTCAGATTACTTAGCAAACAGATCTCGGTTTATAAGATGGAGGGGTGACCTGTCGGATAGGCGCCTGATTTGTGATGGTGTCCCTCAAGGGTCTATACAGGGCAAACTCCTATTTTCACTCTGTATCAATGAAATGGCAGCAAACTGTGATGTGGCAAAACTATTGCTATATGCTGATGATGCAGTACTATATCGGAGCTCAGACAATATAGCTGAAATCAATAAGCTATTCACTTCTGATATACGCCTACAAGAGCACTGGCCCCTAACTAATAAGCTGGTCCTAGATAGTAAAAAGACCAAGTCCATCCTCTTTGGCCCAAAGAGTCTAGGCCCCAAAGGGGGAACATTTTTACCCCACCTTCTCAAACAGGATGCACATTGAGATAGTTGATTCAGTCAACAATCTGGGTGTCTGTCTCAATCAGGATGTCACCATTAAAGTCCATATCGAGCATCTTATGAAAACTCTTCACCGAAAGGTTGGACTACTATGCCACCTAAGCCCCTACCTTTCCCAAGAATCCTGCTTACGTATAGCCAGTTCTGCCCTGTTACCCACCCTTCTCTATGGTGCTCTGGTCCTTCTCTCAGTTAGATGCTCTGAACTGGAAAAGCTAAAATCACTATATCATATAATAGCTCACTTTGCAGTTGGTGCTTCGCCCAAGGATCGCCATTGTAGAGTTACTGATTCCCTCAATTTACCCTTTTTCAATGGGAGACTTGAATATGCATCACTTTGCTTGACCTTCAAACTAAAAGGCCCACACACTCCCCACCACCTATATGGCCTAATACTGAACAAACCTGATAGGCAACACCTCAGATCCTCCAGCAGAAAGCTCCTCCAGGTCCCCAAAGTTAAAACTGCAACAGGCAACAGGTCCTTTGCTAACTCCATCCTCTCCATTTGGAATGTCCTTTCCAATTCTCTGCAGGCACTCTCCTCCCTGGGTGGATTTAAGAAAGGCTTAAAAGCCCACATCATAGAAAGAAACCAATGCAACTGTTACCGCTGAACGTTAAGCCTACTTCTCAAGTATGCATCTGTTTTTTTGTAAAGGTAGCACTGCAACTTGTCTCTGCATGCATTTACTAATTTGTATGTATATCGATGTGAATTCCTTGTGAATGAGCTTGCTCAACGGAGTCTTTCCTGCAATAAACTTGAACCTGAACTGGAATTCACACTGTATTCTAAAAGTATGCTCATTGTCGGTCCTTAATCTCACTCGGTTATGTAACCTGCTTTCTATTTTAATAGCTGCTGTCCTACCTTTTTATGTTTGCTTGCACGCATGCGCAAGAAACATTTCGTCACAGCTTAGGAGGGAAGCGGGGTTTTGGAGGTGGGGCGCTGTGGGGGCCAATGCCCCTAGTGCTTTCGAGGCTTGGCCCACTTTCCCCAATGAAGTGGCATGCTGCTGCTGCTGACACTAGTTCAGCCATTGTGCCACCACCTTGAAAGGAATCCGCCACTGCAATGAGGGAGCGACCCATCATTGCAGGGTGGTCCCTTGCCTGGTGTAAAATGTCTTATAACATGGCAGCGGGCGATGATTCTCACCGCCCGCCTCAGAGTCCCAAAGAAAGCCAACTTGGGGGTTCCCAATCTCCCTGTCAGCATGTCCCCATCCCCAGTTTCTTTGTCAACGGGGTAGCACAATTCCCATCAGCATGACTCACCGCCCATTTGTTATGTGCCGAGGGGGTGCCCAATCCCCCTCGGCTCATGCGCTCCCACTCCCACCCCCCACCACACTGTATGGCTGACGGGGGTGCCCAATCCCCATCGGCTCCAGTACCCACCTCCCCAACAAGCACCCGGTCAGGTGGCATGCTGGGAGCCCACCCCAGCATGCCAAAAGTGTCCCGTAATGTCTTTGTTTAATTTTAAATCTTGTAAAAAAAAAAGAAAACAGTCCTTCGTTGAGCCCCATGCCCCCTTCCACAACCCGCGCCCATCCACTGTGTACTCTACCTCACCACACCCACCTCACCCCATACTTACCTCCGGAGCCTGGCGCAACGATCTCTGGCGGACTGGGAACATGTCTGCACTCTTCAAAGCCGACCACGAACTGAAGAAATGCCGGTAAGCTGTATAATGGCATAAATGGGTTTTTTCAACTTTGGTGCATATCTCTGCCATTTTTTTGAATTTTGATACCAAATTTTCAACATGGGGTTCTTGGGACCCCACCTCATGAATTCAGTCACTGTCATCTTGTTATTCTTTCCTGAAAGGTGATTTTTGCAGTCACTGCACGGAATCATCTTTCCAGACTGATTAACAAAAGGACAGTGTCACTGTTCATGAGGTGGGCTCTCAAAAAGCCTGCGATGCAAATTTGGTGAAAAAATTCCCAAAAATGACTGCGTCATAAGTGTGCGTTGCGCAGTTTCTACGCATGCTTGTAACTTCGCAAATTTGTAATATTTTCACTCCAGGTTATCAACATTGGCATTTTTCCACACCTCCTTATGAACAGTACAGCTGTCATTTTTCACATCCTGGCCGAAATGTGTTTTCGAACTCCCGGCGCAGAATAGCGTGATTGCTTGTGGGAAATCAGTGTTCAGGACAGATTAAGAAAATCACAGTGACACTATTCGTGAGCAGAGGTGCTAAAATGCCTATGTTGAAAATTTGGTGACAAAAGTACATAAAATGACTGTGCTACAAGCATGTGTTGCGCAGTTTCCACACACCCTCATAACTTCACAAATTTGTAATATTTTCACTCCAGATTTTCAACATTGGCATCGCTTCACACCTCCCTATGAATGGTACAGCTGTCATTCTTCACATCCTGCTTGATCTGTGTTTTCGCACATCTTACACAGAATGGTACGGTTGCTGTAGGAACTCGAAGTTCGGAACACATTAACAAAATCACAGTGCCACTGTTCATGAAAAGAGGTCCCAAATGCTTTCATGAGGTGGGGGTCACAAAAAGGCCATGTTGAAAATTTGTACTGCAAATACCAACACACACCTAGGGCATTAGGGTTTCAAACCATAACGTCCCACCCTGTACAGACTGACAGGCATCAGAGGTGTAACTTTGGATCGCTGGCTGTAATGCTTATGCCATCCCACTCCCACTCTAAAGCCAGTGACAGGCATCGAGGTGTGTCTTGCACTCTTCAGCCCAAGACTTCACCCCATTCTCCTGTACTGCACCCATTTCAGCGTATGTCCTTATGAAATGGGGTGGCTGTGAAGCCAAACACCCCAAGGCACACCTCAACACTTGTCGGTATCTGCAGGATAGGGTGAGGTGAAATGCTATGAGCATTATGGGCAATGACCCACAGGCACACCCCACTGCAGGGTGGAGATGGGATTGGCGTGCGTTCAATGCTTCACTGCCACTCCTATTCTGTATCTGTCAAACTCCTGCACGTCCAATGCTAATATCAACAAGCAAGCATTCGGCATTAACAAATGCTTGTTTGTAATTGTATCTGTGTTGATTACTTTTTGTAATTAATTCCCAATCACCCCTGAAAAAGGGACTCTCTAAGGCCCAGTAGGTTTACCCAGACAACAAAATTCAATAAATAAATCCTATGGGAATTAGCATTTTTAATTTTTTAAGCTTGTTTTGTATTGCCCCTAAATGTTAACAAGGGGATATGTGTTATTCTTGTAGTACTCATTAAGAACTTTGTTTTGATATATGGATTGTCCCTTAAGTCCAAATATTGAAGGAGTTATGAGTTGTTGAAGTTTCAGTGTTATCCCAGGGGAATTTTCATTTTTTTATATTGCTCGTAAATGTTACATTGTTCATTATGACCTTTGTTTTGATATATGAAATGTCATTGAAGTCCAAATATTGAGGGAGTTATGGCTTGTTAAAGTTCAATGTTATCCTATGAAAATGTTAATTTTTAAAATTGTTGTGGTATTTTATGTGGACCCCAAATTTTTTATAGGGGGATTATGTATCATTCTTGTAGTACTCATTAAGACCTTTGTTTTGATATAGATTGTCCCTGAAGTCCAAATATTGATGGAGTTATGGCTTGTTGAAGTTCAAATGTGGGTGAAAAAACTAAGTCCAAAATCTTTTTTCGTATGAAGGCATTCTTTTTTGTATAAATGAGAAAAGCATACAAAAAAGGATGCCTTCATATGAAAAAAGAATGGGGAAAAACAAGTTCAGATTATTTTTTCATATGAGGGCATTCTTTTCTCGTGTGAATGAAAAAAGCATATGAGAAGTATTCATTTACACGAAAAAAGAATGGGAAAAAACCTAAGTCCAAATTCTTTTTTCGTATGAGGGCATTCTTTTTTTGTATGAATGAAAAAAGTATATCAAAAAAGGATTCACTCATATGAAAGAGAATGGGGGGAAAAAACGAAGTCCAAATTATTTTTTGTATAAGGGCATTCTTTTTTCGTATGAACGAGAAAAGCATACAAAAAAGGATGCCTTCATACAAAAAAGAATGGGGAAAAAACAAGTTCAGAATCTTTTTTTGTATGAGGGCATTCCTTTTTCATGTGAATGAAAAAAGCATATGAAAAAGTATTCATTCATACAAAAAAAGAATGGGAAAAAAATGAAGTCCAAATTCTTTTTTGTATGAGGTCATTCTTTCATTCATATGAATGAAAAAAGCAGAAGAAGAAAAAGGATTCATCCATATGAAAAAAGAATGCCAATGAAAAAAGCATATGAAAAAGGATGCCTTCATATGAAAAAGAATGGGGAAAAAAACAAAGTCCAAATTATTTTTTCATATGAAGGCATTCTTTTTCCGTGTAAACAAAAAAGCATACAAAAAAAGGATTCATTAATACAAAAAAGAATAGGAAAAAAACTAAGCCCAAATTCTTTTTTCATATGAGAGTATTCTTTTTTCATAGGAACAAAAAAAAGCATACAAAAAAAGAAGGTCTGCTGACAAAACAGCATTTTTAAATGTTTAAAAAAATATATTTCTGGGTCATTTGTCCACAAACTACATACAGAATCCACCTAATGTGGTCCCGAGGAGCAAGGTACTGTACATATGTTGATGTGTGTGCAGGATATCATTTTTGTGGGTTGTGAAATTTTTTTTTTAATGGAAACAACATGTCGGCCATATGAAAAAATAATTTTTCCTCATGAAAAAGGATTGCCCCCATACAAAAAATGATCCTTTTTTATATGAACCGAATTCTTTTTTCATTCCAAGCAGCTATCCAAAAGACTGTACTGAGCATGCTCAGAACTGAAATTTCAAAATTTAATAACTTTGGAACAGATTAATATTTTTTCACCAAACCAGTGAACAGCATATCTGAGGGGCAAACCCTTTCTACCTTAAAAATTTCAGACCAAAACCCCAAACTGTCTGAGTGCTAAGTGATGACAAAAAAACAGCAATTTTTTACAACTTTTTTCCCTATCCAGATCTCGGAATCCACACATCCGACTGGAACGAAACTTGGCACGTCAAGAGATCTACCCCCAAGACCACACATGCAAACTTTCATACAAATCTGTTGAACGGTTGCAAAGATATTAAAGTGCAAAATTTGACGTTTAACATAGAAACCCCTGCTCAATCCTAACTATAGTAGTGCTACTGCGCCACTATGATATGTATGTATGTAATAAACAGTTGTTTTTTTCTTTAAAACATAAAAAGAGTGATCCAAACATGTTTCTTATAGGATTACTAAACTGATCATTTAGCCCTATTTTATACTAGTTAGGCAAGGCAACTTTTATTTCTATGGAGCCCTTTCCCGACGGCTCAGGGCGCCGTACAATAAATACCACTACAAACTCTAATTAACCTTTAACCAACTTGTTCGCAAACAGTTAAAAACCCAGAACAGTAGGCACATACACTGACAATGAAAACTTAAACCTGTATATAAATTGTGTAAGAAAGTCTTGTAGCATACTACCCCCAGGATTAGGAGACCAGACTGTATGCGATCATTACCCATTCCCCCACCATCATATCTCGATGGGGATAGGTTGCCTCATGGTGGCAGCCATTTTACCATGTGTTCCTAAGAAGCTGCTACTATAAGACAAACACTTAGCTATGTATACAGTAGATTGCATACCATATGTCCTTTGTGCTTACTTTCTCAAGATTAGTTTAAATCTGCCCCCACATCCAGGCCCCTTTCCTATCTAAAAGTCAATTATAGTTAGAGATGAACATTTAAAAAACGTGGAAACATAGAATTTTATGGCAGATAAAGACCACTTGGCCCACCCAGTCTGCCCATTTTTCCTTACCTACATTATTACTGCAGACCATACCCCATCTACAACTTTGTCTCCTTCCCCTTCCTTTCCACTATAATGCTCTTATGCTTATCCCATGCATTCCTGAACCCCACCACTGTTTTTGCCCCCACCACCTCCTCCACTGGAAGGGTGTTCCAGGAATCCAGAACTTTTTCTGTGAAGAAGTACTTCCTCACATCTCTCCTGACTCTACCCCCTCCAGCTTGATAGCATGTCCCCGCGTTCTTGAGCACCTTTTTTTCTAAAAAAAATACTTCTCTCCTGTACCTTATATACCTCCCACCCATGAGGTATTTAAAGGTCTCGATCATATCCCCTCCTCCCTCCCTCCATCCCTCCTCTCTTCAAGGGTATAATATTTAGGTCCTTAGTCTTTCCTCATAGGGCTTTTGATACAGACCCTGCACCATTTTATTTGCCATCCTCCAGACCACCTCCACTCTGTCTATGTCCTTCCAGAGATGTGGTCTCCAGCACTGAATGCAGTTCTCTAGGTGGGGTCATACCAACAGTCTATATAGAGGCAACACCACCTCCCTCTTTCTACTGGTGGTACCCCTCCCTATGTACCCCAGTATCCCACTAGCCCTCCCAACTGTCTTGTCTCACTGCCCGACCACCTTTTGGTCATCAGGTATGATTACCCTTCAGGTCTCTTTCCTGCCTGGTAGTCATCAATACCACTCTGCCCATTTTGTACTCAGCCCCTGGGGTTCTGAGCCCTAAGTGCATTATTTTGCACTTTTTCCCCACTGAAACCCCAGTTGCCAGACCCTTGACCCATTTTAATCCTTTGCAGCAGTTTCCATGATTCATGCAGGTTCCTGAACAGATGGGTCTTCCCTGTGTATACTACCCACAATTTTACAGGCATCTGTAATGCATTGCTGATGCAAAATTTTCTAGAGTCAGCTTTAACTGAGTTAAATTCTTTCTTCCGCTCTCTCGAGTAGCAAAGCTCAAATCAGAAAAAAAGAGTAACTTGTCCCCTGATGGGATTTGAATCTGGGCCAAAGTTCTGGTGGCTTGTAAAATGTAATCGATTTTTGCTGAATTCCCTGTGACCAGTAAAATGGTTTCTTGATCCCGAAGCTGGTTCCTGTTGACACCTTGGGATAACGCAATATGCCACAAGGAGCTTTAATGGTTCATGCAGGATATTTGTGATAAAAAGCATCCATGTTTTTAATCACATTTTGTCCCTCAAAATCCTCAGGTAGGCCGAGCACCCTCACATTTCTAGCTTTTGCAAGAGCCTCCAAATGTTCCAGCCTTAGCTTAAACCTCTTGTTTTCCCCAATCAGCAGTGTGGTCAACATCACTGCCTTTCTGATCTTCATTATCATCTCCTGGATCACAGTCTCCTCCAGATCAGCACTATTTTCTAGGGTAAGAACCCTACTGTCATATGCGTCCATTTTTTGCTCCATAGTCTGGAGTTGGAGGTGTGAACCTCAAATAGAACAGTCTGTACTGCGGGCTCACACAAGCTCGGGGTTGCGCTAAACCTGGCCACTGTCTCTGTCATTGCTGCCCCTGCGTCCTTCTTTTTCCCCACTTCTCTGAACACTGCTACCTTTGGATGGACCATTTTTCTCTTCTTCTCATTCAGTTTCAATCCTACAGTCACCCAAACATCTTCCAGGTGTACCTTTACACTGGAAGGAATCGTTAAATGGTAAAATATAACTTACTTATCAGCTTTTTAAGTTTATTTTAAGTTGGCTTTCAGGAGCTCTTGAAAAACACATCCAGCCATGGTGGTTGCAGGCTTTGACACCCCCCTCCCCCAGTTTGGATATTTAAATAATTCATGTTAGCGAAAGGAGTTGTTTTGCGGGGGGGGGGTGGAATGCCACAGGATGTAAAGGAAAGGCATTTAATTTTGCATAGTGCTTTTCATTTCAAGGCTGACTGTTATTTGTTACTGCCCATTGTGGATTGCCTGTTGCTGTGATTGTTCTCTCTGTCTTGGCTGGCAAATTGCACATTGTGTCTGTTGACTGCCTGTTGTTATACTCAAAATCAAACCAAAATCAAATCTGTTATGAGCCCCGGGCCCCCAAATCCCGGGCAGCACTTCAGGACGTCCTGTTTGCAGAGAGGATTCCCCTTTTTATGTTGATTGCGCGCATGTGCAAGAAACATATTGCAGAAGGTTGCCAGAAGCAGGTTGTGGAGGCGTAGCACTGTTGTGACCAATGCCCCCACATCCTTTAAAGGCTTGGCCCGCTTTCCCCAATGGGGTGGCACGCTGTTGCTGACACTAGTTCAGCCAGCATACCACCACCTTTAAACATTTCAGCCGCTGCAATCACGGGCAGCCTCGTCATTGCAGCATCAGCCATTCCACTGCAATGAGGGAGCAACCCCTCACTGCTGGGCGGAACGTTGGTACTGTAATATTGTTTTTGAACATGGCGGCGGCTTGCCGCCACATTCACAAACAATATTAGTGAAACCCCAGTGCCGAGGTGGTGCCCAATACCCCTCAGCAGCATGTGCCCCCCGCAACAGTGTGTGTTTGCCAACGGGGCCCCAATCCCCATCAGCTGCAGTCCCCACGCGAGTTCAGGTTGCCAACGGGGGAGCCCACTCCCTGTCAGCATAATGGTCCTGTCCCACCAAAACGGTCAGTTTATGCCGAGGGGGTGCCCATTCCTCCTCAGCTCTCGTCCCCCCCAGCACTGAATATGTGCCGATGGGGGTTCCCAATCCCTTATCAGCTACAGCCCCCCCAAACATTCAGGTGGCATGCTGGGAGCCCACCACAGGGTGCCCAATGCCCCTTGTGCTGACGGGGGTGCCCAATCCCCCATCAGCTACAGCCCCCCCAAACATTCAGGTGGCATGCTGGGAGCTCACCCCAGCATGCCCAATGCCCCTGTAAAAAAAAAAACATCCCGTGATTTTTTTTTCCTTGTTTAAACCTGCAAAAAAGAAAATGGTCCCTCTCGGTCTCCCTGGCCCCTCTCACAACCCACGCCCACCCACTGTGCACCCTGCCTCCCCACAGCCCCCCTCACCCAATACTTCCCTCCGGAGTCCGGCACGATGATCTTCGGTGGACCGGGAACATGTCTGCACTCTTCAAAGCTGACTGGGAACTGAGGAAATGCTGGTAAGCTGTATAATGGGATAAATAGGGCTTTTTCAACTTTTTTGCATATCTCAGGCATTTTTTGGAATTTTGGCACCAAATTTTCAACATGGGGTTATTGGGCCCCCTCCTCATAAATTCAGCCACTGTCATGGTGTTAATCAGTCCCAAAAGGTGATTTCATGGTCACTGCGCGGAATCACCTTTCGGGACTGATTAATAAAACAACAGTGCCAGTGTTCATGAGGTGGGGTCTCACAAAGTGTATGTTGCAAATTTGGTGGGAAAAATCCAAACAAATGACTGTTTTATGAGTGTGCATTGCGCAGTTGCTATGCACGCTCATAACTTTTCCAATTTGCAATATTTTCATTCCAGATGTTCAGCATTGCCATTTTTACATACCTCCTTAAGGATAGTATAGCTGACAATTTTCACATTCTGGCCGAAATGTGTTTTCACAGTTCTAGCTTAGAATAGTGCGGTCGCTGTGGGAAATCAGTGTTCAGGACACATTAAGAAAATCACAGTGACACTGTTTATGAGCAGAGGTCATAAAATGCCTGTGTTAAAATTTTGTGATGAAAGTCCATAAAATGAGTGTGTTACGAGTGTGCATTGCACAGGTTCCATGCATGCTCGTAACTTCGCAACTTTGCAATATTTTCAGTCCAGATTTTCAACATTGCCATTTTTCCACATCTCCTTATAAACAGTGCAGCTGTCATTTTTCACATCCTGTCCGAAATGTGTTTTCGCTCTTCCGGTGCAGAATAGTGTGGTCGCTGTGGGAAATCAGTGTTTGGAACACATTAAGAAAATCACAGTGACACTGTCCATGAGCAAAGGTCCTAAAATGCCTATGTTGAAAATTTTGTGATGAAACTCCATAAAATGACTGTGTTAAGAGCGTGCGTTTTGCAGTTTCTACGCACCCTTCTAACTTCGCAAATTAGTAATATTTTCACACCAGATTTTCAACACTGGCATTTTTTCACACCTCCTTCTTTCACATCCTGGCCGAAATGTGTTTTTGCGCTTCCGTTGCAGAATACCACAGTTGCTGTCGGAAATCAGTGTTTGGGACAGATTAGGATTGAGTGAGTGAGAGAGGGGGACTGACCAAGCTCAACTGAGCTCTGTCAGGACTGCTGCGGATTTCTTTGTGGGCAGGAAAAGGCGCCAACACAGGTAGGAGCCCAGTACAAAAGGGCAGCCTGCAGTGGCGGGAGAAACAGAACGAGTGAATGAAAGAGGGGGAGTGAGCAAGCTCAACGGAGCTCTATCATGACTGCTGCAGATTTCTTTGTGGGCAGAAAAAGGCGGCAATGCAGGCAGGAGCCCAGTACAAAAGGGCAGCCTGCAGCACCGGCAGAAACGGAACGAGCGAGTGAGAGGGGGGAGTGAGCAATCTCAATGGAGCTCTATCATGACTGCTGTGGATTTCTTTGTGAGCAGAAAAAGGCAGCAACACAGGCAGGAGCCCAGTATAAAAGGGCAGCCTGCAGCACCGGCAGAAACGGAATGAGCGAGTGAGAGAGGGAGAGTGAGCGAGCTCAACAGAGCTGTGTCGGGACTGCTGCAGATTTCTTTGTGGGCAGAAAAAGCCGCCAACAGAGGCAGGAGCCCAGTACAAAAGGGAAGCCTGCAGCACTGGGAGAAACAGAACGAGTGAGTGACAGAGGGGCAGTGAGCGAGCTCAACAGACCAAAGCAATCAACATTCAGCATTGATGAATGCTTGTTAAGAACTTGTGAGCAGGAGTAAGAGGTTCAGGAAGACTTACCAGCCTTCCTTTTTCCCAGTGGGAGGGTGGATTCTGTAGTTTTGAGTTTCCTTGAGTTCCCTTGACTGCACTACTTTCAGCATTTTCAGTATTTGAATCCCACCACGGCCACTGGCTACGTCTTGCATAAGTAGTTTTAGACGATAGTCAAGCGGTACTGTCTGTCAAAGCACACAGTCTTTTCAAACCCCTTCTGCTAAAATGTTAAATCACACAATCAGATCCCCAGGCAGAGCTGATAAGAAAATCATAAAAGTTTACTTGAAATAAAAGCAATACAGAAAAGTCTACAGTTTGGAAGAACTTTAAAATGCAGACAATATCAAAAGTAAAACTGGATGGTTTACAGAAAACACTAGATACTGTTATTCTAAACTATAACTTGTTTTGATGTTAGCATCCAGAAAGTTTAAATGTTCTTGTGAAGATAACAGTTCATTAGGCAGCAGCATTGTAGCAAGTTTGTCTTCCAGTTCTCTGGATGTCCTTTTAAAAGTCTACAGGTTCAAACTGCAGTACTGAACAGACATTCTTCTATCTACACTACTCTGCTAAAAAAAACAAAAATTAAAACAGGATAGAGTCTATTGTCTGCAACCAAATTTCTTTTTCCCCTTTCCAAATTCTGCCCTTGATTGTGTGATGGTTTTGTAAGACTGTTCAAAATCCCAGTCGCTGGCACCAAATGTTGTTATATTCATCATTCTCGCACTATAACTTGTTCCTCTATGGCTTATCCTGCTTTACTGTACCTGTAATAATTCCTGCCTTACTTTATCTGAAAATCCTGTTTATATTGTAGTGTTTTTCTTCTGTGTTCTCCCTTGTGATACCTGAAAATAGACACTTATATGTCTCGTGTTCCTAGCCAGTAAACAGAAACTAGATAAATAAACACATTGTGTTCCAAGGCACTTTAGCAGCCCTCATAGGCTCACGCATGGAGGAGCAAGAATGGCCCCTCCCAAATTTCGTAGAACTTTTAAAAATCCATTGGGGGAATGTATTTGGGGTGGTGGTGATAAAATGGTCTTTTATTTGGCCCCCCCCCAATATTATCCTGTGTGTGCTACTGCCAGCCCTTAACCATTGTATCAGTGAGTAAGACAGCACAAGGAAGTGGCGTGTGACAGAGGGAGATTACCTTTGAGAGGAGGTTAAGCACACTGGGTCAGGTGATCTGTGCAACTCTACACAGCAAGTAAATTACGCTGGTGGGACTCAAATCAGCGTTCTTAGGTTTACAGACCCCTTGAGGAAGACTCCTAGAGACTTGAAGCAGTGTGGTAGTTTGGGGTAGTTTGTGCTGGTCCTTTCTCCATGTGTGCTGTAATAACAGGCACATTCTGAAGAACACACTTTGAGAGCTGTTATTTTAGCTGAGTGCTCAGTTTTCAGTTCCCAGGTTTACAGCTATGTACTCCAACCCACAGGCTAACTGACAGCAAGTGAAAGAGAAACCCAGACATAACTAAGACATAGTTAACACAATTCACCCACCACAAGGTACAACAGTGGCAAATGACTGCCACAATTATTTATTCATTTTTTGGGAACTGGTAACTGGGAAAGGCACACTGAGCCAAGGCTCGTTCCCAGGTGTGACTCAGGATTCATCCCTCATATGGTGTTCAGCTTTAGTACATGCGTGACAAACGCTCTCACTTGATACTCTTTGGTTTCTTCTGCGGCTCACCTGGTTGTTGGTGGTTGAGAAAGTGACTGCACTATATTGAGTGGGTCCCAAAAGGAAGAAACACATGTCTGCAGTTTGTTGTTCTCAGTCTGGGCTGAAACCAATGTAAAAACCTGTTTAAACGACAGCTTTTGTTCTGGTATGTCCTTGCCAGCCTGCCTCACACAAGGATTTGCAAACCCATGATGCCATGCATGGAGAATGAGGCTCTAGGCCGTTTGTGGTTTGGAAAGAAACAGAAAAAAAAACAAGCAATCTGGATATTTGTTCCTCTTTGCATTCGTTATAGATCCTACACTGCACTTCTTTCATACTGCCTCTCTGGTATTCTGGTATGCCACCTCTGAGTGTGTTAAATGCCCAGATCCCTCTTTGGCTGACTTGATTCTTGGCTGGGACAGTGAATGCACTACACTGAGAAGTCCCAATGGGATGACACAGACATCTGTAGTTTCTCATTCTCAGTTTAGGCAGGATACATATTTAAAAATCTTCTTAAAAGACAACTTCCCCTGTGCACAGGACAGCGGGACCAGATGCCAGCAGGGAGGGTGATAGAGCGTCCATGTCGAGGATCTCCTCAGGGGAGGGTGGTGCAGAGCACCACTTGGAGAGTGACACTTGGTGGTATGCAGAGCCTTGCCAGTGTAGGTGACCACACGTTGGCTAGCTCCACCTCCAGGGCATCGCCACAGTGCATGCCATTGGGGTGAGGGAAGGGGACCAGAAAATGGGTAAACAGTGCCCATTGCAGCCTGATAGATGATGGCTGCCTAGTTCCTCCATGCCAACAGTTCCCCGTAGTGCACCGCCCCTGCCCCCCAGCCCTGCATGCCTTGGAGGACCTTCCCAGGAACTGGCACTCCCGTCTCCCTGGCAGGGATGAGCTAGACCCTTCATGGATGCAGGGATAGCCTGGGGAGCCGAGAGGCAAGGAGTGGCAGTGAAGGGTGAGACTGACAGGCAGAATGGGATGATGAGCAGCCAGAAAGAGGGGCAGGTCAGGAGGTACAGGAAATAAACAAAAATAAAAACAAACACACAAAAAAGACAACTTTTGAGACTGCCCAGTGGCCCAGAGGCTGCGTGTCACGTTGCCATATAGGTGACCCAGTTTGAGAGCAAGTTTGAGTCAACATGTTGGGGGGCAGGTCAGACCAGAGCAGCTGCTGCTCAGCAGCGCACTGCAGTCGGAAGGCAAAGGTGTCGGGCACCAATTCCTGCAGCGAATCCTGTGATAAACTAGGGGAGCTTGCTCCCCCACAGGCATCACTGCGTGAATCCGTAGCTGTCAATAAGCTCCGCCCATGCCAGGGGAGAAGCGAGTAAGGGGAGAAAATGGGGAAAAAAAGACCCACAAACTGTCTAAATGTTGGCCATGTTCCTGGGTCCAAGTGCCCCCCACCCACTGGCTCTTGTTCACTTGGTGGACTACCTCAGTGGAGGAGGAGGAGGATGGCCCTCCCCCAGAGCCCCACCCACTGAGGGGAAGCCGTGGAAGCCTTTGGGTGGCAACTGGATCCGGGAGACGGGAGAGGCTGTAACCCCGACAACATGACCAAGGAACAAAAAGCTCCCTGGAAAAAAAAAAGTCTGGGGGCCCTAGAGAGCCTGATCTAGGACCATTGCATTCTGAGTGAGCTCTTCATCACATGTTGCTTCAAGCAACTGAAACAATTATTTAATGGCAGTAAACATGGATTTTTGCACTTAGCTGGAAGCTAACATTACAGTTTACCTGCTTTACGAAAATGGGGCACCCACACACAAAGGTGGTGCAGGAGGAGGACAGAAAAAAGCCAGAGGCTTTGAGTACAGCACCAGCGGATCTGCAGGCATTGCTGGTAAACTAAGAAAATTACTGAACTGCCATGGAGACAGTTCTCATGGCCGTGTGAGCCATGGAGGCCAAGACTGAAGCGATCCTGCAACAGATGGGGAGCCAAGACACTAAAGATTTCTATAGCATCAGAGGATCCCAAATCAGCAAAAGATCGAGTCACCCAAGTCCTTTCAGCAACAGCTAAATTGGTGAAAGGAAACACCAATTTCAGGTACCGAGTGGAATGGATTGAAAATGAGTAAAGGGCGATGAACATTCATATTGTTCAGCATCCAGACAGGGTAGAGGGTGATAATGTGAAAGAATCTGTGTTCAGGTGGGTGCCCGAGTTTCAATATTTGCCAGAAGACGATGATGATTCTTAGTCAAGAAGGCTTACCGGTTTTATTCCCGAGCTGCATTGTCAAACTAGGTTTGCTGGCAAAGGCACCTGGAGAGCACGCTTGATTGGGATTGGACAGAGCTGTGCATCAGATGGTCTCCACGCATCTCACACAGCGAGACACGCCATCAATGCACTGTACCAATGTCTCATTCCTTGTTGCCCTAGCTGGGATGCTGGTTAATGTAAGATTTATGTTTTGTGTATTTGAAATGTTTTGTATTTGATAACCTTAAACTGTGCACTGTATATGGTAAATGTTTCCTTTGAAATATCTTTTTTGTTGTATTTAAATTTTAAGCAGCTGTATCCATTGTAGAATGGACCTCACTGTAAATTAGCTCTGCTCAATTGCGTCTCCTGTTCATATGAAATATGAATAACATTTTACCATACCATACCATACTGTACAGTATTGTACCATACCACACATCACACCATACCATGCTATATCATACCACACCATACCATGCCATGCCATACCATGCTATATCATACCACACCATACCATGCCATGCCATACCATACTATTCCATGCAGGTGTAAGACTAGGTTTGTTGGCAAAGGCACCTAGCTTCACCTGAACTCTTTTCTTCTAGGTTTGCGTGTAAGAACAGAGCAAGGAAAAAGAGTAAGGCTTCTTTTGGTTAGGCAAATTTACTGTGTGATATTATTTTCTTTTGTACTCACAGGGTTTTTACTGTCTTTTGCTAACATTTTATTGCTTTATTGTTCTCTGATTCAAATTGCTATTGCAGGGTATACTTTCTGCTGCATTATTGCAGGGTGTGCCTAATTATCTCCTTGTTTCTTTTGTCTGTGGTTCTTTTTTGGCAGAGGAAGGGCCCAGCTTCCCACCCCCATACCCAACCACCCCATGCTACACTCCTTTTATAGGGTAGCACAGTCATGACATTTCATGTAGCAAATCAGGAAGGGGAGAAACAGAGGGGTATCCACACAGTGACCTCACGTACAGGGGCACAAGTAATTTAACTTGTTATAACAAGTTATACAAAACCAAAACAAAACAAAAAATCAAACTTTTACTTTCATTTTCCTTCTAATTATTCAGACCAGGTTATAAACTCAGCAACTCAAGTGGAATGGATATTATTAACTGCAGGTACTGCAGGACACTTTTCAAAAGGGCAGTTATACAGGATTTTGGACGCTGTCCTACATGCTGGACCATTGGAGATCTAAGGGCTTAGCTCCAGGCAGCATGGGCAGAGATTGTGCACCTCAAATTGTATATTCAGGAGGAAATATATTATAAGAACCACCTGCCATTTCTCCAACATCCAACTGAAGCACCTCGACCGCAAAGGGTAGTTGGTCCAGGAAGTTGGCAGGTGGTTAGAAGGGGCAAATCGGGTGCCCAATCACTCGGTGCTCTCCAACGTATCACCTCCACAAACCATATAAAAACTACAAACAGGTATCTGCCTCTGTCTCCAAAATCAAACAAAGGGGCAGAGGACACTGCAGAGTGAGACACTGCTGCACAGGAGCTAGCACTACAAAACTCACCCAAAACAGGGACCAAAACAAACAAACAAAAAAAAAGGCAAAAAGGAAATCCAAAACACTTCTGATCATAGGAGACTCCATGATTCAGGGAGTTAATTCCTACCTCCAGCCAGGGGTAATGGTCAGATGTCTCCCAGGAACATCAGCGTGGAGAGACACTGACCGCATTGCTAAAATCATACAGGAAGCAGGAGAAAACATTGTCGTCCTGGTACACATATGGACTAACGGATCTCTCCAGCCGGTCAGTTGTGGAGACCAAGGAACAGCTGACCAGGCTGGGAGACAAATTGTCATCCATTTTGTCCAACATCTCTTTCTCTGAGATCCTGCTAGTCTGGGAGAGGGGGGGGCAGACAGACAGAAGGTCAGAGAAGGTGAGATGGGGGGCTAAACATGTGGTTCAAGGGCTGGTGCCAGGAAACAGGACACAAATTTGTAGGTAACTGGCAACAGTTTTGGAAGTGAAAGTTCTTTAAATTTGATGGACTGCTTCTGACTAAGGAGGGAGTCAGTGCATTGGGACAGAAGTCTGACATCTTTTGCAGAATATTTAAACTAGCCAATGGGGAGAGGGGTGCAGCACCCAATACATTGAACGGGAAGAACTCCCCTCCCCCCTCAGCTAGTGATCAAACAGGAGTTCAGCACATTTGTAGTTCATTTGCATCACCAGGTAAGGAAAAAGATCCAGCTCCCCATACGATGCTCAGGGGAAACACTGGACCTTGCCCAACAACTAACGCACCAAAATCTAGCCAATGGAAAATCATTTACACAAATGCCCGCAGTCTGGGAAACAATATCCCAGACCTGCAGGCAACAATGCCAGAGGCTAAACTTGACATAGTAGCCATTAGCAAGACATGGTTTACCAGTCACCACACTTGGGAGACTTCAGTACCCGGCTATGTACTGTTCAGAAGAGACTGAGGTGCAAAAAAGGGGGGGGGGAGTAGCCCTTTATGTCAATGAAAATATCAAAGCTACAGAAATTCAGAATACACATAAGGAGCCAGAAGAACTGTGGGTCACACTGGAAACAGGAAATGGGATAGCCATACGAACTTGGGTTATCTACAGGCCTCCAGACCAGGGAGAGGACATAGACACATTACTGTTAGAAGGTATACAAAACATGTCAGCTAAAGGGGAGGTTCTGATAATGGGAGTCTTCAACATGCCAGATACAGATTGGTCAATACCAGCAGGAACATCTGCCAGAACTAGACACATAGTGGATTCCCTGCAGGGGGAGGGCCTCAAACAACTTGTACAACAACCCACAAGAGACAGGGCTAGCCTAGACCTAGTACTGACTAACAGGGAAAGGATCACAGATCTCCAGGTAGAAGGTTACCTGGGGGCCGGTGACCATCACATGGTATGGTTCAATCTGGCCTCTAGAACTAAATCATCCCATTCCAAGGCAAAGCTGTGGGACTTCAGAGGAGCTGACTTTGATAAGATGGCCAACACAGTTATGCTAGCCCTGGCAAGAAGAAATACAGGTGAGGGGAGACAGGCAAAGTGGGCAAGCATTAAGGATGAAATACTTGGAGCAAAATCCCATTGTGTTAGGGAGTAAAGCAAGAGCAAAAGAAGGAGGAAACCACTTTGGTTCTCAAAAACAGTAGCAGAAAAGGTCAGAGCCAAAAGGTTGGGCTTCAGGAAATATAAGGGAACGCAGCGAGATGAAGATAGGGAGGCATACTAAACCTCCTTAAGGGAAGCAGGGAAGGCAGTAAGGCAGGCAAAGGGCCAAACCAAGGAAACACTAGCACAAACAGTAAAAGAAGGGAACAAGACTTTCTATAGATACATTAGTGAAAAGAGAAAGGCCAGAGGGGGTATTGCTAAGATCAAAGGGTATAAGGGCTAGTGTGTGGAGGAGGACCAAAGAAAAGCATCTATCCTAAATAGATACTTCTGCTCAGTGTTTACTGAAGAGAAGGTAGGGCAGGGCCCACAGCTCAGCACCATGGACACGGGGGGGAGGGAGGTGTGCACAAGTCCCTTCACAAAAGAAAGGGTCCTACAAGAGCTCGCTAAGCTCAGGGTGGACAAGGCAATGGGACCAGATGGCATACATCCCAGGGTACTAAAGGAGCTAAGGGTGGAAGTAGCACGAGGCATTATCAGAACTGTTTAGTGAGTCTCTGAGCACAGGAGAGTCCCAGAAGACTGAAGAAGAGCTCATGTGATCCCGCTCCACAAGAGTGGTAGCAGGGAGGAGGCAGGGAACTACAGACCAGTCAGTCTTAGCTCAGTAGTGGGCAAGATTATGGAGGCACTGCTTAAGGAAAGGATAGTGCAACACCTGGAATCCATAGGAGCACAGGATCCAAGGCAGTATGGGTTTACAACAGGAAGGTCCTGTCAAACTAATCTCATAGATTTCTTTGACTGGGTAACCAGAGTGGTGGACCAAGGGGGTGCAATTGATGTCACCTACCTTGACTTCAGCAAAGCTTTCGATACTGTTCCACATAGAAGATTGATTAATTAGCTGGGTAGGCTCGGGGTGGATCAGAAGTTGGTCAACTGGGTGGCAAACTGGTTAGCAGGCAGAACACAGAGAGTGGTGGTAAAGGGTATACAGTCAGAAGAGATGCAAGTCACAAGTGGGGTACCTCAGGGATCAGTCCTGGGGCCAGTCCTCTTCAATATCTTCATCAGTGACATTGCAGATGGACTGGAGGGTAAGGTCTGTCTGTTTGCAGATGACACCAAGATCTGCAACAGAGTAGATGATCCAGATGGGGTGGGCAGAATGAGAAGAGATCTGGATAAACTAGCAAAATGGTCAGAAGAGTGGCAACTGGGATTAATGCAAAGAAGTGCAAGATCATGCACATAGGGAAGAGAAACCCTGAAGCCACCTATAGGTTGGGAGGGGAGTTGCTGGCAATCACAAGGGAAGAAAGAGACTTGGGCATCGTCATCACAGATGACCTGAAATCATCCAAGCAGGCCACTAAAGCAGTAGGTAAGGCTAGAGGGATGTTGGGGTGTAATAGTAGGGGTATCACAAGTCGTAAGAGGGAGGTAATAATACCTCTTTACAAGACACTGGTTAGGCCCCATCTGGAGTACTTTGTGCAGCACTGGAGGTCGCACCTGCACAAGGACATTAACAAAATGGAGGCAGTCCAGAGAAGGGCAACCAAAATGGTGCAGGGGCTGCATCAGAAAACATGTGAGGACAGATTAACGGAGCTCAGTATGTATACCCTAGAGCAAAGGAGGGAGAGAGGTGATATGATTGAAACATTCAAACATCTTGAGGGCATTAACAAGGTGAAAGAGTCTAACATGCTTCAATATGAGAAAAATATCAGGACAAGAGGACACAGCATGAGATCAGAGGGAGGCCGATTAAGGGGCAATGTGAGGAAGTTATTTTTCACAGAAAGGTGGTGGATGCATGGAACGGCCTAGCTTAGGAAGTGGTGGATATGAATACAGTGCAGGGCTTCAAACAGGCATGGGATAGGCATAAGGGAGCAATACAGATGAGTATAGCTAGATAGGCCATTGACAGAGTAAAGGCCTATGGCACATTCATAAGGTAGAAAAAATAGGCAGACTGGATGGGCCTTGCCGTCTTTATCTGCCTCATCTTCTATATTTCTATGTTTCAACTAGCAGTATTCCCAGGACTGTGTTGGTGGCCATGAGTGGATCAGAGGTGAGAGACATGGTTCTGAAGCCAGCCAAAGAGACACAACCACTCCAGTTCAATTCCCAACCAGTGCATTTCTTCACAAACCTGGCATGTGCTACTAGATGCAGGTCCAAGCAGTCTGATGGGGTTAGACAGTAGCTAACCGGTATGGGAATAGCTCATATACTAACCCCAGGCTAGTTATATACTGTATGATGTATGGAGGCAAAACATACCAGTTCTCAGACCCAAAAAGTATGGCTAAATGGGCTGAGCAAAGGAAGGCAGAGTTTGAATTGGGAGCCGGAGCAAAATCAGACCATCGGAGTGCTGAGTATTATACAGATTTACAGTGGAACCAGAAAGAAAGAGACTCTTAATGTAGCTATTAGTTTTAAAATTATGACTTTATTTTCTTGTGAAGATGGATTTAACGTGACATTCTCTTACCATTTTTGAAGAAATTGGGACTATAATGATGATGATGTATTTTGCATTTGGGAGCCCTGGAACTGGAATGGGGTATTATTCTGTTTTTAGTCCCAATGTATTTTTTTCATAAGTCCACATGGTAAACTACAGGATAGCAAGATGGCGCTTTTGTGTCGGTAAGGTGCACTCAGTTTAGTTATTGCTGTTGAGGGATCTTTAGCCCATGCACTTATTAATATCACTTTTTGTAACTAGGCGGCCCACCAGAACGTTGGTGTGAGAGGTCTCTTTGAAAGAAAGATTCTACATTTCCTACAAAGTTTTGATTTTAGCAACAATGCATTATATGTGTGTCTTCTCTCTTAGCATGAGTTTAACGCCAGAGAAAAGTCAGTTTTATACTAGATTTTAGTGAAGGTTTTTTTTTTTGGGAGGGGCAATTTCTATTTATGCCCCATTCCTCTTGGCCCTCGCTCTCCCTCCAGAATCCTCAGGGCAGTTTGCTGGTGCCTTCCTACCTGTGCCGAGGCGCCATTCTCCACAGAGCCTTGGCTTTCCCACCCCCCAGCAGGGATGGGATGGGATGGGGTGGAGGGGATATACCCCTGAACTTCTACAGCTCAACAGGAGGCATCCAGTAGCTCAGCAGGAGAGACTCAGTAGTGCTGGGGGTCCTTTGTCCTCTGAAGGCGGGGATCATTTTTTCCTTCTTTTTTTCCTCCCTCACTCGCAGGAGCCATGCATGCAAGGACAGGATATATGCACAGTGTAGCCTCATCCACAGTCAGAGAGACTCCTCCTACCCACTGGTCTAACATTGCCTCCATCCAGGTGGCAATGTGGCTGCAGTAGACAGGACCCTTCCCCCCCACTGGCCCCTTGATAACCTCTGCTCATTCTTGAACCCATGTCACCCACGTCGCGTGCAGCAGAGTTACTGCTGCACTGACGGGCCAGCTTTTTTTCAACTGCTCTTCGGCTTCATCGGAGAGCATTTTAGATTAGAACAGTTGCATGTGTCGATGTAAAGGGACATATGCAGTCTAAGTGCTGCAGATTCTAATCTTCAAAATTCACCACTCCACTGCCTTTAGCCAGGCTTATGCAAAGTATTTTTTTACCATGCAGTGTTGGTTACTGTTCAGTTTTTTATTTTATTTATTTCAAACGTTTCACCAGGAAAGACATACTGAGCTGACAACAGCTTGTTTCCAGATGTGTTCAGTGGGGGGTAAGGAGAGCAACGAAAGCAATCATAGCAAACAAGTAGAAACAGGCATGCTATACAAGGATCATATATAAAAAAAAAGACAACATCTGTACAAATTAAGGCATAGCATGAACTCCAATGGATATCAAGGAGCATTATTAGAGATACAAAGTGCAACTATGTAGGGGAAAGGCAGGGAACGCTAATTCAGTGAGAATCAAAAGAATACAAATTAGAGTGAGGAGGCAGTGGGGGGGTGAGAGTGTAAGCTAGGGAGGGATGCATGGATTTGGAGGACAGGGAAAGTAGTGGGTGGGCAGTATGTAGGGGTACAGGAGCAGAGTAAGGTATGGCATCAGGTGCAATTGCAGCAGTGCAGGGGGAAGTTATGGAGAAGAGAGGATAGAGAGCGATGAGAAGTGGCAGCATGGATAGACGGGGGAAGGAATTCCATAGTTTGAGGAAATGGTAGGAGAAAGCAGGCTGGCCAGCTGAGGCTTTCCTAACGGGAGAGTGAGCGGAGCAACAGCCAGACCTACGAAGGGTGTAAGTGGAATTGGGATGGGGGGGCAGGAGAGAGCTAAGGTATGGGAGGAGGGAGCCAAGCCAGTATTTGGAGATAAAGGAGGCACAATGAGTGAGGCGTCTGGATTCAAGAGAGGGGAGGGAGAGGGAAGAACATAGGGAGCAATGCTGGGTTTGGGGCAGACAGTTTACAGCAAAGCGAAAGAAGGAGTGAAACAGGGAATCCAGTCTGGCAAGGGTAGTCTTAGGTGCAGCACTGTAGAAATTGTTACCAAAGTCGAAGATGGGAAGGATCATCTTCAGGACAATTGTACGGTGAGCAGGAGGAGGAATGCAGCCTCTGTTCCTGTAAAATGCTTCTAGTTTGGGGTGAAATTAATTGTGTATGGTATCCACGTGCCCAGAAAAGTGAAGGTGCCAGTTGAGCCAGACCCCCAGGTACTTACATGATGGATCATCCTTGATAATGGCCCCTGCCCTGCATTTCCGTGGACTGCCCACTTCCCTGGATTTCCATTTGACTGCAATTCCGCGGACTGCCCTCTTCCCTGGGTATCCAATTTGACTGTCCCTCTT
The DNA here is from genome assembly GCA_016271365.2 of Neoceratodus forsteri. Lineage (NCBI taxonomy): Eukaryota > Metazoa > Chordata > Ceratodontiformes > Ceratodontidae > Neoceratodus > Neoceratodus forsteri. Next base: position 1,063,318,968 of record CM028134.1, on the reverse strand, counting down.
GACTAAGCCAACATCTGGCTGCTTATGCCACCTGACAGAGCCATCCCCTGGCTGCCCTCACTAACCTCCAGTCCTGCTAGTCTCACGCTTGACTGTAACAGTGACTCCAATTTGAATTTTATCAATTTGGTTTCAATCTAATTTGCTGACTGTTAACCTTCCCACTGCTACTTGTCTGTAGTCACTTTGGTTACTGAACTACTTGTTTGTTTCTCTGTATATTGTGTTATTGAAATTGACTTGAAACATTGTAAAGAGTCTCTGACTCTTAGGTATTCCTTGTATGTTTTGTGTTGTTGAAATTGACATGGAGCCTGTGTAAAAGAGTCCCATGTTTTGTAATCAGAGAATTCAATAAACAAAAAAAATAAAATTAAAGGGTGTGGAAGGAGGGGAGGACAGTAAGCCTAGTGAGCTTCTGCCAAGCGCCAAAGGTCATTGAAACCATTTTCTTAGCATTGAGGGATAAATGATTGAAACAGAACCAGTGCTGAACGTTGTTGAAGTCCAGCTGAAGCCAGGCTGTGAGATCAGAGGGGGAGGAACCAGAGGCAAAAGAACAGTGTCATCCACGTACACGTGGATAGATGCACAGGAGCAGGCAGTGGGGAGGTCATTCAGAAGACTGGAAAGTGAACTGGTCCAAGGACGGAGCCTTGTGGGACACCAGTATTGATTGGAAGTGGAGGGGATATGGAATCGCCAATTTGCATGGACTGAGACCCACCCTCAAGGTACGAGCAGAACTAGTTGGTAAAGGAGTCGGACAGCCCCACTGCTGTAAGCTTGTTAAGGAGAAGTGGGTGAGCTACAGTGTCGAAGGCTTTGGCCAAGTCAGCAAAGATAGCAGAGGGGACACTAGAGAGCCAGCCTCCATGCAGGAAGCTTTTCTAATATGCTCTGCACATCAGCTCTGTATTATTGAGAAATAATTTAATTTCGGTTGGAATAACTTGTACAGCATTATCAGCTTTGAGATCCTGAGGCTAACAGCTTTCCAACAATATTCAACTTATTATGGCTAAATCTAGGACTATGGCTCCTGTGCCATCTGGACCACCCACTCCTTAATCAGGGAAGGCTAGTGCAACCTCAAGCCACAAGGAGGAAACTGTGCCAGAACTATCTCAAAACTCTCCTTGGCAACAAATGCGCACCATAATGCAGTCTATGGATGCTTAAATGGAAAAAAACACTGACAAGGCTGGAGAAACATGATGCAGCCTTCAAAGAACTGACCAGGATGAATAATTCCCCCAGATGAGGCATGAATGAAAATATTGGAAAGGAGTTCAGTGACAGATGTGGGGGATAGGCCAGGGCAACAATAGACACCAGCCACAAAAACAGGGACTGAGAAAGAGAGAGAGAGAGAGAGAGAGTTTGAAGAGGACTAGTTCATAAGTGGAGAGAGAAGTGATTAAGAGAACAGAAGTGAATTGGATAGTAGAAGAGAGGTATATTGCAATGCCACCACCCCTCCTAGCAATCCTGCTGGGTGAGTGTGTACCCAGGGATGGTGGCAGTGGTATCTGGGATTTTGGAGGATAGCCAAGATACAGAGATAATTAGCACATCAGGCCGAAGATGGACCATTAGAGGTTGTGGCTGGTCTATCTTTGGGAGGAGGTTACGGACATTGATGTGAGCCACTCTCAACACTTTGGGGTGACAAGTGGGAGGTGAGTGGGCAGGGCTAGGATTGGGTTCGATATCCCCTGCCACTAACAGCAACAGCGAGATAAGGAACTTAACATAGATAGATAGATATGTGGTTACGTGGCAAGAGGTGGGGAGTAGTGGGGGGGAGAGAGGCTGGAGGGAAGAAAAGATCTGAGCATTTCAAGGTGAAGGCAAGAGGAAGGGATCAGCCAGGAGGAATGGGAGAGAGAGAGGGAAGGCGGGGGGGGGGAGAGGAAGGGAAGAGTGAGAAAAAGGGTGGCGGAGAAGGAAGGATGGCTGGAGGGAGGGAGGCTAGGGTAATCATGAGGGGAAGGAGAAAATGGGTAATTATGAACACATTAGAAAGAATGGAGGCTGTAGGAATTATGGCTTGAAGGAAAAGAGGTACAAGGGGATAAATCTAAGTAGAGAGAGGAGTGAAAGCACTCTGCAGGGAGGAATGAGTGGTGATGCCAAGTGGGGTAGAACGGGCTACCAGAAGAGAGGGGAAATCAAAGCTGACCAATTATAGGAGTAGTAGTGAGGAATTTGTTACAGTAGGGGTACAGAGAGGGATGAGAGAAGACAGCATGGAGAAGGGGAGGAGGGAGGGATAGGTAGTTGAGAAGAGAGTGAATAGTGATGAGAGAAGATAGAACATGGAGAAGGGGAGGGAGGAGGAAGGGAAGGTAGTCGAAAAGTGAGTGAATAGGGATGAGAGAATGTACGGCATGGAGAAGGGGAGGAAGGAGAGATAGCTACATTAGAAGCGGGTGAATCGAAAGTAGGACAGGAGTGGCGTGGAAGCAGTTCAGTGAATAGAAAGATGGGGGGACCCTATATGAGGAATTTGAGCAATAGCCAAGAAGAAGGGAAAGGAAGATAAATTCTGAGTAGTGCATGCAAACAGCACAGGGGGGAGCAGAGGTAGAGGGAAAAGAGGAATACAAAATGAAGGGAGTAAGTGCAATTCATGAAATATAAGGGGAGATGGACAGCAAAGGCAAGACAGGGGATAGGGGATGAGGAAGCCAGAACAGGGAGAAAAGTGTAGCAGGTTGAAAGCACAGTGAGCAAACTATGACCTGATAGCAGGTTACCACAATACAACAGGCTGTAAAGATATCTAAGCAGTATGCACAGTTACACATGTAAGCCCCCTGAGAAAGTGGGGCTTATAGTTCCATTTTTAGGCATCCCTTTCCCCCTCCTACCCCCTCCAGAGCTAGGAAACAGTTTTAGTGCTGTGGGGGCTATTGCTCTGGATGCCTCAACGTGGCAGCAGAGAGTAGAAAAAGGGTATAAAAAGGGACTGACAGGAAGTAGCATGGCTTTTCCAGCCTGGGCAGTAGGCCTGGGGCTGGAGGGGGGGAAGCTGGAAGAGTAGAATCAGGACCAAAATAGGTGGGTAAGTGAGGGAGCTCGCCGGTCCAGGAGGGCCAGTGGGGAAACCCTGCCCAAGTAGAGTGCAATCAGGACAGTTTTATGCGTTGTGGCCGACGAGGAGTTGGGGTATGGAGTTCTGTTGGGGATATAGGTCACCAGGTCCTGTGTCAAGGAGGGCTAGGGCATTAAGAGGCTTTAGCAAGCCTAGCCGAGAGATGTAGGAGCCCTTATGAAGCCCATTTTTGTGTTTTCCCAGGTTGCCAGGGTTGGGAGGGCTGTGGCAGGGCCCTCTCAGGAGGGGAACAGGTGGCATGGGTTCCCCTCGTTCCCAGTGTGGCAGGGCAGTCTGGAGGGGTTCAAGGGAGCCAGGGAGCCTTTCACCCATATGTGAGGCCTGTTTGGAGGGACAGGTCCTGGGGCGTTGGTCTAGAAAGTCCAGGCAGGTCACAGACCAAGAATGGTAGGGCCTTGGAGGGTGGTCCCCGTGCTGGAGCTTAATTCAAGCCCAGGAACTGTTTTGAAGGGATGTGGGCCTGGTAGGGACTCCCTGTAGTAAGTAGGTAACAGCAGAATACCCGGGAGTAAATTGGGGGCCATGGAAAGCTGAGGCGGAGACAAGCAATCAGTGGCAGGAGAGGCCTTAGTTCTGTACATCAGTGCCAGCCATCAGAAGGTGGGTCAGGGCCTGGGTCATCAGGAAAAAATCCTGGATGCCCTTGTGGTTTGGGCCAATGCCCAGGGGTCCAGGTGGGGAGGGTAGCTTGCTTTCCCATGCCAATGAAAGGGGCGACGACCAGTGCCAGAGTAAAAGGGACCCATTAGAGGAAAGAAAAGGAAGGCTTGGCTTGCCGGATTTTTGTATGCCAGGAGACTGTAGGGATCTGGGATCCATGGTCTTGGATAGATCACCCTAGACAGGAAGGTAGGAAATGAGAATTATTCTGGAGTCCGCTATTTCTGCTGTTCTGCTTCTATTGGGTCCAGCTGAAGTGTAAAAAATTTGTAGCCCCATGGAGCTGAATATTTATTTTTCATAAAAGAATGGTGACTCCTGTATCGCTGGAATCATTTGCCATGCAGGTGAAAATAAATATATTCTGGGGCAGAATCCAACCTTGGGGGCTGCAAGGGCTTTGTCGAGACCTCCACAGGAGAAGAGGGAGGTCTCGTTCTGTTGGTCAGCTCAGGGAGGAGATCCATTGCTGAGAATGATGAGGTAAACTAGCAGCTTGAAGACAGCAGCAGGTAGGCGACCATCAGTTTTCTCATGTCCAGTGATATGCAATGTCTCGTATGTTAGCACTTTGGAGTGCTCCCTTTTTCCCTGCCTGGGAGAACTGCGAGTAAATAAAGTGTGCCCCTAGATGGGGCAGGAAGGAGCAGGTTACACAGAGTACACACATAGACTAAGTCAATTAGCAGGATTTCAATAATACAGGCGAAAGGTATGTAAGCAATATATGCACTAATGGCAAAGCAATAAGGAAGTGAGCTCTAAATATGAAACTGAATCAGGCGAAGCAGAGACGGACGAGCAGCAGTGTATGTATACTAATGGGCAGCAGCAACATAAAGAGAGGTGCAGTGTCTATACTAATATAAAGCATAATCAGTATTATAACTGTAAAGCAAATCACACAGGTTCAACTGGACCATTCCACACAGAACAGAGATGAGTGAGGAAGCGCATGACAGGATAGCAGAATAACTATACAGAATACAAAGCTGTCAGGTTTAACAGAGCGTGATTGTAGGTGAACAGTATACAGAACACTTACAGAGACTTGCAGGATGGGACGTTGGGAGAGTCTCCTGGCATCTCCCCTCTGGTGACTCCCCTCAAGGACTCCCACTCCTGCTGTGCCACTCAGAACAGGGACCGCTTGAGCCTGAAGGGCTTAAAACAGAGGTAGCACCCACTCCTTCACAGCCGCTCTGGCAGCTGATTGGTAAACAAATGTCCAAAGATTGTGTAGAAGCACCAGCTGCTAAATTTAAGGGTCCTGGGGAGTCCTGTTGGCTGGGAACTCATGACCCAGGTGCAGAGTGAAGATATCCCATAGTGATGTGGCCCCGAGTCAGGGTGGAAGTAGGAATCCATGGGGAGAGGGAAACCACAATGGAAACTTTAACTACTGACTTATTTTTTGTTCTTCTGGACCAGGGTGCAGGTTTCCTTTTAGGGGTACGGGGCTAGAAGGCAACTGGGTTAGTAGCATAGCCACATGCAGGCATTAATAAATACAAACAGCATTGTGAACAGTAGAAAGCATTTAATGAATCTTTATTCAATAAACTGGATTACTCCATGAAGCTTTTAAAGCAACATGATATCTCACAGGGAAACACTGGGCACAGGACCACAGGGTCCCTAGCTCTCAGTTCTTGCATTATCCATATAGCTCAATGTTCATGAGTGCAAAATCCACATTCTATACCGAATGTCTTTCCCTTTCTCTTGACCAAGTCTCCAAACACAATATAACCACTTGTGGCAGCTTCCCCTGAAACACATATTCATAGCTTTCATCCTCCCCTTTGGTAGACTTGAATCGACTTCCCTCCACTGCCTACTCTCATAACCTCGGCAGGATCCTGCTGCATCCATAGCACTTCTCTGGCTCACTTCTCTCTCTCCAGCAGGGTGCCCTTCTCTCTGGCAGTACCCACTGGTGGTTAGAGCCCCACAGGTTCAGTTCCCATTTCCGATAGCAGTTCCTAAACTCTCATGGCTGCAGCCCCCTTGTGGCACTCACTTCATATCCACTATGGTCCCAGTGGAGCTACTTCACTCCTCTGAAGTCTTGGCAGCATGGAATCCATGGAAGCCATCCTCATCAATGCTCCCATATGCCTGGTTGCGAAATGGTGATTGTTTCCACTGCGGATGTGTAGTTCCTTTTTTACTCGCTTACAGGCTCAGACTCTGTACCCCATTACTCCCAGGGGATTTGACAAGGGGGAAATTCCCACCGTGGACGTGCAGTCCTTTTTTGCCCTTCTACTTCCTGTTATATTTTGTTTGTTTGATGTATTTTTGTATTATTCTTAAATGTCTTGTATGTGTGTAATATTTTGTATGTTTAAGTATGTCTTGTAATGGCTGGCCCGGTGGTGCTGAGGGTTGAGGCGCTGGATGCCACACCTCACGCCATGCCGGCGACCTGGGTTCAGAAATGAGCCCTGGCTGCTGGGGTTCGGCAGGGGGGAAGGAGACTGAGCATCCGAAGGACTGCTCTCTCCTCCCTGGGGAGGGTTGGGGAGACGACCATTCGAGGAGCGACCTCTGGGGGAGGCTGGAGACTGCCGATAGAAGCATCGTGGCATATGCCGGGGGGGGTGGAGCCACGGCAGTAGGTTGCCTTGCCAGCCAGACTCCACAGGGGTGTAAACTAGAAACCCCCCTCCCTCCGCTGATAGGCGATGGCGCCTCCTTCTGTGGTCCACACTCCTGAAGTCGGGCCCGGACCCCTCCACTCTCACCTTCCTCTCCAGCCCAGTGACTCAATACTTAAGACAGAGTGCCCTGGGCGAAGGCGACCCTTCCCCGGAGCGTAGACCTGGGGAATGCCCGGTGCTGGAGAGGAGTGTAGGGACTAACCAGGTCATGCAGGGAGGTAGATATGGTGGACTGGAGGTCGCCAGAGAGAGTTTGGCAGTGGTGGGGAAGAAAATAGTTTGAAAAACAAAATATGTCTTGTAACTTGACGCTGGTGAAAATGGGCAGTTTTGCTCATCCTGCTTACCAGTATAAAAAAAAATTAAAATGAAAATAAAAATACTCCAATCAAACTCTCATGACAGTGCTTCTCCACTCCATAGGTTCGATCCCCATGGCTGTCAAGGCTGGCTACTACCTCCTTCAGCTTCTCTAGGGGCGTACAAAGACTCCAAAGGGGTCTTATTTACAAAACGGCTGCCGCCATGTCCTCAGCAAGGTGTTGGGTGAGCTTCTTAATGCTAAAAAAACAGGCCCACCTTGGAAGTGGGCAATCTCTCCCACTCCTGCCCCTGAACTTCCTACTGAGTCTGTGCTCTTCTTCAGGGCCTCAGCAAGCACTGCCCTCCCAGGGTACTCCCAGCCAATAGTTGACAGCCTCCTGGAGGAAGGAAGGAAAACCTGCATTGGGTTTTAGCCCAAGGATCTTTAAAGGGATACTAACTCCACTGTAGGTTCTCTTCCTATGGAGGGATTACAGATGTACCACATGTGGCTAAAGCCATGCACTCTAGATGTATGAGACATGATTATTTCCTTACCATGTTCATGTTGCACTCACAGAATTCTGTACAGAATTGTTTTTACTGGAAATAATACGTTTAAAAAAAATATAAATACAAGGCAGCTTTTGTTCTGGTAAACCCTTGTCACACTGCCCAATGAACGTATTTGCCTACCTATGATTCTTTGCTCTGGGTTTGGGAATTTAGAGTGTAGTTTGGAAATGCACAAAAAACAATTTGGATGTTTGATCTCTCCCTGCCTCCATTACGGGTCCTTCACATACTTCTGTGGGATGCCACCTCAAAATGTCATCAGATTTTTTTTAGTTGAGTCTGTGAGCTAGACCTGCAGTTTCTCAGAAGTCTGTTAAATAACCTAGCTCTTGTCACGTTGACCCCCCTTCCCCCAGACTGGCGTTGCAATATAATAACATAAATTCCTGTTTTTTTTCTCAAGACCTTCATCTTCTAACAAATAGCGGCGCCCAATCATTTTCCTGCTATTAGTGGAAATCCATCTTCCTGCTCTGTCTGTTAATAAAATCCTTCCCAGAGCTGCCCTGAGCTAATGCTCATTTCTAACCTCATTATCCCAGAATAAGCCAGAATGGCTATAGTACCTCTCAGGTTTTTAGTCCATTTGGACGGTAATGAGCTACTTGTTTCTATCCAAGATACACGCAAATAACATAAATGGGTTATAGGCTATGGTCTTGTAAAAAATATCAGATTTATTTTTAACTACAGGTTTTGACCTCAATGACCTCACAAGTGGCAGAGCCACGAGTCAGATCTATAGAGGTCAAAATCAGCAGATGAAAAATAAATGCCTGGAAGAGTTCATGCTTTGAATACCAGAATCATAAAGTGGTTAACTCGTGTTTATACAATACTGGTTTAAGTTATACTGTCTTTGATGTGTATCTGTATGCCGTATTGAACTGGAATCTGTGAATAAAGCAGAGTTTAAATAAATAAATGCAATATTTTTAGCCAGCCCATGGCATATGACATTTATGCAGTGACACTGGCTCTTTAGTGAGGTAGGCCCTAGTTCTTAAACCCTAAAAGCATAGAAAAAATACGACCTGATAAATACATAGATTTGGGCTGGCCTCCCAGTACAGTGTTGGCACTGCCGCATGCGACACCGATGACCCGGGTTTGAGAGTGAGCCTGGGTCATCACAAGTCCAGCCAGGAGACGTGAGCTGAGCATCCCAGAGGGCGCTATCCACCTCAGGAAGGGAGGGAGGGAGGGTGGACAGTATCTTCCATGCTAGTGCCACCTGGGTACCACGGGTGGCAGTGCAAGCAAAGCTGAAGATTCAGGAAGGACATCGACGTGCTCTGTCATGCTATGCACATCAGGTCTGCTCTCAGCATCTTACAGGGGGCAGGGCTAAGAAAATTGGAAAAATGGCCAGGTGCTTCAGGAGGTCGTCGACCCCTCACCTCACACCCCCCCCCACACCGCCAACTGTAGCACTCTTTCCTCTGAAACTCCTACCCAGTCTCCATCAGCGGTAATGTCCCCTCCTGTCGGCGCCGTCCTGGGGGTAACTCAGGGAGTCTAGGAGGTAAGACTGGGTGTATGGGTTGGACAGATGGGAAGCTGGCTGACCACAGAAGGGGGAAAAGCATACTAATTAAAAAAAATAAAGAAAGAAAGAAATGGGGCTCAATTCACAGATCGTTTGGCACATGGGGTTTGCGGCATTCTCCCAGCCGGCGATCAGGATTTTCAATCCCGAGCCCCAAATGCCACAAGCTAGACTAGCTTTTCCCTGGTGTAACTTGCGCCATTTGGGGGACCCATTTTACAGGGCTTGCACCAAATCTTTGGCACAAGCTGCCGTAAACTGAGGAAACTGTCACAACTGCGCCCAACAGTAGAAAATGAGGTGCAGCAAAGGAGTTTGGTGCAGCTGCGCCAAACAATGGCTTTGACGCAGGGCTTACATCAAGCCCTGCGTCACCCTTTGAAAATGTAGCCCATGGAGTCTATCAAGTCTGCTCTGGATCGCTACCTTGAAACTACTACCCTTCTGCCATCCCCCATTTCTTCTCTTTTAGTGTTGCTCAGATGGTATCCTAGAAACTAGGATACCAACAGATCCTTCTCCTTTGGCCAAATTGTTGCTGCAGTAGAATAGCAGTGCTATCTGACCGTGGATCCTACCCTCTAGGATCCGTGCATGGATCCTACAAATGCTGTGAATCCTGTGGATCCTAGCAACAAATGTTGTGGATCCTGTGAATCCCAGCAACAGATTGAGCTTGGATCCTAATTGTCTGACCTAGGATCCATCTCTATCTGACCCCAGATCCTAAATATCTGACCTAGAATCCCTGGATCCTAACTAGAATCCATTGCTACCTGACCATGGATCCTAACTGTCTGACCTAGGATCCCTGGATCTGACCTAGAATCCATCTCTATCTGACCCTGGATCCTAAATATCTGACCTAGAATCCCTGGATCCTAATTAGAATCCATTGCTACCTGACCATGTATCCTAACTGTCTAACCTAGGATCCCTGGATCCTAACTGGGATCCATCGCTATCTGACCCTGGATCCTACATCTGTCTTTGGTAGGATCCTAGGTAGGATACCAGCACTATCTGACAGATAGTGGTAGGATCTGCAAAAACACTGTCTGAGCAACACTATTTTCTTAATTAGCACTTTGAATCTATCCTACCCGGCTTTGAACCCAGTGATGGTGCCCGCATTGACGATTGTGCTAAGCAAGCTATTCTACTTATCCGCTGTCCCCGTAAAGAACTTCCACACATCCTTTTCAAATCCCTCCCCTAGCGCCTGTTTAAAGTCATGACCCTTTGTGATCAAATTCTTACTTGCTTGAAAACTCTGAGTAGTCAACCCTGTTGTATCCCTCCAAAACATGTAGATTTCAATCATATCCCCCCTCCCTCCTTGCCTTCAACTAGTGTTGCCGCGCTACAATACTTCCTCATATGTTCTTCCCTGTTGCCCCAGGATCATTTTAATTGCCCTCTGCTGTACAGTCACCAGTCTATCCCTGTCCAATTTTAGGAGGAGATTCCAGAAGTGAGTATAGTACTTGAGGTGTGGCATCACCAAAGACCTCTAAAATGGCAAAATCACCTCCTTCCTTCAGCTGGTTAAGCCCCGCCCTGTATACCCCAGTATTCCATTGGCTTTTCCACATGTGCTGATGTATTGGGAGGCTGACTTTATAGTGTTCCTGATTTAGCCCCAAGTGCCTTTTTTCCCTGAATTGCTTCACTTTCACACCATTGATCTAGTACTTCATTTTTGGTTTCTTCGTATTTTGTTTAAATAAAATAGCTTTTAAAGGAAAGCAGTCCAAAACAGTGGGAGCAATCACCAGGGCTGGAAAAACGCCTAGCGCTCTAAGTTCGGGCATGTGCAGTAGCGTTAAGTGCTACTGCACATGACCGAACTCAGAGCTGCAGCTCTAATAACAATTCATTACACTGTTCTGTTTTCACCGGGAATTGGTTCTAGAGGTTCAGTTAACAGACCTCTACAGTACATGCCACAATGTTTTTTTCTCCCGTGTAAATACGCCTCGCTCGTCATTTTTACGAGCCTTCCGTCACAGGACAGGATGCCGGGGGCACACTCTGTCTTCCGGTGTGGCGGCACTTTTGACAAGGCACATCAGGAGCAACATTAAAACATTAAGTAACTCAAGAAACGTTGGCTGCATTTATTTTAAACCATATAGGTTATTTTAATTGGGCGTTTTTGCAGCCCTGGTGATTGCCCCCACTGTTTTGGACTGCTTTCCTTTAAAACCTTCATTCCACACCTCTCGAAGGATAGGGACAGGCTGGTAACAGTGCAGCGCAGGGTAACAAAAATGATTCAGGGCCAACTGGGCAGGTCCTATGAGGAGCACCTCAAGGCACTGAACACGTACTCACTGGAGACCAGAAGAGAGCGGGGAGATATGATAGAGACCTTCAAGTTTCTAGAAGGAAATAACAGGGTGAACTGCGCAGAACAATTTAGCTTGATGACTAGTTAATAGTCACATGGACATGAGTGGAAACTGACAGGATGGAGCTTATGGAGGGACATGAGGAAGTATTATTTTACAGAAATGGTGCTGGAGCTGCGGAACAGTCTACCAGCTGAAGAGGTGGGTGCTCAAACAATTAGTGATTTCAAACACGGTTGGGGCAAAATGAAGGCTATTGTGGATGCTCAGGGCAGCACAAACTAGGAGCAGAATGAGGGGAAGGACAGGGAAGGCTAGGACCCTGGAGGGACAGTAGGTTCCAGGCATAAACAGGGAACTCGGGCAGACTGAATGGACCATTGGTCCTTCAAGCCCTAGGAATCCCTCACTATGCTTAACAACTGCATCATTCCTGTGGAACGAGCTGCCCCTGAGCCTAGAATTTTATGCTAATTATGGAATTTTAGAATTAAATTCAGAACTCTGCTTTGTGGTCATGCTCACCTGTGCCCTCTAATTTCTGATTTATTTCTCCACCAGAAGGAAGCAGTCACCCCAAGGTGGTCTCTCCTTCTTGAGTGCTGTTGTGGGCTTCTTCCTAACCTACCTTTAGCAGACGTAATCATTTCCGCAGCACCTGTAGGGGGAGAACCCTCCTGTAGGGTTCCTGGCATCATACCTCTTCAGGGTGGCATATCCTACAGATAGAGAGGCGGAAAGCCACAAAAGTAAATCAAGTCACACAAGCATCATCTCATCTCATCTCATCTCATTTAGTTGTGTAAGCACATTGAAGTAAATGCAAAAATCAATAAATATAACTGTCATTTCTGTATAACTGTATTATTATCATATTATTATTTAATTTAAAGCCAGGTCCTTTTCATAGAGGTTTAACTATGTGCTGCCTTAGCATTAGTGACATGAAATAAATAGATGTCTGTGTGTAGTGCATTTACAAACTGTTTCATTTTATTTATTTATTTTATTTTATTGAATTCTAGGATTACAAATACCTTTGAGCAGGAACTGCTCATTTACAAAGGTTCCACGTCGAAGGAATGGGGGTATACATACATACAAAGGTCAACATAATAATACATAGTTACACAATAAAAAGAAGTAAGAGACTGAGGTTTAGGAAATTCCAGTAATTCAAAATGTGCCAAATGTTAGGTAGCATGATATACCAGCCAAGGGCAATCTTAGAAATAAGCACTGCAGGTGAGAGGGAAGGGCACGAGGCAGAAAGGCCATTGTCGGAGGGGAGAGGTGAGGGTAAGAGCTCTAAAGGGAGGGAGGGAGGGATAAAAGTCAGGAAATGCCTGGGGGAGGAAGGGGAGAGGAGAGGGGCAAGGGATAGGCAGGCAGTGGCGGCTCTATACCAGGGCCCGCCAGAGCACATGCCCTGGTAAAAAAATGCTGTGCCCCAGTTGGTGCCCCATATGCTGCACAGCTTCCCCCAAAGTAACAATATATCAGTGCCCTGGCTGTTATCTGTTGTGCCCCTGCTGTGCCCTGGTAACCATTTGTGGCTAGAGCCACTACTGTAGGCAGGTAGGAGGGGGCAAGGTGGGGAGAGGTAGCTGTCAAGACTGAAGTGGAGGGCAGTGAGCAGTGGGCCCCTGATTAGGCGAGGCAGTCACAACGACTAGTTGAAATGAGATGAAGTCGGAGTTGTCTCTTAAAAGGGCCAAGAGCAGCAGCAGTAAGAGTTTCTTTGTTGAGAGTGTTGTACCACTGTGGTGCTCTGTGGGCAAAGGCCCTCTGGCCCATGGTAGTCCGGCATCTGGGGACAAGGAAGGTTAGTTGTTGTGAACTTCTAGTTTTATACTAACTACTGCTTTTATTTTTTGTTGGTAAAGATCCTTTCTCCGTTTCCTTTCCTTGTTTAGCTCAGTACTCATGGCAGGCAGATTTGTGACTGTGTCCAGGGGCAGCACAGTTCTAGGGTTGCCACCTGTCCAGTTGTAGACCGGATAATCCGGTTTTCAGGGTCCTTATCTGGTCTTGCGGTTTTGATTAAATGTAGTTCAGTTTTTTGACCATTTTGAGCGCCCAAAGCTCAGGCAAAATGGAATCCATGACAAGCCTGCACAAGTCTCCCAACCATTGTCAGTGGGGGAGGAGGCTGATTCACTATTTCCAGGCATGGGAGAGAATTACCACAGACAGGTGGGTCCTGGAAATAGCGAGTCAGGGCCTATGTGACACTGCAGTTTAAAAATTTTTCCAAAAATGCAGAATCACAAAACCTTCACCCCTCACACTCCAGCTGAAAAATTCCTGTTGGAGTTAGAGGTAAAAAAGTTGGCATAAACAAATGCAGTAGAGAAAATCCGCCCCTCCCCCTCCACAGTGGGGGAAGGGACTTTACTCAATATACTTCTTGGCCCACAAGAAAAATGTGAAATGGTGACCCATTTTAGACCTGAGATACCTGAACAAACACCTGAAAAAAGAAAGGTTCAAGATGGTAACACTGAGATCAGTGATTCCTTCACTGTAACAAGGAGATTGGCTGGGGTCACTGGATCTGAAAATTGCCTACTTTCATGTGCCAGTCAGGCCTCACTCACACAAAGTATCTCGGATTCAGAGTAGGGAATGGCCATTACCAGTTTACAACACTACCCTGTGGCCTATCCTCAGCTCCCAGATGTACACAAAGTGCCTAGCCATAGTGGCAGCACATTTGAGGAGGCAGAGGGGTGGTGGACTTTCCCTACCTAGACTGGTTAGTCTCAGAAAAGTCACACCAGGAGGCAAAGTCTCCCATTCTTCTTCCCCAGCACACCCTGGATGAACTGGGTTTCCTGATAAATGCCCAGTTATGGACTTGATAGGTGCAGAGTTGGATACCTGCCAAGGGAAGACATTCCTTCCTTGAGAAAGATTGGCAAACCTGATAGTGCTTGCAAGTCCTTCAAGGCAGGACAGCCCAGACCTGCAAGAGACTTCTTCCAGTTGCTGGGGCACATGGCCTCATCTATAGCTTTAGTATCAGGTGCCAGATTCCAAATGAGAGAAATCCACCAGTACCACTTCGGGACCCATTGGTCCCAAAGGTGGGATCCACTGTCAATACTAGTGCCCATGTCAACATGCCTGTTGAGGGCACTGGAGTGGTGGAAGGAAGAAGCCAACTTCAGAGAAGGGGTCCCTTCCTCCAGCAATCACCCATGGCCGTGTTCACTACAGATGCCTCCCTCCTGGGCTGGGGTGCCCACCTGGAGGAGCTCACCGTAAGCAGGATGTGAAGCCTGCTGGGGTCTCAGGAGCACATAGACCTCCTGCAGCTCAGGGCAGTGTACAGTATCTGGCAATGTAAGCCTTTTCCTCCTCCATCAGGGTTCAGTCCATCCAAGTCAGGACAGACAACACCACTACCATGTATTACATCAACAAGCAGGGAGGAACAAGATCTTCAGAACTGTGCAGAGAAGCAATGAATATCTGGAATCTAGCCTATTCCCTACAGGTGCAACTGTCAGCAGTACACCTGCCAGGGAAAGACAATGTCTTGGCAGAGTCCCTGAGCAGAATCAGCCAAGGAAACCACAAATGGGCCCTGAACAAGAAGGTGCTAGCTCCAGTGTTCAGGTAGGGTACATCAGAGACAGATCTGTTCACATCCTGGGAAAACAACCAGCTCCCATTATTATGTTGCAGACCTCTCTTACCGAGGGTGCTGCTGAAACTGAGAAGAGAGCCTGCAACAATGATTCTAATAGCTCCAGATTGGGCCAGGAAGATTTGGTACTCACTTCTCCAGTCTCTCTCAATCAAACACCCCGTCATCCTTCCTCTGAGATACAATCTGCTGACCATGTCTCAAAGCAGGATAACATTTCCAGATCTGAGAACACTGCATCTCAGAGGGTATCCAGTGAACAAGGTGACCGAGATTGGGCACCTACAAAAACGGTGGCTCAGTTACAGCTCCTGTATTCATGGCTACCTAGCAGGGGGGTGACTGGATACTGGGGCGGGCAACATACGGCGACGGAAAGTAGGCACATATACGTGCGCAGAGGGCAGGGGAGGGATGGTATGTGGGAGGGGGTGTGGCAGGCAGCTGCCAAGCTGGTCCGCTAGCTTGGTGGGGAGGGTGGTTGGCTGGGAGGTGCAGGGTTTGGGTTTGGGTCTGGTGCGGCACATTTTTTTTTTTTTTGCTGATCGGTGGCTTTCACTTTTTTAAAGTTTTTCAGACACCCCCGACATGCAATCCCTGGAGTTGGGAATCCATAAGTAAGGGGATGCGGGGGGGTGAACCCATAGGTCTCAGGCACCCCTTGCATCGCCAAAATTCATTTTCAGTGATGTACACTCACCATAATGGAGATTGCTATTCCGCGATTGCCGTTATGACATGGAACCATCTCAGAGTGTGGTACTTGAAAAGTTAGAGTTCTCTGGATTAAACCACTCTGAGAAGGCATTGGAAGTGCTTAAGGTTTCCAGAAAGCCAGAAACTAGAAACACCTATGCCTCAAACTGGAAAATATCTTCTCTGTGGTGCTTCTCTAGGTAGCCCAATCTTGGACTACTTAGTCCACCTACAGTCCCTGGGTCTCAGGCCTTCAACCCTGGTGGTGCATTTGGCAGCAGTGTCAGCATCTCTTTCAGCTGGCACAGACGTGTCAGTGGCCTCACAGCCCATTTCAAAAAGTTCTTTAAAGGCCTTAATCACCTGTACCCTCCAGTAAGGGGTCCTGTCCCCCAGTGGGACCCGAATCTGTGCATTGTGCAGCTGATGGGGGCTCCTTGTGAACCCATGGCAACTGCTGATTTGAAGTATGTCACCTGGAAAGCAGTTTTCCCTGGTGACTGTGACATCTGCCAGAATGCTGAGCGATCTGCAAGCCCTGTGAACAGATCCTAACAATATCATTTGCCACAGGGACAAGGTGGTCCTCAGAACTAACAGAAAGTTCCTCTCTAACATGGTGACCGCATTTCATCTGAGCCAGTCAATTACACTTTCAGTGTTTTTTACAGCAAAATCCAGTTCTGGAGAGCAAAACCGCCACAGTCTGGATGTGAAGAGAGCGTTGAGCTACTTTGTGGACTATAGAAAAGCATTAAGGTCCACTAATATTCAGTTCAATTGTGCTTATGCAATGAGATGAGATGATACTTGTGTGATTTGATTTACTTTGTGGCTTTCCGCCTCTCTATCCATGGGATATACCACACCGTAGGGGTACGATGCAAGGAACCCTAGAGGAGGGTTCCCCCCCTACAGATGCCGCAGGAATGATTGAGTCAGCTAAAGGTAGCTTAGGAAGAAGCCCATGGGTAAGACAGATGAGCCGCTGGAGGAGGAGAGTTGGATGGCAGGCTATGAAAAACAAATCCTGGCGAACCCCAGGATGAGTGACCTTATAAGCCTGATGGGGGAGTGACGTAGTTGCTCCACCCATTGAACCTCGGGCTTAAAGCCCTCCCATTCAATTGTGCTTATGCAACTAGACGAGATGAAATGATGCTTGTGTGATTTGATTTACTTTGTGGCTTTGCACCTCTCTATTCGGACACCATCATCAGAGCATCAAAGCCAGCTGAGCTCTCAAAACTACTCCAACCGGTTATACCTTTACGGGACCTTAGATCCTCTGACAAGTCCTTATTGAATATTCCTCTCTGCCGCACAAAAAAGGGCTCGGGAGCCTTCAGTTATGCTGCCCCTCACTTTTGGAACTTGCTGCCCCAGGGACTAAGAAATGCTCCTTCTCACGATGCATTTAAACACAATCTCAGAGCTTTCCTTACTCGATGGACAAATGTGTTTGTTTTGATCCCTCTTGAATCCCATGCCCTAACCTGTTCTCCTCCTCCCTATTATGTATTATAGGCACTTATGCTTTTTTTTCTTGGTTGTTTTTGCTTTTATGTTTCATGTTTGTTGATACTGTATAACATTGTTGTTCTGATGCCAATTGTAAAGCTCTCTAATTACTGCCTAGTCACTTGCTTGCCCTCGCTCTGAGCTGTTTTCCCCACCTTCATTCCTTATCCTGCACCTCTGTTCCTGTAACACTTACTTTCCCAGCCCCGCTCTTTCCCTTCCCACTTAGCCATTTCTCCAGTACCCCTGTCATTACCCTCTCCTTTTTCCTGCCCCTCCCTCTCCTGCTCTTTGCCGCCTCCTCCCCTCTAACACGCCCTCCACTCCCCTCTCTGCCCATCTTCCGGTTCCACGGCCCGGTAACAGGTTGCTACCTTGTACGCTAATGCCGTAACTTGCCGCCACCCTTCCTACCTTCTTTCACCTTTCTGCCCTCCCTGCCAGCTTTCCTCCTTCTTTTATTCTTCCCTCTTCTCCCTATGCTCAGTCCTCACCCCTCCCCTCTCCTATTTTATCCGCCTCCCATCAGTTTGCGTGACTCCCCTCTCTCTCCCTGCCGTCTCGTAGTTCCGCGGCTCTCGGCCGCGGTTACTACTCTACCCGCCAATGCGTTTCACTGCCTCGCCTCTTGTCCTCCTCCCTTCTTCTGCTCCGCTCTTGGCTCTTACTAGGTGCACTCTATCTCTCACCCCCACTCATTTCCCTATCTGTTCCGTGCCCTTCATCCCTTTTCCCTATACCTGCCCTTCCCACCTACCCTTCCCTCCCCATTCCTTTAGTTCAAATCCCTCCTCACCCTTGCACCTAGTCCCCCACCGCCCTCCCTGCACATCACCCTCTCCTCTCTGTTTTTGCACCATAGCTTCACTGTCCTGTTTCCCGACCTCTCCGCTCTCTTGCCGACTCCCGGTTCCACCGTCCGGCCACAGGTGGTAACCTTCTCCCACATGCCGACTTGGCGCCTTAACCTCCCTCCTGTCCTTCCCTTTTGCTATTCGCCTTACCACCCCTGTCTCCGCCTCCTGCCCTACCCTTACACCTGTCCCCTACCACTTCTCCCCTAGTTCTCAACAACTGAATACATGTAATTTTATCCTTATTGCTATGCTTGACTACACTGTGTGACTTTGTCCTTTGCAAATGTATCCTGCTCTGTGTAATTTCTTATGTATCCTGCAAATGTATCCTGCTTTGTGTAATCTCTTATGTATCACTGTGTTCTGTAACTGTACCTCCGGGTCGTACCTGAAAATAGTCACTTGTTGACTGAGCGACTTACCCGTCAACAAAAACTAAATAAATAAAAATAAATATTCGTGGGATATACCACCCTGTAGGGGTATGACACAAGGAACCCTAGAGGAGGGTTCCCCCCTTACAGGTGCCATGGGAATGATTCCGTTGGCTAAAGGTAGCTTAGGAAGAAGCCCCAAAAGAATACCCAATCGAGTGTCGAGCATCGAAGAGGTGAGGATGATGAATGAATGAATTCTGAGAAGATGATTATGGGCGGGCTCCTAAGGAGAGAGGGGAAAGCCAGGGCCACCATCCGCCTCTGTCCAACAGCAAAACCTAACTAACTAACCTAAGAAAGCACTAACTCTAACTAATATTATGACCATTGGCATGGAGGAGAGGAAAAAACCCTTTTAGGAGGAAAGATCCAAGGCCTAGGTCACCTTCCCTCCAGGCTGACGATGTTTGATTTAAGGATGTATGTCGTTAAAGAGAAGAATATGAGTAGGGAAGATGATGACAGGATAGGGAAAAAAAAAACAAGAGAAAGCACTGATCGAAGTAGGAACATGAGACGGCAGGGACCGGAGAGGTGCATGCTCG
Source organism: Neoceratodus forsteri (assembly GCA_016271365.2). Classification (NCBI taxonomy): domain Eukaryota; kingdom Metazoa; phylum Chordata; order Ceratodontiformes; family Ceratodontidae; genus Neoceratodus; species Neoceratodus forsteri. The sequence continues at coordinate 1,063,300,028 of CM028134.1, read as the reverse complement.
AGTAGTTGATGGGAAAGAGTAGATCCAAGTAGAAGTCAGAGGAGCAAGGGGTATCCAGATGTGCTCATGAGAAGACTGTGGATGATGCAGATCGATGACGATGAATGCCGCAGGAGTGCAGCAGTTAAATATGAGAAGATCAGGGAAGAGGAGACAGGAAATGAACTTGAAACTGAACTTGAACGATGGCAGAGAGCAGCCAGCCCATAGCAAAGGGCGATGGACAGGAAGGCATGGCCATGAATGGAGATAAGAGTTGAATCGAAGTGATGGAGAAAGATGAAGACGGACAATGATGATCGCTGCAGGAGCACAGCAAGTTGATTAGGTAGCAGGAGACCTAATGAAAGGTAGTCCAAAAGAAATATTGATTGTAGACCAGATAGAGGCAGCCGAGGCATTCGAGGCAGCCGAGGCATACTGATTGAGAGATCGAAATAGATGAGAAAAGATCGAGGCAAGGTATTGTGGACCTGAGAGGGCTATGATAGGCATGCTCAAAAGAATTCTCGATTACAGGCTTGAGACAGTGCTCGAGTAAGCAATGGAAACAGACTAACCATGAGGTAAGGATGAGGGAATGATGACCGGAGTCATGAACTTGATACATGCTGCATGAGGGCCACGGGTTGATGAGGTGGCATATGATTCATGATAGGTATGCCCAAAAGAAATGTCAACAGCAGGCCAGACTCAATCGAAGGCCAGATGGAGTCAGCCAGAGATGGCCAAATGATGTGGATGGCAGAGCAAGCGGGCAACGACAGGATATAATGACAAGTGTGCAGGATTGAAGCAAAGGGTCAAGCAAGCGATGGGAGTGAAGTGGACGATGGACAATGATGGAGAGAAGCCATGAAGGTCGGAACGGGTAAATATCGACTGTAGACAGCAGGATGGCCGCGGTTCGATGAGGTGGCACTGGAGCTATAATAGGTATGCCCAAAAGAAATATCAAATGCAGGCCATGATTGGAGTGAATCCGTGATGGCCAGTATGGGATGAAAACTGCAGTAGGACAAGACAGATGAGGCAGGCCTTGAGTGGAGTGAATCCTGGATGGCTGATACGGATGAGAATGGCAGGACTAAGTATGCGATGACTGATGGCGATGATCGGTGAGGAGGGAGACCCCGAGGGCCTAAACCGACGTGAAAGGGTATGAAGGTGTGCAGAAGAATGCAGATAAGACACAAAGTGAAGCAGCAGAGCACCAGACATACCTGACAATAGCCAATGCACACACAGAGAACTCAGACTCAGAAATGGCAGGTGCAGTGTCAGACCAGCACACACAGAAACATACCCCTCAACTGCCATGAATTTTGCATAGCGCTATGATTTGCACACTCAGAGGTACTCATGCTCCGGTTAGGTGTACTGACATTCTTAATAATGGTAGAGCTGTTTCTGGACACCCAAACTGTTAAATCATTTAACTAAGTAGATAGAAACATTCATAATCATGAACTATATGGGGCCCACTAGTCCTAGACATTTTATTCTGGAAATTTGCAATACTGAGAGGTTAGGTATGCAAGTCAAGGCTGAGATATGAAAATGGTGGCAGAAAGAGGGAAAGAAGCCAAAATCATCGGTTTGGGTACCAGAGGGAAGAATAGACAAAGGAAAAGACATTCTGAATAGCACTGAAAGATATTGAAAGCTAATACAGCACTGAACTGCGAACCAGACAGGACCCAAGACTGAACATATCATAGCCACTGCATCACAGTGCGACCATAAGCAACACACTAGCCCTCACTGGCCTTTCCATATCTACCCTTGAAAATGGACCTTGAAAAGCAGGACTTCTGTGGCTGGACATGGGAGCATTTGGTAAAGGTGCACCTAGGATAAAACAGTACAGTCGTATGTGGAAAAAAAAAATAATGCTGCCCGCAGGAATATTGATGGAACTACAATATGTGTTCCCATTACACAGGTGCCAGACCTCGAACTGCTGCTAAATTTACTAAACAGACAGAGGCACTGTTTTTCCCTGGCTTCGGTAAGAACCAGTAGCTCACCTGTACCTTATATCCTGCGGCCAGCACGAGTTCCAGCAACAAAAGGGTGCTCCTGGTTGAGTACGCAGGATGGCAAGAAAGACTCCGTCACTGGGGAATGAGGCACCAGAAGGATCCACAGAAGGTGCAAGGTGGGAGGTCCAGGACAGAGGGGAATACTAGGCAACAGCTCCCGACGGGACCGGAGCAGCACATGGAGCCAGAGCTGGTCAGGCATGAGAGAAGCAGAGCCCAGAGAAAGTGAGAGATGAGGGGGAAAATGAAGGAGGTACGGGTAGCAGGGGAGGAGGAAGCAGACAAAGAGAGACACAAAAAGGGGCAACAGGCATGTCAGGTGGCAGAATGGGGGGACGTCGAAGGTAATAATAGAAGTGGGGAGCCCAGTGCCGAGCGCCCGCATGGAGAAGTGATGGAGAATGAGGTGCCGAGGTGAGCGGGGGAACAACATGCCCAGAGCGCCAGCAACAAATGGAATGGTGGCAGGCCAAACGCCTGAGAAACATAGGATGAGAAGCTGCAGAAAGAGGTAGAGAAAACAGAGATGCAAGGAGGTAGTAGCGAGTAAGGCACACCACTTGATGAGCTAACACAGGAGGTGTCCCCGGAGAGATACAGGAGCCATCTGAGGCGAGGGAGAGCAGCCTTGACTGAACAGAGCAGGAGAAGGCACAGCCAATGTGGCCTCCGGCTGCAGCAAAAAACAAATCCTGGAGAACCCAAGGATGAGTGACCTTATAATCCTGATGGGGGGGAGCGACGTAGTTGCTCCGCCCATTGAACCTCGGGCTTAAAGCCCTCCTAATACAGCACTGTTATGGCAAAGTTTGCAAGCTGCCACCTGAAGGCCTCAGGGCTCACTCCACCTGGGGCACCTCTGCCTCTGTGGCATCATCAAGAGGTGCTTTCTTGCAGAAGCGCTCTCTGTAAAGCAGCTACTTGGAAAACGGTACACACTTTCACAACGCACTACTGTCAGGACATACAGTCCAGAAGGGATGCCAGGTCTTGCACTGCTGTCTTGCAGAACCTTTTCCCTAAGTAGGTTATATACCCAGCCTCCCAAGGTCTGCAGTTGATAAGCATAGTAAGGGATTCCTGGAGCTTGAAGAAAAAAATTACTTCCCATAGTAATATAGTTTCTTCCAAGGGATCCCTCACTATGCTTAACAATCCCATCCCTACCTCTCCTTCCAGAACCTGGAAAAGGTTCTCAGGAGAATCAGTTCTTTTAAGTTTGCTTGAACATTACTTGTTACAGTACCATACAACAGATACTCAGTGATCTAATCTGTTTAAATCTGTTCTGCTACATTTGAGAGTCTCCTAAGATGCTAAACTCATTGAGTCATTTTTGGTAGTCATTTAGTTACAGTAGTTTAGTGGGGTAATAAGAGGAACAAGAGTGGTTTAAGACGCAGGAGTACCTTTGGTCCCAAGGAACCCAGACATCACGCAATCAAGGTGTTTGAAACAATGATTAGAGCACACATGGAAAAACTATTAGAGCAAGATGGGAATTATATTGAAGAACATGTCTATAGAAGAGTGGGCAGCTGTGAGAGAGTTAAGAAGGGTGCCAGAATTACAATTCGAAATGCGGATAAAGGAGGTATGATAGCCATACAAGATACTGATAAATATATGCAAGAAATAAACAAATAGCTGGCAGATGTGGGTTGTTACAAAAGATTAGCATTTAATCCCACTGTGCCATTTAAAGCGGAGCTTGATGAGGTGGTGGAAAGAGCCAGGGTAGGTGGTTTTCTATCCAAGCAAGAAGCAATGTTTTTGACAACAGAACATCCTGTGACTCCCACTTTTTATACTCTGCCCAAGGTCCACAAGTCTATGAGGGACCCTCCTGGGTGACCAGTTGTTTTGGATGTGAGGTCGCTCAGTGAGAGTTCTTCTAGATTTGTGGACCAACATCTCAAACAGATTGTGGTGAAAGTCCCTAGTTATATAAGAGACTCAATGGATATAATTAGTAAATTAGAGGGATTTGAGTGGCAGGAACATTGTTGCTGGGGCACCATAGAGATCTGTTCTCTGTACACATGCATAATACATGACCATGGAGTGAGGGCATGCAAAGTCTGTATGCCAGCGGACAGTACCCTGAAGGATGCACCACAGCGATTCATTTTGGATTTGTTGAAATTTGTGTTATCGCACAACTACTTTTTGTTTGACAGTAAACTTTATCTTCAATTGATGGGAACGGCTATCAGGGCGGCTTTAGCCCCCTAATATGCCAACACGGTGGGAGGATCAAATAGTTTTTAATGCGGCCAACTCCCACCTCAGACATATCATTAAATGATATTGCTTTATTGATGATATAGTATGATCTGGGAAGGGGTGTGTGTGTGTGGGGGGGGTACTGTGCCTGATTTTTTTAAATGGTTGAATTTGAATTTTATGAATATCACTGGCGCCCATAAAAAAAATCGTAGGGAGTTTACATTTTCAGATATAAGATTCAAAGTGGGGGTGGATAATAAAGAGATTTGTGAACCATACAGAAAACCAGTCACAGGTAATAGTTTATTGAAAGCAGAAAGTGCACACCCGCCTGATTGATAGCATCTCTTTTGGGCAGTTCCTGCATATTAATTTATTTGTTTCTATTTATTAGAGTTTTGGTGACCGGGTAAGTCCACTGAGACAATTACAGTCCCTTTTCCAAGGTCAACCCGGGCTCGAAATTAGTACAGCAATCGGTACAAATGAACAGGAAGATAATGGAGAACAACAGTAGGATTTACATTCGTATTAAACATAACTGCGTGGTAGAGGAGACTTACAAGAAGCCCAGACCCTGTCGACCAGGTTTCTGCAGAGAGGCTGTTCAGCCCAGGTGGTGCACCAAGCTGAAAAGAAGGCATAACAGGTGCCCAGGAATTCCCTGTTGGTCCCTACAAAAAAAGGGGGGGGGTACCAGAACTGAGTAATTTTGTTCTAGGTTATGGACTGGGAGCACAGGAGGTGGCAAGCATTCTGAAGAATAGGTGGCAGATCTTAAAAGCAGACCCTGAGCTAAAATAAGTGGTGAATCAGGCACCTAGAATATCATATTATAAGAAGAAAAATCTCAAAGACCTGCTTACCCGCAGCCATTATGTAGATAAATCACTGAATAGCATTGGACAGAGAACAGGATTTTTTTTGTGTGTCACAATTGCAATGTTTGCAAATATACAGTGACTGGTCCGGTATTTCAACATCCGAATACTGGGGAGGAGTTTACCACAAGATCTAATATGAATTGCTGGACAAGATTTGTGGTGTGCACAGGGTGGTGCATCTGTGGCAAGCTGTGTGTGGGAAGAACCATAAGATGTGTGAAAGAAAGAATTCAGGAACACACGAGGGCAGTTCAGCAAGGGAATTCAGAAAATGCCTTGGGGAGCACTTTAGGGCCTGTCACGGGTGCAACTCCACTGCCTTCTCCTTCAGGGCAGTGGATTATGTGCCCCAAAATGAAAGGGGAGGTGACTGGCTAAAAATGCTATTAAGAAAGGAAACAGGGGACTTCCTGTTCCACCCCCCCCCCCGAGTAATGACAGCCTAGAGAAAGAGCTGTGTCTACCCCGAGCTAAACAAAAATTACACTTCGGCTGTAATTCTCCATATTTGTCATACAGATTTCTCATTATAGTATCAGCAGAAAGTGCAGCGTACTAGAGAGACTGAATTTAGCAAGGAAACATAGCACGATGGAGGAGATAGCTGATGGAACCAAATTGGGGGCCTCAGTCGCATCAGATAACCGCGACTCTGCAGACTTCAAAAGGGGCCTGATTAAATCTCAGCGGAAATAACCAAAAGCTAAAGTGAAGAAGGCAAAACTTGACTTAATTTTTCAAGAGCTACTTACTTTTCAGGCTGAAATTAAAGAAATGTACAGTGAGTTGCAAAGAGATGTGATACAATTAGAGCAGAGAGTAGACGAACAACAGACAACTGCGACGGCAACTGAGAATAGGGTAGACGAGCTGGAACAAATGGTACAGCAGATGAAAGAGATGCAAGAACAAATAATTGATTGCCAAGAAGATTTTGAGAACAGAGCACGACGCAAAAACATCAGAATTTATTGCCTACCAGAGGATTCTGAGGGGACTAACATTAAAGAATTTGTTGAAGCTTTGCTGCTCACAGCCTTAGAACTGCCAAAAGATTTCAACCTCCACCTACAGAGAGTGCATAGGGTACTGGCACCTAAACCTACCTCTGCAAACTTACCGCCACGGTCAGTAATTCTTCGTTTCGACAGTTATGCAACAAAAGAACACATTCTGCTCACAGCATGGCGGCGCCAGAAAGTTTTCTATGGCCGAACTTGCATATATCTTGATCATGACTATGCACCAAAAACTACTCGCCTGCGACGTGCCTATCTACTGTTACTTCCAGTACTGAAAACAGCAGCACATAAATTTACTACCCCATATCCAGCGTGGTTAATTGTTAATCTACCTTCTGGAAAGAGAGAGTTCTCCATGACTCAAGAGGCAAAAGAACTTACAAAAATATGCCTGCACTTTCCCGAATGAAATCTGGGTGGCAACAATCCAGAAAAACGGCAAGTTGGCTGGCGGTCTAATTCGAACAGACGACAGGGAAAACAGCAAGAACTGGAAACAGTCAAACCTACCTTAGAAGTTTACCGGAGGGAGGGAGGCAAAAAGTGACAATACTTGAAACTTACGGAGAAGCTCGTTCGCGTGAGTGAGCGGGAAAGAGAGGGTTTGAAAATCTGTGCTACGGCATCTGTTTTTCGGACCTGAAGTGCGCTCTCTGCATTAATGAGCTACTCTGAGCCTGGAATAGGCTACTGCACGATGAAAAGACACTACCTTACATGAACTGCTAGATAAGTAACAGCCAGTACCTAAATAACCCAAGTGCCTTGTAATGGTGTAATAGAAGCTATAGATATAATTATTGGATTATGTGAATTGCTGGCTTCTTCTTCTCCTTTCAATACTTGGTGTAATATAAGGGAGAACATTTTTCAGAAAGAATGGGGAAAGGAGCAGTCTTTGAGCTCTATGCTGCTTATGGTTGACATCCCTAAATTTTTTCTTTGGAGTTATCTACTCCTTTCCTCTGTTGATTTTGCCTTATTTAAAGGGGAACAGTTTACTGGTTCCTCGAAGGCCCCTAACAACAATGTTAAGGGATTCCCTTCAATTTTAGGGAGAGTTCAAATGCGCCAGGAGTAGTTTCTACTGGAAATTTGGAGTTTTTCATTTCTCTCCCCACATTTGGAAGTCCTAAAGATTATACAGCATAGAATATTACCAAAAGCAATATCTATATGTACATACGTTTATGATTTATTGTAAATCATTACTGGACAGCTATCTTTCCAGATTAGTGGATATACCACGTTACATTAGCATTTTACAGTGGCAAATTACTGTTGTGTATGTGTTAATAAGTTACTGTTGGTTGATAAGGGACAGTAGAAAAACTTTAGTTAGATTACGAAGTATCGGTCAGAGGACAGGATATATAAGACAGGATGGGACATTTTCTGGTGGAACCATTGTTAGGACATTCAGGAGACTTTATGGATCCTTATGGAGAAAGGGGAGGAGTTGTGGAGGGGTGAAATTGCAATAATCAGTAATACTTTACCAAATGAAAATCCAATATGGTATTAGAAACAACTAGGATACTGTCATTAAATATTAATGGCATTAATCATCCCATAAAAAAAGCTAGACTACAACAGTACTTGCGGAAGCAGAACGCAGATTGCATCTATTTACAGGAGACACAATTGTCGCAAGTTGAACATGTTAAGCTTGCTGCAGGTGGCAGATACACTGTTTTCTCTTCTTCCAATAAGTTGGGGAAAAGGCATGGAGTGGCAATTTTGATTCCAGCTACTACTCCATTTACTAAGGGGGAGGTATATTCAGATAATAATGGGTATTTTGTCGTAGCACAAGGGCATTTGTATGAGACTGAAGTAACAATGGCGAGTGTGTATCGGCTGCCAGGAGCATCTCTCTCATTACTGAGACAGTTCTTTAACAGACTGCTTGAAAAGCAAAAAGGGGTAATACTGATAGGAGGTGATTTCAGCTTAATAATGTCCTCACAGAAAGACTTTTCCTAAACAGCATAGGCTTACTCCCACTCAAAAACTTTTAAAAACCCAGATACCTAAGATGGGTCTTACAGATGTATGGCGCCATTTCTTCCCCTCTGTGGAGGGACACACATTTGTCTCCCCTAGATATCACACATCAGCTAGAATAGATTATTTTTTTACATCTACAGAGCACTTGGGTATGATTCAAGATATATCCCTGGAAGCTCGCCTCCTCTCAAACCATATACCTCTCTTAATTAAGGTGGGATTAAACAAAACTCATAAAACAACCTTATGGAGATTGAATCTTTCTCTTTTGAAGGATCCAGTGTTCAAGAGCAGAATGGTAGACAGTATCACACAAACCCTAGAGGAGAATACAGACCCTTCTATTTCAGCTACTATACTCTGGGATACTCTGAAGGTTGTGATTAGAGGAGAGATCATCTCTTATTCCTCCAGACAAAATAAACAGAGAGAATCCAGATACAAATTATTACAAGTTAAGTTGCAAGAATTACAGCAGATGAGAGACAGGGAGAAATGAGTTACACAAATTGAGCTCAGACAAATTCAATCGGAATTACAATTCATTTTAGATTATAAGACACAAACATCTTTACTATATCTTAAAAGATTCTATTATGAGGGAGGCCCTAAATATGCCAGAAATTTAGCTAGGCGTACTAGAGGATTTAAGCAGACTACCACTATCACAAAGATTAGAGACCCTTTAACAGGAGGTATTCTTAACAAAACTCCTGCAGTTCAGAAAGCATTCCAGCAATATTATGTAGATTTGTACTCTGCTCCCACACCCCCCTCCCCAGAGGATATAAAACATTTTTGTCCCCCTTTAACTTTCCATACTTGTCTGAGTCCCAGCAGGCTTCACTTTTATACCCTATCTACACTACAGAGATCCAGAGAGCAGTTAAAAATTCTGAAACATTAAAAAGCCCTGGCCCAGACGACTTGGAGCCAAATGGTATAAGACTTTTCTTTCAAAATTGATCCAGCCGATGCAAAATACTTTTTGGAGGTGCAGGATGGAGGTGCTCCCACCCTCATGGTCATCATGGCACCATTTCAGCTATCCTGAAACCAGGTAAGGATCCATTAAATTTAGAGTCATACAGACCCATCTCGGTTTTAAATAATGATTATAAGCTATATATGGCAATATGGGCACATACTGTAGGTTGGAGACTATATTATCTACCCTGATACATTCAGATCAGGCAGGATTTCTGCGCCTGCATCAGACTGCAGATAATGTACAAAGAACAATCCATTTGCTGGATCATACGGCTAACTCAGCCACCCCCTCGGCTTTAGTCAGTTTAGATGCCTGTAAGGCTTTTGACAGGGTGTCCTGGAGATTTTTATGGGGAACACTAATGTTTCGGTTTCCGAGGGAATTTGTGAATTGGCTGGAGCAACTCTATTCAGAACCAAGGGCTTATTTAAAACTTAATGGCGGTATCACACCTCATATCATGTTACAGCGAGGCACTAGACAGGGATGTCCCTTGTCACCTTTGCTATTCGCCATCTATATTGAGCCTTTAGCTATGATGCTCAGAAATTCAGAAAAAGTCGAGGGCATTCAGGTGGGCAATCAATCGTGGAAGTTGGCTTTCTATGTGGATGACATTTGATTGTAAGTATCGGATCCAGAGTCCTCTATCTCAGCAATATGGGAGGTACTTGAGCAATTTGCTCAATTCTCTGGATACAAAATAAATTATTCTAAAATGGAGGTTCTCCCTTTCCATTTCTCCCCCTCATGAACACTGAAACGCAGTCTATCTCTGCACCGGAACAGCATCAAGATAAAATATTTAGGTATACAGTTACCGAACCAGTTAATGCACCTCACTATGGTGAACTATGAACTCCTAACACAAAAAGCAGAGTCTGATCTACATCAGTGGTCCCAACTTCATTTATCATTATATTCTAGGGTGGATCTTATTAGGATGAATACCCTCCCACGGCTGCTATATCTTTTTCAGACCATACCGGTAATGCCAGCTGGAATGTACTTTCCCTCCTGGAATAAGTCTCTGGCGAGATTTGTCTGGGCTGGGAAAAAACCTCGTAACAAGTGGTCCACATTAATGTTACCAAAAAATAAGGGAGGCTTAAATTTGCCTGATCTTCAGATGTATGCTTACGCCACTGTGATAGTTAGAGTTTTTAATTGGAACAACCCAATGTATGACATTCCCTGGATGGAGAACTTTATCAGTTAAAGCAGAAAGAGGCTGGGAAGGCAGTCAGAATAGCAAAGGCCCAAACCAAGGAAAGGACAGCAAACTCTGTTAAGAAAGGAGATAAGACCTTTTATAGGTACATTAGGGAGAGAAGAAAGACCAAAGGAGGGATACTGAGGCTTAATAAAGGGAAGGGGATATGAGTAGAGGGTGACAATGAAAAAGCAGAGATACTGAACGAATATTTCTGCTCAGTATTCGCAAAGGAAGAGGAAAGGAAGGTACCTAAACCAAACAAAAGAAACACTCTGAAGACAGGGGTCGATACCAGTCCATTTACAGAAGAAAGGGTTCTGAAAGAACTAATAAAATTAAAGGTGGACAAAGCAATGGGTCCTGATGGAATTCACCCAGAAATCTAAAAGAACTAAGGAGGAACTAGTGAAAGCACTAGGCCACTCTTTTAATAAATCATGGGAGGATGGGGTGGTACCCAGGACTGGAGGAAGGCGGATGTGATTCCTTCACAAAAGTGGGACCAAGACAGAGGCAGGAAACTACAGACCTGTCAGTCTGACCTCTGTGGCAGGGAAAGCGATGGAGTCACTTCTGAAGGAAAGAATAGTTGAGTACCTAGAGGCCAGTGGGGCACAGGACCCAAGGCAGCATGGGTTCACAGCGGGAAGGTCATGTCAGATGAATCTAATAGATTTCTTTGACTGGGTGACGAAAGTAGTAGACCAGGGAGGGGCTGTAGACATGGCCTACCTAGACTTTAGCAAGGCATTTGACACAGTCCCACATAAAAGATTAATAGTCAAATTAACCAGCCTGGGAGTGGGTCCCAGGGTGGTAGCCTGGGTAAAACGTTGGCTGCTCAACAGGACACAGAAGGTAATTGTAAATGGAATCCACTCTGAAGAAAGAGGGGTTACTAGTGGGGTACTGCAGGGTTCAAAATTGGGTCCAGTCCTTTTTAATGTCTTCATCAGTGACATTGCGGAGGGACTGAAAGGAATAGTATGCCTTTTTGCAGATGACACAAAGATCTGCAACAGGGTTGATACACAAGAAGATGTGGAAGGGATGAGAAGGGACTTGGCAAGGTTGGAGGAATGGTCAGAAGTATGGCAGCTAGGATTCAATGCGAAGAAGTGCAAAATAATGCACCTAGGAAACAAGAACCGAGGAGAAGAATACACAATGGGGGGGGGGGGTAGTAACAACAACAAAAAAGGAAAGGGACCTGGGGGTAATCATATCAGATGACCTTAAGGTTAGCAAGTAATGTGAGAAGGCAGTAGGGAAAGCTGGGGGGATACTGGGATGCATCGGGAGAGGCATCAGCAGCAGAAAACAGGAAGTTGTTATCCCTCTGTACAGACAGTTGGTGAGACCCCATCTGGGTACATGCGTCAGTTCTGAGACCCCACCGCAAGGATATAGACAGAATAGAGGCAGTCCAGAGGAGGGCAACTAAATGGTGCAGGGTCTGAAGAGAAGCCGTGAGGAGGAGAGAGTAAAGGAGCTTAATATGTATACCCTTGAGGAAAGAAGGAGAGGGGGGACATGATAGAAACTTTTAAGTACTTCAGTGGAATCAACAAAGTCCAAGAGGGTAGCATCTTTCAGAAAAGAGACGGGCAAGAACAAGGGGACATAATTTAAAGATAGAAGGGGGCGGTTCTAGGGCAATGTGGAGGAAGTATTATTTCACAGAGAGGGTAGTGGATGCATGGAACAGCCTTCCTGAGGAGGTTGGGGTCTAAAACTGTGGGAGCATTCAAGAATGCATGGGACAGACATAAGGCAATTCTTGTGGGGGATAGGAAAAAATAGGCTGTTGGTTAACTAGGATCTACGGCCTATCCTGTAGGTAGGGAAATGGGCAGACTAGATGGGCCAAGCGGTCCTTATCTGCGGTCAAAGTCTATGTTTCTATGTTTATGTTTCTATTTTAGGGCTGGGCAAGGCAGGGCAAGAAAAGAACAACAAGAAACTTGAACTTAAGTTGCGGCAGGCCAGCAGCTGAAATGCAGCAAGTGAAGTTAGCATCCTGATCCAGAGCCTTCTGCTAGTCCTATTAACCTAGTATTGACTTGTGTGTTGTGTTCTAACTTCTCTGGTCTCCGGAGACTGAGTGAGTCACTGCTTTTTCTTCTGTCGCTGACCTGTCCGACTCCCCTGCCCCAGCAACACCATAAACAGGTAAAAAATAAAAAATCGGAGGGGGTGGCTAGGGGAGTTGAGGCATGGGTATGGAGGTGGGGGCTTAAATTACTACCTGAACTGGGGTCCATCTTTCTCTTCCTCTGCCACTGGCAATGTTCCATTTTGGCCTACATAAGTTATGGTATTGAACAGAATTAAATTATGACTAGTGGTTGTACTTTTTTTTCCACTTTGTTTCTTCTTTCCACTCAAGGCACCTATTCCCACATCTGCCCTGTACACATGTTCTCAGCACCTCTCCGGCCAGCCTCTGCTGCAGCTGCATTGACAGGGAGGACCACGGCATGCTCCCCACTGAGGGTCCCTTTCTGGCGGGAATGGAAGGAAACAACATCATCCTGGAGCCCCTGCCCTGACCTACATTGGGTATTGTTCGGCCAGAGCAAGAGGGAACCCATCGGGGGCTTCGTGGTGCCTACTTGTAGAGGGTTTTCCTGCTTGTATGTTCCCCAGAGGTGAGGATGCGCTATGACATCAACGTGCGATGGGCACGCTCCCGTACCCGCCCGCAGGACATCTGCCACCACCTTCGCCCACTTCTCGGTGCTTGCTGACTTCAGTGCCCCAGTCTCCACTGAGAGTCGCTAGTTGCCAGGGAGACACAAGCCCACCCTCTCCAGGAGAGGAGAGCAGTCCTCTGAATGCTCAATCCTCTCCTACCTCGGCTGACCCCTGATAACCCGAGCTGGCTCCCGAACTCAGGTCACTGCCGTGGTGTGAGTTAAGGCATCCAGGGCCTTAGCCCTCAGCACCACCGGGCTGGTCTAGTGGTTGTACTTATTAGTTGCATGTCCTGTTTATGGGTTTTCATGTGGTTTTTTAAATGTTTTATATTTTTGGGGATCCTGAATGTTTGTGTGGTAAATATTTCTTTCACATGCAGATGGTTAAACTGTGAAGTGAGTCTTTAAATTCTAATTAAGAACTGACTGACACAGTTAATTTTGGTGTATAAAATGAGGCTGTTTGTATGTGTGCACCACTCTCTGATGAAGTCTCTAGTTTGAGGCATTACGTAGGGGTATTTGCCATCCGATGCATGATAATAAATAGTAGTAGCAGTATTCAGTCGGTGTGTGCACCCTGTTCTTTTCTGAGGAAGTTTGGCAGTCATCTCTAAGGGCAGCACCTTCAGCTGTAGTGGTGTGCCCATTTTTTCGATTTTGTCAGCTAGTTTGGTGGTCACTGCTCATCCTAGCTTCAGAAATAAACCTGACATTAGAGGGCAGGTGCAAGCATGACCACACAGCAGAGTTTTGAATGTCATTTTTTATGTTCCAGAATAAATATAACATTCTAGGCTCCAGGGCAGCTCATTCCGGGGGAATGACTACAGTTGTTATGCACAGTGAATGATCCCTTGGAAGAAACAGCATTACTACAGTGTTTCAAGACTTTTTCCCTCCCACAATGGATCAATCTACTACTGCCATGCAGTATTCAAATGAGCACATTGAAATAAACAAAGCATTACATCGTATAGGGATTTTAACGGGTGTTCTGGGCTCTGATGACACTCTTAGAGTAGAAATATCCATTATGACACTCCTGGAGTGAAAATTAATTATGGTATTTATTTTCACTCCTGGAGCATTATGAATGAAAATAAGTGCCTGTGAGAATAACAATAATACAATAAGTAGGGATATGCAAGGGACTGGCCCAAAATTTGCAATTTATCTTCAAGTGTGAGGGGGCAGGACCATAACTGACGAGTGAGCGATGAGTGAATTATGAAAATCCTGCACACTCACAAGTGATGATAAATTGATTATTTTGGATCAGGCTGTTGTGTATTCGATATAAACAACAGTAGTTCACAAATTGTAGCTTTTACATCTGCAGTTTGTTTAAAGATTTTGACGTTTCTCTGACTTTAACTGCCTGCTTTAGTGCTGTGCTAGGCATTGTGTTGTCATCAGCGTTGTAGAAGCTGCTCTCTGATTGGTTCAGTATTCCACTGTGACAACAGTAGCCCTAAAAATATTCATTATGAAGCCAGCCTGGTGGCGCAGAGGGTTGAGGCACTGAACGCTACACCTCACACTACGCAGGTGACCCGGGTTCGGGAACAAGCCTGAGCCACCAGGGGTCAGTAGGGGGAGAGAGAGGATTGAGCATCCGGAGGACTACTCTCCTCTCTCAGGGGGAAGGCGACTAGCCTTCCTGCTCACTGACTGCCCTCTGGCTGTGGCTGGAGGGCAGTACAGGTCAGGAGGCCCGAAGCCAACATCCTTGCATCGACAGGGAGGGGGGGCAGGGTGAAATCAGGAAAAGTGAGCCTGGCAGGCTGAATGATGGTCCGCCACTCCCAGAAGTGGCCCCCTGGATTCTGGATTAGGTCTCCGGGAGGGGGGAGAAGCCAGCAACCTCCTCCTGGCCCTGCCATGGGGGAAAATCTGTGGGGGAACTACCGGGGGGGTACCTAGCAGGGGATTGGCGGGGACCAGAGAGAGAGTCCCTCCAATTAGAGGGCCATAGCCGCCTGGTCATCTTTAGCCCCACCCCTGTTGTGTATATATGGGACATGCCATGGGCTGACTAAAAATATCATGCTTATTTTTCGCTGCAGCATTTGGCCTCTATGGCCTCATGAGTGACATAGCCATAAATTTCAATAAATGTATTTATCTGGGAGGGATGGCTAACAGGGCTGAATAAAAATCGTAGCATCGTTATTCACCTCTGGGTGAATAACATATTGCCTTCAGCCCATGTTATTTTGCCTGCAGTCTGTGTTATTTTCCTTATAGCTTTTCATCACAATGGCATTCAGTGTTCCATAAATGGGACATTCTATAGGGCATCCAAGATTAAGCTTTTTATTCCTTCTGGGATGTTGCAAACAGTGCAGACCTAGCAGTCGGTCTCTGGTTTGACCTGCCACTCCTTGCTAGGTGGCATTGTTGGCAACACTCCAGAGTGAATAGAAAGCGTATTCCTGCATGCCCTAAGGGATCTTCCCCACATATGCAACTTACGTGGCACACAAACACACAAAATACAACTGTTTATTTTATTGTTAAGACTTTCCCACTGAGTGCCTCATGTCTGACAGCGCCAACTGTAGCACATGCTGTCAGATGCCAGCTGTTCTCAAAGATTCTGGCATAGCGCTTCAACTCTCAAATGAAATGTCGTAATAAATGCATGTGACGTCACATCCAGTCATTACAGCATTTAAGAGCAACCAAATTCCAGTTGATAAAGGGGATTCCCAGTTATTAGTACAACCCAGGTGCCGCCTCCCAATGGGCTACTACCCCTGCCTGCTTCTCTAAATGCAGGTTAAGGGACCTGGGTTCTGGTTAAACTAGCACAAAGGCCTCAGTACTAACAATGATGCCGTTGACACGGTGCCTCCACCCAGAGTACACTTCAAGTGAGCTAGATGTTAAGCTAGCACAACCATCTGGGAAGTTGTACTTACCAGCAACCTCAACCAGTGGATCCACACACGGAATTGTACCTAACACTTTACTTAACATTCCAGTTGCAATTAGTAGTGAGAGCTAATAACATGCTCATGATTACCACTCTTACCCACAGGCTCTAGACCTCCCAGAATGTGCCCGGTATCCCTGCAAAGGAAGATTTTCAGCAACAATAAACACTTCTTAAGTTTTACCTCAGCCCAGCACTCAGTAATAATATGCACAGGAAGCAGTTTAACATTTAAACAGTAAACTGGTTTATTTATGGGACTTGAACAAGGGGAGGGAGCATAAAGCAAGTTTTACGTTTTGGTACTGAATCAGACTTTGATAAACATGCAAATACAATAAACCCCCTGGACAGCCCAGATACGGCAGCTAGGTACCCAGAGTCTAATTAGGTGCAGGCCTGAGCATTGCTGCGGGCTGGCCTGTGTTGCAGCTGGTTGGGGCCCTTGGATAAAGAAATGGTTAAAGCTCTCAGTAGACTGTAGCAACAAACAGAAACCGAAGGCTTTTGAAATCCCCCCTTGCAATTGTAATCCTCTGGCCCGATGGCCTGCAAAACAGTTAAACCACAAGAAGAACTTGGAAAGAAAATCAGATGGCAATTTCTCTGTATTAAATGTTGCAGAACAGTGCCCTGTTGTACTCACTGCACCAGGACCTCGGATACTGGACTGATTCCCAGGGTGATTCCTCTTGAAGACTGTCTCTCAGGCTAATGGCAGCAGGCTGCAGATCTATTCTTTCTTGGCAAGGACCAGGATAAGGGACCAGGGCTAGCACAACTCCCCCCCTGCACTTCGGTGCCTAGCCCCCAAGGATGATCGCAACCCACGATGACCTTCTCTGCAGATGACTCCCCATGCTGGGCAGGCAGTATAGCCTAGAGGTTAAAGTAACGAGCTGTGAATGAGCTTGGTACATCCAACAGACCTGGGTTTGATTCCCAGAACCTCCACTTGCATACTCTGTGACTCTAAGCAAGTCACTTAACCACCCACTGCTTCCAGGTCGCCACTAAAAATAGGCACTTCTGCCTAGTGGACCGTACCCACTTACCAAAAAAAGAATAGAATAGAATGGTTCTGTAGCAGCTTGTCTTTCAGGATTGGCAACAGTCTTTTAAACAGTTTATTTGACATCACCAGTATTTGCTGTGCTGCTGTCTCAGATAGGCCACACAGCTTACCCGCTTGTAAACTGCAGTCTTGGATTTGTAAGCTGGTACTACACACTTGCAGGTCTCCCTTCTGTAACAACGGATACGGAGACAAGTCCGATAGCCCCAGGATCTGATTATAGGCCACACTCTCTGGTAAAACCAGGACTCTTTTGGCACACACCTTTAGGGTCTTTTAGGGCTCTGACCCCCTCTCAGTCTGGACGTTTAGCTCTGAGGGAACACTTATTCACCCCTTCTGGAGAATCTTAAAATCGGTCTGCAGTTAGGCACTCCAAACAAGATACACAGGTTCTTAGGTTGAGGAGAAGCAAGGCAGGCCTCTCTCCAAGTTCCCTGAACTGAAAACACAGAGATCCTCCTTACAGAGCAGAAACTTGAGCCAGACTGATTGACTATTCAGCCGTTTCTTTCGGCTGAAGAGAAGCAGAAAACTGCAATCCGGTTGGCTACCCAGGCTGTTGGTCATAGTGCTAGCACTCTGACTGGGCGAAAATGGGTGCCAAGGATAAAGTCCACAGCTCTTCCCAGCAGTCACAGTTTTAAGACCCATTAGAACCCTTAAAGTGCAGATTGACCCACAATAGGGTCAACGGATCATCATGGCGGCTGGCGACTTGAAATGTAAATGGTCCCAACATCAACGTTCATTTTAAACATAACAGTTTGAATTTATCAACAAACAACTACAGCATTCCAAAAGGTTTCATATACACTGTTAAGTGACTGTACAATGAAGCACATCAGGGTGCTGCCCAGTCTGTCGTAGGCTTCGATTTTCCTGGTCCCCTCACAGGCTATACACTGCAATGGCAGAGCTGTGCCTCTTAAAGTGACAATGCAGAGGCATTCATTCAGGAACCAGGCTTACAGCAATACTTTACTCTGGGCCATATTTACAGTATTGGGCTTGCCAGGCTCCAAAGGCAGACCACCAGCTGGAACCCTCTTTTGTCAGAAGAACACTGCAATGTCCAGGAAGATAAATAAGGTAAGCCCACCATTTGGGGGATGGGTCACATTAGATATAGGATATTGTATGGGTGACTGTGTAATACCAGTTTTTTTAAACACCGAAGGTATGTTTTGCCAAATAAACCATGAGAGTGAACACCAGTGTCAGAAACAGTAAATAAAAAAAAAAAACAACACTGTGTGGCCAGTGAAAGCCAGGCCATTGTGCCACCAAAGATGGGCCCCTGTTCCGATGCCAGAAGCCTAACCTCAAGGCTGAAAATAGCTATGAATTAAAAGAAAACACTTTGTGGCCACCAGAAGGCCAACCCTTAGTACAGTACCACCATAGGCCACCCCAAATGCCAACACTGGGTGCCCAACTCAAGTGCTGAAAACAGTCAATAATTACCAAAATGCTTCGCAACCACTAGAAGACCAACTTCAGGGACTATATAGACCCCCCTCCTTGCCAACAGCAGGTGACCAACCCCAGCATTGTATATAGTCAAATAAAAACATTTGTAAAAAGTAATTTCCTCCCCCCACCCACAAGCATCCATTCTTCCCTCTTCCTCCTCCACACCATTCTGCAATATATGCCCCTTTACCCATCCCACCACCACTTCATTCCAGCCATCCTCCCTCCATGCCACTTATAATTAAAAACATGAAAACAGATTGGTGAATGGCACAGCCCTACTCTCGTGCCCCTGCGAAGCTTCCTCTGAATGAATGAAACTGCAATCACAAGCAGCTGATTGTGGTTTTAGTCATTCAGATGGCCACCTGCTGAGGAGGCGAGGAGGAGGACTGCAGCCATTTTCCAGCTTTTTTTAAATTATGGGTGGTATAGGAGTAGGGTTGGAATGGGGTGCTGCTATTGGGGCAGGGTTTATATTGTAGTGTGGTGGGAAACGGGGAAGAGGGAGGGAAAAACGGGTGCTTGTGGGTGAGGGAAGGGAAATTACTTTTTAATTTTTTTTTAACTTACTTTGTATATCCAACACTAGGTACCACTGGGTGCCAGGTATACTTGGCCCTGATGAAGAGACATATCTCAAAGCACTCGGGGATTTGTGTTGCACCACAGTAAGTGTAAATCACTGTTTACTTTTATTTGTGCTAAACACCTATTTTTTTGAATATCATGCATGTGTCTGTTTGTTTTGCTTTGCTCGTGAACTGGTTACAAGAGCACCAGGACCTGTCGGCATCATGTCAATCTCTCTGTTTTTATACTTATACCTGGGTCAAGTTGTGGAAGAGAAGGTATCACTAGATGCCAGGGATACTTCAGCATAGGCCGGGTATGGGAGGGGGTGCCACGGACACCAGGAAAACTTAGAATGGCACGTAGGGTGAAAGAGGGTGCCACTGGGCACAAAGGACGACTTGGTACTGAAGATTGATGAGGGACTGGGGTTACCAGTGCACACTAGGAATGCAAACATGGGTGGGGTGAGGAAGTGGGGTTACCAGTGGACACCATGAGCTGCTTAGTACAGGGGTGGGGTTAAGGTGGACGTGCCTGTGTGCTACTGGGGCTGTTTGGTACAGGGTGGGATAAAGGTGGGGAATGACACAGTGACAGGGTACACTTTGTCACTACAAAACAGTGTACATCTATTATTAACGAGGATTGTCCACGTAAAAAGACCCACACCTGTTGCGTGGGTCTGCTCCCAATTAGCGCTTTTAGTGCCGAAACAAAATTTTTACTTACAGGGTTTCTGAATCAATCTGGTTGATCCTGCATTCCCACCCCAAAACCAACTGTACATAAAGCTGTGGAGCCACATCCTGCAATCTGGTGACATCCGGCAGACCAGACCTGGGTTTGAATCCCACAGCTTCCACTTGCATATTATGTGACCCTGAGCAAGTCACTTAACCTCCTTGTGCTCCCAGGTCGCTCCTGTAAAAAAGCTTTCAGCTTAGTGTGCTATACCTGGTTAAACAACTAAATAAAAAAAATAATAGTTTCTGAGCTATGAATAGCTTTGGTTTACGCTCTACAAGTCCCACTCCTCTCGCAATACAAAGTTATGATCATGCAATAGAAAGTAAGATAATTAATTGCAAAAAACTACCCTTACACATCAGTTAAAGTTCACCCTAAATTCCCCCAAAAAAGTAAGGAATGTGATGTAATAAAACTTTCTGCCTGTCTTGGTGAATCTATGACGTAGTGCTTCTCGTACTTTGAATGTCAGTGTAATACTGTGTTGCCACTGCCGTACTTCAACGCCCTCCATGCAAGCACTGATGAGTTATTTTTTTGTGCCTTGCAGCTGTCAAGGTGAGTGGCCACCCGGGGAGCAGTGATCACCATACAGTGTGGTTCAATATAAGAACTGTGCCAGAAGTGAACCACACAAAGGCGAGGGTCCTGGATTTCAAGAGGGCCAATTATACGACGATGGGAAAATGCCTCGGGGATGCCTTGACAGGGTGACAGGTATTGAGAGGAGTGTAGGAACAGTGGGTGAAGCTAAAAGAGGCCATATTGTTCACTTGGGAGCTTAAGCAACAGGTTGGTAGAAAAGAGGCCAGGAGTTATATTTTGTTTTAAACTGAAATATTTGAATAGTTTGTAAGTGAAATTAGTTCTATGTGTTAAAAATTATTACCTTGAATTTGAACTGATACTTGGGCTGTGATATTGTAGGTTTGGGGATAGATGTTTGGCAGGGAAAATTAGAAGGTAATTTAAATGTGTTGTTTGCCTGGTGTTTGGAGTGAGGGACATTAGCTGCAATTAACTTGTCTTTAAACAGGAATTACTGTGGCTTTTCATTGTTCACTTGGGAGCTTAAGCAACAGGTTGGTAGAAAAGAGGCCAGGAGTTATATTTTGTTTTAAACTGAAATATTTGAATAGTTTGTAAGTGAAATTAGTTCTATGTGTTAAAATTATTACCTTGAATTTGAACTGATACTTGGGCTGTGATATTGTAGGTTTGGGGATAGATGTTTGGCAGGAAAATTAGAAGTAATTTAAATGTGTTGTTTGCCTGGTGTTTGGAGGAGGGACATTAGCTGCAATTAACTTGTCTTTAAACAGGAATTACTGTGGCTTTCATTGTTCACTTGGGAGCTTAAGCAACAGGTTGGTAGAAAGAGGCCAGAGTTATATTTTGTTTTAAACTGAAATATTTGAATAGTTTGTAAGTGAAATTAGTTCTATGTGTTAAAAATTATTACCTTGAATTTGAACTGATACTTGGGCTGTGATATTGTAGGTTTGGGATAGATGTTTGGCAGGAAAATTAGAAGGTAATTTAAATGTGTTGTTTGCCTGGTGTTTGGAGGAGGGACATTAGCTGCAATTAACTTGTCTTTAAACAGGAATTACTGTGGCTTTCATTGTTCACTTGGGAGCTTAAGCAACAGGTTGGTAGAAAAGAGGCCAGGAGTTATATTTTGTTTTAAACTGAAATATTTGAATAGTTTGTAAGTGAAATTAGTTCTATGTGTTAAAAATTATTACCTTGAATTTGAACTGATACTTGGGCTGTGATATTGTAGGTTTGGGGATAGATGTTTGGCAGGAAAATTAGAAGGTAATTTAAATGTGTTGTTTGCCTGGTGTTTGGAGGAGGGGACATTAGCTGCAATTAACTTGTCTTTAAACAGGAATTACTGTGGCTTTCATTGTTCACTTGGGAGCTTAAGCAACAGGTTGGTAGAAAAGAGGCCAGGAGTTATATTTTGTTTTAAACTGAAATATTTGAATAGTTTGTAAGTGAAATTAGTTCTATGTGTTAAAAATTATTACCTTGAATTTGAACTGATACTTGGGCTGTGATATTGTAGGTTTGGGGATAGATGTTTGGCAGGAAAATTAGAAGGTAATTTAAATGTGTTGTTTGCCTGGTGTTTGGAGGAGGGACATTAGCTGCAATTAACTTGTCTTTAAACAGGAATTACTGTGGCTTTCATTGTTCACTTGGGAGCTTAAGCAACAGGTTGGTAGAAAAGAGGCCAGGAGTTATATTTTGTTTTAAACTGAAATATTTGAATAGTTTGTAAGTGAAATTAGTTCTATGTGTTAAAATTATTACCTTGAATTTGAACTGATACTTGGGCTGTGATATTGTAGGTTTGGGGATAGATGTTTGGCAGGGAAAAATTAGAAGGTAATTTAAATGTGTTGTTTGCCTGGTGTTTGGTAAGAGCCCTCCCACCACCCTGTTTTGTAGGCTTTCTTAAATACTGAAAAGCCACTGGGAGATTGGGATTGAAGGGCTGAGTATTTCTGTTTGGGACTGAAATTTGAAGCAACAGGAGTTGGTGGGCCTGTGACATCATACTGTACCTGGAGTCTGCTTACACACACTGTTATGGACTGAACACATACTGGACTGTATGTGTTTGTGAGACTGGGAACTTTGTTGGTGGGGTTGAAATTGGGTTTGTAAATAACTACAGTCAGTATAGAGAGAAACTGTACTCCAGGGGAAAGGGACTGAGAAAAGGGGGTGTGCTATTATAAACAGAGGGGGATAATCAGGGTGGCCATATTCCACCATGGCAGGCATCTTCGGAAGGGTTGTAGGCTGCACAGGCTGTGGGATGGCAATAATTCTAAATTGGGCCTGGAGAGAGGGAGGCTGCCCACTCTGTAGACAGCTATCTTGTATCAGGAGTGAGGTATATTGGTTAAGGAGTAAGCTGGGAGCTGGGGGGTGTCCAAGGATAAGGGGTGTGGATATGGGCAGCAGAAGGGTGGAGCTGAGGGGAGGCTGGGGCAACGCTCTGAAATTACAGGACATTATGCTACAGCAAGCAGAAGGGGGGTAGTAGGGACAGAGGACCCTTAGATAGGAAGTTGATGCTAAGGGAAAGCGTACAGGGTGAAAATTCTGAATTCAAGGAGACTGGAGGGGAAGAGTCAGAGGGGCTGTTGTGGAAGCCTAAAACAGCAGACTGTGGGAAGGAGCTCTAAGGTGAACAGTGCAAGAGAGGAAGAAGAGGGTCAGTTTAGAGATGCAGTCAGGGGAAACTCGGGTTACTTGAAGGAGGCTGACATAGAGTGTCACAATAAATTTGAGATACTAAGCATCCTAGAGGGGAGGAAGGGTTGGTGGAAATGAGGAAACTTATACAGAGGCCGGGAGGAGTCAGATACCCATAGGGCATCACAGAACAGCTATGGAAAGGATAGACATAGTCCCAGAGGGAGAAGGGAAACATATATGTTAAGCAAATGGGGAGATGCAACATATTCCAGACATGAGGGAGGAGAGCAGATTGGAGAGGAACTGGGAGACAAGGAGGTGGAGAGGAGCCCTTCAGCAGGAAGGTCAGTACCAAGGATGGGGCCCTAGCTAAAGGGGACCCACAGAGAGCCTCTGGAGACAGGGGTACTATTACAAGGGGGGATGAGGGCGGGGAGGGGAAACCATCAGGGCCAGGATAAATGGTTCAGATAAGAGAGGGTTAAAGGGACACCTATTCAGAGGGGTTTGAGTTAAGTGGGCAAAATAGCAAGGGAGGCAGAAAGGAGGGTGACAAGGGGTCTCTAATAAGGCAGGAAGACTCCCATGAAATTGCGATCATGAATAAAGTGGGGGGCTGAGAGGGCATAGTGGAGGTAACCATAAGGATGATGGCGGTGTTAAGGTTCTGTTACTGGGAGACTCGATGATTAAGGGTATCCATTGGGAGGACAGGGGATGGATGCCATAGCCAGGTGAAGGTAGTGAGTATCTCTGGGCTGACAGTGCACAGAGCAAAGTTCATGGTGTATGAAATGGTTAGGGATTGTGGAGGGAACCGATTTCCTAGTGCATTTGGGAACTAATGATCTAGAGGAAATAGCATTATGGAAATCCAAGCAAGGTTCCAAGAACTTGCCAGAGTCTGTCGGATAATGGATGCAACATTTCCTTTTCGGAGATATTGCCAGTACCAAAGGCCTCAGTGGAGAAAAATGAAGCTCACAGAGGTTAATGAATGGCTCAGGAAGTGGGGTGAAGAGAATGGGTTGGGGTGTTAGGGAACTGGAATGGAGTTTGGGAGGATAAGGGACTATATGCCAAGGACAGGTTTCATCTTGCCCCATTAGGAAGGAAGTCCTTAAACAGGGGATGGCTGACTACATACAAGAAAGGTGGGGTTTAAACTTGTAAGGGGAAGGGATAAGGGAGGGGCTGACCAGAGCCCTCCTCCAGATGAGGGAGTAGCCTCAAGCCCAAGTGGGGAGGGAAACAGACTGGAGGTGGAGGTTTCAGGAGGAGCAGGGGAGGATGGAAGTATAAGGAATCTGGGTGGGGTTCACAAAAGGATCAGGGATAAGGGTGGGGTTAGTGTTAGTAAATGCCAGGAGCTTGGGAAACAAGTTGCCAGAGTTCCAGGCCATGCTGTTCGAGGGGGTGGATGTGGCGGCAGTCACGGAAACGTACCAACAAAAACCATGACTGGGACCTAAATGTACTGGGGTACACTATGCTTAGGAAGGATAGAAAGGAGGGCAGAGGGGTGGAGTGGCTATGTTCATTAGAGATGACATAGAAATTGCTATGGTAGAAGAGGCAGAGGGAAACGTGGAGGCCTTATGGTCACCTACAGATCCCCAGCAGGAGATAAGGTCAAGCTGGGAGTAGCATATAGGCCCCCGGGATGAGTGATGTTCTAGAGGATGGTTTGCTGGACAACATCATTGCCCAGTGTGGTCCAAAAGGGAAGGAGTAAAGTTGATGGGGACCTTAATATGCCAGGTACAAACTGGGGAACCATGTCCTCTAAGGTGGCCAAGGAGCAGAGGCTGCTGGATGGCTTCCAGGATGTGTTCTTAACACAGCATGTGATGGAGCCCACAAGGGAGGGCATGTCCTGGATGTGGTTCTGGCAGATGGGGATCTGGTAAGGGACATGGTTGTACAGGACCCCTGACTGGGAGTGACCACAATACTGTCTGGTTTCAAATAAGCATTGGGGGGTGGGGTGAGATCTAGGACACTGGCAGTGGACTTCAGGGGGCAGACTTTATGGGCATGGGAAATATTCTCAAGGATCACTTGAAGGGATTACCTCAACAACAAGTGTGGAAAGGAGATGGGAAGTCAAAACGGGACTTCATGAGGCAGTCAGGATCTCGCTAAGTTGAAACGAAGGGAGCAAGGTCACATAAACCATGCTGGTGGTCCAGTGAGGTCCAGGTAGCAGTCAGAGAAAAGAAGGCTGCTTACAAAAATATAAAACAACAAGAGGGATAGGGATAAGGAAATGTACCAGCTTGCATCTAGAAAAGTCACCCAGATGGTGAGGGGAGCAAAGTCCAGTAAAGAGCAACGGCTGGCACAGGGGATACATGGAGGGAAAAGGGGTTCTTCGGTACATTGGGGAGCGGAGAAAAACTAAGGGGCCATCTCAGCAGATTGAGATCAGAAGGAGGGTGGGTGGAAGAGGCGAGGGACCAGGCAGAGGTATTTAACGAGTACTTTGCCTCTGTGTTCACTAGGGAGGGATGGGATATCTACAAAGCAAGGCACAAAGGGATAGAAGCGGTAGGGGTGGGATCAGGGGAGCAACAGAAATGGAGCAAAGGGAGGGAAGGTACCCCAGGGTTGTCACATCTGGATAAGGATAAAAGACCAGTAAGGTGGAGGACGGATGATGCCATCCCACCAAAGGGTGTGGTTTGCCCTCAAGGCCCAAAGAAAGACAAATCTCCTGGGCTGGATGGCATTCATCCGAGAGTACTATGGAATTGGTGGACATACTGGCTGCACCCCTAGCGGAGCTTTTCAACAGGTCACTTGAGACAGGGAGGGTACCTAGGGATTGGCGAGAGGCACATGTGGTACCAATCCATAAAGGGGGGTCGAAGGAAGTACCAGGAAACTATAGACCCATCAGTTTAACCTCGGTGGTGGGAAAATTAATGGAGAGTATACTAAAGGAACGATTGGGGGTTTACTTGGAGGAGGTGGGAGGTCTGGATAGTCAGCAGCATGGGTTTGTGCCAGGTAGATCATGTCAAACCAACCTTGTGGAGTTCTATGAATGGGTAACATCAGAACTGGACAGGGGTAAGCCTGTGGATGTATTATTCTTGGACTTCAGCAAGGCGTTTGACTCTGTCCCCCACAATGGTCTGGTGGAGAAACTGATGGGGTTAGGAGTAGGCCCTTTGATGGTCAGATGGATTGAAAACTGGATAGCTGGACGCACTCAGAGAGTAGTGGTCTGTGGGGAGCTCTCGAACCCTACAGAGGTTGGTAGTAGGGTACCACAGGGCTCGGTCCTGGGTCCAATCCTGTTTAATGACATATCAGACATCAGGGATGGTATAGGTGTGAAATGAGTCTCTTCGCGGATGACTCCAAGATGGGAGCAGTAGTTGAGGGAGAAGAGGGAGGTTGGCCCTGCAAGAGGACCTGGACACCCTGGAAAGCTGGGCTCACATGGAAATTAATTTCAATATCACCAAGTGCAAGGTGTTGCATCTTGGTCGGGAAACCCTAAACACAGGTACACCCTGGGAGGAGGTGCTGGAAGCCTCAACAGGGAAAAAGACCTAGGGGTCATGGTGGATACATGTATGAATAACACTGAGCAGTGCAGGAGAGCAGCTAGCAAGGCAAACAGGATGTTGGGATGCATCGTAAAGGGGATCACCTCTAGGAGCAAGGAAGTGATTCTGCCGCTGTACAATGGACTGGTTAGACCACACCTTGAGTACTGTGTACAGTACTGGAGACCACATTTGAAGAGAGACATACAGCTCCTGGAGAGGGTACAGAGGAGGGCAACAAAGATGATACGAGGGCTAGGGATTTGACTTACGAGGACAGACTTGAGGAGCTCTGCCTGTTTTCATTGGAGGAGAGGAGAGACAGGGGACATGATTGAGGTCTTCAGCACCTCAAGGAATAAATAGGGTAAACATGGAGGGATCTTTAGACTAAAGCAGGGAGGCATCACCAGAGGGCATGGTTTGAAGTTGGAAGGTGGAAGGTGAGGGGAAAGAGGAGGAGGTTTTTCACTGAGAGGGTGGTGGACCCTTGGAATGCTCTGCCTGGTGAGCTGGTTCAGAGATCCACAGTGGAGAGCTTTAAGAGAGGATGGGACAGACACAGAAAGTGGATGTATCAGATGATGACCTGTCCCGGGGGGGGTGGGGATGGATGATAGGGGTTTCTGGAGCACAAGGGATGGGAGGGTCTCGGCACCCAACTAAGGATCTAGGTTCGAGCAGACTTGATAGACCATAAGGCCTAATCTGCTGGCAAATAGTATGTTAGTATGTTAGTATTGAAGGCAACAAACCTCTGCGCCAGGCAGGTCAGAAAAAAAAGAAAAGGAAAAAGGAGACCGCTATGGTTCTCAAAAGAGTTGGCTGGGAACGTAAGGACAAGAAAGTTAGCATTCAGGAGGTATAAGGAAACACAGAGGGAGGAGGATAGAGAGGTGTATCAAGAGAAGCAGAGGGAGGCAGGGGAAGCAGTCAGGTGTGCAAAGGCACAAATGGAGAAGACAGCACAGGCAGTACAGAAAAGGGACAAGACATTTTTCAGGTATGTTAGCGAAAGGAGAAAGACCAGAGGAGGGATTGTAAGGCTAAAGAGGGAAAGAGGGGATTGTGTGGAAGGGGACAAGGAAAAATCAGACATCCTGAACAATTATTTTTGTTCAGTTTTCACAAACGAAAGGGAGCTGCCGGCTCCGTGGCGCCCAGCAAAGGTGTTCCCTCGTCATGCTGGTGAGCCGGGTTTGCGTCCCGAACCTGGGTGTCAGAAGCAGAGTCCAGTGGGAGAGTTAAGAGCATCCTTGATGCTTCGGGGTATGTGGGTGGCTTTGGACCACTGTTTGTCATCCCTGGAGGTGGCTTGGGTGGTATTTGGTGGTGTGTGCCCAACAAGCTATCAACGCCTTGCCCCCAGGACACCACCGCGGCTGGCCCATTGTGGGAGGGGGTGGGCAGGTTGGGAGAAAAGTGGAAAAACCACCCTCGGTCAGCCAGGATGATGGCCACCAGTTCCCGTTGCCACAGTAGCCTGGAAGTGTCCATACCGACCCCACCATGCCCGGGATACGTCTTAGACACCTGTGGGCATTTTTCCTCCCCTAGTTCACCCACAAGGAAGGGGCCCACCCGGGGAAGGGTTACATCGGGTTACCCGGGGTCATGGCAGTGAAGGGGCAGCGGATGGCAACAGGGCAGGTGGTGGTGATGGGCCTTGGCAGCCCGAAGGAGTGGCTGGCCAGGGGGTTTGGGGAGGAGCAAAAAAAAAACAAATGAAAGGAAGGGTGAGGGACCACAGATCTGTGTCAGTGGCATCAAAGGAGGGGGCGTGGACTCTAGTCTATTTACAGAGGAGAGAGTCCAGAAAGATCTTGCAAATCTTAAGGTGGACAAGGCAATGGGGTCAGACGGGATACATTCAAGGTTTTTGAGGGAGCTCAGAGAGGAGCTGACTACACCTCTGACAGTGATATTCAACTACTCACTGGAAACAGGAGTGGTCCCCGAGGACTGGAGGAGGGCAGATGTAGTACCATTTCACAAAAGTGGGAGCAGGGAGGAGGCTGGCAATTACAGGCCAGTCAGCCGGACTTTGGTGGTGGGGGGAGGGAATTAATGGTGGAATCGCTACTGAAAGAAAGGATTGTGGAATATCTTGAATCCAGTGGCTTACAAGACCTGAGGCAACATGGATTCACTGGGGGGAGGTCATGTCAGACTAGTCTTATGGATTTCTTTGACTGGGCAACCAGGGAAGTAGATCAAGGTAGAGTGGTGGATGTGGCCTACCTAGATTTCAGTAAAGCCTTCAACACTGTTCCACATAGGAGACTCATAAACAAGCTCGGCAGCCTAGGAGTGGGACTAAAAGTGGTAAACTGGGTAAGAAATTGGTTGGGGATAGGCAACAGAGGGAAGTAGTAACCGGCATTCTCTCCGAGGAAGGCAGGATGACTAGTGGGGTGCCGCAAGGATCAGTACTGGGACCACTCCTCTTTAATATCTTTATAAGTGACGTTGCAGAGGGCAGGAAGTAAAGGTATGTCTTTGCAGATGACACAAAATTTGTAATAGAGTAAACATTCCGGGGTGGGGGTGGGGGTGGTGGAAAAAATGAACAGAGATCTAGGTAAGCTTGAGGAGTGGTATAGAAAGTGGTAACTAAGTTTCAATGCAAAAAAAAATGCAAAATTGTGTACTTGAGGCGTAGAAACTCAGGGTCGGAGTACAAAATAGGGGGAATGGTACTGGCAACCACCAAACAGGAAAGAGACCTGGGTGTTCTCATGTCTGATGACCTAAAGGTGGCCAAACAGTGTGACAAGGCAGGGACAAGAGCCAGTGGCATGCTGGGGTGCACAGGGTGGGGTGTCACCAGCAGAAAGAGGGAGGTGGCGATACCGCTGTATCAGTCTCTGGTGAGACCCCACCTAGAATAGTGTCCAGTTCTGGAGACCTCATCTCTGAAAGGCACAGACAGAGTTGAGGCAAGCCAGAGGAGGGCAACTAAAATGGTGCGGGATCTGCAGCAAAAGTCCTATGAGAAGAGAGACTGAAGGACCTCAATATGTACAGACTGGGGGAAAGAAGGGAGGGGATATGATGGAGACTTTTGAATGCCTCAAGGGTATAAATAAGGTTCAAGAGGGAAGCCTTGGGCGGGAGGTAGAGAGGAAGGCAGTATGGGGGGGCAGGGTGAAGGGGGAAACCCAGCGGAGTGCCTCATTTTGATCCCCTTACGAGGGTTACCAGGCAGATGGGGACTCTTACCCTTGCTGGATTTGATCTTGCCCTCTTCCCCCCCCATTGGGTGGGGGGAGGGACCCACTGCAGACGGGGGTGGCTGAATGGGGCTGATGCTGGTGCCAAGGCATGCCTCAAGGTTGAAGACGAATTATGGAGTTGGCCGAGAGAGTGATGGGGGATGGTGAGATGAGGCTTGTTTGACCCCATCCCCCTCCCAGATGATCGGGTCATATACCTTGACCCAGACAAAATATCCATCAATCAAGGTTAATACCATGGGGAAAGCTGATGATGAGGGCGAGCTGTGTGCCTGCCCTCCTTCCATTGCTGTACTTGGCAATGCGGCCACAATGAAGTTTGGGTAGGTACCCAAATGTGCAGAGATCTCTTCAGCTCAGACCATCCCCCTATGAAATATTCCAGGGATTGCAGGGGGATCATGGGAGCTGCACATAATAGTCACCTAACCCACACACCTATTCCCTAATAGCACGGAGTGCTAAAGCCCAGTGACTCTGGGTTCACGGCAAGGTTCTCTTGCCATAGGGTCAGGATCCCTGACTTGTGAAAGTGCCAGTTGTTAATGTTCAGTGTAAAAATGTTTAAACGTTGTATTGTAGTGTATGAAGTGTTTGTTGATGATAATCTAGCTTGTTGTTGTACTGTTATTTGTATTGTATTAGTCGCCAGCCACAGACAACCTATCTCGGGGGGGTGCTCCCCGGGGATGGTGGGCCTAGGGCCCCGCTAGGACTAGAGAGATGTAAATCTGGAAGTAGGTACTTAAAAAACAAATGGATACAGCTAAGGTAAAATTACTTTCCTTGAATATAAATGGCCTTGCATCTCCCATCAAGAGATCAAAGACCCTGGCCTTTATTAGACGCTCAAAAGCGGACCTAACATTCCTACAGGAAACACACATGAACACCATGGAGCACACAAAACTAGCCAAACTTAGCAGGGGGCAATTGTTCTATTCATCGGCCAGGTCGGGTAGACGTAGGGGAGCAGCTATTATTATCTCTCTGGGAACTCCTTTTGTGGTAAATGACTCATGGGCTGACCAAAGGGTCGCATGATCCTGGTGCAGGGTGTCCTGTATGATAAGCAGGTAACTTTGGTGAATTTATATTTTCCCCCGGGAATGCTAGTGATGCAACTAAAACCATTATTAGATAAAATTATACAAAAAACGGAGGGGCTGCTTATGATGGCAGGTGACCTTAATTTTGTCATGGACCCCAACTGAGACTCCACCAGTACTAAACCCCCCAGGCTGTCAGCTACCCAAAGATTTTTTAAAAGATTCGCGAATGAGGCAGGATGGTGCGATGCATGGAGAAAACTCCATCCTCACTCGAGGAATTACACCTTCTATTCAGCGGTTCATCATACTTACACCCGCATTGATCAGGTATATACACAGGTTGAGAGTCTGGGGATGCTGCATGACATTCAAATCGGAGACATTGCTGTTTCTGACCATGCCCCTCAGATCTCCATGTGGGACTTCGACCTCCAACCTAAACCGACGGTGTGGAGGCTTAATCCATTTCACCTTCGCGCCAAGAAGTTTTGTAACTTCCTCATAGAGAAGATTCAGGAGATTAAAAAAGATAACCCAATCTCAGACTCCACCCCTGCCATTTACTGGGATACGATTAAAACGGTATTTAGAGGTCATTTAATAAAATTCACAGTAGAACAAGAAAAACAGCGCAGGGTGCGGAGGCTGGAATTGGAGGACTCCCTCCATTTCTTACAAATGGCACACAAACAAGGGGACACAACAGTATTCTCTCAGCTGCAGCAAACTAAGTTCGAACTAGATCAGCTGGTGCAGCAGCAGACTGAGATGGCCCTCACATTCTTGTGCCAGAAATACTATGAGGTTGGGCCTAGGGCTACTCGGATGCTGGTGTATCAGGTCCGGAAGCAAAGAAAAATTGCTACGGTCACCTCAATACTTCATCCTACAGGTAGATTATAACTCACCAAGACTCAGGAAATTGCAGAAACTTTTACTGCATATTATCGGTCCTTATATACCCCGGAAGAGCAGGTTCCCCCACACCATGTGGCGGAATTCTTATGATCAGTCACTTTGCCGCGACTCACGGAAGCCCAGAGCCAGGCCCTGGTCATCCCAATCTCGGAGGCGGAGCTGACAACCGCCATAAAGAACACCAAATCTCAGAAGTCCCCTGGCCCAGACAGATATGGAGCAGAATTTTACAAGATATTTAAGACTCAGGTTCTTCCTAACCTCCGTGCTGTTTTTAACGAGGTTCTGGAGGGGGAACCCCTTCCCCCATCTTGGGCCTATGCCACGATATCCGTCCTCCCTAAGCCGGATAAGAACCCACAGCTGTGTGCCTCCTATAGGCCCATATCTGTACTTAACCAAGACTATAAACTTTTCATGGCAATTTTAACCAACAGGGTGGATCAGGTCCTCCCTCTGCTGATTCATAAAGATCAGACCAGATTTGTTCGAGCCCGCACTACCACAGACAATATAAGGTGAACCCTACATGTGGTGCATCATATGCACTCTGAGAAGATCCCGTCCTTACTGGTCAGCTTAGATGCCGAGAAGGCATCTGACAGAGTGCCATGGCTGTTTCTGTATGAAACACTACATAAATTTGGCTTTCCCTCTGCTTTAATAAATGCCCTACAGAACACATACTCAGCCCTGCTGGCCTGCGTAAAGGTGAATGGACATCACTCCAGCTATTTACCGCAGTATAGGGGAACGAGGCAAGGTTGCCCCTTTCCCCCTCTTCTGTTTGCGGCCTTTATAGAACCCCTAGCCCAGAGGATCAGGGAGGCGCAAAATATAACGGGGGTGGAATTGGGTGGAGTTGAGCATCGAATAGCCCTCTACGTGAACGACATACTGTTGTACCTACGTAACCCTGAACAATCTCTCCCTGCAGTTAAATCGATACTAGAGACTTTCGGTGTGGTATCAGGGTACAAATTAAACCTTAATAAAACCGAGATGCTCCCCTTTCACTACTCCACCACACAGATGGCTAAGGCTACTGTTCCAGGGAAGTAGGAATTAGGAAAACTAAAATACCTGGGGATACACATACCTAAGTCCCCCCAGGAGTTCTACAGGTACAATTACATTCCTCTGGTGACGCAACTCAAGACAGAACTAGCCGCCTGGGCAACCCTCCCTCCCTCTGGGGTTGGCATGCAGGATCGACCTGATTAAAATGATCTCCCTACCCAGAGTACTGTACCTGTTCCAGAATATACCGCTCCAGATCCCAATGCAAACATTTAAAGAAATAAACAGACATTACCAAATTTATATGGTCCAATAAAAGGCCTCGGCTACGATTCAAAACCTTTACCCTCCCCAGAGATGAGGGAGGTATGGGCCTCCCAGATTTTAGATTATACCACCAGGCGGTGAATGTAATGCATTTGATGTCCAGACAAACCAGAACTAATAGCCCACATTGGCTGGATACAGAACGTACACTAATAGATGACCTTACGTTTTATAGTATCTTGTATCAATCCGGGGAAGATGGAATATTGTTCTCAAAAGGGAACCCTTGGCTTGAAGCCTCGGTTAGAGGCTGGCGGACTATCCGGAAAAAACATCACTTG
This sequence comes from Neoceratodus forsteri, assembly GCA_016271365.2. Taxonomy (NCBI): domain Eukaryota; kingdom Metazoa; phylum Chordata; order Ceratodontiformes; family Ceratodontidae; genus Neoceratodus; species Neoceratodus forsteri. Next base: position 1,063,266,504 of record CM028134.1, on the reverse strand, counting down.
TCCACATTTCTGCCACTCTTATGCCCAATCCCCAGCCTGAGTGATTTTCCCCCAAATGTCCTCAATGGCGGTTTACAGCAGTGGGAGAGAAGAGGACTGAGGTACCTAAGTCAGATAGTGAGACAAGGCATAATGTGGGCTTTCACGGAAATCCAAAAGGAATTTAATATTCCGAAGGAAGACTTTTTTCACTACTTACAACTCAGACATTACATGGAACACCTCCCTAGGGAGATCTGGGCCCAAGAGCAGCTTCCACCACTAATACAGACCCTAACAATAATTATTAGGACCTCTAGGCAAAACCACCTGATATCAGTGTACTATCGCTCCTTGAGGACCCAGAACCTGACCTGTATAGATGGCAACCGGAACTGTTGGAGCCAAGAAACAGGTTACTTGTTAACCCCCGAGGACTGGCAGCGGGCTTGGAGGTACTCAGCTAAGGTATCTAGTTCACACGCCTGAGGGAATTCGCATGGAAATGCTTAACCGCTATTTTAGAACCCCTGCAATCACGGGTCATTATAAGCCGGGGCAGGGAACGGGTTGCTGGCGCCTATGCGGCACTGCAAGGGCTGATCACACTCATGTAATGTGGAGCTGTCCATCCCTGAAGCCTTTTTTTACCTCCCTGCAACAACACCTTCAGAAGATATTTGACCCCCAGTTTCAGCTGACAATGGAGGTAGTTCTGTTCCTGGTCCTCCCCCGAGACATGCGTTGGCCTATAACCAGGCATCTTCTCCTTATACTTCTCACAGCAGTCAAAAAGGCCATCACCAAACATTGGCTGACGCCTAAGGTACCCACCATACAAGAATGGTGGACCATTACTAAACAAATCTATGTCATGGAGAAAATAACACATAGCTTAAATAACCAAGAAGAGAAATTTGAGACTAAGTGGGCCCGATGGCAGATGTACTATATGCTAAAGGACCCAACTTTTGTTCCATGAGGAGTGAGGGGTAGAGAGATGACTTCCTATGCCCCCTTCCCTCCTCTGTTTCCCTGTTGGTCTCCGGAGAGGCCTAGTAACCGGATGGGTGGGGGGGTTGGCCCTATGATTGAAGGTCTTGTGGTCCGCCACCTGGGAGAGCACCCTCACCGAACACCAATTACGCAATGACTAGACATAAATGCCTTAGACCTGCATTATAGTTAAATTGTAGGCCTGGGTCCTCTCGTGTAGGAGAGGGCTGGGCACCCTGCATGTGGAAAAATAGGTCGAACTGACATACCGAAGGGCCTGAGAACTAATCTACTGAACGAAAGGTCAAAGAGATCTAAGTAAGAACTACCCTAGCCTGGGTACGGCACCCACTCTTGGACTCTTCTTCTTTTTATCTTTGTACTAGAATGTCATGGAATGTTATATTCTCACTGAGTTTGATTTTGAAATTTATGTATCTTTAGCTAATGCTGGTGGTATGGCTGACTTGTGTGTAAATAAGTTAAAATACCAATAAAAAGGATACTTATAAAAAAAAAAAAGAGGGAAGCGTTTTTCAGAGAAAAGGATGCACAAGAACAAGGGGTCATGCAATGAAGCTGGAGGGGGTTAGAATCAGGGGAAACGTAAGGAAACTCCTCTTCACATAAAGGATGGTGGATGCCTAGAACAGCCTCCCTAAGGAGATGGTGGGAGCAAAAACTGTAATGGGATTGAAAAAGGCATGGGATAGGCATAAGGGAACCTTAGAAGCAAGAGGAGGGGTGGTAAAGCCAGAGATCAAGTAGGGTCTACGGTGTGACAGTAGGTACGGAACATGGGCAGACTAGGTGTGCTAAGCAGTCCTTATCTGTCATCAAATTCTATGTTTCAATATTTCTAAGACAATGCAGACGCTAGGACCATGCCAATGTTGCATGTCCGGATCATTCAAAGCATGAGATGCACCGTGCCATAGTTACACCAAGGCTCAGGGGGGTGTTTTTCCTTTAATGACCTATTTGCTTGTTCTTTCAGCATTAAGGGTAGGTTGATCTTAACTGATTCTTAAACAGTTTTTTGCAAATTACCATACCATATAGTGAATGATTATTTCCCTGGAAAAAAAACACCATTCATTTCTTAGCAAGCAGTCGCCATGCCAAAATATGGTAATACTAACCTGTCTACATGTAGCCGGTCCGCTGTGTAACGTTCGGTTACAACCCCTGCCTAGTGGGCTCAAGCAAGGCTGAGGGGACTGGGCTCTGTTGTTTTGCAAGGTTTCCAGTGATAAAACAAGTAGGAGGTGCCTCCACTCCGAGAACAGTTAAAGTTGGCCTGGTGACAACTGGGTACAACCCTCTGGGATGCTGTACCTACCCACCTCCCCTCACAGTCACCCCACACATAGAATACCAACCTTCGCTGCAGTATTTCAAAACACATATCATTATTAGCAGTCTCTAATAGTATGCTCACAGACAGCATTAAAATGGTTAACCAGTAATTTATTTATAACAAGCATTTGTCAATGCCGAATGTTTGCGTGCTAATATTAGCACTGGACGTGCAGAAGTCAGACAGATGCAGAACAGGAATGGCAGTGAAGTGCTGAACTCACGCCAACCCCACCTCCACCCTGCAGAGATGGACAGGCACTGGGGTGTGCCTTTGGGTAGTCACCCATAATGCTCACAGGTCACGGCATTTCACCTCAGCCTAGCCTGCAGACACCGACAAGTGTTGAGATGTGCCTTGGGGTGTTCGGCTTTACAGTCATCCCATTTCGTAAGGGCATACGCTGAAATGGGTGCAGCATAGAAGAATGGTGTGAAGTCTGGGGCCGAAGAGTTCAAGGCACACCTCAATGCCTGTCACTGGCTTCAGGGTGGGGTTGGGGGTGGAATGGCACGAGCATTACAGCTGGCAATCCAAAGGCACACCCCTGACGCCTGTCAGTCTGTACAGGGTGGGACACTATGGTTACATAGAAACAAATAGAAACATAGAAGTTGACGGCAGATAAGGACCGCAAGGCCCATCCAGTCTGCCCATTTTTTCTACCTTATGAATGTGCCATAGGCCTTCACTCTGTCAATGGCCTATGTATTCATACTCATCTGTATTGCTCCCTTATGCCTATCCCATACCTGTTTGAAGCCCTGCACTGTATTCATATCCACCACTTCCTGAGCTAGGCTGTTCCATGCATCCATCACCCTTTCTGTGAAAAAGAACTTCCTCACATTACCCCTTAATCGGCCTCCCTCTAATCTCGTGCTGGTTAGAAACCCTAATGCCCTGGGCGTTTGTTGGTATTTGCACTACAAATTTTCAACATGGCCTTTTTGTGACCCCCACTTCATGAAAACATTCAGGACCTCTGCTCATGAACAGTGGCACTGTGATTTTGTTAATCTTTTTTTCTTTCTAGTTGTTAACCAGGTGAGATACACTAAGTTGAAAGCTTGTTTACTGGTGCAACCTGGGAGCACAGGGAAGTTAAGTGACTTGCTCAGGGTCACACAATATGCAAGTGGGGGTGGTGGGATTCAAACCCAGGTCTCCAGATTTGCAGCTCAGAGCCGTAAACCACTGCGCTCTACTGCCTCCCGAATACTCTGTCCCAAATGTTTATTTCTCACAGCCACCGTGCCATTCTGCACCAGATGTGCTAAATCACAGTTTGGGCAGGATGTGAAAAATGACAGCTGTACCATTCATAGGGAGGTGTGAAGAGATGGCAGTGTTGAAAATCTGGAGTGAAAATAAAAAAAATGCTTGAACTTACGAGCGTACGTGGAAACTACGCAAGGCACACTCGTAACACAGTCATTTAGTGGAATTATATCACCAAATTTTCAACATAGGCATTTTGTGACCTCTGCTCATGAACACTGTCACTATGATTTTCTTAATCTGTCCCGAACGTTGATTTCCCACAGCGACTGCGCCATTGTGCGCCAGATGTGCGAAAACACATTTCGGGCAGGATGTGAAAAATTACCCCTATATTGTTCATAAAGAGGTGTACAAAGTTGACAATGTTGAAAATCTTGAGTGTAAATATTACAAATTCTCAGAGTTATGAGTGTGCGTGGAAACTGCACAACGCATGCTCGTAACATAGTCATTTTATGGATTTTTGTCACCAAATTTTCAACAAAGGCATTTTGGGACCTCTGCTCATGAACAGGGGCACTGTGATTTTCTTCATCTGTCCGAACACTGATTTCCCACAGCGACCGCACTCTTCTGCGCCAGAAGAGTGAAAACACATTTCGGCCAGGATGTGAAAAATGACAGCTGTACTATTCATAAGAGGTGTAAAAAAAATGCCAATGTTGAAAATCTGGAGTGAAAATATTACAAATTCATGAAGTTATGAGTGTGTGTGGAAATGGCTCCACACACGCTTGTAACAGTCATTTTTTGGAATTTTCTCACCAAATTTGCAAGATAGGCTTTTTGGGAGCCCACCTCATGAACAGTGACACTGTCATTTTGTTAATCGATCCCAAAAGGTGATTCCACGCAGTGACCGTGAAATCACCTTTCGGGACCAAATAACCAGATGACAGTCACTGAATTCATGAGAAGGTGTCCAAAATTCCTATGTTGAAAATGTGGTGCCAAAATTTGGAAAAATGGTCGAGATATCCATATAAGTTGAAAAAATACTTTTATGCCATTATACAGCTTACCGCCATTTCTTCAGTTCGTGGTCGGCTTTGAAGAGTGCAGACGTGTTCCCGGTCCACCGAAGAGCGTCGCGCCAGGCTCAGGAGGTAAGTATGGGGTGAGGGGTGTGTGTGTGTGAGGAGGTGAGGTACGCAGAGGGTGGGCACAAGTTGGGGGAGGGGTACCAAACACATCGAGGGACCGTTTTCACATTTTTTAGGGGGATAAAAACATAAAGACAACGTGGGTCTTTTTTTTCTTGCAAGTGTGTTTTGGCACACTGGGGTGGGTTCTCAGTGTGCCACCTGTATTTTTGGGGAGGGAGACTGAAGCCAATGGGGACTGGGCCCTCTGTCAGCACAGAAACGTGTCTCTGTTGAGGGGGCTCATGATGCCAAGGGGGATTGGGCGACTCCTCGGCACACAAATTAAATCAGTAGGGTGTCATTATGCCAATAGGGATTGGGCTCTCCCATCGGCAAATGAACTGGGAGGGGGCATGCCAACACGGGGATTGGGCACCGCCGTCGGCTTTCATGGGGCCTGGGAGAGGCAGACAGCAATAGCTGCTGCCGTATTTCTTTAAAACAACTGGGACATTATGCCGATGGGGATTGGGCTTCCCTATCGACAAATCAACTGGGAAGGGGGCATGCTGATAGGGGGATTGGGCACTATGAGAGGCGGACAGCGACAGCCACCGTGTTTATTGAAATGGGACACCAGACAAAGCAAACTGATTCGCCTCTGGAATCAGAGATGCTCCCGCAGCAAAAACAGCTGATTGTTAATGACGGGGCACTCCCTGATTGCAGCGGCAAGTTTCTTTCAAGTTGGTGGCAGGCTACAATACTGCTGTCATGGACAGCGTGCTCCTCTATTGGCACCACGGAGATCAGCCCCAAAATGGACTGCTGGCATTGGCCACAACACTGCCGCACCTCCACAACTTGCTACTACAGCAAGCTGCCACAATATGTTTCTTGCACATGTGCGCAAGCAAACATAAAAAGGGGTAGAAGTAGGGCAGGGAACATGGGATGTAGGAAGAACAACAGCACAAACAATTTGATATGCAAATATTAACAGTATTCCACGCTACAATGGCAGCAATGGTGACCCCCTCCACCAGCATGCACAACAGTACACCCTCAATTTTCCCACTCCTGTCTGGTACCAGATTTTTCCCAAGTTACTTAGGGTGGGGGCTCCCACAGTCTGTCTGGGTACCCAGTTGGAGCAGTTGCAGGCCTGATAATGGTGCAGCTGAATGGCAGGCACTGCTACACTTTTGGATTGAACAATTTAAATTCAAACTCCTTTTCTGTGGTAGCAAGTAACTATTTGTTGGAACTTTACAAATTATGGCCCAATGTTCAAACGCAGTACCTAGCAGAAATTTTGCACAACTTCCCCCTGATGCAGGCAGGCCTGGTGTTCGCTCACAGTTTTGCAGATTCAGAGGGTCTGGGCAACAGCAAATTGTTCAGTCTGCCATGCTGGGGGTCTCGAACAATGTACGCGGGTTTGCAGCTTACTTGTTGTAGCAGGCTCTTTGCCGCTGGTCACCTCTGCAGGCTGGCAGACTCTTGCAACTTGTCACCTTCTCTTCTGCATCATCACAGGGGCTGGATAAACCAGTGCTGGGGACCAGGGCCACATGCCTCACCCCACCTGCCCAGGTATCCATTCCTCTGGGGAGACAATGGGCAGTGCCTGTCTGTAACACAACCTAGCCGATTCCCCAGACCATCCTTTGCTGGTAGTGACTCTTTTCCTGAAGCTCAGGAATTACGCAGTCTTTTTTCTTCCCTCTGCTGGCTAGCAGATGAGGATTCCTCCTGGAGCAGGTCTGGATTTCCTCCCAGGGTTGGGGTTGGCAACCAGTCTTTCAGGTATTTTCAAACTTCAGGTCCAAACCACAAAGAAGCTTTTCTTACTTCAAAACTGGCTTTCCAGACAATGGAGATTTTCTGTAGATGCCTCCTGACTCTGGTTGTTTAAACTGCAAGCAAAACTCCAAGCTCTTTGCAAGGAGATAGTCCAACCCTCCTCTTAGGCTGAGGGCTTCACTCAGACTGCCTCGAGCTGAATACTCCCCCAAGGTCTGAAGAGAACATGGCAGCATCTGATTGGTTGGCACAGCTGTCCATCTGCAGAATTAATATGTATTAAGTCCACTTGACACCTGATTGGATGATGCTGAAGGCGCCAAAAGCATTGTCATGTCCCCCTACCCAGGAGCCATAGCAGCAGTCCGTTGTGCTCCTCGAATGCTGATTGGATAAGGCAAGGGTCGGGGTGACCAAGATGGCCTCCATCAGAACAGTCTATATGGAGTCCAACTTTAAAGTCTTTATGTAGGCAAACAGAGCAGTTTTAATAAATAACTGTCCAATATTCCAATGGCTGCTCCTCTGCTCTATTGCCCGATGGCATAGAGGGAATGGCAAAGTCTCCCCCTGCCTGTTGCTAGCACCATAGGGCTGCCTCCCTAGGTGAAAAGCGGAGAACACATTCACAGTGCAGATTTGACTGCTCTTAAAGCTACAGTGTCCATAAGCACTTCTGCAGAGTTTAATTCCCCCCCCAGCGTGTCTCCAAACCCCACTTGTGCCAAGGATCCCAGGGGTCAGAACACACAAAGGAGACCTTGCTGATTAAACATGAAGCGCTGCAGTGCTGTCAAGGTCTTTGAGCAGATTGCAGCAGCTCGCATGTTCGAGCAGGAGTCAGCTCAAACGTACGCACACAAAGCTGTGCAGCACTTACTGCTTGCCAGCCCTAACTGCGCTGTACCACTGAGCTGGTAGTTTTAAACCTTAACACACATCTCCTCTGGTCCCCCACAGCAAAACAGGCACACAGGGGCTGGCAGATGCACTAAAGTGGGTACCGATGTACTGGGACTGGCGAGACCAGACGGCTGGGAGGTAGACAAGGTAAGCCCCACCTGTTGGGGGGGTTACATACATCATCAAATGATTATATTATGTTGCCTCATCATAAAGTGATTACATAAATCTGCCTACATCATTGCGTGAGTATACTTACCTGCCTTCATTGAGTGATTATAGTAACCTGCCTCCATCATGGAGTGATTATACTAACCTGCCTCCATCATGGAGTGATTATACTAACCTGCCTCCATTATGGAGTGATTATACTAACCTGCCTACACTGAGTGATAATACTAACCTGCCTACACCGAGTGATTATACTAACCTGCCTCCATCATCGAGTGATTATACTAACCAGCCTCCATCATGGAGTGATTATACTAACCTGCCTCCATCATTGAGTGATTATACTAACCAGCCTCCATCATGGAGTGATTATACTAACCAGCCTCCATCATGGAGTGATTATACTAACCTGCCTCTATCATCAAGTGATTATACTAACCAGCCTCCATCATGGAGTGATTATACTAACCTGCCTACACTGAGTGATTATACTAACCTGCTTCCATCATGGAGTGATTATACTAACCTTCCTACACCGAGTGATTATACTAACCTGCCTACACTGAGTGATTATACTAACCTACCTCCATCATCAAGTGATTATACTAACCAGCTTCCATCATGGAGTGATTATAGTAACCTGCCTCCATTATCGAGTGATTATACTAACCAGCCTACATCATGGAGTGATTATACTAACCAGCCTCCATCATGGAGTGATTATACTAACCTGCCTACACTGAGTGATTATACTAACCTGCTTCCATCATGGAGTGATTATACTAACCTTCCTACACCGAGTGATTATACTAACCTGCCTACACCGAGTGATTATACTAACCTGCCTACATCATGGAGTGATTATACTAACCAGCCTCCATCATGGAGTGATTATACTAACCTGCCTACATCATGGAGTGATTATACTAACCAGCCTCCATCATGGAGTGATTATACTAACCTGCCTACACCGAGTGATTATACTAACCTGCCTACATCATGGAGTGATTATACTAACCAGTCTCCATCATGGAGTGATTATACTAACCAGCCTCCATCATGGAGTGATTATACTAACCTGCCTACACTGAGTGATTATACTAACCTGCTTCCATCATGGAGTGATTATACTAACCTTCCTACACCGAGTGATTATACTAACCTGCCTACACTGAGTGATTATACTAACCTACCTCCATCATCAAGTGATTATACTAACCAGCTTCCATCATGGAGTGATTATAGTAACCTGCCTCCATTATCGAGTGATTATACTAACCAGCCTACATCATGGAGTGATTATACTAACCAGCCTCCATCATGGAGTGATTATACTAACCTGCCTACACCGAGTGATTATACTAACCTGCCTACATCATGGAGTGATTATACTAACCAGCCTCCATCATGGAGTGATTATACTAACCTGCCTACATCATGGAGTGATTATACTAACCAGCCTCCATCATGGAGTGATTATACTAACCTGCCTACACCGAGTGATTATACTAACCTGCCTCCATCATGGGTGATTATACTAACCAGTCTCCATCATGGAGTGATTATACTAACCTGCCTACATCATGGAGTGATTATACTAACCAGCCTCCATCATGGAGTGATTATACTAACCTGCCTACACCGAGTGATTATACTAACCTGCCTACATCATGGAGTGATTATACTAACCAGCCTCCATCATGGAGTGATTATACTAACCTGCCTACATCATGGAGTGATTATACTAACCAGCCTCCATCATGGAGTGATTATACTAACCTGCCTACACCGAGTGATTATACTAACCTGCCTACACCTGAGTGATTATACTAACCTGCCTCCATCATGGAGTGATTATACTAACGCCTCCCATGGGTGATTATACTAACCTGCCTCCATCGCAGTGATTATACTAACCAGCCTCCATCATGGAGTGATTATACTAACCAGCCTCCATCATCAAGTGATTATACTAACCAGCCTCCATCATGGAGTGATTATACTAACCAGCCTCACATCATGGAGTGATTATACTAACCAGCCTCCATCATGGAGTGATTATACTAACCTGCCTACACCGAGTGATTATACTAACCAGCCTCCATCATGGAGTGATTATACTAACCAGCCTACATCATGGAGTGATTATACTAACCAGCCTACATCATGGAGTGATTATACTAACCAGCCTCATCATGGAGTGATTATACTAACCTGCCTCCATCATGGGTGATTATACTAACCTGCCTCCACATGAGTGATTATACTAACCAGCCTCCATCATGGAGTGATTATACTAACCAGCCTACATCATGGGTGATTATACTAACCAGCCTCATCATGGAGTGATTATACTAACCTGCCTACATCATGGAGTGATTATACTAACCAGCCTCCATCATGGAGTGATTATACTAACCAGCCTATCATGGAGTGATTATACTAACCAGCCTCCATCATGGAGTGATTATACTAACCAGCCTCCATCATGGTGATTATACTAACCAGCCTCCATCATGGAGTGATTATACTAACCTGCCTCCATCATCGGTGATTATACTAACCTGCCTACATCATGGGTGATTATACTAACCTGCCTACATCATGGAGTGATTATACTAACCTGCCTCATCATCGAGTGATTATACTAACCAGCCTCCATCATGGAGTGATTATAGTAACCTGCCTCCATCATCGAGTGATTATACTAACCAGCCTCCATCATGGAGTGATTATACTAACCAGCCTCCATCATGGAGTGATTATACTAACCAGCCTCCATCATGGAGTGATTATACTAACCTGCCTACATCATGGGTGATTATACTAACCAGCCTCCATCATGGGTGATTATACTAACCAGCCTCCATCATGGAGTGATTATACTAACCTACCTACATCGAGTGATTATACTAACCTGCCTACATCATGGAGTGATTATACTAACCGCCTACATCATGGGTGATTATACTAACCAGCCTACATCATGGGTGATTATACTAACCTGCCTCCATCATGGGTGATTATACTAACCTGCCTACATCATGGAGTGATTATACTAACCAGCCTCCATCATGGAGTGATTATACTAACCTGCCTACATCATGGGTGATTATACTAACCAGCCTACATCATGGGTGATTATACTAACCTGCCTCCTACACCGAGTGATTATACTAACCTGCCTACACCGAGTGATTATACTAACCTGCCTCCATCATCGAGTGATTATACTAACCAGCCTCCATCATGGAGTGATTATACTAACCTGCCTCCATCATCGAGTGATTATACTAACCAGCCTCCATCATGGAGTGATTATACTAACCAGCCTCCATCATCAAGTGATTATACTAACCAGCCTACATCATGGAGTGATTATACTAACCAGCCTCCATCATGGAGTGATTACACTAACCTGCCTACACCGAGTGATTATACTAGCCTGCTTACATCATCAAGTGATTATACTAACCAGCCTCTATCATGGAGTGATTATACTAACCTGCCTACATCATGGAGTGATTATACTAACCAGCCTCCATCATGGAGTGATTATACTAACCTGCCTACACTGAGTGATTATACTAACCTGCCTCCATCATGGAGTGATTATACTAACCAGCCTCCAACATGCAGTGATTATACTAACCAGCCTCCATCATGGAGTGATTATACTAACCAGCCTACATCATGGAGTGATTATACTAACCAGCCTCCATCATGGAGTGATTATACTAACCTGCCTACACCGAGTGATTATACTAACCAGCCTCCATCATGGAGTGATTATACTAACCAGCCTACATCATGGAGTGATTATACTAACCAGCCTCCATCATGGAGTGATTATACTAACCTGCCTAAACCGAGTGATTATACTAACCAGCCTCCATCATGGAGTGATTATACTAACCTGCCTCCATCATCGAGTGATTATACTAACCTGCCTACACTGAGTGATTATACTAACCTGCCTACACCGAGTGATTATACTAACCTACCTCCATCATCGAGTGATTATACTAACCAGCCTCCATCATGGAGTGATTATAGTAACCTGCCTCCATCATCGAGTGATTATACTAACCAGCCTCCATCATGGAGTGATTATACTAACCAGCCTCCATCATGCAGTGATTATACTAACCAGCCTCCATCATGGAGTGATTATACTAACCTGCCTACATCATGGAGTGATTATACTAACCAGCCTCCATCATGGAGTGATTATACTAACCAGCCTCCATCATGGAGTGATTATACTAACCTACCTACACCGAGTGATTATACTAACCTGCCTACATCATCGAGTGATTATACTAACCAGCCTCCATCATGGAGTGATTATACTAACCTGCCTACACCAAGTGATTATACTAACCTGCCTCCATCATCGAGTGATTATACTAACCTGCCTTCATTTAGTGATTATACTAACCTGCCTACATCATCAACTGATAAAATAACCTTCCTACATTGCTAACTGATTAAACTAACAGGTATTTATTTATTTATTTGTCATATGTGAATTTTGGTAACCAGGAGAGGCACACTGAGCCAAGGCTTGTTTCCAGGTGCAACTGGGGGAAAAGTGGACAGGAAACGCAATGAAAAGTATACACAGTAATAATGAGTGGTACAAAATAAAGTAAAAACACAGTACCATTTAACACATTACAAGAGGGAGGAAGAAAGGAAGGAGGGAGGGAGGGAGGGAGGGAAATTATATACAAGTGCCTGCAAAAGTATTCGACCCCTTTGAAAGTTGTTAGATTTGTCTGAATGACAAATGATACATGGAGATTTTGTTCTGTGTAATACTTTATTTAACAAGACTGACCCTCAAAATAATTATTTTAAAGTGACATTGGTTTTATGTTAGAAAATATTTTTAAGAAACATAAATAACTGAAATATGCTGTTTGCATAAGTATTCAACCCCTGTGCTCTGGGCTCAAGTTTACACAGATGAAAACATTGCCCTAACGAGGAACACAATTGACTTACAATTGGCCTCACCTCTGAAATATTAAAGTAGCTCACATTTTCTGGATAAACACCCTCAGTTTAATGACCATTGGTCGACTGTGAATCTGAAGGAAGGTAGAAAATGAAGACTAAAGACCATTCTAAGGAAGTTAGAGATAAAGTAATAGACATGCATAAATTAGGAAAGGGTACAAAATAATATCCAAGTGTTTGGATATCCCAGTGTGCACTGTTGGATCAATAGTGAGGAAGTGGAAGCTGCATCACACCACCCAGGCACTACCTAGACAAGGCCGTCCCTCAAAACTCAGCGTCCGAACAAGAAGGAGACTAGTGAGGGAAGCTACAGAGAAGCCAACAATCACTTTGAAGGAGCTACAGAGTTCAGTGGCTGAGAGTGGAGTGAAGGTGCACCAGTCAACCATATCAAGAGCTCTGCATAATACTGGCCTGTATGGGAGGGTGGCTAGAAAGAAGCCATTACTCCAAAAGAACCATATCAAAGCATGTCTGGAGTTTGCCAGAAAACATGAGAGTGACCCAGCTAAGATGTGGCACAAGGTTTTGTGGTCTGATGAGACCAAGATAGAGATTTTTGGCCAAAATTCAAAGCGCTATGTGTGGCGCAAACCTAACACTGCCCATGCCTCGAGAAACACCATCCCTACAGTGAAGTATGGTGGTGGCGGCATCATGCTGTGGGGATGCGTTTCATCAGCAGGGACTGGGCATCTTGTTAAAATTGAAGGAAGAATGGATGGAGCAAAAATGCAAGGAGATACTGCAAGAGAACCTGCTTCAGTCTGCTGAAAAACTGAAGCTTGGGAGAAACTTCACCTTTCAGCAGGACAATGATCCCAAGCACAAGGCCAAAGCAACACAGGAGTGGTTAAACAACAAAAGGTGAATGTCCTACAGTGGCCAAGTCAAAGTCCAGATCTCAATCCCATCGAGAATCTGTGGCACTGTTTGAAAATTACGGTCCACTAAGTGCCACCCAACCAACCTGAACAACCTGGAATAAATCTGCCAAGAAGAATGGGCAAGAATCACTCCTGAACAGTGTGCAAGGCTGGTAGATACTTACCCCAAAAGACTTATAGCTGTTATTGCAGCAAAAGGTGGCTCTACCAACTACTAATGTGTAGGGGTTGAATACTTCTGCAAGCAGCATTTTCCAGTTTTTAATTTTCTTTAAAAGATCTGCTGATGGATAATTAATTTTGGCTTTGACAATATACTGTTAGAGCATATGAGTTTGCAATAAAAATACTGACTGGAATAATATATGTAAGTCTAATTTGTAATCCAGACAAATCTGATAACTTTCAAGGGGGTTGAATACTTTTGCAAGTCACTTGTATATGCTGAGGTAAAATCCAAGAGGCAGCATAAAAACAGGTATGGTAGGGGCTCATACAGGGAAGGATCCGGGAATGGGGATAACAAGAGCAGGTGGGGTGGGAAGGAGTTTTAACTGTTGCCTGAAGGAGGCAGTGGAGCGGGGGGAGATGGAGAGAGGAGGGGATCAGGTTCCAGAGGAAGGGAAGGCAATAGGAGACTTCCCAATAGAGGAGTGAAGGTGGGGAAGGGAGAAGGTACGAGGATCCCTGGAGTGTAGGGAATATGAGGCAGAGAAAATGGGAGAGAGAAGAGGAGACAGGTAAGAGGGCAGGGTCCCAAACTAGAATTTGGAGATGAAAGGGGAGCAGTGAGACTGGTGACATGAGTGTAGGGGGAAGATGGATTTGGAGGAATAAAGGGAGCACTGGTGAGTACAATGGGGGAGGTTGATGGCAAAGCAACAAAAGGTGTTGCAGAGGGTGTCCAGTCTGGCAAGGAAAGAGGAGGGGTCCGCGCCATAGACTACATCTGCATAGTCGAAAACCAGGAACACCATTTTGGTAACAAGCTCATGGCAGATCTGAGGAGACAAGCAGTCTTTGTTGTGGTACAAGGCACCAAGTTCATGGTGGAGCTTGGGATGGATGACATCAATGTGGGCGGAGATATCAAAGTTACTATGTAGCCAGGTTCACAGTGGAGCTTGGCATGGATGGCATCAATGTGGGCGGAGATATCAAGGTTACTATGTAGCCAAGTTCAGGTGGAGGTTGGCATAGATGGCATCAATGTGGGCAGAGATGTCAAGGTAACTATGTAGCCAAGTTTGGGTGGAGTTTGACATGGATGGCATCAGTGTGGGTGGAGATAGCAAGGTTACTATGTAGCTAAGTTTGGGGTGGAGCTTGGCATGGATGAAATCAATGTGGGCAGAGATATCAAGGTTATTATGGACATGGATGGCATCAATGTGGTCGGAGATATCAAGGTTACTATGTAGCCAGGTTTGGGGTGGAGCTTGGCATGGATGACATCAATGTGGGTGGGGATATCAAGGTTACTATGTAGCCAAGTTTGGGGTGGAGCTTGGCATGGATGGCATCAATGTGGGTGGAGATATCAAGGTTACTATGTAGTCAGGTTTGGGGTGGAGCTTGGCATGGATGGCATCAATGTGGGCGGAGGTATCAAGGTTACTATGTAGCCAGGTTTGGGGTGGAACTTGGCATGGATGGCATCAATGTGGGCGGGGATATCAAGGTTACTATGTAGCCAAGTTTGGGGTGGAGCTTGGCATGGATGGTATCAGTGTGGGTGGGGATATCAAGGTTACTATGTAGCCAAGTTTGGGATGGAGCTTGGCATGGATGACATCAATGTGGACAGAGATATCAAGGTTACTATGTAGCCAAGTTTGGGGTGGAGCTTGGCACAGATGACATCAATGTGGGTGGAGATATCAAGGTTACTATGTAGCCAAGTTTGGGCAGAGCTTGGCATGGATGGCCTCAATGTGGGTGAAGATATCAAGGTTACTATGTAGCCAAGTTTGGGGTGGAGCTTGGCATGGACGGCATCAATGTGGGTGGAGATATCAAGGTTACTATGTAGCCAAGTTTGGGCAGAGCTTGGCATGGATGGCATCAATATGGGCGGAGATATCAAGGTTACTATGTAGCCAAGTTTAGGGTGGAGCTTGGCAGGATGGCATCAATTATGTCGGAGATGTCAAGGTTACTATGTAGCCAAGTTTGGGGTGGAGCTTGGCATGGATGACATCAATGTGGGCGGAGATGTCAAGGTTACTATGTAGCCAAGTTTGGGGTGGAGCTTGGCCTGGATGGCATCAATGTGGATGGAGGTATCAAGGTTACTACGTAGCCAAGTTTGGGGTGGAACTTGGCATGGATGGCATCAATGTGGGCGGAGATGTCAAGGTTACTATGTAGCCAAGTTTGGGGTGGAGCTTGGCCTGGATGGCATCAATGTGGATGGAGGTATCAAGGTTACTACGTAGCCAAGTTTGGGGTGGAACTTGGCATGGATGGCATCAGTGTGGGTGGTGATATCAAGGTTACTATGTAGCCAAGTTTGGTGTGGAGCTTGGCACTGATTGCATCAGTGTGGGCAGAGATGTCAAGGTTTCTATGTAGCCAGGTTTGGAGTGGAGCTTGGCATGGATGGCATCAATGTGGGTGGAGATATCAATGTTACTATGTAGCCAAGTTTGGTGTGGAGCTTGGCACTGATGGCATCAGTGTGGGCAGAGATGTCAAGGTTACTATGTAGCCAAGCTTGGGGTGGAGCTTGGCATGGATGGCATCAATGTGGGCGGAGATATCAAGGTTACTATGTAGCCAAGTTTGGGGCAGAGCTTGGCATGGATGGCATCAATGTGGGCAGATAACTCAAGCTTACTGTCTAGCCACACACCAAGATATTTAAAGGAAGAGAACACTTTGAGGAGGGAGTTTTCCAGAGTGTAGAAGGTGCAGGGACATCCTAGTCAATTTCTGGCTGGTACCAAAGGTCATGGACACTGTTTTTTTAGTGTTGACCCAGAATTGGTTGGAGTTGAACCAGCACATGACACTGTGGAAGTCTTACTGGAGCAAGCCTTCCACCTCTACAGCCATAGGTGCTGTGTTGCATGGGCCCCAGCAATATTTTGTGACGTGGGCTCAGCCCCAGCAATAATCTCTAAAAAGAAGTTTTGGCCTTTGTTTTTTTGTTTTGCTTGCAAGACCTCGGCACGCGCACACCCTCTGTAACCTGCTGCGGGTGGGTGGGCAGCACCCTCGCAATCCCCCAAGTTACCTTTTTATTGGTGAGCTTAGAGGCATTATTTGAAACTGGCACAGTTTCAGTGACCTGGACGCAGGCACAGTGCTGGTCCCCCCCCCCCGGTAGTGATCCCAACTCCAACCCCATTCACTGCCAAATTATTGGTGGGACAGTGTGGCATTTTTTGAAATCGCTGCCAAAATCCCTCTGTGTGCATGCGCCCAAGAATAGAGGGACTCTGAGAAGGCACCCTTGTTGGGCAGCCAGAGGACTTAAATTAAGGCAGTAGACAGAGGGCCGGTGAGGCGACGCACCATTATGTAGACTGGAGGCAGTGCCAGCCAGGAGCAGAAGGAGAAGGAAGAAGCAGAAGAAGGCGGGACACATATCCAGAACCAGGAGGATCAGATCCATCTCAGCGGGCAGAGAGGGCGATGAGTGGGGAGCAACCACTAGACCAAGCCCACCAGCAGCACGAGTCAGCCAAGCACCGGGGAAGTCTCTGGCATGTAGGCAGCCAGCGGATGCTTAACGTGCCCAGTTGGTGGGGTGAGGATGACCATGTGTAGCGCTGGGCTGGCCCAAGGGAGTCAAGTTGGTGTACGACCAAAGGACTGGAGATATAGATAGCTGTGTCGTCTGCATGCACATGAGTATGGGATTGACACAGGCAGAGGAGAGGTCATTCAGGAAAATGGAGATGAGGATGGTATCCAAGATGGAGCCTGTGGGACCCCAGCCTGGATAGGTAGGGGAGGTGACAGGATGCCTCCTAGCTGTACCAACTGTTGATGGCCTGTGAGGTAGGAACAGAACCATTCAACAGAAGGAGCTGAGAGACCAGCAAAGGTCAGATTTTCCAAGAGGAGTGGATGGCCACTGAGTCAAAGGCTTTGGCCAGATAAATGAAAATGGCTGCTGTGATGTGCCTTATATCCATCCCAGTAAGGATGAAGTCAGTGACATGCAGCAGAGAAGGAGACAGTGGAGTGGAGCTTCCGAAAACCAGGCTGGAAAGGTGAGAGGAAGTCAGAGCAATAAAGTATAAAAATGTCTCTTGCAGCTTACCTAGAGAGGGAAAGAGGGAGATAGGATGGAAATTGCCAGGGGAGGAGGGGTCACCCTCTTAATGAAGAGGGAGAACTCTGGCAATCTTCCATAACTGAAGAACACCACAGAGGGAGAAAGAGAGGTTGAGGAGGTGAGTAAGGGGAGAGGCGATGGCAGGAGCTGAACCTGACTTCCGTCACAGAGTGATTAAACTAACCCCATCTGTCTACATCATCAAATGATCAACCTAACCTGCCTATGTCATCAAGTGATTATACTAACCAGCCTACTTCATCACCAGAGTGATTATTCTAACCTGCCTTCATCATCGAGTGATTATATGTGATGATGGTGTTAAACAAGGGACATTTGTTTCTTTCACCACTGTCCTTTTTTTTCCTTCTTTAAAATTTGTATCCCTTTAAGTTTTGTTCTAGTCTGTTGCAACAGCATGTTTTTTCTCTTTTCTCTTCTGTATTTATGTGTTTTTCTCCTTTCCTTTGCCTTATAAAAGTTCTAAATAGAAACGCTTTAGAGAGTTTCATGTCATATCTATATGTCCCTTTAAGTATACAGACTGGCCATCTGTATGCAAAACATGTACATACGAGGTTAAACTCTCTCCTTTGTTTGTTTGTCACTTTCATTGTAAAACACTTCATCCCCCTTCTATTGTCTGTTTAATGCCTGGGTAAACGTTAATTTTGTAAAAATGTATCGAGTTCTTAGGCGATTTGTTTGTTCCCCGTCCTCCTCTCACTGCACTGAGATTCTGTTTTATGCTGTTTTTGGCAATGCAGTGCACGAATAGGAGGACTGAAAAAGGGGAAAACCTGAGATGTTTAGAGCCTCAGGGTAAGGATTTCGGCATCTAGGTCGAATGGTAGCGTTATTGAAATGCTCAAATTGCAGGGGCTCCCTCTCGATGATTCGCACGCTCGAGAGAGCACTTGTAAGTGAGCCCAGCAGCCGCTCGGCTATTTCATTAACCTGTCAGCTTCTCTTAAAACTCCCGGTTGGAGTTTATTCTTGAAATACGTGAACACTCAGAGTTTAGTTAAAGTGTTTACACTAGAAGTACAGGTCCTAGAGATTTATTTCTCTTAAGCAAAAGGAGTTATTATTTTGTTAGTTTTAAGAAAAATGAGGAAATAGAGTAGAAGTTCTTTGAGGATTAAAGACAAAAAAGACCATTTGTGTCCTGAAACAGTGTATGCTTATTCTGTCTCCTCAAAACTTAGCGAAGAAGTTAAAACATGTTCTGTGAAATAGTAATAAAAGGGTATACTTAAGTTGCAGGTTGTAACACTGGGTGGAAGCCATATCTTATAATCCTGCCCTTCCTTATAAAGCCAGCTGGCCCTCTGTTTCCCTGTTTTATACACTAGAAAGGGGGGGAGCTTGAGTTGCATTCCGGTACTAAATCCTTATATTTTGTGTATATTTTTGAATAGCTCTATGTTAATCTCAAATATATCAATGTGATAAAGGACATAGTGAATGTGAAATACAAAAAAAATGGACTGTTTATTTGTGTTTTATGATAAATTATGGAAAATGGGTGGAGCTTCACAAGATCACGTGATTTGTTCCTATAAAAGGAGATCCTTTTCATTTCTTAGAGAGAGCTTGAAGGGACTAGACCTGCTCTGTCCTGCTTAAAGGGGAACACTAGCTGTTTTCTAGTGTATTATCATATTTTGAATTTTGCCTATTATTTATTTTCTCTGTTTATTTTGCCATTCAGTATTCCTGTGTTAGTAAATAAACAATATTTCTTTTGTACTCCATTGGAATCTGGTGTCTTTCTTATACCCACCCCATCACATTATACTAACCTGCTTATATCATCAAGTGATTATACGAACCTGTCTATGTCAACTAATTAAACTAACCTGACTCCATCATCAAGTGAAGATAGAGATACTGGCTGGGGAAAGGTGTAGAACCAGTGCATTCATCCACAGAGGGGTTCTGATTCACACAGACCTCAAGAGTGAAGCTTGAAGCGTCAAGAAACCCCTACCAGCCAACATAGTTCTCCGCTCCAACCCAACTGCTCCCAGTGAATGCCTCCTCACCAAACTCACCCTGGGAACTTGCAAAAAAACTCCACATCGGGTGCTGCTACAATCTCCCTACAGCCAGAACTGATGGTCTAAACAGCTTCCTCTCTGGCCTGGGCTCCATATTCCCACACAGAATCTCATTTCTCTTGGGTGATCTCAATCTAAACTGTCTCAGTTCCCACCAACCTGACTATGCCTCCCTCCTAAAACAATACAACCTGGCCCAAACTATTAAACTTCCCACAAGGCAGAACCCTCACAAGGGCACATAACCACTCCTGGATTGGTTTGTAACTAACCAGTAGGACTGTGTCCTGCAAGTTGGTACCATGGCCAACTCCATTAGCAATCACTCCCCTACGTACCTTCTCTGGTCAGCCATACTTAAATGGTCCCCGCCCAAATACCTGTCTTTCCATAATTTCAGAAGCCCAAGCACCCTCGTCCTTCTCTCTCTGAGGCACGGGCACTGGACTGGTCTGCCATTTTCTCAGAATCAAATGCAACCCAGGCAGCATCCATGCTCACTCAAGCTCTCCTGACTCTACAGGACAAGCATTTTCTAGTCACCACCAGAAGGGTGAGGGTGGCTACTTGCGATGGGTCATGGTCATCCTACAAAGCATCCCCATCCCCTACCCTACGGGATGATTACAGGCATCAGAGGAACCTTTGCAAACACCTGGCCAAAGCTCTCAGACAGACACATTTTCGCAATCTCCAGCAAATTAACCTCTGGGACCCTAAAACAATTCTGGGCATTCATTGGCTCACTATTAACCCCCCCCCCCCCAGAAAGCCTGTCCCACAGCTACACACTATTGCTGGTCTCATTACTGATCCCCAAGAAGTGGCCAAGGTCCTCAATGACAAATTCTCTGATCTCACGATGTACCTGAGCAAACTCCCAAATGACCTGCAAAAAAACCCTGTCCCCCTGCACGTCCCCATGGCATCACCCGCCGGGCCTACCTCTTAACCTCCACCTCCCCCCTTTTTCTTCAAAATACTCTCACACGCTCACATAGCTAAACTCCTAAAGAGCCTCCCAAACCAAGACTCCCCGGAGCAGACAGATTATCCCATCTTCCTTAGACTTATCTCCCCTGCCATTGTCACCCCCTAACGTTCATTTTCAACCTCGCCCTGACCACTTCCTCCATGCCCAATACATGGAAAACTGTAAAGGTCATTCCCATTCATAAAGCTGGGGACTCACAATCCACAGACAACTATCGCCCAATCTCCAGCCTTCCTCACCTAATCAAGCTACTGGAAAAAGCCTTCCACCACCAACTTGCTGACTACATAGGTAAATGTAACCATGTAGCCAACAACACAGCTTCCACAAGAATCACTCCACCACCATTGCCCTTGCACTCCTAACTGACCACATCCTCGCAAACATGAACCGTGGAAATGCATCTGGCACAGTCTTCATTGACCTCTCCAAAGCCATTGACCTGGTCAGTCACTCGCTCCTCCTCTCCAAATTGTATCACCTTGGCTGCTCTCTGGAGGTCACCACCTTGTTCGGAAGCTACCTTACAGGGCACTCCCAATTTGTGTGCATTGGCCAGGCCCACACGCCCACCCTTCCTGTCTCTACTGGGGTCCCCAAAGGCTCTATCCTGGGACCCCTCCTTTTCTCCTTAATCATTAGCTCCCTTCAGTGGATAGTCTCAACTGTCACTCAGTCCTTTACGCCAATGACCTCGTGTTCTTCTCCAGCAGAAAGTCTCCTACCCTCACCTCTGCAACCCTCTCACAAAACTATACCACAGCCTACAACTGGTTCTCTGACAACCTCCTTCTGGTCAATGTCAAAAAAACAAAAACAATGTTGTTCGGATCTAAGTCCTTCCTAATGAAATGCAAAACTAACCCACCCCTAATCATCACGTCCCCAGATGGACATGCCCTAGAGGATGTTAAACATTTCAAATATCTAGGAGTTGTGCTTGACCCCTCCCTTTCCTTTACAGAGCACATAAACTCCCTGGTTCTAAGATTTCAACAAAAACTAGGGGCTGCCTACAGATACCGGCAATACCTCACCCCTGAGGTCCGCCATGCCATCATCCAGGGAAACCTGCTACCTATCCTGGGCTAATGCTCTCCCATCTACTCCAGGACCTCTGCATCCACCATGGCATAACTGTCAGTAGCATACAACAGTGCCTGCCACTTCTCCCTGCTGGCCCCTTTCTCCACACACCACTGCACACTCTACACTACACTGGGGTGGCTCCCACTACAAGCCCACTTTGACCTTGCACTGTACGGTTTTATTGATTCTGCCATCCATACTGGCCAGAAATCCCCTCTTGCTCCCCTTCTCACTATCCAAACCTCGAACCACTGCCTACGCTCCTCCAGTATCCCCTCCCTGAAAATCCCCAGGGTAGCCATGAACATGGACGCTAGAGCCCTGTCTGTGGCGGTCCCCACACAATGGAACAAGCTGCCCACTGAACTGCACACCATAAACATTCACTGCCAGTTCAAGACTTGCCTCAAAGACTGGCTCCTGTTGGCATCCACCTGCCACTGCTTTAAGGACTAGCCCCCCCCCCCATAGGTACCAGGGGTAGGGCCAGATAGGTTCTCTTATTTACTGACACTGTCCCACCATGAGCCTTACTTTGCTTTGTTATTTGTTGTCCCCTCAACTACTGCCACCATGTATTGCCAAATGTAACAACTGTAACCTTTCACTATGTATTACCTGCTCTTGTTATGTTCTTGTTATGCTGATGTTTCTACTCTGTGCCACCTTACGTGGCCCAGGTCATGTCTGAAAATGGTCCCTGGGATCAGTGCACCTACCTGGTTAACAAAGTCAGAAGTAAATAAAAATTGAGAGGTCTGTGTGAATCAGAACCCTGAGGTGGGTGAGCGCACTGGTCTCGACACCTTTCCCCAGTCAGTATTTTTTATAGTGTATGCTGAAACACAGTTGAAGAAAAAAAAAGTTAACTGCTTGAGGGTCGCACTACGGTTCGCTCTAATTTTAAAATCCGTCCTCGCGCTGCTCACTGCTCAGAATGTTATTCTAACCAGGACGTCTGAACAGCGTTCTGAGCGACTTTCTGCTAGGGAAGTACAGCTTTTCAGCAATGCTGAAAATCGAAGGAATACAACATTCCAACATAAACTATAAACTAACTACAAAAGATCCCCAGAGCAAATGCCCTGAGGCATGGGTTATCCTGGAGGATATTGGCCATATAGCCAAGTTTTAAAAGAAACACAATTGCACATACCCCAATAATGCAAAGCATCATGGGAAACTAAAAACTAATCTCACCTGCCTACATCAGAGATTAAACTAACCTGTCTACATCATCATGTGATTATACTAACCTGCCTACATCATCGAGCAATTCTACTAACCCGCCATCATCAAGTGATTGCACTAACCTGCTTGCATTGTGATTATACTAGCAGGAACAGAAGGGGATGATGCAATGCATACTGGTCTGCCCAGCTAGTGATAGCTAGCCTAGGAAGGCCAACCTAAACATCGTACAAGAAGCAGGTAGGCAGCACTTAAGGAAGACAGGATAAACTAGTCACCAAACTTTGCTAGTGCAGCAAAATAACACAGTTTTTTATTAGGGCACCATAATAACAATAACACCATGGAAGCTGAACAAACTGCCCTGGCGCTTCAGCCACTGGGGTCTTTGTCAGGGGGTGTGTGGTTAGTAGAGAAACACATTACCTTTTGAGCTAATTGCACCCTTAACAGGGAAATGTCTACATTCAAGGCTTTGTTTTTTTTTTTAACTTTATTTTTATAAAAAGAGATCCATATACAAAATCATCGGGCAATGCCTATAGTGACCAGTCCATAAAGACATAAACATATTAGGACCGAGGCCCCTTAATCTAAGGAACAAGTGCATCCACTATATTGAGATACCACACTGGAGGGAATAGAAATGTCACACTCTAAAGTACAAAAAACAGATTTTAAGCTGTGTATATAAGTCCAAGAGTGACATGGCAGGATCCTAAATTATTGATTGTCCAGCAATGTCCCTTTTTAAAAAAGAAGGCTTTGACTTTTGAATATTTTAAAGACTTAAAACATCACTGCATAAATGTAGCAAAACAGATACTTCAAATATTTATAGAAAATCACTGATGAACAAAAGTAAATAAAGGCTTGAGGGACGTGCCAAAATAAGATATAATTATCAGTCAAAATCACAATGACCACGCTCAGTATGGTACAGCAGTCCACTAGACAGGAACCAAAATACATGATGATAGCTTATCAAACTTTACAGATGGCACATTTTGACATCCTGGTTGAAAGAGAGAGAGGATGTGCTGACTGAATACAAGAGCCTCAGTTTAAGGTGAAAAAAAGGGGCTGGGGGCTACTGTATGATGTAGTTTATGTCCCTGTTCTACTCTTCTGCCGTTGGCACAATGTATCCATATTCTACTTTAGAACTCTGTGCCTGAGAGGTGTATAAACTACATCACACAGTTCTAAAATGGCGCCTACCACCAGACTGTGAAGCAGAAACACCAACTGAGGTTACTAAAATGCCCGCATAGAAAGAACAATAATATAATCTTAGCCATCACTTGAAAAACAGCGTCCACTGATAAAAATAACGTACACAGAGTCAGTGCAGTTCTCCTTTAAACTATCCTGCTTACATTGTCTAGTGATTATACTAACCTGTCTACATTATTGAAGGAATATTCTAACCTACCTACGTTATCAAGTGATTATAGCCTGCTATTAACCTGCCTACATCGTCTAGTGATTATACTAACCTGTCTACATTACTGAAGGAATATTCTAACCTGCCTACGTTATTGAGTGATTATAACCTGCTATTAACCTTCTTACATTTTATTTATTTATTTATTTAGCTTTTGTTTACCGGGTAAGTACACTAGACAAGTAGTATGCCTATTTTCAGGAACAACCCGGGACAGCACAAAACATACAGTATACATACATGGCAACATTGGAGAAACAGCATGATACAGTAAAAAACAGCTATAACAACGCTTGTATAAGGGCAGAGATACTGCCACACATAGTACAAATTGTTACAGGACATAGATAGACATTAGAATCACTGAATACATATTTCATAGACCATCATGGACTCAAGAGTGGACAATAGTGGACTGCAGAGTATTACATTACAGAGACTAGGAGCAGTCACATCTTGTCGTTTGTTTTAGGTGGGACCACAGGGAGGAGCGAAAGGTCCCATGGGAAGGGACAGAGCGAACAGAGTCCGGAATGGAGTTCCAGAGCCTAGGCACAAAAGCGGCAAAGTCAAGATCCCCTTAAGGGTCTGAGTGGGGAACTTTAAGCAACTCACAAGGGTCTGTGCCCTGAGCTGGTAGGGGATGCATGCTCCAGTTTTGGGAGGAGATGCGCCAGTCCCACGTGGGATGCTCGTGGCAAGCACTTTCTCAGGAAGTTTCCTACACCAAGGATCAGGAATTCCGCAGGGGAGCCAGTTGAGTTTGTCATAGAGCTCACATCGTGGGGTGAGTTTGGAGCAGCAAGTGCAAACCGACAGATATCATAATATGCCGTGTTCCACCGATTAAGATGGATTTGAGGTGACCTGGCAAATAGGTGGTATCCATAACTAAGGAAGGGGAGAAGCACTCCCCTCGCAAATGCCAGCCTCACTCCCGGAGTCAGGTTGTATTTAGCCCTATAGGCAAGGCCAAGCTTACACCTGGTGGCTCTGCAGATGTTTTAGATATGGCTTCCCATGTCAAGTTGTGGGTCAAGGGTGACCCCAAGATATTTAATTGAGCTCACTGTTGGCAACAGGGGGCCTCCATCACAAGCTATTTTGAGCATAGCTGATGGGGCTTTTAACTTGGCCGTGGAACCAAAGAGCATGGCCTGAGTTTTGTTAGGATTCAATACCAGTCTATGGTTGGTAATCCAGGCCATCAAGTGATTAAACTAACCTGATTACGTCATCATTAAAGTGATCATACTAAACTGCATAGATTGACTTATTATACTAATCTGCCTACATACCAAGTGATTATACTAATCTGCCTACATACGAACACACAAAGAAGCCAGCAGAAGAAGGCCATTTGGTCTATCAAGTCTGCTTGTATTGCAGGGTCTGCAGCTAAGAAGGCCATTTGGTCTATCAAGTCTGCTTGTATTGCAGGGTCTGCAGCTTGAGCTAATGTCCCTATCCACCCTCCCATCCTCCCTACCCATGATCTTTACTTTCCCCCTATGCCTAGCCCAAACTCTCTTAAAGCTGCCCACTGTCTTCAATGAGATGACCTCTTCCGGCAGCGCATTCCAAGTGTCTGTCACCCTCTTTGTGAAGAAGTGTTTCCTGACCTCCCTCCTAAATATCCCACCCTCCAGCTTAAGACTGTGCCCACTAGTATTATGGTTGCCACTCAGCTTAAAGAGACTCTCTTTATCAACCTTATTTATCCCTTTCAAGTACTTGAAGGTCCCAATCATGTCCCCTCTCTCTCTCTCCTGTCTTCCAGGGAGTACATGCTCAGTGCCCTCAACCTCTCCTCGTGTGCCTTACCCTGCTACATCATCAAGTGATTATATTAACTTGCCTACCTCATCAACTAATTTAAAGAGCTAATGGAGCCAAAACAAGCAGATAGGAAAATGATGCAAATTTCAAGAATTAATCAGTTGTAACTTTTTTATTTCAGAAGTATTTTACTTTTTCCTTTTGCTCATTAGAAAGTCTTCTATGTGATAATATTGTGCTAGATGTGTGGAACAGCTCTGGGCCTGGCAGCTGACATATCTGTCTCTATCCTCCCCCCCCCCCAACACATCATCAGCATTGTGATCTCACTGACAGTGACATCACAGGTGGCTGACCTGGCAGTCACTGAGTGGCTGTTCCTAAGCAGCAGTGATGTCACAATGTTGATGTAGTTGGGGGAGGAAAAGAGATAGATATGCCAGCTGCCAAGCAGAGTGCTGTCCCACACATCTCACCTATTAACTTCAGGTAAACAATCTTCTAATTATCCTCAGATATAAAAGGTAATGGTTGACTGCTTTTAAAAACTAATATTAGTTGTAGGCAGTATAGTACATTAACTCTTTAACTAACCTGACTTTCTCATCAAGTAATTAAAGTAACTTCAACTGCCTACCTCCTCAAGTGATTAAACAGACCTTACCTACCTACATCATCAAGGGATTAAACTAACCTTCCTACATCGTCAACTGATTATACTAACCTAACTACATCATCGAGTGATTATACTAACCTGCCCATGTCATCAACTGATTGAACTACCCTGCCTTAATCATCAAGGGATTAAACTAACCTTCCTACATCATCAAGTGATTATACTAACCTGCCTACATCTTTAAGTGATTAAACTAACATGCCTAGGTCATCAACTGATTGAACTACCCTGCCTTAATCATCAAGTGATTAAATTAACCTGCCTAGGTCATCAAGTGATTATACTAACCTGCCTGCGTCAGTGCGCTGACTGAGTAATGTAGTGACAGAAGTACTGCTTGCTATCCAGACAACCCGGTTCGCACTCCGAGTCGCAAATTAATCACTGTCACATGGGACAAGAGGCACTGTGGGGAAAAGAAGGATAATAAAAAGGTCAAGCATGGAGATCCTCAGGGGCCATAAAACAAACAGTCAAATTTAGAAAAAAATCCTAACAGCAAACAACACACACAAATCAAAACAATCTGTACAGCACATTTTTTGTATATTTTGACTGTAGTCCCCCTTTAACCTGTGTAGCCACAGACTGTGATGTCATAAGCAGAGGATTCTGACTTAATAGCAGGAATATGCAACACTAATAGATGAAATCTAAGGAGAAAGATCATGTTTTAATGAAAGTGTCTTCAATGATAAAAAAAGAAAGATCCTAAAATTAAAATTTGGGGGTAATTTTGTGTGACTGAGTTTACTGCTGGTGCCAGCTATGAATTTTCTGCAGAAAATTTGTGATTTGATAAGCCAGTAGCTTCACTGATTTTGAGACATGGTCTCTTTTGTTTTTAAGTTAATCATTAATTCTCTCTCTCTCACCAATCTGAAGTCTTTTTGCTTGGCAGACTTCCTCACTCCACACCATCACCCAACTTCACTCCGGCTTTCTCCCTCACCTTCATCCTCCATTGCTAACCTTCCCCATGGAAATGTCACTGGGGGGGACAAAGCCTACCTTCGAAGTCTGAAGTTTGGTGGAGAAAATGCCACAGCAGTGGTGCGGGGACCTTTATGCTGCCAGGTCAGGATGTTTTTCCATATTCTGGTGTTCCCCTGCTCTCAAGAAATGAACAACTAGGGTGCACGTACGCATGCACACAGAGGTGGACTGATGACCGACACAAGCCAGCACCCCCTCACCTGATATACATAGCACAGGAGCAGCTTCAAACAGCCTCCCACCCCACAGAAGGAAACCATCGGGGGGCACATGCCATCTCCCTCTGGCTGTACTTTGACGATCACGGCTCGTTCTTGAACCCAGGTCTTCAGCACTGTGGGTGGTGATGGCACTGCTGCTGCTGTACCGATAGGCTGGCCTATAGTCATGGTATCATGGTGTTTTGATTTGTGTGTGTGTTGTTTGCTGTTAGGATTCTTTTTTCTAAATTTGACTGTTTGTTTTATGGCCCTTGGGGATCTCCATGCTTGACGATAGTAACTCCCCTACAAATGGGGGTTCCTGAAAAGTCTTCTTCGAACTTGTCTAAATGCTCACTGCCAGGCTGGTGTCCTGCATCTTAGCAGTTTAAATGTGATTGCCAGAGAGTGTCTGTATAGCCTCTGTGTACTGTCTCTTTAAGAGCTGCCTGGATTGCTATCATAAGTAATCTGAGAGGGCTCTCTATTGAAAGATGTAACTATTTGCTGAAAATCATTTAGAGTGATAATGATAATGTAGTTTGTCTAACCTGCCTTCTTTGCAGCAAGGACTGTTTTGTTTATCTTCACTATCTTGGTCCTGGACTGCAAATTGGACCAATCACTACTGGTGGGACCTAAAATGGAGCCAGACTACAGGAGCTGTCTGGAGTCAAAATCTGTAGGAATTGTAGTTCTGGGCTTTTGGCACCTGAAGGGGGAGCCTTTGTTGTGACTGACAGGAGGATCAGCCAACCAAACCTTTTGGATCTTGTGGAATTTCTCAGGCTGCTGCAGCTAGTTTCAGTTTTGAGCTGAGAAGTGAAGAAGTAACAGCTCAAAGTGATTTTGAGCAGCAGTTCTGTGTAGTTTTGCATGGGAGAAGTGTGAAAGGGCTGAGTTTTGGTCTGCCTGTCTGCCTGCTGTCTCTGAGAGGGAAAATAGAGTTTATTCAGACTGAATCCAAGTTGTGAGGACTATTTAAGCCACTGGACTGTGACCAGGCTTTAACCTGAAGAAGACCAAAGATTTGCTGAATGTGATCGGCCTGTCAAGATTTCCAGCTGCTTTTGAATCCCCAGTTTGTGCAGAGACTTTGCGATTGTGACCAGAGAGCGGTTTGCCTGGTACAGTAGAATTTCCTTACATGTAAATGTGCTGTGTATTGAAAGTGGGTCGTGATTTGGTTCCCCACTGTGTGAACTGTGTTCTGCTTGCTGATACCGTAGAATCCTTTACATGTAAATGTGCTGTGTATTGAAAGTGGGTCGTGATTTGGTTACCCACTGTGTGAACTGTGTTTTGCTTGCTGGAAGCTTTATTCAGCCTAACTGGACTGAATCCGCGTTCATCTCCCTTTGGCCTGGGCCATGTCATGCTGGCCCTGCCAGACTACCCCACTGCACAGAGAAAGCCACCAATGAGAGACCTGCCTGGGGATCAGCCCCCTGCTCCACGCTTGAACAGGAATGACGCCTCGGCGAATCGTGTGGGCCCTACTTCTCCTGGCACTCCAGATTAACTACCTGCTGTCTCAATTTTCATCCAGCCTGTGTCCAGTCTTGGGTATCGTGAGTAATCATCAGGGTAGCTCCCTGCAACAACAGCCTAATCTAAAAGTGTGTCATCTGATTGTCTTGTTGTTTTCTTTTCACGAACTGAGCCCTGCCCCTCTGGCTACGGATTACAAATAGTGTGTGTTGTGCATGTTGTTTTCTTCCACCACAGGGCCCCAACCAGCTGCAATGTTCCTGGCTAGCCCACCATTCACCAACTGGGTACCCAGAGTGTGTGACTGTTTATGGACCCTGAAGTACATGCATAACTGTTTGATTAATAGAGCCTTTAAGTAAATTAACCTGATTACGCCCCTCCCTTGTTCAAGTCCCTTAAATAAATCAGATCTAACTCTTTTTTGCATTTACCCTGACTGTGGTTCCAGTTTGTGCAAGAGTACTGTACTGCTGTTATTTGCTGTGTATAACCTTGTTTTACAGGGGGTCCCCAGGGCCGGGCAGGAGGAAAACCCTGGTGGTAAGTGCAAACAGTGTGGGTACTTGTGTGGTGTATCAGGGGTATTGTGAGAGTGATTATTGTGTATTGTTACAGCCACTAGTAAGGAAAGAGGGGGGTTACAGTGTCCCGGAGGGCTGTGCCCAGGTTAGTCTGGCCACTACCAACCCTGACCTCTGGGTGGAGGTACCCATTTCAGAACTCAGGCCCCTTAACCTGCTACTAGCCAAGCAGGCAGGGGTAGTAGCCCTTGGGATAGCTCCACCTAGGGGTTACACAATGATCCTTTGTAAATGAGCTTTTTGCTCAAAGGTTGTAATTCTGGTTACTACTAAATAAATAAAATATCTTTGTTTTAAAAATGTATGTTTTGTTTCTATTTTATCTTTACGTAAATTGTTCAGCTGGGTACTAACTCCCTCCGAGACATGCAGGAATTCTGCACATACATTTGCTTAACTTTATGTTACAGGTAAACGGTGTCCCTGAGATGTTTCTTGGCTAATCAGGCGTGTCATCTCGCGATATCTTTGTATTCAAGAACTGCAGAGTGAAGCTGAGCCATTGTGGAATGTAAAATTGTCTTGTGATGTCACTCTTGGCTAGCCAATGCCATCTCAGGAACACCATATAAGCTTTATTAAGCATTCGTCTGACAGAAAGCCCTGTTGTATTGCTCACCGGTATCTAAAGTCAAAAAGGTGGGTGTCACTCGGGGCACAATAATGAAGAAAACTGCACAATACAGGATAAATGAATGCAAGTTGTCAATTTATTGTAGACCAACAGCAGTACAAAATGTCCACTAGCCAGGGTGGCTAGTGGAAGTTTTGTACTGGCAACTTGCATTCATTTATCCTGTACTGTGCAGCTTTCTTCATTATTGTGACCTGAGTGACACCCATCTTTTGACTTTTGTTATTTCTGTTACGAGCTGGCTGCTCGTTCGGGTGAGCACCGAGTCCGTTCTTCTGTCGTAGCTATTTCTTTTGTCTTGTGTCTCACCAGTATCAGCAGTAATTGGCATCATCGGAGAAAAATGCCGCAGCAATTTAAACAAATTCTGGTCAGAGCCGATATGGCTGTGGAGAGATTTTGGAATGCATTTAACCATTATTTCTATTGAATTTGCACAATGCAGATCTTTGGAGAGGCAGTTTCAATGTGGTCTTCCTTTTACACATTTTAACAATGTTTTTTTCCTAGAATATGCCTGCTGATTGCTATATATTTACCCTGGATAGTTCACAGAAGAAATGGCATCTTATTTTCAGTGGGGCTGTACATCTACACAATATTACACTGTATTGTGTAAAATCAGAACGCACTAACATAGAAACATAGAATTTGACGGCAAATAAGGACCGCTTGGCCCACCCAGTCTGCCCATTTCCCTACCTGATGGATAAGCTACAGATCCTAGTTAACCAGCAGCCTACTTCTTCCTACCCCCACCCCCTAGAATTGCCTTATGACTGTCCCATGCATGCTTGAATTCCACCACTGTTTTTGACTCCACAACCTCCTCTGGAAGGCTGTTCCATACATCCACAACCCTCTCTGTGAAAAAATACTTCCTTAAATTACCTCTGAGCCGCCCCTTCTATCTTCAAATTGTGCCCCCTTGTTCTTGCACACCTCTTTTTTTGAAAGATGCTACCCTCTTGGACTTTGTTGATTCCCTTGAGGTACTTGAAAGTTTCTATCATGTCCCCTCTCTCCCTCCTTTCCTCGAGGCTATACATATTAAGCTCCTTAAGTCTCTCTTCATATGCCTTCCGGTGCAGACCCTGCACCATTTTAGTTGCCCTCCTCTGGACAGCTTCCACCTGTCTATGTCTTTGCGGAGACTGGGTCTCCAGAACTGCATGCAGTACTCCAGATGTGGTCTCTCCAGCTGTCTGTACAGAGGGATAATAACTTCTTGTTTTCTACTGGTGATGCCTCTCCCTATGCATCCCAGTATCCCCCCAGCCATCCTTGCTGCCCTCTCACATTGCTTGCCCACCTTTAGGTCATCTGATAGTGACTACCCCAGGTCACTTTCCATTTTGCTGTTGTTAGTATCTCACCCCAATTGTGTACTCTTCCCTGGGTTTTGTTTCCAGGTGCATTACCTTGCACTTCTTAGCATTGAATCTAAGCTGCCATACATTTGACCATTCCTCTAACTCAAGTCCCTTCTCATCCTTTCCACCCCATCTTGTGCATCAACTCTGTTGTAGATCTTTGTGTCATCTCGCAAGAGACATACTTTTCCTTCCAGTCCCTCTGCAATGTCGCTTATAAAGACATGGAAGAGGACCGGTCCTAATACTGAACCCTGTGGTACCCCACTGCTAACCCCCCTTTCTTCAGAGTGGACTCCATTTACTATTACTCTCTGTGTCCTATTCTCCAGCCAATTCTTTACCCAGGCTGTCATCTTGGGACCCACTCCCAGGCTGGCTAACTTGTATATTAATCTTTTGTTTGGGACTGTGTCAAATGCCTTGCTAAAGTCTAGGTAGGCCATGTCCATAAAAACAATACTTTACATCTGGGGGGGATATATTAAGTGCCAGATCGATGCATGAGCAGAAAGATGCGTTGCACAAAGAGGGTGCGCTAGTCGGCACTGATACAACATTCAAAGATAATGCGCCACCGGTACAGGGTGTGCATACAGTGAAACCCACCAGGATGAAGTGCAGCACTGCAGAATTCTGCAGTAGAGTTACTGCAGCAAACAATGCAATTTCAAAGGGAGTCGATCCCTTTTGTCATGCAGTAAACTTGTGACACTACGCTTCATCCTGGTGGGCTTCTTCGTTCCTGTTGAAAATGTGACCCTGGACAGGAGTCGCTGTTTAGGCGGCCGCCAAGTCAGGTGCATCCAGGCTAACCCCGACTGAATACCTTCAAGGGGGAATGTGTGGCACATACCAGTATGCACCGCAGCCCCCATGGGCGATATTCAGCCCAGGAATGCAAATGAACTACTTGAGCATGCAGGGTGCAAAGGGGCCTTATGCATGCTCATTACCAGTCCATTTGCATGTTGGCATGGGGATGAATGCACCAAAGCAACTCTTGCCCCCAAGCCCCGACCCCGATTGCTCCAGTGTGGGACATGCCCTGAAGTGTCTGGTGGTATAGTGGCACCCCCCCACCCGTTCCACCAGCCCTGATCATACCAGAGTCCAGGCTGTATTGGTTCCATATTGTAGGGATCCCAATGCCATCCCTAATTGCACCTGAATACACCCACAGTCCATAGTGTAGTGGCCCCCACTCCCCCTCAACGGTGCACAGACAGCCCCCTCCATGCCCCCCCAGCCCATCTCATTGCGACGACTGGCTCTGTAATGGGATTGTACCACTCTACTGGTGGGTGGCAGAGCACTCGCAGTAGGATGCTGGAATGTGTTATACATAGGCACCAGTTGTGTGTGGATGATAACACCCAGTGGCCATATTCCTCAGGCACACTGGGACAGCCTGAATACAGTGCAAAAATGTGTAAATGAACATCCCTGTGACAATGAGATGTAGCATTTTCCCTGCCCTATCCAGGATACAAAATATAGGATAAGAAATATTCAGTGCTCTCAGATCCAAATAACCGTTACTCTGCAAGAAGCCTTCGTTTTCCCTGTGTTTTCCCACAAAGGCAGACTCAAACCCCGGTATAAATCATCCCTGTAAATTTTTCCATAAGCCACTGGTTCTTTATGACTTTGTTCTTTATTGATTATTTCAGCAGCCTTTAAGAGCTTTGATTTGCTGCTCAGTATTAATATTATATGACACGATGACCTTGGAATGATTTGGATTTATATGCTATGCATAAGGCATAATGGGGGACTACATGAAATAACAAATGTCAAGCTCATTATTTTATGAACTATACTCACAATTAGTAATCACAAGTCAGACAATCTTTCAAAAGATACTAGTAATGCCTGTAAACAAATTTATTGCAAATAGAGACATTTCCATATATATATATATATATATATATATATATATATATATATATATATGAAAATATATATGTACGTATACACACAAATGCTATTTTTGCATCTTATAGTTGTTAGTTTTCAGACAAATTCTCATAGACTTTTTTCTGTCCACCTGATGGAATCTTGAATGAGTTAATTAAATGTTATTATTTTATCAAGGCCCTGATCCAGCAACTCAGTAAATACACACTCAGTATATCATATTATAAAATGACAAAAAAAGTCTTCTGTTTGCAATTGTTTGGTCAGGAATTTTATAAATGGTATAAGTTCTTTTGTCACATCTATGTTGGTCCAATAAAAGATATCAAATCATTTGCTTCCTTATCACTCATGGTCTGTCAGTAGTTAATTCATTAGATGAGGTCTCCCTTGCCAAGAGTTTGACTATTTCTGCACCCTTCCCTCAAACACACACACGCTCTCTTTCTATAAGAGATCTCAGTAGCTCTTATCTGTTATGTTTGGGAAGCAGGCCGCAGCCCTATCTGTCAAAAAGAAATTTATGTATTTAGCCTGGGTAGTTCACTGAAGACCTAGCATTTTATCAGATAGGTCTGAAGAGGTCAAAAACAGTGTAAATCTTTACAAAAATTTGCTGGGAAAGGGTAACATTTATGAGGTATGAATCTTTCTTGAAATATATTCATCCCCAACTGAATTAGTAGCAAAAAATGTTTAAATGCTAATCATTTAAATGTGCAAGCTATTGCATTTCAAAGGGGGTAAACAAATCTCCAGTTTAATAGACAACCAATATTTAACAAGCTGTTTCAGTTTCCTAATAGCCATCAGATAAGCAGCTTGGAGTTATGTCTCCAACATTCTAAACAGAAAGAAGGGATTCTTTTTAGTTGCCATAGTGATTTGTAGATGTGGAAGAATACATTGAAATGTCCAAAAAATGAGTTCCACGAAACTCCATTTTCAAGCTACAGATAGCAGAATGGCTGTAGGCTCTGCCCACAGCCATAAAAAAAATGAGCAGCACAAGCTCCTTAACTCAAAGTACCCTATATTTACACTGTAATACACTTTGAGCCTGCTTTTCCTGGTGTTTTCAAAACCTTATTCTTCACGTCTCAGAATGCAGAACCTGCTGATCTTAGTATTTCAGAACTTGAAGAGCAAGATTGCTCCCCACACCAGTTACAGCAACACTCACCAGTAGTGCTGTGGGAGCACAAAATGAGTGGTCATGGCAGCAGAAAGCATTGCAGCATAGTGCACCGATTCAGAATCAGACGTTTGAACCTTTGCAACACATTCTCATCACAACCTACCATCAACATGTAGTTCATTTTTCCAAAACAACTGTACCAATGTTGAAAAACAGTCAAACTGTATTATAAAAAAATAACATAACCCTCATTTGTTGAGAACTCAACAAATTCTCAATGCCTTGATTGTGTTTGGTGACATCAGGAAATATCGTCAACCTAACTCAGCACTGAGAATCTGCTCGTTCTCGATGAAGGGGGATTAATTACTGTATATGCAAACTACCCCTCCCAGAATTCCTTGACACTGCCAAGACATTTTTAACTTTAGCATGACCTCCCCATTGAAATGTTATTGGCTGATACAACCGTCAGTCCGAGTGGACTTGCTGTTCAGTTGGCTGTCTGCGCTATCACCCCTTCTCCCACTGCCCAGCATTTTTTTATATATGTCATTTTTATGTTTTTTTTTCCCTTTTTTGCACCCCAGACCTGGGTCACCGGCAATCACGTGCATGCGCGTGTGTGGAGGAGCACGCACACGCCGGGTACTGACTCGGCCCCTTTGGCCCCACCCCTGACATTCACCGTCACCCCTCTCACCTACACATCCCTCCAGACCTCCACACGGTGGTAGTGTAACTACGGGGGGAGCGGACAACCACCCCTAGGAGGGGAGAGCTGCCTATGGCAGCTCAATCCCTCTCCGACTCCCCCCCCGTGCTGGCTCCCCAGCGACCTGAGGTCATTCCCAAACCCAGGCCACCAGCATAGCACGAGGTAAGGGGTCCAGTGCCTCAGCCTTCAGTTCTACCAGGCTGGCCTCACTGCCCAGCATTTTAACTAGAAAGTACCAGCCAAACGGACAACAAAGAATTTATTACAATGTTTGATAAACAATCTTTATTTTCTTTTTTTTTTTATTTCCCTTTATTTAGTGCTAGCTTCATGGCCAGTCACTTATATTTTTTATTTATTGAAAAGTTTCACCAGGAAAGGCACACTGAACAATCAAGTTGCTCATCTCCCGGTGCATCCTGAGGAGAGGGTAGTGGAATAACAATCAAACAAGTACAATTTCGACAAGGATACATTAATACATCACAAAGAAATTATACAATGTGTATAAAACAGAAGAAGTGCTTTCAACAGGTACGAAATATGACAATGCATACAAGGTGTGTCAAAGTAGTGCAACAATGAAATAATGAGGGAACCATAATAAGCGCTTGCTACATAAATTAAATAAAATTTAATCCAGTGTAGGAGAACAAGAGCAGGTAGTTTTGCTGGGCCACTGTGTGGTGCAATTTGAAAACAA
Source organism: Neoceratodus forsteri (assembly GCA_016271365.2). Taxonomy (NCBI): domain Eukaryota; kingdom Metazoa; phylum Chordata; order Ceratodontiformes; family Ceratodontidae; genus Neoceratodus; species Neoceratodus forsteri. The sequence continues at coordinate 1,063,229,721 of CM028134.1, read as the reverse complement.
AAATATTAAGTAAAACACCTTGGGATGCAGGGATAGCAACTGGAACAGCTAGGTGACGGCAGAACATGAGGATAGGGAGAAAGACAGACGGGCAGACTAACTTAGCAGGGTAAGGTAGCTACCTAAGAGAACATCTGATATCCCATTTTACAGGAAGAAGTGAGTGTTAGAACTGTGCTTTTACACAGGACTTGTAATTTTTATGTGACGCCAAAAGTATTATTGTTCCTGCTGACTGACTTGCACGCATTTAAGTAATGCTTCCAGATAGAGTGCTTTTTGGTTCTGACTCATTTGTACTGCATTTGCTTTGCAATGAGTCCCACTTCTGTTTCAGAAAAAAATAGGATTAAGAATGCAGCTGGAGGTCGAGGCTACAGTGCGTGAAGACCTCTTTGCTGTGTGTGACAAGGCAGCAGGTAAAGCAAATACGATGCTGGGATGCGTAGGCAGAGGCATCACCAGCAGGAAAAGGGAGGTCATAATTCCACTATAAAAGACACTAGTGAGGCCCCACCTGCAGTACAGTGTACAGTTTTGGAGACCTTACCTACATAAGGACATAGGGTAGAGAAGGTTCAGAGGAGGGCAACAAAGATGGTACAGGGATTGCATCACAAGTCTTATGAGGACAGGTTGAAGGACTTGTATATGTACTCCCTGAAGGAGAGGAGGGAGAGAGGGGATATGATAGAGACATACAAGTACCTTACAGGGAGAAATATGGTGCAGGAATACACTATTTTCCAGCAAAAAAGATGTTCCAAGACTAGAGGGCATGAGATAAAGTTGGAGGGAGGGCGATTAAGAGGAAACATGAGGAAGAATTTCTTCATAGAAAGGGTGGTGGACAAGCGGAACATCCTACCAGAAGAAGTGGTGGGGGCTGAAACAATCACGGGATTTAAGAATGCATGGCATAGACATAAGGGAATTCTGGAGGTTAGGGGTAAGGGGCAACAGACTTCTAGAAAAAAGTAAAGGGAACTTACAAGCTCAAATAGGCAGACTGGGTGGCCATAGGCCCTTATCTGCCAACAGTGTCTGTATATCTATGTATAAGATGTTTTCATATGCTGCAGCCCTGTACATTCACTTCCACAGACCTAGAAAAAGAAATGTTTTATAATCCTGCTGTAGTAGTTCTAATTTAGTTTCTTTATTCTTCCCCAGTTCTTATTTTAATTTTTCTTTGTATTCTCTCCTACTTATAGTTTCAAAAATCATAGAAACATAGACTTTAATGGCAGATAAGGACCACTTGGCCCACCCAGTGTGCCTATTTCCTTACCTAATGGATAAGCTGCAGATCCTAGTTAACCAACAGTCTACTTCTTCCTACCCCCCCACTAGAATTGCTTTATGTCTGTCCCATGCATTCTTAAATTCCCCCACTGTTTTTGACCTCACAACCTCCTCAGGAAGGCCGTTCCATGCATCCACCACCCTCTCTGTGAAAAAATACTTCCTCACACTGCCCCTGAGCCGTTTCTCCTCTGTCTTCAAATTGTGTCCCCTTGTTCTTGCACATCTCTTTTTCTGAAGGATGCTACCTTCTTGGACTTTGTCGATTCCCTTGAGGTACTTGAAAGTTTTTATCACATCCCCCCTCCTCCCTTCTTTCCTTGAGGGTATATATATTAAGCTCTTTTAGTCTCTCTTCATATGGCTTCTGGTGCAGACCCTGCACCATTTTAGTTGCCCTCCTCTAGGCTGCCTCCATCCTGTCTATGTCCTTGCGGAGATGGGGTCTCCAGAATTGCACACAGTATTCCAGATGGGTTCTTATCAACTGTCTGTACAGAGGGATAACAACTTCCTGTTTTCTTTTTTTTCTATCATCTTTTATCCCCTCCTGGGAGCCTGGCAGGCAGTTCCGGACCCTCCCTCAGAGGGGACTCAGTCCCCAGCCCTACCATTCCCAATCTGACACCCCCTCTTGGGTCCCCCCCCGTTACAGGGCTGAGGTGAAGGGGGTGCCGGCTTTCCCCCACCGCCGGACAGAAATCCAAATATCAGGGAGTCGGAATGGGCACTGGTATGACCATCACAGAGCCTGTCAGCTCCATTTTCCTCCCGCCCCCCTCCCTACTGACATAATATGTTGGCAACATGCCTCCCGACTTGCATGTCCCTCCAGCCATCACTAGACGGTGATCAACGAGAGGGATGGCAACCCTTCCCTCCCTGAGAGAGGAGAGCAGTCCTCCAGATGCTCAATCCTCTCTCTCCCTTGCCGACCCTCAGCAGCAAGGGCTCATTTCCAAACCCAGGTTGCTGGAGTGGTGCGAGGTGTGGCATCCAGTAATTCAACCCTCAGCACCACCGGGCCGGCAAACTTCCTGTTTTCTACCGGTGATGCCTCTCCCCATGCATCCCAGTATCCCCCCAGGCATCCTTACTGCATTCTCACATTGCTTGTCCACCTTTGGGTCATCTGATACGACTACCCCCAGGTCCCTTTCCATTTTTTGTTGTTGTTAATACCTCCCCAACCCCACTGTGTACTCTCCCCTTGTTTTTTTGTTTCCCAGGTGCATTACTTTGCACTTTTTTACATTGAATCTAAGATACCATACTTTTGACCATTCCTCCAACCTTGCCAAGTCCCTTCTCATCCTTTCTACCCCCCTTGTGTATCAACTCTGTTGCAGATCTTTGTTTTGTCTGCAAAGAGGCATAATTATTTATTTATTTATTTGCTTTTGTTAACCAGGTAAGCACACTAGACAGCCAAATGCCTATTTTCAGGTGCGACCTGGGAGGATACAAGGTACAAACAAAGCATCAAGCATAGTCAAGGTAATATACAGGATCATCCAGCATGGCAAGTGGATAGGTAGATAACAGTATGTGGGATTACAGGCATAACAAGTAGATAGGTAGATAACAGCATGTGGGATTACAGGCATAACAAGTAGATAGGTAGATAACAGTATGTGGAATTACAGGCACAACAAGTAGATAGGTAGATAACAGTATGTGGTATTACAGGCATAACAAGTAGATAGGTAGATAACAGTATGTGGGATTACAGGCATAACAAGTAGATAGGTAGATACCAGCATGTGGGATTACAGGCATAACAAGTAGATAGGTAGATACCAGCATGTGGGATTACAGGCACAACAAGTAGATAGGTAGATAACAGTATGTGGGATTACAGGCATAACAAGTAGATAGGTAGATACCAGCATGTGGGATTACAGGCACAACAAGTAGATAGGTAGATACCAGCATGTGGGATTACAGGCACAACAAGTAGATAGGTAGATAACAGTATGTGGGATTACAGGCACAACAAGTAGATAGGTAGATACCAGCATGTGGGATTACAGGCATAACAAGTAGATAGGTAGATACCAGCATGTGGGATTACAGGCACAACAAGTAGATAGGTAGATAACAGTATGTGGGATTATAGGCATAACAAGTAGATAGTTAGATACCAGCATGTGGGATTATAAGCATAACAGGTTGTTAGGAAGACAGCAACAAGATACATAACATATTGCCAGGTAGAACAAACAGCAAAATACAGACAATGTCAACAAAGCTAACAACATGTGGTAAGCCACAGGGGACCCCTTTAATAGTAAATTAATAATGAATTTATTCATAAAGCGCCTTTCAACATACCAAGGCACTGAACACATTAAAACCATAACATCAAGTGTAAATCAGTAATACATATAAATAAAATCATATCATAAGAACATCAAATACTAAAATCAGTTAATAAAATATAAAATAAGATCTCAGCAAAATAAAATTAACTTAACCATCCAAGAAAGCCATTTGCCAGAGATGAGTCTTCAAATTATTCTTGAATTCCTCCACGGAGGTGCACTCCCGTAACCGGCATGGTAGAGAATTCCAAAGAGTGGGAGCAGCATGAGAAAATGCTCTGCTGCCAGAAGATTTTAAACTCACTCTTGGAATCTCTAACAACTCCTCGTCGGCCGAGCGGAGCGATCGGCTGGGGTAGTAAGGCACCAGGAGTTCTTTCAGACAGGCCGGACCCTGATCGTGAAGGGCTTTGAAAGTCAATAAAATGACTTTAAAGGTGATCCGCAACCGTACAGAAAGCCAGTGCAGTTCGTGCAGCACCGGGATAATATGACAGGACCTCCTTGTCCCAGTCAAAACCGGACTGCAGCATTCTGCACCAGCTAGAAGTATGGATTTCAACCCCAGAAAGCTCAAAGTATAGGGCGTTGCAGTAGTCCAAACGCGAGGACACAAAGGCGTGGACCAACGCTGGCAAAGAGTCAGATGGAACAAGGTGCCTAACCCTGGTGATATTCCTAAGGTGGTAGAAGGAAGTCCTGACAACGACCGACACTTGAGACTGTAAGGTCAGCCTGTCGTCTAGGACAATCCAAAGGCTACGCACCCGTTCAGAGGTCGGAAGTGACATGCCGCCAAGAAACATTCAAGAGGGCGTGCCACCACATGACCTCTCTATCTGACCATCCAGGTCCACAACCAGAACCTCTGTCTTCTCTGAGTTCAACTTTAACCAACTAGAATCCATCCAATCCTGGATTTCTTCCAGACAGTTGTTAAACACCGCGAGAGCTCCAATCTGGTCGGGTGCAAAAGACAGGTACAGCTGGGTATCATCTGCATAGCAGTGAAACCTCAGCCCATACCATCTTATAATGTCTCTGAGGGGCAGCATATACACTACAAATAACACGGGTGATAGCACAGAACCCTGAGGCACCCCACACAACAAAGGAGTTGGGCCAGAGGAAAAAACTCCCGACACAACTCTTTGTGATCTACCAGTGAGGAATGAGGTGAACCATTGTAAAACAGTTCCCGACATTCCACAAATTTGCCTCAGGCATGCTATCAACACCAGGTGATCCACAGTGTCAAAAGCCGATGAGAGATCAAGGAGAACCAGAATGGAACGTCTCTTCTGATCTCTCGCCCTCAGAAGATCATTAAACACCCGAACCAGCGCAGTCTCGGTGCTATGTCTTTTACGAAAACCAGATTGGAAGGATTCGTAGATATTATGGATGGTTAAATGGTCTTCCAATTGGGCTGCCACTACCTTCTCAATAACCTTCCCAATAAAGGGAAGGTTAGAGATAGGTCTGTAGTTTGAGAAACAGTCTGGGTCCAAGGTAGCTTTCTTCAAGAGAGGTGTCACCACCGCCTCTTTCAGGGAGCTAGGAAACTCACCTGACTCCAGGGAGCACCAGACTATTTGCACCAGGACTGGACCGATGATATCAGTACAACCCAAAATTAGGGGAGTCGGTCCAGGGTCCAAACTACAGCTTGTGGAACACACACTATGGATGATCCTCATGATATCCACAAACTCAGGTCGACCAAAGGAACTCCAAGAGAACTGGGGTACTGTGAACTCACATTGTTCCACGACATCACCCTTAGAGATTGCAGGGCACAAGTCCGCCTTGATGTCGGCCACTTTAATTGCAAAGTAATGAGTGAGCTCCTCGCACTATAATTGCAAAAAGGCTTTCTGAACTTGCAGACAGGCTGGGTTGCACAGTCTGTCTACAGTCCAAAACAGCTGAGCCGGTCAATTCTGTGCAACTGCAATCTCCCTGGACAGGAATTCTGCCTTCTTATGGGTGATTGCAAATTGATAGATAGAATAATAATCCATCAGTCTAAGGCGGTCGACATCAAGGGCGGACTTGCGCCAACATCGCTCTAATCTTTGCCCCTGTCTCCACATCTCCCTCAATGTCCCATCGAACCAAGGGGACCTGGGGTGAAGGGATAAGGGGCGCTCACGAACAGGAGCAATAAGATCCAGGGCCGCCGTAACGGCCACATTATAGGTCAACACCAGTGTCTCTGGATTACTGCTTGCTAGCACGGGGGATGATAGGTCAAGGACCGCCGCAAGGCCTTGGGAAGTAATATTCCATAATGGGCGGTACCTGACCATCTCCACAGGAGAAGGCCTTCTCATGGGGGTGCAAAAATTGAACCTCACGGTGTAGAGGTCTGACCAGGTGACTGGTTCCACCCCCACGTTGGATGCATCAATCCCTAGGAGGAAGACTAAGTCCAGAGAGTGCCCAGATTTATGAGTAGCAGTGGAAATTACCTGTGTAAGGGCCAAAGAAGACATTAATTGGAGGAAGTGATTACCAAATTGTGAGAGTTCATCATCGACCCAGGTGCTGAAGTCACCCAGAACCATCAATCTGGGTGACTCAAACAATATGTCGACAAGGAAGTCTGCTACTTCCTGTAAGAAGCTTTTCCCATCTCCGGGTGGACGGTAGATGAGAACGATTCAAACGCCTACATCAGCTACAACTGTGCACTCAAAGGACTCAGCCTCACCCACTACTACATTTGTGAGGCCCAATTCAGTCTTCAAACAGACTGCAACCCCCCCTCCCCTGCGGTCCAATCTCGGGCAGTGTATCACCAAGTACCCGGCCGGAGTCATGGCCTCCACTATGGGGCCTGAGTTTTCATCCAGCCAGGTCTCGGTGATGCAAGCCAAGTCAGCCGAGCCAACAAGATCAGCAATAATGGCTGTCTTATTCCTGACGGACCTGGCATTGCATAACACCGCGCGAGTTAGACAAACCTCAGAGGTTGTCAGGCCTATCTGCCTACTAAATTCAGTAGTGCCCTTGGATATGGGCACCAGACATGGTAAACCACGATCTGGGTTCCATTTCACCCCAGGGCGCCTTCTGGACTTAATAACCCCGATACGGTGGCCCCCCTCATTCATCCTCCTCTGTTGTTCCCCACCCTCCTCACTCTCCTACGAACAATCCCCAATGCTCTACAGCAGTGGTAAGTATCGAATTGTAGGGGAGGAGTATAAAAAGGGCGGAGGACGCAAAGAAAGGAGGATGAATAGCGCACCACCCTGGGGACTGAAGGCCAGCACATGTCGCTGCTTAGACAAAACAATAAACCCCAAACTTAAAATAATCAATCTTAACAACATAAAATTAACCAAATAATCCCAAACGTAACCAACATAAATAAACAAAATCAAATAAACAAAAAAAAACTCACCTCACAGAAAACCGAGTCTGGACTGGACTGAAGACTCACAAAAATAAAATAAAATAAAAACAACAAAAAAAATAAAAATATAAATGTAAAGGTTCTCTCACCACCCCTACAATCAAAAAGAAATAGAAAAAAATTAATTACCCCCACCCCGCTCTCTCACAGCCAGGAAGAGAGAAGGAAAAAAAGTACCTTAGTATTCTCACTGCAAGATATAAAATAATAACAAACCAAAAACAATTTAAACTTTAAACAAATAAATAATGTGTCTCTTCCCCCCCTAGTCCTCTCACGACCCAGGGAGAGGGTACAGTCCAAATTAAATTAATGGACACAAGGTCCTTCACCACCTCAAATGTCCAAAATAAAAAGTCTTCAGATTGCCAGGCACAGAAACGGATTAATCCACGGGTTTAAAGTCAGCAAAACACAGATTATTCCAAAGGATATCCAAAATCCAAGTCCAAAAATCAAGCAGGTCATGATTTGAATAAGGCCCTTTACCCACAGTCAGGCAACCACACATGAAAAAAGTGGACCAATACGACACCCAAAATCAAGCCACAACAGTGGCCCAACTTGGGGGTCTAGGGGGCAGAGACCCCCAGTCAATTCCTTGACTAAAGGCTCCCAAATGTCCCCTTCAGACCACAAATCAGGTGAGGCCCAGCAGGAGGATACACCCCAAATCGATTTTAAGGAAAAGTCACAGGCTTCCTTGAATAATCTTCATAAAAATCACAGCCCCAGGAATCAGCAAACCATCTAGTTATTCCCCAGCTCAAATTCAACGCAGAGACAAAGTACCTCAGTCCAGAGGAAAAAGCAGCATCCTGGAAAAATCCTCGAGACCACGAGCCCTTAATCCGCTCTGCATCCACCTCCGTATAAGCCCCAGCCACAAGGATGCCCTCTCTTCTCTCTTTGTCCCAGCCAAATCCCAGCGGGACTGAAAAGAAATTCAGCCCAAATGGTTGAATCAACAGAGCAAGGAACTCCACACTCCACTGCACGACCCCCGATATAGCAACAGCAAGTGGAGCCTTACACTTTAAAAACCAACAACTCAAAGTTGGTTTAATAGAGTTTCTGTGGTTCTGGACCGAAAGCACGCTCCTCCTCTTGCTCCACAGATAACGAGTGTCCTCCAGCCGATTCGGGAAATAAAACCAAACAAATGTCCTCAAGCCAATTCGAAAAATAAAACCAAAGATAAAACGTAAACACTCAAATGAACTAAATAAATGAGACAAACTAAATAAAACTAAACTAAAATGAAACTCAAAACATATGGCAGATCACAACTCTGCAACCAGTGGCACGCACAGCCCCAGCGGCCATCTTGTATGACATGACACTTAATTAACCACTCCATTCTGGGAGTAGTCAGTGTCCTCCATTCAGGAACAGGTAGGCAGGGATAAGTGCCCAGGGCAATTTTCAGCACATTGTGGCGCCAAGTTCTGGCATCAGGCTTGCAGGAGTGTCACCCCATACAGTCAGTTAGGGAAGAGAGTGCCTCAGCTGGGGTCTATATGGCACATAGACAGGCGGAGGCCGATTTAAGGAAGTTCCATAGGGAGGCTTTAAAACAGGGATGGGAGGGAGAAGAGCGAGTTGATGCAGGAAGGGAGTTCCACATCCTGGGCACGTGGATGGAGAAGGCTCAGCCCCCAGCAAGGGTACGGGTCCTGGGAACCAGGCGGTCATGCGCGGCACTGGATCTTAAGTGGTAGGCAGGGCTTCCATGTTTGAAGGGAAGAACAAGTGCAGAAGGGGTAGCCGTTCTTACTATGTTGATGATGAAATTGCAGAGTACAAAAGCGTGGTGCTTTTCAGGGGGGAGCCACTCCAGTCGCGAGTATAGATCACAGTGATGTGTGAGGCGAGGTGCCAAGAGCACAAAGCGGCATATATTGTTGCATGCAGTGTCCCACTTCATGAGATTTGATTTCAGGACTGAGGCAAAGGATACGAGCCCATAGCAGAGCATGGGTAGGAGAACCCCCCCTTGGCTAGGGCAACCCATGTGGCTGGGGTGAGGCAACTTTTTGCTCTGTAGGCAAGTCCAAGCTTGCAGTTTGCTGTCTTGCATATGTTCCAAACGTGTAGGGTGAGGTCCAGTTGTGGGTCAAGGGTTACTCCCAGATACTTGACTGAGACCACGGCCTGCAGGAGGGTACCATCAGCTCCATAGCTATTTAAGGGAGCAGGGCAGGTTTTAGTCTTGGCCAAGGAGCCAAAGAGCATGGCCTGGGTCTTTTACAGGTTGATGGTCAGCTTATGGCCCACTAGCCAGTTTTGGATGTGAGTGAAGTCGGAATTTAGCCTGGAGTTAATGATGGAGATGTCCTGGGAGCTGGCCAGGACTATGAGATCATCCCGTTAGAGGGTGGTGTACCCGTGGGTAGTAGCGGCGGGCAGTTCATTAATGAATAGGGAAAACAGAATGGGTCCGAGGACGGAACCCTGGGGGACCCCACAGTTGACAGAGGAGGAGTCAGAGAGAGCACGGTTGAAGGTGGTGTATTGCTGCCTGCCCATGAGGTAGTTGGAGAACCAGGCATGTGCAGAGGGTGAGAATCTAAGAGAGCAAAGAGTGGAGCAGAGAAGAGAGTGGTCAGCTCGGTCGAACGCCTTTGATAGGTCCACGAATATGGCTCCGGTCAATTTGCCTTCATCTACAGTGGTCCTGATCTCAGAAGTGACAACAGCAAGGGCAGTGGAAGTACTATGCCTTTTTCTGAAGCCATGTTGAGCATGGGAGAGAAGTCCATAGCTGTGAAGGTAGTGGGAGAGCAGCTTGGCAACAACCTTCTCAAGAAGTTTGCAGGTTGCAGACAGGATAGTGATGGGGCGGTAATTCTTGATGTCTTTAGGGTCACCTTGTTTGAAGACAGGGATGACCTTGGCCACCTTCCATGTATCAGGGATGACCCCCGAGGTTAGAGAGGTGTTAAAGATGTAGGAGATAGGCCAGGCTAGGATGGGAGCTCCCAGGCTGAGCAATTTGGGTTCAAGGCTGTCATGCCCCGCCCCAGTGTAGTGGGAGAGTCCAGCAAGGAGCTTCTGGGTCTCCATGACAAAGACCCATTTTAGGTAGAAGAGAGGTCGGTGGGTATTCCCACACAGAAACTTAGGGCAGGAGCCTGGGATGGGGGGGGGCAGGCAGGTCAGAGAACACGGAGTTGAAAGCATTTGTGATGGTATGTGGGTTGTAGCAGCTGACCCCGCTAATATGCATGTCAGTGACCCGAACCCTAGCTGACCCTCCAACCAAGTTAATGATGTTTTGCTAGAAACTCCTTGGATTTCTGGCGGAGGATAGCAGGGCAGATTGACAGTACTCGCTCTTGGCGGTACAGATGGCTCTTTTACAAGAGTTTCTGAGCTGCCAATATTCAAGAAGGTCGTTACAGATATTGTACTTCTCCCAGTATTTGTCCCTATGCTTCATGAGGGAGAATAGACCACCATGGAGCCACTTCGTGATGGTACCCCTCACTCTCCTTTTTGTGAAGGGGGCATGTTTGTTTTGCAAGGGGACAAACACCGTGAGGAAATGGTCAAGGGCTTCTGCAGGGTCGTTGGTGGTGGCAACCCTGGACCAGTCAGCTTGTCGTAGGTCCTCAAGATAGTCATTTAGTATAAGTTTTGAATAGTCCCTCATCTGGGTCACTTTACTGGGGATTCGGGGCAAGGAGACACCCCATATGCAGTTGGTTGGAGAGTGATCAGAGATGACGTCAGGGAGAATTCCTGCGGAGACTATTCTATCCGGTCTATTGCTCAGTATCCAGTCGATGAGAGATCCTTTATCTCCCCGGGAGGACAGCCTTGTGGGTACCATAATGAGCTGACTGAGGGCAAGCCCAGAGAGGAGGAGCTTGTAATGCTTGGTGTTGGGTCCCATCCAGTCTAGGTCAAGGTCCCCCAGGACTAGTACCTCATTTGAGCCCACCTTGTCACTAAGGCAGTCGAGTAGTGAGGAGAGCTCTGCACCCTCCTTCGATTGTAGGCATGACTAGGTGTACTTTTTGGATTCCCTAGCAGGAGGAGTGCATGCAGAAACTCACAGGTTGGGGATGAAGGGGGTGTATGACCAACAGCATACACATTTAGGTGCACCTTAAAGTAGAGTAGCACTCCACCCCCACGTGTCTTCCCTGCCCTGTCCTGTCTGATGAGGTTGTAGCCCAGTAGGGCACACTAGGAGTCAGGGATGTGAGGCTTCAGGCAGGTTTCCGAGATCCCCAAGATATCTAGGTTGTAGTGGACCACCCATGCCGTTAGTTCTGCTAGGTTGTGCAGGATACTGCGAATGTTAAGATGAGATATTTTTAAGCCTTTGACAGACAGCCAGGCAGTGGGGGGATTGTGGTAGGGCACAATGGCCTGAGGTCCTGGATTATTGGTCATTACCCCAGCCAGTCCAGGGAGGGTCACGGTGACAGATGTGAAAGCTGCAGATATAAGCGTAGCTCCGGAAATTAGGGACTTCCCGAGAGAGCAGCACCGCAACCAAGGTCGGCAGGGATGTGTCCGGGCAGCTTGAGTAATAAGCAAGCGGCATATCCTTGCAACAGCTAAGCCCCCAGAGCACCAGCACTGGATGTTGCCAAGGACAGATAACAGGTCGGCTCAGGGAGGTTACGCTAGCAATAGCCCTCAAAACACACTACCTGTGGCACAAGAACTAAGAAAGCCGTAATGAAAGAGCTAGTTAACGATACCACAGGCGGGCCTGGTGTCTATGATATGCTTATCCAGTCCAACCAAGGTGCTCACAGCACTCACAGCTACAGGTCAGAATCCTGTTGTTGCCGAGAGTTAGGTCAGTGTTGAATAATAACTTTGTTAGGGGAGAGGATTGGGCGTTTTGTCAAAATTCTATTCAGGGGGACGTGTGGGTGATTTTAGTCACACTATCACAGTTTGAGTCAACAGGGCGGCCACTAGTGGAGACAGCAGATAAGCTGCTTATGGAAAAGTGGGCTGATAGGTTTGTGAGCACGCGTGACCCAGCCTATATACGGCTAAGTTCACCTAGGGTGGTGGTGGGGGTGGCGGGGCCTCTCTGTGTTCTGAAGTGATCACTGCAGGCCTGTGAGGCTTTTCCAAGGACCAAAAGCTGAAGCTGCCATGTCGTACCTGTGCACCAGGGGGGTGTCGAGGAATCCGCAGTCCGACTTGCCGTTGGGGAGGGCAGGCTCCGGGGCCCTCACAACCCTCTGTGCACCGGGGGGGGGGTCGAGGAATCTGCGGTCTGACTTGCCATTGGGGAGGGCAGGCTCCGAGGCCCTCACGACCTTCTGTGCACCGGGGGGGGTCGAAGAATCTGCGGTCCAACTTACCATTGGGGAGGGCAGGCTCCAAGGCTCTCAATCCTTCCAGTCCCCTCCACAATGTCACCTATAAAGACATTAAAGAAGACCAGTTAATGTGTTTATATTGATATGCAGATGCTCAATGTTAAGACTGTTATGAATTGTTGGAGATGTTTGAGTGTTTATGTGTTGTATGTTACTGAACATCCTTTTTTTATTTAATAAAAATATTATGCAAAAAAAAAAAACAGAGGACCAGTCCCAGTATTGAACCCTGCTGTACCCCGCTAGTAACTCCCCTTTCTTTGGAGTGGAGTCCATTTACTATTATCCCCTGTATCCTGTTGTCCAGCCAATTTTTTACCCAGGTTATCACCCTGGGACCCACTCCCCAGGCTGGCTAACTTGTTTATTAATCTTTTCTGTGGGACTGTGTCAAATGCCTTGCTAAAGTCTAGGTAGGCCATGTCCATAGCCCCTCCCTGGTCTACTACTTTGGTCACCCAGTCAAAGAAATCTATTAGATTTGTCTGACATGACCCTCCCGCTGTGAATCCATGCTGCCTTGGGTCCTGTGCCCTGCTGGCCTCTAGGTACTCAACAATTCTTTCTTTCAGAAGTGATTCCATCATTTTCCCTACCACTGAGGTCAAACTAACAGGTCTGAAACAAGGCAGAAATGTTTATGCTATTTTCAATCTCCCAGTTATCGGTAAAATTTCCTCTCTGCAATTATTTAATTTATTCTTTTTCTTCTTGACATCCTCTCATTCAGCCCTGCGGTGCCCTTCCAAGCTCATCTACACTTCCAGGCTGCACCATGACTTACTGTCTTCAGTAGGAGCTGTGGGGCCCTGTAAACCTCCACAGTGAATTCTGAATTTGACACAGTACCTATAGTAGCAGCAGCTATGCAGGGTCTGACTATATTGCACCGTGCATCATCCTAGGGGCCCAGGTTTTTCTGCCCCCTCAGACTTCAGTGGTGGCAAGGGCTCCATGCACAGGCAGCCGCATGACATTGCATAAAGTCAGATGGCATCTTCCCTCCATCCCTGCCGCTCCTGCCTGCACTGCTACCCGTGGTCATTCAGGAAGCAGTGTTGTGGTGGGCTCGGTCTTCCTGTGCAGCAGAATCCAGGAGCCCATTTTAGAAAAAGTCACGATACGCAACTTGTGAGTGCAGAGAAAACATCTCCGCACCAGCAGAAACGTTTATGCTATTTTCAATTGTGCCATGCACAAGGATGTGACAGCAGGTGCAGCTGCAGACGAATGTTACTCCTGGTAATACCAGGTGTGGCATTTCAGTGCAACTGTGCATGGAATCAGAGTGCAAGCTGCTGAAATCATGGAAATGATTGCAAAACAACTCCAGCAATGAAAACTGCATGCTTGTGGAACAACATGTGGTTGCACTAGGGAAGCCCCCCTTTGGGAATCATTTTTATTACCCGTGTGCATTTTTCCAATCCTTTGAAAATCCAGCACCCAGGAGTGCCCCATTTCTTATAGAAACATTCCTTTTGTGTAACAGAGTGTCAGCTAATATTTCATCAAGATAAACCATTTACCCCATAAGAGTGCTCACTATTCACCTGGTTAAAAAGCTAGTATACTGCCTGGAATTAATAGTAACTTTCAGAAGTAGTCTTCCATCACTTCTTGCATTGAAACTTTATTCTTCTTTTCTGTTTTGCTAATTAGAAGATTTTCTATCTGACAGTACTTGGTGTGATGTGTAAAAGCACTCTACCTGGATGCTGACATAGTCAGTTTTGTTATCCCTGGTACATCATCAGCACTGTGACCTCACTGACTGTGACCTCACAAGTAACCAAGAAAAGCCAATCTCCTGCTGTTCTTTTTTAAAAAAATACATTTTATTCATTTTTTTTGTTTGATATCTTTATTGAATGTTATATGGGCCGACAATACACAAGACAACATGGAAATATACAACTGGGAATAATGTACAACTGAAGGCACAATAATCACATCTGGGCTCCATACATTGTACAAGACAATAAAAGTAAAGATTCCCCATGAAGTATCAAATCAACCAAAAACACAAGGAAAAAAGCATGGGTATAACACATTCAAACTTCCTTTATTACACTCTGTTGTTATAGTCAGTAGTGTAGTTTTGACTAATCTCAGTCCGTTGGTGTGTACCGGAGTGGGACACACCTCCATCCAGCATCCCTACCAAACCCCTCTCCTCTGGTATTTATATGGCCTTCCCAAAGGAGAATAGCCTCTGCCATCGGCAGGGAATCTGAGAATCAACCCCAGCTTCACAGGAATAACTCTTCCCTTTCCCATAGCACACAGATGAGTTGGAGTCGTTCCAATGATAGGGTCTGTAACAATGACATTTTCCACTGGGTCATTGGGGTGAGATGAGACTCCCAGGTATTTTGAATGCAATGGCATTCCAGAACCAAGTAGGACCCGGATCACTCTAGGGTAAAGTTCCCACCCCTGTTCCCCCATTATCCTCCATATCAAATACCAATGACAGTTGTGTATGTGCCACTGTCCCAGAGTAGACACGTGATATCTCTTGCGCCAGCTTCTTCCAGAATGACTGCAGCTTTTCGCAACTCAAGAAATAATGCAGGTAGGTACCTCTCTCCTCCTCACACCTTCCACACATGGGGGAGACAGTGGGGTTGAACCAATGCACCGCACTGGGTGGACGTTAAAGTCTGTGAATAAATTTACAGTGACTCATCATATTTATTGCATACTAATAATCCCATATACGATGTTAACACAGAGGCCCAATTTTCAGCTAAGATTTCACACCCCAAGCCTCTCTCTCTGTCTTTTAGTGACCTTTAACTTTATCTGTCACATCAGGGAGACCGGCCCTATCCTGTCTAACCACCTTTGCTATAAACCCCTCAGGAGATACTCTGGCCTCCATGACCACCTATTCCAAGGCTATAACGGCAGTGCTTCCACCTGCTCTCTTCCCAGAATTCTTCTATATGCTCTCACCTGAAGGTACCAATATAAAATGTGCTAGTGGTATTTGAAATTGTTCCTGAAGTGCTGCATGGCTTTTGATCCCCATATTCATATATGGAGACCCTAGTCACAGGGGAAGAGTACACAATGGGGGTGAGATACTAACAACAACAAAAATGGAAAGGGACCTGGGGGTAGTCATATCAGATGACCTAAAGGTGGGCAAGCAATGTGAGAGGGCAGCAAGGAGGGCTGGGGGGATACTGGGATGCATAGGGAGAGGCATCACCAGTAGAAAACAAGAAGTTATTATCCCTCTGTACAGACAGCTGGTGAGACCCGATCTGGAGTACTGTGTGCAGTTCTGGAGACCCAGTCTCCGCAAAGACATAGACAGGATGGAAGCTGTCCAGAGGAGGGCAACTAAAATGGTGCAGGGTCTGCACCGGAAGACATATGAAGAGAGATGAAAGGAGCTTAATATGTACAGCCTCGAGGAAAGGAGGGAGAGGGGGGACATGATAGAAACGTTCAAGTACCTCAAGGAATCAACAAAGTCCAAGAGGGTAGCATCTTTCAAAAAGAGGTGTGCAAGAACAAGAGGGCACAATTTGAAGATAGAGGGGGGCAGCTCAGAGGTAATTTAAGGAAGATTTTTCACTGAGAGGGTTGTGGATGGCTGAACTGCCTCCGGAGGAGTGTTGTGGAGTCAAAATCAGTGGTGGAATTCAAGCATGCATGGGACAGTCATAAGGCAATTCTAGGGGGTGGGGGTAGGAAGAAGTAGGCTGCTGGTTAACTAGGATCTGCAGCTTATCCAGTAGATAGGGAAATGGGCAGACTGGGTGGGCCAAGTGGTCCTTATCTGCCGTCAAATTCTATGTTTCTGTGTCCCCCTTCCTCCAATCCCTTGAAACCTCCTCCCATCTTCCAGTCCAGGGAGAAAGACCAGTCCTTCCACTGAGACCAAGAGCATGTGGTCTTCTCCTGCCTTCCTCCTCTTCCACACCTCCTCCCACACTTCCAAGGTGTTTCTCATCATGGAGATTTTGGCCCCCACCCTCCTCATACACCCTTTTCCATTCAGGTACCAAGTATATGGATAATGTACCCAGCATCCTGTCTTCCGCTAGGTCAACCCAGCTGGCCTCCTCTCCATTATTCACCCAGTCCTGTACATATCTATGCTGGCCGGATAAGAAATACCCATTGATGTCTGGGAAGTTTAAGCCCCCTTGCTCAGTAGTACCCTTAAGGTACTTCAAACTGATCTGTAGCCTTTTGTTCTGCCAAATAAACTGGGTAAAGTCTCTTTCCACACCCCTAATATCATCCTTAGTAGGCCCAATGGCGGCATCTGCATTATATACAAGATCCTTGTTAGAACATTGATTTTTAAAAGGTTATTGCACTCTTTCCGTGACATGGGCAGTGCCCTTCATCTCTCCAAGTTGGCCAAAACAGTGTGGAATAAGGGCTTATATTTCAAGGTGTATAGCCCTCCCAGGTCCTGACTTACTTGAATCCCCAGGTAAGTAAAGGCTGTCTCAACTATCTTAAATCCCCAGCTCTGTACCCTATTCCCTGTCAGTCCCTTGCCTACTGTCATCAACTCTGACGTCATCAGATTCAGCCTGTACTCTGAGAACCCCACAAACTCCGTGACCACCTCCAGGAGGGCTGGTATTGAGGTTTCTGGTTGCGTGACAAAGAACAGCAGGTCATCGGCATACGGACTGATCTTATGTTGCCTACTTTGTCCTTCCCCCACCACCTGGATTCATTCATCCCCCCCGAATCCTAACTGCCAATGGCTCAATTGTCAGAGTGAGCAATAGTGAGGAAGGAGGCAACCCTGCCTTGTGCCACGCTGCGAAGAGATATCCTCTGACAGTTCACCTTTTACTAAGATTTTCCCCTTAGAGGCTTTAGACATCAGCCTTACCCTATGAATATATGGGTCCCCCAGCCCAAATCTCTCCAGAACTCAAAAGATGTACCCCTATTCTATGCAGTTGAAGGGTTTCTCAGCATCCGTGGACAGTACCATGACCTGATCTGGACACAGAACTTCCCAATGTATGACTTTCAGGTAAGAAATCTTCCCCCTCACAAAGCCAGTTTGGTCCATGTGCACCAACCCCGGGAGCAGCCCATCAAGACACCTGGCCAATACTTAGCAAAAATGTTGAGGTCGTAGTTCAGGAGAGAAATGCGGATGCATACTTTGTCAGGCCCTTGCTCCGTTTCAGAAGGATGCAGATCTCCGCCTGGTAGCATAAGTCAGGCAGCCCCTTCCCCGTCACCTCCTCTAGCACGTCTGCCATCAGGCCCACCAGTACATCTGATATTGCTTATAATAGTCCACTGCAAAACTGTCCCCCTGCCTTACCCCTTCTCAGATAGCTAACCACCCCCCCGCAGCTCCTCCTTTGTAATTTTGGTCCCAAAAGCTTCCTTTTGCTCCTCTATGAGGGAAAATCCACTCCCCAAAGAAACTCTAAGTGCTCTGTTCTCTGACATTCCTTTTTTTTTTTTTCCTAATTTATGTTGACCAGGAAAGGAGGACTAGACAATTCTGCCTATTTTCAGCCTCATTCCAGGGTAGGCAGTTACAGATGGATGCCAACTGACATTGAACCAGATGAAGCTGTTAGTGGTATTTTAGTGAGTGTAGTATGCAATGTCTGATAAAAACTTCCTGAATTGCTCATGCATCTTTACTCCTTTATTGCCATATTCTCCCCGCCCCCACCCTCGAGTCTCCTCACTGCTGATGTTCTGCTCTGCACCAACAGTGCTGGCAGCCCCCTCCTCCTCATTCTGCCATTCAAGCATCCAAGGACATTTGGGCCTCCCCAATCAGCAGAAGGTTCAGAGCCTTCCTAGCTATCATCCACTACCACAAGACCCCCTCAGATCCATCCTTTGCTGTTCTTTTCTCCAGAGCATGTAGCCTCTCTTCTAGTGCCACCCGCTTCTCCCTCCATTTCTTCTTAAGGTTGGCTACATAGGTAATTATGTTCCCCCACATAAAGACTTTTCCCTCCTCTCAGAACAACACCTTAGATGGGGCAGTTGCCAGGTTGGTGTACACATATAGGTCCCACTACTCTCCTAGATATTCCTGGAACTCTGCCTTGGGTAGGTCGGGAAGTACCATTTCCTCATACATTTTCCCCACACCCTCTGCATATGTAGGAGAACCATGGTGAGGTCAGACATATGAATCAGGGTATGGAAGACTTCTCTACCTGCCCCATACTGCTCCTGTGAAATATAGTCCAGCCTGGACCATGTATTATGAGGGTTTGAATAAAATGTAAACTCCTTAGCTGCAAGGTTAGCAGTACACTACACATTCAGCAGATCCAATTCCAGCACCCCCTTCTTATATGTATTTGCTCCTTCCATGTCAGCCGATACTCTCTAAGTGACCCAGGCTGAGGTCCATAACAGCACTGAATCTCCCCCATGGTTAAGTTGGTGAACTGCTTGACCTGCAAAATAATCAATCTTTTGGTAACATTCAGGGTCAAAAATGGCCAGGGCACAAGTGCACCTGTACAATACAGTCCCACCATTCAGTGTTCCCTGAATCAACACATACTGTACCTGCCCCCATGAGGATCCACCACCACTTTCTACACTGGGAGGGGGAAGGCTCTCTGGAAGAGGTTCACCACTCCACATTTCTGTGAGGTGAAGGGAGCTGTGTAGCAGATCCCCACCGATCCCGCCTCCAATTACTGGCATTCCTCTCTCTTTATACAGTATGCATCTTCTGTAGCAGAGCTACCTGAGGCCCCTTCCTCCGGAGAACAGTGAGGACCTTCTTGTGCTTGATGAGAAACCCTGTACAGTCCCATGATATAATGTTCACTTTAGTAGTCATGTGACCTGTATATCAGCCCTTGGAGTATCTCCCTACTCCTCCACCCAGTATGTACTTTCAAGATGCAGGACTTCCCCCGATACCAGCCATTGGCTCCACCTCTCCAGTTTCCCTATAGTACCCGACATTCACTTTATATCGAATAATGTAATGAAGTATAGATATCAAACAGTCAATTCTAATTGCACTTGGAACCGTCAAGAGCCCCAAACAGGAACAAAAACATGTAACAGTAAAACAACAATACAATCATTTCCTCAGAAATCATAAGCAGCCAAAGTCTCCTGCCACATCTGCGCTCCCACCATCTCTGCATCCAGCTCCCTTCAGCACGTTCTTTGGTTCAAAAAACGGTTGTGGTTTTAACAGTTTGCCCATAATCCCCAAGACTGCACGAGGCATGCCCCCTCCCACCTTCATGCTTTAGCCAAGTCGCATACGTCAATTAACCTTGTACTGTGGAAAGTCACCAGTCCCCCGCCAGCTCAGCAATTACAGGGGAAACCTGACCAACATCCACGCATCTGCTGTTCCCCTAGGCCACCACCCCCACCGCCCAGTTCCCTGGCAGTCCTCAGTGTCCCAGTCTGAGAGCTTCAGTCCTTCCCATCAGAAGCTTGTGAGTTGCTGTCCCTCATGTAAACCCCATCAGGCCATCCCCCAGCCAGGAGTCCCCCTTGAGGCAGGCCAAGCCTTTAAATACATGCTCCAGCACTCAGAGCATGCCCCCCAGGTGACTCACCTCATCCTGCAGTTTGATCTTCCATAGCATTTGCCAGCCTCAGAGGTCTCCATGCCACAGTGCCATTTCCAATTTTGGGCAGTCTGAGCTACTGCCATTTTAAACCCCGACTCAGAGTTTCTCTGTTTTGTCACTGTAGAAGAGCACAGTGTTAAGTGGCAACAATCCAGTCTGCAGAATTGCCCCCTGGTAGTCTCAGGTATTTTTGAGTAAAAAGTGAGATCATTGTTTTCCATGGACAGTCCTGGAGCCACACGATGCAGGACAGGAAGGCGAGATCCTGGTGGCACCCCAATTCGAACAGTACTTCCCTTGCTCATAGTTAGAAGTCCTTTGTAACCAAATCCAGCATTAGTGTGACATTCCTTCAGCCAGAGTGCTTCTTTAGTTCCTCCACAAATGTTCCCACTTTGTCCACCTCCCAGAAAGAAAATAAAGCGCCTTCATGTATAATGCTCACTGCGACTGGGTAGATGAAAGCCAGTTCTATTTTACTAGTGCGCAGATCATCCAGGATAAAAGCAAAAGCCTTTCACTTCTTTTGTGACTGCTGGGAGAAAGCCTGGTGCAGCATTAGCTTTGCCCCCCCTCATGCAGTAGCTCTTTCTTCTTCTGATAAGCTGCTAGAAGCTCTAGGCGATCGCCAAAATGATGGTGTATTGCCCTTGACTTATAGCTCCAATAGCTGTGGTTAAGATTATAGCACAGACGTGGGCCATGCTTGGTCCTTCCTTGACTTCTAGGAGCCGTATTTTTTTTCCATATTCTGTTTTTCCTCCCTGGCCAAGGCAGGCTTGGGGTCCTTTCTGCCCTGGCCCACCAACCCCCACCATCTACAAACTCCCCAGACTTTCTTATCCCAGTTGGGTGCTTCCACAGATCGCCCCACGTGGCAGAGTCAGGAGAGGAAGGGTCGTCTCCACCCTCCCCCGAAGTGATAATCTAGTTCGGTCAACAAGTGCCTAGTGGTGAGGCAGGTGCAGGCTCGGTGTGCAGAGTGTCATTGGTGACTGCCTCACTATATTTTCCTCTACAGTTTCTCCCTTTTCCCTAGCCATGGTGGCTTGGGCTGCACACATACACAAAGGTAAACAGGCATCCCAGAACTGCATCTTCCCCCTCCCCTGACGCAAGTCTGCCGCTCGTGCATCTGCACTACTACCAGGTCGCCACCTGGTGGCGGCCAGGAGCCAAGACGGCACACCACCACAACCTGGAGAGAAGAGGAGAGCTGCAAAGCTGCTGCTCAATTCTTTTCTAGCCTCCTGTCCCCCCCAGACTCCCCATGACATAAGCTCATTCCCGAACTTGGGTTGCTGGCGTGGTGAGAGGTAAGGCACATAGTGCCTCAGCCCCCTGCACCACCAGGCCACTTGGGAGCCATCCTAATCACAGATTGTTCCTTCTGGTATAATTTTCCTAATAGCCCAAATGTTTTTTTAATTGCCCCATCTCCTTCCAAGGCGGGTGACTTTGTCAGGCAGTGGATGCTGCTTTTCCTCCAGTTCCGAGATCCAAGTGTAACCCCCCTACAAATGAAGGTTCCCAAAAAGTCCTCCTCGAGCTTGCCTAAATGCTCACTGCCAGGCTGGTGTCCTGCATTTTAGCAGTTTAAATGTGATTGCCAGAGAGTGCCTGTATAGCCTCTGTGTACTGTCTCTGCCTGGATTGCAGTCATAAGTAATCTGAGAGGGAGCTCTGTTGAAAGATGTTTGCTGAAAATCATTTACAGTGATAATGTAGTTTGTCTAACCTGCCTTCTTTGCATCAAGGACTGTTTTGTTTATCTCCACTATCTTGGTCCTGGACTGCGAATTGGACCAATCGGTTCTGGTGGGACCTAAAATGGAGCTGTCTGGAGTCAAAATCTGTAGGAATTGTAGTTTTGGGCTTTTGGTGCCTTTTTGCACCTGAAGGGAGAGCCTTTGTTGTGACTGACAGACAGATCAGCCAACCAAACCTTTTGGATTCTGGGAAAAGTCCCTGGCTTGCTGGCAGTTGACTCAGATCTCAGTTGGGAGCTGCAGGAGCAAGAACCTGAGACAGTCAAGCAGCCATCTGAGTAGTTTCGTGTAGGAGAACTGTGGAAAGGCCTGAGTTGTGGCCTGCATGTCTGCCTGCTGCCCCCGAGAGGGAAAGAAGAGAATTATTTCGGACTAGATCCAACTTTGTGAGAACAAAATAAGTCACTGATTTTTTACCAGGCTCATACCTGAAGAAGACTGAAGATTTTGCTGAATGCAATCAGCCTGTCAGGATTTCCAGCTGCTTTTGAATTCCTGGTTTGTGGAGAGACTGCGATAGTGACCAGAGAGCGGCTTGCCTGGTACAGTAGAATTTCCTTACATGTAAATGTGCTGTGTATTGAAAGTGGGTTGTGATTTGGTTCCCACTGTGTGAACTGTGTTCTGCTTGCTGGAAGCTTTATCCAGCCTAATCGGACTGAATCCGCGTTCATCTCCATTCGGCATGGACCATGCCATGCTAACCCTGCCTGACTACCCCACTTCACAGAGAAAGCCACTAATGAGAGACCTGCCTGGGGATCAGCCCCCTGCTCCACAACTGAACAGGAATGATGCCTTGGCAAATCGTGTGGGCCCTGCTTCTTTTGGCACTCCAGATTAACCACCTGCTGTCTCGATTTTTGTCCAGCCTGTGTCTAGTCTTGGGTATTGTGAGTAATCATCAGGATAGCTCCCTGCAACAACAGCCTAATCTAAAAGTGTGTCATCTGATTGTCTGTTTTCTTTTCATGAACTGAGCCCTCCGGCTCCGGATTACAAATAGCGTGTGTTGTGCATGTTGTTTTCTTCCATCACAGGGCCCCAACCAGCTGCAACATTCCTGGCTAGCCCACCATTCACCAACTGGGTACCCAGAGTGTGTGACTGTTTATGGACCCTAAAGTGCATGCATAACTGTTTAATTGATAGAGCCTTTAAGCAAATTAACCTGATTATGCCCCTCCCATTTTCAAGCCCCTTAAATAAATCAGATCTAACTCTTTTTTGCATTTACCCCGACTGTGGATCCAGTTTGTGCAAGAGTACTGTCCTGCTGTTGTAACCCCAGGGGTCAGGATGATGGTATTTTTTGTGTTATTAGCGCTATGTGGTGCCTCCATATGTAACCCCCTACCTGGGACCTGGGTTCGGGGAGAACACTGTTGCTCGGCATTTTGGCTAGGTTTGACCATTCTGCACAAGGGCACCCAAGTAATTCCAGAAACAGGAAGCAATAACTGTAATGTCCAAACCAGGAGTGGGATTCTAGAGTGTGGCTTTTATTCACAACACAACTGAACAATAAAGCACAGATGGATCCCCATGGGGCTACACTCCTGGTAATGCAGATATACGGAGATCAGAACACATCTTCTACACACTGTAACCCTACAGTTTAGAAACACACTGGGCACTCAGCCTGAACTTGTACTTTTCTCTGGATTTTCCTGGCCTGGCACATCCAACCAGTCTTGGACTACTTCCCTGCATGGCACATCCAGCCAGCAAACTGGACCACTTTCCATATGGCATGGAACATTACTTGATGGCTCCAAATCCCACACTCTTTAAGCACTGTACTTGGCTGTCCTTTCCTGACCCACAGTAACTGATACTTAATACACAAAGTCTCTGGTGAAACATAGGCCCTTTTTCAGAGCAGACTCACTCCTGATTGCAGGTGCCCCTCAGGCTTATTTCACAGAAAAACATCACAATTCTTCCTGGTGCTGCAGCATAACATCAGGCAGCTTCCTCTATCTAGCCGGGCCAGGGGATTGCCCCTGGAAGCTGGTTGTTGGCTCCCCTATCCCCACAGGGAGGGGGCCCTGAACCAACTGGGGAGCGGTCTCTACCACTTCAACTGAAGTACTTTCATGTTCCTCTTATGGTGAGAACACACACCAAAGTCCAGCTAGCTCTATATCAGAGCTGAGGGCTCTGAGGGCCTACCACAGCAGAACACCTTCTTACTCTACTGAGTCTCCCACTAGACTGCCACAGACTGACTTCAAAATTCCCCAATGTTCTATCCTAAATCCCAGCTGCAGCATTCCAATGTGGATTATGCGGCTGTGAGAATTCTAAATGATGTCATTTCTCCAGCTCAGCAGAGACTGAGCACACAGCAAGACAGAGTGAAACCCATCTAACTGGTGTCTCACTAGCTGCCCGTCCCTGCCTGCCAATAGGTATAACTGGGATTCTTGTAACCCCAGGTAACGGGGGGGTTACACTCACTCTGGACCAGAAGAATGACTGTCTGCAGTCGTTAGTCACCTGGCTTAGGCCATTTTACCCCATGTGTTGACTACGGGGAGGTAGTGCTACCTTCTCCCCTACCATGTGGAGGAGGAGTAGCTCTTTACATAAGGGAAGGAATCAAGGCAACAGAACAAAAGGGAAAACAGGGAGGAGAAGAAGCACTGTGGGTATATTTGGAGACCGGCAATGGCACCACAATCTGCACAAGGGTTGTATACAGACCCCCTTCTCAGGGGGAGGAAATGGACAAGGAAATGATAGAAAGAATACTTAGAATGGCAGAAAAAGGGTAGATATTGCTGATGGGTGATCTGAATATGCCAGATGTTAACTGGAATGCAGTTGCAGCAGCCACTTCAAAGAGTGGGGTTATTCTAGATGCCCTACAAGGGGCATGCCTTAGACAACTAGTATTGGAGCCCACTCGAGAGGGAGCAATCTTAGACCTGGTTCTCTCAAATGGAGATGAAGAGGATCACAGATGTAGAAGTGGGTAGCCATCTGGGAACTAGCAACCATCGAACAGTATGGTTCACAATAAACACAGCAATAGAGTCAAGCCATACAAAGGCAAAAGTACTAGACTTTAGGAGGGCGGACTTTGCCAAAATGGGTGAGTGCCTAAGGAATGCACTAGCAAATGGGCAGGAAGGAGGGGTGGAAGAATAATGGGGAATAATAAAAACTGCAATTGCAGAGGTAACTAGCCTTTGTGTGAAGCAAATTAACAAAATGAAACGATGCAAGAAACCACTATGGTTCTCAAAGGAAGTGGCAGTGAAGGTTCAAGAGAAAAAGAAAGCATTCAGGAAGTACAAGGAATCACAGAAGGAGCAGGACAGGGAACTGTATCAGTTAAAGCAAAAGGAAGCTGGGAAGGCAGTCAGAACAGCAAAGGCCCAAACCGAGGAAAAGATAGCCAACTCTGTTAAGAAGGGGGATAAAATCTTCTATAGGTACATCAGGGAGTGAAGGAAGACCAAGGAAGGGCTAGTGAGGCTTAATAAAGAGGAGGGAGGGTGGGCAGAGGGTGACTGTGAAAAGGCAGAGATACTAAACAAATATTTTTGCTCAACATTTACAAAGGAAGTGGGGGAGGTACCTAAAACAAACAGTAGAAACACTCTGGATACAGAAGTTGATACCAGCCCATTTACAGAAGAAAGGGTACTGAAAGAATTCTTAAAACTGAAGGTGGACAAAGCAATGGGGCCTGATGGGATTCATCCCAGAATTCTAAAAGAACTAAGGGTAGAACTAGTGACACCACTGACTACTCTGTTTAACAAATCATGGGAGGATGGGGTGGTACCCGAGGACTAGAGAAGGGCAGATGTGATTCCCCTTCACAAAAGTGGGAGCAAGGCAGAAGCAGAAAACTACAGACCTGTTAGTTTAACCTCAGTGGTAGGGAAAATGATGGAATCACTTCTGAAGGAAAGAATTGTTGAGTATCTAGAGGCCAGAGGGGCTCAGGACCCAAGGCAGCATGGATTCACAGCGGGAAGGTCATGCCAGACAAATCTGATAGATTTCTTTGACTGGGTGACCAAAGTAGTAGATCAGGGAGGGCTGTGAACATGGCCTACCTAGACTTTAGCAAGGCATTTGACACAGTCCCACACAAAAGATTAATATACAAGTTAGCCAGCCTGGGAGTGGGTCCCAAGATGACAGCCTGGGTAAAGAATTGGCTGGAGAATAGGACACAAGAGTAATAGTAAATGGAGTCACTCTGAAGAAGGGGTTACTGGTGGGGTACCACGAGTTCAGTATTGGACGGTCCTCTTCAATGTCTTTATAAGCGATATTGCAGAGGGACTGGAAGGAAAAGTATGTCTCTTTGCAGATGACACAAAGATCTGCAACAGAGTTGATGCACAAGGTGGGGTGGAAAGGAAGAGAAGGGACTTGGCAAGGTTAGAGGAATGGTCAAATGTATGGCAGCTTAGATTCAATGCTAAGAAGTGCAAGGTAATGCACCTGGGAAACAAAAACCCAGGGGAAGAGTACACAATGGGGGGTGAGATACTAACAACAACAAAATGGAAATGGACCTGGGGTAGTCATATCAGATGACCTAAAGGTGGGCAAGCAATGTGAGAGGGCAGCAAGGAGGGCTGGGGGATACTGGGATGCATTGGGAGGCATCACCAGCAGAAAACAGGAAGTTATTATCCCTCTGTACAGACAGTTGGTGAGACCCATTTGGAGTACTGCATGCAGTTCTGGAACCCAATCTCCACAAGGACATAGACAGGATGGAGGCTGTCCAGAGGAGGGCAACTAAAATGGTGCAGGGTCTGCACGGAAGACATGAAGAGAGACTTAGGAGCTGACTATGTAGCCTCGAGGAAAGGAGAGACAGGGGACATGATAGAAACTTTCAAGTATCTCAAGGAATCAACAAAGTCCAAGAGGTAGCATCTTTCAAAAAGAGGTGTTGCAAGAACAAGGGGCACAATTTGAAGATAGAAGGGGCGTGCTCAGAGGTAATTTAAGAAGTATTTTTCACAGATGGTTGTGGATGCATGGAATGGCCTTCCGGAGGAGGTTGTGGAGTCAAAAACAGTGGTGGAATTCAAGCATGCATGGGACAGTCATAAGGCAATTCTAGGGGTTGGGGGTAGGAAGAAGTAGGCTGCTGGTTAACTAGGATCTGCAGCTTATCCAATAGGTAGGGAAATGAGCAGACTGGGTGGGCCAAGCGGTCCT
This sequence comes from Neoceratodus forsteri, assembly GCA_016271365.2. Classification (NCBI taxonomy): domain Eukaryota; kingdom Metazoa; phylum Chordata; order Ceratodontiformes; family Ceratodontidae; genus Neoceratodus; species Neoceratodus forsteri. The sequence continues at coordinate 1,063,202,757 of CM028134.1, read as the reverse complement.
TATCTGCCATCAAAATCTATGTTTCTATGTGCCAGCACAGGCAGACAACACTTAGGGCCTAGAGGCCTTCGGCTGACGCATCAGCCTCTACACTATGATCTTACTATGGATACCTAGTGGCCCTGATAGAATTATCCAGAGCATAGCCCTGATGGATCAGTACTGCAGCCCCTCCGGCCAATCAGGACCACAGCCTATCTATCCTCCCTAGCCCTCTAGAGAAAACCTATTTGTCTTTAACCCAAATACCCAAAACAAAACAAACAGGGGGACCTGCCCCCAACCTGGGACACCTGCAACCACTATAGAGTACTCCCACACTCCCCCCACACCTGTGGAAGGAAAAATTACACACAAAAACAATATTCTGTATTTTAAACACTACACGCTCTAGTACTACTAAGGAACTCCACTGAGTTCCTCCTCCTCTTCTTGTCTTCTCTTATCTTCTTCAGGAACACCTGCAAGAAAAAAAAGAGAAAAACAAAACACATTCCTAATCTGCATACACAGTCTATCTAACCCCTACCATCAAAACACTGGAGAATCCCCCCCACCAAAATTTTTTTTTAGAAAAGTAGAAAAAACAGTATAAACAGTAAAAACAGTAGAAAACAACATTATTTACAATACACAATATTTGGGGGATGGCGTGCCTTAAAAGTCCCTTCTAGTGACAACAGTGCCCGAAGGCAAGTCCAGTAAAGAGTCTCTCCTGGGCCAGAGCCTGGTGAAGCACAGTTCTAGCAGGCTGAAATCCCAAATGGGAGAGTCTTTGAAGACAGTTCAAACATCTGGAGCCTGCTAGTGTAGGGTGTGTACTGCAATGTCATAAGAATAGAAAAGTCTGGACTTACCAGTCCCTTGTAGAACGAAAACGGTACACCACCTGGTTCTTCAACTGAAGACTGTCCCTGGCAGCATTCTTCTGATACAGCTGAGTGGACATCTTCTGAAAAACGACAGGAGGGCACATCTGGAAACTGCTGGGTTGATGTCATCTAGGAGATGGAACCTTGAAACAGGAAAAAAGGAAAAAAAACAGGTGGTCTGAAGTCATCCAAAATCCCAGATGTTGAATCAGGATGCAGCTGGGATGATGTCCTCTGTGGATATGAAGTCATCTGGTGGGCCAGTTGGTGGAATCTGGAAGGCCAGTACACTGCAAGACTGATGAATGTGGGGCACCCGAGTCCTGGAATGCCAGTCTGGTGGAACAACATAGGTACGGCAATGGCTGGATGGCAGCACTGGCTACCATTGCTCTGCTCTCCACTTGGTAGGCATGGGCACATTCACAGGTTGGCCTTTGCATTGTGGCCGATTGCACAATGGGTCAGGTGCAAGAATTATTCCCCAGTCTGGGCGCTCATAATCCACACTGTGAAAGGTTTCATGTCCCTCTCCATCCACAATTGGAACAGTGTCAATAAACAGTGTCCTGCCCTTTTTCCACTGGCTATATTTAACTTGAGACATTATGTCCCTAACATACTTGTTTGCACCAGGATGCACATATTTTATTGCCTCTTCCATAATCCAGGATTTCCTGCTTTTTTCAATCTCCTCCCAGACTCTCCGAGGAAAGGTAGGAAAGAGTATCCCTTAGATTTCATTCGCTTTCCTATGAACCAGTCCTTCCTCTTTACTGCTCTTTGTCAACCTGCGACCTCTGGCCTGGCTTGGGGGCAGCCAGTCCTGGTTCTGCCAGCTACGCATACTTAATGCGACACAGAATTGATCTTTAACTCTTCCTTGTGGGGTCAAGTCTGTAGAGTCACTACTCTCTTCTGCTATCGGTTCCTCTGAGGTAACAGCTTCAGCCTGTGGATCTGTACCTTCTTCACAAAGCTACATAGGTTCCCCCTCTTCTTCTTCCTCGCTAAGAACCTGTGCCCAGGAGTGAGCAGTCATCTTCATTCCTGAGACTGTCCACTCTTTGCTGGGCGCGGAGGTCGATACCTCCCATTCAAAGGCCTCCCTCATCTCGTCTTCACCTATGAGACTTGGGCTAGGTCCCTCACTCCAAGGGTCTACTGATGCTCCTTCCACAATGTCTCTCTGCGACCCAGACTCTGATACATCAGTACATTGTTCTCTCTGTAAATGTGCATCCTCTTGCTTCCATGCCACACTCTGAGGGGCCTTCCCATCAGGCTCCACCTGGTGCTGTGTGCTGCCAACTGCAGGTTCTTGAAGCTTTGTCCATGTGGGAGCCAAATGAATCTTGGGTGCTTTAGTTAAGCCATATTTCTCTAGGCACCCAGAACAGTGAGGTACCATGAAGACGTCCCTTCCAGCATTTAAGCACATCACACATACTCGTACTGGATATCCAGGAATCGCCACATGCGGAGGCAGTCGTCCCACGTAGTAATATCTCTCAATAACTCTCAACTTGTTAACTTCTTCTACTATCATAGCCCGGGAATGGTCCCGAAGCCATGACTGCAGAGAAAAACAAACAAATGCTCACTGTTATTTCAAAATCCCACTGTTTTGGAAAAACTTTTGCAAAATGGCTCCCTTGCTACTGTGTTTACATTACAACCCCACCCTGTAATGGCGGCGGCAGTACTCCAGTGCATCAATGTTCTGTTCACAAGTCAAGCCACTGAGCACCCGATTTACACACTCCACTGAAAAGTTCAAACTGCATAAATGGCACCGCTTGCTCTCCTAGCACATTTATATGATTTTACTGGACTTCTGATTCGCTTTTAAATCACTGTTCTAGCTTAAAGTCCCGCTAAAGCCACTGTATTTCATCGCACAGGATTGCCTCTATTTCTTGCTGCATCTTTCATACAACTCACAGTCTCTCACATGGTTTTGAAAATTATACTGTTGCTGAATCTATAATTATGCTCACAGTCTATTGCTCAGAATTCTTGATTTAGCTGATTAAACTTGACACAGTCCTTCTATGCAAAATGATCACACTGCTACCCACATATTCAGCTGGCTTTTGGGTGAAATCACAGTTTTGAGTTGTTTTTTATGATGGTACTCACTTTAATCAGTAGCTTGTTGTTACGATGTTATACGCGGCCTACAGCCGATCCTGGAGGCCTCTGGAATAAAATGGTCTGACAGTCCTGCCAATTGTCCCTCCGAACACCTCGCTCTCTTCTCAGATGAATCAGAATGTGGGTTGAGCCCAATTTTAAACAGAAAAGTCCAATTTAACTAACTTTACGTTTTCAGTCACTGCGACGCTCCTCCTAGCAAGCCTGCTTGCACACTCCTCTCTCTCTCCCCCTCTCGAACACTGCACAGTCACTAGAGCTGGCTTGGGGCGGGATTGATTGCAGTCTCACCAATCACTCGACACCATGCAAATGAGCCTCTTTCCTCTCGAGTTCTTCTTCTCCATGGCGATTGTCGAGCAAGCAAAATTTAAACTGCAAACCACACTTTTTTTTTTCCTCAACTGTAGCTCCTTGGCGGGAGCACCACTTTGACCATTTATCATGGCATTTTACTTAGCGTCTCTCTTAGCCCATACCACAAGCATTTCCAACGTCTAGGGCACAAATCTTTCTTTGTTTCCCATAGTTTTCCACACTTTTTTCTGTCACACACACACCTAAAAAGCTGTCAAACATTGTAATTTGATGCAGGACAAGGGCATACACACTCGAGCTTTACTGCTCCTTGGTAAACAGTTGGCACATTTACAGCAGCACATAGACAGCAGCATACAGTGGCACATTCAGTTGGCAATGCTTCTACTTTTTGGGCTACCGAATGCCAGACAGCCAAAACGCTAGCCACTATCCGAGCAACCTTTCTTGCATTCTCTCCCAAATTGAAAGCCAAATTCCAGTGGTAGCCTCCATTTTTGTAACCCCAGGGGTTGGATTGATGGTATTTTTTGTGTTATTAGTGCTGTGTGGTGCCTCCATAAGTAACCCCCTACCTGGGACCTGGATTCAGGGAGAAAACTGTTGCTTGGCATTTTGGCTAGGTTTGACCATTCTGCACAGGGGCACCCAAGTAATTCTGGACACAGGAAGCAATAACTGCAATGTCCAAACCAGGAGTGGGATTCTAGAGTGTGGCTTTTATTCACAACACTATGGAACAATAAAGCATAGACGGACCCCCACGGGGCTACACTCCTGGTAATGCAGATATACGGAGATCAGAACACATCTTCTACACACTGCAACCCTACGGTTTAGAAACACACTGGGCACTCAGCCTGAACTTGTACTCTTCTCTGAATTTCCCTGGCCTGGCACATCCGACCAGCCTTGGACTACTTCCCTGCATAGCGCATCCAGCTAGCAAACTGGACTAATTTCCATATGGCATGAAACATTACTCAGTGGCTCCCTAAACTACCCACGAGCACATACAGGCTACATAAGGGAAAATCCTCCATACAATCCCACGTCTGGGTACTTTCTTCGAGCACTGGCCAAGTACCCGAGAGAAAGCAATAGGTGTCCCAAAGCGAAACCGTAGAGGTGAATCTGGTTACTACTGATGGGGGTCTCCCACCTCTTGCTCCCATATTCATACCCAGCCATTCCTTTGGACTCTAACACCTCTTCTCTGAAAAACTCTGCTGTTGTAGATTATCACTTTAAATGTATTTCACATTCAATCTACAGTTTCTGAAACTCCAGTACGCTGACTTGAGGCATAGTTGTTAAGCGGCTATGTCCATCCCTGTAGACCTCCACTGATTAAGGATGTCCAAATCCCACACTCTTTAGGCACTGTACTTGGTGGTCCTTTCCTGACCCACAGTAACAGATACTTAATACACAAAGGCCCAGATAGTCAAACTCGCAGGCTGTCGCCAAGCCTGGGCGCAGCGGCACAGGTGCGCGGGGGCGTTGACCAGGCGATATTCAGCGGGCTGTGCCATGGCTCAGCATGCGTTGAATAACGCCTAACTTCACCGTGGTGCACATGGCACAGTGGCAGTGCGCCAGTGGCCAGAGTGAAGCATGTGGATGCGCTAGCGCAAGTTCCATTACGCAAGGTGCAGCAACTGCAATATTCAAAAGCTGACATGCAAATGGGGCCATAATGTATGCAAGGCACAAATTGGGCCATTTGCATGTCATTATGGCCCCATTTGCATGCAGGTGCGCCGATCCTCGATGACTTACGCCTGGCGCCCTGCCAGGCAGCAGCCGTCGGGGACCGACACCCCCTGCAGTGCAGCAACGTGCCCTACAGCCTGATCGCGGGCATTTGTAAAATAAAAAAGATCCCAATATCCCCGGTGGTCCAGTGGACTGCTGCCCGCCCGATCACGGGCTTAAGTGAAGAAAGAAACTGAATCCAATATCCCTGGTGGTCTAGTGGACCACTGCCTGCCCAATCATGGGCTTAATTGAAGAAAGAAACTGAATCCAATATCCCAGGCGGTCCAGTGGACCGCTGCCCGCCCGATCGCAGGCTTAAGTGTGTAACAATAGATTACTCCAATATCCCTGGTGGTCCAGTGGACCAATGACTGCCCGATTGCAGGCTTCAGTATAGGATTAATGACCCCCATATCCCTGGCAGGTGGGGTGCTGCTGCCCACCACTGATCAGGGGGAGGGGCAGTGGGGATCAGTGGAATGTTTCTATCATGTCACCCCGATCTCTCCTCTCCTCCAGTGAGTACATATTGAGGTCCTTTAATCTCTCTTCATATGTTTTCTGGTGCAAGCCCTGTACCATCTTTGTCACCCTTCTCTGGACCACCTCTACCCTGTCGATGTCCTTAAAAAGGTGCAGCCTCCAGAACTGCAAATAGTACTCCAGGTGAGGTCTCACCAGCGTTTTATACAATGGCATCACCACCTCCCGCCTTCTGCTAGTGATACCCCTGCCTGTGCACCCCAGCATGCTACTGGCCCTCCCTGCTGCCTTTGTATCCTGTTTAGACACCTTTAAGTTATCTGAAATGATAACTCCCAGGTCCCTTTCCTCCTTGGTGATCATCAGCAACCCCCCCATCCTATAGCTTTCCCCAGGGTCCCCTTGTCCCAGGTGCATTATTTTGCACTTCTTTGAATTGCACCTCAGTTGCCACACCTTAGACCATTTTTCAAGCTTCCCTAGGTCCCTCCTCATTTTCTCCACCCCATCTGGTGTATCCACCCTGTTGCAGATCTTGATGTTATCTGCAAACAGGCAGACCCTTCCCTCCAGCCCTTCCACAATGTCACTAATGAAGACATCAAACAAGACTGGCCCAAGGACTGATCTCCGAGGTACCCTGCCGGTCACCCCATCTCCCCGGATTGGATCTCATTTACTCTGCCTCCTGTCTGTTAGCCCATTTCTAACCCAGTTTACCACCATGCTCAGACTACCCATCTTGTTAACCAGCCTATTATGTGGGATGGTGTTGAAGGCCTTGCTGAAATCGAGATAGGTGATATCCACGGCCCCCCCCAATTTACTTCCTTTGTCACCCAGACAAAAAAAAATCTATCCAGTGCATCTGACACAACCTTCCTTCTGCGAATCCATGTGGTCTCGGATCCTGGGCACTGATGGATTCCAAGTGTGCCGCTATTCTTTCTTTTTAAGCAGTGCCTCCATGATCTTACCCACTACTGAGGGAGGTAAGGCTGACCAGCCTACAGTGCCTTGCCTCTTCTCTACTACCACTTTTGTGTAGGGACTACATGTGCCCTTTTCCAGTCCTCCGGAACCACTCCTGTGTTGAGTGACTCAGTAAACATGGCTGCCAGAGGCACTGCTAGCTCCCTTTGCAGCTCCTTTAATATCCTTGGGTGTATGCCATCTTGCCCCCCCCATGTGTGACTGTTACCCAGCTGTGGTTCCTGACTCTCCTCCTTCTCAGTGAATACTGAACAGAAGTATTTGTTCAGTATTTCTGCCTTTTCCAGATCTCCCTCCTTACACTCCCCTGTATTCCCTTTGAGCCCCCTCCTGGTTTTCCTTCTTTCGCTGATGTACCTAAAGAATGTCTTGTCCTCTTTCTTCACTGTCTGCCCTAATCTTTCCTCAGTCTGTGCTTTTGTGCTCCTTACAGCCATCCCCACTTCCCTTAGATTCTTTAGGTACACCTCCCTGTCTTATTCCCTTTGAGTCTGCTTAAAAGTGGTGCATAACGGTAGTGCAGCACAACAGCTCATACATTGTGCAATTCTACAACAGCAAATGACACTACAATGGGTCTCTGTTTTTATAACTGGAAAATGACACTGTGCTAGCTAGCTATGACATATTTATTTTATCACCTTAAGCCATTCAGGATGCATTTTTGGAGGGACATGGAAAAACAGAGTAAAGAAGAGAAAAGTGTTGGGGGGGCATGGAAGACAGAAAGAGACAGAAGAGACATGGGAGCTCTCCTGGGTGAAGAGTCCAGGATAGTCAGTAAGAAATACAGACAGACAGTACAGAAGCTGCACAGTTAAAAAGGTAAAGCAAAGGTGTGTATGAGTTTTGCTTATTTTTCTTTAGAAAGCGATCCCTCAACTGACGCAATGCTTCCTCTACTGATTAACTATTGCCTTGGAGAAGGCCTTATCATGGCAGTACTTTTTACAATTTATAACTCTAGGTCCTCCATTTATAAATCACAAAACTATGTCAGGGGCCACCCTGCCACACACCCCCTGCTCAAGACGGAACCAGCTCTGGCACAGCAGCCAGTTTCCGATACTATTATACATCAGTATCCAAACAGACCATGGGAAAGAGTTAAGGAGCTCCCACCCTCAGGGAGCACCTAGGAATGAAGGATGGATGAGGCCTGTGGAACCATTGCAACCGGTGTCTGGATCTTGGGGAGGTGTATCAGACGCTGACACTATTGCATCACAGCATCGCTGCATGCCACACCTCCTACTGGGGACTACCAAAAACCTTTGGGGCTCCACTGGCAAAATGACATCCTTCCTGCCCCCAGACCCTGCACCGCAACCAGCAACCCCTCGCAGCAGTGTACACCAGAGTGGATATTGCCTTTTGAGAGACTAAGGGATTCATCATGATGGACTACACATGGCAGATGGTGAGGGAGAGTGGGCGTTTGTTGTACAGTTAGGACGGGGCTATTTTATTTCATGCCCCTTATGTTATCAATGTACTCCAGTTAGTGTAGCTGACTGAGGACTGCCACAGATTGGTGGAGGTAATTCACAAGAGTTCTCATATTCTGTGCTGGTTAAAAAGTTGTGTTATGATGCTTTGTCCTATCCTATTTATAATGGTTAGGTTAAAATGGGGAGTTGTCCTTAGTGATGAGATTGGAAAAATCGTGACCTTTTTTCACCCTTTTAAAAAAGTCTTGAGAATACAGACTGCAGTAGGCACCAGGACTGAGATATTCAGACTGCGCCAGGCAGTGGTGCAAGCCTGGGTGCAGGGCAACTGGGATGCGCTGGGGCCAGGACCAGGGGATATTCAATGGTTATATGCCATGGCACAGCACCATTGAATATGGCAAGGTTGGCACACATACTGCACATGGCACAGTGGCACTGCGCCAGCACAAGCTACAGATAGGGAGCACGGGGATGCACCAGTGCAAGTGCAGTTGCACTAGGTGCATCACCTGTGATATTCAGCTGGGGGCATGCAATTGAGGCCATAATATATGAAAGGCACAAATGGGTCCATTTGCATGCCTTGCGCAGGGCAACCCAATGACTTGCTCCTGGCACCCTGCACAGCATGATGTGGGCAGTGGGGATCCCAGGGCATCCCCCACCCTGTAGCCATGATCGCACTGTATATCTTGAAAGATATATCCCTGGTAGTCCAGAGGCACCCCTTCCGAGTCCCCGAGTTCCCTATAAATACAAGACATGACCACCCCTGGTGGTCTAGTGGTACTCCCTCCCACCTGATTCCCCAATTCCCCGATCTATGTCATTATGACCATCCCTGGTGGTCTAGTGGATGCCACCACTCATTGCCATGATCACGGCAAAACCCCATAATGGAATGCCCTGGTGATCCAGTGACACCCCACCTCCACCACACAAACCCCTTGCCTCCGCTCCCCCATCAGCCGGCTGGCAGCAGCATCCCACCCGCATTACCTCCAGCCGCCCGCCCAAATGCAACAGGTACAGTGTGGATCAATGGGCTTACAGCCCATACTGTACCAAATCATTTGGCGGGCGGCGGGTGGGATGCCACTGCTCCTCAATGATGGGGAGGCAGGAATAGCAGGGTTCTGTGTGGTGGGAGAGCAGCTGCCTGGATCACAGGGCATTCCAGTAGGGTTTACCATGATCGCAGCAACAGGCGGGGGTTCCACTAGACCACCAGGGACAGTCATAATGACACAGATGGGGAAATCGGGGACTTGAGGCGGAGGGGGACTACTAGACCACCAGGGATGGTCATGTCTTTTCTTTATCAGGGACTGGGGGGCCACTAGACTACCAGAGATATATCTTTCAACATATACCATGCAATTGTGGCTATGGGCGGGGGGGGTTCCACTTGACCACCAGGGATCAGTGTGTGCATGCGGGTGGCCACACATGGCTGGGCTGCTGTGTTGAGCCCTGCAATACTGCAGTCCACCTGTGGGTGCCCGGGAAATGTTCCTACTCTGCATGGGCTCAACTCTGAGCCCCCCTATGCAGCACAGTGCAGGGCTGCACCAGCATATGCGCTGCACATCCCGGGCTAAATATCAGGATGTGCCATATATGCATGGGCATGCCTCCTGCATCTGCGCCACATAGGATTACGTTGTGCCCCGGCGCATTGGGATTTGTACTGCACCAGGCAGCCCATTCAATATCTCACCGAGGCACAATGCAAGATTGCTCCAGTGCAGCTCTATTGTGCCAGGCGCAACCCCTTTGAATATCCAGGCCCAGGTGTTAAGTTAACTCCATGCTTGGAGTATTTGACTACCAAAAATAAGGCAAAAACTTCCAAAATTAAGGGGAAGGAAGTCATTGTCTTCCAAATGTAAAACAAAAAAATTACATGCCTTCCAAAATTGCAGTCATGAAAGTCGAGAAATTATGGATTTGTCTGAAACAAATTGTATGCTACCGCTAATATTTGTATCACTGTCCTTTAACTGGTCCTTCCTTGAATACTGATTTCCAAAATGTTGGTTCTGCAAAATAATTTGACTTCAAAAAAAATTGGAATGACTTCTATATTTTGACTCATGGAAGTTTCAGACTTCCACTAAAAATAAATTAACTGAACCCCTGTACTAAACATTTATGAACAGTTTCATGTTCAGAATGGGGTCACGTTGACAGATATTTGCTGAGTATTTGCCATGTTTGAAATTACTTTCTTTTTAGACTGACCACCTCATTCTTGTGGGAATAGCTATCTAGGTTTTATGATTAGGAGAATGCGCTGTAGATCAGGTAGAGTTTGTGTTGAGAATGTACATAGAGAAAAAGTGGGCAGACTCTGTGGGTCAAGCACATAGGCACTGGAACAATTTTTATAGTGGGGGTGCTGAAAGTCATTTAACAAAACTGTATAGGAAGCCATAGGGAACTGTACTTCAAGCAAGGGGGTGCGGCAGCACCCCTAGTTCCAGCACCTATGGTCAAGCGGCCCTTATCTGCCAAAAGATTCTATGCTTCTGTATTTCTTTTTTAATTACATGCTAAGCAATACCCCAATCCCAAAATAGGATGGTTTAAATTACCTGATTTTACCAAATAACATAATCAAGGGTTAATCTGGCAGGGAGCCAACTTAGAATGTGTCCAGCCTAGCACAGTGCACAAACTGAACTGGGGAATGACTCACAGGAAGGGGTGGAGACAGGATCAGATTAAAAGTTCTGTTTTGCATCAGCCTATAAGAGGACACTACAATAACCATGTGGTCAGGGCTGGGAGTGCTGCAAAAAGGTGCTATCATAATCACCTTTACCAAGTGAGCAAACTTCCATTACTATGTTACTGTGACACTGTTCCATTGGATGGTTCCTACACTCTAATGATAACGTCTGCATGTGTATTACTGTGTGGCATTGCTTTTTTATTTCTATGGAGAGTCCCGACCAGCCAATCTCGGAAAAAACAAATACTTTATTTAGGGAGTAGCCCAGCTCCAGTCAAGGCGACTGAAAATCTCTGGACAGATTGGAAAGTACAGGCGCACTCACCCAATATTTATAAAAATGTACTTTTATTGTCATATCGCAGAAAATAGTCAGTGTATGGGTCAGCAATGGGTCTGACCGAATCCCTGCATTTAGATTTCTCCTTCATCAGGGATATACAGGTAGTTAATCTAAAATGAATTACAAACATTTATTTTTAAAATAAATTATCTGAACTTGGATAAAGAGCATTGTTATCATATCTTGTAAACAAATATCCTCACACACCTATTGACTGTATGCCCTTTTCTGCTCCCTTGTCAGTTTGCAACTTACTTTGTGCACATGCTATCCTCACAGCACTCCCTTCTTAAACAGTATTTCATAAACAGTAGCTGAAACATTTCTTCTCTAAGAAGGACATATGTAAGCTGATAAACGATGTAAAAATTAAATAATACATTACATATTGGGCAAATTACACCCACAAAGCCTGCAGCAGTCACAGCAACAGATAATATGAAGATTTAAATGGATCTAATAGAGAAATGAAAGGGACGTGTTGTTTAAAAGTTGTCTTTACAAAAAACAATTACTTTCTGTCAAAATGGGAATACGTATGCTTTTTTGTCATTATTTTGAAAATCACACGGTTTGTATTATATGCCCATTTCAGAAGAAACATTTCAGATACGGTTTATGTAATACTATTTAAAGAGATCCACTAAGATTTGCCCCTGCAGCCGGTTAACATGTGCTTTATCTCCACATTAGTAGAATAATGTGACACTGCACCCCAAGAAGTCCTCCAATACCAAGTTATTTCACTTGTAAAAAGCCCCAAACCGGGTCCCAAGGACTTCCCGATCTTGTTCTGCTGCCCCTGCTCCACCACCATGCTCACTAGTGTGATGACAAGATGCTAGGAAGAGCACAGGAGCACACTCCATTATAGTCAACGGGCGCCAGCTTTAAGATCGATTTTTGCTATTACAATGGCCACTTTGTAATGAAACGTGGGCACCAGTGGACTAACAAGGCCCTTGTTAGTCGACCGGTGCCCCATTTCAAGTGAAATAACTTGGTATTAGAGGACTTCTTGGGGTGCAGCGTCACATTATTCTATGAATGTGGAGGCAAGGCACCTAGTAATTGGGTGCAGGAGCAGTATAAAGTAAATTGGTGGATCTCTTTAAGAAGGGAGTGCTGAGTTGGCCCGTTGGCGCTGCGGGTTGAGGCGCTGGCGCCTTACCTCGCGCTACGCTGGCGACCCATGTTCGGGAAGGAGCACGAGCCATTGGGGGTTGACAGGAGAGGAGAAGGACTGAGCATCTGATGGACTGCTCTCCTTCTCTGGGGAGGAGGGTTCTAGGTGGTCGGCACTTGTTCGCCCCCAGGCGGAGGCTGGAGGGCAGAGCGCCACGCCACAAGAAGGGGAGGAGTTGGGCCAGACATCTGGAGGGAGCGCATGCGGACGTGTGCGCGCTCCACTCCTCTGATGTCATGGCACAGTCCAACTCCTGGGAGAACAGCAGAAAAGATACTGCCATGCAAGATGACGGAGGGCGCCTCGCAGGCTCCACCCCTGTCTAGCCACAGCACTGGCCAACTTAATCCAGTCCTCGGTGGGGGAGTTGACCCCCCCGCTGACCCCGCTGGGGGGGGTAAGCTCTGGCGTCAGGTCAGCGTCGGCTGGTGGACGCTGGTGGATGGGGCTGGGGACGCCCTCCTGATACAAACCAGCGGTAGGAGGCGAGAAAAGTAAATAACTACAAAAAAAAAGAAGGGAGTGCTGTGAGGAAAGCAGGTGCACAAAGTGAGTTAGGCTACATAAAAAAAAATTATGTTCGTATAAATTAGAAGAAACTGATCATGATTTACAATATATTAAATACAAACTGAAATAATTGATTAACAGGTACAATCTGGCAAGGGTGTACAACCAATAGGTGTGTGAGTATATTTGTTTACAAGATATGATAAAAATGCCCTTCATCCAAGTTCAGAATTATTTCTTTTAAAATAAAATGTATCCAATTCATTTTAGATTAATTACTAGAGTATCTCTGATGAAGGGGAAATCCAACACGTAGGGATTTGGTCAGACCCACTGCTGACCTATACACTAGCTACTTTCTGGTATACGTCAATAAAATTACATTTTTATAAAAATTGAGTGAGTGGGCCTGCACTTCCCAGTCTGTCTACAGATTATTTTTTATTTACAATAATAAAATATGTTACAAAAAAGTACCATACTAGTAGCATAACAGAGAATAAGTACAGAAGCATAGACAATACAAACTGCATTGGTTACTTCTATAATGATTTAAACTTGAATAAACACCAGCCCTTAGTAGCAATGCCTATTACAACAGACCAGAAAAATGCAATATTTATGAGCTGTGAACATCCCCCGATTTCTGTACACTAAACTAACATTGCTGCCAGTCCAGTGGTCTGGAGGGCTGAGGCACTGTGCCACGCCCCCCACTAGGCCAGCGACCTCAGTTAGGGAATGGACCAGGGTCACAGAGGACCAGCCACCTGAGGGAGGATTGAGCTTTCAGAGACTGCTGTCCTCCTTCAGGGAGAGGCGGACAGTCTGTGTCACTGCTTGACTGTCACACATGTTCATTGGCCAAACTCAGGCATTGAGCGCTGAGTGGCATGCTGTGCGTGTGTATCATTATATTCTGGCCAGCCTGGAGTGGGAGGAGAAAAACGGAGGCAACAACTCACCATCAGCAAGTGAACCTGCCGATCTCAGATGCTCCACAGTTCCTATTGGAACCCACTCATTCATGGAGGTAACAAGTAGTGGGAGCCCTGGGGCTGGTGGGTGACAGAGCCGGGGGGCAATGGATGAAGGGGCAGTCAGAGGAGAACAAGAAGCAAAAACAGTACATTTTAAAAACTACATTTCTAACTGCAGCTCTCGTGGCTGGTGACATATTAAAACAGTTATGGACCATTGCACCTTCAATAAACTTTGAACAATAATTAAACTTAGTATTCACCTGCCAGTCAGGAATAAAAAAAAAAACAGATAAACAGAGGTGTAGACAGGATTATATAGTGTATGGTGGTATGTTGTTAGGGATGGAAATCCATCCCTAGAATAGGTTTGTTGTGCTGCAGTAGCTACGGCACCACAGCTGTTGTGCTGCACTAGATACACAGCTACTGCAGCACAACAACATGGAACGTGGTCACGCATGTGTGTTTCGCAAACTGGAGCGTGTTCATGCATGCGCGTTCTGTGATCCCTGCTCTTCCTGAAATGGCTGCAGTGGTAAAAAGCTACCTTGGAAGAGAGTGGCTCAGTACAAAAGTGAGTGTAGACTAATTTCTCCTTTTTTATCATGGATCATACGCTATAAAAGACAATGTATGGTCCACGATCTATGTCAAGCGAGTGCAAGCATCTCAGGGTTGGCATGGTGACCTAAACCTCTCAAGCTGCACTCTCGGGCCCAGATATTCAAACTGCGCCATTCTGAGGCGCAAGCCCCTGCGCTGCTCAAAATAATTGCACAGGGGTGTGGCCGGGGTGATATTCAAAGGAGTTGCGCTATTGAGCAACTCCTTTGAATATTACCCCAATGCACTTGCGCGTAGGCGCGGTGGAACTGGCGCCACCGCAGAGATTGCGCAAAGTTGAGCATTAAACGGTGGCGCCAGTACCATTGCGCCATGCTCAAATTTCGATATTCAAGGTGACATGCAAATGGGGCCATAATTTATGCAAAGCGCGGGGGCCATTTGCATCTATTTATAGCCCCATTTGCATCCATTTCATGTAGGTGCGCCCGATCCCGAGGACTTGCTCCTGGCCACCCCTGCTAGGCAGCAGCCGTCGAGGACCGGCGCACAATGCAGCCGATCGCGGGCATCACAGTTACATGAAACCCCCACACATATCCCACAGCCCAATCGCGGGCATCACAGTCACATGAAACCCCACACATCTCCCACAGCCCGATCGCGGGCAGAGCGTGTATGAACCCCCAGTGCCCGATCGCGGGCAGAATGTAACCCTCCCCCAACCCGAATATCTCCCTGGTGGTCAGTGGACGTAAAGCCCGATCGCGGGCAGAATGTCATACAACCCCCAAACATCTCCCTGGTGTCTAGTGTCCCCCACCCACCCAGAAGCCCCTCCACCCCGCTCCCCGCGGCGGCGGGCGACAGCATCCACCAGCCTGCGCCGCCGACTGACTGTCGATAGGGCTGCCGCCCATTGGTGCAGAGCTACAGCCAATGGGCGTGCAGCCCATACCCGTACATGACAGTCCAGATTTATGAATCATTCACAAATCTGGACTGTCATTCTGTTGTAAAACTGCGCCTTCAACGTAACTCTGCATACACCTGTAACAATCAATCGGCAAGCGGCGAGGCGGCTGAGCAGGTGGGATGCTGTCGCCCGCCGGCTGCGGGGAGGGGTGGAGGGCTTCGTGGGTGGGTGAGGGGACACTAGACACCAGGGAGATGTTTGGGGGTTGTGATGTGACATTCTGCCAGCGATCGGGCTTCATCCACTGGACCACCAGGAGATATCCGGGTTGGGGGAGGGACATTCTGCCTGCGATCCGGGCACTGGGGGTTCGCACACGTTCTGCCCGCGATGGGCTGTGGGAGAATGTGGGGGCGAGGTTCATGTAACTGTACTGCCACGCGATCGGGCTGTGGGGATATGTGGGGGTTTCATGTATCTGTGATGCCCTTGATCGGGCTGTGGGATATGTGTGGGGGTTTCTGTAACCGTGATGCCCGCTGATCGGGCTGTGGGAGATGTGTGGGGTTTCTGTAACTGTGATGCCCGCGATCGGGCTGTGGGAGATGTGTGGGCGGGGGGTTCATGTTACTCTATGCCCGCGATCGGGCTGGTGGGGGGGCACAGGGACCGAGTTGGGGGCCAGCCAGGGGTGGCAGCTGCTGTGTTGCGCCCTGCAATACAGCAGCTCACATGGTGGCCCTCAACTTGATCCTTTTTGGCTCAAGGTTGTGCAGGCGCGGGTTGGGGGTTCGCGCATGCACAACTCTCCTAACCCGACTGAATATCGGGTTGCGCAGGTTATTGCATGGTTCCTCCCCCTCCTGTTGAGCATGCATTCATTTGCATTGCTCTTTTGCGCAACCTGTTGCCAGTGGAGCAACTGCCTCCTGCTGAATATCGCAGAATGGCGCAATGTAGGACTTTCGCATGCGCAACCCTGTTGCGCATGGAGCAACCCTTTTGAATATCTGGGCCCCTAGGTTTAAATGGTCACCATGCCAACCTATCTGGCTACACATAGTTGTTCTAGATTGCAGACCATTCATTATCCTCTATATTTAACTATTAGTGAACAATACACCCTTGTTCCACTCCCTAACCCAGTCCTAAGTAACTCACTATGAAGATATAAAACAATTGTCTATGAGGGATTTCATTCTCCCTCTCCTGATGGTTCTCCTTCCTCTGATCTGGACTGTTAGAAACTTTCAAGTACCTCAAGGGAATCAACAAAATTCAAGAGGGTAGCATATTTCAGAAAAAAGATGTGCAAGAACAAAGGGGCACAATTTGAAGATAGAGGGGGAACGGCCCAGAGGTAACGTGAGGAAGTATTTTTCATGGAGAGGGTTGTAGATGCATGGAACAGCCTTCCTGAGGAGGTCATGGGGTCAAAACCAGTGGGGGAATTCAAGAATGCAATGGACAGACATAAGGCAATTCTAGTGGGGGGGGTAGGAGGAAGCAGGCTGTTGGTTAACTAGGATCTGCATCTTATCCATTAGGTACGGAAATGGGTAGACTAAGTGGGCCAAACGGTCCTTATCTGCTGTCAAATTCTATGTTTCGAGTAGCACGTCTGAATGAATGGAATGATGCAGTCTGATTCTGAACCAGCATTCTTAAACAGTTTTGGTGGAAGAACTATTTTATTAAAAAAAATCTCCCTATCAATGAGGAAAACATTAAAAATGTACACTTTTAACACTTTTCTTTTGGAACAATTTTTAAAATAGCAATAAGGCACTCCCTGGAGTTAGACTAACAGTCAATCACCCCCTAGGGGCAGTATGGCACTCTGCTGCAGCTCGTGCCACATCACACCCCTAGGGTGTGATTAGCAGAATGGTAATCTAATCCCTGGTCATTCATTATTACTTAATTGCTCCCTATATGCCAAACTTGGCTGGCTCCCCCCTTTCTCACTGAGGGACTTTACGCTTGGAGGTGTTATCTTTAGCACTGTGTCAAACTGCCTTCCATTATCCCCATCTACACTTCAACCTGCTCAAAACACATATGCACTCAGATCCTATGAAAATGCCTCACTGCCTGTCCCCAAACTCAGTACAAAGGCTGGGGAATCATTCTATGCATATTCCACCCCCAAGCTGTGGAGCTGAACCCCTCCCTCAGTGGCCTCATCCCACAATAAAGTACCATGAGCAAATCCGAAAGAAAGTGCACTGCTCTTGTCCGTAAGCTCACTGATGTGTGTTTATAGGTCAGGCCTTGACTCTTACGGGCACCTTTTGTGTTGCATTATCATTCGATGTCCTTGGTGCTTCTTTTCAAATGTTGTGCATTGTGTTAAAGCTTTCTTGTTGAGCTTTGTCAATTGTCTGTACCTGTTCAAAACTACTATGTCTTTGATGAATACACCTAATTGTTTTTTCAGCTTTTGTTGTAATCTCCCAGGTCGTGCCTAAAAATAGATTATTTGATTGTCTAGAGCACATACCTGGTCAACAAAAAAACTAAATAAAATACAGAAATATGGAAACATAGAACTTAACAGCAGTTAAGGACCGCCTGGTCCACCTAGTCTTCTTATGTTCCCTACCTACTGTCACACCGTAGACTCTAGTTGATCTCCGGCTTTACCCCCACCCTTGCTTCTAAGCTTCCCTTATTCCTATCCTATGCCTTCTTCAATCCCATTACAGTTTTTGCTCCCACCATCTCCTTAGGGAGGCTGTTCTAGGCATCCACCACCTTTTATGTGAAGAGGAGTTTCTTTATGTTTCCCCCGATTCTAACCCCCTCCAGCTTCATCGCATGACCCCTTGCTCTTCTGCATCCTTTTCTCTGAAAAAGGCTTCCCTCTTGAACCTTATTTATACCCTTGAGGTATTTGAAAGTCTCCATCATATGTCCCCTCTCCCTCCTTTTCTCCAGTCTGTACATATTGAGGTCCTCCCGTCTCTCCTCATAGGGCTTTTGATGCAGATCCCACACCATTTTAGGTGCCCTCCTCTGGACTACCTCAACTCTGTCTATGTCCTTTCGGAGATGAGACTCCAGACCTGAACACAGTACTCTAGGTGGGATCTCACCAGAGATTGATCCAGAGATACCACCACCTCCTTCTTTCTGCTGGTGATATTTATTTATTTATTGAATTGTTTCACCAGTAGGGCAACTGAACAAGTTGCTTGTCTCATGGAGTGACCTGGGGGGGAGGGGGTTACATGAGGATGAACACAGAATAATAGAATTAATTGATAGAAGAACAGTTAATAGGAGGCAGTATAGCGCAGTGGGTTAAAGCTCTGAGCTGCAGATCTGGAGACCTGGGTTTGAATCCCACAGCTATCTAGGTGCATATTGTGTGATTCTGAGCAAGTCACTTAACTTCCTTGTGCTCCCAGTTTGCACCTCTAAACAAGCTTCAGCTTAGTGTGTCTCTCCCGATTAAAAAATTAAAAAAAAAATGTATGTAGGAACAGGTAGACAAAATAATGCAACTGTAAGGGTGCAATACAGACAATTACAGCTTGTGAAATAATACATCATAGGAGTCCACTGAGTGCAGTACAATATAACAAGCAAAACAATAATGTGACAGTATAAATTTTAGTGCGAAGGCATACCAGGAGCAAGCTCAAGGTAGAACACAAGTGCTGTAAGAGGAGGAGGTGGAGGGGAAAGCATTTTTAGTGTTAATATTTAGCAGCCAGAAGTCATTGATGAGGCTCATGTCATCTGAATTAATACTGATTCCAAAATATTCGTGCTGTTGCAAAGTATTCCTTGAAACTCTATCTTCTGTGACATAATAACTTGCCTTGATTTCTGCTGAGCAACACCAGAACATAACTCAGGAGTTGTGGCATATGACGTTTCACTCTGACACTGTAGCCTCTTTAATACTTTTGCCGTTATGAGAAAGGGAAACAGAACATTGCTTTACCAGGAGTGGCACACTAAGAAACACAGAAACATAGACTTTGACGGCAGATAAGGACCGCTAGGCCCATCTAGTCTGCCCATTTCCCTACTTACAGGATAGGCCGCAGATCCTAGTTAACCAACAGCCTATTTCTTCCTACCCCCCACAAGAATTGCCTTATGTCTGTCCCATGCATTCTTGAATTTTCCCACAGTTGTAGATCCCACAACCTCCTCGGGAAGGCTGTTCCATGCATCCACTACCCTCTCTGTGAAATAATACTTCCTCACATTGCCCCTGAACCGCCCTCCTTCTATCTTTAAATTGTGTCCCCTTGTTCTTGCAAGTCTCTTTTTCTGAAAGATGCTACCCTCTTGGACTTTGTTGATTCCACTGAGGTACTTAAAAGTTTCTATCATGCCCCCCCCCTTCTTTCCTCAAGGGTATACATATTAAAAGGCCGAACCTCGTTTCCAGATGCGACCTGGGTGCACAAGGAAGTTAAGTGACTTGCTCAGGATCACACAGTATGCACCTAGGCAGCTGAAGGATTCAAACCCAGATCTTTAGATCTGCAGCTCAGAGCCTTAGCCCACTGCACTATACTGCCTCAACAATATACTATGTAGGATTTAAAAAGGTCTGCACCAATGATGGGGTTTAACAAATCTGTCCAAATAGTGTTGCCATGTGTTTTTGCAGAATAATTAACATTAAAAGTTCTATCATTTCTGACCTATTTGCATTTATGGGGTTTGCCTAATTTTGACTTGTTCGGGTCACCTCTGTGCTTGCAGACTAGACTATTTAAAGGAGAGCTACTGGGAAGGGAGCTTGTGCCACTGTTGCATAGATTGTGACTTGAGCACCCCCCCTCCCCAGAGTCCCAATATTTATCGACTAAATAAAATACCTGAACACTCATAAAATTACATTTCCGGAAGGGTGCAGCAGGTATACAGTACAGTCAACCAGAGTGCAGCCCCCTGGGAGTTCGCGCTGACAAAACCCGCAAGATGACGACACGGCTTTGCCTGTTCCTCTGCATTGCGAACATGGTCAGAGATTTTGAAATCTCCATATTTTGTATAGCCGCTGTTATTTTTACAAAAGGTACCTACAGTATATGCCATGTGGGTGCTGCACCCACATGGCATAAATGCACCTCAGTATTCTGTTTGCTTTCCTCACTGTTTTTTCGCATTGTTTGGACGACTTGATGTTATCGGATATGATAACTCTCAGGTCTCTCTCCTGACTTGTGGTGGCTAAAACCTGCCCCCCCCCCCATCCTGTATTCCTCTCTTGGGTTTCTGTGTCCCAAGTGCATTTTCTTGCACTTCTTAGCGTTGAAACCCAACTGCCAAACCCTTGACCATTCCTCAAGTAGTCTTAGGTCATTTCTCATTTTATCTAGCCCTTCCTGTGTGTCGACTCTGTTGCAGATCTTGGTGTCATCTACAAACAGGCATACTTTCCCCTCCAGTTCCTCTGCAATGTCGCTTATGAAGACATTGAATAGGACGGGACCCAGCACCAATCCCTGTAGCACCCTGCTGGTCACCTCCCTCTCTTCGGATTTTATGCCATTTACTACCACCCTCTGGGTCTTTCCTTTTAGCCAGTTTCCAACCTGTTTTACCACTTTAGAGCCCACACCCAGATTCCCCAATTTGTTAAGCAACCTCTTATGCGGAACGGTGTCAAAGGGGAATCTAGGTAGGCCACATCCACTGCCCCACCCTGATCCACCACCCTAGTCACCAGTCAAAGAAATCAATAAGATTATTCCGACAAGACCTTCCCTCAGTGAATCCATGCCGGCTTGGTTCTTTTACACCGCTTGACTCCAGGAACTTCACTACCCTCTCCTTAAGCAGGGAGTCCATCAGCTTCCCCACCACCGAGGTCAGGCTTACAGGTTTGTAATTGCCTGCGGCCTCCTCCCTACTTCCACTGCTGTGCTGGGAGACCACCTCTACCCTCCTCCAGTTCCCAGGTACCTCCCGTCTCTAGTGATTGGTTAAAAAGGGTCATCAGAGGACCTGCTAGGACTTCCCTGAGTTCCATCAAAATTCTAGGGTGAATTCTGTCTGGCCCCATTGTCTTGTCTATCTTTACTTTCCCCTAGTTCCTCTAATACTCTATCCACCATAATTGGGCTGATGTCCACCTCTGCCACAATAAACCTTTCCTCATAAGTCTTGGCCCTTCCCCTGCCTCTTCCTTGATAAATACTGAGCAAAAATACTTGTTCAGCATCTCAGCTTTTTTAAGGTTCCTCCTCCTCCTCCGTATCCTCCTCCGTATCCTCCTCCGTATCCTCCTCCTCCTCCGTATCCTCCGTATCCTTCTCCGTATCCTCCTCCTCCTCCTCCTCCTCCTCCTCCTCCTCCTCCGTATTTCCTGAATGCCTTACTTTTTCCCTCGCACTTTCTCAGCTACTGACTTGAGAACCACAGTAACCACTTCTTTCTTTTGCTTTTGCTAAGCAGTCTGACACACTGACTTGTCACTCCTGCTATGGATCTCTGCGCCTAACCCTCTGTTCTTCTACCTCCCCCGTCGTTCTGCTGACAGGAAATTTTGAGCTGTTCCCCCATCTCCACGAAGTTGGCCTCCCGGAAATCTAGGACCTTAATCATTGTAGGGCTTTCCTTTGCCAACGTGTTGACTCTAAACCACACAGTTCTGTGGTCACTGGTACTGCCCACCTCAACATCCATAATTCTGTCCCCTTGTCAGCAGTACATCCAGTACAGCCCTCTCCCTGGTGGACTCAACCACAAGCTGCCTTAGGTTTGCCCCATACATGGCAGACATGAGGTCCCTGCTCCTTGATGTACTTGCAGTCTGGGTATTCCAATCTGCATCTGGCGTGTTGAAGTCACCCATTAGTAGTACTTCCCCTTAGGCCACCATATTATGGATGGCCTCTATTAATACTAGATCTATATCCTCCCCCTGCGTGGGAGGCTTTTAAACTACTCGAGCACAGATGGCTGTTTTGTTCTCTGACTCAAGTGACCCACAATGCCTATATTTCTTCCCTGGATCCCTGAGCTTCCATAGCTTTAATCCCTTCCTTCACATACATAGCAACCCCTCCTCCCCTCTTCCCTTCCCTATCCTTTCTAAAAAGAGTATACCCTGGTATGGTTGCATCCCCGTCATGTTTCCCTGCATACCATGTCTCCATAACAGCCACAATGTCTAGATTTGTGTCTGCCATCAGTGTCGTTAGGCCTAGGATTTTGTTCCCCAGATTGCAGGCATTTGTGCACATGACCTTCCACTCTGTGTACTCCTTAACGTTCCCTGTTTATTGGTCATTGCCCTGCGCCGCATTAGTGATATACCTTCTGCTCTGTCCCCCATTGTAACCATGGTAGTTTTATGGTTAGATATTACACTAATTATTGGGTCCTCACTGCTTTTAGTTATGCCCTGTGGGGGACTTGACTGTCTATGCCTCCCCCTTGGCAAGTTTAAATGATCACTAAGGATGCACTTAAACTTCTCAGAGTGGATACCTTTGCCCCCTCTGGATAGGTGCAGGCCATGTGTAGAATATAGTCCTTCATCCTTCCAGGTGAGGTTCCAGTCCCCAATGAAACCATACCCCACTTCTCCATACCATTTCTTCAGCCATTTGTTGAATTTAACGATGCAGATGTCCCTCCCTACTCCCTTGTCATGGACAGGCGGCACCTCCAAGAAGGTCACAGAGTGTGCTACTTGCCCAAAACTCCTCCATCGCTCCCTGAACTTTTCCTACATTTACCACCTCTCTAGCCAGGTCATTAGTCCTCAAGTGAATAATGACATCCAGCTCCCCCCTCCTTGCTACCACTCTTGCAATCCTAATGATTTGTTTGCCCTCCTTCCAAACTGTGCCTCCAGGTAGGCACATTACCTCCCTCTTTCCATTCTACCTGACCCCAGCTCAATCCCCTGGACAATGGAATCCCCAACCAGGATTTGCTTCCTCCTCCTGTGTGTTCTCCTCACACCTGTCCTCCGGGTTCCATCCTGGATTACCCCGCAACCTCCATGGTGTTCACTGCTGGAGATGCAGCGCAATTTCCATACTCTGCCAGGATGGCATACGAGTTGTGAAGTGACACCGGCCGGGGGATATGCTTCCATCCCACCTCCCTCACCCTCCCTGAGCCCACCATAGTCCATCCTTCCCTCCTTCTTGGCAACCTCTGAGGGAGCGGTGGTAGACACAGTGGTCTCTGTATGGGAAGAAGGTACTTCTGCTTAAAGTGCAGCTACCTTCTCCCGCAACGCAGCGAGGTGCCTGCAGATAGGGCAGCACTGCAATGTCCAGAAGGTCTTCCTGAACACTGCTGCCCCACATCCACTGCAAAGCATCACACCCATCATCTTCCTTCTCCTATCCTTGCCCTAACTGCCCCTTATTGCCCTGTGCCCTCTGCTGCTCTTTTCTTCTATATCTTGTCCAGTGCCTGGCTCTGTAACTATTTTTTGTGTGGTCAATACTCTTTAGTGATATAATATATCAAGGAATGTAGATTTACAATAGGGTGTGGTGTGTGGCTGTGTTGTGTGTGTGTAACTCAAATTGAATGCACACTCTCAGTATGGGATGCTGTAATAAACCCCTCGGGCTTCACCCTTGGGATTTTTGTAGCATCTCATACCTCAGGTGTGCATTACATTCTTATAACACACACACTTTCCCATCCTTTATTCTATATGTAAGTTTCACTCTCTTACCTTGTCAGATGACGAAAGGTGAATGATCAAAGCTCGACCTCCAAAGGTCCATGGTTTGCAAAGTCCAATAGAAATATCAAACTGAGAGAAAAAACATGTTCAGTAAACAGGCAAGGACTGCATGCAGTGTAAGCACCCACCTGCAACAGAGTAGGCACCCTTGGTTAACATTAAATTCGATCCTGTCAAACCTGTGGAATAGCAACCAACATACTAATGTGGAACTGCTATCATTATTATTTTTTTTATTTTTATATAAATAAACACAGGTGCAGCAGGTAAACTATAGAGGGAAGTCCAGACAGACTTAAAAAACAGAGGTTATAACTGGACAATGGACATTCCCACGTTTGCATACCAGACAATATTCTCCCACAGGAGCGAGGCTCCTGGGCGGGCCCTATTGACAATGTAGGAGCTAACAGAAAAGGAAATTACAATAAGTATGAAGACATCTCTTCTTTCCATTGCATACCACATTATCAATGGGTATTCATAACTACTGCATTCTAAGAAGCAGTACCTAGAAATACCAGGTGGGGGGGAGAAAAGTGTCCTATACTGTATTCCGTGACTTTGGCGATCACGATTGGGTGCCTACTGAAAGGGCGACTCAATCGTGGCACCTGTCATTGGGGTGACTGGGGAAGGTGGGTGACCAGATGGGGGGAGTGCAAGAAATAGTGACATCCTGTCGCTTCATGCGTGCGTGTGCGGGGAGCGAGCACGCCGAGCGTGAGGTGGGAAGGAATGTGGGGTGGCACCATGGTGAGCACCGCGAGCTGCTTCTGTGGCGTGGTGGGTGGGTTCAGGGCAGAGGTAGGAATGGTGCTGGGTCGGGTGCAGGTGCTTTTGTTGCACCGATCTGAGGAATTTAATTTTATGCGGCTTTTGCACCCTCGACATGCACCCCCTGGGTTGAGAATCCATAAGTAGAGGTACGGAGGACGCAGCCCCCACATAAACCATAAATCCCAACCCTGGTGCTGTTTTGTTGTGCACCAGGGAGTACATCGCTGAAATATTTTTTCAGTGATGTGCCATCGCCCTAATGAGCGATCACTGTTATCACATAGATCCTTCATATACATCAACCACGTACAGGAAACGAATGTACCCGCTAACTGCTGCCTGCAACCTCTGTTACGAAAGGCTGCATCTGCAGAACTTTGAACATCCAATCTGTAGTGCTTGGTGAATGTGCAGATGAAGGAACCTGTAGCTGCCTTGCATAACTCCTTTATTTCCTTGCCAATGGTGGAGACAGCATCAATGAGTAGATAGTCCAGGTGGAGATAGACATGATGTCCCCTCTGCCAGAGTTGAGCCACTAGGACTATAAGCACCTTTGAGAAAAACCCAAGGTGGCTGTAGCGAGCCCAGAGGGGAGCATCCTGTACTGGAAGTGCCGTCCCAGGATCAAGAGCCTGTGGCACCTCTGACGAGACTGTCAGATGGGGAAGTAGAGATACACATCCCTCACATCTATGGAAGTTAGATAATTCCCTGGTTGGACAGCTTGGATGATGAAATGCAAGGACTCCAACCTGAAGGTCATGTGGTGAACAAACTTGTTGAGGTGTTTCGGGAGCCATGATAGGCCTAATCCAACCCCCCACCCCAATTTCTGGAGAACCCAAAACAGATAGAATAAAATCCATGGCCTTGCTGACTGGAAGGCTCCTTAAGTCTCGGTAGATATTTCCTTTGGCCCATACCTGCCCATTGCTTGCTCAATAATTTGGTTGTAGTGAATAAAGTTCAGAAAAATCTCTGGAGCAGAGAAGGGCATGGACAAGACAGGACAGGACTTGACTTACATCCACCGCCTCCAAAATGCTCTTCTTGAGTAGCAATGATCTACATGTGTCAGATATTTTGCATCAAAAAAGCAAGCGTCAAACAAGGGAAGGAGGGCTAGGAATGCTTCCTGTTTAGCTCCATCCACTCCCCTTCCTCCTCTTCTTCAGAGGGTTCATCCTCATCCTCATCCTCATAAAATAACTTCATTGGATCAGGGTTATTCCCAAGATCCCTGATTTCATCATCCTGACCCTCAGAATGGCCAGAGTTGGTGACTGCCTGCAGATCTCCTGGACATGCCTGTGTGGAACCCCCCCCCCCGACCTGAGGGGCCTGGTTTAGGGTCGGGTGTGTCTCGTGAGATGTCCTGCAGAACATCGGGGCCCAAAACCTCTCCTAAGAGCAGTAATATGGATATAAGCAATTTTGCTTGCCACTGCCAACTGATACACCAGGTGCACACACACTCAGTTCATAGGTCCAACTGTTAGGGGTGGGGGGAGAGAGATATATTAACTTAAAAAAACACAGTGGGGCAGTAGGAACCCATGGGAGGGAGTCCATCACCCTTGCAGGTCGTACATGTCTGTATAGAAATAGGTCTCCGATATGTCATGGGGCCAGTACAAAAAATAGCCCTGCAGAATTTAAGAATAATGGGCTGAAGTTCATATAGGAAAATAATACAGAAGACTGTTAAGTTGCTCACTGACAGTAATCGCTGAATAGAAAGTTAACATTAGCCTCAAACGTAACATTTTTAAAAAACATCACCTGAGCTCCAAGATATAAAAAGATAATTGGAGATCCCTCATTTAGTAAGGGTCATAAAAACCTTTTGATGCCAGCCATAAAGGACTTGCTCAGGGTTACACAGAATGCAGGTGAAGTCTGTGGGATTCAAACCCAGGTCTTCTGGGTCTCCAGGTTCATGGCTCAGTTCTCTAACCTCTAGGCTATAGCTTGTTTTCACACTAGGACCCCATCCCATCACAGGCCCTTGAGGTAAAATGGCTTTATGGCATCAGAATGCCCAGTAAGAGCAGGGAAATTCTGGAATGAAAAACCGTAATTAAGCAAAACAAACTCTGGTCAGAGCCAACACAGCTGCAGTAGCGCTTTATGAGCGCTCACTGAGCTCAAGAGGGAACAGTCCACCATGCACAAGATGGTCGCTGGAGCTCAGCATGCACTGCTTGAGCTGAAGGTTTTTTGTGTATTGGGTACTGGTACAACTCAGGCCTCAGCCTCCCTATCCTTTGACCACTGTAAACCCCCCCCTTCCCCGACTGAGCCCCGAGCCCTCGCCCGGTAACAGAACCGTGAGCCCGGGCACTTTCCACACTCTAAGCCGCTAAAGCCGCTAAATTGCCGTATTTCACCCCCGCCTCTCGCACACACTCACACTGGTGAGCGGTTCCATGAGCCCAGTCTCAGATTCCAGCTTTCTGCAGCAGAAGCCGCAAAGTACCATCGCACCCAGACTGAATTTTCAGCTCCTATACCCTGTAATTAGAACCAGTGGCCCGGACACTTTCCTTACTTTTGGCTCAGCCCCCTACCCCTGTAGGTTTCTCCCCTGGTTTGCACGGCACAGCCAGCCTGGCTACACGTTTCCCTCTTGTCTCCCCTCCTACAACTTCACTCCTACACCTGACTATGCACCACCCCTATGCCCCTCTACGGACCCGTTACAGGAATGACTCATCTAGCTTCCATAGCCGCTGGACCACCGTAACCCCCCCTCCCCCTTACCTCTGACTGAGCACCGATCCCACAACCCGGGAACAAAACCGTGAGCCCAGGCACTTTCCGCACGTACGGCCGCTAAAGCCGTGAAATTGCCATATTTCACCCCCGACCCCCACCTCTGGAATACTCTCAAGCCGGCGAGCGGTTCCATGAGCCCAGTTTCAGACCCCAGCCTACATCTGCAAAAGCTGCAAAGTCCCTTCGCACCCCGACTGAAGCTCAGCTCCTATGCCTGGTTATAGAACCAGCGGCCCGGATACTTTTTCTTACCTTCAGCCACCGATATCACAAGGTTTACCGTATTTTGCCTCCGACCCCCCGCCTTCCTTTATACTTCTAGCCGGAGAACAAACCTATGAGTCCGGTTACAAGCCCCTGCTACCTGCCGCGGAAACAGTCAGAGCGCAGTCCTAACCTATCATGTATCCTTAGCCCCCTCCTTCACCATGTCTCCCCCCCTTCTTTCTTCCTCCTACCATGTCTGCCAGTATAATCTCTGAGGTCTGTCCTGGCACCAGTACCCGTTTTTTTCTCCTGTTTATCTGTAAAACACTTTGTGATATTTCAGTGTACCTTGACCTGTAACCCTGCCTCATTGTCTTTGCAATTGTACTATGTATTGTTCCTGTACCTCCCGGGTCGTGCCTGAAAATAGTCACCTGCTGGCTAGTGCACTTACCCGGTAAACAAAAACTAAATAAAAAAATGCATGTGCGACTCCACTTCCATACTTGCAGTGAGGCCGCACGTGCGCACTCAGTTCTGGTGGCCATCTTGGGCACTGCAGACTGTTCTGCTGTGAGCTCAGTGCACATGCGCAACTTCACCACAAATGTAGAAGTGATGTCACGCATACGCAAGTTGAAGTAGTGCACCCACGGAGGGTGCCTGAAGAAATTACGAGTGGAGTGCTTCACTTGCGGAGGGATTGTGAAGCGGCTCCTAAAATGCTCTTCAGCATCAATCTGGTCAGCCGTTTTCAGAACTGCTCAAAACACGGCTGCAGGCTCCACCCACTGCAGAGGTACAAACTGTGTACTTACAGGGGGGGCATCACCATGGCTCTTTCTGCTGAGAGTGCTGGGGAATAGAAGCCATAGAGGTGGATGGGTGCAGCTCAGAAGCTAGAGGAGGAGCCTGAAGAAGACTGTTGTGGTGACCCCCAGAAGCAAGCAGGTTAAAAAGGCCATATTAACTTTCAATCGTGTGTGCCTGCTGAGCGGACTGCCAGGCTGAAACAACCAGAGGAACGGAAGGACAAACAGGAAGCTCCACAGTTAACTTCCCTGACAGCGCAGGCACATGCGCATTCCCCCTCGGGTGGGCATGTGCGGCTCAGAGAACTAGATAACGTTTTAGACGTCCGATTAGCCATGCCCGCTGCTAAGATAAAGATTTTAGCAGGCCTTCAGACTGGTAAAACAAAAAAGGCATAAACAAACAAGGAGAAGCACTGCGGCAGGCTATCCTGCATCAGTGCAGGAACTCTCCGTCTCTGACAAGTACATGCGCGACAACACGAGGCTACGCACGGCATCATCACATCAGGGCGGGGGCATGTGCAACTCAGGCATGCAAGAGAAGGTGCACTAACGATTGGGAAAAATAAATTATGCACCCAATGGCCAAAGGAGGCAGTAAAGATGGCGGGAGAAATTGCGCAGCTCAGTGGAGCCAGTAGGAAAAATGCTAGTCAGCTGTCAGGCAGTAAAAAAATGCCGAAAACCTGAGGAGAAAAAGGAGACTCTGCTCTTAGCAGAGTCAAAACTCCTACTGTGGAGAAAAGGAGATTCTCTTTTAGACAGAGTCAAGAATCTACCCAGTCAGGCTACAGGACAAAAATGGAGAGGAATTAAAAGTGAAATGTCCCTTTAAAAAACCGAGCCTAGTAAAAGGGGCAATATCCCCAGTAAAATAACAAGGAAAATGAAAAAGGGAAAAGTAGCACAAAATCACACCTAAGACTGAGAAGAAGAGGGGGGCACAGACACCCAAAGGTGGGGGAGGGGGGCCCAGGGAATCCCTAACTAAAACAGAAATAAAAAACAGGTACTTAGCTGAGGCACCATTATTTTATTTTTATTTTTTTTTATTTTTTCAAATCGGAGACCTCTCTGAAAAAAACAATTACCCTAGTAATAAGTGGCAGATGTGGCCCCAATTCAAGCACATGCAGTGAAAAAGGGAGGAGCAGGTTAGCCAGTTTGAAAGTCACAGCTTCATTCATTTAGTTGTTTAACCAGGTATAGCACACTAAGCTGAAAGCTTTTTTACAGGAGCGACCTGGGAGCACAAGGAGGTTAAGTGACTTGCTCAGGGTCACACAGTATGCAGGTGGAAGCTGTGGGATTCAGCTTAACACAGGGGTGCTGGAACCCAGAAGCCCCAACCTGCTATGCAGAATTGCCACACCAGGCCTAGAAGCCGAAGTCTAATTCTGAGAAGCTTGAGAGAAGTTTCCCCTTCGATGGCACTGCTAAGGCCCTGGACACACTGGGGAACTTAAAACGGTTTAAGTGTCTTAAAATGGTTTAAATCCCCCTAGCACTGTTTGCAAACAGACTACAAGCCCGTTAAAAACGTTTTAACAAAAGTGTTTTTAAACCCTGCTAGATACCTAGTCTTAAAACCATTTTTAAAAACGTTTTGGAGCTAGCATGGTTTTACTCACAGGTCTGTCCAGGAATAAAAACGTTTTCAGCTGTAATGGTTTAACTAAAACAGTTCTAGCCGCAGTGTTTCCAGGCAAGCACAGTTCTGTGTATTGGATTTAACAAAAAATAATTACAAGGAGAACAGGTTTAACACTAAAAGTGTGGCCACACTAAACTGTTATCAAAAATGGTTACTGAGTAGTGTGGCTGCACTGAAATGGTTTAGCTGAACTGGTTTTAAAAACAGTTTTCAAAAACAGTTCTGTAGTGTGTCTAGGGCCTAGGACTGAAGAGTTGCTGCTGTCCAGAATCTTCATATGCCCAACATTCTAAATCGTTGGGCTGTGCCATTTCCCCTCGTAGGGGTGCACAATACCCAGTTGCAATGAATACCTACTGACAATGTGTAGCGCTACAGAAATCTCATTGTCCCCAAGAGCTGCATTAGCATATGAGAACATAATGTCAAAGCACCCATTTACACCGTATATGTCTATGCTGAAAGTACACATAACCTGAAAAAAATTATATAGAAACAGAGATTGAATGCAGTTTAATGGAAAAAACCTTGCGTTACATCTCAGATAAAAAAAAAAAAAAAATTATCATACCATAGTTTGTGCACCTCTCCAGCGCCACCAGCAGAAGCATCCAGCCGCCGGCCTCCACTGCCCCAGAGAGCAGCAGGCTCACTCACATAATGGGGGTCCAACACGGCCGCCCCACCCACTGGAGTGCCTCTCTTGTGCCTCTCCGAGTCGGGCTGGACCAGACCCCCAAGCGCGATTCCATGATAGTCCTCTGGGTCAGCGGGAGCATGGCTATCAAGCTGCACGGTCGCACCCAGCCATTTCCTCCACTTTTGTGCCCCCAGGAGCCGGCAGTGCGATGACATACGGCACGCGAGCCGACGTCTTGCCGTGCTCCTCCCCTACTGTGCACTGCATCTATGCCACCCCAGGCCTTCACCAGGGGCCACTACAGCATGCCATGCTTCACCTCGCCCACCCCAGAGGAAGGAGGGCAGTCCTGGGATGCTCAATTCACCCTCTCCCCGCTGACCCCCCACGGCCCAAGTCCATTCCCAAACCCGGGTGGCCGGCATGGTGCGAAGTATGGTGTCCAGCATCTCAACCCTCAGTGCCACCAGGTCAGCTAACTAAGATAATTTGTAAAGCTTATTGAAGGCAAATGTGATAGTTTGCACCTGGCTGCAACTTGTTTTGTTGAATTCTAAGTAAGCTGAAAAGGCATACTCTGGAACCTAAAGGGTGCTGCTCTTAGGCACAATGAGATTTCAGCAACCATAAAATGGAGACCCCCAGGATAGCTACAGGGACTGGTATTCAATTCAATTGGTATTTGAGAATTCAAGAATGCAAGGGACAGGCATAAGGTAATTTTAGTGGGGGGTAGGAGGAAGTAAGTTGTTGATGAACTAGAATCTGCAGCTTATCCATCAGGTAGGGAAATGGGCAGACTAGCTGAGCCAAGCGGTCCTTATCTGCCGTCAAATTCCATGTTTCTATG
The DNA here is from genome assembly GCA_016271365.2 of Neoceratodus forsteri. Classification (NCBI taxonomy): domain Eukaryota; kingdom Metazoa; phylum Chordata; order Ceratodontiformes; family Ceratodontidae; genus Neoceratodus; species Neoceratodus forsteri. The sequence continues at coordinate 1,063,171,061 of CM028134.1, read as the reverse complement.
GTATGAACAGTAATTATACACTAAGGCAAACATATATACACCCAACAGTTATACAAGGAGAGTTGTTTTTTGACAAGGAAACAAATTACATTTAAAAGATATGAGGGTGTACTACTCCTTCAGTTCCAGAAGGAGGACCCATGATGACGCCTGGGTGAGTGGAAGCTGCCTGCCAGAGCTCCACAGCTGCTCACCCTAGAAATCATTTAAATTAACGTAATACCTGCAAAAAACATACTGGGAACAACCTAAGACAGAAGTCAGAACAATCACAGATCAAAATGCAGGAATCAGATGGAGAAGAATTCAGCAGCCCTGAATCAGTACTTCAGGAACCAAAACATGTCAAGGCCAACTCACCAGTGGAAGATGAGTGAGACAGGGTTAGCATGATAGCGGAGCAACTATCTTGTATTCTCTAAGAAACAGCCACCTTGCAGGCAGCAGTTACCAAGGCCCCCACAGAGGTCAAAAATATAAAGGAAACAGTAGAAAGTCATACCAACCAGTTCAGTGATGCTGAGGCAAAAATAGCCAGTCTTGAGAAGGCATTTGAAAGAGAAAAGGAGGAAAGGATACGAGGAGGCACCAGGAAAATCAGAAAAATTGAGTACCAGGAAAATTATTATCGGAGAAATAACCTGCTGCTGTTTGATGTACTGGGGGAAAAAAGGAGGAAAAACCCCTGTAAACTTGAAACAAAATAAGCTACAGACACTCTTTGGTTTGCCACATGGTAAAATGGAATTTTCTATCGACAGTGCTCACAGAAGCCTGGCACCCAAACCCATTCCCAAGAACAGATCTCATGTGCTCATTTTCTGATTTACTCATTTTTAAGATAAAATGTATGTCAAACAGAAAGCCAGAGAAAACAAAGCTTGAGCTACATGGGTGAAAATATAAAACTGTTTAATGACCATAGTCCTGCTGTCCGAGAGAAGAGAGAGAAATACAGTGATGCAGGGCTGCACAAAGTTACTCTATGATTCCACGTAACGTATCTGGCAAGACTTAAAGTATGGGCAAAAACTGGAACATAAGTATACAACACTTTCGAAGAAAATACAAAATCACACATGCCCCCACAATGCAAAGCATCATGGGCTGCATGTGCAAATCACCACAGAATGTTATGCTGGTCCAACTTTAAGCAGAATTGCATGGTGCCGAAAGGCCTCACACACAGTTTGCAAAAGGTGCTAACAGAAGACATAGACACGTGTTTCGTCCTACCAGGACTCATCAGTATGCCTCGTCTGTTTGACACCCCAGTGGAATGGACCAGCTACCCCTACTGGTGCCCTTTGGGGTAACCTTTGCCTCAGTGTTTGCGCACAGAGGTTCTTTGTCTTTTAAATTGTTTTTTATTTTAATGGGTTCACCACAATATATCCAAGGCACACTGCCTTAAGGGTAGCTGGTCCATTCCACTGGGGTGTCAAACAGACGAGGCATACTGATGAGTCCTGGTAGGATGAAACACGAGTCTATGTCTTCTGTTAGCACCCTTTGCAAACTGTGTGAGAGGCCTTTCGGCACCATGCAGTTCTGCTTAAAGTTGGACCAGCATAACATTCTGTGGTGATTTGCATATGCAGCCCATGATGCTTTGAATTGTGTGGGCATGTGTGATTTTGTATTTTCTTGAAACTTGGCTTCCCAGCCAAATGCCCTTTGGGGTAACCCTTGCCTCAGTGTTTGCGCACAGAGGTTTTTTGACTTTCGAAGAATCTGAACTGGACTTAGCCAAGTCCTTTCTGAACATCTTCCCACACAAGAGAGCTGCTCAATCAGCTGCGAAATTAATGAGGAGATGAGTTCATGAGGTACTGTGTGTTTTTTTTTGTTTTTTTTTTAAAGAAACTCACTCAGTTGGGCCAGCCCAGTGGCATAGAGAGCTGAGGAACTACGTGCCTTACCTCTCACCACACAGGTGGCCCGGGATCAGGAACAAGCTCGGGCCACCAGGGGTTGGCCATGGAGGGAGAGGATTGAGCATCTGATGAACAGCTCCTGTCTCCAAGGGGGAAGCCTGCTGACCTGGCTCTTGGCTGCCCCCAGATGGAGGCCTGGGGTAGCATCGGCAGCCCGAGCGACACATTATTGGAAGGTACGCAGCTCCACAGTGTGTGCACACCTCCACACGTGTGCACTTGTGTGCCACTGCAGCAAGGGGAACTAAGTGAGAAAAGTGGAAAATGGACTGTCGCAGACTATATGAAGCCCTGCCCGCCCACCTCTACCCCACACTGTCACTGATTCATCTGGCCCAATCTGAATTGCCTTCTGGGTAAAGGACGGATGGCCCTCCCCTTCCCGGCCCCACCATGGGGGGGGGGGTCCGTGAAGGATTACAGAGCTAGGTGGATCAGAAGATGGGTGTTGGGTGAGCAGGGACAGGGACAGGACTGATAAGCCTGCCTGTGGCAACCTGCCAAGAAAAAAAGCTATTTGGAAAAAATATAAATAAACTTACGCAGTGAACCCTGGCTCACCACCTTAAAGCCTCAAATAAACATGGGGGATTACTAGTAAAGATCAAGCCATGGCTGTAAAATGACAATTCCCTGAACCTGGCAATATGGCACCTGTATCACTTTTCATCTTCCCGAAACATTTTCAGCCTTATTGAGTGGGAAATCTCACCTCGAACAGTCGAGATGGACATACAGCTATTCCATATTGCATGAATGTGAGGAGCTGGACAGCAATGATGCCTTCTCAAATTATGCGCCTGGCTCAATGAGAAGCAACACCTGGAAATGACATCACTCAAGCTAATGTCCAACCTTTTATCTGCATATCCCCATGACAACAGACCTCTCACACATTCGAAAAGGAAAGAGAGTTGCTGGAGCAACGTGCGAGAGTAAAGTAAAGGGAGATCCCTGTGACATGGCAATAACATAAACTGGAATTATTATTTATTTATTTATTTTTATTATGGGTGTTTATCCACCTCAGTGCATTGCGGTTGCTAGCACCACCCCATCTTTACCACTCCCATCTGTCTACTGTCCTCCAATTGTACTGGGTCCCATAACCCTATGGATTGCCCCATGTGGTGGGTCTGGGAAGGGGAGAGCCATCCTCCCTCCACCCAGAAATCCTGCATCCAGTTTGGGAGTCCAGTGGACCAGAGACAGAGCGGCATGAGGGCAGGTAGGCTGGGCTACATGAAGTCCACGACCACCTTTTTTTCCTCCATAATTGTTCCCCTGCCATGATGGTAGCCAAAAGTGCATGCATGTGACGGCGTGTACACCCTACACAACTGCGACCCCCTATGCTACTCTGCTAAGCTCTGGCACTGCCTCCCAGCCTCCACCAGATGACAGCCATGGAGTGAGAGGAATCCCCCTTCCCCAGAAGAGGAGAGCAGTCCGTTGGGTGCTCAATCCTCTCCGCCGACCCCCAGAAACCCATGCTCATTCCTGAACATGGTCGCCAGCGTGGCGCGAAGTGTGGTGTCCAGCACGTCAACCCTCAGCACCACCAGGCCAGCCGAACTGAAAACTTTACTAAGAGACTACCGATTCTGTCCAGTAAGCAAGGTAATCAATGGGTCTCCCAGTCTACCATGGGCATAGGGGGTGGAAAGAAGGAGAGCACTGAACTCAGTTACTGTCTCTAAGGAACAAGGTGTGATGGGGTGCACTCCCTTCCCACCAGAACTGAATCTGCTCACTGCCAAACAAAATATCACTGATAAGGATCACTGCCAAGAGACACAATTTTATGAGCGAGTGTAAAAGTACCCCTACATAAAACTTATCTTCAACAATGGAGTAAAAGAAGCAAAGGACGGAGTCTCATGAGATAAGTGAAAATGAGGGAGGCAAAAATAAACTGAAGACTGGTTATTGGAGGGGGGGCTATGTACTATCAATGGTAGAGCTAAAGTGGGGGCTGGGGAGGCAGTCACCCCTCCTGGCTGCTCCATTGTGAGTAGTGGTGCCACTCAACCCTATTTATTCACCGTTTAGTGCTCATTGAGAAACCCATGATTGACTGAATTTCCCCACCCCCGTTCCCAAAATTGGCTCTACCACTGTGTACTATGCAAGCATAAAGCAAATTTTAATAGAGGTCATTGATGCAAGTAGGCATTAAGCCACGACGGAGGTGTGCTCTAATGCTGGATTGATGCATGGGGGCGCCCGAGGCCCAGGGCCGAGGCTGCCCTCATCTGCATCAATCGCATTAGAGCACACCGACGGAGTGGCTTAATGCGCTTGTAACATGGGCCAGCGACTGGTGGAGGGATGTCGAGGGGGCCCACTGTCACAGCTACGGAATAGCTGCCGGAGGCGGTGAGAAGATTTGACAATTTGAATGCAGTTTGAGAAAAGACTACAACACATGGGATACGTACTGATGTGGTCCACAGACAGTGTCCATGCAGTGGCGCTGAGGGGGCCAGCTAAGAGTCCTGTGCGTCTTGTGCAGATTTCCGTGCGGGTATTGTGGTCATACCCGCAGTGGGAGGTCTGCCGTGCAGAGTTCCGCGGCACCGAGGAGCGCTGGCCTCGCGCTGTGTATCTCGGTCGCTCTGACTTCCTGCTCCCCTGGGATACTCGTCCGGCTGCATCGCCATGCACCTGTTGTGTGGATGATGCTGCCCAGGGCGGTCTGCGCTGTGCTCATCTGACCGGGCACTTGTGGTTCCCATTGCCGGCGGGGTGGTCCCATAGAAGTTCACTGTGCCATGCAAGGTGACCGTGTGGCAATGCGATCGTGGAGGGTCAATGCTTCTTGTTCCCCCCCCACCGGATCTACGGCCGCGTCGGATTCCCAGTAGGGCTCCAGAAGCGCCGCTCATTGCCCTCCTCCTTTCATTTCCCCACAGGAGCCAGTGCTGCTAGACAGGGGGTCTGGCTGCGAGCGGTACTGCCGAAGCGGGCACGGCATATATGCTGCGTTAATACCCGCTTCGGCTGCCGTCTCATGACCGCCCTAGCCCTATCGGCTTGCTCCCTCAGAGGTGCACAGTTCATGCCATGTTACAAGTAAGCATTAATCACCGGCAGAGGCCTCCTCTGCCGGTGATTAATGCTTACTTGTAACAGGGCATTATTCGGAAGTCTAGGAGAGAGTCCCGCGATAGGCTCAACACCGTCACGTGGTGCAGGACCAACACGGCATTGTGAGCCGATAATGCCGTGTTGCTGTCCTGGGAAGCCGTTCCACGAAGTCAACACGGCATTATTTCTCATAATGCCGTGTTGAAACTTCGAGGCCATACTCTTCAGCATTATGAGAAATAATGCCGTGTTGGAGTCTAAAGCAGCTTCGAGCACAGCAACCGACATTATTGGCTCACAATGCCGTGTTGCTCTGCACCAAATGACGGCGTTAGCCTATCGCGGCGCCGTCGCAAGAGCCTTCTGTACAATAAGAGTAAACTGTATGGAGATTGCCTCCGTCTCCGGCGCCTTTTGCACTGTGATGCGTCCTAGTAGAACATCCAGCGCTTGTCCCTGTTACAAGAGCATTAATCACGGCAGCCTCGGCGTCTACGGTGATTAATACCCGCTGAGGGTTGAACCCTCGGGCAAGCCCTCGTGCAACAACGCCCCCCAGTGGGCATTAATCCCCGGTGAGGCCTCCCTCTACGGTGATTAATGTTACTTAGAAGCCATTTGGGGGGCTAAAAATTAAGTTTGAATTGGGGTTTGAACGAGGGCTCATGATGAATCATTCATTAACCCTAATGAATATTAATGATTTGCTCATTGCTGCCAGAGGTCCAGTGTTTCAGTGGTAGTGACAGCTGTTCAGAAAGGACTAAGAGTGAGAGTGGGCTTGTTTTGTAGGGGACATTTGGGGCTGCAAGGGGTGTTTGTCTGGGAAAGGATTGTGTTGGGCTACACCAGACCTTTGAAGGGAAGAAACTGCTCTAAACTGTATGGGACTCCCAAATAAATAAATGGGAGCTGGCATGTTTGTGACAAGCAACCCCTCTCTAACAGCCAATCAGTGATCTAGGCACCCAAACTGGACTCAAAGGGACTCCTGGAAGAAAGAGGTGACTAATTCAAGCGTCTAGATCATGCCCCAATAAATAAGCAGGAAATAGATCTTTAAGGATTTAGACAATGTTGTATGTATGTCTTAGACTGCCCATGGAAGTTGCCTAACAACACAAGCAGGCTACCTCCAGGGAGCGAACGGAGGGTGGCCCTATGAGGTAAACCAGCTGAGCTCCTGACTGTTGAACATCTTGAGGGTGTTTACCTTTGTAAGTGCCTATTCTCCCACTTGCAGCTTATATCTACTGACCACTAGGGATCAATCCTGTTCCCTCCGTTTTACTATACCCTAGCAGGTTTTTTTCTTTTCCCCGTTCCAGCCTCATTTCCCTTTTCTAGGGAAGCATTTTTCCCTTCTCACTCCATCTTTTGCCCTCTATTGGTGCCTCCCACCAAGTCCCTGACTCAGGATTTGAACTTTGTACCTTGGTCTTTGTAGTCTGTACCTTTTGCACTGTGCTATTTGCCCAAACTTACTGTTCTCTCTTTACCTAACCATATGATAGGGGTTTCTGGAACACAAGGGGTGCAGGGCCTCGGTACTCAACTAGGGATCTGAGGTTTGAGCAGAAGGCCTAATCTGATGGTAATTAGTATATAATATTTCTTCATTCTTCTCCAGTAAGACTGTATTTTCCCTGCTTTCACACCCCCATTCTTCATTTACTTCTGCCCTCTCCCTTTGAGAATGGGTCTTAAATTGAAACCTCTCATCTCTGCTTCTCTCTTTTTTCTCTTTCTTCCATCCCCTTCCTGTCTCTCCTACTCAGCACCCTCTTGCCCCCTCTTGTTGCCCATCTCTCTTGCTCCATTGGTCCCACCGACAGTCCACTCCCCTCCTTTAATGTTTACTCCAACCCCCGTGCCTCACCTCCCCTGCCCTGCTCCCACACCCTTACTTTTCTTTTGTCCATACACGTCTGCCTTCTCCCTATCCCTGTTGTGATATTCAAGTCCTCCTGCCATATCTATCACCATTCCCTGTGGTCTAAGCTCCTTAATTCTGCATTGCTCCACCATGCCCTCCTCTTGCTGCCTTTGTTTGGCAATATTCACCCCAAAACGAGACATGATCCTTCCACCTTGCCATCTAGCAGCTCTGTAAGTGGGCTAAAGATTGCCACTATCAATATCTGCAGCATGGCAAAAAAACTTGATGTCCTATAGGGTTGGGTTGCTCTGCAGAAACCTTACATACTGGCAGTTGTAGAGACCTGACTCTCACCAAATATCCCAGACTGCAGTCGCCCTTTGTGGTTATGCTATCTTTCGGGTAGATAGAGTTGGAAAGAGGGGTGGGGTTGTGCCTTCTACATTAAGGACTCCATCCAGGGTTCTCTACTCTCCACCCTTCCCTCTAAATATGGTGTGCAGGCCATAACAGTCAAAGTTATAATAGGTCTATCTTCCAAATGTCTCCTAGTCTGCTCAGTCTATATATCACCCCGGGAACAAAAACTAGTTTTCAGTGCGGTCCTAAGCTACATCTGTCTCCTACCTAATCACCTGGAGATCATCACACTGGAGGACTTCAACGTAAACTGGCTGTCCTCCTCTACTGCTCCCTATAAGGAAGCCATAGCATGCTTGATGTCTCAGCTTGTAACCTCCAAGACGAGGCTTGATCATAAAACAGGGATGTCCACCCTAACTGACCTTATTCTTACAAATCACCCAGACAGACTGACCAATGTCTCAGTTCTCCCTGTTATGCTTAGCGATCACTCATCAGTACTTGTCATTGGTCCTGTAGGGCAAAAAAAGACTCCCCTCCAAGAGTCACCTATTAATGCCAGCTAAACAATGGAATGCTTGATAAATTCAAAAACTATCTGTACAATTGTGACTGGTCCTCTAATGACTCTGCACCTAACATTGAAGCGGTGCTCTACCACTTTATTCGTACTTTCAGTGTTGCCTGTGATCTATTTTCCCCCTTCACAAAGAGTACTATTAAAGCACAGGACTCGCCGTGGATAACCAAGGCTCTCTTGAACAGTATGCGTCACCGGGATAACCAGCTGGCAGTTGTATAGTGCTGCCAGAAATCTGTGCACCAGCAGGCCAAGGCCTCCCACAATCAAGAAACCCTTACATCCTCCTGGGGTTCGGGACGCAACTTCTGAAATAAACTTAAGGAACTTAATGAGACTTCTGTGTACCCCCCACCATCACTGCTTAACATTGATGGTACCCCTACGTGGGACCCTCAGGTCATTGCTGACTCGCTCAACACTACTTTTTCAGACCTCAGTAGTGTGCTCCCCCCCAGACTTCTTCGACTCTTCCTCATCCCTCTCCTGTCTCCAACTTCCCTCCTTTCCATTTCAGAATTATCTCTACCCACGAGGCCAAATCTTTTCTCTCCAAAGTTTTAGGTAAAACACATCACAGTGGTAATTCCTTAGCCCTTAAAGGGAAACTATGATTGAATCCCTCAGTGCAGCAGTGGCTGCAGAAATGCCCGATTAGGGCTTTCAACATGAAATAAATTTTTTTTACTACCTGGTGCCATGGAATTTTAATAAAAAAGATCCGCTCACTCCATCATGGCGACAGACCCACAGGCGGACATCTCGCACACCTTGGGTGACTTCCGCCACAAAGGTTATGCTAATGAGGGCTACCAACTCCTGCCATTTGTTGGTAGCCCTCATTAGCATAACCTTCACGGCGAAAGTCACCCGAGGTGTGCAAGATGTCCGCCTGCAGGTCTGTCGCCATGATGGAGCGAGCTGATCTTTTCTATTAAAATTCCAGGGCACCAGGTAAAAAAAAAAAATTATTTTATGTTGAAAGCCTAATCAGGCATTTCTGCAGCTGCTGCTGCACTTGAGACTCAGTGAACTTTCCCTAAAACTAATCGTTGCAGGAATACACACCCCTGCAAACTTTTCCTCCAGCTAAGCTTTTTTTGAAAAAGCTCCTTTTTTCATGCGGCACAAAGTAATGAATTTTAATTTCTAAATGTTCGCTATCCAGAAGTGTAGCAGACGGTGGAGTGGTGGCATTAATTGTAATGGTGCAGCGCCACAGCGTGCGCTTCCATGCATTGTATAGAAGCGCGTAGTGCGGCGCGCACCATTACGCATAATGGTGCCACTCCGCGTCCACCACTTCTGGGTATGAACTTTCAGTAAAATACATAACTATTCACTTTGCCACAAAAAAGGAGCTTTTCAAAAAGCTACAGAGGGTAAAGTTTGCAGGGGCAGGAGCGCCTGCAAACGACAGCTTCCCTTTAAGCTCCTTCATTGGACTATTGATGCAGTCCTGTCCCCATCACAAAAATCTTTAATCTTTCCCTTTGTCTTGGTCAGTTCCCCTTCCCTGAAATCTGCAGTTGTCATGCCTATTTTCAAAAGCAGTGATTGCACCCTACCAGGAAATTACCGTCCCACTTCTATCCTTCCTCCACTCTCCAAGGCTCTTGAAAAAAATAGTTGCTGAACAGCTCTCTAACTGTCTAACTAAACATGACCTTCTTTGCCCAGAACAGCATGGTTTCTGGAAGGGCCACAGTACCACCTCTGCTTTCATGGAATACACCTCTTTCATTTATCAGGCTCTCGACGAGACACCTAGTTGGATCTGTGTACATAGACCTGACTAAGGCGTTCGACACTGTAAATCATTCCCTCTTCAGTAGGTCCCTTCTTTCTGTGGGAGTATCTCAGGGCACCTCTTCATGGTTACTGACTACCTACGGAGCAGGTCCCAGCAAGTCCACATTAACAATACCCTCTCCTCCAGCTTTCCTATGAGGTCTGGGGTTCCCCAAGGCTCTATCCTTCGACCTCTTCTTTTCAGTTTGTTCTTCAACTCTCTTCCCAAGACCTGCTCTGGAAAACTTCTACTCTATGTAGATGATGCTGTTCTCTTCAGCAGCCACCCTGACCACCCCCCTCTCCAGCATGCCTTCCAAAATGTATTCTCAGCAGCTGAAACCTGTTCTCTGCCCATAAACTTGTATGTGACTACAAGAAAACAAAAGTCATGGTCTTCTTCCATCACCTGAATAAACGTCATGGTGCCCCACTGCAAATCCGCAACCTTCATAACTCCTTCCTGGATCAAGTTAATTCATTTAAATACCTCGGAATCACTTTCAACTCAGCCTTTTCTTTCCATGAACATATCCATCTTCTTAGCTCTGCCATAAACACTGGAATAGGGCTCCTTTACCGCTATAGACGTCTGCCCCCTGATGTGCTTTGCCTTGCTGTCTCATCCTCCATCCTCTCCCTAGTGGACGATGGGATTACTATCTGTGGAGCCGCTGACCATACCGCCCTTCCTAGGGTATAAGTGTCACTGAATAAAGCCTGTTGACTTGTCACAGACTGTGCTAGACGCTTCCATACTTGTGACCTCTACAGTCTGTCCAGTTGGCTGAATTTTGATGGCAGGCTAAAATATCAAACCTGTCTGATCGCCAAACAAATCTCAATAGGCCTCTTCCCCCCCCCCCCGGGCTTCTAAATCTCCTTCTAACTATCCCTTCACAAAGATCCACTAGAAGCTCTTCTAAAGCCTCCTTGCATGTTCTCCACTGTAGGACCTCCCTTGGACAGCAACCTTTCCATTACGGGCTCGCCTTTGGCTAAACTCCCTACCAGCTGCTTCCTCAGCTGTATCCAAACTCGGCCCTTTCAGAGCTCTCCTTAGGGAACATATAATTTCCTCCAGCTCCTGAGATTGCTTCTAACCTTGCTCCCTGCTTGTCTCTAATGCCCCCTCAGCGATCATTATTTCAGCTTTCTCTGGCTCTCTCTCACCTCTCTCTCCCCCCCCCTTCCCTATCCTCCCTCCCTCACTCCCTCGTCTCCTCAGTTTTCTTACAATACCTACTACCTTTTTCACAGAAAGGGTGGTGGATGCATGGAACGGCCTACCTCAGGAAGTGGTGGATTTGAATACAGTGCAGGGCTTCAAACAAGCATGGGATATGCATGAGGGAGCAATACAGAGGCGTATGAATAGATATGCCATTGACAGAACAAAGGCCGATGGCACATTCATAAGGTAGAAAAAATGGGCAGACTGGATGGGCCTTGCAGTCCTTATCTGCGGTAAACTTCCATGTTTCTTGTCCCTGCCACACTGGCACTATTTGCCAGATCTCAATCTTGTTCTTGCTTGTTCTGAATGATTATATAACGTATAATGTATTACTTGACCTTAGATAGTTTTTTATCCTGTATATTGTGTTTTGTCTTATTCGTACCAAGCGTGACTGTCATTTCCTGTATTCGTTGCCTTGTACCTCCCTGACATGGAGCCTTTGAAAAAGAGTCTGTGACGCAAAGGTTTGTAATTCCGATTCATTTAATAAATACAAATAAGCAGACTATTGATAGGCTCCATCAGCCAATCAGAACCCTGAATCCTCAGCTGAAACAGTGTGGACTTTCTGGGGTTTCTTCAGTCTGTCCCTGAGTTCTGTATGAGTTAGGAGCACCCTGTGAGAGTGGACTTTGGACTTCAGGGGCCTGTTCCCAGGCTCTAGTTGGAGACTGCTGTGTGCAGGGTTTGGATTGAGATGGGGAAAGAGAGAAAGAGACTGAACTGTGATCCTGATTCCCCCAGGTATTGAGAAGTTGCTTAAACATTGCTGAGAGAAAGTAGATGCTGCAGAAACCCTGCACTAGGTGGATGGATTGGCTAAGAGGGCTGTGTGAATTATCTGAAGGCTGCAGTTGCTACTGAGAGTTTGAATGCTGGTGTGGGAATGCAAGGTAATTTTGAAGAGGCAAAGTGTCTTTGGTTGTCAGGGTGCTAGCCAGGTGCTGTACATGTCCTGAGTGAACTGGTTAAAGTCGGCTGAGAGCTGTGTTCTAGCTGCAGCTGAAGACAAGGTTGTGGACATTGTTTGGCTGGAAAATGCGGGCTGGTGTGTAGGGGCTTGCTGTTCTTGGATTTCCCTGTTGGATTACACCTGTGCTTCTTGGAACTGAGGTTAGCACTCACTTCGATTGGAACTGGACTGTACTGGAATAACTACCTGCAAACTGTTCTTGCCTTGAACTTAGTGCAGGGCCTGCAGGAGGACCCCCACCATTTAGGAGTTCTGACCCAAAGCCAGGGAGGGAACCCGCTAGCCCCTTCCAAGTGGGACTCACTGTCTCAGGAGATCATCAGTGCTTGCTGGGGTGTTAGGGCACCTACAGCCCACCAGGAGAGCTGGACTGTGGAGCCACTCCCAGGTCTGGGCCTTCTAGGGCTGGTGCTGTCCTGCCACAGAGCTGTGCAATGGACCAGAAGCGGCTGAAGGTGACAAGTGGCCAGAACTACAATCAAGGTGACCAGCTGCAAGATCTTCGAGCAAGTCCATCCTGCCCGAGGGACCAAGGCCAGCCTTTCTTCTGCCTGTGCTGCACTGAACAAGGAGCTCCATACTCCAGGGTGTTGAGGTCAACAAACTGTGAGTACCAAGGACCTGGCTCCTGGAAAGAAAAAACAAAGGGAATTTCTGTTGTTTTCTTAAACAAAGTTCTTTTCAAATATTTTCAGGGCCCCAACAGCCGGCCAACCCGCACCACTGTACCAGGCCTGCACTTAGTGTGTACCCCTAAGTACATCCTGGGGAACACTAGTACCAGTGGGGGTGGGTTTGGGCTGCGGGCTGCAATGTCTATGGTTGTTGCCCATTTCACTAACCAGTTTTTCTATCCACAGCCATCCTTTGTCCCGGTACCCCTTCCCTAGTCCTTACCCCCAATAAAGCTGTGGTTTACTGTTTGGAATTGTGTGTGTGCAGGAATTCTCTGAGTCTGTCAAAGCATTACTGTTCATGGTTTATGGCGATACTAAATTGTTGGGCATCCAGTGTGTGGGGTGGTTGGTTTGGGAGGTGGGAAGGTGCAGCATCCCAGGGAGCGGTGCCAGCCAGTCACCTGACCCACTTCTAATTCCCTCTGGGTGGAGGCACCACGCTATTTTTATTATCTTTGGGGTAGGACCCCCAAACATCACTGTAGCAGGACTCAGGCCCCTTAACCTGCTAGAGGGCCAACAGGCCAGGGCAGTAGCCTACTTGCACACGGCACCTGGGCTACACTTGAAAGGTCCCAAAAGGATGTATTGAATATTGAATGGTTTAAAGTACATTTAAGGTGCATTGCCAAAGGTCATACAGGTTTTTCTTAAAAAAATACTAATGTGTTATGGTTACCAAAGTTTTAGTTTTAGATACCAAATGACAATTCTTCAGTTTTACAGTTAAGGTTGTCTAATTAAATCTGAAGTGTTATAAGTTGAGACTTAGCAGTTATTCACATTTAATTCTTAAGCAAATCTTTTGACACTGGAGAGAGGGGGAGAGTGGTAGTAGTGGTGATTTCACAATCCAGGAGTACATGGATGGAATTCAAAGGTTTCTGGGTAAGATTTGGAGAGGAGCATCAGAAAAATGCAAATACATAAGGGGATGGAGAATTCAAAAAGGAAGGAGGCCAAGGAAAATGAAGAGGGGACAACTTGGCAAGTACGAATATGGATGACACCAAACTGACGTGCTTCACATGGAATACCAAAGGGCTGCAGACAGGGCAGAAAAGGCGAGAAGTACTACAACACATAAAAAGAAACCATACACATATAGCATTTATTTAAGAGATGCATACGAAGTACTCAGAGGCCAAGATGATGAGAATACTCCAGGTAGGTAAAGTATACAGAGCAGAGGAGAGCAGAAAACAAGGTGGTACACAAATCCTGCTTTGCAAGAATCTAAACTTCACTGAGGAATATACCTGGAGACACCCAGAAGGAAGGATGCTAATGCTAATAGTAGCAGGACAAATGGGTCAAAGAAAGACTGCATTAATAAATATACAGTGTATATGGCCCAAACACAGATGACCACGCGTTCTTCAATGACATAACAGAACACGTCATAAAACTGGCCAAAAATAAGTGGATTATCTGGAGCGACATGAATATAATATTGAATCCAGTTATGAATAGCACAAACCCCAGGAGGCCATTAACCCAAGGCACTAAAGCGTTAATAGCTATTTTAGAAGAGAACAACTTGATAGACGGTTGGTGGGTAATCTACCCAAATGTGAAAGAATACACATTCAGACCAAACACACATAGAATGTCATCTAAATAGACTATCGGTTTATTCAAACTGAAGAGACTACAGGGTTAGAAGAAGCAGAAATGATGCCAATGACTATATCAGATCACTTACCAGTTGGAAATGTAACAATTACGTATATACTGCAAAACACAGAATACGTGAAAGATATCAGAAACACCACAAAGGAGCTCATGAACAATAACCAACTATTAGAGACGAGCTGGGCCACAATATGGGAGGCATTAAAATGTACGGTAAGAAGAAAATGTATAGCGATTTGCTGTGACAGAAAGAGAACAAGAAAAAATCAAATTACTAGAACAAAATAAAAAAAAAAAATTCCAACGGTCCAAAAGGAACAAAAGTATTTGCTCTGTGGCTCCGACAAGAAAGGACAAAATCCCAAATAACCCCAATAGAAGTGAGGGACTCAGAGGAAGTTGCACCTAATCACTATCAAATAAATGAATGCTTTAAAGAATACTACAGGAACTTACAGAAATCAGGCAACAAATCATCACAAGAAGACATAAACAAGTTCCTGGAAAACATGAATTTACCTAATCTCATGGACGATCAAGCAGAATCTCTAATAATGGAAATAACAATGAAACAGCTTATCTCAGCTATCAACAGCCTGCCAAGACAAAAGGCACCAGGTGAAGATGGATTTTCTTCAGATTACGACCAAGCTTTCACAAATGAATTGGCCTTGGCCCTCAAGAGAAGTAGTATCTGAATAATTGGGGAAATGCCACTCTTGCAAAATCAGTGTTAAAAGCTGTTGTCACATTACTTCTAAAACCTAACAAAGACAAAGAAAAATGTGCAAACCATAGACCTATTACACTGTTGAGCCTTAATGCAAGGAGCTTTGCAAAAGTACCGGCCACTAGACTACAGTGCTTATGTCACTACTCGTCATCAACCCCACACAGACAGGATTCATGAGCGGCAGATACATCTCTGACAACACAAGGAAGATGTCATATCTATATGAAGCAGTGAAAGACCTAAAGGCACCTGCAGCTCTGATTACCCTTTATGCTGAAAAAGCATTTGACTGGGTTCAATGGGCTACCTCTTTAACATCCTAGGAAAAATATGGCAATTTCCCCAGTCTTTGTCAGCATGGTAAAACTGCTTTACAGTGAACCTTAAGCAGTAGTCTCAAATAATGGCCTCACATCAGCTGCTCTTCCCTTAGAGAGAGGAACTAGGCAGGGGTGTCCCCTATCATCAGCTCTCTTCAATACAGCTCTGGAGCTCCTACTACTGAGGATTCAACAAGATGCCAAGATCAGGAGGAAGTGGAGAAGCTGGGGTGTCTGTTGGTCCAGTAAGGTAAGGTAGACTACCTGTGTAATGGTTTCTGCCTGTTTGAAAGGGTGTACTGTCAGTGGGATGGGGAAAACAATGGGATAGGGTAGGGAGGATAAGACCTACAAAGTCAAGCTAAGGGTAACTGAAACACACAGTATGGGAGGAATAAAGGCAACAACCAATCTAGGGTAGGGGGAGAAAGAGAATATAGGAAGCCAATTATCC
This sequence comes from Neoceratodus forsteri, assembly GCA_016271365.2. Lineage (NCBI taxonomy): Eukaryota > Metazoa > Chordata > Ceratodontiformes > Ceratodontidae > Neoceratodus > Neoceratodus forsteri. The sequence continues at coordinate 1,063,155,389 of CM028134.1, read as the reverse complement.
TAAATTATCAAGGGACCAAAAAAAGGAAATTGTAGGAAACCCTTATCTAGGGTAAGTGGTCGAACACATACTTAGAAGGGAAAGGAAAGCTAAGAGGAAGAGTGGTGATACGGGAAGCCTACAGGCAAGGGGAAAGGCAGGGAAGGAAAAAGTCAGGAGGATAAAGAAATCAAGAGGCGTGGGAGTGGTGCAGTGTAATTGGTGCGGGCTGCAATCTTCAGAGACACATTCTGGAGACTGAGGTGTTGCCCCATATGCATACACCTCTCTGGGCTTACAGCAGAGGTCACTGGACTCCGGGACGAACTGATACAAGTACAAGGCACCATCTGCCTCACCCAGAGACCACCTAGTTTGCCACTACTCCCTCAAAGGATGCCAGGAAGGAGGCAGAGTGGCTGGACCTTGGTGAGCTCTGGGGGGGTGAGGAAGAGCACCCCTCAGACTTTACTGCTGCGCAATTCCTTCACTATTCTGATGGGATGGGGATGCCAAGAGGAGGCATCCAAGGCAGGTCTAAGAGAGGAGGTAGGGGTCCTCAAGGGAGCAGACCCCAAGGAGGGTGGGAGAGTCCCCCGGTCAAGGAGGAGGCAGTTGCTGCTGAGGACACCATAGTCAGGGGGATTGAGTTGGGGGCAGAAGGGAGGGACTGGGTAGTATAGTGCATTCCATGCACTTTGACAGGAAGGACTGGAAAGAAGATCTTGGAGATCACTTGGGAAGAGGGGGTAGGGATGGAGCAGGCTGTTGTCCACCTGGGGATGAATGATCTGCCAAGGGAAGCTGTAGGGATAGTGCAGGATAGATTTAGGGAGTTGGGGAGGGTCCTGAAGCAGGTATCTCACACAGTGGCCTTCACTGAGATGCTACCCTTGCATGGTCAGGGGAAGGCTAAGGAACTCTGCACCAGGTCCTTCAATAAGTGATTGAAGGCATGATGCAGGGAGGAGGGCTTTGCCTGCATTGGGGACTGGGGTCACATCTACGGGGATGGAGGCCTGTGCAAGGGAGATGGCCTCCATCCATCCAGGAGGAGAATAGCAGTCCTGGGTGCAAAGTTTAAATGCTACTTTGATGAGCATTTAAACTAGTCAAGGAGAGGCAGAAAGACTGAGGGAGGCAGAGATTGCACCCCTGCCCAGATACTAGTGCAACAGGGAAAGTTAACCCAGGGAGGATAAATTCCCTGTAGATTGATGGAAGTAAGCAGAAGGGTTGGACAGGCAAGTCTGGAGGAGGAGGAACTTCTGTTGGAAGACTGGAGAAGGAGTGAAGGTAGGAAGTCACCATAACAGGGGAGGGAGGGACTGGGGTAACAAAGGGGGCAAGGAGGGAGCAGGAAGGGGAGGCAGGTTAAACAGAGAGGGATGAAGAGAATAGAGAGCTATGTGTGCCAAAGCAAGGAGTCTGGGAAACAAAATCCCCACCTTGAGGCACTCATTGTAGAGGCAGACCTGGATCTGGTGGCCACAACAGAATCATGGTGCATGGACAACCATGGCTGGGAAGGGGCCATTCCAGGCTACACCATGTTCTGGAAGTACAGGTCAGGGAGGAAATGCGGAGGGTGTTGTTTTTTGCTCCCTGGCTCCTGAGCTCAACTCTCCTTTGGGTCAGTCTAGGTCCCGCTGGAACCTTTCTACACCCTGCCCTGCTCATCTTATATTTGCAGCCGTCTCAGGAGGGGTAGTCCGGGTTTAACCCTGCACCAGATGGGTCCCCCTCCTCCGAAGAGGAAGGCACCAGGGGGGAGCCAGCGCATTCCATTCGGCCCTCCTGAGAGCTGCTGAGATGGGGGGAATGAGGACCAGAGCTCCTTGACCACATCGGGAACTGGCAGCCGTCATCTAGCCGGCAGGGGAGCCAATCATTTTCCTGTTTCTTGCCCCAGGGCGTGGTGTGCCACTGACGTCTAGGCTGATGCCGACATCCACCACGCCCCCTTGAAATTTCTGTCTCCTGTGCTGCTGCTGTGCTCCCCACCTCCGCCAGGAGTCAACACGCAGCGAGGCGGCATACCACCCTCCCCCCAGGAGAAAGTGAGCAGTCGGCAGATGCTCAAGCTTCCTTCTCCTGGCCGGCCCTCCAGCGACCCAGGTCCATTCCTGAACTCGGGTCACCGGCGTCACAGATGGAAATCCAACTGCTGCGCCGACAGGCCAGCTGCAGAGGGTGGTTTTATCTTTGAAGGAGGGTATATGGGCCACAGAGAAACAGAGGGACAATGAAGGGCTGAAGGCACTATGAGTTAGCCTAGAGACAGGATTAGGGGCCATTATTCACAAAGGGGTGGTGTCAGGCCTCCAGGGGAGGATTTAGACAAAACCTGGGGAAAGTCATTAGCAAAATGGCCAGCAAGATGGACGTTTTGATTATGGGAGACCTTAATCTGCTGGATGAAGACTGGGGCATCCTGGCTACAGCTATATCAAGAGGTAGGGCCATCCTTGACTCCTTACAAGGGGAATTTCTCTGGCAGCTGGTTTTGGAACCCACTAGGGATGGAACAGTGGTGGACCTGGTACTTACACACAGAGACAGCACTGCTGAGGTTACAGTGGGTAGTCCCCTGGGTACAAGTGCTCAATGTACTGTGTGGTTAGGCATACGGACAGGACAGAAAAAAACACACACTGAGATGAGGGCCCTGGACTTCAGAAACATAGAATTTGATGGCATATAAGGACTGCTTGGCCCACCCAGTCTACCCATCTCCCTACCTAATGGATAAGCTGCAGATCCTAGTTAACCAACAGCCTACTTTTTCCTACCCCCACCCACTAGAATTGCCTTATGACTGTCCCATGCATTCTTGAAATTTACCACTGTTTCTGACTCCACAACCTCCTCAGGAAGGCTGTTCCATGCATCCACAACCCTCTCCGTGAAAAAATACTTCCTCACATTACCTCTGAGCCGTCCCCCCTCAATCTTCAAATTGTGCCCCCTTGTTCTTGCACACCTCTTTTTCTGAAAGATGTTACCCTCTTGGACTTTGTTGATTCCCTTGAGGTACTTGTAGACTTCTATCATATCTCCCCTCTCCCACCTTTCCTTGAGGCTATACATATTAAGCTCCTTAAGTCTCTCTTTATATGGCTTCTGGTGCAGACCCTGCACCATTTTAGTTGCCCTCCTCTGGACCGCCTCAATCCTATCTATGTCTTTGCGGAGACTGGGTCTCCAGAACTGCACACAGTACTCCAGATGGGGTCTCACCAGCTGTCTGTACAGAGGGATAATAACTTCCTGTTTTCTACTGGTATGCCTCTCCCTATGCATACCAGTATCCCCCCAGCCCTCCTTACTGCCCTCTCACATTGCTTGCCCACCTTTAGATCATCAGATATGACTGCTCCCAGGTCCCTTTCCATTTTTGTTGTTGTTAGTATCTCACCCCCCATTGTGTACTCTTCCCCTGGATTTTTGTTTCCCAGGTGCATTACTTTGCACTTCTTAGCACTGAATCTAAGCTGCCATACATTTGACCATTCCTCCAGCCTTGCCAAGTCCCTTCTCATCCTTTCCACCATCCTTTCAGGAGAGCAGATTTTAAATAAATGGGAAACTGTCTCAGAGAATGCCTCAAAAGAGGGGAAGGCAGAGGGGGAGTGGAGGTTCAGTAGAGAAAGATTAAGCAGGGTATAGCCCAGGCAATGGCACACTGTTTCAAGGAAGTACACAAGGCAAAAAGGATGAAGAGGCCACTGTGGTTCTCCATGGAGGTAGCAAAAACAGTGGAGGAGAAGAAAACAGTATTTAGAAAATACAAGGAAACCCAGAAGGATGAAGACAGGGAGGTATATCTGGCAAAATAAAAGGAGCCAGAAAGAAGGGTGAGGGCAGCCAAAGTCCTAACAGAGATGGGAATAGCTAAGGAGGTCAAAAAAAGGGACAAGACCTACTTCAAGTGTACGAACATCTGACATCCAGCAAAGCCAGCAGAATAAGGCCATTAGGTCTACCAAGTCTGCTCACAGTAGAGAGTCCTCAGCATAAGCCACTGGTTCAGGAGAGATGTGAGGAAGTACTACGTTATGGAAAGGGTAATAGAACCTTGGAACAGTCTGTCAGCTGAATGGTGGGTGCGAAAACAGTTGAAGGATTCAAGCAGGGCTGGGACATAATGAAGGGAATAGTGGTTACTGGGGGGGGTGACAGGACCAGGGAGGAGAATAGAGAGAGGATGGGGAGGGTTAGTACTCTGGAGGAAGAGTAGGTTCCAGGGATTACAGTAGCAGGAACTTGGGCAGACTGGATGGACCTCTGGTCTTTTTCTGCTGTCATTGTCAATGTTTCTATGACCCTGCAATCCCCTTCCCCGGTTTGCCCTTCCCCTCAGTCTGATGCTCCCTTGACATTTTTTTCCCCTTAACTCTATCTCAGCCTCTCTGAAGCTGCCCACCATCTTGAATGAAACCACCTCTTCCGGAAGCACATTCCAACCCGCCATCACTGTCGTCGTGAAGAACTGCCTCCTAGCCTCTCTCCTAAACCTCCTCCTTCCAGCTTGAGACTGTGTCCCCTCATGTTTCAGTCCCCCCTTATCCACCCTGTTTTATTCCCTTCAGATACCTGAAGGTCTCTCAACCATGTTCCCCCTCTCTCTCTCTCTCTCTGTCTGTCTCTCTCCCTCTGTCTCCTCTCTCTCTCTCTCTCTCTCTCTTCTCCTCCAGGGAGTACATATTCAAGGTCTTTAACCTCTCTTTGTATGTCCTACCCAGCTGGCCCATGATCATCTTTGTTTCCCTCCTTTGGACTGTCTCCAGCAGGTTAATGTCCTTTTTCTTGTAAGGGCACCAGTACTGTATACTGTACTCCTGCTGCAGGCTCACTAATTACTTGTACAGGGGCAGTAATATCTCTTCCCACCTGCTGCTGATCCCTCTGGCAATGCAGTGCAACATTTTATTTGTCTTCGTTGCTGCTTTCCTTCATTGCTGGAGTGTTTCAGGTCACTAGTGATCATCACCCCAGATCCCTTTCCTCCTCTGATGCAGATACCCAGACCCCTCCCAGTCTGTACTCAGTCCTCAGGTTCCTAACTCTAATGTGCATAACTTTGCATTTCTTTGCATTGAAGCCAAGCTGCCAAATCATGGACCACCTCTCTAGCTTTTTCAGATCCTCCTTTAGGTGTTGCATCCCTTCTGCTGTGTCCACCCTCCCACAGAGCTTGGCGTTGTCAATGAATAGGCACATTTTGCCCTTAATGCCATCCTTAATATCGTTGATGGAGATGTTTAACAGCACCAGTCTAAGCACCAGACCTTTGGGACCCCACTGTTTACCTCCCTGATGCTAGACTACTCACCCCCCCCACCACCACCACCGTACTCTGGGCCCTACCGTTCAGTCAATTTCCCCCCATCTGGGCAACTTCTCCCCAATCCTGAGATCTGCCAACTCCTTGATCAGCCTCCTGTAGGGTACAGAGTTAAAGGCCTTGCTGAAGTCTAGGTAAAGGATGTCCACCGCATGTCCCTGTCCACTGTTTTAGTGACCCAGTCAAAGAAGTCAATCAGATTTGTTAGTCACGATCTCCCTCCCATAAACCTATACTGCTTCACATCCTGGTGACCGTGGTCATCCAGATACCCTACCAACTTCTCTTAAAGTATGGTCTCCATGAGCTTGCACATGCTTGAGGTTAGACTAACCAGTCTGTAATTCCCTGGGTCGTCCTTTGGACCACTCTTACGGAGAGGCACTACAGGTGCTGTTCTCCAGTCCTGCGGTACCACACCCAACTCCAGTGAACAATTGAATAGGCCAGCCAGAGATCTACAAGCTCCTCTGCCAATTCCCTCAACACCCATGGGTGTATGCCATCTGGGCCTGGGGATTTATCTACCCTCAGTGCTAGCAGCCCTGTCCTCACCCTGTCCACCTCACTCAAAATTTCTGTACCCCCCCTTCCCCATAATGGTACCAGTCCTTTTGTCCCCCTGGTGAATATGAAACAGAAGTATGTATTCAGTACCTCTGCTTTGCCCTCATTCTCCTCTACCCACCTGTCCTCTTTCCTGAGCCTAACAGTCCTAACTTTCTTGTCCCTTTCTCACTAATATAGTGAAAAAAGGCCTTTTTGCCTTCTTAATTCCCTCAGCTATCTGCAGTTCCTTCTGAGCTTTTGCCTGTTGGACTGCCTTACCTACTACACTAGCCATCTTCAGGTAATCCTCCCTGTCTTTTTCCCTCTGGGCTCTCCTGAATTTCTTGTAGGCTGACCTCTTATCCTTGACAGTCTGGGCAACCTCAAGTACTTCCCTTTAAGCCTAATGCACTCCTTTGTGGCAAGCATTATTCCCTCCCTGATGATGGACCTCCACTGGTCCACCTCCATATCCACACATATGTTTGCCAGGCCACTCCTTAGCGGTTCACCCATCTTTCTGAAGTCTGCCTTTCTAAAATTCAGGATTTTAGCCTTAATGGGGGCCTTTTCCAGCCCATGTCCAACCAGAACCACACTGCGACGATCACTTCCATACAGGGGCTCCTCGACCTTTATATATTCGAGACATGGTCCCCATATGTCAGCAGCAGATCAATGACTACCAACTCCCTAGTGGGTTCTGTGACTCCTTGAGTTAGGAACCCACTTTGCAGCTCATCTAGGATCACCTGACTCCTGGCACAGGTCATGGCCAGTACCCTCCATTCCGCCTTGGGGAGGTTAAAGTCGTCCACTATTACCACCTCTCTCTTCCTTGCAGCAATCAAATATTTGTGAGTTCAGTTCCCTGTCTGCTTCCTCCTCCTGGTTGGGTGGTCTGTAAACCACACCCACCACAAAGTATGTAGGTGAAAGAGGAAGACAAGGAGAGGGATACTGAAAATCAGAAGGGCAGGGGGACTGCACAGAAGAAGATCATGAGAAATCAAATATACCAAACGATTACTTCCACTCGGTCTTGACGGTAGACTTGGGGGGAGTGACCAGCATGCTGCAGTAAGCACCAGGGAGAAGGGGGGAGAACAGAAGTCCATTCTCTGTGGAGAGGGTCCAGAAGGGATTGGAAGCCTTAAAGGATACTAAGGTGATGGGGCCAATTATGATTCATTCAAGGGTCCTAAAGGAACTGAGCACAGTGCTGGCCGCCCCTGGCAGCACTTTTAGCACCTCAGTGGAGATGGGGGAAGTTCCAGATGACTGGAAGAGGGATGATGTGGTCCCTCTGCAGAAAAGTGGCAGTAGGGAGGATACTAGTATCTACAGGTCAGTCAGTCTCACATCAGTGGTGGGAAACAATGGAGACACTGGAGAAGGCGAGGCTTATGGGGCACCTGGAGGCAAAAGGATTGTAGGACCACCAGTAGCATGGTTTCACAGAAAGGTAGTCATGTCAAAGTAGCCTCATGGATTTCTTTGACTGGGTTACCAGAGAGGTGGAGGAAGGGAAAGCAGTGAATGTGGCCTATCTAGACCCTGTAAGACTTTCAACACTGTGCCACACTGGAGGCTAGTTGAGAAACTAAGCAACATCCGGCCTGGCGGAACTGAGGGTTGAGGCGTTGGATGCCACACCTTGTGCCACGCTGGTGACCCAGGTTCGGGAATGAGTCTGGGCCATTGGGGGTCGATAGGAGAGGGAGAGGGAGAGAATTGAGCATCTGGAGGACAGCTCTTCTCTCCCGGGATGGGAGGGGTTGCACTCCCGCTGAATGACTGCCCCCAGGTAGGCCTGGGGAAGTGCATGTCTGCAGGGCGCACAGAAGGGAGGGAGCTGAGGGACTTCCGCTGGTGTGCGTGCACCTCTACTCATGCACGTCTGGAGCGTGCACCCCGGCAACAGGGATCCAGGAGAAAATTGGAGGAAAATGGATCCTCCGGCCACAGGATGAAGCCCGACCCTCCACAGACTCTACTATTGGGCCAGGCAGAAAGGTAAGCCCTGGTAATTCTGGGATGTTGGGGTTGGGGGTCGGCACCGGAGGACAGGAGTGTAAACATAATATGGAAAAAAGAAAAGAAACTAAGCAGCCTGGGGATGGAAGAGAAGGTGACAAGCTAAGTACCAAACTGGTTGAGAGATAAGAGGCAAAGTGTGGTAGTAAATGGTAGCCACTAAGGCAATAGGAGAGGTGACTAGTGGGGTACCACAGGGTTCAGTTCTGATCCTCTTCAGTGTCTCCATAGGCGACACTGCGGAGGAGCTTGAGAGGAAGGTGTGTCTCTTTGTGGATGATACAAAAATCTGCAACAGGCTTGACACTCAGGAATGGGTGGAGAGAATGCAAAGGGATCTAAGGAAATTAGAGGAATGATGTAGGGGGTAGCAGCTGGGTTTCAATGTTAAAATGTGCAAGGTTATGCACTTGGATCTGCAGAGCCCAGGGACTATGTGTAAGACATGGGGGGAGTGGCATTTACAGTAACCAAGCAAGAAAAAGCTTTAGCAGCAATCATATCTGACAACCTCAAGGTGTCTGGCCAGTGTGACAAAACAGCGGGAAAGGCTAACAGGATGCCAGGGTGCATTGGGAGAGCAACTTCTAGCAGGAGAAGAGAGGTGGTTCTGCCATTGTATCACTCACTGGTTAGGCTCTAAAAGGAGTACTGTGTCCAGTTTTAGAGGATGCACCTCCGCAAGGACATTGAAAGGGTGCAAGCAGCACAGAAGAGGGCAACCAAAATGATGAAGGGGTTGCATGAGAAATCATGCAAGGAAAGGCTGCAGGAACTCAACATGTACTCCATATAAAGAGAGGAGAGTGAGAGGGGACATGATTAAAACCTGCTTGTACCTCAACGGAGTGAACAAGGTGCAAGTGGAGGGTCTAGTTCAGAGAAGGGAAGGCACTAGAAAAAGGGGACATGCAATTAACCTAAAGGGGGAAGTTTAGGAAGGGTTTGTGGAAATATTTCTTCACAGAAAGGGCAGAGGATGACAGCCTTCCAGAGGAGGTAGTGGGGGCATAGACCGTGTGGAGCTTCAAGCATGCATGAGATAGGCACAGGGGTGTATTAGGTAGAGGAACAGGGGAGGGAGTGACACCCATGACTAACTAGGGTCAGTGGTGATGGAATAGACAAGGACAAGGGGCAGATTAGATGAGCCTAAATGTCCTTTTCTACTGACAAAATCTAAGTTTCTGTGATCAGTGGAAGAACACAGGGAGACACGCAGCACAAGCTAACGACCTATGTGGATGATGTGATTGTCTCCCTCACATACCCTGAAAACTCCATACTTCAACTTCTCAGCCTGATTAAAAGATCTGTCAAGTTATCGGGGTATAAACTAAGTCCAAAATCCCTCCCATAAACCACTTACATAAGAAAAGTATATTTGAAGGACTAGGATTACAATGGAAATCTAAAAGCATATCATACCTGGGAACAGATTTATGTGCCACAGGAAAGAAGACATTTGCAATTAACACAACATCCTTACTACAACAACTTAAACTGGACGCAGAAAGGTGGAACCAGCCATTGATCTCTATGGGACAAAGGATTCAAGTGATACAAATGAACCTTTTGCCCAGGGCATTGTTTGTGTGAAGTATGCCACACCACAAAATCCCTAAGGAAAGGTTCACACAAATACAATGGATCATAAGCAATGTTATGTGGGCCGGAAAACGTCCAAGAAGCAAAGGCTTGCCAGAGCAAAAGGGAATGTAGGACTTAAGTTGCCCGATATCATGGCATACTACTAGGCAATCTGAATAGGGCAGTGCAATAAATGGTTCGAAACTCAAAGAGCCACAACTTCAATTATATACTCTGACATGGCTCAAAATAGGAAAAGAAATATGCAAAGCCACAAAAGTAGTACCACCTTCTTATGTTCAGTGTAATACCCCCTTCTCTAACGAAGTAGCCACTAAGCTGCACACATGAAACCCCTTACAAAAGTGTTAAAAGAAACAGACTGTACTAACAAATATTGCCTGGAACAACCCGTGTGGGAGAATAACTTCAAAATAAGCAAGGCGACACAAAATAAGCGCTGGGCAGAAATGGGTTTAACAACAGTTACTAACCTAATGGAAGACAATAGATGTGTCCAGTCCAGAACTCTACAAAACAAAAATATGATTTAACAGCAGGGGGATATTATAATCTGATACAAATATATCACACTGTACAGCAGCATTGCAAAATGCATGCATTCTCTGAAGAAGACAATCAGTGGAAAAGGAATATAAAAGTAACAAGTCCAATGATTGCTCACTGTCCCAATGGTATACTAGTTTAATAAACAAGAAACATGGAGGAGGAGAGGAAGCAATAGATTGGTGGAATAAAGCTTTAAACAAAGGCACAGCAAACTGGAAATGGAAAGAGTTATGGAATTTTTCTTGAGAAGCCACTTCTAATCAAGCCCTTAAAGGAAAACTACACCCTCACGTCTTGTAAATTATATTTACTTCCATGTCAACAGGTAACTATTTTCCTCTAGCCGCTAGGGATATATGTGTTTGCTTTAGTTTGTTTTCATAGTTCATACCTGTCACAAGCCCAACCTCAGGGGCACGGCAGGACCTCCTATTTGCAGGGATGGATCCCTTTTTACAGAACTCGTGAGCAGTTGTAGGGTTCAGGAAGCGTTACACCAACCTTCCTTTTCCCAGTGGGAGGGTGGAAACTGTAGTTTCAATTCTCTTTGACTATGTACTGCGTTCAGGTTTGAATCCCACCACGGTCACTGGCAGCCTCTTGCCCAAGTAGTTTTGTGGGATAGCTGAGCGGTCACTATCTTTGTTATCAAGGCACACAATATTTTCAAAACCCCTCTGTTTAAAATATTAGATCACACAATCAGACCCCCAGTAGAATTGATAAGAAAATCATAAAAGTTTACTTAAATAAAAATAACACAGTAAATTCTACAATTTGGAAGATCTTTGAACTGCAGACAATACCAAAAAATAACACGGGATGGTTTACAGAAAACACTATATACCATTGTTCTAAACTATACCTTATTCTGAGGTTTCAAAGTCCAGAAAAGTGTCCTTTTTGAGAATAACCTTCTCTCTGTGTAGGTGAAGAAAAGTTCTTTGGAAACACAAGATTTGTTGGAATTAAAAATCAGTCTCTGAGTATCCTTTTTCCAAATTCAGGGTTTATCTTACAGAGTGAACCTTGTTCCCAAATTCTGACTTAAAATCAGAATTTCCGTTTAACAACTTGAAATATCAGTTTTCCACAAAACACAGGTCTTGTTCTAAAGGATAGTCCAGGACATATCATATACCTCAACACAAGTATATAAAACATCTTAAGTTCTCACTGCTCTGAGATGCCAAAGGAAAAAAATCCTTCTCAGGGTTTTAACTTTAAGCTAATGTACCTTCTCCACTGAAAACCTTCAGGAGAATACCCTGATTTTCAAGATGGGTCTGTTAGATAAAGTCTGGTCATTTTCAAGCCCCACCCATCACTTTTAGGATATAGAGTTTGGGGTGCAACAGTTTACCCTTATTCTGAAGGTGTCACTGTGGTTCCATGTCTAACCCCTGTAACATCTGGTTTCTGCATTTGGCTTGGGCCGCTGACCCTAGACCATCCTCCTGACCTCTTTCTGTTATTGGAAACTAAATGCCCAGTTTTGTCTAAGAGTTATGACATTCTATGGTCATAAACCTATCAGTTCCTTATCTAGCTAAGTACCAGACCCAAACTAGCTTTTGGTAATTCCATTCTATTTTGTTTAACTCTTTCTGGTCTTTTAAAGAGACAGCAACTTAACTCTAAAGTACATTACAACACAAACAATAGGAATATTAATAAAGAATATAGGCTTCTCTTGCCACAATACCCACCCCTGTAACCAGGGATTGACAAATCTTAAATTTGCTGCTAGTCCAAGGAAACGTGACTTGCCTAAAAGTAGTAGTCCTCGTGATGGTACTGGTAGTCTGGTTAAAAGGGGCATATTTTTTAAGAAAAATCAATAAAAGTAAATATCAAAGTGTTTGTTTGTACTTCGGAGGGGAATAAGTACTAATATGTTAACTTAACCACCTTCTGAAAATGTGTAATTCTTTGTTATAGGAGGTCAGACAGAACCAGTCGTGGTCCTCGTGATGAATTAGTGAAACTGAACTAGTAGAAGAACCAGAACGTTTCAGGAGAGACTAGGTCATCAAGCCAAGGGCAGAAAGTAAGCCAGTACTGTCAGTGCATGCACACACACACACACAGACAGGTGAATCAAATCAAAACAACAACCTATCAGTCAGAATAGTGAGGTGGAGAAGAAGAACTAGCAGCAGAAGTGTCAGCCGGAGCACTTGGAGAAGGAACATCATCATCATTAGCAGCGTGGAGGCGGACAGCAGCAGCACTATCTTGAGAACAATGAAAAGGCAACGCATCACATGCAGCAGTGGCGTGGCCATGAGCATGACGTGTGCCAGGACCAGAGAAGAGCCAATGGTTGATAGCAGGATCAGGATCAAAGCTTTCTAAATCAGGGTCTTCCCCTGCAATTTGCAGAAGTGGCTGGAGTGTTTCGTCAGCCAGTCTTGTTCTCATTTTGCTCTTAATGAGATTCTGGATGGAAAACATTCGGTCACATTTTGCTGTGGACACACTCATAGCCATTAGCATTTTTGTGAGGTCAATGATGTGAGCAGGTTGGGCCAGTCTCGTGCTCAGCAATCTCAAATAGATGACCAGATATGGTTTATCACCTGCAGTTTTTAGTAGTGCTTTTATTTATTTATTTATTTATTTGCTTTTGTTAACCGGGTAAGCACACTAGACACCAGGTGCCTATTTTCAGGTGCGACCCAGGAGAGTTACAGGTGAGAACATCATACATAAACAGTAGAGGATACAAAATACATAGTAGGGATAGGCATTTCGGGACAAGCATTCCCCAGGAGAGATTGCAGGTGAGAACATCATATGTAAGCAGTAGAGGGTACAAAAATTAAAGAAGAGATAGGCAGTTCAGGGCAGGCATAGTACCGGGAGAGTTAAGTAGGAACTTTGTACATGGGCAGTTGAGGATTCAAAAATACATAGGAGAGCCAGGCATGAAGGTGGTCCAAATGTTACATTCAGCGAGCAATTAGTGGTTATGGAGGGATGCACATGAGGTGTAAACAGGGTAGGGCAATTCAAGTGGCAGTGCATGGTTGGGAGGAGTTCACTCGTAAACAGATGAGGAGGAAGGTAGACAAAACCCCAACTAGTGAGGTGTTTCGCCCTGGCTTTTGGACGGAGGAGTGAGCGAAGCAGAACAGATTTTAATGCAGCATATTCCATTTTCATACAGCTTATTTGCTCTTCTGTAAAAAAAACCTTGTCAAAGTAGTCTAACAACTTAGATAAGTCACTTGTGCCAAATTCTGCAAGTTCTTCTTGGGACAGATACATTTTTTTTAAATCTAAACACCTGAACCATTTCAGTGGCTCCTCTGAGAAGTTCTGAAATCTCTTGTCAATGTATGTTATTGCTGCATCTGTTAAACTGTGAAGCTGTGAATCAGTGGTAAGGTTTATTTCTGGACAATTGCCTTTGAAGGTAAATGGAACAGTCCTTTCCTCCCCACACGCTTTGAAACAATATAATCCATGCATTTCTCTTCCTGATTGTATTGTTTCAGAAAGGATGTCATGAATTTTCCAAGCTTCACTTTTAACGCCATTAACTGGAGAATGCATGTCTTGACGAATGGGGGGACTTCCAATATCAGCAGGTCATCTTTTTTGAAATTCAAGTGACAGATGTTTCAAAATGGGCAAGAAATCTTGGAGCATGAACAAAGATTTGACAAATTGTGCACTCTGGACATCTCTTAGAAGTGCCTTTGCTTTAGCACCATCACCTCCGGCAGAGTTAGAAACACGTTCGAGATGCTGAACTACTGTGGGCAGGTTGACTTGGACAGCATAAACAGAACGTGTCTTACATGCAAGCCAACAAACCTGCTTGATTGCACTGAAATGTGCCAGCTCTGTGTCTATGACATGGGCAATTTCCTGCAGCTTTCTCAGTTTCTTAGGGCTATAGTGGTAGAATTTAAAAATGCCTTTCAGAGTGTTTTCAACTTTATTAACAAAAGGATTTTTTTTCATGGTGTCGAGGACTGCCAACTCCAGCTTATGAGCCACACGATGCGTAGGTATAACAGTTGGAACATGTTCTCTTATTTTTGCTATGGTGCCGCCTGTATGGCCTGTCATAACACTGGCACCATCGAAGTTGGCTGAAATGAGAACCAGTCCAGGCTTGCTCACATCATTGAGGCCAACAAAAGAAAGATTAGTGGATTCCAGTGTTGTGCGTATTGCTGTAAACACACCTTCTGCACGAGATTGTTCTAGTGGCACAGCTTTAATCAAAATAGTTTTGACGTGCCTTTCACAAAGCGTAGGAAAACATTTTCCCACTCAGTGAAACTTGCGTCGGTACTGCCATCAGCATGAATGGTAACAAACTTTGTATTTTTAACTGTTTGAATCTGAGTTTTTGGCATGACAGCTGATATTGAACTACAGAAGTTCCTGGATCGCTTGTCATTAGCGTAATTGTTCCCTAGTTTAATGCCATTTTTGTCTTGTAATGCACAGAGCCACTCCATATCAGAGAAAGGAAGCACATTTTTAGCTATGACATATGCGGTGTTAAATAGGTGTCTCATTTTGGTTTTGGTGGTATCTTCCATTTGGGCAAATGCGTGATATCATGCAGTTTCACTAACGTCAACGCTACCTTCATGGTGGCCACGGTCATGTCCGTGCTGATTCTCACAGATAATATGTGGACTGGATTGCTCATGGGCTCGTAGTGATTCTGTTCTAAAATTATTTGACCCACTGGCAAAGACATTTGTTTTCCTTGAATATGCAGGAACTGCAACCGAAGGATATTTTTCACACATTTTGTAAAACATTAAGCATTTGTCGTTATCATATCTTAGCCAGGTGAACTGACTTAGCCAGTGAGGCTGAAATAATCTAGCCCTTTTCTCTTTGTCATATCTTTTATCTTTGCTTATTTTCTGTGGGACTGAGACCATGGTGGTTGCATCTTCTAAGGGACATTTTTTTATGTTTGTTTATGTGCGTAGCGCACAAGAAACATATTGAGATAGTATAACATTGCAGAGGTGTGGCAGTGCTGTGGCCAATGCAGCGGACGCTTTAATGATGGCGTCCCTTGGCCACCAATTAATGCAAAAGCTGCCGATGATGGCAGTTTCAGAGTGAGCGCCACACTTGAAAGAAATCTGCTGCTGCAATCGGGGGCACTTTCGTCATTGCAGCGGCAGTCTTCCCTCCCTCCCAACCAGGCACACAGCACGACAACAAATTTAAATGTTAGCTCCCTCCCACTACTACTGCTGCTGCCTGCCCCACACCCTCCATTCCCCGTTGCACCAGCATATAATGAAACCCTCCCACTGCTGCTGCCAACCCCGCAGCCTCCATTCCCCATACTGGCATAAAACCCTCCCACTCCCTCCCACTGCTGCTGCCCACCCTGCACCCTCTGTTCTCTGTTGCACCAGCATAAAACCCTCCCACTCCCTCCCACTGCTGCTGCCCACCCCACACCCTCCATTCTCCATCACACCGGCATAAAACCCTCCCACTGCTGCTGCCCGCCCCACATCCTCCGTTCTCCATCCCCTGCCGACATCGGGGTGCTCAGCATGTATCCCCCTCCTCCCATTAATGTGGCACACTGGGAGCCCACCCCAGTGTGTCAAAAAATTCTTCTTTGATGTTTCTGACACGGGATGCCCACTCCCGGTGCTGGATGCGCTGCCCCTTCCAAGCCCCTATGTTCTCAGCCGACCTCAGGGTGCCTAATCCCCGGGTCAACATTGATCCCCCCCAGTACTCTGGCACACTGGGAGTCCATCCCAGTGTGCCAGAGTCAGTTTTGTTACTATTTCATCTGTAAAAAGGAAAACAGTCCCCCAATGTTTTTTTTTAACCTGAAAAAAAAAATGGTCCATTGTCATTGCCACTGGCCCCCTACCCCAACCCGCACCCTCCTTCTGTGCACTCCACCTCCCTAAACCCCCTCACCCATACTTACCTCTGGAGGTTGGGAGCAGCAATCTTCTGTGGACCAGGAACACGTCTGCACTCTTCAAAGACCAACCAGGAATCGAAGAAATGACGGTAAGCCCTATAATTGCAGTCAATGAAGGTTTTCAACTTAGGTTCATATCTCAGATAATTTTTATAGTTTTGGTCCCAAATTTTCAACATGGGGTTCTTGGGACCCCACCACGTGAACACTGGCACTGTCACTTCATTTCTCAGTCCCGAAAGATGATTTTGCAGTCGCTGCACAGAATCACCTTTCGGGACCAATTAATGAAACAACAGTGCCACTGTTCATGAGGTGGGGTCCCAAAAACCCTTGTTGCAAATTTGGTGAAAAACTCCAAAAATTACTATGTTATGAGCTGTATCATGCAGTTTCTATGCACACTGTAACTTCATCAATTTTAATATTTCACTCCAGATTTCCAACATTGCCATTTTTTCACACACCTTATGAACAGTAAAGCTGTCATTTTTGCATCCTTCCCAAATGTGTTTGCACCTGTGGCACAGAATGGCGCAGTTGCTGTGCAAAATCAACTTTTGGGACAGATTAATAAAATCACAGTGCCACTGTTTATGAGGGGAGGTCTTAAAAAGGCCATGCTGAAAATTTGGTGAAAACATTCCAAAAATGACTGCATTACAAGCATGCATTGCACAGTTTTTACGCACATTCGTAACTTCGCCAGTTTTTCATATTTTCACTCCAGATTTTCAACATTGCCATTTTTGCACACCTCTTTATGAGCAGTACAGCTGTCATTTTTCACATCCTGTCCAAAATGTGTTTTCGCACCTGTGGCGCCGAATGGCACACTCGCTGTGAAAAATCACCCTGTGGGAGTCAGTAACAAAATGATACTGCCACTGTTCATGAGGTGGGGTCCCAAAAAGCCCATGTTGAAAATCTGGGGTGAAAATACCAACAAACACCCAGAGTGTTAGGGTTTCCAAGCGTAATGCCCACCCTGTTCAGACTGACAGGTATCGGGGGTGTGACTTTGGGTTGTCGGTCATAATGCTGATGATATTCCACCCCCACCCTGCAGCCACTGACAGGCATTGAGGTGTGCCTTGGGGTCTTCGGCCCTAACGTCCACCCCATTTTCCTATACTGCACCCATCTCAGCTTATTTTCTTATAGAATGGGATGAGTGTAAGAGCCGAAGATCTCAAGGCACACTGCGATGCCTGTCGATGTCTGCAGGGTGGGATGAGGTGGAATGGCCTACGTGTTATGGTCGACGACCCAAAGGCACACCCCCAATGTCTGTCAGTCTCTGCAAGGTCGGGATGGGGTTGGGGGTTGGCATTACTTCAGTACTTCACTGCCATTCCTATTATGCATCTCTCTAACTCCTGCACTACCAATGCCAATACCAATCAAGCCAACATTCGGCATTGACAAATGCTTGTTGTTAAGTAGCTGCAATGACTGTGATGTTGATGCCACCAAATAGGTGCCACTGCTGCTGCTGCCATCATCATTGACAATAGTTTCTGAAACTGCACCATTAGATAGGGACTCAGTCTCACAGGACTAATCCGCAGTCAGGTCTAACGCCACAGATTCAGAACCACCAGTCTTTTGGTTATTTTCCTGGTACGGGCTTTGGCTTTGGGAAGGCACTTGATTATGTTCTGTTCCAGATGAAGATGGCCTGTGGGGGTGGAATGGCATTTCCCAAGGGAAAACGGAGCACTTTGCTTTGTTTGCTCATTGTTCTGCATATTGTATACTATTAAGTAAATCTGGACAATATATGCTATAAGAGAGATAGCCCAAGTTTATTTCCTGTAACTTGTGCACTGTAAATAAGGTAATATGGATTGCAGATATTGCTGTTTGTTTTTATTGATTCTTTCTCTTTTTTGTAGATTTGTTTTCACAAGTCAGCCACAGGCGTGTACAATGGGATGTGGGTGGGTCTGGTCACTCCTTCACTCCTTTACACAATCTCCTCACTTACAACAGCCCCCACCCATAACATGTCACACACACACACACACACACACACACACACAGGCTCCTCTCTCTTATTTTGTTTAGTTTTTCATTACAGCCTTTTTTTTTTTTTACATTCAAGCTTTCTTTTTTGTGCACGTGTCCTCCATAAACCAGCCGGCTGTAGGACACTGGATGGGCGGGTCAATCACCCCTTCACTCCGATACTTCCACACAACAATCTCCTCTCTCCCAACAGCCCCACACACTTAGGCTTAGTTATCTAATTTAATTTACTTTAGAATCTTTTTCTTTTTAACAGCTGCTCTTTTTATTTAATTTAATTTAGGCAGCAGTCAGTCAAACTTGCCCTTTTTGTATTATGGGCAACACAAAAGCCTCGTAGCCCCCTTGGCCTCTAATACTACTATTCCTCTTTTTTTTTTCTTAGGCAAACAGATGAGGCACTTAGTCAGACTTGCCCTTTTTATTATGGGCAGCTGCAACACAAAGGCCTCGTAGTAGCCCCCTTGTTCTCTATATTCCTCTTCCTTTCAGTCTTACTTTAATTATTGCACCTTCTTCACAGCCCAATGCTGTCCTTTTATTTTCTTTCTAGGCAGCTGAACTCTCTACTTGGCCTCCTGTCTGTAACTTTTACTGCTTGTTCTCAGAGTGGTGTACTCTGTACCGTGCCCTTTACTTGTATTTTATTTAAAATGTACAGCAGTCAGAAGAGCTGGAACAAAAAGTTAAGCCCCCAAGTCTGTGTTTTGTTTCTTTGACTCCAGTTAGGCCTTTAGTACATGCATTGATTTTTTTAGGCAGGGTTTTAGTCCTTTCTAATCTCAAGAGTCAATTCCCTTCTGTTAAGGAACACAAAAAACAAACGTCCTCTCTCTCGCCAGAATATTTATTCTTCCCCTCCTGATTTTACTGTCACCTTCTTTTGGGGCTGTTTTGTTTGGCAGGGAGACTGATGTTTTAGTCTGATCAGGCTGTGTGTCTGAAGGGCAAGGCACTCAGTTACATTAATCAGATGCTAGATTCAAACGCTGCCTTCAGTTCACTCCATGCCACGCGGCTACCACACTTCCCTTCCCCCTCCCGCCATGGCTCTTTCTTCACTCGCACACTGCCACGTTAGTTAGTTCTCCCTAACTGCCCAAGTTTTATTACTGCTGCAAGATATATTATTTGAATGCACAGTCCACAGAAAATGAGAAAATGAAGACACTAGCAGAGGTGTAGTAGGACTGAAATTCAGCAGTTCTCCTGATGACCAAAAATGAAAACCACAGTCACTGCTGGAGTCTACACACATGTCCTTTCTCCTGACTGAACACCCAACAACTGACTGAGCGCACCTCCGATCTGCCCACCAAATCACCGCAACGGCCAATGGGCATGACTTGCCCGATGGAGCCTGATCTGAGATTTGGTGCCACACCTGCCACTCTGCAGGTACAATGGCTACGTCCTCCCCTTTTTCCTTTCAGCAGCCGCTCGCTCCCACCCAGTGTTTGTGTGCTCTTTCTCTCTCGCTGTAAGCCCACTGATCACGTGAGCGCAACTCCGGTGGGTCAGGTGACATCAGGGATGGCTGGAGCAGTGAGTGTCACATAGGAGGAAGCCAGTACTGCTCAGGAAATATGTTTGTGCATTTAAAAAGTAGCACTAGTCCAGGCACAAGTAGCTCAGCTGTAAATGCTTGTCCCTGGGTGAGAAGTGGTGGCCCGGGATGTCGGTCTATAGGATTTGTCGACCCCTGCCTGTAACTATTCTGGAGTTTCCACTTTATGGTTGTTGAAATCTCTTTCTCTGTGAGGGCTGCATTTGCATATAAGAACATGAATTCACATCATCCATGGATACCATGTATCTCTATACTGAATGTACAAATATCCTACAAAAACTCTCTGGGTGGGATATTCAAAGGAGTTGCGCATGGCGCAATAGGGTTGCACCGTGCGCTACTCACCTATGCGCCCCGGCGCAATAGTTGAAAAGGGCAGGTTGCGCTCGCCCGATCTGGCAGGCGCACCAGCAATGTATGCACGGTGCAAGTGCGGGCGTGCTTGAGCATATGAGGCACATCCCAATATTCAGCCTGGGAATGTGGCTGGCACATATGATGGCAGATACCCACCTTGCGCTGCTCAGGGGGGCACAAAGATGTGCCTGGCAAAACCAGGAGCAAGTCCCGACCACCCACAGGCGAGCTGCCATATTGCAAGGCATAACATGGCAGCCGTGGCCACCCGACCACCCAGGACACAGTCCACATGCCGCAGCCCAGAGGTCGTCACCCCCCCACCCAATAGCCGGCATGTATAAAAATTATCCCTGGTGATCCAGTGGACCGCTATCCATTGCCCAATCATGGGCATATGGTCAAATAATCCCTGGTGGTCCAGTGGACCAACCCCCAATGCCCAAGTGCGGACAAAATGTTTGATCCATCCCTGGTGGTCCAGTGGACCAAACCCACTGCCCGATCATGGAATTCATGAACTCCTGATGGTCAGTAGGAACCCCCCAGCGCCCGATCGCTGTGCAGAATGAGCTCTTGAACACCCTGGTGGTCGGTGAGACCCCTCCCACCACCCACGGGTCCCCGCCATCCTGCACCCCCGTCAGCGGCGAACTGGCAACACCAGCATACAAGCCACCGGCCACCTGCCGACTGACAGCATACGGTGGGGCAGCACCTATTGGTCACTGCGTAGACCAATGGGTCTGAACCATACTATACCACAGTCCCGAATGTGAATAAGTGTTCATTTACATTCCGGGACTGTATAGTACATATGATCTGCATGCCCATTGGCCAGCACGGTGGACCAATGGCGATACAGCCTACTGTATGCTGTCGAGTTAACAGTGGCTGGCGACTGGGCGTGCTGCCGCCCGCCGCTGAAGAGGGACGGGTAGCGGGACTCAGTGGGCGTGTGGGGAGGGGTTCCACTGGACCACCAGGGTGTCCGTTATTCCACCTGTGATCGGGCGAAGGGGGGTTCCACTGGACTACCAGGGAGTTCTAACGTACGCCCGCAATTGGGCGATGGGGTGCGGTCCACTGGACCACCAGGAATGGATCAAACATATGCCTGTGATTGGGCATTGGGGATCGGTCCACTGGACCACCAGGAATTATTGGAACATATGCCCGCGATCAGGCAATGGATAGCGGTCCACTTGACCACCAGGGAGTACTTTTACACATGCCTGCGATCGGGCAATGGATAGCGGTCCATTGGACCACCAGGGATTCATTCTACACATGCCCATGATCAGGCGACGGAGCCGAGGCCCGCCAAGGGCAGCAGGGCGTCGTCCTCAACGCTGCTGCCGGTAGGGCGCCAGTGATCGCACACTGCATGCAAATGGGACTATAATGACATGCAAATGGCCCCATTTGCACCTTGCATGCATAATGGCCTCATTTGCATGCCCACAGCTGAATATCGCAGTTGCTGTGCCTAGTGCAACCGCACTTGCGCTGGTGCAGCCCCCTGCTCCCCTTCTGCCACTTGCGCCGGCATAGTGCAACTGCACCGTGTGCAGTGTGTGCACCCTCAGTGCCATATTCACTGGTGCTGAGCCATAAACAGCACTGCTGAATATCATCTGGTCCATGCCCTGGCTCATCCCAGTTGCGCTGCGCCCAGGCTTGCGTCCCTGTCTGGCACAGTCTGAATATCCCACCCTCTGGAAACACATACTTTGAATGCAATTTAATGGGATAACCTCTGCATTACAACTCAGACAGTTTGCAAAGCTAACTGAAGGTAAATGTGGTATTTCTTTTTTTTTTTTTACTTTCTGTTAATTAATTTTCTGAATAAGCAGACAATTAACATCCACAGAAACTCATACAGGGCATAGGTAACGTTTACAATTCCAAAAATAGTTGATATACACAATAGGTAGCCCTAGTATTTGGGTACAGCAGGATTGGGGGTAATTCTGGACAATCAGTCCAATATAAAGAGTCCCAAAAATGAGTTGAAAATTGACAGCCTCTTCAGCAGTAAAAGGTACAGTATGTCCGTTAGGGAGATTTCAAACCAAATCTTTAACACAATCCAGAGATTGCTATTTAAACCTGTTGCATGACTAGGGAGAAAAAAACAATAAATGATTCCTTAAACAGGTAATCCCCCACATGAATATGGTAAATCACAGTAACTTCACTATTACTTAGCAGTTTTAACCTGATAGAGCTCTGGTGCTGTCATTAAAGGAGAGTAGATTAGCTATACATCCTACATTAGGCACATTATGGAGAGATTCAAAATGTTGGTTTGAGCACCAGTGCATAGCAGGTATGCCACAGAACCCAAAATGTTCTCAAATATTTATACATTGCCCTCCATTGTGCTGTGCAAGATTTAAAACCCCTTAATAAAAGGGTGAACTCAGCATTTCACTTCCCCAGTAAAGTAGAACTAGCTCCAGTACTTTAAACACCCCAAAAATAGAAAAATCCAGCTGTGTAGTCCAGACTTGACACAGCATAGCGACTCACTATTTCAAGTCCCTTCTGAAGTGAAAAGCATGGAATCAAAAAGAGCACATTGAACAGCATGTCCGCTTTCAATATGCTTCAGCTTACAAATCACCTTTTGAAAGTCTATCAATTGCCTAGGCCCTGCTTCTTCAGGACCCCAAAGCCAAAACGAGGAGGGAAAGAAGTAATCTATCCTGAGACCATGAAGTCGCATCCACTCCGCAATCCAAAACTGCTCCGTAGGGTAGATTTTGCAGACAGGATCGGGATACGGTGCCGCTTCTATTTCCTCAAGCTCCACAGCTCCAGCTGCCTTTTCGAGTGCCGCATGTCTCCCCGTAGCCAACAGTCTCGACCTGCACGGTGCACTGATGCGAAGCATTCGCCGGACAGGCCACATGATCGGCCCCAACCTCTGGGACCTCTGGACATCCTCGCAGCATGCTGCAATCTGGATTCAAGGATCCTCCAACGTCTTGGCTCGCCAGTCGCTGGAGTGTCTTCTGGATCTTCAAGTCCATGGACCGCAAGGACTCCAGGATAACTTGCCAGGGTATTTCCAGCTGAGTCCTGTGGTTGGCAGTGCCTTTGGTATCTGTAGGACCTGCATCCTTAGTAAAATGCACCATCTAGTCCCTTTGTGATCTCTGCAGTTTGTTGTTTGCTGTAAACCTCTGGAATTTGGTATCTACGGGTCCGGGTGAAGCTGCTGCACTCAGAGCTACTATTATTTCAACAGTAAAGTAACGTTAAATTTATAATTTTTGTAGTTATTTCCACTTCCAGTGGGAGAGCCTGTAGGAATACGTGCGACCCAGAAGACGGCTCTCTGGTGCCCCCCCAGTAAATGTGGTAATTCACACCTTGTTGAAACTTGTTTTGTTGAGTTCTAATTAAGCAGACAGGCATACTGTGGAGTCTAAAGGATGCTGACACATCATGTTCTCATATGCTAATGCAGTTCTCAGTAACAGTGAGATTTCAGTAACCATATAGTGTAGACCCCAGGATAGTTACAGGGACTAGCATGAACAGTGAAAACAAACTAAAGCCAATACATATATCCCTAACGGCTACAGGAAAAAAGTGTTGTCGGTTGACATGGAAACAAAGTTTACAAGATACGAGGGTGTAGTTTTCCTTTAAAAAAAATAACACTTCAAAATCATTAACAACCTATATTATACACCATACAAACTGTTCAAAATGAAAAGTATTCCAACACCTCTCTGCTATAAATGTGGAAAAGAACAGAACACACTTATCCACATATTATGGGACTGCTCTGAAAAAAACAGGGTACTCACCTGTAACAGTAGTTCTAGGAGTGATATATGTTGTTCATCCACACTATTTGGCAGTGTCCTTTCCCTTTAAGATGTGCTGGAGAGACTTCAAGCTGGCTCCTCCCACCCACCCTGGTGGCATATCCCATGGCTCTGCCCCATGATGCCAGATCTTGCCTGCTGGAAAGCAGACTGTGAGTACTGAAGTTGGGGAGGTCAGGTGGGTCTGTGTGGATGAACAACATATACCACTCCTAGAGCTACTGTTACAGGTAAGTAATCTGTTTTTCTAGGGATGTGGACATGTTGTTCTATCCACACTATTTGGCAGACTCCTAGCAGTTCTCCAGGAGGAGGGAGGCAAGGTGTACACCCCCTACTTTGGGAACAAAGATTGGAGAACTGAGGCCCCAAAAACAGCATCCCGGCGTGATTCTGAGTCAATGTGGTAATGGGAAATGAAGGTGTATGCTGACTTCCAGGTAGCAGTCCTGCAGATTTCCTGGATAGGGACGTCCCTAGAAACAGTCACTGATGCAGCCGTATGGCAGTTGGAATGAGCCCTTAGCCCTATGGGAGGCTCCCTACCCGTCAACCTATAGCAGAGATCAATGTAGGATGTAATCCACCTGCCAATCGTCCACTTGGCTGAAGGTCTGCCAGGTGCGGCTTCAGTGTAGGTGACAAACAGCTGGCAAACCTCTCCCTGAACTCCGGCTATGCGCTCTTTGTAATAAGCGAGCGCTCACCTCAGGTCCAAAGTATGGAGCCTGTATTTGGCATCCGAGGTGTGATTTGGGAAGAACACTGGAAGAGCCATCACCTGATTCAGGTGAAACTCTGACACAACCTTCGAGAAGAACTTCGGGTTGGTGTGCAGGACAACCTTGTCCCTGTGGAAGACCAGGTAAGAAGACTCAACTGAGAGCACCTGGAGCTCCCCAGTCCTTTTGGCTGATGTAATGGCCACCAAGAAAGCAGTTTCCATGACAAATGTGACATCTCACACTTGTGCATCAGTTCGAATGGCTTGTCCATGAGCTTTGCCAGTACCAGCAACAGATCCCATGGAGGTGAAGGTTCACGCACTGGAGGGGATATGTGATCTACGCCTTTGAAAAGTGACAGAGCACTGTCTCCTGTGCCAACAACAACTGACCGACCCACGCCCAGTAAGCAGAGATGGCTGCCAGGTGCACCTTAAGGGTCATCAACCCAAGTTCCCTTTTGGAGAGAGACCACAGATAGTCCAAAATGCTGGCCACTGGCCAGGTCAAGGGGTCCAGCCCCTTGCCCTGACACCAAGCAGAGAATCTCTTCCATTTGAAGGCATAGCATTTTCTGGTCGACTCCTTCCAAGAGGCCTCCATGATAGTGAAGACATGTTCAGAGAGACCCAAAGCCTGGAACTCCAGCCATTCAGGAACTAGGCTGCCAGGTGCAGGGATTGAAGGTCCAGGTGGAGTACCTTCCCCTGATTGATGGAAAGCAGGTTCGGTCATGCTGGAAGATGCCTTGGGAGCCTGTTGCTGAGGCTGAAGAGATCTGGGTACCAGTACTGGTGGGGCTAGTCCGGAGCCACTAGGAGCACCTGTGCCGTGTCCCTCCTGATCTTGAGCAGCACTTTATGGATCAAGGGAAGTGGAGGGAAGGCATAGAAGAGGCCAGGGGTCCATGGCCTCGAGAAATCATCCCCCTGCAGTGATCCTTGCTGAGGAAGGCAGGCAAAATACAGCCTCAGCTTTGAGTTCTCCCTGGAGGCAAACAGGTCCACCTGAGGGGTACCCCACTGGGAGAACAGACTGTAAACTACCTCTGGATGGAGAGACCACTTGTGAGATGCCTCGCCCATGCAGCTGAGATTGTCTGCCAACTGATTGAGGCTCCTGCCACATGGATGGCTAGGAGATCCACCTCCAGGCTGTGCACTAGGGTCCAAGTGCAGAGAGCTTCCTTGCACAATGGCAGGGAATGCGTCCCTCCCTGCTTGTTGAGGTAGTACATGATCATGGTGTTGTCCATCTGGACTTGAACCACTTGACCCCGAACAAACGGAGCAAATGCAATCAGCACCAGCTGAACTGTTCAGAGCTCCAGCAGGTTGATGTGGCATTAAGACTCCTCGGGGGTCCAGAGCCTGTGGACTCTGTGTTCCCCTAGATGGGCACCCAGCCCATGAGAGAGGCATCGGTCATTAGGATGACCATCAGCTCGGGACTGACAAATGCGATCCCTTCCTGCAGATGTTTCAGGATGGTCCACTATTGGAGAGCATTCCCACATCCTCTGGGGCACTGTGACCAGCTGGTCGAAGAGACCTTTGTGCTGGGACCACTGACTGGCCAGCTCCCACTGCAGGGAGCGCATATGCCACCGGGGCCATTGGACCACAGTGGTGCAGGCCACCATGTTACCCAGAATGCACAGGAAGTACCTGGCAGGTTAAAAGTGCCCAACCAGAAATGATTGGGCATAGGAGGAGAGAACCTCCGCCCTGCCCGCCGGGGCCTAGCTCTGGCTCAGCAAGAGTTGAGCTCTGCCCTGATGAAATTGATCACCTGTTGGCCCGTCGGCACAGCAGTTGGATTTCTGCATGCGACGCTGGCAACCCAGGTTTGGGAACGGATCTAGGTTGCCGGAGGGCCAGCCAGGGGGAGATGGATAGAGCATCCTTCGGACTGCTCTCCTTCTCCAGGGGAAGGGGGGACGAACATATAGTGCACTATGGACCCCTGGTGGAGGCCAGAGGATCTGCTGAAACTGGTGTCTGAACGTCCATGGGGGTGGGGTGGGGCGGACGCAGGACGTCACTGCACGTCCCCGCCCCTGAGGAAAAACAACGTCCTTTTGGGGACTCAAAAAATCCTCTGTCAGCGCCTCTATGATGCCGTCCTCACCACCTCTCCATGTGCTTCCAGGCTGGCTCCCCTGACCCGAACCAACATCCATGACACCTTGGTTGGTGCCGCGACCCCACCCTGGGACGGTAAGCCAGGGGGCATGGGAGGTACGGCTCACTTGGGAGCAGGAGGCAGCAGGGGCCATGACTAGAGCAGGTGTCCCGACGCTGGCTGGGACAAAAAAGCATAGTAAATAAAAAAAAAAAAGAAAGAAATTGATCACCTGCATGGGCACGAGTTCCAACTTGGCCTCATTGATAAGGAAGGGTTGATGCAGGTCTGAAGAGCCAGATCTATGGACCGCTGCACCTCCTGGCTGGAGGGACCTGCAAGCAACCAATCATCCAGGTAGGGGTACACCTGGAAGCCCTCAACGCTTTAGGTGGGCCGCCACCACTGCTATGCATTTGGTGAGGACCCCTGGGGTCTGAGGAGAATCCAAATGACATGGCCTGAAACTCATATAGGACTCCCTCTGCCTAGAAGTAGAGGAACCTTCAATGGGATGGACCAATCGGGAAGTGAAAAAACAAGTCCTGATGAGCCAGAGAGCAGAACCACACATCCTGCTCGAGAAATGATATGATCTGGGACAGAGTTACCATCCTGAAGGTGCAGGACCTGAGGAACTTGTTCAGGTCTTGCAGATCTAGAATGGGGGTGTCAGCCCCCCCCATCTGTTTTGGCACCAGGAAGTACCTGGAGACAAACCCTGGGTGGGCATGAGAATCCGTTACTCTGACCACCTCCTTGCAGAGGAGTTGGGCTATGTCGTCTCGGAGAGTCAACCAAGTGTCTGCAGATACCAAGCCCTCCCATGGTGCGTGGTCTTGGCTTGAAGGGTACTGCTCGAATTTCAGAAGCAGATCCTGACCAACAACTTCCAGTACCCACCTGTTCGTGGTAACAGTGGAGCAACTGGAAAGGAAGTGGTGGAGCCAGGTCCCCACAGGAGGACCTAGAGGAGGTGTAACGGGCATGGGGTGGCACTCCCATCCCGTCACTTGGCAGGCTTGGAGGAGGAGGAAGAAGACTCAGCTGAGGAGCTGCCAGGACCCTTACCTCTGGGCCTATGAAGCACCGAAGCCACTGCATTGGGCTGGGGGCACCAAGACTGAGCCTGCTGCCCAGACTGAAACTGGGCTGGTTTGACCACAGGGGTGAAAGGCCGAAAAGGTTTATGCTTCTGCTGTTTGGAGCCCTTAGAGTCATTCTGGACTTCTCTATGCACTGGAGGTGACTGTCAACTCCAGGCCCGAACAAGTCAGTGCCCAGAAAGGGAGCACTTGTCAATTTATCCTGAGTATCTGCCGTGAAGGTTGAGATCCTCAGCCATGCCCTATGGCGCATGGCGATTGCGGCCACTACTGAGCGAGCACAAGAATCCCTAATGTCCAGAGCTGTCTGTAGCTGCTGCTTAACTACAGCTCGACATTGGTTCTGGACCTCTTTGACCATTGTCTGGAAGTCTGCAGGGAGATGAGGAAGCACCTCATCCAGGGAGCCCAAGAGAGCATGGGAGAAATGTACCATAATGACAGCGGAGCTCACCTGATGGAGACCGAGCAAGGAGGCAGCATAAACCTTCTTTGATGAGTAGTCCAATTTCTTGGACTCCTTGTCCGGAGGTTTATCAATGTCCTTATGACCTGAGCACTGAAAAATGGAAATGGTCACTATCCCCTCAACCGAGGAGTATTCTGTGAACCCCAAAAGGGAAGCAATGGGCATCGCATAATTGTGGGTCATGTGGGCTGATGGCATGGGGCAGGAAGCAGGGCGATGTAAAAGCTCCAGGGCTGGGCCGCCAATGGCCTTGGCCACTGGGAAGGCCTCCATTGGTGAATCCCCCTTATCCAAAATATTAGTAAGAGGGTAATGGGCCCACTTCTGAATGGGCTCCATTGGTATCCCTGTGGACTTGAAGATGAGACGGAGGATGCCCAAGAAGGACGAAGGCCCCTCCTCTGCCAAGCGATCCTCCACCGACTCCACATTGACTGGGCAGGAGTAGAGTGAGGAGTCACCATCAAATTCCAAAGAGTCCCCGTACAGCGGCTGACCACCCATGCCACCTCTGACCCACAGCGGAATGCTGGCGTGAGAGTGACCGACAGCCAATGGGGAAGCCCCTTAGCCAGCTGAGACTCCTTGGATGGGGCCATGGATGGTGGCTGTCAAGGTGGTGGCTCCACCATGATTGGTGGAGAGGCCGGTTTAGGCCAAGTTAGAACAGTCTTCACTGGCTCTGTAGGCGGAGGGGTGGTGTCAACCGGCTCCGAAAGCTCCGGAGGTGTAGACAACTGCCTAGAGGATGACAGCCAGGTGATTGCCGGAGTGGGAGCTGGGGTTGGCCTTCTGACCAGTCAGAACCAACTGTTGCCACATAAGGTCCTCGCAACATCAACGCAGCTTGAGTCGAAGCCTCTCCTCAGCCGAGGAGGATGAGGAAGATGAATAGTGGCAGCACCACTCCTTGGGATGCCAAGAATGGCACCAGTAGGATCTGTTCGACCCACTAGAGGAAGATGACTGAGACCTGGACCAAGACCATGGGGGGGACCAACAGAGTCACTCGGAGGGAGATGGGGAGTGCCACGGGTTCTCCTGGTCTTCTGGAGCCTTAGGGTCTGGCCCAATGGATTAGATCGGCTCGTCAGTCAGTAGGACCGGAGTGTTAAACAGAGAGTTGTCGGCCTCATTGAGAGACAGCAGGTCGACTGGGTCAGGAAAATTTTCAGCTGATGGGGGAACCGTGAAGCCAGCAACTAAGGCCGCAGTTTCAACCATGGTCAAAACTGAAGTCTCCTGAGACCGAGACCACTCTTGGTCCCAAGAACGGCAACGGTGAGTCTTCTCCTTGTCTCTCAACTCCTTCTTTTTGTCATGGGAGTGCGAGCTGTGCATGCCCGAAGGGTCCTCTCCCTTAGTCAGGAGAGACTGATACAACTCCTTGAAGCAGCCCGAAAAGGTAGAGTCCAATTTCAATGGAACAAAGGCAGAAGCTGAAGAGGACCGTTCGGAAGAGCCGCCTCCTCCTCGAAGGCCTTCATCTGCTCCAACTGCTTGGTGAACCCTGCAGCTGCGGAGACCACCCAACAGGTTTCCTTGGATTTGACCAGTGGATTCTGTTTTTCTAGGTGGCCCAGCTGCAAATGGGTGAGACAGTTGTCAAGCATATTAGGATGAAACGAGTGACAAATATCACAGGCCTGCGTATCGTGCTTGTGACCCAGGCAGTAAATGTACATGGCATGTGGGTCGGTACGCAAACATCTTCTGCCCGCAGGGACACCAGTGGAACCCGGGTGAGGACTTTTTCTCCATCAAGGTCGCGATTGAAGATCGCGCTGAAGAAAAAACTCTTACAAGTTTTAATTTTGGAAGTAAATCCAAAGATTTGAGTGCCAGGGCCTACTCAACGCAGGAGCATTAAGGAGAGAACCTGCTTCTTCCAGCAGAAAGGAAGATCTGGCATCATGGGGTGGAGTCGAGAGATATACTACCCGGGGTGGATGGGAGGAGCCAGCTTGAAGGTTTTCTGGAACATCTTAAAGGGAAAGGACACAGCCAACTAGCATGGATAAAACAACATATTCACATCCCTAAAATAGGATATTTTTGGAACAAAATTAAAAGTAAGCTCAACAATATTGTAGGCTTCAAAGACTCATTTACACCTGAGATATGTTTCCTAGGCAATGTTGTCTCTAAAGAAGTTGCAGTTAGCAGAAGACAAAATATCTACCTTGTAGCCAGTGTGGCCAAAAAGCAAAAAATAGAACTGTGCCTAGGCAAAAGAATACCCACCTACAATGAATGACTGAAAGCTGCATTGGAAACCCTAAAAAATGGAGAAAGTAGCACATGGCATAAGGACCACATTTAATGTATAATTTGGCCAACTAGATGCCTGGATTGACATCCTGGAAGAAGATACTTAACTCCCATAAAATCCAAAAAATTAATTCTTGTCACCCCTACCTAATGTTTGATAAGTATATCCTGATAAGATCAGAAAACCCCTCCTTCTATCCAGATTTAATTTCATGAGAAATAAAAACAGTCAACAGCATATACATAGAAACATAAACAAAGACAGCAGAAAAAGACAAGAGGTCCATCCAGTCTGCTCAAGTTCCTTATACTGTTCCTCCAGGGTACTAACCCTCCCCGTCATCTCTCTATTCTCCATAGTCCTGTCACCCCTGGTAACCACCTCACCTGGCAGACCATTCCTAGGTTCAACCACCCTTTCCGTAAAGTAGTACTTCCTCTCATCCCTCCTGAACCTACCTCCTGTTAATTTCCGTTCATGTCCTGAACTGGCTGGCTGAAATGGCTGGGTGGCAGGACACAGAGGGTGGTGGTAAATGGCTGTCACTCCACAGAGGGAAGAGTGACCAGTGGGGTACCACAGGGATCAGTGCTGGGACCGGTACTATTCAATATCTTCATCAGTGACATTGCACAGGACCTAGAAGGCAGAATTTCACTGTTCGCTGATGACACAAAGCTCTGTAACAGAGTAGACACACCAGAGGGTGTAGACAGAATGAGAAGGGACCTGCAGAAACTTGAAGAATGGTCAGGGTTTGGCAGTTGAAATTCAATGCAAGGAAGTGCAAGATAATGCATATGGGGCACAAAACCTGGCACAATATATCAGTTGGGGTGAGGATATAGCATGCACCAAGCAGGAAAGGATCTTGGAGTTATCATCTCTGATGACCTCAAGGCAGGGAAACAGTGTGACAAGGCAGCAGGTAAAGAAATAGGATGCTGGGATGCATAGCAGGGGCATCACCAGCAGGAAAAGGGAGGTCATAATTCCACTATACAAGACACTAGTGAGGCCGCACCTGGAGTACACCGTGCAGTTCTGGAGACCTTACCTACGTAAGGACATAGACAGGGTAGAGAAGGTTCAGAGGAGGGCAACAAAGATGGTGCATGGATTGCATCACAAGTCCTATGAGGACAGGTTGAAGGCACTGAACATGTACTCCCTGGAGGAGAGGAGGGAGAGAGGGGATATGATAGAGACATACAAGTATCTTACAGGGAGGAACAGGGTGCAGGAATGCACTATTTTTAAGCGAAAAAGATGTTTCAGGACTAGAGGGCATGGGATGAAGTTGGAGGGAGGACGATTCAGAGGAAACATGAGGAAGAATTTCTTCACAGAACGGGTGGTGGACAAGTGGAACACCCTGCCAGAGGAAGTGGTGGGGGGCTGAAACAATCACGGGATTTAAGAATGCATGGGATAGACATAAAGGAATTGTGGAGATCAGGGGTAAGGGGCAACAGACTTCCTGGAAAACATAAACTGAACTTACAAACTTAAATGGGCAGACTGGGTGGGCCATAGGCCCTTATCTGCCGACACTGTCTATGTATGTATCTATGTATGTATCTATGTCCGTGTGACCATGAATTAGTATTCAGGTTAAATAGTTCCCCACAGTTCACACTGTTAATTCCTTTAAGGAACTTGAAGGTCTCTATTATATCTCCCCTCTCCCTTCTGGTCTCCAGTGAGTACATATTTAGTGCTTTGAAGCGCTCCTCATAGGAGCTGCCCTGCTGTCCCTGAATCATTTTTGTTACTCTGTGCTGCACTGTCTCCAACCTATCCTTATCCTTTCTGAGGTGAGGACTCCAGAACTGAGTGCAGTACTCTAGGTGAGGCCTCACCAGGGATTTGAAGAGGGAGTCTCACCAGGGATTTGTTGGGGGGAAGTATGACCTCTTTCCTTCTGCTATCAGTACCCCTCCTGATACATCCCAGCATCCTGTCAGCCTTGCTAATGGCCTTGTTGCACTGACTCGATTGCTTAAATGAGTTGCTAGTGATAACTCCCAGATCCCGTTCCTCATCTGTAGTGCTAAGTCTCTCTCTTCCCATTCAGTACTCTGTCTTGGGGTTCTTTTTCCCTAGGTGCATTACCTTGCACTTTTTTAGCATTGAATTTTAACTGCCAGACCTTTGACCACCTCTCTAGCTTTTGTAGGTCTCTCTGCATTTCCCTCATTCCCTGTCACTATCCACCGTCCCACATAGTTTTGTGTCATTTGTAAAAAAGACACAACCTGCCCTGGATTCTTTCTCCAATGTCATTAATGAACATGTTGAAGAGGACCGGACCCAGGACCAACCCCTGTGGAGCCCTACTCACAGCCTCCCTGTCCTCTGATTTGACTCCATTGACCACCACCCATTGCTGACACCCCTCTAGCCAGTTACCCACCCAGTTCACTATGGGTTTAGCTGCACCCAGGTCTTCCATCTTCTTAAGCAATTGTTTGTGAGGTACCGGGTCAAAAGCCTTACTGAAGTCAAAGTAGAGCAGATCCACAGCATGGCCCCTGTCTAATTCCTTTGTCACCCAGTCAAAGAAAACTATCAGGTTAGTCTAGGAAGATCTTCCTGCCACAAAACAGTGCTGTTTACTCTCCTGGAGTCTGTTGCTCTCCAGGTAGTCTGTGAGGTCCTCTTTGATCTGTGACTCCATCAGCTTCCCTACGCTACAGGCAGTGTCGGAGCCAGGTTTAGGAGTGTTTGGAAGCCGGGGGTGCCATTCAGTCAATCAGGGGGCCAAATTGGGCACTAAACAGCGAATAAAGATGGTGGCGGGGCACCACTACTCACACTGGGGCAGCCAGGAGGGGTGACCGCCCTCCCAGCCCCCCCCCTAGCTCTGCCACTGGCTAGAGGTTAGACTGACAGCCCTATAGTTCCTTGGTTGCTCCTTGTCCCCCCCACCACCCTTGTGAAGTGGTACAATGTCTGCCACCTTCCAATCCCTTGGAACTTCCCCAGACCTAAGTGAATTGTTAGACATACCAGTGGTTTAGCCAGCTCTGCTGATAATTCCCTGAGTATCCTTGGATGCCACTCATCTGGTATCGTAGCCTTATCTATCTCAAGGGCAGCCAGCCCTTTCAGAACCCTTTTACTAGTGAACAATGGCTGTCTCATTTCCGGAATTCCCTTGGTGGCCACTTTGATGCCACTCTCTGGCATGAATCCACTGTCCTCCTCAGTGAAAACTGAGCAAAAGTAGTCATTTAGAATGGCAGTATTTTGCCCATCCTCCTCTATCACCCTACCCCCCCAACTAGCCTTATGATTCCTCCACCTTTTTTCCTTTTTTCATTAATATATATCTGAAATTGTTTTTCTCCTTTCTTGACCCCCTCCGCGATATACAGCTCCATGTCTGCTTTTGCCTCTCTGATGACTTTTTGCCTCCCTATTTTTCTGTAGATAATCCTCCCACTCTGTCTCCCCCTGCTTTTCGCTGTATTTATAGAAGACCTTCTTTTTTGGCTCTAACTGCTTCCTTGACCCTAGCTGAGAACCACTGTGGTCTCTTAAATCTGTTTTTCTTTGTTACTGTTCTTATGCATACTTTAGATGCTACGAGGATGGCCCCCTTAATTACCCCTCATCTCTCCTCCACCCCACCTATATCCTGCACCCCTGCTAATTTATTCCTGACCAGTTCTCTCATCCTGTTGAAGTCAACCCTTCTAAAGTCAAGGACTTCAATTCTTGATTGTGACTTGCCAGCCCCGATGGCCAATTCTAGCCAAACAAAGTTATGGTCACTATTCCCTAGTGGCTCCCCTACTCCTACCACTCCCACCCTCTCTGAGTTGGTGAACACCACATCAAGGACTGCAATCTGCCTGGTGGGTTCCTTAACTAGCTGCACCAGTAGACAGTCTTGGAAGGCATCCAGCAAGGTCAGACTCCTGACATTTTTGGCCACTGGGACCTCCCGAACGATGTCTAGCAGGTTCAGGTCTTCTATCACCACTACTTCCCCCTTTGCTACCCCTCTGTGAAGTTCCTCTATGAGTTCTTTGTCCCTTTCCTCCCCTTGCCCTGGGGGCCTATATAGCACCCCTAAGCATACTTTCCTGCCAGATGCTGCTGTGAGTTGCACCCATACTGACTCAGCCTCACCGCTGCTACCCCTAATGCACCCACTGTCTACTACCCTGATGCCTTCCTAGTAAGCAATGAGGCAACAGTGGACACATGCACCTCACTCTATACTGCATCCCTAGCTTACCCTGAGGCTGGGAACGCCTTTGTTCTTCTTTTGGCATTTTTTCCTCGCTGTCCGTCTCACCACCCAAGGAGAGGTGAAGATGTGGAGAGTCCCTGGAGCATTACAGCTTAAGCCTGGTATGGATGTGAGCTAGTGGTGGAGCTTCATCTCCCGACGCTGTGTGCACTCTATCCATGTTCCTCCCTTGCCCCCCTCCAGGAGAATGCAGCTTGATTGACTGCTGGCCAGACCTGACGCAGCCAATCAGCAGAGGTGCACCAGTGGTTCCCCATCTCTTTTTTTTCTAATTCTGTTTTTTCCTCCAGCCAGTGGAACTTTCTCAGGCATCCTGTAGTACCCCTTGACTCTACCTCCATGCCTGAGAGGCCTCCTGAAACCTGGCACCAGCCCAGCTACCCTCCAAGCTCTGAGCCCCCCCGAGTTAGGACCACCCTATCCACCCAGGGCACTCTATCTGCAAATTCGGGCCGGGCTGGGCTCGGCCCAGGTAAGGAGTGCCCTCGGAGGTGGAGTGTGGTCCTGGTGGATACAGGTGCCGTCGCCAATCCACTTGGCTGGGTATTTTTGCTTTGTCCCCCCTCCCTCGTTATTCCGTCCCTCTCCCTGACGGAGTCCGGTGTGTAATGACACCAGGGAACGTCTTGCCGTAACTCCACACCCTCTATTTTTGTCCCTGAGCATTGTGGTACCTCCAGTCTCCATCAGAGGTCTCTGCAGTGCCGGGCGGAGAATCCCTGGCCCCACAAGGAAGGAGAGCTGTCCTCCGGACGCTCAATCCTTCCTCCCCCCCCAGCCGACCCCCTGCAACCTAGGCTCACTCCCGAACCTAGGTCACCGGCGTGGCGCGAGGTGTGGCATCCAGCACCTCAACCCCCAGTGCCACCGGGCCGGGCGTGGTTCCTCATCTCAATCGCAGTTCCCCTGCACTGGCATGCATGGTTACCCAGGTGGTGGTAAAGCAACAAGCTGCATCCCAGGTCATTGGCGTTGCGAGACGTAGTGCTGCCATTGCGCTGGCGGGACGATCAATAACTTAAAAATCATTACTGCTTCTTTATATGTAGTTACTATGCCTGTGTGCCTTCTCAAGTTTTTTTTGTGTGAAAGAACTGTGAAGCAAAGGCCTGGCACGCACAGGACTTAACCCTTTTCCTTTTTTTTCCTTTTATATTCCTGTTTTCCTCCTTCTATCCCTGATCCCTAGCGGCATCCCCCTGGCCTCATCAGTAATCCATTTCATGGACTTACAGGTTAACCACCACTTACACAGAGCCTTGTTTTGGTGGGTGACTTGCCACACAGAGTAATGCGGCGCCAGTGGTGAATACCAAATGAGCCAGGGCATTGTCCTCCTGGGTTTCTTCCAGGGGAGTTGGTCTGCGACGTGGTCACCCAGGTGAGCACGCATCCCTCAAGCTGCGCCACAGACTCCCCCCGCCCGCCTAAGTTCGGTGTGCCCCATCAGTGCTGCCTGGCCTCTGCCAGGTGGCAGTCTGGTGGAAAAACCCAGGAACCCCCTCTCCGAGGGAGGAGAGTTACACGGGGGATGTTCAGTCCTTCTTCTCCTGGCTGCCTCTGAGCGACCATGGTCTGTTCCTGAACTTGGGTTGCTGGCATGGCCAGAGGTAAGGTTTTCAGTGCCTCAGACCTCCACGCTGCCGAGCCAGCCGAGAAGACACTAAACTATAACAGCCTCAGCATCTGTACATAGAATCACAAATTACGTTACAGACGCCTGTTTCAAAAAATGGAACTCAAAATCGGAATGTTTTGCTTTGCATAAAAGTAGAGAACATGCTGTTTGGGAACTGGATTATAGCAACTAAACTGGTAACATTGAAATTTTTTAGCATGAGGCATCCTTTTATGTTTATTAGAGTACCTGCAATGTTTAGAAATCCACAGTTTTGAGTGGCGAAAAATCATGTTATCGAAACAGAGCATTTGTCAGCAGAAAAGGACTGCTTGACCCACTCAGTCATGTCATGATTTAATTTATTGTACCTTTTCCCTCTGCTGCCTTGATGGGCCCTCACTAGCCCAACCTTACACTCAGCCCTGTCACCCTCCTTCTGCAGGACTTATCTCTCCCACATTCCTCCTTGGCTTGCCTCCCAGGGTGGGGCCGCTAGGAGTTGGATTAGCCCCCAGGTGGGGTTAGAGCACAGTGTTGGGAGAGTGCCATGGTTGGCAGTGTGGGGCCTGCAGTGCAATGTGGGTATCATCCTGTGGCGGCGGCCGGAGGGGGTGTTTTCCTTGTTCTTCCCCAAACCCTGTGATGTCAGTGGCATGTGTGACATGCCTGCTCACATACTCGCGCAGATGCCGATGTCCACCCTCCCTGAACCAGGGCTTCATTTGCACCACCACCTGTGGCCACCCAGGTGGCAGTACTACACTGGAGACACAACCCAAGTATCCCGAGGGACACTAGACCTACCTCCCCTGGCCTGCCTTCCATTGTGGCAGACGTGTTCCCAAACCTGGGTCACTGGCGTCACCAGTGATATCACTACCATTTCACTGGTGTCCTGGCCTTCATGTCATGATTTATAATGCTTGTCCCCTGTTCTACTGCCAGCGTCTTCCTTTAAGGCATATCCCTGGCAACGCCCTAGTCCATCCAGCACTCCCCGTTCATCGAGGTCAGCAGGGATCCACATGGGGGCAGACACGAGAGTAGAGGTGCTATCTTTCTGGTAGGATGGTGCTCATTGGTAATTTTAGTTTATACTCCCTCTGTTTCCCAGGACCCTCCCACCTCCCCTGGTGGTGACACAGCTACTGTTTGCCTTGTGCACTGCAGTGTACTCTAGGCATGGGCCACCTCTCATGGAGGAGCAAGTTCCCTGGTCTACCGTGAGGGGCTGCTGCAGTGCCCGAATGTCGGGCGACTGTCTCCCCCACCCAGGAGTGTGCCAGTCTGGTTTCCCAGTCTCGTTCAAGCCCATGATTTACAACATTTTTTTGTAATTTCTTTTTATATCCCCTTCACAGTCTGAGCCCAGTCTCCTTCAATAGACCCAAGGCTACTGTCATCCTCCATGGAGCGTGGATTACATCCCCCCCATGTGGGGATGAGGTTAGGACCCAGTCCCTGAAGTGCTTCTGGTCTCGCTGGGTGGCAGAGTTTGGTGTTCCAGGCAGGGATATCAGGTGTAGCCAGGGAATTTTCATCATTGAGCTCAGGGTTCCTGCTTTTCATCTATGTTTTTTGCCTAACCCCTCAGGAGCTACATGGTTGAGGGCTGCAAGTGTGCACGTCACAATGTGACATCACACTCAGTCAGTGTGACTGTTTCCACCCCTGGTCATGCTGAGTCTATGATCCCCTGAATCCAGGGGAAGATGTGGCAGTGGTGTAAGGCATTGTCCCTGAGGGAGGAGAGCATCACCTGGGGTGCGCAATCCTTCCCCCATTGGGCTTGTTCCTGAACCTGGGTCACTGGCATCACCAGCAGTTATGCTACCGCTGCAGCAACTAGCCAGCTCATGATTCATGAGCAGTCATGCTACCTCTGCCGCAACTAACCAGCTCATGATTCACGAGCAGTCATGCTACCGTTGCGGCAGCTAGCCAGCTCATGATTCATGAGCAGTCATGCTATCTCTGCCGCAACTAGCCAGCTCATGATTCATGAGCAGTCATGCTACCACTGCAGCAACTAGCCAGTTCGTGATTCATGAGCAGTCATGCTACCTCTGCCGCAACTAGCCAGCTCATGATTCATGAGCAGTCATACTACCACTGTGGCAACTAGCCAGCTCATAATTCGCGAGCAGTCATGCTAGCTCTGCATCAACTAGCCAGCTCGTGATTCACGAGCAGTCATGCTATTTCTGTGGCAACTAGCCAGCTCATGATTCATGAGCAGTCATCCTACCACTGCGGCAACTAGCCAGCTCATAATTCGCGAGCAGTCATGCTAGCTCTGCATCAACTAGCCAGCTCGTGATTCACGAGCAGTCATGCTATTTCTGCAGCAACTAGCCAGCTCATGATTCATGAGCAGTCATGCTACCACTGCAGCAACTAGCCAGCTCATAATTCGCATCGCGAGCAGTCATGCTAGCTCTGCATCAACTAGCCAGCTCATGATTCATGAGCAGTCATGCTATTTCTGCAGCAACTAGCCAGCTCATGATTCATGAGTAGTCATGCTACCGCTGCAGCAACTAGCCAGCTCATGATTCACCCCAAAGGATGCTCTCCTCCCTCAGGGACAATGCCTTACACCACTGCCACATCTTCCCCTGGATTCAGGGGATCATAGACTCAGCATGACCAGGGGTGGAAGCGGTCACACTGACTGAGTGTGATGTCACATTGTGACGTGCACACTTGCAGCCCTCAACCATGTAGCTCCTGAGGGGTTGGGCAAAAACATACATGAAAAGCAGGAACCCTGAGCTCAATGATGAGAATTCCCTGGCTACACCTGATATCCCTGCCTGGAACACCAAACTCTGCCACCCAGCGAGACCAGAAGCACTTGAGGGACTGGGCCCTCACCTCATCCCCACATGGGGGGGGGTGTAATCCACGCTACCGCTACGGCAACTAGCCAGCTCATGATTCGTGAGCAGTCATGCTACCTCTGTGGCAACTAGCCAGCTCACAATTTATTGCTTTTAAACTAGCTTGTGGCCTACGGGGGCCAAACCAGTCATAAAGTGGACCCAGGTTAGTGAGTCAACTCTGGTTTCCCTCCTTGAGCCTAGCAGTAGAGCCAAGTGTGTTTCTTGACTCCTGGGAGGAGCATGGACTGACTGTTAACCTGGCAAGCCACTGTCAGTTGATCAGGGAAGAGCACTGGTTTCTGCCAAAGTGCCGTTAGGAACATCCTGAAATTGATGTTTAGGAAAAAGGGAAAGACAGTGAAATAAAAAAAAAATGAGGTACTGGATTGTGAGAGAATGCTGTTTTTAAAATGTTTCTCAAGTTTGTCCACACATGTAGGCTGTCTTATTTATCTACATGGAGCAAAAACATGTGTCCTTTCTGAAAATATATATTTTCCATTGGACTATGCAAAAAAAAAAAAAAAAAAACAAAGACAGAGGAAACTAAGTGCTGCATGAAAACAGGTACAGAAATATAGCACAGTGAGAGTATTTTTTTATATTTATTTGTTTTAATTTTTTTATTCATTTGCATAAAAAAATGTAAAAAAAAATATCCTTGGTTCCAAGGCATAGCAGTGCACTGCAGTAATGTCATAACAGGAAACGCTACTTGTCTTCTGATGTTACAGTGTTTGAGGGTATTTCCAGACAAAACCTAGCTTGACATTTAAAAAAATTGCATTATGTTGGTCATTAAGCAGTAAGACCAGGGACTTGATATCATACTGGAAAGTTAGTAATGTCTGTGTGTGTACACTCTGTTGAGCACACTAGGCTCTTTGAGTCCATGAACACCAAATATTCAATAATCAGCGCATGTGCAAGCCACTCCTCTCGGGGCTGGCTTACTTAGGCTGTATTCTCCCCTTGGTTAGGTTCCCTTTAATGGGCTTTTTCCATGTTCCGCCCCTGGGGGACATTGCTCCTGACCTGGGTTTAAAAAGGGGGAGGGGATTCCGGAAGTGAGGAAGAGCAAGCGGGCTCTTTGCAGGGCAAGTCGACTGAGTGAACAGCAGCCTGAAGGTAACCCATTTACATCTGGGATCAGGAGACCTGCTACCCTAGAGAAAGGTATGGCAGTGGGGCTGTTGTTACAGTGGCAGGGCTGCAGCAGGGCCCCTTGGAGGTGGAAATTCTCAGTCGGTCATTTACCTATGAGACACGCTGTTGAGGTGAACAGGGAGGGTTACATTTCAGAATCTCATTTTATCGGGCCTGCCGTGCCCGTGTTTGGGGCAGGTCCCGTGTTAAGCCCATTAAAGAAATGCAACATAAGAGCAACTGCAAGGAAGGAGCTGAGTCACACATGCTACAGTTTAAGCTAGCATCTTGTCTCTGTTGCAAGAGGGTTACAAACTGGTTGGTTCTCAAACAAGATTGTCAGGGCGGTCGGGGTGGATTTAAAGGCCACATCCTTGGTATCGGTTACTTCGCGGTGGGGAGTAAGACGCTCTCCAAGTACGGGTTTAGATCATGCATTGTACTCTGCAAGGCCTGAGCTTTAATCTGGCTCTGGTTATCTATGTGGAGTCTGCACCTGGTCTATAGTTTTAGGCGAGGCAAGGCAATTTTACTTGTAGGGCACCCAATCCCAGAGGCTCTCGGCACCTAACAATAGTTAAAACAAGACATGGTAAAAACAGCATAAATACATAATACAATAATAATGCTAAATATAAATATGGCAATTTACAATAGATTAGAAAGGCCTGTGTTTTTTTTTTTACTTCCTCCTGGTCTCTGCCCCAAGAAATCCTTTCCTCTGGTCTTTTCAGCTGGACCACTCGACGTAGCATGAACCTGGCATCATTCTGCACCAGACCAGGAGATTTTTTTGCCTTTGGTTTTTCTCCCAGTCCATACCCCCTGAGGACACCAACTCAGAGGACATACATCCAGACAGACAGTTTGCTTACGCATGCCACCATCAAGCATCCACAGCGCCCCTCCCCACCCTCCAACTCCCTGTAAGGAGCTGTTGTGCCTTACCACCCATACTTCCACAGGCAGCAATGCATGTAGGCATCGCTGCCCTGTAACCCGCCCCCGCCCCCGGAGGAGTAGACCTTCTGTTGGGTCGCTCAATCCTACCTCCCCCAGCTGACCCCCGGTGGCCCAAGCCCGTTCCCAAATCCGGGTTGCCAGTGTAGCACAAAGTGTGATATCCAGTGTCTCAACCCTTAGCACCACTGGGCCAGCATCTTAGGCCTGTTTAAAGCATTTGTATCAGCCCAGTACTGTCTGTGCCTCCCATGAATGGCCTCTGGTCTGTTCTGTCTCTCAGATCCATGGAGCTCTGCTCTCAATTGATTTATTTATTAATTTTAAATAGAAATCAAATACAATTTCTTTATTAGTTCTTTTACTTTGTGTGTGCTGGGATTCTTAAATGAACTAATTTCTTCCTCTAGAGGACAGATCCAGAAGCAAATGGTTTGGTACCTTTTATTGGACCAACATAGATGTTACAAAAAGAAAACAATGTCTAAGCTTTCGGACCAACCAAGTTCTTCCTCAGACACTCATGACAGTTGTACAGAGAGTCACAGTCTATTAATACCCAGATCATACATAAAAAAAGGCAGAAAAAATTATCATTGGTTAGAAGTACCTATTTCAAAAAATCTAAATGGAATGAATAGAATTCCTTTAGCTTGCTATTAGTAAGAATCTTTTCAAGATCAAACCCACAGATAAGCTGAGCACTCAAGCAGAAAAAGTCTTTTACCGAAATTATTAATGAATGTGTGTGTTAGAACACGTTCAAAATTAAAAGCAAGACCCTTAGATTTAATACCACAAATGTCCAAGTTAAAACTTGATAGTATAGTATGATAAAAAACAGTACAACAGAAATAAATGTATGGTAATAAGAGGAGAATAAGAAAAATGTACCTTGTATGAACAACTGTTTAAAATATTCATACAGAATTAAACTTATCTGGAGGTATTTTCTAAAATGTACTCTCAACCAGTTAACATACTTCATAAACATTAAAACCTACAGTATTGTAACAATATATTTAACAAGATAATATCAAGTGTTGGTATTTTTGCCAAATACGAAAATATAAAAAAAATAAATCTCACAGGGACCACCTAGAAAATGAGTTCATGCATCCTAAAATGATCAAAGTTCAATAATGAGTCAGTGAATAATTAATTAACTATATGCGTTAGAAACAGTCTTAATAATCTGTATAAAACCCCCATGAAATTAAACTACCCCCCCCGGAAAAGATAACTAAAAAAGAAATGTATATTTACGATGTATGTGAGCCAAGAGTCCCAGCGTCTGCCTGGAGTGCTGGTGTTCATTTTTCTTCTGATATTTTTATTTTCCAGCACCTGACCCTAACTGTGTGTACCACCTGGCTGTTTTTCTATTCTTCGGGTGAATGTTTATCAAATGTAGTAACTCAGTAGTCAGTTGAGATGTCAAAAGTATTAAATCTAGAGCTTAATGCTAGTGATGAAGTAGAAGAACCACTGGAGCACGTTCTGTCGGTGGCTGGCCATGCCCTGCAAGAGAGTGTGTTTAGCACTGAAGGGGGACCTGTCAGCAGTGGAAGCCTCGCGCCTTAGTGTGAAGCTGATCCCAGTTTGCACTTTGTGTACAAAACATTTTTTTGCTTA
Organism: Neoceratodus forsteri; assembly: GCA_016271365.2. Classification (NCBI taxonomy): domain Eukaryota; kingdom Metazoa; phylum Chordata; order Ceratodontiformes; family Ceratodontidae; genus Neoceratodus; species Neoceratodus forsteri. The sequence continues at coordinate 1,063,112,360 of CM028134.1, read as the reverse complement.
CTGTTTGGCGCAGTGGGGTGGAATGTGTTAGGCTAATTTTGCTGACTTCTAAGATGCCATTTCATGTGGCCAGGGATCCTGGAATCCCCCTATGGCTGACATCTGAGGAGGGCTGCAGAGCTGGGAGATTCAATAGCTTTCAGTAGCCTACAGTACACATATTACAGATGATTTTGTAAGCTGGAATCAGATGTTTGCTGGTCCTGCTGTGCTCACAGGGCTCAGTACAGCCCTCTGTGATCGTGCCTGACCCCAGGAGAAAAGCTGATCAGCAGGCAGATGACTGCAGCTTATAAACAATTCTGACATTCACTGCAGGCTATTGAATCTTCCACTGCTGCAGCCCTCCTCTGATGTCAGCTGCGGGGGAGTCTGGCATTTCTGGTTGCAGAAAATGGCCTACAGGTCAATGAAATTGGCCTGATGTAGTCTACTGCACTGCAGTGATCAGTAGGTGAAAAATGGGTGTTTTTGCATGGGGGGGGGGCTGATTGGGATCAGCCTCACACTTGGGTGAGGGGCTCTTGTTGCTGACAGTTCCACTTTAATCTTGCATTGTTTCACATTCTATGTTGTTGCTATGTTAACAACTGACATAGTAGCACAACAGCTGATGTGAAATAGAGGAAAATTAAGTTGAAAATACTGAAGAATAATACAGCAAAATATTTAGAGCAGGCAACTACAGTGCTTCATTATGTTCTTTTATACAATTTAATTGTACAAGAACGTAGGACATGCTAGATGAATAAGAAGCCAAGGAGCCATTGTAATTGCCTTCTGCAGCTGCAGAATTCAAAGTTATGTAACAAAAAAAATGGAAAGCCTTCCTTCCCCAGTGAATTAAACGCTGTGCCTAGTAATGTTATTCTTCATGAGTGGGAGGACACAGAGGGTGGTAGTGAATGGAGCTCAGTCCATGGAGAGGGAGGTGACAAGTGGGTGCCCCAGGGATCGGTGCTGGGGCCAGTCCTCTTTAATGTCTTCATCTGCCACATTGCAGAGGGGTTGGAGGGGAAAGTGTATCTATTTGCAGATGACACAAAGATCTGCAATAGAGCAGATACACCAGAGGTGGTGGAAAGGATAAGAGATCTGAGTAAGCTAGAAGAATGGTCAAGAGTGTGGCAGCTGAAATTTAATGCTAAAAAATGTTAAGTTATGCACTTGGGGTGCAGGAATCCAGGAGAAAAGAATTCAGTTGGGGGGGAATGCTGACAACCACCGAGCAGGAAAGGGATTTGGGGGTGATTATAACAGATGACCTAAAGGTGGCCAGACAGTGTGAGAAAGCGGTAGGAAGGCCAGCAGTGTGTTGAGGTGCATAGCGAGAGGTATCTCCAGCAGAAAACAGGAAGTGATGATGCCACTTTACAGATCACTGGTGAGGCCTCATCTGGAATACTGTGTACAGTTCTGGAGGCTGCAACTCAGAAAGGACATAAACAGGATGGAGGCAGTCCAGAGGAGAGCAACTAAAATGGTGCAGGGGCTGCACCAGAAGATATATGAGGAAAGGCTAGCAGACCTCGACATGTATTCACTGGAGAGGAGAGGGGGTATGATAGACTTTAAATACCTGAAGAGTTTTAGGGCTGGGGGGACTCTTTCAGAAAAAAGAATGCTCAAAAATAAGGGGTAATGATATGAGGCTGGAGGGAGATCGAATCAGAGGGAAATGCAAGGAAATACATCTTCACTGAAAGGGTAGTGGATGTCTGGAACAGCCTCCCCCAGGAAGCGGTATGGGTGAAAACAGTGAAGGCATTCAAGAATGCATGGAATAGGCAACCCTAGCAACAGCACAGAAAGGGTAGTCAAGGGGCACTTGGGGGGGTAGGGAGTAGGAAATATGGGCAGACTAGATGGGTCTGGTGGTCCTCATTTGCCATCAAATTCTATGTATCTATGAATATAAAAGGGCAACTCCTCCCCCTCTACCAGTTGCTCTATCCCTCCTGAACAGTGAATACCCAGGGCCCATCATCTCTCAGTCATTATTCGTGGCCCACATTTCCGTGATGGCCACAAGGTCCACCTCAGTGTCTGCTCTCGGTGCCTGGAACTCGCTGCGTTTGTTACCTAGGTTCCATACCCCTTTCAACTGACCCCTGCTCTTCCTTTGCTACTGTTTTTTAATTTTTTATTTAGTTTTTGTTGACCAAGTAAGTGCACTAGACAAATCCTGCCTATTTTCAGGCACAACCCGGGGGAGGGGGATACAGATGAATGCCAACTGACCTTGAACCAGATTAAGCTGTTGGTGGTATTTTTAGTGAATGAGGGAAATTTGGCCAGGACACCGGGGAAATTCCCCTACTCTTTTCAATAAGTGCCATGAGATCTTTAACATCCACTTAAACTACCACAATCCAGGCAGATGGAACCTCGGTTTAACGCCACCAGTATACAAAGGAAAGGCAAGCGGGGGGAGGGTTGCAGGAAGGGGAAACAGCTATTCAGCAATTAGACAAAGTAGTTTTTAACTTCAAACTTCGTTAATACTTAAATAGCTTAAGGCAGGAAAAACACTCCAAAATGGCTGTAGTTTTCTACTCTAACTGTAGCCAGGACAGGTGCGCCCAGGAGTGCAAGCTGCAAGAGGAGGCTAGATTCGTTAGGAGTGAGGGCAACAGTAACAATGTTCGGGGCAGGGATAGCCTTCTGAATTTCAGATTGAAATTGTCTGAGGCTGGTAAGGCTTGCAGTGGTGAGGGGGAGCTCATTTAGCCAGGTGAGGGCCCTTACAGCGAAGGCTTGCCTCCTCAGGGCAGTTCTTCTGAAAGGCACTACTAGGGCATGTTTTGTAACACTTCTCATGGCATGCTTGGCTGGGACAGGATGAAATAGAGCTTGGAGAGAAGGAGGGGACTTCTTCCCTAGAAGGCAGGAGTGTAGCTTGATTTGGTCCATGAGGGGAAGTCATTTCATACCAATGTATAAGTTGCATGCATGTGTAAGGCGATCTGTACCTAAGACAAAGCAGCAGGCTTGGTTGAGGGTAGTATGGACTCTGTGAGGTTGGTATCAGTTGCAACAGATTTACAAAAAGATCGGTCCTCAAGAGTAGCAGGATCTCCCTGTCACAGGGGAAAGTTTTTTTTTTTAAATAAATGTTACTGTATAGAATTAACAAAGTTGGCGGTATGGGGGAAGTTTTTTTTTCAAACAAATAAATAAAAATGCTGCTGGTGCCTAATACCAGCCCCCCTCCCCCCTCCCAGAGTAATTCTCTCCCTCTCTGACTAACAAAGCACCCTTAATTTCTCACCTTGTTACGGAAGTCTTTTGTCTTCTTTCTTTCCCCACCTCCCAAACTCTGAGATCTTTGTCCTTTCAGTGCATTTAAACTGATCTCTTCCTTCTCTCCTTCTCTCTTCAGGATTGACCTGAGTGGGCTCCATCTTCTGCACTAGCAGTCCGGCACAGAACACAGCCAGCCGCAGAGCACTCCCCAGTCTACCCTGAAGAGCAAGGATCCAGGTTCGTTTCAAGAAAGCAGCTCCAGCCCTGCTTGCTAGCCATGAACTCAGTTGGTGGATGGTGCCTGAACTGGGACTACTATAGGCAGATTGGCTTCAGCTCCTGGGGAGTTGAACTGCCTGGCGCCTTCCCCAGGAGCTCATCTCTCTGCTGCCTAAATTTCTTTTATTTTCCTGACCTCTGCAACTGAATCTGTAATGAGCCTAATGTACCCACTGCTGAATTTGAATTGTTGTAGGGCAGGGGTTCTCAAATGGTGAGGCCAGCTTCCCTGGGGAGACCCCAACCTGTTCCAGGGGAGGCTCAAGCAAGTCTGAAAAATTGCTGTATTTAAATTTTGAGTTTTATATGTTTTGTGTGAAGAGATGAAGCAAACTGAAAGAGGATAATAGTAGGTGAATTTAATGTATTTATTTACTAATAGGTGACAAGGGAAGGTGAATGAGCCAAGGCTCATCTCAGGTGTACATAGGGAAGGGTAGGGAGTGAATACATTTCAAAATGTAACTGCAAAACAATCAAGAAACACACAATGAACAATAGTGCAAACAAATATGAACAATAAACTAATAATGAGTGGTGGCAATTGATCAATTTGTAGCCTGGTGGCAGAACAGGCCAAATACAAGGGTTGAGCATAGAAGTGCTAAGAGCAATAGCAGGAAGGAGCAAAAGTAATAAGCTGAATAACAATATTTGTTAATTTTATTTGTTATTCAGATAACACCTTTGAGCACAGAAGCTCTTTTTCAAAGGTTTCACATCAGTATAAGACAAAGAACTGAATGTGAGCCAAGTACTCAAAGGGGTTTCAATATATTCATGGTGTACTGCTCAAAGAACAGCATGTTATTTTTCTTTGGGGAGGCCCAAAATTATTTCAGTTTTTAGGGGAGGCTCAAAATCTTTTCCATGGATTTGGGGAGGCTTACTGTGATGAAGTCTAAGAACTATTGTTGTAGGGGGATTACAACCACTTTTCCATTTGCAAGTTATACATCTCTACCACTTGAGGGCACTGTTCCTAAGCCAGCACTACTCAAAAGACAATAATCTTTCTATCTTTCTGACACATCACCTGACTTTAAACTAGGCTCTACTTATGGCTTCTACTCCACCTTATCTAGATCTGTCACTTAACTAGGCATTACCGAATTACCTTTCCCCAACCATTCCAAGTCGTCTGCAAAAATAAATAAATAAACCTTCTTGCCTGGCCCTCGCATACCACAGAATGCTGACTTTACAAATAAGCTGCCTACTTCTCCTTACTCTCGTTACTGTCTCACTTCTTTCCACACCACCTACTCATGCAAACCTCCTAAATAAACCCTCGGTAACCCCACTTGCTTATTCTCTTCCTCTAATTTCAGCCCCTTCGACCCCGATGTTGGGAATTCCCAACTCTATTTCTCCAACTTTGGGCTCATCATACTTTTCTACCCTATGCCTCCCTCTCTTCTGTCCCTAACTCCTATGGTCTCCTGTGCTCCCTATCTGCCCAGTTTGCTTCCTCTCACTATCCACCTACCCCCTATAGCCCGGTCACATCTAAGTCATGGTACAAAAGTTCAAAGCTCCACTTTATAATCATCTCCCTTCTTCTACTATCTGCCAGGGATATAAACCCTAACCCTGGCCCCCCCATCAAACATGCAGGTGGCCCCTCTCCCACACACGCCTTCCCCTGCCTCCAACATGCCAACCCTCCCTCGTGGTCTTAAAATCCTCCAACTTAACATAAGAAATCTACTACCTAAACTATTCCTGCTTCAACCTCTAGCACTATCGCTGGCCCCTGATTTCCACATAATAACCAAAACCTGGTTAAATAATAAAACATCTGATCCCAGTATATTCATCCCTGGCTACAATATCACCCAACAAGATTGGGCAGGTGGGGCGGAGGCGTAGCTATTTACACCTCGTCCTCCATTCATGCTGCCTCGGTCCTCTCTGTATCAGTCCCCACCGCTTACAAAGGCCTTGTCCTCAGGCTCTACATGCCTTACTCCATACCAATCTACGTTGCTGGGATTTACTGCCATCCAGGCCTCTCCCCTACTATTGCCTCTAACCTTCTCTCTCAAATTTCTATCCTCACATCAAATGGTAAACTTTATATATTAGACGACTTTAACAAAAACTGGCCTGCCCCCTGCCTATCCAAGCTGCGTAACAACATTGCGGCCCTTAACTTAATGCAATTGATCCACAAGCCAGCCCAACTAAATACTAAATCAGGCAACCACTCAGTCATCGATTGAGCCCTAGCCTCACATGTCCACAGAGTAATCAAATTAGGCCTCCTCCCAGATGCACTCTGTGACCATCATATGATCTACTTGGTCCACAAACTCCACCACCCAAAAGCCCCGCATAAAACATTGCTTGTCCACTCACGTAAATCCCTAGACCTTACCCACCTACAATATGACCTAGCCCACACCGACTGATCTCCTATGTTCTCTGCTACCATAGCTAATGAAGCCCTGGACTATTCCAAGGCGACTTTCTTTTTTTTTTTTTTTTGTCTATTTATCCTCCTACCTAGCTCCCGGTTGGCATTCTTGTCCCCGCATCCCTTATTCCGGCCACTGTCTGGATCGCCCCAGCTCCTTATGGGGCCCTTGATTATATCTCCATGGCAGGGTGGCGAGGAGCTGCCTTCTCCCTACCAAGTCCGGATCCACCCCAAAGCTGGGCCGACCCATTAGGACGGCCATCAAGCCGCTGCAACCTGGAAGCCATTTTCTCCTGTTCTCCCCATACGTGAGCGGGGTGTGCAATGATGCCAATGGGGTGAGTGCACGTGTGTCCACACATACTCCTCCCGGCACCTGTCCCAGCTCACTCCCCTTGGTGCTCAGCATGAGCACATCACCCCCAGCCTCCGCTAGGGGCCAGCAACACACCGACAACTGAAGTCCCCCCTCCCCAGAGAGGGAGAGCTGTTCCTCGGATGCTCAATCCCTCTCCTCCCCTGCCAACCCCCAACGACCCGAGTCCACTCCCAAACCCAGGTCACCAGTCTGGAGCGAGGTGTGGCATCCAGCACCTCAACCCTCAGTGCCACAGGGCCACCAAGACCAATTTTTTTAACATCTGGAACGAGCACTCACCCTTTAAGCGCACTCGAGTACACGGAAACCACCTCCCACAGATCACAACGGAATTGATGGCATGTATGAGAGCTCTTGGACTGTACTTGGAAAGCTCACAAAGTCTCTAAATCAAATGCTGACCATGACAGATATCAAGCCCTCAGAAATGCCTGCTACAAGGCTCACTAAGTCCAAATATTTTAGATCCACCTTTGATGCTAACATACGTACCCATCAAAATTTTGGAAAGTTATTAACTCCCTTTACTCTCCCCCCCCCCAATCCCAAACTCCACTCATTTATGTCAAAATGCCCTTATGTCTGCCCACCTCTCATTTGCCACTGAATTCAACTCTTACTTTATCTCATGTGCTGCTGATCTACTAGCTTCTCCTCCTCCTACCCAACCAGTCACATCTGTCTGCAATAACTCACACCAAGCACCCTCCCTAGCAACTTCTTCTCTTTGTCTCCAGTCTTACCTCATGATACTCTAAATGCTTTCCCTCAATCTCAACCCATCTAAGGGTTCCTCACCTGATGGTCTTGACCCTAAACTTCTCTTCCTCTCTGCTCATGCCTTTTGTTCTCCACTTTGTGCCTTACTAAACTTTTCCTTCTCGCTAGCCTCCATCCCTGACCCGTGGAAGCACACTGTAGTTCTCTCACTACCCAAGGGAGGTGACCCTTCTATGCCTGGGAACTATTGGCCAATCTCTCTCTCTTACCTATTCTCACTAAGCTTCCGGAGCACCTGGTCCTTTCCCAACTCTCCTCTTACCTCTCCGACTCTGCCTTTTTCACTCCATACCAATCTGGTTTTAGGAAAGATCACTCCACTACCATTTCCTTACTTAGGCTCACTGATTCCATACTCGCAGGTATGGACAGTGGTCTAATCACATCTGTGATCTTTGTCGACCTTGCAAAGGCTTTTTGACACTGTCTCCCACCCTCCCCTCCTAGATAATCTGCGATTTGCTGGCCTGTCTGATTCAGCCACAAACTGGTTTAGCTCCAGCCTAACAGGTCGGACACAGTCAGTCAAAATTACTGATTCCACCTCCCCCCACCACTCCAGATTAATACTGGCGTACCCCAAGGCTCCGTCCTTGGCTCCCTACTATTCTCCATATCCCTTAATGACCTCATGTCAGTGTGCACCTCCTCCTCCATCCATATGTATTCTGATGATACTGCCCTTTACTGTCCTGGCCAATCGCCAACTGATGTCACTTCCACACTTCAGCATGACTTTAAGAAAGTTCAGCAATGGCTAAGCTCCCATCAGCTTTTCCTCAATGCCAAGAAAACAGTCTCCTTGACCTTCAGCACAAGGAAGAGACTCTCTAGGCTAACTAAATTGCCCTCCTTCCACACCTTTAATGGCTCTACTCTGGAGGACACCTCCTCCTTTAGGTATCTCGGGGTCTGTCTAGACCAGCATCTAAACTTCACTGGACACATACACTCCATCCTGAAAAAGCTGTGCCCCAAATTAGGTGCCCTTTACACTGCCTACCTCTACAGGCCAGGCAGGAGATTGTCCAGAAAATGATACTAACCATCTCTGACTACTGTGACGTAGTCTACAGTGCCACACCGAAGTCATCCTTAACCAGATTGGATACCCTTTTCAATGCTTTCTGTTGGTTCACTCTGGGTGCCCCTTCCTTTACCCACCACTGTGATCTATATCACTCTCTAGCTTTTCCTTCCCTGGAAAACCACTGTCTAGCCCATTGCATAAAGTGTGTCTCTAAATTCTGGTTTGATACACTTCCCCCTTACCTTGCCTCCTCACTGTCCTCCCGCCCCACTGCCCCTCTCTCCCTCAGATCCAGTGACTCCCGCACCCCAGCTATACCATAGTGCAGCACTTCTATAGGCCAATCGTCATTCTCCTATAGGTTCCCTAAGCTCTGGAACTTAATGCCTCATCAAATCAGGCACTCCTCCTCCCCATGGTACATCCCGACCTCCCTCCTCAACTTCCTCTCCATCCTGCAGCTGCTCCTAATTCCCCCTCTGGCTTCCCCATCCCCTTTCCCAGCCTAGTACTTAACTCGAGGAGAAACCAATGTACTTTATTGCACTTCCTTGTCCGCACTGTGTGTATTAAGTTTGTAGTGCTGTTGATTTGCTCCTCTCGCATCAAATCCCAATGTTTATCCAGTGCTACTAACTGATGTATTGTTTTTCACTCCGTTGCTTCTCTGTTTTATATTACCTTTGGAAATGTGTTGTTGAGTATTGTATTTTATATACTTTTCCATAATACTGCATGGCAATGTGCTTTTGATTACTGTACTCCCATGTTTCCCCTCCCCCAAGACACTCTGTGAGACAAGCAATTTTATACTATTCAGTGTGTCTTTCCTGGTGAAACTTTTCAATAAATAAATGTGGGAAACCACTTATACTGCTAAAAGTGCCTATGTGGTTGCAGTCAGTGGTGGATCCAGAAGAGGGTTTGTGAGTTAGAACTCCCTTTTTTATCTCCAGATTACCCCCAAATTAGTGATTCTTCATCTAGGATTGAACTAAGAATTTGTAGACCCACCCCCTGCACACACATTAAGGTATTGCATAACATTGGACATCATCTAATTTTCAGTGTTCCCTTTTGGGAGTTAGGTACCTCTCCCAATTTTACAAGTGCCTGTGTTTTGTTAATTCCCCGAGGCAGTGAGAGGGCCCAGAGAGCTGAAGATACTTATGGAAGATATCTGTTATTCATATTTGATTTGTTCTCTGCACCTGGATTTCATTTATAATATCGAGATTTATTATCCATCCATGACTGAAACTTGTTCCAAGCAGATCTACCCCAGCTCAAGACTCTGAGCTGTTTATATATTAATTTTTTCTGGAATTTTATGCTTGGGGAGGGTTAATTGAGGGTTATTTATTTATGCCAGGAGATAGGTGTTTTGGGGTTATTTAATTTTCTTAAATAAGTGTTGTGGGTTTATAGTCTGTTGTATTTTGTGTTATTTTGCTTTGTTTTTTATCCTTGTTTTGTTTTGTTGGTTAGTTAAGTGAGCAACAGCAGATGTCAGAGATAGACTGGCTGGGCCAGTAGACCTTTATTTGCCAACAATGTCCATTTATCTATGTACATACTCTGAGTGGGGGCTATACTGGAACAGTGTGCAAACTCAGGCACAAAGGGCTGTTTGTTTAAGCAAATGTGCATGAGACCAACTGAGGTATATCAGAAGAGCCATACTATATGGGTTGCAAACACTGGTAGGTGTCAAGCTGACTCCAGTATAGCCCTACAAGAGCAGTGCAAACCCCCGGCACAAACCGCAGTTGTGACCATTTGCACCAATTATCAGCTAACAGGGATCTGCACTATGAGGAAGCCAGGCACTTTGTGAGGCACAAAACTGGGAGGCAGTATAGCACAATGCTTAAGAGCATTGAGCTGCAAACCTGGAAACTGAGTTTGAAGCCCACAGCCACCACGTGCATACCGTGTGACCACATGCAAGTCACTCAACTTCTCTGTGCTCTCAGGATGCACCTGGAAACAAGCCTCAGCTTAGTGTATCTTTCCTGGCCAAATACTGTAAAATAAAAAACTCTTTAGCACTGCAGAGCAGAACGACAACATTGATACAAAAAAATTGCAAATGACTCTACTCGTCATGCAGGTGAGTAACCCCCATATAATAAGCGGGCATTTGCATGTCATGATCAAGTGACATTGCTTGTGCCGGCCCGGTGGCGCTGAGGGTTGAGGCACTGGATGCCACACGTTGTGCCACACCGGTGACCAGGGTTCGGGAACAAGCCCGGATTATCGGAGGTCAGCAGAGGAGGAGGAGGAGCGAGCATCCGGAGGACAGCTCTTCTCTCCTGGAGTGGGAGAGTTCTCACTCACACTGCACTAGCGACATCTGGAGGAGGAAGGAGCAATTGCAGTCAGTGTGGGGACGCAGATGGGGACTGGGCAGTGGTGGGTGTCTTTCACTCAGGCACGGGAGCATGCCTGGTATGAGCAGGACACCATTGCATGTCCGTGCCCAGAGCAACACACGAGGAAAAATCCCCACACCCTGGCTAGGCGACAGAGCCCTCCAGTGCTCTGCCATCACACTCCCAACACCGGGTCTGCTCTCCAGTTCTCCCAATCTCCCTAACTGCCTGGTGGATGTAGGCCTGGGCATCTGTCCAAGTAGGAGGGGAAGTGTCTGTCCCCGATTTTCCCGGGGGTGGATTTCAGGTGGGAGGCAGTACAGCAGTGGTGTGAGAGGGTCTCCTAAGAGAGTTCCAGGAGTGTGGTACAAAAATAGAGTTGTGAAAAAAAAAAAAGTCACACTGTTTGTTGCAGTCAATGGCGCTATGGGCTGTGTATTATGACAGAGCAATCCAGATTCCCATGTAAGATGTGTGAGTACGCAGAACACCTTTTGCCAGAGTGAAATAAATGTTTTGCTGTGTTTAGGGAGGCCACCATGGCATTTGTAATGTGCTCATTCAAGGTCCACTACATCACTGTAAGATAAGTAACAAATGATGGCTCCTCTGAACCGAGAATATGGGCTGCTTCAAGTTGTCAGGGAGTGGGCTGCACCTCAAGCCCATAGCTTAGTAAAGCAAAAGGTATGGAATGATGTTTCAAAGTCAGCATTACCAAAGGAGGTGAGCTGGGTATGCTATGATACCAGATAAGATTGGTCCATGACATGTTCTCAGTTCAGATAGCATCTTAAGAGAGATAAAACACCCCTGTATTGCCTGATTAAGTGACGTTTGTCACGAAACATCAGATTTTGGGGGCAGAATAATAAAAGTGAAATTATTGAATAGACTTAACAGGAGTGGCGCAATACTTTTTTTTTTAACATAACTGCTGTTTCTATGCCCCCCGACAGCCCCCTTCTGCCCGACCCCCCAGCTCCGTCCTCAGGAATTGCTGGAGCTTACCTTATGCCCAGCCTGGGAGCGGTGCCTGTGGAGAGTTGGGCGTCATCCTGCAGCCGGGGATTTTTCTCCTTTTTGCCCCTTTGCGCCTGCGCACCATGCAATGGGTGCAGCAACTGACTCCACCGCCGCAGAGGCAACCAAGCACCCTGGGTGCAGATGAGCCCCCCCAGCTGTGCCATTCACAGCACAGACCCTCCCACCCCAAGGAAGGAGAGCTGTAATGCTCAATCCTTGCCTCCCCTGCTGGCCCCCCGAGTCTGTTCCTGAACCTGGGTCGCCGGCATGATGCGAGGTGTGGCATCCAGCGCCTCAACCCTCAGCACCACCAGGCCAGCAGTGTTATATTTTTTTACTTATTTAGGGTTGCTTATGGCGCTTGTACTTATGATAAGCTCCTCCATACATACACTGGTTAGGCTGGGGTACAGCTGACAGCATCCTGAGATTTACTTGCTGTCTCCACTACATCACTGTGCCATCATATTGAGGTCTACTGAACACGTGGGTTCCAGATCCAAGTTCTCCTCCTCCATCAACATTACTACCGAGAGCTCCATTACATGTATTCTTCTGTCCCATTGGTTCTCTGCTGCATCAGAACTTGCTGTTTTTATGCATGATGGCATGCCCAAGTGTGGAATTATGGGACAATATTTGCGTGCCTCAATAGTGCTGTTAGGCGCAAGGTGTTTGCACCAAGTATCTTTAAACACACAAGAGAAAAATGTGATTATTGACCGTTGTTGTTTGTTTACAATAGCGTTTATTTAATGTAATACCTTTTAAAAATATTTGTTATGTAAAATATTGTTTTGATTTATTGTCATATGGTTTGCAGTATTGCTGTTTATATGTAAGCAGTAAGACATGACAGGGAGTACATTATGGTGAAATAATCACGCACCTCAGGTGTGTTGTTAGGCATGAGGTGCCGTTAAATGCACCTGAGAAGTGTGATTATTTCACCATAATGCACACACTGGAGTGGCTCATTGCTCTTATAAAATGGCATTTAAATACATGACTTAAAATGAATGAAATTAAGAAGAAAGTATTAGATAAAAACTGGACCTTTCATTGAAATATGCTTCAATTTAAACTCTGAATACAAAAAAAATAGTCCCTATTCTTGTAACTGGGAGTTAGCTAAAACCATAATGAAAACTGTGTGTGACACACATTTTTATAAGAAAAAAAACCTGTTACCTTGCATTTTAAATCAATACAGTACTGTTTCTTAATGGAAATGTGTACAAAACTTTAAACCTGCCAGGTGGCTTTTTTTGCGGTGGTGGTGGGGTGGGGGGTGATAGATTTGACCTGAAAACACCCATATATGACTCAAAGGTACATGTTTTTATAAACTTCAGGAATGTATTTGAGAAGTTTGGGTATGCCTCTGCCTATGTAACTGTGTTTCTCTACCTTTCCTCTTTGTTTATGAAGTATTATTGTTTACTTTCTTCATCCTGTTTTTTTTTCCTCTGTCTTTCCCCACATTCAAGATATGGAATGTTTACCATGGAATACAGGGATTCAAAATTCTGCTCAGTTCCACTGGGAGAGTGTTCCTCTTCTAACATACTGTATACACACACACACACACACACATACACACACAACAACAACAACAACAAAGGCCTCTTCTAGAGCCAGAGACTCAATTATCTCACTGTCAGGACAAGCAGGAGAGATTTTCCTGATGAGCAGGTAAAGATACTGTGACAAGGAACTCCTGCCACTCTTGAGGACTGACCTTTTCTTAAATCTGTTGCAACAGTTCTTCTATTTCTTAGCTAAATCTATTCTTTACAATTTCTAGTCCATAAGGTTGGCCACCTATGGGCACCCCCTTCCCTTTCTTGGCTATGCTATAGTGTCCTCTTTAATTTTCCTTTTCCCTCTCTGGTCCTTGTACAGGGAGGTTATTGTGGTGACCTCCAAGCTTATGTAAAACAACAGGCTGTGTTTATTGTTATTGGATTTAGTATGCAATGGCACTATGCCATAAAATACTTTAATGTATATACTTTATGTGTATAAAACCTGTAAATGTTGAAAATACCATGGCACTAGGTGTTTTTGATAAAGGGAAAAAGTACTAGGTGACTGTATATTATAGAAATTAAGTTAGTTGTGCTATTTAAAATGCATGTAATTGCTGTAAGTTGAACAAGTCTGAAATGTCATGGTGATTTACATATATCCCATGATGCATTTCATTATGGAAGTATGTGTGCTGTGTTTCTTTGAAACTTGGCTTGTTGTCAATGCCTTTTGGGGTAACCCATGTTTCAGTGCTTCTATTTGTATAAATGTATAAATAGTACTACAGATGGGACTTTTTACTTGTAAGAATTCTGCGGTGCTAATATCAATGATGATCTCCTTTTTAGCAATGTCAATCATTTCACCAATTTCTTTCTTATAACAGGATGTAGGATCTTTATTCAGTTTAACATAAAACTTCTGATCTGAAAGTTGTCGGTGGACTTCCTGCACATATTTTGCAGTGTCCATTACGACAACTGACCCGCCTTTATCTGCTGGCTTTATAGTAATTAATTCATTATTTACCAGCTCACCCAGTGACGTTCATTCATCTGTGGACATATTCCTGAATATGTTGTCATCTCTTGCAGCATGTAGAAGATCCAGATCTTTCAGGCACACTCGTTCAAATTCCTGAACTGTAGGATTCATTGGAGGGAGAAATGTAGAGGGGGGCTTTAATCCTGACGTGAAGCTAATTTGTGGTGATGCTTGTGGATCTAAATCATTATTGCCAGTAACAGTAGTCTCCATATTCTGGGCAAAAAATGCTTTTAAATTTAGTTTCCTGGTTAGTTTCTTTAAATCAATAAAGGTCTCAAAGGGGCTCTGTACTACAGTTGGCACAAAGGTCAATCCTTTATTTAATACCTTTGTTTGTGTCTCTGTTAATTCCAAACTAGCATCTAGGAATTTGCCTCCCATCAGGATTAAAGCCCCCCTCTATTACAGTATAGAGAAAAACAAACAGGGACCCATATTAATACCATCAATTTTGTGTGCACATATACTAAGAAAGCAGTACAAGTAAAAGAAATTATTGAAAAACATCAGAGAATGTTGCAGACTGAGCCATTACTGACTTATTGGGTACAAGAACCACCACGAGTGGTGTACAAATGAGCAAGCAATCTATGAAATAAGTTGGAGAGCAGTCTACAACCGACTCCAAGGGTAGAAACTTGGTTCCCCCTCCTCCACCAAAGGGAACATTTAAATGGGGACACTGTACGTTTTGTGAAGTGGTTAAGAAAACAGATACATTTGAATCAGTAAATGGTCCAAGAACATGCAAAGTGGAACAATTTATTAATTGCTCCACTACTTTATTTATTTAGTTTTTGTTGACCGGGTAAGTGCACTAGACAAATCCTGCCTATTTTCAGGCACGACCCGGGGGAGGGGGATACAGATGAATGCCAACTGACCTTGAACCAGATTAAGCTGGTGGTGGTATTTTTAGTGAATGAGGAATTTGGCCAGGACACCGGGAAATTCCTTACTCTTTCGATAAGTGCCATGGGATCTTTAACATCCACCTGAACTACCACCAATCCAGGCAGATGGGACCTCGGTTTAACGTCTCATCCGAAAGATGGCACCTCAGAAGTGCACCACCCCTCTCATGCTGCACTATGGTGTCAGTACTGGGATATTAACCCAAGTGCCAGATGTGGGAACTGAACCCACAGCCCTCTGATCTCCCAGCCTCAGAGGCGAGTGTGCTACCTACTGAGCCACTGACACTGCACTGACACTACTGGGGTCATATACCTGGCAACCTGTAGTTGCAATGCCTTTTATGTCGGGAAAACTAGTAGAGCATTTAAGGTTCAGATCGGTGATCACATGGGAGCTATAAGAAATGTAGGTTTGAGGAATGCATTGGCCAAACATGTACAATTGAATAACATCAGAAGAGAACATAATTTTCAGTTTTCCAGCATAGAAAAGATCACAATTGGTGAGAGGGCGCAATTTGGATAATTTACTGTTGGAACGTGAGGCCTTCTGGATTTTAACCCTTAGAAGCCTTGAGAAACCAGGATTAAATGAAGGTATTTCCATCATACCTTTTTTGAAGAAGAAATGAATAAATAATAGTAGCAGCAGGGTAATCCACTTTAGCAAAATGAAAATGGTATGATTATTTGGTGCTATATGTTAAGACAAGTTTATCTCAAAACTGTTTAATATTTTAGTTTTATACCCCAATGGATTTTCACAGGTTTAAATTTGTTAAACAGGAAAAAAGACAAAGATTTTGACTTGCATGAGCAAGTCATTAGATTGACCCCTGTGACCTCCTTATTATGGGTAAGACTATATGTATGTTGGTGCAATTTATTTTCTTATTATGATGATTAAGGATATGTAAACTTGTTTAGCCTCCTATAAGAATTGATTTAGATAGGTTGTGTGTAAAATAAGTGATAATATGCATATATATTTATAAACAGAGAAATTAGGTGAGATTGCTATAGCTATTGACTTTAGCACTTGTATTGATCAGAACCTTGTCAATTGCATGGATATTTGTACTCCAGTTTCTAAAGATTGTAGTTTAAACTTATTCAATTGGTTTATAGACACTTAGAAGTTGTGCACAGGAATTGTTGATTCAAGTGTTTGATTGAAATCACATGGTGTGTATGTATATTTAAATGATGTGTTTAACTTGGATCGGCCTCCCTGAGCAAGCGTGCATGCGCGAAACCGGTCAGGGCCTTTGAGTTTCGCCTATTTTCACTTCCTGGTTGGCGTAGGCAGTGATGTCTGTTTAAATACATTATTTTGCGTTAACGGATGCTAGTGCTGCTTTTTTGACTATTAATTAGCCAAATATTTGGTACAAGCTGCAGTAATTTGTGAAAAGTGTCGCAACAGCACCCAAGAATGTAAAATCAGGCGCCGTTGTGGTGAAGGGTTTGGGGCACCACCAGAACCAATGTGTCATGGCACAGGGCTGAACGCAAGCGCGGCGCCACGTTTTGAGAGTCCTGCCCTGTATTTCCTAGCCCTTCTTTCCCAGTCAACTAACAAACTAACTAACTAAATAGTGCTATTGTAGCTGAGCCTGGTGCATAGGCTAAACAAGTACATTAGTGTAATTATAGCCAGATAATTACACTCTCATGCTTGTCTTTTAGCCAGTCAGGTTGCTTGAATGTTCTTGCCCATGTCACAAAGGGTACTAGTAAAGTCTGTTTTATGGTCTGCATGATATACACACTGTTCAATCATGCTTTTTTGTAAACAATAGGCCACCCCAGAGTGAGCATTGGGGTCACTGAGGCATGTCCTAGGCATGTTTTCGGAGGCACGAGGCACTGCCCAGTGCCTTCTACCATCCAGGAGTGCACCAATTCCACTAAATGGCAGCCCTGAATGAGTTTATTGTGCTTACACAATGGCCTTTTTTGTCTGCATCAACATTTTTTTTTCTTTTTCTTTTGCAGATGATACAATCAGTAACTTATTTTTATTTAAAAGATTATTTGAACACGATAAGTTCTGTGAGATACACGTCTCGTATACAGAACGCCCCTTGTCAGATAAATACAGGATATACAACATTGTACAGTAGTGCAGAACAAGTATGGATCAACATTTTCCAGTTTTAAAACAATTGCAAGAGTTGTGTGTTCAGCATATCAAATTTGACATTGTTCTTAAAGACAGATAGGCTGAGGCAACTTCTAAGTTCTGGCACTAAGCCATTCCAAGCATTACTGTACATACGCATACTACAAATCAAAAATGTAAAACATCTTATCAGCAAGATCCTTTTAATTGTTCCTTTACCACCAAATACGTGTGTGTGTGTGTGTGTGTGTGTGTGTGTGTGTGTGTGTTGGAATAAGTGGGCGATCCGCTAGCTTTTAGCCTGGAGGTTATATGTCGTCAGGGAGGGATATTAATTCCACATTTAATTGAATCTCCAGCATGACCCTCTTTTTGCACTTATATTTTATTTTTTACTTAAAAACAGCAACATACAGACATCTCATGTAAGAAATCACAATATTATGCCTCACGATACATCCAATGTATTAGGAAAATTCATCTATACACTCTTGTTTTCAGATGTGGGGGTATTCCTTTAAAATTAAAGTCCAAAAATGGAAGAAACTTGTCCAGGATAAGCTGCACCCTACAAGACTTTTGGGTGACCTTTCTTGTAATTATAAGAAGCACCAAACAGTTCGACACAACAACCTGTGTTGATATGGTCCTCACTCCAAACATTTTTTCCCTACATATGTTGAGTGTAACATCAGATATGATCCCCGAGGCAAACATTCTTAATTTTAAACAATCTGTTACTTTCAAGAGACAGACAAATACAACTGTGTCATGTGAAAATGCTGCTCTGGTCCTCCACGTGGCCTTATTCAAGGCATCAAAATGGCCTCTGGCGAGCCTCCCCTATAATGTGGTCTTTAGACCTAACACAGTGGCTATCAATTAGAAACTCCAACGCGAGTATTCATTATTAATTATAAAACCATAGGTAATTACAGTATTGTCGAGAAATGACACTTTTGATATCTTAAATCACTGAAAAATCTAATATGGTAATATAGACAACAATGGCTCAGGAAAGAGAAACCTGGTTTTAAAATCCTTTTTTCAGGAAAAATAATGCCCAAAACCAGAACAGATCAAGTCTCTTCCTCCTCTGATTCAGTCAGGTCTTGAGTCCCAGCATGGTCAAATTCTTTAGCTATGGCCTCAGCCTTCCTTCCCACCTCATCTGGGTCAGTGTACTGATATGTCTGTCCACCATAATGCACCCAGAGTCAAGCTGGCATCATTGGTGAATGGGCCACTGCTAGACTTCAAAGCTTAGCCCTGACTCCATCGAACTTCTTACGCCTGGTCCTTGTGGCGTATGAAAGATTGGGAAACAGATGGATTGTGGCCCCCTGAAAATTCAGCCTGTCTGAGTCTCTAGCTGCTTGCAGTATCTTGTCTTGGACCCCTGGACTTGAGGTGATTAAAAGAGCCATCTGGAGCACAGCATCTCGAGCTGCAGCAGAATGTGGGGAAATCCGATAGGCACAGAGGAAGCTCTCTTCCTTGAGCTCCAGACCAAGCTTTAATGCCTTTGGTAACCAGCCCTGGATGAAATAAAGGAGACTGTGCCCCTCACAGTTTTCTGGTAAGCCTACTATCCACACATTGGAGGCCTCTGAGAATTTCCTAAGGCCTCCAGTTGGTATTGTAACTGTGAGTTTTCCTGCACAATTTTTCTCATCGCAGCCAGAGCTTTTGTTGCAGAGGATTCTACTGAAGAAGCTGTTTTAACTGCCTCTGCTGTTTTGCTGTCTTGTTCCACAAAAATGAGTCAGTATTGACTCAACTTTGCTGTCGATCACTTGCATCAATTTCTGGAGTGCCATCCAGGAAGGTTCAATCCTGGTCATGGGTTGACTTGCTGCCTTGTGTTGTTCCAATTCAGCAGGCCTAAGTTTTACATTGCCCGTGGGACCTTTACTTGTTCATCCCATTTTTATAACAAAGATATCTGGAGATGCAACACGACCTGTAGAATACAGTGCAATCACTAAAAAGTCTGATTTCCCACTAGAAAGTTATATTTTTATAGATAGGATATCTGCTATGTGGAGAGCCAATCTGAGACACGTCTTGTCATCAGGTGTGCTCCACAGCACCCCCACATGACCCACTTTTGAAAGGAGGCTGAGGATTTCATCATGGACTGCTCCCATATAATTCCCTCTAGTAGGTAATGTATACTATATGTCTAGAGTTGTATGTTTCTATACCATATATATTAACTCCAATTTGCATGTTATCTTGTATTTGTGTTTTAGGGTACCAAGTTTGTTATTCTGAATAATTACTATAGCATTATACAGGCAGCAGTGGAGTGACTGAAGATATGTAGGCATCTTTTGCTTAAAGGATACCTAAACCATCTTTTTTGCACATTTGTTTTTGAAATTGCTCCATAGGCTTGTAAAGGAGAGGCCGCTGTTTATATTTATCCTGAAACTGCATTTATTAAAGTAGGAAGAATGCAGTTTCATAGCATTTGAAAATTGTAAACCCAGCCTCTTCTGATTCAAAAGTCCTGCTCTCAGAATTCTAAAATGGCTTCCACAATGATGTCACTCATGACAGAGATGACAGCTGTGTTCTAGCTCTTCTGTTTTCAAATTTGAATAACTTTAAAATTAAAAATGATAGCATAGTACTGTGAGCATGACATTTGTTTAACACAAAAATATGTTCAAAGTGAGTGGAGTTTCATTTATAGTTACCTTTTAGTTTTTTTCAATAAGCAAAAAAAGCAGCAGAAAATTTAATTGCATGTCACTTTTTCAAAAAACAAATGCAAATAACTTTAAATCAAAAAATGGTAGCATGTTACTGTGAGCACGACATTTGTTCAGCATAAAAAATATCTACAAAATGAGTGGTGTATACTTTTAGTTTATTTATAATTAGCAAAAAAAATCAGAAAATTATTTTTTTTTCACCTTTCTCAACAAACAAATGCAAATAGCTTTAAAATAAAAATGACAGCATGGTACTTTGAGCACAAACATTGTTCAATACAAAAATATCTACCAAATGAGTTGTATTTTTATTTATAGTTACCTTTTAGATTTTTCATAATCAGCAAAAAATGGCAGCAAATTCAATGTTTTTTTTTTTCACTTTTTTGGAGGTATGGCATAAATGGATTATGCTACCTCCCTACTGGAAATATTGTCAATACTTGTTGTTCTCATGCTGATTGACCTGATGACATCACTTGTAGTTTCACTACTCATTCATGATGTCATCGGGTCAGTTGGCACTCTAACAAAAAATATCAACAATATTTCCAGTAGTGGAGTAGCATATCCCGACATATTACATGCAAAAAAAAAAACACTCTGTTAATGCATCAGTTTGAGTTGCTACTAAAGCAGCAATAGTATGAACTAGTGTTCTTGATGGAAGAAGGACACCTGGATATCGTGGTAGTCACAGAAACATGGTACACAGAGAACCATGACTGGGATGTCAACATAACGGGGTACACTATCTACAGGAGGGACAGGGAGGTTAGAAGAGGGGGAGGAGTAGCCCTCTATGTAAGGAAAGGGATCAAAGCAACAGAACTAAAGGATAAACAGGGAGGAGAGGAGGCACTGTGGGTCACCCTGGAGACAGGAGCTGGCACCACAATCCACATGGAGATTGTATACAGACCCCCATCTCAGGGGGAAGAAATGAACAAGGAAATGATAGAAGGCATCCTTAGGATGGCAGAAAACGGGGTGATATTGTTGATGGGGGACCTGAATATGCCAGATGTTAACTGGAGCACCTTTGCTGCAGCCACATCCAAGAGCAGGGTCATTCTCGAGGCCCTACAGGAGACATGCCTTAGACAGCTAGTGCTGGAACCCACTTGGGAGGGAGCAATCTTAGACCTGGTACTCTCAAACGGGGATGGACAGAGGATCTCAGATTTAGAAGTGGGTAGCCATCTGAGAACAAGTGACCACCAAACAGTGTGGTTCATGATAAACACAGCCATAGAGTCAAGCCATAGAAAAGTGAGGGTACTGGACTTTAGAAGGACTGACTTTGGCAAAATGGGAGAGTGCCTCAGAAAAGTACTAGCAAATGGGCAAGAAGGAGGGTGGAGGAACAATGGGGAAACATCAAAGCTGTTTGTGTGAAGCAAATAAACAAATCAAAATGAAGTACAACCCCACTATGGTTCTCAAAAGAGGTGGTGAGGAAGGTTAGAGAGAAAAAGACAGCATTCAGGGAGTATAAGGAAACACAGAAGGAGCAGGACAGAGAACTGTACCAGTTAAAGCAGAAGGAAGTGGGGAAGGCAGTCAGAATAGCAAAGGCCCAAACCGAGGAAAAGACAGCCAACTCAGTTAAGAAGGGGGATAAAACCTTTTATAGGTACATTAGGAAGTGAAGAAATCAATCAATCAATCAAATCTTTATTTATTCAGGCGAACATCGTTGAGCAAGGCTCATTTACAAGATGGACCTGATAAGGTCAAGGTCCAATAGTTGATACACAGCAGATACATCATACACTTTATAAGACAGTTATACATACAGGGAAAAATAATGTTTATAACACAATGATGCACAGTGAATTCACATGATAAAACTCGGTTAAAGGAAGGTTAAGTTAATATTTACAGTATGTACAGTACATACATATCCCAATGGGGGCCATGACAGACACACAACATAATGAATACTAGGATGGTGAAGGTATTATTGGGTGCCATAAGCTGGGGGTGTCTGTCTGGAAGGAATATGCCATATATGATTGGAATTCAGATTTGTAGGATGACTATTCTAGCTCTAGCGGTAGCAACTGCATTTCTCTGTGAAGAAGGCTGTACAGTGCTGTTTAAAGGATGCAAATGAAATGATAATGGACAGTTTTAGGGATGTTTGTAGGGTGTTCCATGCTAAAGCTAGAGAATAGCTAGAAAGACCAAGGGAAGGATAGTGAGGCTTAAAAAAGAGGGGAGGGTGAGTGGGCAGAGGGTGACAGTGAAAAAGTAGGATACTGAATGAATACTTCTGCTCAGTATTCACAAAAGAAGAGGAGGGGGAGGTACCTAATCCAATCAATAGAAGCACTCTGGATAGGGGGTCAATACCAGTTAATTCACAGAAGAAAGGGTTCTGAAAGAATTCCTAAAACTGAAGGTGGAGAAAGCAATGGGGCCGGACAGGATTCACCCCAGAATTTTGAAAGAACTAAGGGGAGAACTAGTGACACCACTGACTACCCTTTTTAACAAATCATGGGAGGATGGTGTAGTACCTGAGGACTGGAGGAGGACAGATGTGATTCCCCTTCACAAAAGTGAGAGCAAAGCAGAGGCAGGAAACAACAGACCTGTTAGTTTGACCTCAGTGGTAGAGAGAAAATGATGGAATCACTTCTGAAAGAAAGAATTGTTGAGTACCTAGAGGCCAGCGGGGCACAGGACCCAAGGCAGCATGGATTCATAGTGAGAAAGTCATGTCAGATGAATCTAATAGATTTTTGTCTAGGTGACCAAAGTAGTAGACCAGGGAGGAGCTGTGGACATGGCCTACCTACACTTTGGGAAGGCATTTGATATAGTCCCACACAAAAGATTAATAAACAAATTAACCAGCCTGGGAGTCAGTTCCAGGGTGGTAGTCTGGGTAAAAAATTGTCTAGACACCAGGACACAGAGGGTAATAGTAAATGGAGTCCACTCTGAAAAAAGGGATGTTACTAGTGGGGTACCACAGGGTTCAGTACTGGGACCGGTCCTTTTTAATGTTTTTATAAGTGACATTGCAGAGGGACTGGAAGGAAAAGTATGCCTTTTTGCAGATGACACAAAGATCTGCAACAAGGTTGATACAC
Source organism: Neoceratodus forsteri (assembly GCA_016271365.2). NCBI lineage: Eukaryota > Metazoa > Chordata > Ceratodontiformes > Ceratodontidae > Neoceratodus > Neoceratodus forsteri. Next base: position 1,063,089,371 of record CM028134.1, on the reverse strand, counting down.
AAGGTGGGGGTGGAAAGGATGAGAAGGACTTGGCAAGGTTAGAGGAATGGTCAAATGTATGGCAGCTTAGATTCAATGCTAAGAAATGCAAAGTAATGCACCTGGGAAACAAAAACCCAGGGGAAGAGTACACAATGGGGGGGGGTACTAACAACAACAAAAATGGAAAGGGACCTGGGGGTAGTCATATCAGATGACCTAAAGGTAAGCAAACAATGTGAGAAGGCAGCAAGGAGGGCTGGGGGTATACTGGGATGTATAGGGATAGGCATCACCAGTAGAAAACAAGAAGTTGTTAGTTATCCCTCTGTACAGACAGTTGGAGTACTGCATGCAGTTCTGGAGACCCCATCTCCACAAGGACATAGACAGGATGGAGGCAGTCCAGAGGAGGACAACTAAAATGGTACAGGGTCTGCACCAGAAGCCATATAAAGAGAGACTAAAGGAGCTTAATATGTACACCCTCGAGGAAAGGAGGGAGAGGGGGGACATCACAGAAACTTTCAAGTACCTTAAGGAAATAAACAAAGTCCAAGAGGGAGCATTTTTCAGAAAAAGATGTGCAAGAGCAAGAGGCACAATTTGAAGATTATGGGGAGGGATGGCTCAGAAGCAATGTGAGGAACTATTTTTTCATGGAGAGGTGGTGGATCTATGGAACGCCTTCCTGAGGAGGTCGTGGGGGCAAAAACAGTGGGGGAATTCAAGAATGCATGGGACAGACATAAGGCATTTCTGGCGGGGGGGTAGGAAGAAGTAGGCAGTTGGTTAACTAGGATCTGCAACTTAGCCAATAAGTAGGGAAATGGGCAGACTGAGTGCGCCAAGTGGTCCTTATCTGCCGTCAAAGTGTGTTTCTATATGGAAATGTGATGTTAAGGTTTTAAACGCTAACTCCGCATTCCTCCAAAGCAGCCAAAGGAAGAAAGGAAACACACGCAACCACAGACATCTATCATCAGGTAACACAAACAAGCACTTCTGTAGCCATGGATGCACATGCACAGTTGCACACCACCTGGGAAGTACAGTAAACAAATTCCCTTAGGTTCACAATGTAAATTGTAAGCAAGGACTAAAACATGACAAGAGTGTGATGCAATGCTAAATTACCACATGCCCAAGGTGTGTTGTGAGGCATGAGACACAGCCGAATGCCTTCAACCACCTGTGAAGTGTGGCATATGATTCCCATTGGATCACACTGTAAATTGTAAGTAAGCAGTAATGTATGGCAGGGTGTGCAGCAATACTAAATTGCAGTACGTTGAAACCCCCAACATCAAATTTCCATACTACTGCCGCTTTAATAGCAACTCTAACTGATGCATTAACAGAGTTTTTTTGCAAAGAATATATTCTTATATATTCTTACATCCCACCTGGACTACTGCAACACCCTTTACCTAGGGCTACTGGGGGAAAATATCTGCCGTTTGCAGCTAATGTAGAATGCAGCAGCCAGGCTTTTGACTGGTACTTCTAGGACCAGTCATATAATGCCTGTCCTCTGTAGACTGCACTGGCTGCCAGTACAGTGGCGGATCACCTTCAAGGTTGGTTTGCTGACCTATAAGGCCCTACACAACCAAGGACCTAATTACCTGCAAGATCTTCTTCATCCCTACTGTCCTCCCCCCCGCCCTCTCCAATCCACTGATGAGGGATTGCTAGAGATCCCCAGGGTCCTTTTGAAGACATCTGGGGCCAGATCATTTAGTTTTATGGCCCCGACCCTGTGGAATTCTCTACCTCATCGGGTGCAAGATTGCCTGACCATCCAAAGTTTAAATCAGCATTGAAAATGTATCTGTTTAGCCTGGCTTATTCTGATTTTTAAGAATGTTTTAGTGACTGATTTTATTATATTGTTTTAATTTTATGTACTTGATCTAGTTATTGTGAAAGCGCTTTGGTTCTGGAAAGGCACTTGTTAAAAATAAAGAATGATTGATTGATTGATTGATAGATAAGGGATATGCTACCCTCCTACTGGAAATTTTGTTGATATTTTTTGTTTGAGTGCCTATTAACCTGATGGGCATAAGGTCATATAGTCGCCGGAACAGTAGTCGCGGACACAACGGTGCGGTCATTTAGTCGAAAAGACGTGCCGTCACCAGTAGATAGATCGCGGGCAAAAAGGAGCCATTGTGACTGTTTAGTCGTGATGGCTAAATGGCCATGTTTTGTACCGTTACAGATGGACGGTCTAAATACAAATATTTTTGCCCCAGACAAGAACGGGGAAATGTCAGTGTTTTTTATGCAGTCACCCAATCCTTCCAATTCCCAGTCAAGAGGTTTAGAGGGTACAGTGGATGCTAGCAGTTAGTCCCAATGTGGTCTTCAACAGATGGGCTTAGAAGGCGGATCAGGACAATGAAGCCCATACAAGCTCGCTCAAAGATTGGAGGGATAAAATAGATCCCGAACTGGTGGCTTTACAATAGAAAAATTCTAAATTAGAGGCACGTCTGGAAGGCCTAGAAGGGAGGTTAGAAGGTTAGAAGTCTTCAGGAGGTGACTTGGAAAGGTGCCCGCCTTTGTGTTGTTCAAGATCTGCCCAATACAGTTCAGCAGCACCGTGCTGCTTTTCATCCAATCATTACTAAATTGATTGTGGCAGGTATTCGATTCTGCATGTTATATCCCTCCAAACTGACAGTACGGTAGAATCTGATGCCCTGAATTATCTATGGACCGTAACCCAGTATGGAACCTTCATCGGGGAGTAGCCATTCCTGCAAGGCATCTGTGCAAACTGAAGGCTCTGTGTTTTCTTGCCGCATGTGGTCAGTTGAGCCAGATTTGGAGCTGCTCTCTCTGCCCTTTTGCCCGAACAGGTAGATCTGATTCTTCCCACTACAGTTCAATATTTTTACTGTGTGATTGTACAGGGGTTGGTATTTGTGATTTGATGAAGCCAGCACTGCATTCAAAATCCTGTCCCAATAAGCAATATTAAATGCAGGTTCAGGAGTTCTAAGAAGTGCAACTAACGGATTAATCATTAAAGATGAGGCAGTTATTTATTTACCTTCACCTTCACTGTTTGAAAAAGTCAACGACTTTTTGTCCTATTTTCTATATTTTTACACCACGACTTTCACTAATCTTGACTGCATTGAATTTTGACAATTTGTCCGGCATCCTTAGGTCCCCGCTACCATTTGTCCACTCCTTATTGTCTGCGACGATTTGTCCGGCAGCAATATAGCCGCTCACGGACTCAACAATATTATGAGTGGTGAAACCACAAGTGATGTCATCAGGTCAATCAGCATGAGAACAAAAAGTATCAACAATATTTCCAGTATGGAGTTAGCATAATCCATTTATTCCATACCTCCAAAAAAGTGAAAAAGAATTTGAATTTACTGCCATTTTTGCTGATTATAAAAAATCTAAAAGGTATCTATAAATGAAACACCACTCATTTGATATATATTCTTGTACTGAACAACTTTTGTGCTCAAAGTACCATGCTATCATTTTTTTTTTGTACTATCTGTTTATTGAGATTAAAATAAACATACAGATATATTTCCATATGCCAGACTTCATCATAAGAAATGACATAGAGGAGCCATCCAATAGTACAGGACTTGGTAATCTAGACATTGAGGTTACAGATATGGTGGATATCCAGTACTAAGTAACATTTCCCATACATATTAACAAAGAATAGCTACACCCTACAAGAAAAGGTGGTCAGTCCATGATAAAATATAACCAAACAAGTTAAACTCAACAGACATTATTGATTTCATTTCATTTTATTTGTTTACCGGGTTAGGACACTGGGCCAAAGCCCTTTTTCAGGACCGACCCAGACATATAAACAACAGCACAAACAGAGTACAAAGTTAAATATTATAAATCAACAATATCAAATATTAAACATAACATGATCAAACAGACAATGCTAACAAACACTGTTTAAATCTGATCTTGAAACTCCGGTAAGACTTAATTGATCTTAAAGAAACTGGTAAACTATTCCACAGAGAAGAAGCCTGATGTTCAAATGATCGAAGACCATAATTATTTTTAGCACTATGGGCTACCAACACAACCCCCTGTAATGATCTAATGTTTTCCTGAACTTCTCGAACCAAAACCAAATCGGACAATGGTGATAGAACTTCAGAGTGAATGGCCTGATGAACCAAATTACCTAAAGCAAACTCATACTTGAGCTGGGGTGACAACCATCCCAATGAAGAGTACAACGAACAATGATGGGTCGTGGTAGGAACATCCAAAACAAACCTACAAATATTATTATATACAACATTCAGAATCTGTTTCTCTTTTACCCCCAACTTATAATACAATGTAGAAACATAATTGAAATGTTGCATTAAAACCCCAACAGCCAATTTCAGACAAGAATCATATGACAGGTATGATTTAAATTTATGAAGTTGCCCTAATTTACAATGTAGTTTCCTTTTTGCAGACTTCACCTGAGAGAAATAAGTCAACGAGAGATCTAATAAGACTCCCAAGTACTGAAACTCCAACACCTGCTCAAGTAAATTCCCTTGTACATCATGGATGACTGGAGAAGGCTGGTCACTAAGTGTAGCAGAGTTACCAAATGACATAATTTTGGTCTTACGAGCATTCAAGACCATCAAATTAGAGGTCACCCAGTGACGTCATTTCTGAAATTCAGCTTCCAAAATCGTATTTATATAATCAACAAAATTTTCCTGACAATATAAAATCAAATCATCAGCACATAACAAACATTTATACCTATCAAAAATTGAGGGAACTCGATTAATAAACAAAGAAAATAACAGAGGACCAAAAATGGACCCCTGAGGTACACCACATGTGGTGAAGCAAACTGTTGATGAAGTAGAGCCAATGGATACAAACTGAGAACCCCCCTGCAGAAAATCATGAACAAAAGCAACTGCAGAATCAATCAACCCAAGGACAGCAAGTTTCTTACAGAGCAGGAAATGACTGATCAGATCCATGAACACACCTCCATTAACATGCCATCATTACAGCCTTGGAGGACAGAGTTTGTGAGCCAGACCAGGGACATGCCTGTCCCCCGACCCTGTCAAAAACCATGTTGTTCGGCACAGAGGACCTCGCCCTCACTCAAAAAATTGTTAAGCTAGTTAACCATCAATTTTACTAACACCTTACCCAAAGGGTTTAAAATTGAAATTGGGTGAAACTCCTCTGCACCAACTGCCCTGGCATTCTTAGGAACCAGCACAACCTGGACTAACTTTCATGACAAGGGAAAAACATTAGTGGAAATACATAAATGATATACTTTGCACAATGGTTCAGTAATATAGGGGGCAGCCATTTTAACAAACCTAGCATCAAGCCCTCCCCCACAGTCGCCAAACTTATCGGGCAAAGAACACAACAGTTTCAAAACTTCAGTCATGATAACCCACCAAAATAAAAATAAAAAAAAGATTAGACCCCTGTTCCAAAAATTCTGAATCCTATCATGGTAAATATCCCCTTCACAGCTCTGTAACATGAGCCCTTTCCTATTTCAGGATTAATACTAATTAATACCCAAGCTAAAGATTAGTGGCAGACTGAAAAACTCTTAACCAGTTATAGTTCCCGGGCCGAAACTGCTTATCCATCAAGAATAACTGGTATATTTTAAAGTATTTATAAAATGTCCCAAAATGAAGAAACTAACAGTTCAAGTTACTCTCTGGTATTAAGAACAGATGCAGTCAATGCAGCAATAAAACTAAATACCCTGAGTCCCATAGATTACTTCGGGTATCAGTCTCTTCCTCCAAATTGGACTTAGGCTGTGCTCCAGCCCTAAAAGCTTCAAACTCTGCCTGTATCTTCCTGAGTGCTCAGCCCTAAAAGCTTCAAACTCTGCCTGTATCTTCTTAACCCTTTTCCCTGCCTCTACAGGGTCATAAAACTGAAAGGTATGCCCGCCGTAGTAGATCCTAAGGTGGGCCTGCATTAGGAGAGAGTGCACCACTCCCAAGCTACATAACATTGCCCTGATTCTGTTGAATTTCTTGCATCCGGCCTGAGTAGCATATGTCAAGTCCGGGAAGATATGAAGCACGTGCCCTTCATAGTTCAGCTGTTCTGCTGTTCATGCCGCCTGCATAATTCGTTCTTTAGTGGCCGCGCCATCTGTAATAAGCAAGACAGTCCTAGGTAAGTCCTTCTGAGCTGCTGCCAATTGAGGAGAAATTCTGTAGGCCTTCATGAACTGGAATCCTATCTCTGGAGCCAACTGTCGAGCCTCGGGCAACCAGTTCTGCAGAAAGACAATAGGTCCGGTTCCTCAGCCTCCTCCGGTAATCCAACTACTCTAACATTCAACCCCCGATTAGCATTTTCAAAAGATTCTAATCAGTACCGAAGCTGATTGTTCTTTTGAATTAGCTTCATGGTGGTGTTCAGGGTTTGTGTTGCACTGCTTTCTGCCATGGTGGCTGCTTTCAGCGCAGTTTCGATCTTAATATGCTGTTCTCCAAACCTCTGAAACAGCGCCTCAACCTTCATATCTATGGCCTTCATAGAAGCTTGCAAGGCCTTCCACAGGGGCTCCATGTTGTCAGACAGCATGGAAGCTGTGGCCTGTTGAGCTGCTGGTTGTTGATTCTTTGAGCTGCCAGGCACTCCTCGCTGCATTTTCCCCATAGCTATATTTGGTATCAGTTTGTGCAGAAGTTCTTAAAGCCACCTATACTCAAGTCTTGGGTCCAAAGTACTTTAAAATTGCAAAGAATTGTAAAAGAATACACTTTCCAACAGAGCTCGAAGGAGATATGTCTGTTCAGTAGTGTGCTCAACAGCATCCCCATTTTTGTTTTAAAGCTATTTGCATTTGTTTGTTGCAAAACATAAAAAAAAAGGAATTTTCTGCTTTTTTTTTTTGCTAATTATAAAAAAGATATATATAAATGAAACACCACTCATTTTCTAGATGTTTTTGTGCTGAACAACTCTCATGCTCACAGTACTAGGCTATCATTTTTCATTTTAAAGTTATTCTCATTTGAAAACAGTTAGAAGAGCTAGAACACAGCTTTCAGCTCTGTCATGAGTGACATCTTCATGGAAGCCATTTTAGAATTCTGAGAGCAGGATTTTTGAACCAGAAGAGGCTTTGTTTACAATTTTCAAATTCTATGAAACTGCATTTATCCAACTGTAAAAAATGCAGTTTCAGTATAAATGTAAACAACAGCCTCTCCTTTACAAGCCTAAGGGGTAATTTACAAAAAATATTGTAAAAGGGATGGTTTAGGTATCTTTTAAGGAGTAGAAATGGGGGTACCCATACAACATCTGAAGCTGCTGTTTTAAATAATATGTAAATGTCAGCATAATGATTGGAGTTCCAGCCCAGTGGAACTAAGGGCCTCTTGTGCTAAAACTTTATTTTAAATATTAGATTATATCCAGTCTAAGTGCTATTGTCCCTATGAGGTTAAAATGGGAAGCAACTAAAACTTATAAGGTAATGGTTCCATATGATATATGTAATGCATATCGCTTTCTCAAAAATGTACTACTCTATAAAGTATAAATGAATGAAAATAAACAAAAGAAAACCAACCTATATGACAACCTGCAAAATTCATTAAAGAGCTAGTGTACTACCTATAACTAATATTTATTTTTAAAAGCAGCCAACTATTACATTTTTTAAATATGATTATTGTTTTTGTAAGACAAAGTAAACAACAGGCACTGCAGTATTCAAACAATACTATCATTTGGTGTCAATAACTACATTATCTGAGTAACACACAATAATTTATTCCTTATATGTGGGCAAACAAAACCTTTTATATCTGAGGTGCTTTTTCTTTACCCTTTGGTTAGTTAGAAGATTGTTTACCTGATGTTAGTAGGTGTGATGTGTGGGACAGCACTCTTCCTGGCAGCAGACATATCTATCTGTACCCCCCAGTACATCATCTGCATTGTGACCTCAGTGACTGTGACATCACAGCTGCTCAGAAAGAGCCATTCAGCAGCTGCCAGGTCAGTCACCTGTGATGTCAGTGGCAGTCAGGTCACAGTGCTGATGATGTAGTGGGAGAAATAGAACCAGCTATGTCAGCTAACAGATGAGTGCTGTTCCACACATACAGCACAATACTATCACACAGAAAACTTTCTAATGAGTAAAAGGAAAAAGAAAAATACTTCAGAAATAAAAAATTACAATTGACTAGTTCTTAAAATTTTTAAAATGTTCCTGTCTGCTATTTTGGGTTCCACTAGCTCTTTGTGTACTACATGTGGTCAAAGCAATGAAAAAACAATTAATAACACTGAAGAAAAATAGATCCTTATAAATAAGCCAAGGGTAAATAATAACGGTACTTTGGTGTTTGGGATATCAGTTGCATTTGGTGTTACTATGGATGGGCAATTGTATCCTGAACTTAAATCACCTCTTACTTATGGTTCAAGTATGTCTGATGAAATTGGTGGTTATTATATGGAAATAATGTTGAAGAAAATGTGTTGTTTACAGACCTGTTATAATGTAGAGAAGAAATGTATTGTTAATAGTGGAGAAAAACAGATTTTCCTTGCTGGAAAATATGGGAAAAAATTATGTGGGGCAAAATGGTTATTAATGATGTTATTAATGTTATCAGGTTCAGTTCATCCTAATCCTGGGCCATTTGATCATATAGTGAGGGATATGAATATTTTTTAAAAAATAGGCCATTTAAATGTACAGAGTTTATTGCCTAAAAAAGATTTATTAGAAGGATGGTTAGTTGAAAATTCATTTGATATTTTGGCATTGACAGAGACTTGGTTAACTGAGAAAGTAAGTGATGAAGTAAGGATTGAAGGTTATTCTGTTTTTAGGAAGGACAGAAAAGGGAAAAGGGGGTGGTTGTTTATTTTATATTAAGAGTCATTTAACAGCTAGTATAAATCAAGAATGTCAGGATAATAAATATTGTGAGTCCTTGGTAATTGATTTGGTATTGGGAGGGAATGAATTGTTAATGTTAATTGACGTGTACGTACCTCCCTTGTATGTTAAAATGGGTATTGAAGCCCTTTTCCATGATTTGTCTTTTCCTTCTTCCAGAGAACTGTTAATTGTAGGTGATTTTAACTTAGATTGGTCATCTAAACAATCAATTGATGTTAGGAATTTAGTATCAGGTCTAGAGATGGTTCAGCTGGTGACTGATACTACTAGATATAATTATCAAACTGGATATGAGTCACTAATTGACTGGATCATTACAAATTGTCCCGAGCATGTGATTATTTCAGGAGTTAGCTCTGATTGTCTTAGTGACCATTGTGCTGTTTATTGTGGGTGGACAGTTAAACGTGTTAAAGAACCGCAAAGAATTATCCAGTATCGGAAAATTTCCAATTTTCACTTGCAATTTTTATCGGATGAAGTCCACTTAATTGATTGGTCATTCCTAGATGTTATTCAGGACATTGATGAAGTTTTTTATAAGTTTTGTTGTTACTTTATTGATATTTGTGATAAGTTATTACCGATTAAGATTGTTAAAATAAAGGTTGAGTAGAAAATATGGTTTGATTATGATTTGAGGAAGATAATAAGTGATAGAAATAAGGCTTGGAATAGGTTTAGGAAAAATAAGACAAGTGGTCTTCAGCAAGAATATAAGAGATTGCATAACCTATGTAAAACTAAGGTAAGGAAAGCTAAAAGTGATTATTTGAAAAATAAATTGGGTAATGGATTGGGCGATACTAAGGCTCTTTGGAAAATTTTGAATGGTTTAATGAGTAAGAGTAAGAAATCGGAGAATATTTCTATACAGTTAGATGGCCAATTAGTTAGTGATCTAGTCAAGGTAGTTAATGGGTTTAATTCTCATTTTACTAATTTAGATAGGTTTAATATACAAGGACGGGTGACAAATTCTGAATTAAAAGAGTTACTAGCTGATAATGTGGATAGTATGGAAAAGGCTGGAGTCCCAAAATTTTATTTTCAGGAATTAACTGAGAAGGATATTTTGACATATATATTAAAGATAGATCCTATACCTTATTTAGGAGTAGATGGAATAGAGTATAGGATTATTAAGAGAGATGGTTTATTAATTGCTCCATTGTTGACTAAAATTTTTAATTTTTCCCTTACTAATGATGTTTTCCTACAAAATGGAAATGTGGTGTTGTTAGGCCTATATATAAAACGGGGAGCATGATGAATGTTAATAATTATAGACCTATAACGTTGTTAGCTCCCTTATCGAAATTGCTGGAGAGGCTTGTTTCAGATCAGTTTAAAGGGTATTTGGATAAATATCTTCTTTGGTCCCCTTGCCAACATGGATTTTGGCAGGGATATAGTACGGAGACTGCCTTGGTGAGGTTCACAGGCCAGGTGTATAAAGCCTTAGATGAGGGTAAAATAGTGGCTGCTGGCTTTGTTGATCTCACCAAGGCAATCGACCTTGTTGACCATGGGAAACTGTTATTGAGTTTACTTGAGGTTAATTTCTCCAATGAAGTGCTATACTGGATTAATGATTATTTAGCCGAAAGGGTGCAGAAAACTATTATTAGCGATGTAATGTCAGAGGAGGGTAATTTGATATGTGGTGTTCCCCAAGGGTCAGTATTAGGCCTGTTGTTGTTTTCCCTTTTTTTAAATTTCATTGCACCAGATATGTAATGGTTCTGAACTTATTTTATTTGCAGATGATGCAGTTTTATTGTGTATTGATTATTCTTGTCAAATTGTACAACAACAGTTACAAAAGGATTTTAGTTTATTGCACAACTGGCTTATAGAACATAATTTAGCGTTGAATCATGTTAAAACAAAATGTATGGCATTTAAAAATGTAAGATCTAATGTGAATTTTGAGTTGACTTTAAAAGATAATTATGGAAATAATATAGAAAGGGTTTCTGAAATGTGTTATCTGGGCCTGGTTATTGATTGTAATTTATCTTTTGAAATGCATGTTAAGAAATTAATTAGTAAATTGCATCAAAGATTAGGAATGTTATATTGATTAAAAAGGGATTTAACATATGAGATTAGGGTAATTTTGGTCAATAGTTTGTTGTTTTCATTTACTGATTATGGGTTATTAATTTATTTTTTTTCATTAGATAGAATGCGAATTAAGCTTACATCAACTTATCATAATATTATCCACTTTGTTACAGGTCAGAAGAAAATAACCCATTGTTGATTACTTTATAGCTCCTTAGGGTGCTTGTCTTTGATTGATAGATTTAGATTTTGTGTTGTAGTATTTCTTCAGAAAATTTACTTAGGAATTTTTCCTAGTGTTATTTGTGAAATGTTTCCAAGATTGGTAAATTCTGTTAGGACTAGGTCACAGGTTAGTTTTAAATTTCAGATTCCCTATTTTAAAAACGCAATGGCTCAGAATTCACTACAATATTTTGCAGTAAAACTATATAATGAATTGCCTTGTAATATTGTAAAATGTGTTACAATTCCTCTATTTAAAAAGAGTTTTAGGAAAATTTAAGTTTGATGAAGCAAAGTGCTGTTGTTTTAAATTATATTTTGTATTATTCGTATGTTTTGTATATGTGTGTTATTATGTTGTGACTGGGCACCAGTGAAAATGGGCATATTTTTGCTCACTGGTTATACAGAATAAAAACAAACAAACAAAATAACCACCAAATAATTAATATTAATTACCGACCAACATTACACAATAAGGTTGATTGTATCATTTTATGACTCTTTGCCACTTCTTGCCACTGTTTGGCCCAATGCAGATCTGAGTTTTGTTAGTGCAAAGGGCTTCAGAACCTCAGTTAAAAATTCTATACTAAAGGTATAGATAGAGGACAGAGCTCCCTCATTTACTGGATGGAGGTGGACAAGAGTGTCTGAAATACTGAAAATGGAGTGTTTAGCTCACTACACTCTTGGGCAGGGACATTTGTTCAATTCAAAATGGGGTACTATCCATAATCTCCTTAATAGTCAGGCAATTAATACCTGATCCTACAGGATGAAAATAATAACAGATGGTAGGGAACAGTATACACAACTATTTCTAAAGAATGTCAGTTGCAACTCCCCCTTTTATGTTTCTTAAATGCCCTTGGTCAAGCCAGACACCTAGTTATCTGAAGGAGGAAGTGTCCTCCAGTAAAGTCCCTCCCTGCCCTCTTTCCACATCCTTGATGGGATTTTACTGGAGGACACTTCCTCCTTCAGATACCTAGGTGTCTGGCTTGACCAACACCTTAACTTCTCTGGACACATCAATCTCATCCAGAAACAATTGCACCCCAGACTCGGTGCCCTGTTCCAGATCTGCAGCTGCATCCCACCTGCGGCTAGGCCAGAACTTGTCCAAAAGATGATCCTCCCTATTTTTGACTACTGCAGTGTAGTCTATAGTGCTGCTCCTAAGTCCTCCCTGACCAGATTGGCAACCCTTTTCAACTCCTTCTGCTGCTTTGCCCTCAATGTTCCCTCTTGCACACATCACTGCGTTCTATATAAAGCCCTTTCCTTCCCCCTCTGACAAATAGGTGCCTTTCTCACTGTGCTAAATTCACCTTCAAGCACTGGTTAGGTGAACTCCCTTCCTACCTCTTCTCCTCATTTATACCTCCACACTCACATCCCACTCCCTAAGATCTGCTGACCACTGTACATTGGTTGTCCCCTTCTGGTCCACCCTTATCGGCCAAATGAGCTTCTCCTATAGCCTACCAAAACTATGGAATTCTCTCCTTCCTCAAATTCATCACTCCTACTCCTCCTCCTCCTCCATCAGTTCTGCACTTCACAACTACCTCTTACCCAACTGTCCCTGTTACATCCTACCATAAGTTCCCTTCTATCTCCCATCCTACACAACTCCTATATTTCCTTTCCTTTCCTCTAGACCTCCTCCCAATTCTTTCCCCACGTTCTACCCATACATGTTCTTGCTAATCTCTCACTCCTTCCCACTCCCCCACCCTCAATGAACTACACCTATTTTGCACTACAAAACTACCTCTCTCCCAACTGTTCCTGCTTCAACACACCCAAATGTCACTTCTTTTCCCTTCCCCCAGAACTCCCTAGAACCTCCTCCTCCCATTCCTACTCCTACTCCTATTTTGTCCTTCTAAACCTCCCTTTCCTCCCACTTCCCTTACCCTTAATGAACCCTGAGCCCTTCCTCTAACTTCCACCCTCTCTCATCACATCATAGTCCTCTCAGTCCCCTTGCAGGGTTCACAACATCCTGAAGGGGTACCCCAGATACCAGGTTCTCCCCCCCATTCCTCCTATCCTCCCTATTCCTCTCTATGTACTCATTCCATTATTCCTGTCCCCTTCACTCCCTTCCCCTCCTTTGCTACTCTCCACTACCTCTACTTGCTCCTATGCCCCTACTCTTAAATGTACATTTATTATACTGCATAATCCCCCCCTTCCAATTCTTTGTTAATCCCTACTCTAGCAATGCACCTAAAAGTAATGAATACTGGAACATGCATATGTATTTAATATCAATGTAACAATCTCTGCACATTCACATGTCTTGCAAAAGTTTGCAATGTGCTCCTATGTAACTTGAATGTTTGTATTTAGTGATAACGTGCAAATTTCCTGTTCTGTCCCCCCTCCTCAATGTAACAAACACTGTATTTATTCATATGTCTGTATTTTAATGTAGTAATTTCTGTACATTCAACATCCTGCAAAATGTTTGCAAAGTTGACTTACGTAACTTGTGTTTCTGTAATTAGTGAGTGTATGCATGTTTGTATCATTTCACTCCCCCATGGCTCCGCTCCCCAAGGTCGCACTGGGAGACGAGCAACTTGTTGCTCAGTGTGCCTTCCTGGTGAAACATTTCAATAAATAAATAAATAAATTTAGGCATATACAAAGGAATGTCACCATCAATAATATACAACATCCACTCCAGGTTATCTCTTGTTCCTTTCTTCTCTCCCCTAGTACTTTCTTTTATGTTTCCAATATCTTGCTATGCTTTCAGTCTCATCTTCCTCTGTTCTTCTATGAGGGGAAAAAAGGGGAAACAAGGAGAAACAGTGTAACAGAATGGACTTTCAATAGTTTCAAGAATGTTTGTTTTGTTTGTATAGAGTATTTTCATTTAGTAAAAGATGTGTACTTTAAGAGTTAGTGTACTGCCTAGAACTAATATTAGTTTTTAAAAGCAGTTAATCATTATCTTTTATATCTGAGGCACTTTTTCTTTTCCCTTTGGTTAATTAGCAGATTGTGTACCTGATGTTAGTAGGTGTGATGTGTGGAACAGCACTCTGCCTGGCAGCTGACGTATCTAGCTCTATTCCCCCATTACATATATAGAATTGTGACCTCAATGACTGTGATATCACTGCTGCTTAAGTACGGTCACTCAGTAACTGCAAGATCAGTCACCTGTGATGTCACTGTCAGTGAGATCCCAATGCTGATGATGTAGTGGTGGGGGACTAGAGATAAATATGTCAGCTGCCAGTCTGAGTGCTAGTCCACATATCCAACACAACATTATCACATGAAAAACGTTCTAATTAGCAAAAGGAAAAATAAAAATACTTCAAAATAAAAATGTACAACAGTCTACTTCTTAAAGGAAAATTGTCATAAACCTCATTTTTTCCCCAGCCTCTACTCACCTGCCAACTTGCAGTAAGAGAGTTTCATTTCCGCTGTAGCACATGTCTTTTAGTTTAAATTGTTTTTGTAATGTTCCAGGGTGAGAGGCACCATTTCACAGACAGAACCAGCCAGAACCGCAACCTGTACTCAAATTAGCTTACTATTCTTTCTGCTGTGTGCCGGAATGCTCATTCATGACGAGTGGGACACATTTTCATGAAGTAAGAAGAAACAGTGTGCCTTGTAGCAGTCTTTGATCAGTGTATTTAGAAGTAAACCCTTAGGCACTAATGTGCATGCCCGAACTCAGGAGCTGCAGCTTTCCATAAAAAAATTAAACAGGTTAGACTGCTCCATTTTCAATGGGGTTTGCTTCTAAAGATACAACTCAAAGACCGCTGCAAGGCACACTGTTTCTTTTTACTTTGTGAAAATGTGCCCTGCTCGTCATGAACGAGCATTCCAGCACACAACAGAAAGAATAATAAGCTCATAAGGCCAAGCTCAGTCTTCCAGTGCAGCAGTTCTTTCCAAATGTCACTTCCAGGACAGCACACTGAACCACCATCAAGACAAGAAATGGATGGAGGGGGTCGCATGATAAGCGCCAGTGGGTATGGTCACATAACTGACACTGGGAAACATAGAAACATAGAATTTGACAGCAGATAAGGATCGCTTGACCCACCTAGTCTGCCCATTTTCCTACCTAACAGATAAGCTGCAGATCCTAGTTAACCAACAGCTTACTTCCTCCTACCCCCCACGAAAACTGCCTTATGCCTGTCCCATGCATTCTTGAATTCCACCACTGTTCTTGACTCCACAGCCTCCTCAGGGAAGCTGTTCCATGCATCCACAACCCTCTCTGTGAAAAAATAATTTCTCACATTACCTCTGAGCCATCCCCACTCTATCTTCAAATTCAGCCCTTGTTCTTGCACATCTCTTTTCTGGAAGATGCTACCCTCTTGGACTTTGTTGATTCCTTGAGGTACTTGAAGTTTCTATCATGTCCCTCTCACATCTTTCCTCAAGGGTATACATATTAAGCTCCTTTAGTCTTTCTTCATATGTCTTCTGGTTCAGACCCTGCGCCATTTTGGTTGCCCTCCTCTGGACAGCCTCCACTCTATGTCTTTGCGGAGATGGGGTCTCCAGAACTGCACACAGTACTCCAGATGGGGTCTCACCAACTGTCTGTACAGAGGGATAACAACTTCCTGTTTTCTACTATTGATGCCTCTTCCTATGCATCCCAGTATCCCCCCAAGCTTCCTTACTGCCTTCTCACATTGCTTGCCCACCATTAGGTCATCTGATTTAATTACCCCCAGGTCCATTTCTAATGTTGTCAGTATCTCACCCCCCATTGTGTACGCTTCCCCTGGGTTTTTGTTTCCCATGTGCATTACCTTGCACTTCTTTGCATTGAATCTGAGCTGCCATACATTTGAACATTCCTCCAACCTTGCCAAGTCCTTCTCATCCTTTCCACTCCATCTTGTGTATCAACCCTGTTGCAGATCTTTGTTTCATCTGCAAAGAGACATACTTTTCCTTCCAGTTCCTCTGCAATGTCACTTATAAAGACATTAAAAAGGACCAGTCCCAGTACTGAACCCTGCGGTATCCCACTAGTAACCCTCCCTTCTTCACTGTGTACTCCATTTACTACTACCCTTTGCGTCTGTTGTCTAGCCAATTTTATCCAGGCTACCACCTTGGGACCTACTCCAAGGCTGGCTATCTTTTGTATTAATCTTTTGTGTGGGACTGTATCAAATGCCTTGCTATAATCTAGGTAGGCCATGTCCACAGCCTCTCCCAGGTCTACTACTTTGGTCACCCAGTCAAAGAAATCTGTTAGATTAGTCTGACATGATCTTCTCATTGTGAATCCATGCTGCCTTGGGTCCTGTGCCCCACTGGCTTCTATGTACTCAACAATTATTTCCTTCAGAAGTGATTCCATCATTTTCCCTACCACTGAGGTCAAACTAACTGGTCTGTAGTTTTCTGCCTCTGTCCTGCTCCCACTTTTGTGAAGAGGAATCACGTCTGCCCTCTTCCAGTCCTCGGGTACCACCCCATCCTCCCATGATTTGTTAAAGAGTAGTCAGCTGTGTCCCTAGTTCTACCCTTAGTTCTTTTAGAATTCTTGGGTGAACCCATCAGGCCCCATTGCTTTGTCCACCTTCAATTTTATTAGTTCTTTCAGAACTTTTTCTTCTGTAAATGGACTAGTATCAACCCCATCTTCAGAGTGTTTCTCTTGTTTGGTTTAGGTAACTCCCCTCCTCTTCCTTTTGTGAATACTGAGCAGAAATATTCGTTCAATATCCTGCTTTTCACTGTCACCTCTCTACCCACATTCCCTCCCCTTTATTAAGCTTCAGTATCCCTCCTTTGGTCCATTAAATTGCTTAAAAAAACACTGACAACCTGTTAATTAAGTGTTCGGAATATACCCAAATATCCATAGAACGTATCAAGCAAATTTGAAAAGAAATGCTTATTAAGGAAGAGTAAGTTTTCTCTCTCAACACCTTATACTGTATACATGGATTCTTTATGCCTGTGGGGGTGCTTTCAGGCAGGCCTGACCTCTCAGAACAGAGGGTGGAACCAGCTACTGTTAGGAGTCCACAAAACATGGATGTATCTGCTATATGCTCTATGCTACAGAATATTTCTGTGGGGCAGTCTGAATTGAGGCAGGACATTGCTAATCTAAAATTGGTGGTGGATTCTATAAAAACTAACTCAGACAAAATTACTGAAAGAATTGTTGAAGCTGAGATCAGGGTGGCGTCTCTAGAGGAATCTGTATCTAATTTAGAAGCGGATTCTATTTTCATGCACAACCAATTTAAATTGATCTGGCAAAAAATCGATGACCTAGAAAACAGAGGTCGCAGACATAATCTACGAATTGTTGAGGTGCCTGAGAGAGCTGAAGGCTCCAATATGCTTTCATTTTTAAAAGAATTTCTCCCTAACTTACTGTATCACAATTGGAGGTGGCCACTAGAGATTGAACGTTCGCATAGAACCCTGGCTTCCCAAACCTAAACCTGGCTGCCCTCCCAGACCTATTGTGGCATATTTCCTTAGATTTACAATCAAGGAGGACATTTTAAGATTATCCAGAGAGAAAAAATCTTTATTTTGAAAGGGAAATAGGATATCCCTGTTTCAAGATTATTCTGCCGAGGTTGTGGCACAAAGGAAATCAGGGGATTACTAAAATGGTATAATATCCCGTATAGGATTAACTTCCCAACAGTTCTTATTTTAACTTTTAATGGGGCCTCTTACACCTTTAAAATGCCTGCTGATGCTTGGAATTTTATTGAATATAAAATCAGGCCCAAACACAATGGTTCTTCATGATTTGAATCACCACAGAACTCAGCACACTTGTCACAAGCTGCAGTGCCTGAGGCCCTTCTAGAACCCTGGATAAAACAAAATTCTGCTCCCCCAAAAGCCCCAAGCCCAACGCTAATCTCATGAAACTTGCACAGACGAGAGAGAGGAAGTCCATAAACAGAAAATGCAAGGAACTTACAAGAGGCAGACAGAAGTCTACAATCATCTTCTCGAAAGGTGCAGCCGACAAGAAATCCATGGGGCTAATGTTAAGCAACAGATTCTCAGGACTAAATAACATGGAGATTTCCCTGATGGAGGAAACTAGCAAGGAACAGCCAATCGGATTCTTCCATTTTAATGATCAGTTGGAACCCTCCCTTCTGAATGTAAAAGCAGGACTCCCAGAAGTACCATGTGTTTCCCCAGCATCCTGTGCTGATGGCTTCGGATCCTGCAATTTTAGTCAGACTTGAAACTTTCTTAAGCCATTATTCTAATGTTCATTAAAGTTTGGTTCCCTTCTATGCTTCACAATACAGGTTATTCAGTAAATAGAGATGGTCTACAGTCCGTTGTTTCCCAATGCAATTCACGGGAACTCAGGCCATTCATCTACCAGTAAGCTAGCCTGTCAACCTGAAGATTTGTTCGTGGCTGCTGTTCTCTAAATAATACTTCTTCTGGCATATCTCAGAGAACATAAACTATTTATAAATGCTATAGTAATATTGTTGTAATTGTTTTGATGCCTGTTTGCTGTGTACAACCTGACTGGAGGCATTTTCTGTTTTAACATATGAAGGGGGGGGGAGTGGGACGATTTTACTGTACTCAAAGTCCTTCATTAAAATAAAGTTAGTGCAGCCCTGAAGGTTAGAGGTACACGATTTGGAGGGTTTGACGCTTGCCCCTTATTCCTTTTTTGGGTAGTAATCTTAAAGATTATTCTTCTTACAAACACCCTTCAGATAATATTTTTTATTCTATATGGTGGGTGTTGGAATGGTTGCTAGCTACCCTACTGTATTCTTTTTTCCCATTGTGTTCCCACTCCTTGCACTCCCTCATCTGCTGGTGTTATTGCCCACCTATCATAACATTGCTTTTATTTCTATTGGGCTGTGCTACTTTAATTCCCTTTTTTCACTGCTTTGTAACTGATGAAAGGCACCTTATCTGCACTATGTCGCTATACTGGTATGTCATCGTTTTAGAGTCGGTTAACAGGGCGCGTGAGTTATCACATAGAGATTAGGGAATCGCATATGTTACAGCTAATCCTATTGTCTTTATAATGCTGGGGATCCTGGTTCTGTTTATCACAGTTTCATAGATGCCCAGTATTCAGGATGTGATGACGGTTTATTTTCTGTTATAAGAAACGATCCTACTCCTAAGGCTCAGCTGTACTGATGGAACAGGATTCGCTGCACTCATATGATGATCCAGGAGTTATGCAAGGTGCAAGACAATTTCCTCTCAATATCTTATGCTAACTCATTCCACCCCCCTTAATTTTAATAAAAAAAAATTTCCCCTCTCTCTGATGTCTGGGCTCTTTTATCTTTCAACAATTTTTCTCTTAATCTACATACTTCCCACCCTTCCTCATGGAATTTTTTGTATGTTATGAATGCTGAAATAAAGAACTAGTTATGTACCATGTGTATTTGTCTAATCCATAGTTGTTGAAAGTTGTGAGGGTTCAAACCCCTCATTGCCAGTTTCTACCACTTCTGGGCTCATACTCGTCTGAGTAATGGGACTGGTCTCTGAACCAGGGCCACTGGGTTTCCAGGCTACATGGATCCTGGGTCATGTTGAATTATTTTTTTTAGCCATTTAGGTTTTTGTTTTAATTTTTTTATTATGTTAGTTGTTTTTACAGCCAATACTCAGCAAAAATGGTCACATACTACATTTAGTTTCATGAAGTTATTAAGAATTGTTAGTTTGAGTATGGTTATATTGCATATTTTAAGTTGTTATAAGATGAGTTATGGCTATGACTGTTGTAATTTTTTTTTCTGGGCCACTAGGCCTTGTAAGGAGATCTCCTTCTTTAGATTTAGTCTCTGTGTAAAAGTCTATAAGAAGGCTCTTAATATAGGTAGTATGTTAAATATTCATGTTTTATTATTTACATCTTCTGCTATAGGTTACCTCTTAAAGCTTCTGAGTTTTTATTTCTACAGGTTAGCAGTTTATCCTTTATGGTTAAGGGGCTTAACGCAGTTGCTGACTTTGATGTCTTCCCATCTAGAAACTGATGGTTGTAAGGTATACAGGTTTGGTCTGGGGGGGCTACTCTTTTTGGCTGAATCATAATAGGATTGATACAATATTCATATTATTAACACGTTATAATGGGGGTCGATAATGTTACTATCAAATGTATTTCTTGGAACATGAAAGAGTTAGGAACACCAGTTAAAAGGAAAGAAGTTTTAACACAGTTTCAAAAATTAAAGGCAGACATTGCATCATTACAAGAGACTCATCTGCTAAATGATGAAACTGAAAAGTTACAGAGAATGTGGTTAGTGGTTAGTGGAAGTGTTCCACAATTCGGTTATCAAAAAACAAAAGGGTCTAGCCATACTTATTAGGAAATCTCTTAATTTTCAATGACCTCTCATAAGGTGGACTCCACTGGCAGATGACAAATTCTAGAATGTCGGATAGATGGTGTTGAGATTACTGTTTGCAATATTTATGCTCCAAATGGAGAATCCTGTTCCTTCTTCTCTGAATTCTTTGATGTGATTAGCCAGATCTCAAATGGGAATCTTATGATGGGGGAGGGTTTAATACTGTTTTAGACTAGTGGATTGATAGATGTAATCCAAAAAGCACTAAAATACTGCGAATGATAAAGCCAGTAACGTCACTAGGGATAGAATGAAAGACTTGGGATTATCAGATGTGTGGAGGTTGATGTACCCCATTCAAAAGGATTACTCCTTTTTTCCTCCAGGCATGGCACTTACAGTAGAATTGACATGTTTCTATTATCCAGTGATCTGTTGAATAATATGACTAAAGCGGATATTGGAACAATTATAATTTCTGACCATGTGCCTGTTTCAGTTATTTTAAACCTGGATTTTGTGCCACAAAGCCTTTACATTGGAAGTTTAACTGCTCCTTACTAAATGATGCTAATTTTAGACCCTGGGTTATTAAAGAGACAGAGCAATTTTTTATTATAAATGATATTGGGGAAACCTCACAGGCAATGTTTTGGGAAGCTTATAAGGCTTTTATTAGGGGCAGAATTTTGAGTTATACTGCCTTTAAGAAAAAGAGAGGGAAAAATCTCTAGTTCAGAAGGAAAAGGATCTCTAAGAACTGGAAAAGGCTCATAAAAAAGTAATAGGGGAAATAACAACCTGTTAAGGAAAATAATTCTATTAAGATATGAAATCAATAAATGACATGCAGGGAAAGCTGAATTTGCTCTATATAAGACTCAACAAAAATACTGGGAGTCGGGGGGGGGGGGAGACCGGCAAGTTATTGGCTTATAGGCTAAAACAAATACAGAATAGAAATAGTATACCTAGCATTAGGGGTGCAGCTAAGAGGATCCTTAACAAAGTCAAGGACATTAATGATGTATTTTCAGAGTTCTATAAAGAATTATACACAAGCAAAACAGGCAATAATAAGGAGTTTATAAACCAATTTTTGTCTAGAGCCAAATTACCTAAAATCTCAGAGACACAGTAACTATTGCTAGACAAAAAAATCTCTATTCAAGAGGTTAAAGAGGCAATAGGTGGTTTGGCTAGTGCTAAGGCCCTGGGATCTGATGGCTTACCAGCCGAATTGTATGTAAATCTGAGCGATGAGGTTGCCCCTGTTCTTCAACAAGTTTATGCAGAGTCTGAAATAAAAAAAGGTTTACCCCTGACTATGTCTGAGGCAATCATTACTGTCCTTTTAAAAGAAAGATAATGATCCCCAAGACCCTGCCAGTTACTGTCCAACATCCCTTTTGAATACTGATTATCAAGCTAACAGATTACAACAGGTTCTTGGTAATCTTATTCATAGGGATCAAGTGAGTTTTATTAAGGGGAGTGCAGGATTTGAGAACATTCAGAGGGTTCTATCCACAATATGGATGGCATCCAGAACACAAGACACATCTGTCCTATTGTTTCTAGATGCACACAAGGCATTTGATTCTATTGAGTGGTGTTATCTGGAAAAAGTACTAAAAGGTTTTGGGATGGGAGATAATTTCATTTCAAGAGATAAAACAATGTATGATACCCCTACAGCCAGATAATGTACAAATAGGATGTTGTCTGAAATGTTCATTTTAGAGAAAGGGACTAGGCAGGGATGCATGTTATCCCTTTTATTATTGATATTGGCCTTAGAACCCCTTCTACATATGGTTAAAATTAGTAAGGACATTACAGGGATTACGTTTTACAAAATGGAACATAAGGTTATCGTTTACGTGGATGACCTCATTCTGTCTCTTTCTAATCCTCACAGGTCAATAAAATCAACTATGGAGTTACTTGAAGAATTTAGATCTATTTCAGGTTTATCTGTTAACTGGTCTAAATCTAAAATGCTCCCCTTTCATAGTAATAAGGGATTATTTAAAACGTTATGTTTAAGTAATAATCTAAAGTGGAAAGGGGATTACATTTATTATCTGGGAATAATAATATCAAATAATCTTAGTAGCATATTATCTTTAAACATTAAACCCATGGTAGATGAAATTAAATTGTCTTTAGATAAATGGGCTAAACTTAATTTATCCCTGTGGGGGAAGGTCAACGCTTTAAAGATGATGTTAGCTCCAAAAATGTTATACTTTTTGAGCATAGTACCTCTGCATATCAGCCCCCCCCCCCGGTGATTTAAGAAAATTAACAGTTTGTTAAGGTCATTCCCTTGCAAGGGGAAGAAAGCAAGAATCAGCCTTGATAAGCTCAAGAAACATTAGCAGCAAGGAGGTAAGGTTCTCCATGATTTTAAAAAGTACCATCAAGCTTTTTTATTTAAACAAACCTGTCAGTGGTTACTATCAAATGATAATATTCCAGTATGGGTTAAATATGAACAAGATAGCATTTTTCCCCATTTGTGCCATCATTTAATCCTGGGAGCTTACCCTAAATTAGTTAACACACACCCCTTTCTAAATAATTCTGCCAATTCTGTATCCTTTTTGGTAAAACAAATGGATTTAGGTTCTATACCATGCCAGTATTTTCCAATATGGAGAAACCCAAATATCAAATGGGAAGGGAAAATGCTAACTAATTCATTTTGGGAATATAAAGGGATTCATCTGATAGGTGATATTGTAGATCTTGTACTGGGGTTCTACGATCCTTTTCAGACCTAAGAGTGAAATATGGTTTACCTTATACACAATGTCATTCATACCTACAGATAAGAAATGCATTACATAGCACTCTAGGGGCTAGCCTAGTTATTCCGGCCTCTACAGATTTTGATAGTTTAATAACAATAGCTAATACTAAGGGGGAGGAGGCCATATCAATTAGTAAACAAGGTAGGCTATGACTTAACAAGTAACTCCAGAAAGTTATGGGAAGAATGTCTTGCTTACGCCATCCAGAGACAGCCTGGAATCATATGTGGAGAAATGGTTACAAATTCAGAATGGACTTATAAGGTCGTTTAGTACAGTTTAAGATATTACACGATTGGTATTACACGCCTGATAAGATACATACATGGGGTCTTTCCACTGATAGCAAATGCTGGAGATGTGATGACAATCTTCTTCATATGACGTGGAGTTGTTCCACATTAACCCCTGTTATCCATGGACCAGCAATCCTGATTGTACCCCCATCTATATATTTACCTATATACCATATATATTTGTACTAATCTTAGGGCATAGGCACTTACCATATAAGTATAAGTGTCAGGATTTGAGTTCTACTGTACTTCTGTAAGGCATATTATGCTTCACTACACTCTCACAATATATTGTACCACTGGGAGATGTTTTCCATTATATGTCATTGTATAATTATCAGTTAGGCAACAGTGCCATCTTTAGTCCTTGTGCAAACTGTAACTGCAAGTAAGCTGGGAAGTATCACACAAGACTTATTGTTCACACTTATCTTCTGCTAGCTAAGCAACTTTCCCATGCTAGTTAGGATGAGTCAACCTGCTACTGTCCAATTGCTTACATTTTATGTACCTGTGATTAGTTGCAGCAGCTAGACACAATCACCAATGATGTCAGGGCTATGGATGCCCCTGTTGAAGCCGCTGATGTCCCAGTTTAGAAACAGGCTGTGTGGGGATTGTGATAAAAAGCTTTTGTTTCCAGCAGCAGCTCCTTCAATATAAAAGCACCATGTGAAATCAGATTTGTGTTTGATTCTCTGTAACCCAAGTAAACAAAAAAGCCTCAGTTTTGTAATGTAACATGGAGTGTAATGACAGTGATGTGCTCCAGAGCTGGTTGGGCCATTTTTCACTTATGGTAGCACTTCATCACACTTGGGTGAGAGAGAGACAGGATTGGATCAGGATGGCCATGGTACAGAGGGACAACTAGGGAATGAGTTACTTTTCCTGTTGCATTTGCAGGCTGCAAACACGAAGCATGCCTGGAGTGGTGAAATGAAATGTAAAATAAAATGCGTCTGCTGGCTAATATTTTTCAAGCACCTATGGTCCATCAACAGTATAGCAAGCGCTAGACAGGTCACTAAGTGATAAAATGAACTAAAGTTTATTAGGCTATTTGGTCATTTTTTTAATATAAAATAGTAGTTAATATATGTGAAAAAAAAACAGCAGGACTCCACAATATCAATAAGCATCAGCAGCAGACAGTCTCATGAGGCATTGTGTATGTGTGGTAATTAATTTTTTGGAGAGATGGGGGGAGAAGGACAGCCCTGCCTCTTAAATTCTGCCCAATAAGTAAATTAACTATGCTTTTGCTACCAATAAGTCAGGAGAGAGGGGCTGCTGTCAAGAGAGTGGCAGCGCATGATGCAAAGTTTGACAAGAGGTGTATATCTGACTACAGCAAATGCAGAGTTTATATCCAAATTAGAATGGCGTAAGGACTATTTTATGTCACTATCCTCCAAATTGTTAAAAAAAATAGTAATATAACATTTAAAACGAAGACCACTTGCAACCAAATTATAATAGTAGCAATAATGAACTCTGGGGGATTATGTTAATGTTCAAGTTAATCACCCCTTGGGGGTAATATGGCACTTGACTGCACCTCGTGCCACATTACACCACCAGGGGGTGATTAGCTAGAACATTAACATAACCCCCATCGTTCATTATTGCTTAAAAGTCCAAACCAGTCCAATAGTAGGTACTGCAATGGCCCTTGCTATCGATCCCTCAAGGATGAAAATGAGACCCTCGGCTAACAGTTGGAGGAGGCCCGTGCTGAGAAGGAGGGAAGGGCTATGTGCACCATAGCGGCCCTCGCTCCAGCCACGGGACACCAGACTAATCCTTTCCTGCTCCCGACTGCTGAACTATCGAACAGCCGAGGGAAGAACCCCTTCATGGTATCGGGTACTGACCAGGCCGATGCGATGAACAGGGAAGAACCAATAGAGCAGGCAGTTGTCGGAGCTGTGACATCACAAGTACAGCCTCTATATCCTGTACAGAACATCTAGGAGGCCCCATGGGATCCCGCAGGCCTCAGATTTTAGGAACAGGATGATGATGAAGATTCTGAGAATTGCATGGATTAACAATTACAGGCCCTAGTCTGGATTGTGTGTGACCTGCTTGTTGACACAAACAGATGGCCTTGTGTGAAGGCCACAGTCAGAGGCTACCACCTCACCATGCTTCTGGATACCAGAGCAGCCATATCTGTTTTCCATGATGAGAACCCACCCGCATCGGACTGGTCTACTGTCTGGAAGACCAGTGCACAGGGTGTAGATGGTACTCAGCTATACACCTACCGATTTGTGTCTCTGCCTGTGGTGGTAGGCCACCTTAGCACGGAATTTGTCTTTGACCTCATGGTATTACATCATCACCCCAGCATAGTGGGAATTGATTTCCTTGCACTACATGGCTGTGTAGTTGACATAACTAACAGGCTACTTCTCCAGATCAAAGGATAATGTCATGCAGTCACCATCTTAGAATCACATGTGGTGGCAGCCGTCTCCCACAACAAGGAGTATGACATCATGACCTTGTTCAAACATCATGACCTGTTTTCTGAACTTGCAACTTTGCTGCAAAAACACCTTGATGTGTTTGCTGCCAGCAAGCATGATTGTGGTAGGATGCACACTCCCACTAAGATTCCAGGACCTAACCCTGTAATGCAGAAGCAGTACCCATTCCCTACTGAAGCCTTGCCCTCACTGAGGGAGACTATCCAATCACTACTACAACAAAAAGTGATTAGGACTTGTGTCTCCACTGTCAATTCACCTATCTGGCCAGTAAAAAAGCCAAATGGAGCTTGAAGACTCCTGATTACAGAAAACTTAATCAAGTCACCCCCAGTTGCACCCCAACCGTAGCATCAGCTTCTGATGTGCTCAAATTGCTGAAACCTGACAAAAGTGGTTCTCAGCCCTTGACATCTCTAATAGGTTTTGGTCACTCCCATTAGCACAGGTAAGTCAGTACAAATTTGCCTTTACCTTTGATGGGCACCAGTACACCTGGACCTCTCTTCCCCAGGGCTTCCATTATAGCCCTTCCCTCTTCCATCTCCACATGATGGATGCCCTGCAGGGGTTCTTCACTCCACAGTGTCTCCTGCAGTATATGGATAGAAACATAGAAACACAGAATTTGACAGCAGATAAGGACCACTTGGCCCACCCAGTCTGCCCATTTCCCTACCTAATGGATAAGCTGCAGATCCTAGCTAACCAACAGCCTACTTCTTCCACCCTCCACCCTCGAGAACTGTCTTATGTTTGTCTTCCCATGCATTCTTGAATTCCACCACTGTTTTTGATTCCACAACCTCCTCAGGAAGGCTGTTCCATGCATCCACAACCCTCTCTGTGAAATAATACTTCCTCACATTACCTCTGAGACGTCCCCCCCTAGCTTCAAATTGTGCCCCCTTGTTCTTGCACACCACTTTTTCTGAAAGATGCTACCCTTTTGGACTCTGTTGATTCCTTGAGGTACTTGAAAGTTTCTATCATGTCCCCCCCCCTTCCTTGAGGCTATACATATTAAGATCCTTAAGTCTCTCTTGATATGTCTTCTGTTGCAGACCCTGCACCATTTTAGTTGCCCTCCTCTGGACTGCCTCCATCCTGTCTATGTCTTTGTGGAGACTGGGTCTCCAGAACTGCACGCAGTACTCTAAATGGAGTCTCACCAACTGTCTGTACAGAAGGATAACAACTTCTTGTTTTCTACTGGTGATGCCTCTCCCTATGCATCCCAGTATCCCACCAGCCCTGCTTACTTCCCTCTCACATTGCTTGCTCACCTTTAGGTCATCTGATATGACTACCCCCAGGTCTCTTTCCATTTTTGTCGTTGTTGTTAGCATCTCACCCCACATTGTTTACTCTTCCCCTGGGTTTTTGTTTCCCAGGTGCATTACTTTGCACTTCTTAGCATTTAATCTAAGCTGCCATATATTTGACCATTCCTTCAACCTTGCCAAGTCTCTTCTCATCCTTTCCACCCCACCTTGTATATCAACTCTATTGCAGATCTTTGTGTCATCTGCAAAGAGATATATTTTTCCTTCCAGTCCCTCTGCAATGTTGTTTATAAAGACATTAAAGAGGACCAGTCCTAGTACTAAACCCTGTGGTACCCCACTAGTATCCCCCCCTTTCTTCAGAGTGGACTCCATTTACTATTACCTTCTGTGTCCTGTTCTCCAGCGAATTTTTTACCCAGGCTACCATCTTGGAACCCACTCCCAGGCTGGCCAACCTGTATATTAATCTATTTGTGTGGGACCATGTCAAATGCCTTGCTAAAGGCATGACTTGCTTCTGGAAACCACCACAAAAGAAGAACATTTGGCCCTTCTAAATGAACTTCTATCTCTCTTCAAGAGAACAGGCCTCAAGTGTGACCCTTCTAAAGCACAATTGTGTGAAAAAGAGGTCATTTACCTTGGTCTACGCATCACAGACCATGGCAGAAGCCCAGCTGTCAAGAAGATCCAGGGCTTGCAAGAGCTGTCACTTCCTACTAGCACGGCAACACTCAGATGCTTCTTAGGAATGGTAAACTACTCCAGGGATTTTATCCCTGACTTTGCCTTGAAGGCTGCTCCTTTGTATGAACTTCTGAAAAAAGGATGTCCCATGGACATGGGGCCCCACTCACGCTGAAGCTGTCACACAGCTCAAGCAGGCCTTAGCTTCAGCCCCAGCATTGATCAATCCTAATCCAAACCTTCCCTTCCTTTTGGAAACTGCCACCTCTGATGTGGCCATGTCTGCAGTAATGGCGCAAAAGTACAATGGGTATCACAGGCCCATTGCCTATGCATCACAGATGCTATCCCCAGTAGAGAGAAAATACAATCTCTGTGAAAGGACACTCTTGGCAACCTTTTGGGCTGTCAAGCACTTTCTGTACACCACTGGGTATTCGTCTATTGTCTTGCATACCGGCCACACCCCAACTAACCTTTTGCTTTCAGATAAAGTAAAAGATGGCTCAGTTTGTAACACCAGACTTACCTATTGGTCTTTACTTTTTGCAGGACAGGGACATAGAAACATAGAAACATAGAATTTGATGGCAGATAAGGACCGCTTGGCCCACCCAGTCTGCCCATTTCCCTACCTGATGGATAAGCTGCAGATCCCAGTTAATCGGCAGCCTACTTCTTCCTACCTCCACCCCTTAGAATTGCCTTATGACTGTCCCATGCATGCTTGAATTCCACCACTGTTTGTGGCTCCACAACCTCCTCTGGAAGGCCATTCCATACATCCACCACCCTCTCTGTGAAAAAATACTTCCTTAAATTACCTCTGAGCCGCCCCCCTTCTATCTTCAAATTGTGCCCCCTTGTTCTTGCACACCTCTTTTTTTGAAAGATGCTACCCTCTTGGACTTTGTTGACTCCCTTGAGGTGCTTTAAAATTTCTATCATGTCCCCCTCTCCCTCCTTTCCTCGAGGGCTAGACATACTAAGCTCCTTTAGTCTCTCTTCATATGTCTTCCGGTGCAGACCCTGTACCATTTAGTTGCCCTCCTCTGGACAGCTTCCATCCTGTCTATGCCTTCTTGGAGATTGGGTCTCCAGAACTGCCACGTAGTACTCAGATGGGGTCTCACTAGCTGTCTGTACAGAGGATAATAACTTCCTGTTTTCTACTGGTGATGCCTCTCCCTATGCATCCCAGTGTTCCCTCCAGCCTCCTTGCTGCCCTCTCACATTGCTTGCCCACCTTAGGTCATCTGATGTACTACCCCAGGTCCCTTTCCATTTTTGTTGCTGTTAGTATCTCACCCCCATTGTGTACTCTTCCCTGGTTTTTGTTTCCTAGGTGCATTACCTTGCACTTCTTAGCATTAAATCTAAGCTGCTATACATTTGACCATTCCTCTAACCTTGCCAAGTCCCTTCTCATCCTTTCCACTCTCCTTGTGCATCAACTCTGTTGCAGATCGTTGTGTCATCTGCAAAGAGACATACTTTTCCTTCCAGTCCCTCTGCAATGTCACTTATGAAGACATTGAAGAGGACTGAGTCTGAACCCTGCAGTACCCACTACCAACCCCCTTTTTCAGAGTGGACTCCATTTACTATTACTCTCTGTGTCCTATTCTCCAGCCAATTCTTTACTCAGGCTGTCATCTTGGGACCCTCCCAGGCTGGCTAACTTGTATATTAATCTTTTGTGTGAGACTGTGTCAAATGCCTTCTAAAGTCTAGGTAGGCCATGTCCACAGCCCCTCCCTGATCAACTACTTTGGTCACCCAGTCAAAGAAATCTATCAGATTTGTCTGGCATGACCTTCCCGCCATGAATCCATGCTGCCTTGTGTCCTGTGCCCTCTGCCTCTAGACATTTAACAATTCTTTCCTTCAAGTGATTCCATCATTTTCCCTACCACTGAGGTTAAACTAACAGGTCTGTAGTTTCCTGCTTCTGCCTTGCTCCCACTTTTTGTGAAGGGAATCACTCTGCCCTCCTCCAGTCTCGGGTACCACCCCATCCTCCCATGATTTGTTAAAGAGGGTAGTCAGTGGTGTCACTAGTTCTACCATAGTTCTTTTATTCTGGGATAAATCCCATCAGGCCCTCATTGCTTTGTCCACCTTCAGTCTTAAGAGTTGTTTCAGACCCTTTCTTCTGTAAATGGGCATATCAACTTCTGTATCCAGGTGTTTCTACTGTTTGTTTTAGGTACCTCCCCTCTTCCTTTGTAAATACTGAGCAAAAATATTTGTTTAGTATCTCTGTCTTTCCATGATCACCTCTGCCCACCCTCCTCCCTTTATTAAGCCTCACTATCCCTCCCTTGGTCTCCTTCACTCCCTGAATGACCTATAAGGTTTTATCCCCTTCTTAACTGAGTTGGCTATCTTTTCCTTGGTTGGACCTTTGCTGTTCTGACTGCCTTCCCAGCTTCCTTTGCTTTAACTGATACAGTTCTCTGTCCTGTTCCTTCTGTGATTCCTTGTGCTTCCTGAATGCTTTCTTTTCTCTTGAACCTTCCTGCCACTTCCTTTGAGAACCATAGTGGTTTCTTACCTCGTTTTGTTTGTTTATTTGCTTTACACAAGGCTTGATACCTCTGTGATGGCAGTTTTATTATTCCCCATTGTTCTTCCACCCTCCTTCCTGCCCATTTGCTAGTGCATTCCTTGAGCACGCACCACATTTCAAAAGTCAACCTCCTAAAATCCAGTACCTTTGTCTTTTGTATTGATTCTATTGCTGTGTTTATTGTGAACCATACTGTTCGATGGTCGCTAGTTCCCAGATGGCTACCCACTTCTACATCTGTGAGCTCTCTTCATCTCCATTTGAGAGAACCAGGTCTCAAGATTGCTCCTCCGGTTGGCTCCAATACTAGTTGTCTAAGGCATGCCCCTGTGGGCATCTAGAATAACCCTACTCTTAG
This sequence comes from Neoceratodus forsteri, assembly GCA_016271365.2. Lineage (NCBI taxonomy): Eukaryota > Metazoa > Chordata > Ceratodontiformes > Ceratodontidae > Neoceratodus > Neoceratodus forsteri. The sequence continues at coordinate 1,063,058,230 of CM028134.1, read as the reverse complement.
AAGTGGCTGCTGCAACTGCACTCAGTTAACATCTGGCATATTCAGATCACCCATCAGCAATATCTCCCCTTTTTCTGCCATTCTAAGTCTACTTTCTATCATTTCCTTGTCCATTTCCTCCACCTGAGAAGGGGGTCTGTATACAACCCCTGTGCGTATTGTGGTGCCATTGCCAGTCTCCAAATTTACCCACAGTGCTTCTTCTCCCCCCATTTACCCTTTTGTTCTGTTGCTTTGATTACTTCCCTTATGTAAAGAGCTACTCCTCCTCCTCTTTTACCCTCCCTGTCCCTCCTGTAGATAGTGTATCCTGGTATGTTTACATCCCAGTCATGGTTTAATGTGTACCACGTTTCTGTGACCATGATATCCAGGCGTTCCTCCTCCATCAAGGCCACTAATTCAGGAAGCTTGTTACTCAGACTACGGGCATTGGTACTCATTGCTCTCCATTTTTGATGGCTTTACCTTCTGTCAGCATCCCCACTGACCTTTCTACCTTGGTCTTTTTCTCATTTAGTACCCTGTTTTGTAGGGGGAGGCCGGGATTTTCCTGCTGCTTGTCAGTGCCTCCCCCCTTGACTAGTTTAAAAGCTTGCCAATGAAGCATTTAAACTGATTGCTCAAAAGACTTGTTCCCTTCCTGGACAGATGCAGACCATCCTGCCAGTATAGGCTGGTGTCCCTCCAGGTGGAACCCCAGTCCCAATGAAGCCAAACCCCTGTGCTCCATACCATTTTTTCAACCATTCATTAAACTGCATGGTGCAAAGTACGTTCGTCTCTCTCATGCCATTGACAGGCAACACCTCTGAGAAGGATACTGTGTGTGCTACTTGCCTTAGGCCCCTCCCCAATTCTACAAAGTCCTTCTGCACTGCTCTAATATCATGATGAGCCAAGTCATTTGTCCCTAGGTGGACAATGACGTCCAGCTCAGACTCCCGTGCAGCTGTTCTTGTGATCCTGAGGATGCGCTTCCTGTCCTTCCAAGCCATGGCACCAGGCAGGCACCTGCTCAGTTTTCCCTGCTCCCCAAGTTCTATCCCCATAATTGGGTCCCCCACCAGGGCTGCTTCCTTTCCTTGTGGTGTCCTCTGTCTCCTTCCTGTGGACCTCCCTTGTGACAGCTGTCCTCAGCCTCCTTAGTCTCCTCTGGGGTGCATCCATAGGGGGCTATGCTCCCCCAGAATGGTGTATGGATTGTGGAGTGGAACAACTGACTGGGTGTGCCTCTGTTCCACCATCCTCACCCTTCCTGAGCCCACTGTGGTCCAACTGCTGTGTTTTCTTCGCAACCTCTGAGGTAGTGGTGGTGGCTCTGGTGCTCCCTGGATGGGGGAGGTTCCCTTCCTACCGTCCAGTGTGGCCTGGGAGAAGGTTCCCTTACTACTGTCCAGCATGGCCTGAAGATGGGCAACTTCCTCCCTCAGGGCATAGAGTTGTCTGCAAATAGGGCAGCATCTCAGCCTCCAGAAAGACTCCCGGAAGTCTGCTGCCCCACAGCCATTACATTGTACTACTCCCCACATGTTTATCTACTTTTTTCTTTGTGTGTGTGTGATTGGTTTGTTATATAGAAATATATGTATTATATAATGTGTATGCTTATATTGTCAGTGCAGTGTGCTAGAGAGGATATGACAGTGATATGCACCTTGAGGAAATGATGTCAGAACCCCAGGTATAAAGGAACTATTTCAAGGGGGAGGGGTGAGGGGTAGGAAGGGGTTGGGCCTAAACTGTGCCCTCACAAAACAATCAGCTAAAAGCTCTGACCCAGCACTGCGATGAGTGCCTTCCTGTCAGCAAGATGCCCTACACAACAATTTGACAGAGAAAATACCCTGCTAATCAAACAGAGAAAAATCCAGACATCCAACTCAGACACAGGTAACCCTCCCCAGACCCAAAACAGCCTGGTGGTTTGTGCTCTGAAAGCAGTCAGCCCCAAAATAAGTCAGCTGTGCTACACTCTTCCTGCACTGAAAATCTTAAGAATTAAGCCAACTGATTGACTAGTGACACCTGTGATGTAAGCAGGCCTTTCAATGTAGGCAGGCTGCTGTCTGATTCCAATACACAAAATCTTTCAGTGAAACCAGGGATATAAACTTAACTACTCAGCCAGCACGACACTTTTAAAATGTTGCAAAAATATCCCTCTAAATCCTAGGTCTCAACCCCAACAATCAAGCAAATTCAGTTGTATCTCACTCCCTCTGGTTATAAAGGCATGACTTGCTTCTGGAAACCACCACAAAAGAAGAACATCAAAGTACTGCCTGACAAAATGCCCGCAGTCTTGGCCCATGGCCTACTCTACACAGGTAAGCCCTATGATTGCGCTTTCCAACCAACTGACTTACCTGAACCAGGACCTTTCTTACCAGCTACACCAGATATTCTGGAAGATACTACCATGTATCATATCTTTACAGACAGCTCCACCTCTTATGTAGCTGGAGAGCAGGTGTCAGGATTTGGAGTGCTCATTTTAGACAGAGAAGGTGATTGCAGGCACATCTCCAAGAAATGCACTGTTATCTCTGCACAGTACGCTGAATTGGCAGCTGTGGCCTGTGCTTTGGAGGTCATGCCCTATAGTGACAAGGATGCCATCATCTTTGCATACTCCAACTGGGTCTGCTCATTCCTTACTGAGTTCCTACCATTCTGGGAGAAAAATAACTTTACATCCTCTGATGGCACACCTGTCAAATGCAGGGATCTGTTTGTGTATATACACACCCTGACACAGCAGTTTACTCATAAACTGTACATCCAAAAGGTAAAAGCTCACTGTACATCTGACCCTTACCATGAATTCAATGATCAAGCTGACTCGCTTGCTAAAGCAGGTGCTTGTGGGGGGGGGGCATGGACAATGACTCACCCAATAGCTGTAGCAGCTATAGTGGCTGTTAACACTAGGCAGAAACTAGTACTGGAACCCTGGACCTTTCTGCTGCACAGAAATCTGACCCAGAACTGAGAGACTTGTTCAAATTCCTGGATAAGGGAATTGAACAACCACTACCTGTTGGTAGTCCATACAAGAGACACTCGGACAACATACACTTGTCCAGTGATCAGAAGCTCATCTGGTAACTAAAAGAGAATACAGGTGACAAACTGTGGGTTTCACTACAATCTCTGTGAACCAAATTCATCCATATGGTTCAAGATACTCCCACTGGCAGATACCAAGAGACAGAAAATACCTTTCAGAGACTTAAAACTGCCGTCTGGTGGCATGGCCAAAGATGTAGAGCACTGTGTGGACAACTGCATAGTGTGTGCCCAGAACAATCCAATTTTGGTGAAAAGAAATGCCAAATTGTTGCCCCAAACACAAACTGGACCATGGAATGCAATACAAATCGATTTCATTGGCCCCCTTACCAACTCCAGTAAGCACAAGTATGCACTTGTTGTCCCAGATTTGTTCTTCAAGTGGGTGGAAGCATTTCCCACTAAGAGTAACACGGCAAAAAACTGCCAAGATCCTGGTGGATCAATTGTTTTCCAGGTGGGGCCTGCCTTTAAAGGAAGGCTCAGACCAGGGAAACCAGTTTTCTAGCTGAGCTGAAGAAGCAGACACTCCAACTGCTTGGAGTAGATCAGAAATTTCATATCCCATACCATCCTCAATCCTCAGGCCGGGTAGAAAAAGCCAACAGAAGAATCAAACAGATGTTATGCAAATTTATCAATGACAACCCCAAGGACTGGGATTCCCTTTTGCCACTACTACTGATGGCAATCGGGGGTACTCCTGCAGCCACTACTCAGGGTACACTTTACGAGGTTATGACTGGTAGAGCCATGAGGTTATCTGAGCACCTGTTGATTGATCTCTACAACCCCACTGCAGATTGAGTCTCTGTAGGCAAGTATGTTGAAAAGCGTCATGATGACATCACGAAGACACACCTGTTCACTGCCAATCAAATGGGCAAAGCTCAACAACAAGCTAAAGCTAATTTTGATAAACATGTCAAGGAAGTCGACTGGCAAGTTGGAGACCAAGTTATGCTTCTCCAATACAGACAACCCACTCATTCCTTTGCCGGTAAATGGGAAGGCCCATATCTCATTGTTAACAAACTCAGCCCTGCTGTCTATCAGGTCCGAGTTCACCAATGGTTCCAGGCTAATCAGCTCAAGTTGTACAAAGGTGACTAAACTTACTTTTCCCAACCCACTTAGGGCAGAAGAATTCCCCATGCTTAACAAACCTTTTCTGTTTTCTTACAGGTACATTGGCGAGATGTCTATCTTGCACCTTCTCATCTTGGTAGGACTACTACTGCTATTCCCTTCGACTGTATCCCAAAACAAACCACTGTCAACACACAGACAATGTGTCCAACACTTGCTTAGCAAACTTGAACATTCAGCACCAATGGGAGTTCATATTAATGTACTCAGCAAAATAGATCCACCCTTTCCATTCAATGGGAAACTGACATTAATGGCTACACACTCCCTGTAGCTTGCCTGTCCAGATACTTTACACAAATGGCCAAACACTGACATATCTAGAAATGGTACTCTTTCTATTTGACAGACATCCCCCAGACACTCTGGTCATTATAACCTTACTGCTGTCATAGATCCTGTTTGGTGTGACCGCCTCACCTCTGAGGAGGAACGTGCTTTCTGTCTTCACAACTATGTAGCTACTGAAGCTCTTTTCCTTTCTGTAGTCCCACCCACCCAAGAAGAAATGATTGACTGCCCTCCCCAGAAGGAAGGTCCTCCAAGTGGGCTGACCACCACTTCCCTTCCAGGAGCTTTGATTAATAATGTGCAGTTTATGCATGTACCAGTTATTTTTAATCTTACACATTGGAATATGGCTGAGATTGGTCTCTGTCCCACGACCAATGCTTCTAAATTTTATGGTATGATGCTTACAGATATTGTATCTGCTTACCAAACCCACACTAATGATCCAGTCAGCGGCCCCCATACAACTGATCATGTAGGGGTCTTCTGACCCACACCTAATGCTAAAGCTAAACCACACACAAAGGCGTGAAACTGCAGCTGTTACCAGTGCAGCCGGCACCGTTTCTGTTTTTTTGTGGTTCAGGCATGTCTATTTGGAATAGAGCAGACATAGCTGCTTTTAAAACACAAACTCTTAATTTTCAGCAAGCTGTTAAGAATGATATCCTACCTCCACTGTTACATGGTGTAGATGGCTTAAGCAAAGAAGAGGGCTTTACTGCTTATAACATGCAGGAAATTGCCAAAAGGTTCAATGATACTAAAGATAAGATTAAGTAACTGATTTTCAAAATAATAAGAAAGCAGACAGGCAATATATTGCCTGTGAACTTTTATGCTCTGCCTATGGCTCTTATGTAATTTCCGCTGCCAACAATCTCTTCAGGGACTTGGAAACAGGCCGCATCCCAGATCTCATCCATGACAGATGAATGGGTAAATGGTATTGCCAGCACGGCAAATCCAATGGTTGCATTACTATTTGTTTAGCAAACATTGTTAAAATTTCTATGTCTACAGCTAGAAACCTTGTGTATGTCTCCAGATATCCAAATCAAGCCCCTTGCTACTTTACTAAATCCTGTTCAATCTATGCTAACATGTTTGTGACGTTCACTGTCTCACTTCCCCGCTTTGATCCAGTAATATCTGTATTTGATAAACTTGCCACCATCAACTCCATCAGACATCTTGATAATGACATTTATCATGAAAGAACTGAATTACCTCCATTGTTTGTATATCATTCTGTACTCCAAGCTTGGGTGGCACCCCACACAAACTGTTGTGCCAAGAAAGGATATTACTACCTATGCCACTATGATGTCTTTGATATTGTGAAACCTGTCTGCAGCTACTCTCCAGAACACCTTGACTGGGCCTTTACCTCGGGTCACGAATTGCCGTTGAACCTTACTGATGTTGATGAGGATGACGAATCCAAATCTGCACGAGCTGCATCTTCTGCGCCAGATGCTGAAACAGCTAAATCATGAAGCTACCTGGAAGAGGTACATTGCTTCACTTCGTGGCTCACCAACCGGTCCTTCTGTCAAATACATCTACAGTGATGGAGGGTACCAACTGCAGGAGTAACCTGTAACTCTGATGGGCAGTACTGTATCGTCATGAACCACAAAAACTTCACTTATGGTCAAAAATCTTGTGTTATTGAAATGCCTAACTTCTGTTTTACTCCACAGCAGAAAACAGTCATAGGTCACACTGGCATTACTACTGTTCGTCTCCCTGAACCAGATGGTATTGATACCGATCCGCAATACTTGCTTGCCTTGTCTCAATATTTGCTCGTGTTTAATGTGCACATTGACCCTTTCACGCTTTCTTTGAAATCTCTTTTAGCTAGAAAGGATTCCCATTTGATTTATATCAGTAATAATATTTCTCAAGCTGGCGATGCCCTTAATGCTCTTATTCAATATGGTGATTTAAGTACTGCTGTATCCAGTACATGGTTAGAACTCACCTTTAAAGCTTTTGTTGTGACTCAAGCATTTGTGATTGTTTTTCTGATACTAACCCTCTGTTGTCTGTGACATACTCTGAGACAACACCAAGAACAACTCAAATTCCTTTACAAGGCTCGTAAATGACTTTTTAGCTCCAACCCAGTGCTTACCTGGGATTGTTGCCCCTTTTGAGGCAACAAGGGGGGAATGTTATCCATGGACCAGCAACCCTGATTATACCCCCACCTCGTGGACAGCAACATAAATATATATATATATATATATATGTGTATTTGTACTAATCTTAGGCAATGGCACTTATCATATAAGCATAAGTGTCAGGATTTGAGTTCTACTGTACTTCTGTAAGGAATATTATGCTTCACTATACTCTCACAATATGTTGTACCACTGGGAGATGTTTTCCATTATATATCATTGTATAATTATCAGTTAGGCAACAGTGCCATCTTTAGTGCTTGTGCAAACTGTAACTGCAAGCAACCTGGGAAGTATCACGCAAGACTTATTGTTCACACTTATCTTCTGCTAGCTAAGCAATTTTCCCATGCTAGTTAGGATGATTCCACCTGCTACTGTCCAATTACTTACATTTTATGTATCTTCTTTAGTTGTTGTCATGGTAATTATCGGGGTATCAGACCCCTTGCACCACATACTTTCTTTAAGAAAGATTTGACTGCACCTATAGGTAAAGAAACTGGATACTCTCCCAGTGATAACACTGTTGGTGTAAGCTTGTATTATTCCCATTTACCAGTAATAAATTACATTTATCACTTGGACACTACTTGTCTGTCATCCCTTCCTTTTGTGCAGTTCCAACAAGAACCTGAGAAAGGTAATTGTATTACCCAGTTACACCCTGGTATGGGTAGTGATTTGGGAAGCTTGCAAATATATTCTGCAGACCAATTTCCCTTTCGACCCTGGGATCTTTATTTTAGGGAATACTGAGAATCTATACTCCTTATCAGGCCCTGAAAAGAGTTTGCTTATGGTAGCTTCTTTATGTTTTAAACGGCTTATATTGTATCACTGGAAGGACACACACCCTCCTATCCTGAATGACTGGCTTGAATCCATAGCTAAAGTAGCTATTCATGAGAACATCAGCCACCTTAATAAGACCCTGCATAAATATGATGTAGTGTGGGTGCCCTTTTTTCACTGGTTAGGAGATGTTTGAGTTATCTGCTTTTAACGTATACAGTAGTGTCTTATGCTTATCTTTCTCTTAATCTCCAATGTATTCAGATGCTATTAATCTATGTTCTGTTAGTCGATACCTGAAACTTTTGATATCCACTAGAATATAACTTAAGTAAAATATACTGTTATGGATTGCTATGTACACACGTATCCATGTATGATTTTGAAATTCGATACAATTCCTTGTATGTATTTATTATAATAAAATACAAATAAAAATAGGAAAAAAAAGACAAGAAGTTGATCAAATTAAATAGCTGAAAACTTGAAACAAACATAAAGGTCGTGCTAATCGGACATTTCTACAGCCCTAGTAATTTGCAAAGGGTTTTATGACAGTTTTCCTTTAAAACTGGTATCATTTTCCCATCTGTCTGTTTTGGTTCCACCAGCTCTTTAAGTTTCTTCTTTAGGGTATTATTGTTACCCAGTTACTGGTGTTATATGGAACATTTGTTATTTTTCCTTGTATAATTCATACATTTGATATGTATTTAAATTTTAAGAAAAATGTTATTGACAAAAAAAGAACTATACCAATCTGTAGTCAAACCAAAAATTGATAGGTGACCTGCTGGCACAGTAGTAGTTTTACAGCTTGCAGCACCAATGATCTGAGTTTGGAAACGCTTGTTTATTTTTTCAGTCCCAAATTTGTTGTAATTCCTTGCCTCATCCAATGGCCTCTGCAAAAACTCTAATCTCATTTAAGGTTTTATTTAAAAAAAGTATTTTCTAACAAAATCTGACTATGATTGTTTTTTATACATATTTTATGTTGTGTATTTGTTAATTATTGCCTTGTTGTTTTTGATACATATTGTATGTTGTGTATTGTTTATTATGGCCTTGTTTGTTTTTTTTAATACGTACTATATGTTGTGTATTGTTAATTATTGCTTTGTTGTTTTTGATACGTATTGTATGTTGTGTATTGTTTATTATGGCCTTGTTGTTTTTGATATGTACTGTACATTGTGCATTGTTTATCATGGCCCTGTTGTTTTTGATACGTACTGTACGTTGTGTATTGTTTATTATGGCCCTGTTGTTTTTGATACGTACTGTATGTTGTGCATTGTTTATTATGGCCTTGTTGTTTTTGATACATATTGTATGTTGTGCATTTGTTTGTTATTGTCTTGTGTACATTATTTATAAACTAAACAAGCTTGGAGCATCAGCTGGGGGGAGGAAGATTGAGTGTCCGTCGGAATGCTTTCCTCCTCCTGGGAAGGAAGATTGCAGCACTTAGTACAAGCCTGCCATCTAGCAGTGGCTGGGAGTAAGGGAGCTCAGACTGCAGACTGAGTGTGGAGGAGCTGTGGCCATTGACGTCCTGTTTTGAGTGGTGATTAGTTTTCTTTATTGTAAACATAGTTTTCTCCTTATGTGTATATAGCTTATTACTAGCATTAGCAGTCATTGTAAACAGAGAATTTGGAATAGTTAGAATGCTAGGAACAAACTGCTCTAATCCAATATGTGCCTGTCTTGCAAACGTGGTTCCCTGCCCTATGCAGTCTGCCCGCAAATGCTCAGTAGAGTGACTGTGACGTCATCAATCCTCGACGTCCTATCGCGAGAATCAGCAAGACAGGCACAAGAGGTTGTGAAAGCACCACATACCTGGTAACAGAACCATTCAGCCATTTTGTGTGGCGTTTGTACTAATCTTCTTTCAGAATTTCAGTGAATTTGGACTTTGTAAGTACTCCTTTACATAGAAATTTGAAACCTTTTTGAAACATTGCATGGAATTTTGAAAACCAGCCCTAAAACATAACCCCATTGTTATATATTTACAGAATCTAAGATCTGTGAGACATACCAGGTAGGACATTGCTTCAGTGAAACAGTGGCACAAGTATTATATACTGTGGAAAATGATGGATTATAGTAGTGCTTGTTCCTATGATGCATATCTTCATGTCGTTGCAGGTGTGTCTCAGAGGATGACATTTATATCACAAATGCTGGCACAATAGTTGAAAGATCCCCTATGAGCCATTATAAGTATTGTACAGCTTAGTGAGGTAGGATAACTAGTACCAAAAACATTTTGTATGTTTAGCTTTTAAAGCAATAAAATGACAACTAACATTTATGCTGTATATTAACAGACATAAACAAGAATATTGAAGATAATTAAGAATATATACCCCGTGAACAAGACCCTGATGGGGTGAAACATAGGGGAAAAGAATAAATAAGATATTGGAACTAACTAGAAGTATTTTTGGTGTTATTTCAAAAGGGCCCCCCCCCCCATTTTGTGTACATTTTGATAGAGCCTCGGGGGGGGGGCTGAAGAAGTTCTATGAAGAACATTGCTCCATTTCTCACCATACTTTAAGTGTTGTTTCCCTGGCCAACCTCTCTCAAACACTGAATGAAGATTTTTCTGATATCCAAAATTAGTTCCTGAGCAACAGACTACTGCACAGTGACAAGAAGGCCAAAATCGGTGTTGTTTGTCCCAAAACCTAAACTCCCCTTTTTATATGCTTTTGTGCAAGCCCCCCCAAGTCTCCAGCCCGCCCTCCAGCCCCACCACTGCCACCCCACCCCCATGGAGCCATGGTTTACCCTCCAGTCATGGGCAAGGGGCAACCGGTTAGACACACCCCTACACATCCAGGCATCGGGCAAACCTTAGGCGGCAGCGGCAAGGAAACTTGTCAAGGCTATGCTTATTTTTCAGTTTCAGGGAGTGGGAGGTGTGGCATACAATGATGCAACAGAGGATCCTTGCCTAGCAACTGCACATCTCTCAGCCTCGACCTCGGCCCCTCAGCAAGCCACCCCCATGGTTACCCAGGGGAGCAACACTAAGGGACATGGCTCCCCCACCTTCCCCCAGAGATGAAGAGCATGAAATTGCAACTTAGCCCATCCCCCCCCAGGCCAACCCTCCGCCTTCCCGGACTTGTTCCCAAACCTGGGTCACTGGCACAACAAGCAGTGGCTCCACCACTGCGCCGAAAGGCCAGCGAAACCTAAACTCTCTAGCTAGCCCACCTCTTTAGCTGCTGCTTACCTCAGTGGCTCTACAGTGGAGCAAGCGTACAATTTTAAATACCTGGGTGTTGCACTGAATCCCTCCCTTACCTACTCTGATCACATCGCTACCCTGAACAAAAATATACACCCCAAACTGAGTTTAACTCACAGATTAAAGCACTCCATGGCTCCTGAAGTTCATCTTGCCATTGCCAAATGTGCTGTTATACTAGTATTTCATGATGCCTCCCCTTGTTATACGCAGGTTGCTGCAAAATATGTCTTTTTTTTCTATAGACAGTTTATGCTCCTTATCTGCCCCCAGCTGCCACCTTCTAACTGCCCCCCCAGCACTGTCACCCCTATTTCACCAGGACTTACCTTTTGCCCAGTTGCTGGGTGCAAGGCCTGCGAAAGGACAGTCATCATCTGCAGCTGGAGGTGTTTTTTTCCTCCATTTTTCACCCTTCCCGATGCTGGGGCACACAGGCAGGACGTGCACACGTAGAGGCATGCATGCGTCCGCAGAAGTCCCCCAGCAGCCTCCTTTCATCTGGCCCCTCAGACCCACACTACCCTCTAGCCTCCACCTGGGGGCAGTCTTTAGGCAGGAGTTCCAGTCCTCCCTCCCCAGGAGAGAAGAGCTATCCTCCGGATGCTTTATCCTCTCCCTCCCCTGCCGATCCCCGGTGGCCTGAGCTCATTCTCAAACACAGGTTGCCGGCATGGCATGAGGTGTGGCATCCAACGCCTCAACTCTCAGTGCTACCAGTCCAGTGCAAAAAATGTCTCTCGACTGACCACATCTACAATAACATCTGCTGGGTTGCTTCACTATATCCTTTCAGAACTTATCACTGCAATTTATACCTCAGTCTTAGCTGGCTGTCTCCCCCCAGGTGTGCAGAGGTTTTACCATCTGCTGTCTGATAGATAAATCCTTATGCACCCCAACCTCTCTCCCTTCTCAGTGTTCATTAGTGTAATCCCTAGGTGGCACTACTTCTAGGGCTACTACCCCTGCCTTGGTGGCCATTAACAAGGTTGAGGGGCCTGGTTTCCCAAAATTAACTTTAAACTGATTCTTACCCAAGATAGTACATTGTGCAGTGCCTAAACCCTGAGTTTAGTTTTAAGTGGGCTAGAATGAAACCTGGTACAACCCTCTGGGATGCTGTACCCACCCAAATTAACAATAAGCCACCCCAGAAATGATCCAATATTCAAAACCCCACAACTGAGACATTTTGCATTTAGTGACTTACTACTACTAATATGCTCGCGACATAGGTATCAGCAAAAACAAACAGCAAGTTTATTTACATGGGTAGGGCTAGGAAGGGTGAATTGGAATAGAGGTTCAGCTCTTTACAACATTTGCATTGTTTTGATTTGGTTTTGTTTTAGATTAAATATTTTACATTTTTAAATCAGTTACCATTTTTAGTGGTCACCCACCAACCTCTGAAATAGCCTAGTCCCTGACTACCTAGCTACATAATTATCAAAGATATTTACAAAGTTATGCCCACACAGATACCAGTCCCCACGTTTTTCATGAGACCCTGCAATCCCACACCTTAACCTGGGTACCCAGTAACTAAAGTTCTCAAATGGTGCAGGCCTGACGGACAGTGCGGTTGTACGTTGACTGGCTAGTTGGGGCCCTTAAAAGAATTAAAGATTATGCTTGGAGATGTAATGCTTTGAAACTATTTGCCAGTTTTGTTTGGTGGTGCAGGGCTGAACCTGCATGACTTACAGTGGGACATCTTTCAGGCAGAGGCAGGCTTCATGCCCTCCGTTCAGTGAAAATATTACAGTGAACAGGTCGACAACATCAACAGTTCGCTGTAATAGCCCGCCTGGGACCCCGTCACTCTTTCACCCTGTCCTGCACCCCTTCCCTGAATCAACTCCAAAACAGAGTTGATAATCCATAAGTTCAGAGGGTGAGAGGGGCATAGCCCCTCACATGGGGGTTTGAGGGGGCAAAGCCTCCAGATAGGAAAGTAACTGGTTCTTCTGCTGGATTATGTCTACCGCAATTTTCAGGTGACATGAATAAGTTGCTGTGATGTCGTTCAACAAAAAAATTTGTCGAACCGGCATCACAGATCCTATGTCAATACTGAGTTCTTTCAGCAAGTGGGCACTATCCCTGGAGGTCAAACTGCAGGCACGGCAATAGCCAGGCAAGCTTAAACTGACTGCAAGGATATTAAAGCTTGAAGATGGAAACAACACTTCAACTTATGAAGCAGTGCCCCTCTCAGGGCTGAAATCACTTGATCACATTCAACATATTTATGCATCCAGCACATTTGTCTATCCTAGGACATCTTTCATTCTCCCTGCCAGGTATAGCCGGAGCTTAAGGCACAACTTTTATTACCACACTAGACCGAGCTTAAGGCGAGGTCCACTACCATTTAAGAAGCTTGAAACTTGACTGGGCAGTCTGTAACACCCCTGGAGGGAGAATCTGTACCTGTGTCTCTTATCTGTCTTTAATATTAAAAGCTGTTGCCTTCTTAAAAAAAAGCCACAATATCTTGTTGTGTGGATTCTCTGGTTAAACACTGAGCAGGGTCTCTGATTTGGATTTCAGTTTGGATTTTTGGCCTGTTGCACTATTTACTTTCCAAAAGTGTCTCTTTTCTTTGTAAAATTTGACTGGCGTGTGGCAAGCCCATTACCATCTTCCAGACTCTTGCTGGCTAGCAACAGACTTAGTAGTCTCTTTTAGAGCTAAACACTTGTTTTTCAAGAATACAAGTTTACTGGAGCTCCCTGGGCTCTTTCCAGACAAACAAGCACTTGGCAGCATGCAGTTTCTGTGGCTCTCTAAGCTCAAATACAACATGCCGTTCTTTGTGGCTCTTTGCTGGCTCTTGCATTCCCACAGGCAGAATACTGGACCTCCCAGGCAAACTTAGGAAGAGCACTGGCCCTGAGTACTCTTCTTCCAGTCCTGAAGGCACTTAGCAATCCAGACTCATTTATATATAATAACTGGACCATTCACGGTCACTCAGTTGTAAGGAGTCCACTTGCTCTAAGCATTGATCAGACGCAGGGTGCAGACACACACAGCCACAATCAGTTCTATATCGGCTGCGCTACCCCGTAAGCTTTTTAAGCAGTAAGCCATGAGGGAGTGCGGGTTATTGGGGAATTTACCACGGCTGGAGTGGTTTGCCCATGAGGTGCAGCCAAGTGGGTAAATCCTTGCCAGCTGAGGTAATTCCCCCGATAACCCACGTCCTCCGAGTGGCTTACTGCATTTATACCAAGGTTAATTTTTTACTATAATAAAATACAACTTTTAAAGAGGTTGCTATGTGTTTTAATTTTTATTCTATTTATTCCTGGACTGAGGATGATTAGGATGCGGATGAGCTTTTATATTTGCTCATCAGTCATTGGTTATCAGAGGATTTACACCGGTGGTAAACTGCCAGTCTGACCATTTTATTGGCTGTTCACTTATGTCCATGGTATAATCTTTAAGTTGAACTTGGAAGATGCAGTTTTACTCACTTAGATATCTTTACAGGAGCGGCTTTCCTTCATCTGAGGTTCCTGAAGATATCAGCACTCTTACTTCGGAGGCAGTTTCAGGTCTATCACAGCTGGCTTGGCATCAGGTTGCTGGTCTCACGTTTTTCCTAAATGTGAAAAGGCTTGAGCTAGCCCCTGGAAGACATTCTCTGGCAATCCTCAGGCTAACGAATTCTGCTTCAGACAGCCACTTATCTTTCTCTTAGCAGGGGGAAAAAGCCCCTTCCCCTGTGGAGAGGCTTGCACTGGAACACTAAGCCCATTTTGCTGAGGGCCAGACCCCCCCATGGGGGGGGGCTCCCTCTTGAACTGCTTGCACAGCCAGAAAACATTGGCTTTTATGGGACTCCCTTGAGGCTTCCTATTGGCTAAAGCTATCTGTTGCTCCCATTATGATTGGCTGAAGTGGCTGTCAGTCCCCAAAAAATGAATTATTCATTAACCTCCCTTGATGCACTACAAGCTCCCTGTTTTGGTGCCTGAAATTAGGTCCCTGCAGTTTCCCCATAAGCACTTGGCAATGTCCCGTGAGCTTTGGCACAAGTCCCACAAATCCTGGCTTGAAATCCCAGCTTTCTGATTGGTTCCTGCTGCTTAAAAATGGCTGCCAAACACACAGTCCCAAAGTAGATTTACACAGTCCCAAATAAAAGTCCTGGTGCAGCTAGATTAATAATTTTATTTACTTGCTTGCTCCACTGTTTAAAAGCTCCTTTAGTGCCCTCATAGTCACTGCCCAGCTTTAAAATATTTGTTCAGTCCTTAGCCTGTCACTGCTGCCAATATTCTATAGCCACCCTTTGCAGCAGGCAGGTTGTTTACCTGAGCCCAATGTAGAATCGGTGCAGTCAGAAATACATTTTTATTCATATTTATCCCCCCCGAACATTAGCCTCTTTAGTAACTTTGGTGGCAATTGCTCTACCGGGTCAGTATAGCGTGGACAGAACCGCACATGAAATACCGTGCTGAGAAAAGCGCGAATGATACTACAGCAATAAGGGTCCTATAAGTGTGCAGTCAGAACCGCTACCCCTGTTGCTGTTGTCTCACTTTGAGGAAAGTGAAGGATGCTGTCAGGGTGGTCCAGTGCTGAGCCACTCTGTTGGTGGAGTGGATAGAGCACCTGCCCCAGGTGGTGTTAGAAACCTGGGACTGTGGTTTGATTCTCCCCAGGTCCCAGTATGATGCTGCTGTTTTTTTTTTTTTTATTTGGAGAAACGAAACACATCCAAGTGTATTTTTTTGTTTCCCCAAAGTCCACGACCCCCCCAGAGTTGGTTATATTTAGTCTGGGGGTTCTGGGAGGCAAAGCCCCTGCAAAACCAAAAAGTGTTGCTGCAGTGTAAGTGGTGGTGCTTCTGGTTGGCATTTTGTGCCGATGCTGTTTTGCTGCACACTGAAATGCATGAGGCATTTTTGGTATGTGCAGTTTTCACCACAACATTATAACCCCATTCCTGCTGCTGCTATATTTTATTTATATTTTTACGCCCTGCAGTAGCTGCCAAACTCGTAGCCTCAAAAACAGTGACCTCATTAATATTTATAGATGATTGGAGCTCTGCTCATTAATATTTATTAGCCCTGATCCTAACGCCTCGTGGCACTCTTTAAATAAATTAAGAAAAGGGATCTCCTGGCCCTTGCTGAGGTCACCAGTTCCCCACTTTGCCCACAGCAGGGTCCGGGCCCAATGAACACTCTCTCAGTTGACCACAAACCGACCTGGTCGGGAGATTAAAGGCATAAGTCTGCGCATGCGCAACCTCCGCTAGCACTGGAGTGCCAAACAGACAGTGGCAGGTCGCAAAAAGTTTTTATGAGCCCAAAAATGGACTGAAACACAGTGGGGTGGTTTTGGGGGACCAAGGGCACCAGAGGGGACCCGGAGCTGTGGCAGTGAGATGGAGACAGAGCAGGGAGAAATGGCAGACAGCCGGGAGGTGCTCCTTGAAGCTGGAGCAAATGGGAGAACGGGCCGTAAAGTAGTGCTCTCAATTTGGGATGGGGAGGGCATGTTACATTAGCTCCAAAGTCAGCCCATGTGACCTGCACTCCTCCAATCTCTTTCTGTATGAAATACAATTCAAACATGGGCAAAATTGCATTTTGCATAGCAGTACTATCCCTCTAGAACTCTCTTTTTTATGGGGCTTACAGACTTCCCTATTCCATTCTCTCTTTAAAGGTGATAGAAAATGTTTTTTACACAGTTAACTGCCCTTCCATGTTCCTTCCCATGCCATTTATACATTCTGATATGCTTTTGTCATTTTAAATAAATACATAATCTAGCGTTGGGGTGCCATCAGATCTCCGTAGAGTTCCACTTTCCTCAGCAGTTACTGCTCTTCCTATGGTTGCAGGGCAGAGCTCTGCATATGTCTTGCTATCACAGAAAAGTAGCTCGCCTCACCAGATACAAAACAAACAAAAATGTTGGACTTGAAGCAACATTACTCCAGTAGTTGAAGCACTCCACTGTCTCCGTTCAGTAAACCAGTGTGTTTACTTCTTCCCTTCCCACACTATTTTTTCTGTCTCATCTTTGTATTGAAGTATGTCAGGGGGCACAACTCTGGACTACTTTTTAGCCACAATGTGACCTAATGTACCATGAGGAATGATAGCCAAGAAAAAAAAAGCAATGTTTTAAAACGAGCAGTTTGTTGCTATGTATGATATGTCGGGGGACCCTGAGTTAATGAGATCCATGAAGTTGGAGGTTCAGTAGTTGTAGCCCATGAACTGTAGGAATTTCTATATCATGCTTTGGTTTATCAAAAAAGGATTTAAATTTTACATTTGAAATTAGGATTTAATTTGGAAATTAATTCATTAATTTATTAAAATTAAGAGGCAGTATAGCGCAGTGGTTTAAGGCTATAAGCAGCAAACCTTGTGACCTGCGTTTGAATCCCACAGTCCCCACTTGTATACTGTGTGACCCTGAGCAAGTCAATTAACTTCCTTGTGCTCCTAGGTCGTACCTGGAAACAAGCTTCTGCTTGGTGTCTCTCTCCTGGTTAAAAAAAAAAATTACCTTTGCGGATAAAGGAAATTACTTAGGGTTCCCTGACATATCATACATAGCAACAAACTGCACATTTTAAAACATTGCTTTTTTCTTGGCTATCATCCCCCACGTTACATTGGGTCACAGAACTTTAAACCCCTGTCTACATGGCTAAAACAAGCCCAGAGTTGCTCTAACTGCAGTACTTTATAAGACACAGTTTCTAGGTTTAAAAAAAAAAATCTTGATTTTATCTGTGTAAACTCCAAACTTCTGCTTGGTTAGTGCATCACTGGGCTAGAGGCAGATGCAGGAAAACAGCATATGGTTTATTTATTTTTTTGAAGTATTGGTTTAACAACCTTTGAGCCAAGGGCTCATTTACAAAGGTACCTTGTCACATGGGGGACAGTAGACACAGAGAGGGTAACGGGCACACAAGAATAGCCGTCATGTGTAGATTACAGACATTGCTTACAGATATTACAGAGGGGCTGTTCAAACTAAGGGAGGGGAGGGACACCAGGGGCCATGATATGAGACTGGAGTGAGGAAGGTTCAGGAGGGAGATGAGGAGACACTTTTTTACAGAGAGGGTGGTGGCTGGGTGGAATGCGTTACCTGCTGAAGTGGTATGTAGTAGAATAGTGGACTGCTTCAAACGAGGGTGGGACAGGACAAGGGGGAGGGTTAATGAAGGGGAAGGGTGTAAGGGAGGGGCAGCTGCAGAATAAGGGGTGCTAGCTGCACATTCGAGCAGACTTGATAGACCTCTAGGCCTTTATCTGCTGGCAAATTTCGTATGTTCGTATATTATATACAGGTTTGGTTGCAGATATTTACATAAGCATAGAAAAGAAGC
This sequence comes from Neoceratodus forsteri, assembly GCA_016271365.2. Classification (NCBI taxonomy): domain Eukaryota; kingdom Metazoa; phylum Chordata; order Ceratodontiformes; family Ceratodontidae; genus Neoceratodus; species Neoceratodus forsteri. Next base: position 1,063,040,061 of record CM028134.1, on the reverse strand, counting down.
ATTGTTGCCATGAGAGAGCGTGTGTTACATTTTATTACATCTTATACATGAGCCAGCGATGGACTAATCATTGCTGTAAGTGGTGGCAGTCCATAATGGACCCTGTCGGGGTTAGGGCCCAAGAGGGCGTGAGAGCGCAGGCTAGTTGCAGCTACAGGAGTGGGTATTGAGGAGATGGTAACTGCAATATGAGAAGAATTTTTTTTTCAAGTTTCCAAAAGTACTGCTACTCACAAGCAACTCAGCTTCACAGTACCAGATATGAAAAGAGCACATGCTGTGCTGCAGGATGAATTTCTAGAATTTGGCTTTATTGAAAAACATCAAACTATACCACACTCCCCCTGCCATAGACAGTCAAACGTTTTCATGCCATAAGCAGGTGTTTTGTCAAGACAAAGGTGGGTCTTTACAAAGCACCTGCTTATGACACAAAAAAGTTTGATCATCTGTGGCAGGGGGAGCATGGTATAGTTTGCTTTTTTCAATAAAGCAAAATTCTAGTTTTTTTTTTTTTTTTTTTAGTCGTAGATGTGTTGATAGCATGTCAGGCGTTACCAGCGATCTAAGGGTTCCCAGTGCACTTCTAAATTTTTTACATCAAATACAGTACCCACACGAATGTCAGGCAGATGCTGCTACCAGCAAACCAAAGCAGTGCATTTAATGGCAAAAGAAATCAACAAAACCATTGCTAATCTATGCCAAAAAAAAAAAAAGGTTTAATTCCACACAAACCTAATGAAAGACAATTATTATTGCAGACGTAGTTCGCATCTCAGCATCTCTCCACTCATCTTCTCTTATTAGGCCTTTTCTCAATATATTTATTTGAGATTTTTCTGTTTAAGTTTTTCTGTGGGGGTGCTCCACCCCCCCTCCCACACCCCACAGGTGCTTATGTGTCCTTTCTTTGTATTTAGTGCTTCAAGCATTTGTTATTTATTATTAAGTTAAAGCTTTTCTGTGGGCGACCCCACACACCCCTGGGTGCTTATGTGTCCCTTATTTGTATTTATCTTTTTTATTAAGTAAAGACTTTGTATTTAGCATTTCAAGCATTACTTATTTATTATGAGATTAAAGCTTTTCTGTGGGGGTGCTCCGCCCCCACACCCCCCAGGTAATTATGTGTCCCTTCTGTGAGTTATAGTTTCTATATATTATTAATTTATTCTTGATTTCTTTATTTACGTTATGCACACCGGCAGCAGATCAAGAAATGTATCATATCCGCATTCATCATCGTTCGTAATGACGACAGTGAAATTAAGGATGTACCTTAATTAACTGAGTCATAAAGAAAGCGCACTGGGGACACTTATTTTTTTTTTTTAACATCTCGTTGTTTTCGCCATCGGCATGCCCCATTTAGCCTGACTGGCCCCCTGCCTCCAATCTCTGACACCCGGAATTACCGGGGCTTACTTTATGCCCGGCCTGGGACCGCTGCCTGTGGAGGATCGGGCATCATTTTGCCTGCCAGTTGTTTTTCTCCTCTGTTTTTCTTCTCATTACCTGGGGCCCCAGGAGTAGAGATGCATGCGCGTGGAGGCGTGCATGCACTCAACAGCCCCTCCTACCTACCCATTGGCCTAGCTCCGTTGCACCCCTCTGGCTTGCACTGCAGCTTGACCTCCACCAGGAGGCAGACCATGGTTGAGGGATGCAACCCCACCAGAAGTTCTGCCTTTCAGCCACTCCTACCATCAGCACCCCCACGGCCTTCAGTGGCCCATACCGTGCCAGATATGGGTCACCAGCATGAGACAAGGTAAGGCATCCAGCGCCTCAGCCCTCAGCACCACCAGGCCGGCCACTGAGGTCAGTTAGATCTCCGGTATTGCCTGTCAAAGGCTCACACTCCTGGCCAACCTGTTCGTGGTTCAGTGGCTGTGGAAAAAAAAGCTGACCCCTGTAATGTCATGACTTGTTTGACATTTAAGCTAAGCCGAAACTGGTTAACATGAAAATTAACACCAAAACACATTAGAAACATAAAAAATAACAGGTTTTACCCACTCTCATTTGAATAGAGTGCATTTCATTCACTAATTTCTATTTCTGTGCTATTTGAAGATACAAATGGCACTTTTCCTTATCAGAGCCAGGGCAGGGTTTGTTTGTTTTTTTGTCACAGATATGTTGATAGCATGTTAAAGGCTCACACTAATGGCCAGCCTGTTCACAGTTCAGTGACTGGGAAAAAAAAAAGCTGACCTCTGTAACATCATGGCCTGTACAATGTTGGGACTGAACTGGCAGAAGATGTGCTGAGCTGTGGCCAGAAACAGGCAGGTAGAAAACCTAAAACAAGCATTTGTCGATGCCAATTGTTGTCTTGCTGGCATTGGCACTGGTAGTGCAGGAGTCAGAGAGCTGTATGATAGGAATGGCAGTGAAGTATTGAACTGACGCCAACCCAACCCCACCCTGCAGAGACTGACAGGCACTGAGGTGTGCCTTTGAGTCGACAGGCAAAACTCTCATGCCAGTTCATCTCACCCTACCTGCAGACACCGACAAGTGTTGTGGTGTGCCTTGGGGTCTTCAAGCCTTACTCTCACCCCCATTCCATAAGGAAATACCCTGAGATGGGTGCACTATAGGAGAATGGGGTGAACTTTGAGGCTGAACAGACCAAGGCACACCTTGATGCCTATCAGTGGCTACGGGCTGGGGGTGGAATGGCGTAAGCATTACAGCCGAAAATCCCAAGTCACAGTCTGACACCTGTCAGTCTCTACGGGGTGGGGCGTTACAGTTGGAAACCCTAACACCCCAGGCATTTGTTGGCTATTTTCACTCCAAATTTTCAACATGGGCTTTTTGTGACCCGACCTCATGAACAGTGACACTATCAGTTCATTAGCCGAAAGGTGATTTTGCACAAGGACTGCACCATTTGGCACCACAGGTGCAAAAACACATTTCAGGCAGGATGTGAAACATTACAGCTATACTGTTCATGAGGAGGTGTAAAAAATGGTAATGTTGAAAATCTGGAGTGAAAATATGGAAAACTGGTGAAGTTACAAACATGCATAGAAACTGGGCAACAGACGACCGTAACACAATTATTGTGGGGATTTCTGTAACCAAATTTTTAACATAGGCATTGTGGGACCTCCACTCATGAACAGCGGCACTGTGATTTTGTTACTGTGCCCCAAACATTGATTTCCCATAGCGACCATGCTATATACATATACCGGAATCATGGGTGTACCCCACTGCAGGCTCGCCATGCTATTGTACAGAAAATGATCCTCCCTATTTTTGACTACAGGGACATAATGTACAGTGCTGCTCCCAAGTCCACCCTAGCCAGACTGGACCCTCTCTTCCACTCCTTCTGTCGTTTTGCCCTTGACTGTCCTCCCGCCACCCATCATTGCATCCTCTACCAGACCCTGGGTTTCCCCTCCTTCCAGGACCATAGATTGTCTCACTGCACATGGATCACGGCCAAGTTCTGGACCCAGTCTCTCCCCACTTACCTCACCTCTGTACTATCGGCCATTTCTCTTCCAGCATATGCACTGAGAAGCAATGATACCAGGCTTCCATCTGTTCCTCACATGTCCATCACCACAGGCCAGGCAGCTTTCAAATATTGTATGCCTACAGTGTGGAACTCCCTTCCCGTGGACATCAGGCACACCAGCCCCACTCTGCACCTTAACACCCTCCTCAAAGCTCATTTCTTCTCCACCAGCACTTGTGCTTAACTACTGCTGTTCAGCTGGGCTAGACTCCCCCCGAGACACGTGTTGAGATCGGTATATTTTGATGTATGTATGCATTTTAACCATCTATTCTAACTGCTTTCACTACTACCTGCTGTGGCACTGCATAGTCTATCATGCAGTATTATGTACTCTGTACTTATTCTGTATTCTGTTATTTTGTACCTCAACATTTTGTACTGTGCTCATTGTGCGCCTACCCGTAGTCTGCTCAGCATACCTTCCTGGTAAAACTTTTAAATAAATAAATAAATTAGGCCACATGTGCGAAAACACATTTCGGGCAGGATGTGAAAAGGACATCTGTACTGTTCAAAAGGAGGTGTGAAAAAATGGCAATGTTGAAAATCTGGAGTAAAAATATTAAAAATCCTCAAAGTTATGAGTGTGCATGGAAACTGCACAATGCATGCTTGTAACATTTTGTTGGAATTTTTTCACCAGATTTTCAACACAGTCTTTGTGGGAGCCCACCTCATAACCAGGGTCTTTGTCATTTCATTAATCAGTCCCGAAAGGTGATTCCATGCAGTGACCGCAAAGTCACCTTCCGGGGCTGAATAATGAAATGACAGTGACTGATTTCTTGAGGTGGGTCCCAAGAACCCCATGTTGAAAATTTGGTGCCAAAAGTCAAAAAAATGGCCAAGATATCCACCTAAGTTGAAATCTCCCCCATTGATGCCATTATACAGCTTACTGGCATTTCTTCAGTTTGCTGTCGGCTTTGAAGAGTGCAGACGTGTTCCTGCTCCACCGAAGACTGTGGCACTGGACCTCTGGAGGTAAGTATGGGGTGAGGGGGGTGCACAGAGGGTGGGTGCGGGTTGGGGGAGAGGGGGGCCTTGCCGACAGCGAGGGACTGTTTTCTTTGTTTCAGGTTCTAAACAATAAAAAAGAACAGTGCAGACTGCTTTCTTTCTTTACAGGTGTATGACAAATGTTGGGGACATTGGGGTGGGCTCCTAGTGTGCCCCATGACTTTGGGGGCATGATGTTTGCCACACTGGGGTGGGCTCCCAGTAAGGCTCACAATGGGAGTGGGCAGGGGCAAGAAAATGCCGACATGGTCAGCTTCAGCACACACACACAGGCACACTGGAGTGGGCTCCCAGTGTGCCACACAATCTTGATGGGGGGGTTATAAACATGCTGAGAGGGGGATTGGGCACCCCTGAAGTCAGCTTGCTGGGGATTGTGAGAGGCGGACGGCAACAACTGCAACAACTGCTGCCATGTATATTGAAATGTTTCAGCAGGCAAGGCATGCCCTGCAGTGGTGGGGCACTCCCTCACTGCAGTGACAAAATTCTTTCAAGTTGGTGGCATCTGTCACAACCCCACTTAGTAGGTCAGGCCCACTGCTCCCACAGTGCCAACCTCCGAGCACAGTATTGTGAACAGGACAACAGAACAGGTTAACCCTCATGTCGGTTTTGTGGGTCCGAATCACCTTTGGTCTCAAGTTCTGGAGGGATTCAAACTGTGAACCTCTTCCTAGCATACCCAAAGTACAGGCTCAGATAATTCTGCTCTTCAGGGAATGCCAGATATCTTTAGCCTATGGGCACCTAACCAGGTATACAAAATGAGCCCTTAAAAACTTTATGAAAGACCTTAGATAAATTCTTACCTTTTCCCAGTTTGGTATACCATTAAGCTTATGAACAGTGCTGTCAAAATCTTAACCATCCATATATAACAGGTAAAAAGGAAGGACTTAGAAGACACAGGCAGTCTCTTTAAAATAAGAGGGTTTACTTAAAATAAATAAAATATGTAAAATGTAACCACAGAACAATACATCACAAAACATACAATCACTTAAAAGAACAAGGTAAAATACAAACATAAACTCCTACCACAATACACTTAGACTTGTCTCTCTAATGTATACATTCTTACAGTGCTTTAGTTAGCTGTTATTTCAAGAGAGTCCAAACAATAATGTCTCTAAGCGGAAATACAAAATACAGTTAAACTGTCTGTAAACCTGCTCCTTCCATAATGTCACCTAGCTCCTCCTTGTAAAATATAAACATTAATACACACAGAATGTCCCATCACTCAGGGGGCATATTAAATAAGGTGACATCAGCAAAAACTCGTTTCCCTATATGACCCTTTGATTGTGAGTCTTTCCTTTTGATCTAGTGTGTTTTCCTGCTTTTTTCAAAGACATCATATAACTTTACAACTCTGCAGTTTTCTCACCTAGCTGCTACATAGTTTTTCAGCACCAGATGAAATTAACTGCCCTTCCTGAGGACGTCATAAAGTAGATATTTTAGTTCCTGGCTTCAAGCAAACACAGATCCTAAACCAGGCTATAAAATGTGAGTTCTTGGAAGTTAATCCCATTACAGAGATCTGCTGTTTAACATATTCTGTCCTTTGAACTGAAACCTGGGGAAGAGGGTGATGTCATCCCAGGAGCACAGGATGTCTCATGAGAGACACTCAATAACACATTTTTATATTAAAAATCATAGAGCAACCAGAACCAACTGTCGAGTGCTGACATAGCCAGCCTGCTCATTCATTGGAGCCACAAAGACCAGCCCAAGAAGGCAGTGCCACCATTGATCTCAACACGGCCACACCTCCACAGTCTGCTACCCTAGCAAGCTGTCACAAAATGTTGCTTGCGCTGCATGCCAAGACAACATAAAAAGGCTAGTGAAATAAAGACACACCAGACATGCTCAATTGTTCTACACAGAATATTTTTATGTATTATCAGTGCTACTTTTCAACAACTCATTGGCTCAATAATGCATTTCTCACTGATCTTCAGATAACATAATGGTATATAATGAGAGAATATTCATCTTTATCAAGGAAACCTTTATTTACATGGGATGCTGGGGTGTGGGGCAACAGACAGAGAGAGGGTTGATGATGATAGTGGATGTTTTAGATTGTGGAGTGAGTACTGAACAATTTCAATTTAGTGTGTGTGTGTATCTGTAAGCTAGTTGTTTTTGTGCAGGTGGGTTGTAGGAGTCATGGTTTTATTTTTATGAAGCCAACGATAATGATAACGTTTTAGTTTTAGTCAAATACATAGTAGGCTCGCCAAGTGATTTGTGCGAGAGAGAGTGAAGGAGAAAGTTCAGTACTAAGCAATTGGACTGAATGTGTTTGTTATGAAATGTATTGGCAGTGCTCCCTTTTATATTACTGTGCTTAAAGGGGATTGTTATTTTCTGGCAATCTCCAATTTGTGTCTGTTAGCATGCTTTAACAGAATATCAAAAAACAGCAGTACTGGATATAACATGGCTACTTTTCTGTTCGGGATACTTCCCCAAGGAAGAAACGTAGCCAGGTTTGAAACTGTGATCTGTGCAGCCATCAGCAGACTGCAATGAGAGACATGGTACTGATTTTCTTGTTTATTAGACATTGAACTATAAACAGAAAGTAGGCTGTCCTAATATAAGGTATAAAAAAGACAACATTTTTGTTTTCTGTGAAAAATAAAGGCAGGCATGAGTCACAAAACGGCTCCCTGTGTCAGCTGTTCTGTAGGCTCAATGTTGTACTCCGTCTCTCTGAGTATTTCACGTTATGTGGCTCAGAATGTGAAAGTTACTAACAAGACGCTTACAGACTAACCATGCCGACCTTTGCACACCATCAAGCCATACCCTGACCTTTCAATGTCACAATGACATCTTCTTCAGCGTGGCTGCAGCCCTGCTGCCGGCAATGAATAAGGCAACATTTAAAGGCACAGGACATACATAACAAACAAACAAGCAATACTACAGATACCACTGCAAAAGTGCATATGGGAAGTGCATGAATAAATTACAAAACTGCGCAGAGACAAATGCACAATTATAAAATTAAGAATTTAATTTAATTCATAATCATATTCTGCAAAATAAAAAAGGGGTGGGGACGGTTAGCACCAAAATTATGAAACCTGAAGAGAGTTCATTTGAAAGGACCCGTGGGAAAAAATGTTAACCAAGTTTTTAAAGCACTGCAACATCCATTATAGTCCAGAGCCACAAGCAGCAGTCATGGAGAAGCTATCATTAAATCCACCCTAGGGAAAGTCATAGAAGCGCATGCAGGGGTAGTTCATCATTACGTCCATGAGGCGTCAGTGCTCCAAAGGAAGATATTCAATACACCTCCCACTGGAGGAGCTTCTTGACTAAGTCACCCACATGCATGCTTAGTTCAACTTTTTCTAGTCTCAAAAGTTTTAATATAGCTGTCGATCCTTGCCTTGCCTCTATGAAATGTTTCCCCATGGTATAGAGTGTATTCAATGTTCGAATTGCAGTTTTGTGTTCCCCTATGCAGATTTTGCGTTCTCTCTTTGTTTGTCCAGCTATGCAATGCTTTATTTTTATTTTATTTTTTTTTAAGAAAGTGAAGACACTAGAATCAGTAAAATAGGCAAATATACAAATTTCCTTCAGCAAGGGGGAGCACCTGTAGCACCTCACCAGTTCTGTATTCCCATGCTGGCATAATAAATCCCCATCTTCTACTGAAATTACAAATTGTGTCAATAACAACTTGCAGTTGGCAAAAGCAGGATCCCTTTGAAAACAAGATGCTGCACCTCAGCTGGTCACTGTTATGAAAATACATAGCAACAATGAGTACAACCAGGACCCCATTGCAAATGAGATAGTGCATGTTAGCTGAGCTGTCCTAGGAAACTACATTGTAAAAATGGTTAAAGACACAATCCCAGTAAGAATGAGATATTACATTTTAGCTGTGTTGACTCTACTAAATACACTGTAAAATGTGTAAAAGCAGGACCACACTGAAAATGAGATATTGTAGCTCACCTACCCTATCCTGCTAATCATGCTCTGTGTGTGCACAACTGCTGTAACAGCTACTGGTGTGTGTGTGTGTGTGTGTGTGCACATGCGCACATGTGCATGTGTCTGTGTCTGTGTGCACATGAGTGAATGTCTGTGTTTGTTGTGTGTATTTTCAAGGGGGAGGTCTAGAACCAACAACACCATTTACTGCACTACCTTGAGGTTTATGGCTTTCTTTTGATTTTTGATTTTACTTTTCTACTATTGTGCTGTAAATGTGGGACTTTTACATCACAATAACACAAGTACAACTAAGTCACACATTAATACTATGGGCTGAATTCTCGTAGGTTGGCGCAGGGTGTACAGAAGCCCTGCGCCAATGGCGCAGCTTACGCGAAACTCTTTGGCACACGGTGCACCCAATTCTCATAGGTTACGTGCCTTTGCGACACTACGCCCTTTTTATGGCAGTTTGTGCCACAGGCCTGGTGCAAGCCCTGTAAAAAGGTCGGCGGAGTTAGACCAAGCAAACTCACCACATGTGGTGCATGCAGGGCTCGCGTTTCAAGAATCCTGAAAACGGCGCTGGGAATGCCGCAAACCCCATGCACCGTGCGTTTGGTGCACCTGGGGCTTGTGGTCATCGAACAGTTTTGAGAATAGAGCCCTATATCTCGTCAAATGAATGCAGTAGCAGCCGTTGTGGCTGTGACTACAACCTTGTTTCATATTGCTAAGACATTCCAAGACACCGGTAACACCATTCCACGCTATTAATCTGTGTGCCCTGGAGTGAGTGACGTCATAGAATGTTCTGGTAGTATGGAGAGAGAGAACAGCAGCTGCTGAGGAGAAAGGGATTCCAAGCAGTTACAAAGGCAAAAATATAGATTACTAATTTAAGAAAGAGGTCAAAACATATCAGAATATAGGATGGAGGGGGTGCTGTGGAGCCTGAGTAAAATGGTCACTCCGATTTTAAGCTCTGCCTAACTTGTTTCATAAAGTGCTTAAAAAGTCTGTTTTTTACTTCAGCCGGCAACATCAAACTGCTTCAGCAGATGTCCAAAACTCGTTTCAGCATGGAAAAATCTCAAAAGGAAAAACACCAGCAGGAGGCAGCAAATTGTGAAAATACCTCTGCAGCTCTAACCACACGGCCAGCCCCAGGACATGCAGCAGCTACCGTGGAAGATTCAGAGGTGGAGACGCTCCAAACCCTGGGAATTAAAATCACTAATTAAATCCGTAGCAAGACTCTCAGACAAGTCTGATACTCTGACAAACCGAGTGTCCACTCTGGAAATGACCATGGAGGCCATGCAGACTGCAACACAGAAAGCCACAGAAAGATCATACTCGGCTATGGAAGCCACAAAAAATCTCATCAAAGAGAATCCCCATCTGCGCACTCTATTGGAAACTTTGGAGAAACAGGCCAATCTGCTAATCTGCGCATGCTTGGAATGCCTGAGGGGTGCAAGGGGGATAATTTACTCCTGTTTATTAGTGACTGGTTCCAGCAGCAGTTTGGCGATCAGCTCCTCACTAGGCCAGTGAATATGCAAAGGGCTTACCATGTTACTCCAAGGAGAAGATCAGATAACCCAGAAGCCCCTTGAGACATTTTGGTGGTCACAGACGGCGTCAGGACTCGAGATTGTTTGTTAGCCTTTGCTAGTTAAAAGAAAACGTTGTTACAGAATGGAATCCACATCCAGCTCTACGCTAACATTAGTTATGCCTCGCGACAGAAGAAAAAAAGATTCAACGGAGTAGGGGCCATGCTATGTCAGTCTGCTATACAGCATGGGATGGTGTTTCCTGCACGACTGAGGACAGTCCAAAGCAGCAGGGCTTTCTTGTTAGATGACCCTTCAGAGGCCATGAAATTGGCGAAAAAATACACGGCCCATCATACTGAACAAGCTGATCCCACTGTGCACAATTTTATTTATTATTTACTTTTTATTTATTGAGAGATCAGAATTACAAACCTTTGAGTCAGAGACTCCTTCGCGAACACTCCATGTCATGGAAGTACAAAATAAGAGAAATGGACAATACAATCTTTTAATTTATTGATTGATTGACATTAAAAGGTATTACAAATGGCTGGCAGTATAGCCTAGAGGTTAGAGGAACGAGGTGTGAACGAGCTTGGTACATCCAGCAGACTAGACCTGAGTTTGATTCTCACAACCTCCACTTGAATACTGTGTGACCCTGAGCAAGTCACTTAACCGCCCAGTGCTCCCAGGTCACCCCTGAAAACAGGCAATTGTGCCTAGTGGGCCTTACCCGGTTACCAAAGACTAAAAGTAAATAATTAAAATGAATGTGGAGGGTAAAACAACCCAGAGTCAAGCATGGTACAAAGGTAACAAGCAATACACTGAAAGGTATTTCATCTGAATGCAGAGCGTAAAACAACCTAGAGTCAAGCATGCTACAATGGTTTCAAACAAATTAAACTATTGCTTCATTTAAATTTCAAGGATGATACAAGGTTTCCTAAGCCAATAAAACAGATACTTAACATAAAGGCACAATACATCACAAGAATGTTCAGATGAAGAGACTTGAATATTGTTTATTTAAGCAATAAGACACAACAGGGTGTGAGTTATTGGGGATTTAGCCGCCCTTTGTGTGGTGTGTCACGAGACACAGCCAAGTGACCTAACACTCTGCCCCAGGTGGCCATTTTGAATCAGGTTAAGCCTAGAGCATTTTGACTCATATGTCAGTTCTGGGGATGAGTAAGAAGTGGATAACTCACCCAATAACTCACACCGTGGAGTGCCTTATTGTGATTATACAATGAACCCATGTGTAAAATTAATTTAAAATGTGTTTAATTATGTTTTTTTTATAAATGACATTCCTCAGATGTGGGTTATGTAGGATTTATCCACTCACGTGACATGTTTTAACCAATGAGGTTACAGGATTTTCATACACCATTGTATGATGGACTCTATTAACTCTTAAACGTTACTCACTATTTTTATAGGGTACAAAGGGAGAGTCGGGTCCTCTTTATTTTTCCTAGTTGGCACTGTGACTGTTGGGCCTCTTAGTAATGGTTTTGGAGACTAAATTTTCACCCAGTCGGATGCTGCTGTTAGCTGTGTAATCACCAGTCTCTCTGTTAAACAGTGTTTGTTTCTCTTCTTTTTTTGGCTGAGAAACTGCTGTAATTACTTCTAATATTCTCATATGTTCGGCTTTGGAGACTTTAATCTATATTTTAAATTATATTATTACTTTGATGGTGGGATGTTTACAACTGTTCATCGTCTATTACACATATGTGTACAATGTTGGTTTAGCATGACATTTCTACTTCCTCCTCTGGTAGGGGGATAAAGACTTTAGTGCTAATTCTGTTACTTTTGTGCTTGGATTATACAGCCATGCAGCTCATGGACTCCGTTCCCAGCTATCTTTGGGACTCTAAGTTACTAAATATGCAATAATAAGTGTAATGACACAGGATGTATCCTATTGTTTATTAAGAGGAGCGGTGCCCTCAATATATTTATTCTTACATTTCAAAAATGTCATGTCTGCATTTATTTTACTGCATGTGTTTTAGTAAAACAATAAAAATATATTTAAAAAAAAAGAATGTAGGAGAGAGGGTAAAAGGGAAACAGGAAGACAGCTAGAGGTTTTTAAAACTGTTTACTATCACTTTAAGACACGAATCAAGTCACCTGTTGATCATATCTATCTACAACTGCGCTACATAAGTTGCTATGGTGCATCGTTGTTGACTGTTAAAATGTTACTGTTAATGTTAGAACTGGTCGAGTTCTATGACTGGGTAACTAGGCAACTGGACAGGGGCCATGCAGTGGATGTCCTGTATCTGGACTTCAGTAAGGCATTCAACTCAGTGCCACATGGAAGGCTGGGAAGGAAGTTAGTAGGCACAGGGGTGGGTGCAAAGCTGGTGCGATGGGTAGGAAACTGGCTGCAGGGAAGGCAACAGAGGGTGGTGGTGGGTGGGGAGCTCTCACACCCAAGGGCAGTGACAAGCAGTGTTCTACAGGGCTCTGTGTTGGGACCAGTGTTGTTTGGGATATTCACTGCAGACATATCATGGGACATCAAGAGCAAGATCAGTCTGTTTGCTGATGATACCAAGGTAGGCACGGTGGTGGATGACCTAGTGGGATGGCAGGGGTTGCAGGATGATCTGGCAAAGCTTGAAACCTGGTCAGACACCTGGCAACTGGGCTTTAATGCCAAAAAGTGCAAGGTGCTGCATTTTGGGATGAAGAACCCAAAGAGGAGTTACCAGCTAGGGGGAGTGCAGCTAGCCCAGACTGAGGAGGAGAAGGATCTGGGTGTGCTCATTCGGGTCAATGAACAACTCGGCACAATGTAGGAAGGCAGCTGCAGGCCAACAAAATGCTGGGTTGTATTGCAAGGGCATATCCTCGAGGAGGAGGAGGTGATTCTGCCACTGTATAGGTCATTAGTTAGACCACACCTGGGTACTGCTGCAGTACTGGCATCCATATCTGAAGAAGGACATTAAGTTACTGGAGGGGTGCAGCGCAGAAGCGACAAAGATGATCAAGGGGCTGGGAGACTTATCATACGAGAGAGGTTGAAGGAGTTGAACATGTACTCACTGGAGGAGAGGAGGGACAGGGGTGACATGATTGAAACCTTTAAATACATGAAAGGAATAAACAAGATGGGTACAGAGGGCTGTTCAAAGTAAGGAAGGGAGGGCCACCAGGGCCATGATATGAGACTGGAGTGAGGAAGGTTCAGGAGGAGATGAGGAGACACTTTTTACAGAGAGGGTGGTGACTGGGTGGAATCGTTACCTGCTGAAGTGGTATGCAGTAGAACAGTGGACTGCTTCAAGCGAGGATAGGACAGGACAGGGGAGGGTTAATGAAGGGAAGGGTGGAAGGGAGGGGCAGCTGCAGAATAAGGGGTGCTAGCTGCACATTGAGCAGACTTGATAGATCTCTGGGCCTTTATCTGCTGGCAAATTTATTTATGTTCGTGTGTATATATATATATATATATATATATATATATATATATAAATCATTGCAAAAACTTTGTTAATGCATCAGTTAGAGTTCATAGCACACCTAACAAAAGTATGGAAATGTGATATTAGGGTACCACCACTACCACCCCACCACCACTCCACCCTCCACACACCAACAGATGTCAGAGTGTGCTATGGTCATCAGGCCCAACTCTTACCCATTCCAGTGTAAGCAAGCTGACATGCTACAGTACAGGAGAATGGGGTGATTCAGGTCTATTTCTTTCCATAGCACACCCTCATGTCTGTTGGTGTGTCGAGAGGGGGTTGAGTGTGGGTGGGGTAGGTAGGTGGTAACCCAACATGACATTTCCAAACTTTTGTTGCTGTGCTATCAACCCTAACCGATTGAGATAACAAGGTATTTTGCAATTAATTCCCCCTTCTTTTTGAGAAAGTGTACTGTAACTGGTAACTAGCATGTGTTTGTGGGAGTGCGGGCCCTCCGGGCCCTGCGCTGCCTTCACATTGCCCATTTTTTGTGTAATGATATGTGTCTCTAGGAGCGCAGGCCCTCTGGGCCCTGCTATCCCACTTACACATAAGTATGGAGCCATGCAGCAGCCCCATAGTACCGAAAAGGAACCCTGTTGACACTTATTTGGCAATATCTCAATAACCATAGGAAGTATGAAAAAAATTACACTGCAGTTGCAATCATGACTTTGAAACCTCCACAAGTGCTTAGTCCACATTGCAGGTAGCAAAAAATCTGTATCTCGAATAGTTTTCAAGATACGGGTGCCACAATGTTATCCTATGGGAAATTTCTCAACTTTGAAACATTGTAACTATGGGCCCATTAAATGTTTTGGGACCAAACCACCAAAAGGCACATCTGTGAGACCAGGGCTTGCCACACCCTGCATATTTCAGCCCAAAAGCACAATCCACCTTAGCACAATGAAGTGACAAAGAAAACAACACATGGGACACTGTTTACGAGCACTGTTTTTGTGAAAACAAAAATGTTTTCGTGACACCCTTATACCTTATAATGAAATCTTTTCATGCACAAAAATGTGTTGTCAAGCCACATTTTATTTTGTGCATGATCATTGTCGGGCACACAAAAAATGTTTTGGCAAAAACAAAACAGCAAAATGGTGGAAACATTTTGAAAAACATATTTCCAGACTACCTGCACAAAAACTGATGCCAGGGGGCAAGTTCCTCAAGGCCCAAATAGGTAAACTTAAGTGTTGGTATTTAGCAAGATGCACTATTTTTCAATTTACATTTTTTGTCTCTTACTAACTGAAAACAAGATGGCAGCAGCACAAAAACAAAAATCCAAAGCACGAAAACAAAAATATTTTCTCCAGAGTTTTCACAGTGCACATATAAATTTTCCCATAGGCTAAAATGGGACAAGAAAAATTTGCATAACTTTTGAACAAATTCATATTTTTTTCAACAGATCTTCAAAAGGCACCACCCTGGCTCAGACCACATATACAAATGCACATTTGAAGCCAGACACGCACACCGTTCGCTCTCTGGGGCCTGACTAAGAATTGCACAAAAGTTGAGGATTTTCACATTTTTCACACTTCGCAGTTCCGCAACTGTACATCCAACTGAAACAAAGCTTTCCAGATCCAGAGAGCTATCATTGCACACATGCAAAATGTCAGGCAAATTGGACAAATGGTTGCAAGTTATTAAAGTACAAACTTTGGGGTTTAACATTGAAGTGGTGTGCCAACCCTAACTTTATCTGTACTACCATACAGTTATAATATATATTTAGGATGGCGTATGAGAGGCCATATACAACAACGCTATTCTTATACCAAGTGGTTACCATAACAACAAGGACCTCAAGAGGAAGGCCTGAGAGGCCCACTGTTGTCATGGTAACCATGTGAACTGAAATAGCGATATTCGTATTTGGGCTCTAAAATATTCTATAGTGTATGGTCCCAAAAAACCAAATTGCTTACTTTTTCTTGTTCGGGTAGTCAGTCTCTGCTGTCCATGACCCACCGACCATCCACCAGCTGGTCAGATCACGAACTCGATGCTTTAACTGCCCCCTGCCCTATGAACAGCGCTGATGAGGGCGGTTGCATTGTGACGAATCTACTAACATTGGAAGAAAAGTCGTTTTGCATTAGTAATTACATCACTACTGCAGAATAACGACTTTTTACAGTGTATGATACACTATATTACAGTATGTTAAAATACAAATACCTCATGTTCATTCCTAATGTTAGTCAGAAGTACTACATTTGTGTTATCTCCTCTACACAACTGTCCTTACCCCAGGGCTGCTACTACGTTGTCAGTGTATCCTGTTTATTTGGTTTATAAAATGGGTGGGGTATTTCCTGCCTCATGATTGCTCAAGAGGATTCCAAAGCCCTGTAGTTTAAAAAAGAAGACCCAGAGCAAGCAGGATGCAGTACATGCCTGGTATCAATGCCCTCCAGATTTTTTTTTTTTTTTTTTTTGCGGCAGCCATCTTAGTGTACTACATGTGCCCCCAACCATATTGCATAATTTGCTTGTTAAATATTTTACACCTCATCTCGTACAAAGCCTACTCCGTACCCTTTAAGAGGAGAGGCGATTATTTCTAACTGGCAGCTGTTTGTAATATTCCTATTATCATTAATGGCATTCATACGTGTAAATGATCCATACGTAACTGTACCTGAACAAAAAATTATGTGAAAAACTGTCGCTCATGCTGTGGGCAGCATTACGTCACAGTTCACGCCATGGAGTCAGTGATTCGGAGTTTCGTCTATGTCATGGTTTGTGTACAGAACTTCTAGCATGGTTTTGATAGGTTAGCAGCCCGTGCTTAGCATTCTGTACACAAATCGTGACAGTGAAAAAGCCCAATTACATAATAACTAAGCACTTAGGCACGACGGGGCATTGGTGGTACTAGGTTTACCCCCACGGTCAGGGGTGCAGTGAGGCACGAGGCAAAACTGAATGCCTTCAGCCCCTGGACCGTGGGGTAAACCTAGCACCACCAACGTCCTCAGAGTGTTTTATTGCTTATATAAAATGGGCTCTTAGGCAACTTTTAAAAAATGAACACTCTTAAAGTTTTCAAAGCCACAAAAAATATCATAAAATGTTGCTAAATAATGTAAAATAGTCTCTCCACAGATGTTTTCACCTGTCAGTCATCTGTCTTTCTTCACATTCAATACATTGTGTGGTTGTTTACCATGGAATAGAAGAATTCAAAGCTCTGCATCATTCCAGTAGTGGAGTGCTCCCCACACACACACACACACAAAGAATGGTAACATAGAATGCAGGAATTCAAAATTCTTCAGAGTTCTACTGGCATACACACACACGGACACACACACACATACACAGGCCTCAAGTAGAGCCAGAACCTCAGTTTTGTCTCTTGCCAGGTAAGGAGCAAGGAGTTCTCATGCAAACTGGTAGGGATATAAGGGGGATTTTTCATGGTCATCCAAGAAACACCGGCAGTGGAAACTCTGAATAGTACTTGATTTTTTTAAATGTGTGTGTGTATGTGTATAAGAAGGGCCTTTTGAGTGAAACTAACATTATTTACTTACTTTATTTCATTTAATTTAATGGATTTGTTTTAGTGCCTAGTTGAAGTTTTTTATATATGAGTAAAGGCTGCAGCCATATATGTGATGGAAATTAGGAAGTAAGTGACTTATGAATTTTGTGAGTTGCCCTGGTTGGCAGGGAATTGTTTTTAGCCATTGGTGGTGCTCTCTTATGTCCATGGCTAGAAGCAAGTCTCAGTCAATCAGGACACAGGGATTTCCTTGCCCATTTTCTATCTTACTGTAACAGCAGATCTTCGAGAGAATCTCTTGCAGCAGGTCATACCTTAGGACCTATAGCCACCAGGTACCAGGACAACACGGAAATGTTTTTGCTTGCAGTCTATCTGGGGCCATCCACAGCAAAATCACCATGTCGGCGTCTCTCTCTCTCTATATAGCCATGGGAAGCCCCATGCCCTCCTCAGTTCCCCACCAGAGACCATCCAGCAGGAACATGTTCCTGTGGGGACCAAGAGAATGCTAGAGAGACCCACTAGAAGGAGTATGGGAAACAGAATGTTTACCATCCTGGATAGGAGAAGCTCAGACCCGAGGGTGAAGGAAGGAGAGATGGCATGACCTGCTGCAAGAGATTCTCTCCAAGATCTACTGTTACGGTAAGTTCTTATGTAACTGTTGTGACTTCTTTGAGCATATCTCGGGATGTGTACCTCAGGACTGGAGGATAGCTCATGTGGTGCCCCTCCACAAGAGTGGCTCCAAGGATGAACCGGAAAACTACAGACTAGTGAGCCTCACATCCATCGTGGGTAAGCTATGGAGACTATCCTGAAGGAGAGGCTGGTGGCCCTACTAGAGGCCAAAGGACTACAGGACAGCAGACAGCATGGATTCCTACGTGACAGATCCTGCCAAACCAACCTGGTCGAGTTCTATGACTGGGTAACTAGGCAGCTGGACAGGGGACATGCAGTGGATGTCCTGTATCTGGACTTCAGTAAGGCATTCGACTCAGTGCCACATGGAAGGCTGGGACGGAAGTTTGTAGGCACAGGGATGGGTACAAAGCTGGTGAGATGGGTAGGAAACTGGCTGCAGGGAAGGCAACAGAGGGTGGTGGTGAGTGGGGAGCTCTCACACCCAAGGGCAGTGACGAGCGGTGTTCCACAGGACTCGGTATTGGGACCAGTGTTGTTTGGGATATTCATTGCAGACATATCATGGGACATCAAGAGCAAGATAAGTCTGTTTGCTGATGATACCAAGGTAGGCGTGGTGGTGGATGACCTAGGGGGATGGCAGGGGTTGCAGGATGATCTGGCAAAGCTTGAAACCTGGTCAGACACCTGGCAACTGGGCTTTAATGCCAAAAAGTGCAAGGTGCTGCATTTTGGGATGAAGAACCAATGGAGGAGTTACCAGCTAGGGGGAGTGCCGATAGCCCAGACAGAGGAGGAGAAGGATCTGGGTGTGCTCATTACAGGGTCAATGAACAACTCGGCACAATGTAGGAAGGCAGCTGCAAAACCCAACAAAATTGTGGGCTGTATTGCAAGGGGTATATCCTCGAGGAGGTGATTCTGCCACTGTATAGGTCATTAGTTAGACCACACCTGGAGTACTGCGTGCAGTACTGGCGTCCGTAACTGAAGAAGGACATTAAGTTACTGGAGGGGGTGCAGCGCAGAGCGACAAAGATGATCAAGGGGCTGGGGGACTTATCATACGAGAGGAGGTTGAAGGAGTTGAACATGTACTCACTGGAGGAGAGGAGAGACAGGGGTGACATGACTGAAACCTTTAAATACATGAAAGGAATAAACAAGACGGGTACAGAGGGGCTGTTCAAAGTAAGGAAGGAGAGGGACACCAGGGGTCCATGATATGAGACTGGAGCGAGGAAGGTTCAGGAGGGAGATGAGGAGATACTTTTTTACAGAGGGGGTGGTGGCTGGGTGGAATGCGTTACCTGCAGAAGTGGTGTGCAGTAGAACAGTGGACTGCTTCAAATGAGGATGGGACAGGACAAGGGGGAGGGTTAATGAAGGGGAAGGGTGGAAGGAAGGGGCAGCTGCAGAATAAGGGGTGCTAGCTGCACATTCGGGCAGACCTGATAGACCTCTGGGCCTTCATCTGCTGGCAAATTTCGTACGTTCGTATGTTCGTATCTCTTGCAGCAGGTCACACCTTAGGAATGAGACCCAAGCAATACTGCACAGAAGCCCAGTTTGGGACCCAGTGGCATGCAGGGCGGAGGCATCGTGCCTTTTCTCCTGCCGCACTGACGATCCATGTTCACAGTGCGAGCGGGTTGCCGGAGGTTGGCCAGGAAGGTAGAGGATTGAGCTTACAGGGGACAGCTGTCCTCTCCTTGGGAGGGTGGGGACCATGGACTGGCACTTGCCTGACACGTAGTGCAGGTGAAGTGTTGGCATGCTGAGTCCTGCACATTAGGGCACAGAGGAGCAGCCGACTGGTGTGCAGCATGT
The DNA here is from genome assembly GCA_016271365.2 of Neoceratodus forsteri. Taxonomy (NCBI): domain Eukaryota; kingdom Metazoa; phylum Chordata; order Ceratodontiformes; family Ceratodontidae; genus Neoceratodus; species Neoceratodus forsteri. The sequence goes on along the minus strand of CM028134.1, from coordinate 1,063,020,405 downwards.
GGACACAGGCACTGCATGCCACTGTCGGCATAGCGTGCTCCCCCTCCACAAGAAAAGTGGAAAACAGATCCTGGATGAGCAGCGTGAAACCATCCCCCACAGGCGCTGCCCCAGGATGGCACCTCCCCGAAGCTGGATCCGTTCAGATGAGTTGAGTCACTTCCCATCACCCTGTCATGAAGGATAAGTCATAGGGGGCATGAGGGGATGGAGTCTGATGCTCGGGTGACGGCATTGAGGGGACTGTAGAACAGGAGTGAGAGCCAGCTGGGTCCAGGGAGAAAGAATACTAAAAAAAAAAACTGAAGCCCGATTTGGGAGGGTGTGAAACAGGAATCTATGAAAGGAGGCTCTGTAACACAGCTAGGCCGAAACTCGCCCACCTTCTAGAGGCAATGTCCAGGCTGTAGTGCCTAGTGAAAGTGTGAACAGTACTCCAGGTGGCAGCAGCACAAATTTCAGCTGTGGAACCCCCGAAACAGGCAACAAAAGTGGCCATGCCTCTGGTGGAGTAGCCCTTGACAGCCCCACGAAGTCCCTTACTGTACTTCAAAACTGGCACGCCCTCTTTCTCAGTGGTGAATGAAACAAACATCTGTGAGGACTACTTGTAGTCCCTCGTGCAGTGAACATAATATCTAACAATTCTATGTACGTCCAAAGTGTGGAGCAAAGCTTACCTTGGATTGGCGTGCTCCAGGTAATAGACAGGCAGGTGCATGGCTTGATTCAAGATAAGCTCAGACACTGCCTTCAGTAAAACTTAGGGTTAGTATGCAGAGAAACTCTGTCTTTGTGAAAAATCATATAACGTTCCTCAAACATGAGCGCCTGTAGCTTAGAAATCCTCTGGGCAGAAGTAATAGCAACTAAAAATAATGCTTTCCACAACGGAAATCATATACAGCTCATGAGTCACAGGAGGCTCAAAGTAAGCTTTTCTAAAGGAAAGTCCAAGTTCCATGCCGGGACGGGATTACAGATGGGAGGTTTCAAGTGGGCAGGGGGCCATTTAACCGTCGACAAAAACAGCGTGTCTGCAAATGCCGCTGCAACAACAGTGCTGACCACAAACAGAGTCGGTCACAACAACAACCACTCACAAATAGTGTGTCCATTAAAAACAATGGGAGTACATGTTTTTATGCGGGGAGGCTTTGCCCCTCCCCCCACACCCCCAGGAACTTAAATAACTAACTACGGGGCAGAGGACTTCAGGGATGGGGGAGAAACTCAGGAGGTGGAAGTTTTTTGTTTTCTTTTCCACATTTTATTTGCGCTCCTGTTCTCCATGCCCCCTTCTGACCGACCCTCCCAGCCCTGACATCCCAGAATTACTGGTGCTTGCCTTTCTGTTCGGTCCAGAAGTGGAGCCTGCGGAGAGTCAGTCTTCATCCTGCTGCTGGAGGATTTGATTTTCTCCTCCATTTTCTCAACTGGTCTCTGTTACTGGGATGCACGCACCAGACGTGCATACGTGAAGGCGCACGCACATCCACGGAAATCCCGCAGCACCCACTCCTTCTGTGCACCCGCAGGCCCACACTTCCCCAGGCCTCCACCTGGGGGCAGTCATTAGGCAGGAGCAGAACCCTTCCCCTCCTGGGAGAGGAGAGGAGAGGAGAGCCGTCTTCCAGATGCTCAATCCTCTCCCTCCCCACTGACCCACGACAGCCGGACTTGCTCCCGAATCTGGGTCACCAGCGTGGCATGAGGTGTGGCGTCCAGTGCCTCAACCCTCAGTGCCACCAGGCCGGCTTGGGAAAAGTTTGTTTTAACAAAAAAAAAAATTGCTAGCAAAAGGACTAGCAGGTGCTGGCCCTGTGGCATTGAGGGTTAAGGCAGTGGACACCACGTCTTGCGCCACACCGGCGACCCAGGTTCGGGAACAAGTCCCGGTTGTCGGGGGTCGGTCAGGGAGGGAGAAGATTGAGCATCTGGCTGACTGCTCTTCTCTCCCTGGGGAGGGTTCAGGGCTTGCACCACTCTGCAGTGGCCCCCGTTGGGAGTCAGGGACACTACAGGTGCAGTGTATCTGGGGGTGGAGTACGGTGGACGTCAGCACATAGTGCCTAGACATCATTGCACATCCGTACTCCAGAGGGGAAAAAATGGGGGGGGATGGTGGTCCATCAAGGTGGCTTGATGGCCATGCCTCCGTGCCCTTGGACCCAGAGGAACCACGCTCAGGTATTAGATTCAGACCCAGTGGAGAGGAGGGGGGGCTCCCCATGGGTACTGCATGCTAGCCTGAGGAATCATGAGGTTCGCAGGGGCAGAAGGATGGCAGTCAGACAATTGCAGACCAAGTTGCGGGAGCAGAAAGAGAAAAAAAAAGGAGCAGCAGGAGGCGGGGGGACTGAACCATGGTCCCAGGTCTCCTGATTATGCCATGTCCTGGTGCCCTAGCCACTCCACTACAGAAGCCGTTCGGCCATGCACCCAAGCACATGGCAACTTGTTCACTCCCAGTAACTGTGTACAGCAACGGGGGTAGCAGTATTTTCCTACCATTGTTCTACCCTTGTCGCTGTACATATAGGCACTGTCTCTACAGCATGGTTAATACCGCACTGTCTTACTTGCGCAGTATTGAACCTTCAAGTGCATGACGCCTCTCCGAAATGTATTGGCCATGTCCATCTGGGCTACTGTGCGCCCCTCAGTGGGCACATGGAAGGCTGATATGGTGGACAAGTGCACCTTTAGTGAAGAGAATTTCAGTCCAGCATCAGACAAGGACAGCAAGTACTCCACAGTCTGGTTCCTCGAGCAGGTGAAGGGGTCCAGGTGATGAGAAACCGCCCACAAAGCGAAGTGATTCCATTTATGGAATAAGTCATGCTGGTGGAAGGCTTTCTGGTGGCCACTATGATGTCAGCCACTTTAGGGGAGACACCAAACCTGGCAATGGCTATGTCTTCAGGAAGCCAGGCATGCAGGTGAAGAGACCAGAGGTTCAGATGGACCAGGGTTTCCCATTTCTGTGACAGCAAGCCTGGGCACAGGGGAAGGGGCACCAGAGGCTAACTGTTGTAACAGTGGAAATCAGATATGACAGCCACAAGGGGGCCACCAGAATCAGGTGGCAGACCTGGCCATTTCCCAGAGATCATTCTGGTACCTGAACATACCTAATTCATGCGCCTCCACGTATGCACGTCTGGTGTGTGCGTCCCAGCAACGGAGACCAGTTGAGAAAATGGAGTAGAAAATCAAATCCTCCAGCCGCAGGATGAAGACTGACTCTCCACAGGCTCCACTCCTGGGCCAAGCAGAAAGGTAAGTACCAGTAATTCTGGGATGTCGGGCTGGGAGGGTCGGTCAGAAGGTGGCATGGAGGACAGAAGCACAAATAAAATATGGAAAAGAAAAAACAAAAATCTTCCCCTTCCGAGTTTCTCCTCCTTATGGCCAAAGTGGAAGAGATAAATACCCTCTTGCCCCTAAGGTTCAGCTTCCTGGGCTCCTTGTCCAGAGATAGAGAGCTGAGGTATAGGGGTCCATTGGACTGATCATGGGCCCCATTGATAACCATAGAATTCACCTCCGGAGGCCCCGTGAAATAGGGCTTCCCAAAGGTGGCCTGGAACAACTTGTCCACCTTCCTGGGCACATGGGGGATCACGTTATGCCTGTACCAAGTAGCCATAGTTGCATCCTCATATGTATCTATCATAGGAGGAATAACAAAAGGAGAGGAATCTGTCAGGCCTAGGTAGTGGACCAGGTTCCACCTGGTAATGTCCTGCTCTGTAGAATTGAACCCCATGGTGGTCCTCAGTTGCCGCATCACAGCAATGAAGGAGGGCTCACCCAGGAGAGACTGCAGAGTTTATTTGGAGGAGTTCTCCCCCACCAAGGAGACTGTGGAAGTGCTAGAGGGGGTTCTGGCCCCAGCATCCCCATCTTCCTCATCCTCTTCGTCCGAGAGGAGGAAGTCAGGTGGTAGTCATCATCGTTCCCTGGCTCAGAGAGGGGCACCGACAACATCAACGAGCAACAGGGGGCAGGTCTCGATGATATCTGATGCGACAGTACTGAAACCAGTCAAGAAGGCCCCACCAGTGATGGGGCCTGAGATGAGACAACCTTCTGCACAAGGTCCAGGATGGTGGAGAACAGAGACTGGACGTTGATGGTCACCAGCATGGATAGAGTGCCCTGTGGCAGCGATGGGGATATTGAGGTCCCTGCATTGGGAGGGACGGCTGAAGCAGTGACAAGATGGGGGCAGGTTGAGGGATCAACTGAGTGACCTGCATTCCCAACGTCATCGGGATGGTCAGAGGCATTGACTGAAGAGGCCTAATACCCGATGCTGCATGACTGTCACCAGCCACAAGCAGACTGGCATCGCTCCCTGACTGAGGCCCCCAAGGAGGTGAGGGGAGCATTCAGCAGGGGCGGGCATTAGCAAGAATGTGAAGAAACTAGCAATGAAGGGCCAGCATTGGTGGAACTGATGGGCCACACTGCCAAAGCCCCCCATTAGCAAATAGAGTAAGGGTGGCAATGGAAATCATCAGCGGGAGAAGGCAAGGGCCCGGCAAGGATGAACTACTGCTGGGCTGAGAAGCTCCAGCACAGAGGGCTGCCAAGGCCAACCCTGTAGGCAAGAGGGTGTGGGCGACAGCAGGGGACACCACTGGTCTGGTTGATAACCCCAAAATGGTCGATGCTAAGAGCGGTGACCAAGAACGCTTCCAGGAGGATGGGTCTTTCTTCTGGTGCCCATGCTTCCCCGATGACTTGTCCCAGGCCTTGGCAGAATGAGAGCCTGAGGATGGGGCTGAGGAAGCAGAGGAGCTCCTAGCCTGAAGCTCCTTCTCCACGGTGGCAGCCTTCAGTGTCATGAGGAAAGATTTCAGCTCTTTCTGGCGACAACGACAGGTAGCTTGATTGAAGCCGAGGTAGATCTCGCAGGCCTAGACATCATGGTCGGTGCCAAGGCAAAGGACACAGGCCTCATGGAAATCCTTATCACAGATGTAGCCCTGACGCTGTGTCTTCAGAGGGCTACTACCCCTGTCTGGGTGGCTGCTAACCAGGTTGAGGGGCTTGGGTTCCCATTTTGCTGTTGCCAGTGGTTCTTTCCCAAGATAGAATTACAATAGTGTGGTGCCTCCACCCAGAGTACATTTTAAGTGGGTAAGATATTCAGTAGTACAACCCCCTGAGATGCTATACCAACCCACCTCCCTGCACAGTCACCCCAACACATGGAATACCATAAACCAAAACCCCCAATTTCAACACTTTGAATTATTGATGTGAGCTAATAATATGCTCACTAAAAATATGTTCTCGAGTCAAACTTTTCCAAATGAGTCAAACCATCATTTATTTACATGGGGAGGGTTAGGAAGGGTGGGCGGAATAGAAGTGAAGCAAACATTTTCATTTGGCAAGTGGCATTTCAATGTTTGCAGCCACCAACCCTCTGACTATCTAATTGCTGCAGATCCTATTAATAGACAAACCCCTCATTTGGTACCAATCCCCAGGTCAGACAAACCCCCTGCTAGTCTGCGCCTGGGTACCCAGCACTACCTCGTTACAGGCCTGCGATGCAGATGGTTGGCCTGCGTTGGTGCACTTACTTGAATCAAAATTAACTTATCCCTTCCTCTTTGATTAACTTTTTTTGGTACGCCATACAGCATAACTTGAAACAACAACTTTTTGTAGTCACCAGATGCAGGACAATCCCTGCATTTACTCACAGTTCTGCAGACAGTCTCAGATGGCACTGGGACCGCAGCTCTGGGGGAGTTGGAACAGCAGAACCCTGGAAACAGAGAAACTGGAGATGAGTAGACATGCAGCAGGCACCATGCAGCTTGGAACACTGGCACCTTTCTACTTGCTTAAAGGTCTAGCAGCTTGTCCCCTTCAGCCTACCAAGCCGGCCAGATGCATGCAGCTTGGAACACTGGCACCTTTCTACTTGCTTGAAGGTCTAGCAGCTTGTCCCCTTCAGCCTACCAAGCCGGCCAGATGCATGCAGCTTGGAACACTGGCACCTTTCTACTTGCTTAAAGGTCTAGCAGCTTGTCCCCTTCAGCCTACCAAGCCAGCCAGATGCATGCAGCTTGGAACACTGGCACCTTTCTACTTGCTTGAAGGTCTAGCAGCTTGTCCCCTTCAGCCTACCAAGCCGGCCAGATGCAGGGCACAAACGCAAAGCTTTCCAGGCCAGAAGTGAACCCAGACCCAGGAGTGACTCCACGGTCCGGCTACCCATTGGATCCAGAGTGCCCTAGCACTCAGGCATGTGGCCCAGTTGGCCCAGTTGGCCCCATTCGATAGGGGTTGGCAAATTCCATACCTGGTTCCAAAAGCTCCTGTCTTAATTAATCAGAGCATGAAGGACGATTTACCCAGAGAGCCAAACTTACCCCGCCCCCCAGCCACTGGTGATTTCCAGGTATTAGCAAAGCCAGTCCACACCTCAAGTTGCAGCCTCAGGTTCCGATCATCTATATGCCACTAAATGAGCCACTGCTCACTGCACATTCTGAAGAGAAGAGTCTGAACAATTCCTCCTGTGGGTTACAGGCTGCCATCTTGAAGATTGGGGCTTCCGGTCCAGTTTTACCACTGGACGCTCCAGTAACTGCCAGCCCCATTTCAATAGTTTCTCCAGCACTGCCCCTGGGGAATCACACTTCATTCAACCATCTGGAAAAAAGGCAGTCAGACGAGCTGGGTAAAGGGTCATAAGTCGGACACGCTGCCATTTTAGATGGGGGGCAGTGGGAGGTAGGTAGTCTCAGTTCGGCATGGTAAGTGGGGCATAGTCATTGTCGATGTAAATTTCCATTTCCCTACCTGATGGATAAGCTGCAGATTCTAAGCTGTTGATTAACTAGAATCTGCAGCTTATCCATCAGGTAGGGAAATGGGCAGACTGGGTGGGCCGAGCGGTCCTTATCTGCCGTCAAATTCTATGTTTCTAATTCTTGTTAGGCCAGCACAGAAGATCTGTTTTTCCATTCGGTCAGTAAAACTCACTTTTTAATAGCATAGCTTGAAAATCGAGCTAGACTAGAGAGGGGACAACCATTTGGAGAGACTGGTTTGGGTCCAAGGGCTCTGTGGACATGCTCCAATTCTATGGGGAGCTCCAATAGCAGATCCAGGGTGGTCCGGAGTAGCATAGTTATAAATTCTCTAATGTCTTGCCCCTCAGAGCCCTCAGGAACACAATAAATACATGTATTTTTGCGGCAGGTTTTATTCTCAGTCTTTTTGCCCCACCGAAATTACTTCACAATGGTCCCACAACTCCCGCATGGTCTGTTGTACACCATCGACTCTTGTCTCCATTGTTGTTAACTGCTGCTCCATCTCGTTGGCCCTCTGCTCCAAATTATCCACACCTTTTCTAAGATCTTGATGTAATTGTTTGATTTCAGCACGGAATGAAACAAGCTGCTGATATATTGCCTCTAATTCGACTTTTCCTTTCTTGTTTTGCAGGTTCTGAGGAGTACACATAGGATCTGAGAGCTACATGACATTCATGGCAGCCTGCAAGAGCTCCGAGTCTGAGGTGCCTGGATGCAATCCTTGGTCATCCTCCTCTTGCAGGTCAGTTTTTTCACACTTATAAGATCCCTGCGAAGAGGTCCCCTCCTCATGATATTGTAGTCCTTATTAACTGTGAATCACAGTCTTAATGGGGAAACTATGCTATGCTGGACCGGGAGCTGTAGATTCAAGCAACCATAACGGTGGTGACGTCACCAGAAGTCCGAGTTAACGGCATCTTGATGCAGCAATACTTTATTTTGTACTCCACCTTGCTAGCGGCTGATGCTAGCAGCTCACAACCTCTCACAGCTTCACAGTTAAGTTGACATAGGAACATAGAATTTGACGGCAGATAAGGACCGCTTGACCCACCCAGTCTGCTCATTTCCCGACCTAATGGATAAGCTGCAGAGCCTAGTTAACCAGCAGCCTATTTCTTCTTACCGCCACCTCCTAGAATTGCCTTATGACTTTCCCGTGCATGCTGGAATTCCACCACTGTTTTTGACTCCACAACCTCCTCCTGAAGGCCGTTCCCTGCATCCACAACCCTCTCTGTGAAAAAATACTTCCTTAAATTACCTCTGAGCCACCCCCCCCCATCTTCAAATTGTGCCCCCTTGTTCTTGCACACCTCTTTTTTTGAAAGATGCTACCCTTTTGGACTTTGTTGATTCCTTGAGGTACTTGAAGTTTCTATCATGTCCCGCTCTCCCTCCTTTCCTCGAGGGCTATACATATTAAGCTCCTTAAGTCTCTCTTCATATGTCTTCCGATGCAGACCCTGCACCATTTTAGTTGACTTCCTCTGGACAGCTTCCATCCTGTCTATGCCTTTGCGGAGATTGGGTCTCCAGAACTGCACGAAGTACTCCAGATGGGGTCTCACCAGCTGTCTGTACAGAGGGATAATAACTTCCTGTTTTCTGCTGGTGATGCCTCTCATTATGCATCCCAGTATCCCCCCAGCCCTCCTTGCTGCCCTCTAACGTTGCTTGCCCACCTTTAGGTCATCTGATATGACTACCCCCAGGTCCCTTCCCATTTTTGTTGTTGTTAGTATTTCACCCCCCATTGTGTACTCTTCCCCTGGGTTTTTGTTTCCCAGGTGCATTACCTTGCACTTCTTAGCACTGAATCTAGGCTGCCATACATTTGACCATTCTTCTAACCTTGCCAAGTCCCTTCTCATCCTTTCCACCCCACCTTGTGCATCAACTCTGTTGCAGATTTTTGTGTCATCTGCAAAGAAACATACTTTTCCTTCCAGTCTCTCTGCGATGTCACTTATAAAGACATTGAAGAGGACCGGTCCTAATACTGAACACTGCGGTACCCCACTAGTAACCCCCCTTTCTTCAGAGTGAACTCTATTTACTATTACTCTCTGTGTCCTATTCTCCAGCCAATTCTTTACCCAGGCTGTCATCTTGGGACCCACTCCCAGGCTGGTTAACTTGCATATTAATCTTTTGTATGGGACTGTGTCAAATGCCTTGCTAAAGTCTAGACCGGCCATGTCCACGGCCCCTCCCTGATCTACTACTTTGGTCACCCAGTCAAAGAAATCTATCAGATTTGTCTGGCATGACCTTCCTGCTGTGAATCTATGCTGCCTTGGGTCCTGTGCCCCTCTGGCCTCTAGATACTCGACAATTCTTTCCTTCAAAAGTGATTCCATCATTTTCCCTATCACTGAGGTTAAACTAACAGGTCTGTAGTTTCCTGCTTCTGCCTTGCTCCCACTTTTGTGAAGGGGAATCACATCTGCCCTCCTCCAGTCTTGGGTACCACCCCATCCTCCCATGATTTGTTAAAGAGGGTAGTCAGTGATGTCACTAGTTCTACCCTTAGTTCTTTTAGAATTCTGGGATGAATCCCATCAGGCCCCATTGCTTTGTCCACCTTCAGTTTTAAGAGTTCTTTCAGAGCCCTCTCTTCTGTAAATGGGCTGGTATCAGCTTCTGTATCCAGAGTGTTTCTACTGTTTGTTTTAGGTACCTCCCCCACTTCCTTTGTAAATACTGAGCAGAAATATTTGTTTAGTATCTCTGCCTTTTCACAGTCACCCTCTGCCCACCCTCCCTCCCTTTATTCCTATCACACTGCTTATGGAAGAGCTGCAATCAGTTATTCCTGGCACTTATCTGGAATTCTATCCAAAGACATTGAAAATGGAAACACTGATCCCTTACATCCTTCAAAAGCTGTACACCAGCCTAATCCCAGTCCCACAGCCCTCACCCTCCCACACCCCTCTCTCCCCACACCCCACACCCTCTCTCTCCCCCACCCCCTTCTAAATCTCATCCCTATTCTTCTATCGTTGTTTGGTCCTTTCCACATCAAACCACAAACATATTTGCCCACCCATGTACCATTATCAAGCCTTATCCCCACCAGACTGTTTGTTTCTCACCTTTATTAGGTTTTTGGTTTACTGTCCTTTGCCTTGTATATATGTAAATAATTGTATATCTATCTCACTCATAAATGTTTGTATTTGTGCTATTTCAATATCATGTTTTTTGTACACACTCTGTAACCTTTTTTATTATGACCACTCAGGTCCATCTTGTAAATGAGCTATGCTCAATGATGTTCGCCTGAATAAATAAAGATTTTGATTGATTGATTGATTGATTTATTAAGCCTCACTATCCCTCCCTTGGTCTTCCTTCGCTCCCTGATGTACCAATAAAAGGTTTTATCCTCCTTCTTAACTGAGTTGGCTATCTTTTCCTCGGTTTGGGCCTTTGCCGTTCTGACTGCCTTCCCAGCTTCCTTTTGCTTTCACTGATACAGTTCTCTGGCCTGCTCCTTCTGTGATTCCTTGTACTTCCTGAATGCTTTCTTTTTTTCTTGAACCTTCATTGCCACTTCCTTTGAGAACCATAGTGGTTTCTTACATAGTTTCGTTTTGTTTATTTGCTTCATACAAAGGCTTGTTACCTCTGTGATGGCAGTTTTATTATTCCCATTGTTCTTCCACCCTCCTTCCTGCCCATTTGCTAGTGCATTCCTTGAAGCTCACCCATTTTGGCAAAGTCAGCCTCCTAAAGTCCAGTACTTTTGCCTTTGTATGGCTTGACTCTATTGCTGTGTTTATTGGAACTATACTGTTCGATGGTCGCTAGTCTCAGATGGCTACCCACTTCTACATCTGTGATCCTCTCTTCATCTCCATTTGAGAGAACCAAGTCTAAGATTGCTCCCTCCCCCGTGGGCTCCAATACTAGTTGTCTAAGGCATGCTCCCTGTAAGGCATCTAGAATAACCCCAGTCTTTGAAGTGGCTGCTGCAACTGCACTCCAGTTAACATCTGGCATATTCAGATCACCCATCAGCAATATCTCCCCTTTTTCTGCCATTCTAAGTATACTTTCTATCATTTCCTGGTCCATTTCCTCACCCTGAGAAGGGGGTCTGTATACAACCCCTGTGCGGATTGTAGTGCCATTGCCGGTCTCCAAATTTACCCACAGTGCTTCTTCTCCTCCCTGGTTTCCTATTTGTTCTGTTGCTTTGATTCCTTCCCTTATGTAAAGAGCTACTCCTCCTCCTCTTTTACCCTCCCTGTCCCTCCTGTAGATAGTGTATCCTGGTATGTTTACGTCCCAGTCATGGTTTTGTGTGCACCATGTTTCCGTGACTGCCACTATATCCAGATGTTCCTTCTCCATCAAGGCCACGAATTCAGGAAGCTTGTTACCCAGACTATGGGCACTGGTACTCATTGCTCTCCATTTTTGATGGCTTTACCTTCTGTTGCAGCATCCCCCACTGACCTTTCTACCTTGGTCTTTTTCTCATTTAGTACCCTGTTTTGTAGGGAAAGGCTGGGATTTTCCTGCTGCTTATCAGTGCCTCCCCCCCTTGACTAGTTTAAAGGCTTGCCAATGAAGCATTTAAACCGATTGCTCAAAAGACTTGTTCCCTTCCTGGACAGATGCAGACCATCCTGCCAGCATAGGCTGGTGTCCCTCCAGGTGGAACCGCAAACTTTATTTTTGAGGTTTTATCACATCCAGCTATTAAAGACACTTTCAGCTGCACTATCAGCATGACAGCTGTGGCCCTTTGCATACAGGACACAGTCTCTGGATTCTCACTGAATACAACAGTCTCAGTGGGACTTGAACAAATTCAGCTGGGCTCCTACAAGGACCCTGAGCTTGCACTGAGATGCAGACATTTACTCGAGCAGTCTCAAACCACCAGAAATCGCTTTCATTCACCATGCAGGTGCCAAAGACCCTCCCTCTTGAAGATGACCTGGTTTTACTGGCCAAACCTCTACATGTCCAGGAAACTCCCATACCAAGTTTCTGTAAACCTTTTCCTGTAACGCCGGCCCGGTGGCATTGAGGGTTGAGGCACTGAACGCCACACCTCGCACTACACTGGCAACCAGGGATAGGAAACGAGCACGGGTCATCGAGGGTCAGCCGGGGCAGAGAAGGATAGAGCGCCTGATGGCAGCTCTCCTTCTCCAGAGAGGGTAACTGCAGGATCCCGCTGCAATGCCACCACCTAAGAGAGCCTGCGTGGATGGCACAGTAGGTGAAGCAGCAGCAAGCAGATTGGGTGACAGTCGGCAGAGGGGCGGAGCAGGAGGTACATCTCAGCGTGCCTCCTAGCTCATAGCCCCTCATTGCACGCTGATGTCAGGGGGAAAGGAATCAGGAAAAACACTTCGCTTCCTCCTAGGCAAAGATGCCCCCATTGGACATCTCTGGGGCTCAACGGGCAGACTCCGCTGTGCTGGATCCACGTACACATACAGAGTGCTGGTTTGGAGAGAGGTAAGTGCCGTGGATACCCTCTCTACCCCTACCCAGGAGGTATACCGGGAGTCTTCAGGGAAGTGTGTGTGGACGAGGCACTCTAGGGGAAGATCACGACAGGGTCTGGGGGGAGTCCACGGAGGACATCGGAGAGAGTGGAGGGAGCAGGCAGATAAGGAGTATAAACACAAGGTTAAAAAAAAAAAACTTTTCCTGTAACCTTTTTCCATAAACCTTTTCTTCCATAAACCGGCACCATTTCTTTCCATACCTTTGGTCAACTGTCCTTTCCCCTTTTCTGTGATGCTGTGTCATCTAGGATTGTAGACAAAATCCAACCTTTCCCTGAGACAAGGGCTCCGCAGTCTCCAAGTAGAACTCCATCTTCCTCGAAAACCTTTAGACAATACCTTCACTGCTGTGGTGTAGCTTCTTCCCACTGCTCAATGTTGCACTTCTCCTGTGAAGACCAACCTCAGCCACACCGGCAAGTCTCCACATGTCAGAGAGACTCTCACTGCTGAAACCACAAACTGGATTCCATGACCAAAATTCCTCCTGAATTGGGAAAGGCAACAAGTGGCTGACAACCCCCAGGCAGGCTTTTTCCAAGCCTTGCAGTCCCATTCTTCTGCCAAGGGGTTGGCGCCCCGGCCCTCTGGAGAGGCTCCCACTAACTGAACTCAGTACCAAAGTCCCTTGAGTTCTGGGAGCTTTTTACAGCTCCTGATTAGCCGAAACAACTGTCCCATCTCAAAATTTATATTCATTAATCTTCTATTCCTGATTGGTCCAGAAAAGAGCATCAAGTATTTCCTCAGATTTTTCCCCCATAAGTCCATTTTACTGTCCTACAAGTCCCTTGGCAAATCCTGGCAGTCCGGTTGGCCGAATTTAGGTCACAAGGATACAATCATGGCTGCTGCCCCCACAGTCCATCCACCAGCTGTCCCAACATTGCCATCCTGGCGCTGCCTTAATAAACATTTTTATCCCCCATTGCCCCACTGAAATGTAGCACTCCCGCTTCCCTTTTGTACCATTTCACTATTTATCCTTTTATTTAGCCCCAGCCTATTGCAGCTGCCAAAATTCAGTACCACCCCAACAACAGACAGGATCCTCATTCATATTCCCCCCTTGCTTCATTAGTATACATGATGTTCCCCTGATCCTGCAGGGCTCATTGGTGCTTCTTAACAAAAATAACTGGTGCTTCTGTTGTGCCTCCTCCAGGTCTCTGGTCTCCGATTAGCTAAACAGGGGGAACGGGACCTTCCAAATGGCCTTCTGTTTGGCTGCAAGTAACGGCCAAAAGTATGCCACGCAGGACATTTTTAGCAGCACATTACAGCGGCAAGTCACTGTTGCCACTGTAATGTACCTGCGGGACCCCAGCACTGCTTTCGCCGGGCTTTGCCCCCCTCCCCAAATCAACTCTGACCTAGAATTGATAATCTATAGTTACTTAAGGTGTGGGGGGCAGAGCCCACCTCGCATGGGATGTTCGGGGGCAAAGTCCCCCTTTCAAAAACACTTTGCATGACAATTTTCAACTGTGTAAAATTCAACTAAAAATGGTCTCCAACTTTGTTAATATTTTTTGCTTAAGTATTTACAGAGGCATTAAATCCAGCACTGTACCGGACACATACTGGCACTTAGTCTGTATACTGGGGAAATCACTAAAACACCTGGACCCCCTCCCCCAAAAAAACAGTTTCTGTCCCACATTTTGTCAAGTTATTAAGTGATTAATACTGAGTTACTGGCCTCACCAGCTGCACCGACTTTCTGACCAGACTAAAGTTGATTAATTTCACTCTTGCTTTTTATCCTGACTGCAGTCTAGCAGTACATAGTGCAAGTGACAGACTATTTGCAAAAAACATTTTTTTTAATTATTTTTCTGTTGGTTAAACAGTGATGTTCCAATGACCGTCTGCTATGATACTGCTTGCCATGGCTCACCCCCCCACCCCACCTCACCATCTGCAAGGTCTAGGTATGGTACTGCTACAGTGATCCCTTACCAAGAAACTAAAAAATAAATACTAAACCCACAAACCAAGAGCCACAATCTTGGGCAGTGTCTTGATATTTTTATAATTCAAACATTCTGAGTATTCAACAATGCTTCTCATGAACAGACCAATGAAAATTGACAAAAAAAACTAAACAACAGTATCTCTATGTCATAAAGAAACAATAGATATTACTGTCAAGCTGATGTATGTTATTCGATAAATGACAAGGAAAAGCAAGACTAGATATACTAAATTTTGCTTCAAACAGATAAATTCTAAATCAGAATGTGAAACCTATATGAACATCATCAAATCACTGTGCCTTGGCTGTACTTCAGAATAATTTGGATTTAATGAGGAGTGGTGTCTTTTAAGACTGTTAATCGCTGCTCTTGGTACAACACCACCTGCAGCTTTGTTAGCGTTTCTGTCTCCCTGAAGGCCTTATACTCCTCTCCTGCTTCTGATTTCTGGCCAAAACGGTGACAGTTGTGATGCCTCCCCAACCCCACCAGTAGATACACATATAAAGATGTGTCTGTGAACCTAAAACAAAAACCCAGTTGTGACTACAATTAGCAGCTCAGCACCAACTGAGTCTGAAATGCTGTGTGTGAGTCGGGGGGGTACTGCACCTCGTAAGTACTGTTGCTGCTTTTATTGATTTGAAAAACAAACCCACCAATCAGCTGCTCCCTTAGATGAAACCAGCACACAATACCTTGAAAGTGGGTCTGTCACCATTTTAATTTTGATTCCCCTGATGCAAGAAACCAGTGTTTTTTTAATCAGAATGGGGGGCAGCTTATAACACCACACCATCTAGTGGCACAAAGATGAAACACCACATAGTTAGGCCGACCCGGTGGCGCAGAGGGCTGAGGCTCTCAGCGCATTACCTCTCCCACACCAGCGACTTGTGTTCAGTAATGAGTGCGGGTTGCCAGGTGTCGGCCAGGGTGGACGGCCAGGAGTAGGATTAAGTGGGCGACAGGTAGGTCTCCTCTCCCAAGTAGAGAAGGTTGGTCTTTCCGGCGCTTGACTGCCAACGAGTGGAGGCTTGCTGGTAGTGCTGCACAGATGAGGGGACCAAACATTAGACCGAGAGTGGGGACTGCTGGATCCAGCATGCACAAGGACCTCCACGCACATGTGCGACCGTACTGCTATGGCCCTTGGGGAGCTAAGGGGAGAAAATCTGGAGGAAAAAGGAAGGGCCTGTGATGCCCGTTGGCCACACCTCCACCCGCCGCATCACCAGTCACTGGGAAATATCAGACAGTGGAAGGGGTGGCTGCAGCCCACAAAGGGGAGCCCCCCTTCGCCATGGCCCCAGTAGCATAAATAGCATATTAAAAAAAGAAACTCTACCTAGCTGTATGCTACAATATAAATTTATGTTTATTCTTATTTTTTTATCTGTTTTAAATATATACATATATATTTAGTTATTGTTTTTTTTTCTCCCCGGAGTCAGCCAGATGGTTGCTGTACCTCATACTTACTCCCCACAACTGGTTACCACCTCCTTTTGTCCCTGGGCTTAAGTCCTCCATCGATTCCTTTCCATGGCATGGCCAGAGGAGGGTGGGCCATCCCTTCCCCCCAGCACACCCTACAGAAGTAGCCTGGGGACCAAGTGGCAGTGTGGGCTGAGGGAGAGCAGGCGGGGCTTCATGAGGTCAGCCTGGTTCCCTTTTCCATTTTCTTATCTATTGTCCAGGCTGTGGCGGCACATACGTGCGTGCACGTGGAGGCACACAGGCACTGCAGAACTGCAGCCCCACCCATTGAAGTTGCTTGGAGCCTGCACTACCCCATGCCTTTAGACGGAGGCAGTCAAATGCTTAGATGACTTGGCCACCCCCTCCCCAGCAGAGTACAGCAGCCCCTGGACCACTCACCCCCCTCATGACCCCTCAGAACTTGAGTCATTGATGCGGCTCCAAATGAGGTGCAAGCACCTTTGCCCTCCACCCACCGCTCCACTGCGCCAGCTACATAATTATTTGTTTTTACAGCACAAAACACTGGCAAACAACTTTCTTGGTTCAGAGCAAGGAAAAAAAGAACTCCTTATTTTTTATTTTAAAGCTATACACAGTATTTTTTACGGTACTTTTTTCTAATGTTTTTTCACAGGTGGGCCCATTTTATAAGTGCAATTAGATGCTTCAGTGTGTGGGTTTATTTTCCTAAACCATACTTCCAGGTGGTTGAAGGTGCTTTGCGCAGCCGCTCGTGTCTAACAAGGTACCTGGACATGTGGTTTAGGAAGACAGAACCACACCATGTGGTGTCTTATGTACATCTGTTCAGTTATTTTGGAAATCCACTACAACAGTGTTTATAACCCGTGTTACTCATTACTGTTACCATCATTACTGGAGGGAGGAACCTATAGCGGAGAACGTAGAAGGCCTTTCTTCACAGAGAGGGTGGTGGAGCCATGGAATGCATTGCCCAGGAGCCTGGTCGAGCAAGACACTGTGGAGGGCTTCAAGAGGGGGTGGGACAGATGCATGGGGGTACTGAAGCCAAGACTGACCCTCACGGGGACGAGGGTGGGGAGCGCCTGCTAAGGGCTGGATACCGAGCAGACACGAAAAGACCAACAGGCCTATTCTGCTGGCTTTTAGTATGTTAGTACAGTATGTTAGTATTATGCTTACGTAAGTCATGCCTGAAAAAGGTCCTTTTCATCAGCGCACTTACCCAGGCAACAAATAAATTAAATAACTTCATCCCAAAAGTGAACTATCCAAGGACATTCATAGAACATATGTCTAAATATTTCAACAACCCAGGACCACTTTTTCCATCCATAGGATCCATAGGCAACTTGGAGTCATGTACCACCCGTACAATATTTTGAATCTGCACTTGCTTTACTCTTGACTCTGCTGCTACGTTCAGGACATTCTTCCACACTACTTCCAAGCCTACTTGAACTTTTCCATTATCCCCTGCTAGGTCTGTCTCCCAACTCTGATACATGGCACTAGATGAAGGCAATAGTGCTCTCTTCATTATTCTATGAAATGGAAATTATAGATGCATATCCCAGGAGCTCTTTGAAGCAGCTTAAGTAGTGGGGCCTCAGCTGGGGTCTCAGGTGGATCATGGACTCTCCCCTTAGGGAGCCTCACCGCAGGGTGGAAGTTTATTTAGTTTTTGTTTACCAGATAAGGTGTCGTAGCCACAAAATATGACTATTTTCAGACACAAACCAGGAGGTTACAATACAAAATTGGCAGACAAAACAAATAACAGGCATAGTTCAGAGGTAATCAACCACACAAGGAAAAATCTACATGATGATCTGTGACGTAAACGGTACTGCTAATATGACAGAGACAATGGCAGAAAAATACACAATAATACAAAACATAATAAGCATACAATCATAGTGCAGTAGAGTTTTAACACATAATCCATGGTAAGTGCTACATATAACAGTAACAAGGAGTCAGAGCAAAACTGAAACATTAGTGGCCTTGATGGAGGAGGAACATCTGGATATCATGGCAGTCACAGAAACATGGTACACACAAAACCATGACTGGGACGTCAACATACCAGGATACACTATCTACAGGAGGGATAGGGAGGGTAAAAGAGGAGGAGGAGTAGCTCTTTACATAAGGGAAGAAATCAAAGCAACAGAACAAAAGGGTAAACAGGGAGGAGAAGAAGCACTGTGGGTAAATTTGGAGACAGGCAATGGCACCACAATCCGCACAGCGGTTGTATACAGACCCCCTTCTCA
This sequence comes from Neoceratodus forsteri, assembly GCA_016271365.2. Lineage (NCBI taxonomy): Eukaryota > Metazoa > Chordata > Ceratodontiformes > Ceratodontidae > Neoceratodus > Neoceratodus forsteri. The sequence continues at coordinate 1,063,002,283 of CM028134.1, read as the reverse complement.
GGGGGAGGAAATGGACAAGGAAATGATAGAAAGTATACTTAGAATGGCAGAAAAGGGAGATATTGCTGATGGGTGATCTGAATATGCCAGATGTTAACTGGAGTGCAGCTGCAGCTGCCACTTCGAAGAGTGAAGTTATTCTAGATGCCCTACAGGGGGCATGCCTTAGACAACTAGTACTGGAGCCCACTCGAGAGGGAGCAATATTAGACTTGATTCTCTCAAATGGAGATGGAGAGAGGATCACAGATGTAGAAGCGGGTAGCCATCTGGGAACTAGCTACCATCAAACAGTATGGTTCACAATAAACACAGCAATAGAGTCAAGCCATACAAAGACAAAAGAACTGGACTTTAGGAGGGCTGACTTTGCCAAAATGGGTGAGTGCCTAAGGAATGCACTAGCAAATGGGCAGGAAGGAGGGGTGGAAGAACAATGGGGAATAATAAAAACTGCCATCACAGAGGTAACAAGCCTTTGTGTGAAGCAAATAAACAAAACAAAACAATGTAAGAAAGAAACCACTATGGTTCTCAAAGGAAGTGGCAGTGAAGGTTCAAGAGAAAAAGAAAGCATTCAGGAAGTACAAGGAATCACAGAAGAAGCAGGACAGAGAACTGTATCAGTTAAAGCAAAAGGAGGCTGGAAGGCAGTCAGAACAGCAAAGGCCCAAACCGAGGAAAAGATAGCCAACTCAGTTAAGAAGGGGATAAAACCTTTATAGGTACATCAGGGAGCGAAGGAAGACCAAGGAGGATAGTGGAGGCTTAATAAAGGGAGGGAGGGTGGGCAGAGGAGACTGTGAAAAGGCAGAGATACTAAACAAATATTTTGCTCAGTATTTACAAATGAAGAGGGGAGGCACTAAAACAAACAGTAGAAACACTCTGGATACAGAAGTTGATACCAGCCCATTTACAGAAGAAAGGGTTCTGAAAGAACTCTTAAAACTGAAGGTGGACAAAGCAATGGGGCCTGATGGGATTCATCCCAGAATTCTAGAAGAACTAAGGGTAGAACTAGTGACACCACTGACTACCCTTTTTAACAAATCATGGGAGGATGGGGTGGTACCCGAGGACTGGAGGAGGGCAGATGTGATTCCTCTTCACGAAAGTAGGAGCAAGACAGAAGCAGGAAACTACAGACCTGTTAGTTTAACCTCAGTGATAGGGAAAATGATGGAATCACTTCTGAAGGAAAGAATTGTCGAGTTTCTAGAGGCCAGAGGGGCACAGGACCCTAGGCAGCATGGATTCACAGCGGGAAGGTCATGCCAGACAAATCTGATAGATTTCTTTGACTGGGTGACCAAAGTAGTAGAGCAGGGAGGGGCTGTGGACATGGCCTACCTAGACTTTAGCAAGGCATTTGACACAGTCCCACACAAAAGATTAATATACAAGTTAGCCAGCCTGGGAGTGGGTCCCAAGATGACAGCCTGGATAAAGAATTGGCTGGAGAATAGGCCACAGAGAGTAATAGTAAATGGAGTCCACTCAGAAGAAAGGAGGATTACTAGTGGGGTACCGTGGGTTCAGATAGGATCGGTCCTCTTCAATGTCTTTATATGCTTTACATTGCAGAAGGACCGAAGGAAAAGTATGTCTCTTTGCAGATGACACAAAGATCTGCAACAGAGTTGATGGTTAGGGTGGGGTGGAAAGGATGAGAAGGACTTGGCAAGGTTAGAGGAATGGTCAAATGTATGGCAGCTTAGATTCAATGCTAAGAAGTGCAAGGTATGCACCTGGGAAACAAAACCCAGGGAAGAGTACACAACGAGGGGTGAGATACTAACAACAACAAAATGGAAAGGGACCTGGGGGTAGTCACATCAGATGACCTAAAAGTGGGCAAGCAATGTGAGAGGGCAGCAAGGAGGGTTGAGGGATACTGGGATGCATAGGAGGCATCACCAGTAGAAACAGGAAGTTATTATCCCTCTGTACAGACAGCCGGTGAGACCCATCTGGAGTACTGTGTAGTTCTGAGACCCAGTCTCCGCAAAGACATAGACAGGATGGAAGCTGTCCAGAGAAGGGCAACTAAAATGGTGCAGGGTCTGCACTGGAAGACATATGAAGAGAGACGAAAGGAGCTTAGTATGTATAGCCTCGAGGAAAGGAGGGAGAGGGGGGATATGATAGAAACGTTCAGGTACAAAGTCCAAGTGGATAGCATCTTTCAAAAAAGAGGTGTGCAAGAACAAGAGGGCACAATTTGAAGATGGGGGGCTCAGAGGTAATTTAAGGAAGTATTTTTTCACAGAGAGGGTTGTGGATGCATGGAACGGCCTTCTGGAGGAGGTTGTGGAGTCAAAATCAGTGGTGGAATTCCTCATGCATGGGACAGTCATAAGGCAATTCTAGGGGGTGGGGGTAGGAAGAAGTAGGCTACTGGTTAACTAGGATCTGCAGCTTATCCAGTAGGTAGGGAAATGGGCAGACTGGGTGGGCCAAGCAGTCCTTATCTGCCGTCAAATTCTATGTTTCTATGTTTCTATTTTGAGAGCTGAAAAAGGGGATGTCAAGCACCCTATGGGGGTTAAAAATAGGACCATAGGGTATGTTTGACGAGGAGAGTGCCATGCATCTTTTTAAAAGCAATATAACTAAATGCAGAGCAAAGATCAAGAGGTAGGGAATTCCAATATTTTGGGGCCAGGCAGGAGAAAGCTGAGGTCTCTTTTAGGGTTCTGCACCTAGTGGTGTATAGTAGAGAGAGTCCAGTAGTGCAGAGGCCATACGTGAGGACAGAGATACCAGCATGCCTGCAAGAGAGGTAAGTAGATTAGTTCTGATAATGTTGTCCAGCAGAGTACCAATGGAAGAGAGTCGATTGGCAGATGGAGAAGGGCATATAAGGTCTGCGAATAGCAAGCAATAGTGCTTCAAACGTGGGGAGGCTGAGGCATAATGACAGATATTAAGTTGTAGGCCTCCCAGACTGGGCAGCCCGGGGGATAGCAGGTGATAGGTCCAGGCACAGACAGAGGGGGGGTACATCCCCACCTGAACCTGAGTGGCATAAAGCATTAACAAAATACATTGAAAAGGACAGAGCCCAGCACCGAACCTTGCTGTACTCTCTTGTAGCCTCCCTTACTCCTGAGAATCGCCATTTTGTGTCTACCCCTTCAGCCAGCTTTCCACCCAAGTCACAACATTTTTCTCCTCCCCTCCTAAATCTCTTAATGTTGACCAGTCTCCTGTGGGTTACTAAGTCAGCAGCCTTGCTAAAATCTAAGTACGTTATATGTACTGTTTGCCTTTTGCAGCTACCCTGGCCACCCAGTTGAAAAAGCCAGCTAGATATGCTTGCCAGTACCTTCCTCTCATGAGCCCATGCTGCCTGGGGTCTTCTAGCCCATTTCTCTCCAGGAAGTTCACTAGTTCCTCCCTCAGTATGGACTCTATTTTCCCACTACAGATGTCATGCTGACTGTCCTATGTAGTAATAATACAAATCTTTATTTTTGTACAGGAAGATATAAATTACACCATTATTTATTTATTGAAATCTTTCACCAGGAAGGCACGCTGAGCAACAAGTTGCTGATCTCCTGGTGCGACCTGGGAGGTAAGGGAACATGAGGATAGTCAACAGAGATTTGGTACACAATATAGATATAGATATACAATTTGATTACATTCTATAAAGTGAGCAAACTATACAGAAGTACTGAAAAGCAGGAATGCTAACAGGTATGAACCAGATGGATACAATGTTAACAGTCTTGAACTAGGTAGATACGATAAGACTAATATCTTTGGCAAACACTTGGTGGGACATATCTTTGTAGTTAACAAAAGGTTGAATAAATGGACTCAGGTCATCGGGGCTGGCGGAGAAGGAGAGGATTGAGCATCCGGAGTACTGCCTCTCTCCTGGGGTGGGTCGGGGGAAGTCCTGCTCCTGTAGCGGCCCCCAGTGGAGACCAGGGCACTACTAAGCAGTGGCACAGGAGGGACAAGCAGGAAAGCCGGAAAACAACTTCAGTGCCTGCCGGATAACAGTCTCCACAACTCCGGAACCTCCGGGAGACTGTTCCTCCATAGCAGCACCCCTGAGTCAGTAAGGAAATAGAGTTCTGGGGTTTCTCCTTCCCCGGTACCTTCCCCCTCGGAGTAGGGGGACCCGCCCAGAGATGGGCTACTCTGGGATGACTCAGAGGGCTGGCTGCGATATGTGGTATGAGGGCAGCGTTCCGGAAGAGGATGGCCGGGGAGTGGAGATGCTAGAAGGGCCCCCAAGGAAAGGCAGATGCTGAAGCATCACAGGAGGCAAAAAGATAATACAAAAAAATGGTTGAATAGACTACAAGGAGGTTGAACTAGGGCAAGATTGTGAGGAGAGACACAGATAGAACACAATTTGCATGGTGTAACAAGTGCAAGGCTGACTATAAGTGCATTAGAGATTTTGGGTTAGCTAATAACCATGGCTGGGGGGTGGTGGGTAGGGGGCATACAGGCAGAGAGCAGGGGATGGGAAGGGGGGAATTTGGAGGAGAGGAAGACAAGGGATGGAGGAGAAGGGTCTGCCAGGGCCTGACCCCTCCAAAATGCTGGGGACCCTGCCTGCACCAGGCGGAGGTCAAGCATGAACAGGAGGGAAGCAGGTTGTAGACAGTAGGAGTTTGAGCATGTCAGAAAGGAAGAGAGGGGGAAGAGAAGGGTCTGCCAGGGCCTGGCCCCTCCAGTATGCTGTGGACCCTGCCTGCACAAGGCAGAGGTAGAGCACAACAGGAGGGAAGTAGGCAGCAATGGGGAGTAGGCTCCAGAAGGACTAAGAGAGAGAGAGGGAGGGAGGTGGCAGAGAAGATGGTCCAAGACCCAGCCCTTTCAAGAAAGAATGGGTGGGAGTAGGAGGCGAGAAAGGTGTTTGCCTAGGTTTTGGACCCCTCCAGGATGCAGAGAACCTTGCCAGGGGCCTAGGCCAAGCAACAGCGAGTGGGTAGTGAGGGTAAGCTGGTGTACAGAGGAGGGAATGGGGGGGTGGGAGTAAGGTGGAAAGGAAGGGGTGCTGGGGGAGGATGTAGGGGGAGGATTTTGCTGGAAGGAGGTGGGCATGAAGCTGAAGCAGACTCATAGGGGAACAAGCTAAGGAAAATTGTAGCAGGAGCAGCTAGCAGAGAGAAAGTTATGTAATGCAAGGGAGTGGGTGGAGGAGGAGTGTTGTGTTTGAGGTAGGAGGGAGTTCCAGATTTTGTGGAAGCAATGGGAGAAGCCTGATTGGCCAATGAGGGTGGTATGACAGGGGACTAGCAGGGTGCGAGTGTCGGAGGATCTTACAGAGTGGGAGGAAGGCAGGGAGGAGGGAGGAAGCATGAGAGGTAGGAAGGAAGTACACCAAGCCAGTGTTTGGAAGTTAGATTAGCACAGTGAGCCAGGCATCTGTTAGCAAGCGGGGAAAGGACAGGTCATGATAAAGGTCACAATGATGGGTTCAAGATGGAGTGTCAAGAACGAAGCGACAGAAGGAGCTGAAAAGAGAGTCCAGTCTGGTAAGGGAAGATATGGGAGCGGCACCATAGACAACATCACAGTAGTCAAAAATGGGGAGGATCATCTTCTGGACAAGTTCTCGCCGGGCCGTAGGAGGGATGGAACTATGGTTCCTGTAAAGGGCTCCAAGCTTGGGGTGCAGTTTTTTCAGAATGGCGTCAATGTGACCAGAGAAGCTGAGGTGTTAGTCCAGCCAAACCCCAAGGAATCTGAAAGAGAAGGTATCCTCAAGGATGATCCCATCAAGGGTGTGGAAAGAGGGTAAAGGGTGGAGCCTAGAGAGTCTCTGCCTATTGCTGAAGGTCATGGAGACTGCCATTTTGGGCATTTAGGAATAGTTGCTGTGAGACAAACCAGAGCTGAACCTGGTGGAAGTCATGCTGAAGAGTGGTTGCTACATCAGTGGTGGTTTTGCCAGAGGTGAACAAGATGGTGTCATCGGCATACAAATGGATAGAAGAGGAGGGGGGAGCAGACTGAGGGAAGGTAATTTAGGAAGATGGAGAAAAGGATGGGGCTGAGCACAGAGCCTCCTGTGGAAACTGGGAGGGGTGGAGAAATTGCATTCTGAATCCTGGCTGATTGTGTTCTGCCTGTGAGGTAAGCTCTAAACCAGGTAAGAGCAGGAGTAGACAAACCAGCAGCCATAAGGGAGGTTGACAAAGATGGCAGAGGTAATAAGGCCATTGTCCATCCCAGTAAGGATGGAGTCAGTGAGCCTAAGGAGGGAGGTGGTAGTGGAGTGGTTCTTCCGAAAACCAGACTGGAACAGGGTGAAGAAGGAGGAGTCAGCAAGAAAAGAGGTCAGCTGTGAGAGGACCAGGTGTTCTTGGAGCTTAGCAAGGGCAGGGAGGAGGAAAACTGGGCAATAGTTGGCAGGGGAGGAAAGATCGTCACCCTTAGAGAGAGGCAGGACCACCACATGTTTCCAGGGCATAGGGATTGAGGAGGACGTAAGGGAGAGATTTAAAATTAGACAGCGGGTAGGCAATAGCTGGGGCTGAGATGTAGAGAAGTTTAGGGTCAAAGTAATCCGGAGAGGAGCTTTTGGAGGGATTGAGAGAGAGGAGGGCTGTTAGTGTCTCCTCAGAGGATATAGGACAGAATGAGAAAGGGGTTGGGTACGGGGATTGAGCTACGAGAAGGAGAATGAGTGGAGGAGAGGCTTGAGGGGAGGCATTTTAGAAGGGTTGAGGCACAGGAGGTGTAGTAGGAGTTGAACTCCTGAGCCACTATGCAAGGTTCAGACTCTAGTGTGTTGTTTATATTAAGCATGGGGGGTGGGGGATGCGAGGGGGGAGAACAGTGAGTGGACTCCTTTCCAAAATTTGAAGGGTGCGTTCATGTTATTGAGGAAAGAGGATTTAAAATTTTCAGACTTGGCAAGTCTGATTGCTTTAGTACAAGCATTTCTTAGCCTGCTATAGTTAGTAAGGACTGACTGGAGTTAAGAGGCCTTGTGTTTCCTCTACGCTTTATCATGCCAATCGGCCCAATGGTCCTGTTTTCAAGGTGATCCTGTGTATATGTATAAAAGTATTACACAGCAAAATATAAACTGAGTACTCACATTACACATACATTTATCACAGAACTTGACAAACCATACATCAACCTATAAACTAATAAATATTTCCTATCAATGAAAATGAGGTTTTCTATTTAATTTAACATTAAAAGTGCTAGGATCAATCTAATAATTAACCCGTTATAATTGATAACATACAGTCTGGTATTTCATACTATAGTTCCCTGGTCTATCCTTCCCTCCCCTGCTGTGCAGAGGAACCCTGTCTGCTGCCTCCAGTCCCTAGCGAGCAGTTGAATATGTCTAAAAGTGGCTGTGCTACCACCTACAGTATGCAGCCCCCTTGAGCAACCTAGGGTGTACTCTATCAGGTCCCATAGATTTTTTTTTTTTTATAGTTGTTTAACCAGGTATAGCACACTAAGCTGGAAGCTTTTTTTACAGGAGCGACCTAGGAGCACATGATTTATCTACTTTCATCTCTTTTAGTTTATCTAACACCCTTCCTCTATTATGTTGCCCATGCTGTTTGTGTACCTGCCCCTTCTTTGTCCCTCCTCACCCCAAATTCCAGCACTGAGTCATCCTCCTTCCTAGTAAACAGTGAACAGAAGTACAGCCCACTGGTGTTTGTTTCCTGAAAGACACTGTCCCATCAGGAGTGACTCAGAAAAATAACGCTGTCTCGTCAGTATTGAAAATTTCAGAAGGTGCGTAATCTTGCAGCACTGTTGGCAACACGGTGCTAATCCAGTCTTCAGTTGCAGCAGTATCATTCTTTGCCTTTGTCCCCATGTATGCACCTGTAACACATCTGCAGCAGTATCTTTCTATGCCTTTTCCCCGTGTGTGCACCTGTAACAGATCTGCAGCAGTATCTTTCTCTGCCTTTTCCCCGTGTGTGCACCTGTAACAGATCTGCAGCAGTATCTTTCTCTGCCTTTCCCGTGTGTGCACCTGTAACAGATCTGCAGCAGTATCTTCCTCTGCCTTTTCCCTGTGTGTGCACCTGTAACAGATCTGCAGCAGTATCTTTCTCTGCCTTTTCCCCGTGTGTGCACCTGTAACAGATCTGCAGCAGTATCTTCCTCTGCCTTTTCCCCTGTGTGTGCACCTGTAACAGATCTGCAGCAGTATCTTCCTCTGCCTTTTCCCCCGTGTGTGCACCTGTAACAGATCTGCAGCAGTATCTTTCTCTGCCTTGTCCCCGTGTGTGCACCTGTAACAGATCTGCAGCAGTATCTTTCTCTGCCTTTTCCCCATGTGTGCACCTGTAACAGATCTGCAGCAGTATAGTACAGTTACGTAAGAACTTACCGTAACAGTAGATCTTCGAGAACAGCTCTTGCAGCAGGTTACACCATTAGGACTGAAGCCGGCAGGCGCCAGGACCCCGGAGACTTTTCTAGCTAGCTATCTTCAGCGGGGACCGCCCCCGATGTCGGCCCGCCTCCGACGTCAGGCATGGTACAAAGGGGGTCCGCCAGAATCCCTGAACTTCCCGCCTCGGAGACTCCCGCCAGAGGTTGCACAGCGGAGGAGACCGAGGATCCACCGTCAGAAGGCAAAAGGGAGTACTAAAACGCTGAGTAGAGAAAAGGAATTTCCCTTACAAGTGAAAACTGACTCCTGCGCCGCCCAGCCATGCGGAAGAAAGCAACATCCTGCTGTCTGATCATTCAGACTGGCTGGCTGAAATACTCACCATCCTTTCTTCCCTCACTCCCTCGTCCTGGGAGGAGAAACTGCGAGCAAGACCTCCTCCAAGGGGATACGGTGGGGGAAGGTACCTGCTGCAGTAGCTGTTCTCGAAGATCTACTGTTACGTAAGTTCTACGAACTGTACTATCTTACTGGTGATACAGCTCTGCAGCAGGTTACACCATTAGGACTGATTCCCAAGCAGTAAAGCTTGACCCCTTCACATCGGGAGGAGGAAAAGGAAGAAGAAACCGAGGAGCAGCTGCCCAACCTCGATTCAGGACAGGAGGCCCTGCAGCACGGCCTGGCTGAAACCAGCCCTTCGCCTAGAGGCGATATCCAGACTGTAATGCCTGATAAAGGTATGCACAGAGTTCCAAGTAGCTGCAGCGCAAATAGTTGAGGTTGAGACATTCTTGAGAGCTGCAAAAGAAGTGGCTACACCCCTAGTAGAATGGCCCCGGACGGAACCCGGGAGGGGCTTTTGTTTGGATTGGTAGCAATGAGAGATGCATTGCACAAGCCAGCGGGATAAGGATTGCTTAGACACTGGCCGACTCTCATTCTCTGTGCGAAGGACACAAAAAGTTGCTCGGAAGCCCGAAAGGACTTAGTTCTATTGAGGTAATACCTCAGGCTGCGGTGAACATCAAGAGTATGGAGCAAAGCCTCTCCTCTATTGGAATAGTTCGGGAAGTAGACCGGAAGGTCAATATCCTGATTTAAGGTCAGAACTGAAACCACCTTAGGCAAAAACTTAGGATTCGTTCTCAGAGACACTCTGTCTCGGTGAAAAACCAAATAAGGCTCCTTACACATCAGGGCATGAAGCTCAGAAATCCTTCTGGCTAAAGTAACTGCAACTAAAAACAACGTCTTCCAAGACAGAAAACGTAGCTCGCATTCCGCGGCTGGCTCAAAGAGAGGGAGCGTGAGTTGCTCCAAAACAGAAAGGAGATCCCATGGAGGAATCGGATCCTTAATAGGAGGCCTAAGGTGCAGCACCCCTCTCAGGAACTCCCGAGAAGCGTCCAGTTGAGCAATGGTGCGGTGGCCCACCGGCCTGTGATAGGCCGAAATAGCACAAAGGTGTACTTTAATAGAGGAGTAGGCTAACCCCGAGTGAAAAAGGGAGAGAGGTAGTCCAAGACTGCCCCCACAGGGCAACCTAAAGGAGAAAGGTCACGAGCCCGTGACCAAAGACAGAATCTGCGCCATTTCATGGCGTAAGTAGCGTGAGTAGCCGGCTTTCTGGCTGCAGAGAGTACCTCTGCAACCTCCTGCGAGACCCCGTGTCGCATGATGGCTACATCTCTAGGAGCCAAGCGTGCAGGTTCAAAGACCGCAGATCCGGATGTAATAGCAAACCTTGTTCCTGAGACAGAAGGTGAGAACTGCGCGGTAGTGGGAGTGGGGGTTCCCGTGACAGCTGCGCCAGCAATGGGAACCAGATTTGTCTGGGCCAGAATGGGGCCACCAGAATCAAACGCGCCGCCTCCCGCGCAGTTTGAGCAGAACTCTGGATCAACGGAAAGGAGGGAAGGCGCAGAGGAACCTGTTCTCCCAGGAGATGGATAACGGCGTCTGAGAAAACTCCAGGCCCTGGATCTAGCGAGCAGAAATTGGGCAGTTTTTGCTGGGATGGGGATGCAAATAAGTCTAACTCTGGAGTTCCCCATCGAAGGAACAGATCCTCTGCTACCTCCTGAAGAAGTTCCACTCGTGGACTCTGGCCAGGGGCAACTCAGGCCGTCCATAATCGTGTTATCCCACGCGGGAAGCGTGTACATGACTAGGTTGCACCGTGTCCGACTACCCAATCCCACACTCTCATGGCCTCCCTGCAAAGGGGGCAGAGTGTGCGCCTCCTTGTTTGTTGAGGTAGTACATCACCGCCGTGTTGTCCGGCCTGAAGCAGGATGGCACACAGGGATTAAGGACTGGAAAGTCTTGAGAGCGTAGAGTACCGCTCTCATCTCCAGAACATTTATGTGCAGATGAACTTCCAGCAGACTCCATACGCCCTGAGACTTCACCCCATCTAGGTGAGCTCCCCACCCAAGACCTGAAGCGTCCGTGGTGAGGGTAATCTCCGGGGACGGCGCTGTGAAGGGGACGCCCTTGGAGAGCGACCCGGGGACTAACCACCATTGCCAGTCCTGAATCACTCGTTTTGTAATTCTGACCGGGTGCTGCAGATGGTCTTGCCTCTGGTCCCACTGCGCCTTGAGCATCCACTGCGTTACACGCATGTGGAGCACATGAAGGACCGTGGGAATGGCCGCAGCCATGTGACCGAGCAAGCGAAGGACCAACCTGGCCGAGCGGTCTGATTCGCTGATAGGTCCTCTATAATGGACCTGATGCGTTCCGCCCTGTCGCCTGGGAGGAAGGCCCTCCCCTGGACCGTGTCCAGCACTGTGCCTATGAACTGCAGGTTCTGCGACAGTACCAAGACCGACTTCTCCTGGTTTATCAAAATCCCGAGCGATCCGAACAGGATCTGAGTGTCCTGGATCGCTTGCAGAAGCACCTCTCTGGAGGCGGCCATGAGAAGCCAATCGTCGAGGTACGGGAACACATAGTGGCCCTTTCTCCTTAGAGCAGCTGCCACGACCGCCATGCACTTGGTGAAAACCCTTGCAGCGGATGACAGTCTGAAGGGAAGAGCTCGGAATTGGTAATGGTGGCCTAAGAACTCGAAGCGCAGGAACCTCTGATGCGCCTGAGCTATGGGGATGTGCAGGTAGGCATCCTGCATGTCTAAGGACGCTAAATAGGCGCCTTGTTTTAGCATGGGAATGAGACCCGGAAGGGTCACCATGCGAAACCTTTTGTATGCGACTGACAGGTTGAGGTCGCTTAAGTCCAGAATTGATGGAGGTCCCTGTCTTTTGGGAACCAGGAAGAAGTGAGAATAATATCCTTTCCTCTGGTCCCTGGGACAGATTGAATCGCTCCCTTGCCCAAGAGAGCGACCACCTCTTGCCAAATCAAGTCGCGGTGCTGACCCGAGTATCGGGACAGCAGAGGAGGCCTTGAGGGTGGACGTTCTTCGAATTCTAAAAAGTGGCCTTTGCTGACCAATTGAAGAACCCACCTGTCGGTGGTTATTGCTTGCCAACCCGATAGGAAGCGGGCAATGCGACCCCCGACCGAAACGTCCCATTGATCCTGAGGGGCGGGGGCCGGAAAGGAGTCATGCTGTGGCGGCTGAAGGGCCCGCCGGCTGGGTAGCCTTGGAAGGACGTTGACCTCTGCCAGCGGGCTGCTTCCCCTGGGATCTGCGGAAGCCAGAGCCCCTATGCTGTGTGGCGGAACGGGGCTGTTGCCTCTGAGTCCGCCCACGAAAATGGCCTTGGGTCCTACGAAGGATCCAGGCTCGCCGCTACATCGCCTGGACTGTCCGGACCGCCTTCCCAGCCTCTTGCAGTTTGGTAATTATACGTTCTGACGGATTACCAAACAACACCTCACCTTCAAAGGTAGCGTCCAAAATGTTCTTCTGGACGTCTGGGGTGAAACCAGAGACACGAAGCCATGAGTGTCTCCGAAGGCACATGCCTGAAGCAGCCACCCTGGCTGACGAGTCCGCAGAATCATACGCAGCTCTGAGTACCTGGGTTCCCACATCTGAACCCATCCGGAAGAGCTGAAGCATCTCCTCCTTCTGCTCACCTTCCGGCAGCTTCTCAGCCGCCTCCAGCCCCTGTTCCCACAAAGCATTCTGGAACTGAACCATGTGGGTGAGATAATTCAGGGACCTGATAGCGCAAGTCGCAGAAGCGTAAGTGCGCCTCCCCAGAGCGTCCAGCTGTTTGGACTCTGGGTCCGGTGGCAGAGCACTCAAATGCTGCGGTCTCTGGGACCGATCATGAGAGGCAGTAATGACCAGGGAGTCAGCCAGAGGTTGTTGAGATAGGTACTGGTCCCCCCTTGGGGCCCTGTACAGTCTATCCGCCTTCTTCGGCACTGCCGGAAGTGAGTGAGGATGCTTCCACGCCGCCTTGGTGATGTCCACAAAAGTGTCCACCAAGGGTGGCACCACCACAGGCTTAGGGTCCTTCTGCTGAAGATACTTTGCCAGGCGTAGCCTTTCAGGGTCAAGTTCCTCTGCTTCCCAACCCATATTTTCTTGGATATGTCTAAGGATATCCATGAAGGATGGATCGTCCGGAGGAGACCTTGGAGTCTCACGTGGGTCCGCGAGGGAAGTGAGACCGAGAAGGAGATCTAGAAGAAAAATAAGTAGATCCCGAGCCTCCGACGGCCGGTGACCGACGCCGCTCCTGGATCTCTTGGGACTGGGCGACCCGGAGGGCGCCGATCTGGACGGAGGTCTCCTTCTAGAATGTCTGCCCCTGGGAGGAGTCACAGGCTCCCTGGGGACGGAATGGCCAGCCGACCTCACAGGTGAAGGTGGGGCCGGGGCCGAAGCCACCGAGGAGGAGGAGGAGGTGGAGGAGGAAGGACTGGGGGTACCACATCCTTCCTGACAGTAGCCCACCAGTAAGTGAACAGGTCCTTCACCTCGGCCAAGGACAGTCCCGACGTCGGCTCCGAGGACGAGGGCCAGACGTCAGGTGCCGGCGACGGTACCACGGGGATCTTGGGCGGTGGCGAGGGACCCCGGGTAGGCTCTTCGTGGCCGGGAACGCCCGCCTGGACATCGGGCAAGGCTGAATCCTCCTCGATGGGGGACTCCTGTCCGACCGACGTCGGAGGCGCAGGAGCCCCCTGCTCAGGCGTCGTGGACGTCGGTCCCCCCCCGACGTCCGATGCGATGAAGAGGCCGACGACGGCCGACCGACCGACGTCGGCTCAGAGGAACGCTGGCGTGCGACCGACGGCGGTCTGGCCGACGCCAGATCCCCCGGCTTCCTCAGCGGGGTGAGCTCCAAGGTCTTCCGGGGGGGAAGAGAGGAAGACCGGGCGTTGGGGCCCAAGGGGCGGGAGCCCGACTTGTGGTGGTGGTGGTGGCGTTCCCCCGACTTCGCCAAGGCCTTTTGGGCTGAAGAGGAAGACGACGGCCTGGCGGTGGAGGCCTGAGCAGAGTGTGCAGCGGGGGCCGCAGCCGGGAGCGACGAAGGCCTGGCGGGAGAGCGGTCTGAGCGAGACCGGGAGCTCCGGGACTCGGAGGCCCGGACCAGCGGCAGGCGGGATCCTGGACCTCTTCTTCTTTTCTGAGTGCCGGTCGCGTCGAATCCTCCTTGGAGGCCATCGCTCGGAGTTTTTCCTCAAGAAGAAAGGCTTGAAGGGCCTTCTGCCGGCGGATCCTGGTGCGGCTGTTGAACCCCTGGCAGAGGGAGCAGGCCTTGGTATCGTGGTCCGGGCCTAGACACCTGACGCACGCGGAGTGCGGGTCCTTAAAAGGAATTTGCTTGCCGCAAGCACACTTGGAGGAATGCCCGGTCGGAGAGGACATCAGACGGTTGTCTTGATTGCAGAAGGAAATCTTCCTCAGAAGAATCGAAGAACTCAAATTTTTAGAAAACCACGCGACGCGTAGCAAGAACTTTACCGGAGGTCGAAGCATGCACTGTCGACGGCGGGAAAGAACTGGAGATTCTGGCGGGACCGCCCCCTTTTGTACCACGCCTGACGTCGGAGGCGGGCCGACGTCAGGGGCGGTCCCCGCTGAAGATAGCTAGCTAGAAAAGTCTCCGGGGTCCTGGCGCCTGCCGGCTTCAGTCCTAATGGTGTAACCTGCTGCAAGAGCTGTATCTCGAAGTAAGATCTTTCTCTGCCTTTTCCCCATGTGTGCACCTGTAACAGATCTGCAGCAGTATCTTTCTTTGCCTTTTCCCCATGTGTGCACCTGTAACAGATCTGCAGCAGTATCTTTCTCTGCCTTTTCCCCATGTATGCACCAGTAAAAAATATTGTTTCTCACCTTCCAGCATGAAGGCTAGCCAGAAGTGGTCTTGAACTGTACACTCAGAGACTGAGCTAGAGAACAGGCTTTTTCCATAAGCAGATGACCAGACAGTGGCACGCCACGATCTCGTACACAAAAAATCATGAGAACAACATAAAAACCAACATGAGTAAAATCCAAAATATGAAACATATCCATAATTAAAGCGAATACCCATAAAGTACAAACAAGAAAAATAAAAGGTCATAACTTTCTGACAAAAAAAGGCAAACAATTGAAAATCCCTTTTCCCCTTTCTGCAGCACAGACCAAAAAAAAAACATCAAAAAATTATACACTCAAAAGAAAAAAAGAGAACCTCTAAAAATAATTTTAGAACAAGAAAATTCAGTGCACAAAATCAGAACCATGGAATCCGACCCCAAAACGTCTGCCATGTTGCTGTATCATATGTCCTGGCCGCTAAGGTTTTAATATGTTTTAAATATTGAACTATAGCATCAAATAAATCAAAACTAGTGAACTGTTGTTGCTGCAATACATATCTACTCCAAATCTGCCAAATCTAGTAAAAACAACAAACCAAAATGATCTGCATACTACGGTTAATAAAACAAGCCCATGAAACAGGCAATAAGCCAGAATAAGGAACAGCAAGAGTTAAATTGTGAAACAGTGGAGTCTTCCAACGCTCTTTGAGCAAGTCCCAAAATTTCAAAATAAAGGGCCATGTAAGATATAACTGAGCCATAATTTCAATCTGTAAAGTACAAGAAGGCCTTGGTCAATATCTGCCGGACACCCCCTTATGTTTATGGTTACCCTTTGTATTTATCCTCCCGTGAACCCCTAACCAGGTATCCCACATTCTAGGCAGAGCTCTAGAGTCTATCAGTAAAGCCTGGATCTTCAGTCGGTTAGGCAGAGAAAACTGCCGGAACAGCTGTTCAAAAAAAACAAGTCTGCAAAATATCTCTGTACAGACATTTACGGCTTACACCTTGTGCATAAGAAAACATTAACCCCATTTCTTTATGAAATCAAAGGTAGATACCCAAAAGTCAAGTAATCGTGGTTGCCTTTTTTTTTTGTTTTAGTTTTTTTTACTTATTGTTTATCCCTTCTAACCTGTCCCCGTCTAGCCACTCATTCAGATCATTGATCCCCCCCATGTCACCGTTGCGGGGTCTGCCCCAAGAGTGCTAGGCTACACCAGTATTTCTAGAGTCCCAGATGACCCCCCGGGTGGGGTGAGGAAGGTTTCCCCTTACCTTCTCAATGTCAGGAGAGTGCCTGCACAGCAGAGACTGCCTATAGATCAGTGATTGGGTGGCCAGAGCAGTCATCACCTAGGACCGATGAGGGGTGTTTCCTCGTTTCTTTGTGACCCTTCCCCTGCTGACGCCAGCATGCAAGGAGGGCCAATGGGACAGGAGCATGCCGAGACACAGCTCCACCCAAGGTCCTCGGCCCACGCCAGCCCCTCCCATTTTTTCATGCTGTCCTGACTGCACTGCCAATACCTTGGTTCACCCGGGAGATGGCAGTATAGCAGCGGGGCAAGTGAACAACCCTCCCCGGAGAGGGAGAGCCACCAATAGGTGCTCAGTCTCTCTCTCCCCCCCACCGACCCACAACAGCCTGAGTCCATCACTGAACCCGGGTCGCCGGCGTGGAACGAGGTGTGGCATACTGCCCCTCAACCCTCAGTGCCACCGGGCCAGGTGTTGCCTCTTGTTTTTATGGACAAAGGAATTGCCATGCCATTCGTCCAAAATACCAGACAACACCAGTCTCACCCATAATATCCACAATTTATGGGAAGATGGTCTCAATTGTAACAAAGGAAATACATTAGTGAAAAAAAAGATTAAAAAAAAAGAAAACTATAGGGTTCGGCATTCCAACACCCCCGTCCTTAAATAGTCTATGTAAAACATTCCTCTTCACCAGTTTCAAGCAACTGCCCCAAAAACAAGGAAAAAAACAGCCTAAAAGGGCTGACTCAAAAGATTTTGGTAAAGGATAAACATAACTTACATGGTGACATTGCCACAGAGATATCCCCAATATCTGCTTCTACAGCAAGTGGTTCCTGAATCTTAAGACATACACTTTTTTCTGAATTAATACTTGTCCCCAAAATGGAGGCTAAAAACTGCAATAAACAATCATTTGTCAATGCCAAATGTTTGCTTGCTGGCATTGGCAGTGGTAGTGTAGAAGTTACAGAGCTGCGTAATAGGAATGGCAGTGAAGTATTGAACTGAAGCCAACTCCACCACCATCCTGCAGAGAGTGACAGGCATTGGGGTGTGCGTTTGGGTCGTCAGGCATAACAGCCATGCCATTTCACCACACCCCACCCTGCAGAGACTGACAAGTGTCACGGTGTTCCTTGTGGTCTTTGGCCCTTATGCGCACCCCATTTCATTAGGAAATATGGTGAGATGGGTGCGATATAGGAGAATGGGGTGAAGTTTGGGGCCAAAGAGTCCAAGGCATACCTCGATGCCTCTCACTGACTGCAGGGTGCGGAATGGTATGAGCATCACAGGCAAGAATCCCAAGTCACACCCCTGATGCCTGTCATTCTCTATAGGGTTGGGCGTTATAGTTGAAACCCCTAATACCTCAGGCATTCGTTGGTGTTTTCACTCCAAATTTTCAACATGTTTGTTTTATGACCCCACCTCATGAACAGGGGGAATATCAGTTTGTTAACTGAAAGCTGCTTATGCACAGTGACTACAGCATTTAGCACCACAGGTGCAAAAACATTCCGAACAGGATGTAAAAAAATGACAGCTGTACTCTTTCATGGGGAGGTGTAAAAAATGGCTATGTTGCAAATCTGTAGTAAAAATATTTAAAAAAATGGTGAAGTCACGAGCGTACATAGAAACTGTGTAACGCACACCCGTAATATAATTAGGTTGGGAATTTTTTACAGCAGATTGTCAACTCAGGCATTTTGCTGCCTATGATCATGAACAGTGTCACTGTGATTTTCTTTATCTGTGCCGAACAATGATTTCCCACAGCCACCACACATCTCTGCACTGAAAGTGTGAAAACACACTTCAGCCATGTTGTGAAAAATGACAGCTGTACTGTTCATAAGGAAGTGTGGAAAAATGTCACTGGTGAAAATCTGGACTGAAAATATTACAAAGTCATGAACTTACGAGGGTGCGTGGAAACTGCGCAATGCTCACTCATAACACAGTCATTTTATGGACTTTTGTCACCAAATTTTCAACATAGCCATTTTAAGACCTCTGCTCATGAACAGTGTAACTGTGATTTTCTTAATCTGTCCCAAACATTGCTTTCGCACACCAACAGCACCATTGTGCGCTACATGTACAAAACACATTTTAATGACATATGAAAATTGCTAGCCGTACTGTTCATAAGGAAGTTTATCAAAATGGCAATGTTGAAAATCTGGAGTGAAAATATTAAATTTGCAAACTTACGAGCATGCATAGGAACTGTGCAACGCACGCTCGTAAAAGTCATTTTTAGGAATTTTTTCACCAAATATTCAACATAGCCATTTTAAGACCTCTGCTCATGAACAGTGTCACTGTGATTTTCTTAATTTGTCCTGTACATTGATTTCGCTCACCGACTGCGCCATTGTGCGCTACATGGGAGAAAACATGTTTTGGGTGAGATGTGAAAAATGACAGCTGTACTACTCATAAGAAGGTGTGGTAAAATGACAATGCTGAAAATCTGGAGTGAAAATATTCAAAATTTTCGAACTAATGAGCGTGCGTAGGAACTGTACAACACACGCTCGTAAAACAGTCATTTTTTGGAATTTTTTTCACCAAATTTTCAACATAGCCATTTTAAGACCTTTGCTCATGAACAGTGTAACTGTGATTTTCTTAATTTAACCCGTACATTGATTTCGCACACCGACTGCGCCATTATGCGCTACATGGGCAGAAACACATTTTGGGTGAGATGTGAAAAATGACAGCTGTACTACTCATAAGAAGGTGTGGCAAAATGGCAATGTTGGAAATCTGGAGTCAAAATATTGAAAATTCGCAAACTTATGAGCGTGCATAGGAACTGTACAACGAACGCTCGTAAAACAGTCATTTTTTGGAATTTTTTCACCAAATTTTCAACATAGCCATTTTAACACCTCACCTCATGAAGAGTGTCACTGTGATTTTCTTAATTTGTCTCGTACATTGATCTCGCACACCGACTGCACCATTGTGCGCTGCATGGGTGGAAACATGTTTTGGGTGAGATATGAAAAATGGCAGCTGTACTGCTCATAAGAAGGTATGGTAAAATGGCAATGTTGAAATTCTGGAGTGAAAATATTGAAAATTCACGAACTTATGAGCCTGCGTAGGAACTGCGCAACGCACACTCGTAAAACAGTCATTTTTGAGAATTTTGGCACCACATTTTCAAATGGGGTTTTTGGGACCCCTTCTCATGAATAATGTCATTGTCATGGTGTTATTCAGGCCAGAAGGGTGATTTCACGCAGTGACTGCGAAATCACCCTTCGGGCCCGAATAACGCCATGACAGTGACATCCTTCATGAGAAGGGGTCCAAAAAAACCGCATGTTGAAAATTTGGTGCAAAAATTCCAAAAAATGCCAGAGATATGCAACAAAGTTGAAACCCCACTATCTAGCCCATTATACAGCTTACCGGCATTTCCTCAGTTCGCGGTCAGCTTTGAAGAGTGCAGGCGATGTTCCCTGTCCACGAAGATCGTCGCGCCGAGGTCCGGAGGTAAGTATGGGGTGAGGGGTGTGGGGAGGCTGGTGCACAGTGGGTGGGAGCGGGTTATGGGAGGGGGGTGGGGAGACTACGTTGGACCGTTTTTTCTTTACAGGTAAAAATTAAACACAAAGGATGACATGGGACGTTTGCCACGCTGGGGTTGGCTCCCAGCATGGCACAAGAACGGTTGTGGGGGGGCGTTCAGCCGACGGGGGATTGAGCACCCCCGTCGGCCTAAGGAATAGATTGCCATGCTGGGGTGGGCTCCCAGCGTGGCACTTACTACTCGAGGGGGGGGACAGTGCAGCCGACAGAGGATTGGGCACCCCCGTCGGCTATATTATTAGTTGCCACACTGGGGTGGGCACCCAGCGTGGCATTTTGGAAGCCTTTGGGGAGGAGGAGGCGGGGGAACGCAGCACAGCCGACGGGATTGGGCACCCTGTTGGCTATACAGTGTGTGTGTGTGGGGCGCGCACACCTGCGTGGGGCGCACATTGTGTGTGGGGGGAGCTGCGCATGAGCAGGCGATATCTTATCGCTGCTCACTCAAGCATAGCTCCCCTTTCAACTGTATGCCACTGCATTTTCAGAGCGTGTCATAGATAGCTCCATCATGCATTGGCTTACAGGGGCCACGCCTGCCAGCACACTGACTGAATTGGAGGAGGAGGTGACACACCTCCAAAATCTCCGATGATGGCACTATGTTTCTTGCACATGTGTGCAAGCAAACATAAAAATAAGCAAGACCCCCTGATAACATATCCCCAACCAGAATACATAAACCATCAGCATAAGCAACGCATTTTCATTCAGGCGTTATAGATAAAGAAATCCCATGTATTCTAGGAGAGGCATACAATATTCGTATAATAGGGTCCAATGTAAAGAGATTCAACAAGGGGCTTAGGGGGCACCCCTGTCGAACCCCAACCCTAACCCTACATCTAGAACCCAACTATCCATTATCAAAAGGTCTAACACAAGCCCAGGAGTAACACATTCTAATCCAGATGACAAAAGGGAGTGGGATACCATAGGCTTTCAAACACAGCCATAAAAAAATT
This sequence comes from Neoceratodus forsteri, assembly GCA_016271365.2. Classification (NCBI taxonomy): domain Eukaryota; kingdom Metazoa; phylum Chordata; order Ceratodontiformes; family Ceratodontidae; genus Neoceratodus; species Neoceratodus forsteri. Next base: position 1,062,981,823 of record CM028134.1, on the reverse strand, counting down.
AATGCAAAACATTATCGAAGGCCTTAGATTGATCCAGACTCATTATAAATCCAACCAACAAATTGTTCCTTCCCTGGTGCATCACCTCTCGAAGTAAAATGAGGGCATCTGTCAAATCCCTCCCAGGAATGGAACAGAATGGAGATGGGTGAACAAGGACATCCAAAAAGACAGACAGTCATGTACTAAATAATTTAGCCAGAATTTTGAAATCCATATTTAAAAGGGGATGGGTCTCCCAATTACTGATAACAGATGTCTCCCCTTTCTTATTAAAAAAATGAATAACCTCTCGTACATATTATCCACAAGTCTCCCTTCCAATAAAAAGGCATTTAAGATTTAGAGCATATAGTCAGGCATAAGATGCCATAGCAGTTTATACATCTCCCCGGGTAAACCATCGGACCCATGAGCAGTCCCATTCTTTAAACCTGAAATAACCTGACCAAGTTCCTGGGCTGGAAAGGGTTCCAAAAAGGAGGCTGCCTGAGCACTGTCTAAAGACGGAACTTGTGCTGCCTGTAATAAGTCCCTCATCTGAGCAACGCCTAAAATAGGAGACCCAAACTTGTCTAAAGTATGTGTATCCAAAACCATAATAATAATATCAGAATTAGCGGACGCCACCTCCCCATCCATCAAAAGTGTACTAATATAACAGTGGGATATTCTATTAACACAAACAGTGAAAGGGTTGATCTGTTCCCGTTTCCCTTGGGTCTCAAACTGTTGCTCCTTCTCCAAAGATTGTTTGCCTGTCATATTGAAAGGCAAGCACCTTTTGCTTAACTTACAAGATTTTGACAGACAAATCAACGGACTCACTCTCCTGCCTAGAAAAGAGCAGGTGCAACCAATTCCTATGTGTCATGTATTGCCAAAAATCTGAAGCTGCCCTACGTCTAGTGATCTGACGTAAAAATTCTCTTAGACACTGTTTTGTGTCACCCCATCAGTCCAACACGGAATCATACAAAAAAGTGTAGATTGCTTATCCTGAAGAATGCAATCTCTGTCGGAGCTAACTTGTGGATCTTCTAAAATACTGGTATTTAACCTACACATCCCCTGGCCTGGCATTCTAGGGGGCTCAGAAGAAATCTGGATGCCAATCAAGACATGATCAGAAGTTTCTACAGGGAATGTTTCAAAGCAGGAGACGGGTAGTGTTTATGATACAAACCAAAAATCTATTCTAGATGTTAGTCTGCCCCTCGCAAAGGTGCTTCTAGGTGACTGATCCAAGGGTAACAGTATCTTTCAACAGGGACTGCTTAATTAAAGTTTGTAAAAAAGCTCTATCACAATATATTTTAGAGGAAGGGCCAGAAACAGATGACAAATTAATATTGAAATCCCCTCCCAAAAATACCTGTCTGCTAGTATACAGAAAAGGCTGAATACATTTTAATAAAGCAATTCTTTGTGCCTTAAATTGAGGGGCATAAACATTTATTAAATGACAAGTTAACCCCTTAAAGAGAATATCAACTAGTAGCACCCTCCCTGGCTCTAATGTGATCAATTTTTGAACAGAAATATCAGGAGACAGAAAACAAATACCTAAACCACAACATAAATCAGGTCCTAGGGACCAGAGAGTGCTGCCTTTATACCATTCCTGAGAAGCAACAGAAATATCCTTCTCACCCCAAGAATTCTTTAGCATCTATTGACAGATGCAGTATGCTGTCTGGGTTCAGCTGCCCCGGAGAGGAGGAGTCAATGCAAATGAAGAAGGCATTGGCCAATCAGGATACAGTTAGAGTAAAGTGCTGCCTGCAGTCAGCCTGAGGAACCTCAGAACTTTTTCTCTGCTGAACTGGCAACACTGCCCCGGAGCTCTCCTCTTCAGAGATCTTCCTGAGCCATTTTCTTTCTTTCCGAGTGCTGCTTTTAAGGTATTTTGTATATTTTCTTCATTTTATCTATTTTTACTGCATCTGCGCTGGGTTCTGCGCAGTTGCAGGATTTGTTCATGTTTTTCACGCTCCGGCATTTTTTTCTGAAGTAAAATTCGCCCACCTGCACAATAAATTGCATCATTTTATTTAATGTGTTAGTTTTTAGTATTTATCGGTGGATTTTAACGCTTTTGCGCTAAAATCATTGATTTGTTTTTTTGCACATGTGCACAATTTTTCCATTGTGCACCAGCCCGAATTCTTGGAACCCTTTTTTCTTTATTTAAATTTAAAATGATTGATATTTGAAGGGCAATCCCCTCTCTTTTGCGGTGAGACTCTCTTGTTTGCTGTGCAGTGGGCTTTGTTGACAAGAGGTGTGGAGGTGGTTCTGTTTTTTTCCTCTTTGTGAAAAAAAAATACATCTCTTAAAGTTGATTTTGATTTGTTTAAGTTTTGGCCTAACTATTATTATCTGGGCTTTCAGTCTACCTCCCCCTCCTCTAAAAGCACTGAGGAGGGTACCTCAAGTTAACACAAAAGAAATGGCAAGTTCCCTTGGGACTTCTATTATTACAAGTCTGGTTCTGTAGTAGTTGTTTCTTTGTCCAAGCCTTTAATTTGAAAATAGGCAGGGTACCCTCTTCCCTGCACAAAGATAGAGATTAATCTCCTCTGATCCTCCCTCCCTCCTGAAGGATTTAGGGAGTCATCAGGGATTGATAAAATTATGCCCTCTGCAACTGAATTTCTGAGAGCTTGGCAATTATTCCAGACTTTATAATTCTGGGCGTGCTCTCGGCTCCTTTGGGTCCGAGTATTCCTCTCCATGTTAACCCTTACGCCCAAGGATATTATTGTTAGTAATTTAGAAGAGGATTTTCCTTGATGAACTCCTCTCGGGGCCCAGTAATTCCAGTCAGTCACTCTGAGGTTGATTCAGGTTATGGTATAATGAGGCATTTATATTCAACCAGTGGACTCCCTGGACTTTTCCCTCCAGGATGACACCGATAAAGAGGTGGAGGACGACGACTTCATAGATCTGGTGGTTGCTCTCCTCCAAAGAAGTTGACAACTCTCTGAAGACACCTACAGGTAGGTTCTGGAAACCCCTCCTTCTTTTTCGGGGTTGACAGAAGCATTCAGAGGAAATACCAGCTCGGTAAATCTTCTGCTGTTTTTATTTGTACACTTTCAGATTAAAGAGAGTTAGTGCAAACAGCGGCCTGCTTCTCAGCTTTGTGCCACTGTCTGCTTTCCCTCCAGAGATAGACTCTAGATAATCATATACCATGTGTAAGAAATTTTACGCAATGCCTCCTACCTTTGTAGCATACACTATTATATATTAAGAGTTTTTCGATGTTTCCTATCCTTGCCATAGTGCGACAGCTCTGGAGCACTATTCACAAGGAGGTTTGCTGAAATACACAAGTGGCATGTAGTAGCACTATGCTCTCATAGTAAGTCATAATGTTACAGCTTATAGAGTCTTGGCATAGGTCATTTCTCTCAGGCTTGCCTGTCTGAAAAGTTCCAGCCTTTTGGGTTATGCTTTGGTGCAAATTTTGGTTTGTCTTTATGGCAAACTAAAGCTGACAGGCACATATGGACGAGTTTAACTCTCCTAGTACTCAGTTAAAGATAAGCGTTCCTTCCCCAGAAGTCTCAGGATATGGGGGGCTTCGGGTAGGAATTATTCTCCCTTTAACCCTTTTTTCACTATATCAACACATTAGGAAATTTCCAAATATGAAGTTTTCCAGGGGTTTAGGCAGGAATGCTCTTTTCATTCCTGGTAATCCCTTTTTTTTTCAGTTACTTTTCTTCTTGGTTCAAGTTTTTACCCCTTCTTTGGTTGATGTAAAAAAATAAATAAATAGAGATAGATGTATGCTGATATCAACATATAAATATATATATATATATATGTATGTAACCCCCAGGTGGCGCTATCCCAAGGGCTACTACCCCTGCCTGCTGGACTACCAACAGGTTGAGGGGCCTAGGTTCTATGGAGGGTGCCTCCACCCAGAGGTCAGGGTTTGTAATGGTTGGTCTAGTTTGGTCGCAGCCCTCTGGGACACTGAGACCCCCTTCTAGTCCCTCTAATGGCCTACACAATGCACAGGAGTTACAGTACCAATGCCCCACATGCACATACTGTTCAATCATAAGGTACCACTTACCCTCGAGACTGATTCGGAGGTTCGTCTCTGAGGACCCCCTGAAAAATAAGGTTAAACAGCAAACACAAACCAGTACAGTGCTTGGCATGAAAGTACAGACACTGCAGAAAGTTTAAAGCTTAACAGCAAATCTGGTTCATTCAGGGGGACTGTAACACGGGAGGGGAAAATCAAGTTAATTAGCCAAAGTAAATCACAGTACTGTGCACCCATACAGGGTCTGTAAAGTCACACTCTGGGTACCCAGGTTGGGGGGGCTAGCCAAGTCCATTGCCCAGGGTTGGCCAGCAGGTGCAGATGGATAGGGCCCTGTAGAAAAATATATGCACACACCCAATTGTAATCCGGGGCCGGAGGGCTCAGTCCTTGAAGAAATGAAACAAAGAAAATTAGATGACACACTTGTGATTATTAACAGTTCGCAGGGGAATGCCCTGGTTGGTACTCACACTACCCCAAGCGGAGAACCTGATGAAGATGGTTGTTCTGGATTGCCAGAAGAGCCAGGCATGGAGATGGTAATCTATTGGCCAGGCCCAACTGCTTTGACTAGTAGACGGATTTAGTCTGGTTAAATTTAGTTCAGCTTTCAGCTTACAACACACGATGAAAAGAGAATTGGAATAGCTATCCCTCACAAGCATTCAACACATTTATATATAAACAAAATTACTATACCAGGCAGCTGCTCCTAGGTCCCGATCGTAATTACCGTCATATTCTATGTTTCTATGTTTACTGCAAATACCCGGGACTTCACACAGCAGCTTCAATTCCTGACAGACCGAGTGTGATTCAGCAATTTCTCCAGTCTTCTACAGGGTGAGCCTGGTTTCCACTTTTCAGCCTTCCTTACTTTCAGCCACCTCGGATTAAGTCCGATTTAAGCTTGCAACGGCAACAGACCGACTTCAGGGCCTCTCACGCACTTCCCACGTGAAACTATACACCGCAGAAGCACAGAGCTCCTTCTCTCCTCACGGTCACAACTGATCTGACCTCCCAGTCGCAGGGCAGAGCATTCCCTTCGGGTGCCACCCAGTCCAGTTGGTGGACTCAGCTGTCAATCACTCCAAAGCTCTCTCAGTTGGTGCAAAAAGGCGCCAAGGTCCAAAACTACACTTCCCAGAATTACTAGCTATACATTTCCCTTGTAAGCCAGCTCCCAGGAGAGTCCAAATTCTGGTTGGTCCAAACAGTCTCCATTTTATAGCTCCCCTAATCCCATTGGCCCAGCACAGCAGTTTAGGTCCAAAATGGAGGAGCAACACACACAAAGTCCCATCTGCAATAAAGGCAGGTTAGACAAACTACAATATTACTATTGCTTCAACTGATTACAGGCTAACAGTTTTATCTTTCAGATGGGCTCCCTTTACGCCTTCAGCGATCGCAAAATGGAGCGATTACTCCGCAGTTCAGGCGGGATTCAACCAGAGAATCACCAGCTCCCCTAGAAAAGCATTAATTATGTCTGCAAGCAGACAGCTCTTAAAGAGACAGTATGTGGAGGCTCTACCAGCACTCACAGTGCCATTCTAATGGCTTAAATGCCGAACGTCAGCAGGCAGGGGAACACTTAGGCAAGCTCCTAGGAGGCTTTTTTAGGAACCACCATTTGTAGGGGGGGTTACACCCTTCCTGGCCTGAAAAGAACTTGGTGTCCATGTCAAGTATATACCCTTATAACATTTTAAAGCAACTACTAAATATATTTACATCACTAACAGTTAGATTTGCATCCTTTAAATCACATCATATACTGTATTACTCTTAGTCATAGGCAATTATTCTTTTTTTTTTTTATACTTTATTTTTATTATTATCCATAATCATACAGATGTTGATTTCCATACGTGGGACATATCAAGTTCTGTCATTACAAACCAGAGAGAGAAGACAAATTCCCCCCTTTAATCCTAGGATAAGAGCATCCCACATATTGTGATACCACATCAAGGGGTATTCCAGAATATACCTAAAGAGTGTTATAATAAAATAGTTGCAAAATAAGCCCAAGAGCAGTGTGATTAATTCAATAATGGAAAAGTTTGAAAAATATTAAGTCCCAGATAGTCCTTGCCCCTGAATAGGGGCTGTTGGCATCACACTATACACCTAAAGGTAAATATAGTAAAATAAGCACCCTAGATTACATATTCTCCTTTTAAGCTTTAATATTCCCCCATGTTTAATTTCTGCTGAGGCTCCAGTTAACCAATAAAGAATTCTATATATGGAACCCAGTGTACAATCCTCACTTAAGAGGTTAGTAAAACTACCCAAAATAGGTCCTAGGTAATTATAAGTATCGAAAAAAAAACAGTAGAGTATCTTATTTAATTTTAACTGGGATCCGCTGAGCCACTTAATTATAGGGGCCCACACAGTCCAAACAAACAGAGGTTTCCCAGCAGGAGCATCGATAAACAGAACTGTAAATTGAATTCTTATCTCTTCCAAAGTCCTCTCAGGCCTCTTCTTGACTTTCAGAGTCACTGCCCTCAGTTCTCCGTTCCCTGCGACTTCTGTTTCTATCGACAAAACGGAGGGCCCATTTATTCGCTTCAGAGGGATCAGAAAATATCCAGACCTTACTATTGAATACTATTCACAAACGAGCTGGGAATATCATGGCGTGTGGTATCAAGGCTTCCCTCAGTCGCTTCCGTATTCCATCAAATTGTTTTCACCTCAAACGAGTGGCATAGCTTATGTCAGGAAACGTGTACTGTGTTCTCATCCTGTAAAATTGGTGACTTTTGTCGAGCTAGGCGCAGAATCTTGTCTCTCGTACCTACTCCGTCAATTACTATGAGCAGAGTGCGAGGTTGCTCAGAATCCTCACGATACCCTTGGGGAGTAATCCAGTAAACTTTTTGGAGGGCAAAAGTTACTTGCGAGTCTTCCGGAGCCAGTTTATCTCCCAGCCACTCTTGCATAAACATCAAAGGGTGATCGCCCTCTACTCCTTCAGGCAAGCCTAAGACTCTGATGTGGGCTGCACGAGCCTGATTCTCTAAAGTCTCGAGTCGGGCCCTCAAGTGTGTGTTTTCCTTCACCAGCAATGCAGTAGTAGTGTTAACCGAATCAGATTGCCTTTTTAAGTCGACAACTTGCGCTTGAAGCCCCTCCATCGTTTTCTCCACCACCGTAACTCTTGTACCGAATGAATCCAGTTTGGTATTCAATTCTGAGACTGATGAAATCAGACATTGCAACTTTAGGCCTATTGACGCCATGGTCTCCTCTGCTTCTCGTTGAGGCACAGCCTGAGCATCGTGGTGCGGTTGCGATGATCCAATTGCTTTAGCTCCCAAACTGGTACCTCTGTCCTTCCGAGGGTTCCCCATATTATACTTGCGAGGTCCCTCTATCGATTGTTATTAATTGTTTCAGTCAATCTCTACTTTAAATTTAGGTTTTTTTAAGAAATTAGAAGCTCAAAATAGAGAGTTACACTAGAGTGCTGCCTATAAGCTCGGGCTCCACAGCCCCCATAGGCAGTTATTCTGTATTTCACAGCTTACTACAGGTTACCACATTACATATATAATAACATTTCAGCATCAGGTCACCACTTCCTGCACATGAAACTTGAAAAGAGGGGGCCCTTCCCTATCAGCTACCTTGGGGCTGGATGGGGCAGGGGCACCATACTCAGAGGGCAAGACAAGTAATCTGGAATTAGCTCCCAGGCTCAGTTTGGGCAATGAGCTCGGGGTCACAGACACTCCCTTATGGACCACATTAAGAGGCAGGTCCACAGGTCTGCCAACGGACTCATAGCTTAAACGTACCACAGGCTTCACAGCTCGACCAGTCCTTCTAGGGGGAACTGTGACAGTCTCTGTGTTTTGATCCTCGCTTTCAGCAGTGTTTTCACTCATCAGGGGAACTTCCATTGGGGTAGAGAGGCTAGAACTTGGGGCAGTTTCAGCTCCAGGAGTGGCAATCTCAGAGTCCACAACACTTAGCTCACATGGAGAGTTTTTTGACACTGACAGTGAACCATCTGGGCACTCAAAATACTCCTCTTGTTCTGGTATATCACCAGTCTGTTCCAGTTCAGCATTTTCCACCTCTGGCAGCTCATACAGTTCCACCATGCACAGTGATTCTAGGTCATCTGACTTAATACTTGGCACTTCACTTTCTGAGAGCATTGGCTCCAGGGACAAAGCTGGGGGCTTAGACAGTCCAGAAGGCCCAGCTTCATCTCCAGAACTGACTAGGGGATTTCCCCGAAACAATTGACTCAGTTCGTAATAAGGGTAGTATTCAAGGCCGCACTCACTTTCCTATGACATGGACTGACAGTCCTGTTCAACTGGGACTATTTTTGGGGAACACTTTAACTCAACATCTGTAGGTGCAGACTTTCTTTGTTTTCGCTTAGCAGCAGCTCTAGTCACTAGTCCAGAGGGAGCATTTTGTGGGAGCTCAGACTCAATCAGAATTTGTCTAATGGGCAGTAAATGATTTCTATGCATGGTTTTCACTTCTTTTGAATTATTTTCAGGCCTTACTTTGTACACAGGCAGATCATCTAGTTTGCTTACCACAATCTGGGGAGAGATGGTGCCACCTATCAGCAATCTTATGTTTGCCATGCAGTCCCAGATTTCTTGGCAACACCCGATCCCACTCCTGGAGTTCCAGTGCTTTCACTTTTTTGTCATACCTTTCCTTGTTGGCCAGATATTTTTTTGGCTGCCATGGTTTGAGCCAGTTGATACACATGATTTAATTGGGCCTTTAACTTTTGCACATACTGTAAATGATTATCAGCTCGAACCCCATCAGGGGAAACTCCAAAACATACTGTACATCTAACGGTAGTCAAGCTTCTCTTCCAAACATTAGGCGGTAGGGGGAGAACCCAGTGGCATCACTTTTGGTGCAGTTGTAGGCATGTACCAAGGTGCTGATTTGTTGGCTCCATCTAGGCTTGTCCTTAGGGTGGAGGGTGCCCAGCATATCTAGCAGAGTGCAGTTGAAACGTTCAGGCTGTGGTTCCCCTTGGAGGTGGTAAGGAGTGGTTCTGGACTTTCGCACTCCCCACAGAGAAAGCATCTCTTTGATCAAACGATTCTCAAAATCCCTCCCTTGATCAGAATGGATTCTTTTTGGTGCCCTATAGTGAACAAAGAAGTTTTCTATAAGTACCTTGGCCACAGTGGGTGCCTTCTGGTCCATGGTGGGAAAAGCTTGGACATATCTTGTGAAATAGTCAGTGACCACCAGCACATTACTGATATTTCTTTGATCTGGCTCCAAACTCAGAAGTCAATACAGACCAGTTCCATGGGGGCGCTGGTCATGATGTTAACAAGAGGGGCAGCCCTCTGTGGCAAAACTTTCCTCTGTAAGCAGCGACTACAAGTTCTAATGTGTTGTTCAACATTAGCCCCCATTTTAGGCCAATAAAATCTGGATCTTACCAAGTCAAATGTCCTGTCTATACCAAGGTTCCCCATGTGATTGTGTAGGGATCTCAGCACCAAGTCTCGAAAGGCAGTTGGCAAAACTAGCTGTTTGTCTATTTGTCCCCCTCTGTCTACTGTTTCTATGTATAACAGTCTATTGATCAGTTTCAACTTAGGACCTTCCTTGTGTAACAACGCAGTTCTCAAATCAGTGGAGCGTAATTTGGACACATTTTTCCCTGCATAGAGGGCTTCTAAAGCTGATTTGATCATGGGATCTCGGGATTGAGCCCGCTGAATACTGTCATTGTTGAGTTGAGTCAAAGCACCAATGTCTAAGGCAGAGAAGTGGCAATAAGCAGCAGGTATGCAATTCTCAGAGGGCCCCCAAAAATCCACCAAACAGTTCACTGGGTCTGGGACTGCTGGCTGCTCTTGGTCAAACTTCTGGCAGAGTGCTCGAATATCAGGTTCTGACAGACTGACCCAGTCATTTCAAGGAACCCGGGAGAGAGCATCAGCATCTATGTGGTTCAGGCCGGCTCTGTATTCGACAGCATAATTGTATGTGGATAATGCAGAGAGCCACCGGTGGCCAGTGGCGTCCAGTTTAGCTGAAGTATGAACATAAGTCAAAGGATTGTTGTCAGTTTTTACCAGTATCTTAGCCCCATACAAATATTCATGGAATTGGTCCACAATGGCCCACTTCAGAGCTAGGAATTCTAACTTGTGTACCAGATAGTTCTTTTCGAAAGGAGTCAGGCTTCCGCTGGCAAAAGCCACTGGTCTCAGACCATTCTCATGTTCCTGGTACAACACAGCCCCCAGTCTTGCAAGCTGGCATCAGTGTGCAGGACATAAGGTTTTGTTGGATCTGCATAGGCCAGAACAGGAGCGTGGGTAAGTTGATATATAATCTCATGAAAAGCAGCCTCACAATCAGGTGTCCATCGGGCCCCAAATACTTCATTTGGATGGAAATACACTCTCTCAGTCTCAGGGGAAGTTGACTTTTTGTATTTTTTGTGGGTTGGAGGGTACCCTTGAGTAAGATTAAGTAAACAGCTGATCACTTTTGAATAGTCCTTGATGAAACGCCAATAGTAGCCACGGAAACCCAGGAATCTTTGCAGTTCTTTTAGATTATGGGGCTGTGGCCAGGTCGTCAGGGCCTCAACTTTACTTGGGTCTGTCTCTATCCTTTCGGTGGAAACTATGTGTCCCACATACTTTACAGATGTTTGGAAGAATTGACATTTATCGATGGACAGCTTCAGGCCAAAGTCTTCCAGTCAGTCCAACACCTTGAACAGTCTACCCTAATGTTCCTCCAGTGAGCTGCTAAACACAATAACATCATCCAAGTACACCAGGCACTCTAATAGATTCACGTCCCCCATTGCACGCTCCATCAATCATTGAAAAGTGTCTGGGGCACCGGAAATCCCTTGAGACACCCTCATGAACTCATAGAAACCCAACGGGCAGATAAAGTCCATCTTCTCACGTTCTTCCAGGACCATCGGGATCTGGTAGTACCCACTGCAAAGATCCAACACAGAAAACCACTTGCTACCATTCAGGCAGTCCAAAGCATCTTGAATGTGTGGCATTATATACTGATCAGGGATAGTCCGCCAGTTTAAAGTGCGATAATCTACGCACATGCTTACTGTCCCATTTTTTTTCCTCACTACCACAATGGGGGAAGCATATGGGCTTCTGGATTCTTGTATTACACCAGCAGCTAGCATCTCTTGCAGATGTCATCTCACATCATCTGTGTCAGCAGGTGCCAGGCATAGAGACCTCTCACGAAATAGCCTATCATCATGCAGCCAGATATGTTGCTCAGTTCCTTGTACGCAGCCTACGTCCCACTCCTTCATAGAAAACACCTGGTCCCTCTGGGCAAGCTTCTCACTGATCCTCACTTTCTATTCAGGTGGTAACAGGGAGTCACCGAAATCAAACAAGTCAGCCATTACTCTATCACTTTTTCCCAAACTCTTGTTACTGGGTAGCACTGCAGTATCCGTACAATGCACATTAGCCAGGGTACAACCTCTATTTACTTGAATCTCCCTGTCAGACACATTATGAACTTGAACCATTACTCTTCTGGCAAAAGCATGGGCTCTAGCAGGTAGAATACTTGGCTTGACCAGCAGTCCCTTGGGCAATTTTCCATCTCTTGGTGCATCCAGCATTAATATTTTATTCTTGACATCCTTTTTTATATGAACCTCTCCCTGTAGGATACACTGAGCATTTGGCGCCAAGATCAGAGACTCAGGATCCTTTTTCCAGACAACCCCAACCGGTTCCTCGGATTCCACTCTGTCAGCATCTCTCTGGGCATTGGAGGCCCTGCGGATCAAAGCTGGAATTCTTAGAGCTCTACCAGTCCGGGACCCCTGTTTTTCATAACACAACTGTGCCAGCCGTCCAAACATATGTGCATTAGTCGCAATCAGTAACGGAACCCCATCATACAGTCCAGTAAGGGGACACACTAGGGCCAAGATCTTCACTTGTTCTGCCACTCCAGCCACAGAGGTGGGAAATAACAACCAAACTCGGATATAGCCAGAGTAGGGGTAGGCCTTTTCACTCAAACCCCAAACATTTAGTCCTTCCAAGGGTTGCAGGGGTACATTGGACAAATGCTTCTGATACCAGTCCTGGAACATAATTGTCACTTGGGAGCCACTGTCTAACACAGCTCTTGTGGGCACTCCATTCACTTTTGCAGTAGTCTCCATGGAGGGACCCACCACTTTGGACCATTCCGGTGGCATTGATTGGGATGTCGATCGGGCATTGACCCTGGTGGCAAAACTTTTCTGGGTGGCTCCCCCTGGTGAACGGGCATAGATTCTGCGATGCCAGGCCACTAACCTGTTGGTAACTTTTCTCAAGTTCTCTGGCAGGTGACAAGCTGACTGAAAATGTCCATCCTCCCCACAATGGTAGCAGAACTTAATGTCTCTAGTGTCCTGGGGGGGGTTCTTTTCTGTTGGTGCACCTCTGGAGCCCTGCGGGGCTCTTCTTGAACTGGGGGCTTATACCATTGGGCTTCTGGATCTCCACTTCTATTGGGGGTGAGGGCACCCCTTTGCAGCTACCCCACCATCTCTCTTAAGTCTCTTAGTTCTGCTCTCAGGTTACCCTCAATCTGTGTCTCGGAGGAAACAACATGCACTCTCACTCCACTTTTGGACTCAGGTGGAGCCTGATACAGATCTGATTCTCTGTATGCCTCAGTCAATTCCTTAATTAAACCTCTCAAATGTTGAGCCTCATCTAGCTCACTCTTTTCGGGGGTCTGACAAGTGTTCACAGCCCCAGCATAGGGTTCCCAGCCCTCTTCAATTAGTTTCAATCTCACGGATCTCTCTCATCAAATGGCAGTACTCTGGAGGGCTGGCTCTCCTGTCTTGCAACTTGAGCTTCAGCAGTATTACGCTTGAAAATCTTACTGACTTCAATATGTGGTCTAATCTGACCTGGTTTAATTCTTTGGCAGGCACTCCCCCTTTTAATTGGTCCTTCTGCAAAGCCCTTTCTATCCTGGTGACAAAAGCAGACAATTTCTCATTTCTCCACTGTTTAACTGACTTGAATTTCCATAATAAGTCATCTCTGGTTTCTGTGCTGCTAAATACTCCCTCTAAGGCGGAAAGATATTCTGCAGCAGTGGCCTCCGGACTAGTAGCCCGTAGAAATCGAATGGCTTCCAGGGCAGGGCCTCTCAAGCTTTCCATCAAGCACTTCCTCTTTTCCCCCTCTGAACACTGCCATTCTTGTACTAAAGGGGTAGCATAGTCCATCCAGGTCTCCAAATCATCTTCCCCCAAAGGCACTGGGACAGTACCGGAGAAAAGTCTCAGCCTCCAATAGGAATCCAGTTGAATGGAGGGAATTACCATAGGGGGTGTGGCTATTATGGAGCTCTTGAGGGACCCAGGAGATGTACCTGGGGAATGCAAGGGTGTGTGGTTACCTGAGAGGTCTAACACCTTTACCAGTTCCGGAGCAGCTTTCCCTTCTGAGGCTAACAACTTAAGCAGTTTTCCTTTAAAGCTATTGGTACTAGGGGACCCACCCAGGGTGGCCAGACCACTACATATGTGAATAATCCTCCATCCCTTCTGGGCACCTTTGGGCAAAATCACAGGGGGCACCTTTTCAGGGTCTATAGGGGAACTGCTTGAAAGTAGCACTTGCAGTGTTTGTTCAAATAAGTCAGTAAATCGTCCCTTTACTTCAACTTTGCCCACACACTTAACATGTTCTACAGTGGACACAATGTCAGCATTTTTAATCCCCAAGGGGACATCCAGCAAAAGAATAGCCTTTTGGGAGTCCATCTCCTCAGCTTCGCACCACCACATCAATTTGTGCACCATCAACTTAAGGGGGTCAATTTTTAACTTGGGCGGGTACTCCCCTCCATTTTTTCCTTTAAATGAAATATAATGGGGTAATTCCTTCACATGGCCACTAGAGAACGCTGATCCCAGCGGTGCCTCCAAGATGTAACCCCCAGGTGGCTCTATCCCAAAGGCTACTACCCCTGCCTGCTGGACTACCAACAGGTTGAGAGGCCTAGGTTCTATGGCGGGTGCCTCCACCCAGAAGTCAGGGTTTGTAATGGTTGGTCTAGTTTGGTCTCAGCCCTCTGGGACACTGAGACCCTCTTCTAGTCCCTCTAATGGCCCACACAATGCACAGGAGTTACAGTACCAATGCCCCACATGTACACACTGTTCAATCATAAGGTACCGCTTACCCTCGAGACTGATTCGGGGTTCATCTCTGAGGACCCCCTGAAAAATAAAGTTAAACAGCATACACAAACCAATACAGTGCTTGGCATGAAGGTACAGACACTGCAGACAGTTTAAAGCTTAACAGCAAATCTGGTTTATTCAGGGGGACTGTAACACAGGAGGGGGAAAATCAAGTTAATTAGCCAAAGTAAATCACAGTACTGTGCACCCATACAGGGTCTGGAAAGTCACACTCTGGGTACCCAGGTTGGGGGGGCTAGCCAGGTCCGTTGTCCGGGGTTGGCCGGCAGGTGCAGATGGATAGATCCCTGTAGAAAAATATATGCACACACCCAATTGTAATCTGGAACTGGAGGGCTCAGTCCTCGAAGAAATAAAACAAAGAAAATTAGATGACACACTTGTGATTGTTAACAGGTCACAGGGGAATGCCCTGGTTGGTACTCACACTACCCCAAGCGGAGAACCTGATGAAGATGGTTGTTCTGGATTGCCAGAACAGCCAGGCATGGAGATGATATTCTACTGGCCAGGCCCAACTGCTTTGACTAGCAGATGGATTTAGTCCGGTTAAATTTAGTTCCGCTTTCAACTTACAATGCACGATGAAAAGAGAATTGGAATAGCTATCCCTCACAAGCATTCAACACATTTATATGTAAAGGAAATTACTGTACCAGGCAGCTGCTCCTAGGTCCCAATCGTAATTACTGCAAATACCCGGGACTTCACACAGCAGCTTCAGTTCCTGACAGACCGAGCACGATTCAGCAATTTCTCCAGTCTTCTACAGGGTGAGCCTGGTTTCCACTTTTCAGTCTTCCTTACTTTCAGACACCCAGGATTCAGTCCGATTTAAGCTTGCAACGGTAACAGACCGACTTCAGGGCCTCTCACACGCTTCCACATGAAACTATACACCACAGAAGCACAGAGCTCCTTCTCTCCTCGTGGTCACAACTGATGTGACCTCCCAGTCGCAGGGCAGAGCATTCCCTTTGGGCGCCACCCGGTCCAGTTGGTGGACTCAGCTGTCAATCACTCCAAAGCTCTCTCAGTTGGTGCAAAAAGGCACCAAGGTCCAAAACTACACTTCCCAGGATCACTAGCTATACATTCCCCTTGTAAGCCAGTTCCCAGGAGAGTCCAAATTCTGGTTGGTCCAAACAGTCTCCATTTTATAGCTCCCCTAATCCCATTGGCCCAGCACAGCAGTTTAGGTCCAAAATGGAGGGGCAACACACACAAAGTCCCATTTGCAATAAAGGCAGGTTAGACAAACTAAAATATTACTAATGCTTTAACTGATTACAGGCTAACAGTTTTATCTTTCAGATGGGCTCCCTTTACGCCTTCAGTGATCGCAAAATGGAGCGATTACTCTGCAGTTCAGGCAGAATTCGACCAGGGAAACACCAGCTCCCCTGGAAAAGCATTAATTATGTCTGCAAGCAGACAGCTCTTAAAGAGACAGTATGTGGAGGCTCTACCAGCACTCACAGTGCCATTCTAACGGCCTAAACGCCGAATGCCAGCAGGCAGGGGAACACTAAGGCAAGCTCCTAGGAGGCTTTTTTAGGAACCCCCATTTGTAGGGGGTTACATATATCTACGTACATGATAAGTAAATAAATAACTAAAGTTTATCTCCCAGTGCTGCATTCTCTGTTTTTCTCCAGTAGAATGTCAGCAGTGGGAACTAGAGCACTAGAACCTCGTGTGGTTCAAATTCGTGAAAGGGTTCCCGTCTCCTTGGGGAGGTGGGTGGCATGCAGGTGTGCGGCCAGAACTTTGGATGGACAACATGTGGACATACCCGGTGAGTACAGGTGCTCCTGTTCAGCTGCACACCCTGTGCTCCGTTCATTTCCCTTACTGTATGGCAACATGTCTAGCATGGTGTTGTGTCCTGCCTTTGTGATGTGCTGTTGGCTGCACCTGCGGGAGTTGAACTCCCAACACATGGGCCCACAACACCAGCACTGCACCAGTGGCATGTCTCCTTTCTGTGACCTACAGTGGTGGTTCGGAGGTGGTCCCACCACCATGCATCTTCTGTGTGCATTGGGGGAGCTGTGTCACTTGCACTGGTAGGTTCACTGGGTGGGGGGGTGCACTTGCTCCTGTGTTCTGCTGGGGGTGGGTTTGCTCGGTCGGAGGTAACTGCTTCGGGGGAATGGGCATGCACACCGGTGTTCTATGGGGGGTGCTGCTTCTGGCACACATTGGGGGGGGTTGCCTTTTTTGCCACTGGCTTTTTATTTCTGTCACCATTATTCCAGTCACCCTGGTTCCGATCACCCTATTGCCTGTCTACTTGATTCTTGTTCATGATTTTGACACTTGCCGTTATCCCTAATTGCCCATATGCACCTCACTCTTCTATGGATGGCACCCACCCTACAATCACCATTTTCTATTCTCCCTTCTCCCTGTAGCCTTCCCGCAGCAGCCATTGGCACTGGATACTGGCAAATCCAGCTCACAGAAGTAGAGATCGAGAGTGCATGGTGTGATGAAGCCATTGAGAGGTAGGACACCTGCTTTCCTATCTTTATTTCAGGTGCACTAGCTCGGAGATGTTTCGCATTGTGGTAATCCTTCTTTTTCTCCTGGAACATCTGCAATGATAAAATTGTGCCCCTAGACAGAGGGGGATGGGGGGTTACACTAGGTACTTTTGCTGCTCCAAGGTACTATTCCCTATCCTACCCCTTTTGGCTTCCTTTATATTTCGTAAATGCCCTCTTCTTGACTCTTACTGTGTTCTTCACGTCTGCTGTGAACCACGTTTGTTCTCTCTTTAGCATTCCTTCTCTAAACGCATCCTGTTGTTATTCCTGTACACCATTCATCCGTCCTGTTCTTGCTAAGCTTTTTCCCAGAAGTCCCCTCACCCTATCAAAATCTGCCTTCTTAAAATCCCATACCTTTACTGTATGGGTATAACATGAACATTGTGACTGAATTTTGGCGCCGCGATTACGGCGCCGGAACAAGGGTGACATTGACAGGGGCAATATTGATTTTAGATCACCCTTCACTGATGCATCCTGCTTTACATAATTTCTACCACCTCCAAGGCATGCCTGCCCGGAGAAGGTTATATTTAGTTTTTGGGGGTGCAGAGGTGGGCAAAGATGACTGTTTCCCCGGAGGGCGCTTTGGCGCTGTAACTCCCGGGAGATGTAATGCCTAGTGCTGAAACGCCAGGTGGCATGTTACCTATGCCATAATTGGTATCAGCAACATGATTTTCACACCAGCATGGGTGAACCTACTGTACATGCCCCTTTTTTGGTCCCTATCTGGACCTTCAACCTCACAGTCTTGTGGTCATAGGATCTGCACTTACTGGACTACCACATTCTGGATCCTCTCACTGTTGGTGAACACCAGATCTCTTGGAGACCCTTTCCCTGTCAGCCCTGGACCAGCTGTACTAGAAGCATCTCCTGGCATACAACAACCAGGTGCTTGTTCCTAATACATGATGCCGTAGGAACTTTCTAGTCCACATCTAGTATATTATTTGTTTCATTTTTGTTGACCGGGAAGGAGGACTAGACAATTCTGCCTATTTTCAGCCCCATGCTAAGGGATGGGGGAGATACAGATGGATGCCAATTGAAATTGAACCAGATTAAGCTGCTGGTGATATTTTTAGTGAAAGTCCCCGACTACTATTACCTCCCCTAGATTAGCCACCTCCCTTAGCATTTCTCCCAGTTCATTAATCCACCCCCCTTGTTCTGACCTGGTGGTCTGTAGACTACAACAATCCTAATTTGCCTCCCATTCCCTGGAGGCAGTAAAGCATAGTCATTAAGGGCATGGAGCTGTAGACCTGGAGACCCGGGTTTGAATCCCATCAGCCACCACTTGCATATTGTGCACCCCGAGCAAATGACTTACCAGGTTGCACCAGGAAACAAACTCTGGCTTAGTGTTCCTTTCAAACAACATGAAGTCTTGCTATATTATGACAATTGCAGCATGACCGCAGGTTAGAACTGCTCCGGAGGTGAAATAGTTAACTTTCCATGCAGGCATGGAAGTTAGAGCACGAGCTCAGTTGAAAACTCTGTCTGTTGTGCTTCAAACGCAAACTGTCAGATTCTTTACTCCGCCTCACTGAACAGTCGCTCTGGAGATTTCTCCTTCTGCTCGGTTCATTTTGTCGGTTTAAAAGTATTATTTTTTGCTTTTTAGCCGAAATTAAACCGCAACCGGTCGGTTCAAGCTCTGTCTGTGGTAATGTAAGTAATAGATAGGTTTTACATTTATTTTTTCTGTGTGGAACTTGTAATTCTTTATCGGTTCGGTTTGATCCGATCAGGTTGTATTTAAAATTTACTAGTCCTTTTTAGAAGTGCGGTTCCCAGTTCTTATCGGTTCTAAAAAGCAGTTTCATTATGGTTTTCCATGACCCGTGACACGGTTGGGAACCGATAAGGGTGTCTTGCTTGGTGGATTGCCATAAACGGGCAAGTTGGTTAGGCTGGCATTATGTCTGAGAAACCCAAAAGAAAAACCGGACCCACTGGGTTTCAACACTGTAGTGTTTGTGGGGAAGCTTTTGCTAAGGCTGACCCACACACCACATGTGTCTATTGTCTAGGGTTTGACCACCTCAATTCAGACTGCCAGATTTGTCACAATTTCCCTGCTGCCACCATAGATAAGAGAGTTGGTAGGCTCAGGGAAAGGGAGGCCAAAAAGTCCGCTGACCCAGATGGCCAGCCCGGTTCGGTGCCAACCGAACCGGAGGGAGTGCCCTCTGACCAGGGCGATACTTCCTCGGGCAAACGAAGAGCCAGTTCTGAGGAGCCGGTTCCAGCAAAAAGGACTAGAAAGTCAGCTAGTGTAGAGCCAAAAGTTCTCTCCCCAACTGCTGAGGAAATAGCTAAAGCAATTCAAATTGTCCAGTCTCTCTCTCTGGTTCTGACCGAACCGACACCTTCAGGTAAGCGTTCGGTTCGGCCGGTTCCACCGGTTCAAGATTATGATTTTGAGGATTTTTATGAACTGGGGAAGGGGGAAGAGGAATATGAGGAGAGTGAATATGGTTTTGAAGATCTGGATGTGCCCATTGATCCGGACATCTCTCCAGATAGACCCCTAGGGGTTTCTCCTCAAAGGCTTTCTGAGTCCCCTTCTCATTTCATGTTTTATAAAAAAGTTGCTGAAACTCTCCAGCTCCCTGTTGGGAAGCTGTTGATGTCCAAGAGGAGCCAGACTATGTAGAAATGATAGATATTCCAGAGTCTAGGAGACTGTCTATTCCTTTGCATAACTCTTTTCGGAAACAGACAGTAAAGTTTTAAAACTCTTCACACTATACCTCCATTGGATAAAAGGATGGACAAAAGGTATACCTTATCAGGCTCCGACACTGATTTTCTCACTCAACAATGCAGCCATGTGGGGTAGTGCAGGCTGCAGCCTGTGACAAGGCTAATATTCCCTAGCTTCACCCCCAGATAAGGACTCCAGGAAGATTGATGCTATGGCAAAGAAACAGTACATGGCAGCATCTTTGGGACTCAGACAAGCAAATTATATGGCTTATGCTGCTAGGTACCAGAAATCCAGATGAGATACTGTGCTGGCCTAGCGAACAAGTCCCTGACCAGCTTGCCAGGAGCTGGAACAGGTGGCTATGGATGAGTATTGAGGCATCAGGTGCAATTTCATGCTGCAGTGGACTCGAATGATGTTTCATCAAGAGTCATGGCTACACCTGTGGCACTCGCAGGATGGCTTGGCTCAGATGTACTACCTGTCTCAGGATACCTAGTCTAAGGCCATGGATTTTCCTGTTGTGGGAAATTCTCTATTTGGGAGCAAACAGAGAATTACATGAAGAAAATGGATGAATATAGGACCACCTATAGGAGTGCACAGGTCAAGGAAGGCAGGCCACTCCTCAAAAGCAGCTTCCTAGAGGCAGGGCAGGCCTTTTCATAGGCCTTTCCAAGTCCAAGCTTCCTCCTCCGCCTATGCTCAGAGGGGTTCTTTAGAGGGAGGCAGACGGGTACAAGCAGCTCTGCTTCCACCCTCAGCCCAAAGCCCTGCCAAGCAGGCACCTGATGGGATTGCCAGGGCTGATTCTCCTCTACCTGTAGGGGGCAGGCTGGCTTACTTTGTCCAGGACTGGAAGTCTTTAACATCAGACAAGTGGGTCCTGGAAGTAGTAAGCCAGGGACTGGTTCTCAGCTTCAAAAAATTTCCAAAGTTGAGAACCAGATCTTTTCCACCTGCAACTCCATCAGAGGCACTCACCCTACAGGCAGAGGTCTCTACCCTCCTGGCTCTCAGAGCTGTGGAAAGGGTTCCTCCCCTACACCAGGGCAAAGGTTTGTACTCCAGGTACTTCCTTACCCCAAAAAAGACAGGAGAATGGCGGCCCATCCTGGATCTCAGATATTTAAACAAGCACCTTTTAAAGCCAAAGTTCAAAATGGTGACTCTGGGAATTATCCTACCCTCTCTAAGGCCAGGGGACTGGCTTAGTTCCTGGACCTCAAGGATGCCTACTTCCATATTCCCATCAAGCTCTCATTGAAAGTACCTCAGGTTCAAGCTGCCCTCAGGCCACTACCAGTTCAGAGCAATGCCCTTGACCTCACTTCTGCCCAAGGGTATTCACCAAATGCCTGGCTGTAGCAGTTGCCCTACCTAAGAAGGCAAAAGATTGCCATCTTTCCTTACCTGGACAATTGGCTCTTAGTAGGCCAGTCCCATACCAGGTCAATTTACACCTTCAGATAGCATGGCAACTGCTTACCTCTCTAGGTTTCCTTCTGAATCTCTCAAAGTCAGTTCTAGAGCTGGTCCAGCTTCTTACCTTCATAAGCGCAGAACTGAACACAGGAAGCCAGGGCCTTCTCCCCTGGACAGGGCAAAGACCCTAGTCTCCTGGCCTCCTCATTTACCCTGCATGTCTCCTGGCCAGCAAGGCATTTTCTGCAGCTCCTAGGACACATGGCTGCTTCCACAACAGTTGTGCAAGGAGCAAGATTTCAGATGAGGGACATCCAGTTCCATTTGAGAGCTTTTGGTCTCAAAGAAAGGATCCTCTTACCAAGCTGATCCCAGTAACTCGAACCCTGATCCAAGCCTACAGGTGGTGGCAGGATCAGAGCAACCTGAGACAAGGGGTTCCCTTTGTCACTCAGTCTCATTCTCTAATCCTTACTACCAATCGTCCCTCTTGGGCTGGGGAGCTCACATGGGCGACCTCACCACCCAGGGTCTGTGGTCTCCCAGGAATCTCTGCTCCACATCAAGCTGTTGGAGCTCAGGCGTTTTCTAGCACTTCAAGCTTTTTCCAAATCTGTTCAGAACAAGAGTATTCAGGTCAGAACAGACAACACCACTACAATGTGGTACATCAACAAGCAAGGGGCACTCGGTCTACGGCCTTGTGCACCGAGCGATAAGTTGTGGTCTCTGGCTTACCCCGAACACCTCCCTTACGGCAGTTCACCTCCCAGGCAGGACAATGTCCTGGCAGATGCTCTCAACAGGATTTCCCAGGGCCACCACGAATGGTCACTGGATCCCTTGGTCTTGGGAGTAATATTTGCTAGATGGGGCACCCGCAGATAGATCTTTTGCAGCCCCAGACAATCACCAACTTCCTCTTTTTGATGCAGACCCCAGTGTTGGTCTCACTCCCCTGGATGCCTTAGCCCTCAGTTGGGAGTGGAAGTTTCTCTATGCCTTCCTCCTTTCCTCTCCTGTTCAAAGTGCTAGTCAAAATCAGATCCCAATCATGCAAAGTCATTCTGATAGCTCGGATTGGGCCAGACAGCCTGGTATCCACTCCTGCTGTCCTTAGCAGTCCATCCTCTCCTGTGCCTTCCCAGGAGTCACAATCTGTTAACCTGTGCCCAGGGACGGGTTTGGTATCCGAATCTCAAATCTCTCAATCTCAAGGCTTGGTTCTTGAAGAGTTAGAGTTTGCTGATTTACACCTTTCCCAGGTGTAATGGATATATTGAAGGCATGGAAGCCTTCCACCAGGCTACTACAATTCCAAATGGAAAAGGTTTTCCATATGGTGCTCGAAAAGCATATTTCCCCAGTCTCTGCTGATCTACCCACAGTCCTGGATTATATGGTCCACCTGAATTCTTTGGGGCTGAGACCAGCTACCCTGAAGGTGCACTTGGCAGCTGTGTCTGCTTTTATTTCAGCAGGTAAATCCTCTTCTCTTTCAGCTCATCCTGTGTTTTCCAAGTTTTTAAGGGATTGCTTCACACAACCCTCCATTCAGGGATCCTGCCCCTGCCTGAGATCTTAATGTTTGCATTGCTCAGCTTATGCAACCCCGAGCCCTTGTCTTCAGCTGAGCTCAAGTACTTGACTTGGAAAACTGTGTTTTTGGTAGCCATCACCTCTGCCAGATGCATAAGTGAATTACAAGTGTTGTCAGTGGAGCAGGAGTTTATCTCTTTTCACAGAGATAAGGTGGTCCTTCGGACTAGCAGAAAGTTCCTGCCTAAGGTGGTTTCAGATTTCCACCTTAATCGATCTATTTCACTTCCAGTGTACTTCACTGACCACTCCTCCTCTGGGGAGAGGATGCTGCACAGTTTAGATGTCAAAAGGGCCCTTAGTTACTACATAGAGCGTACCAAGGGTCATAGGTTTGACTCCCTCCAACTGTTCCTCACCTATGGCGAAGTTGGTAAAGGGAAGCCAGCCACTAAAAGATCCATTGCCAGGTGGATTGTCTCTTGTATCCAATTCTGCTATGAGAGTTGGGTAAAGTTCCCCTCAGGCCTGAGGGCTCACTCTACCAGAGGTGCAGCTGCTTCTCTGGCTGCTGCCAGAGACATTCCTATTCTAGAAATATGTCAAGCAGCTACCTGGAAAACAGTTCACACTTTTACCAAGCATTACTCCCTGGACATCCAGGCTAGGAGTGATGCTCAGTTTGGCACAGCCATGCTTCAGAGCCTATTTCCTAGGTAGGTTCTGTCCCTCCTCCATGGAGGTACTGCTGTGTAGTCTGCAATTGTCATAATATAGCAAAACTTCATGTTGTTTGAAGAAAAAATTACTCATCTTAGTAATGTTGTTCTTCTAATGAGTCTTCTATATTATGACCTCACTCCCTGCCCCTCTCAGAACCTCTGTTTTGGGGATGTGGGTGGGCAGTACAGGATAGCACTTCTTTTTTGATGCCCACCTTTTTGTTTTCACCTACCTTTTTGGGTGAATTGGTGTTGTCTTTTTGCATTTTTGGGTCTCCTGACTTGAGTCTTTGTTTTAGGCCAAAAATGAGTGTTTATGTTAGTAGCCAGTTGGCTAGTGTAGGTTTACAGCTTCCACACAGAACCTTAGTGAGTTTTAGCTCATAAAGATCTGACAGTTTACGTTTGAAGCACAACAGACAGAGTTTTCAACCGAGCTCGCGCTCTAAGTTCCATGCCTGCATGGAAAGTGAACTATTTCACCTCCGGAGCAGTTCTAACCTGCGGTCATACTGCAATTGTCATAATATAGCAAGACTCCATTAGAAGAAACAACATTACTAAGGTGAGTCATTTTTTCTTCTTGGCTAAAACATTCCCTTCCTTCCCTTCCCTGCTGCTGCTAGTACCCACAGGGTTTCTAATTTTCACGAATCCCATGTCCTACTTTTCCATTGCTTGTATCCCTCCCATTATGTACAGTGGTCGCCCCCTCCTTCGCTGAGTCCTTCCTGAGCTGTGATTATCCTGGTATGGTCATGTCCCATTCATGGTTCGAGGATAAACGCATCTCCGTGACAGCCACCAGACCCAGGTTTTCTTCTGCAGCCAGTGCCTGCAGTTCTGGCATTTTGCCATCGATGCTCCTTGCATTGGTGTACATCATTCTCCAACAACTTTCCCCACCCACTCACCCACCCCACCACTTTATTCAGGGTATAGTATCACTTTTACGTTGCTTGGTAGGGGGAGACCTGGAAGGCCCCCCTACCCCGATCATTACATTATTTGTGTGCCATGCCACACTGACTCCACCATGTACTTCAAACAAGCTATACGCTGTGCCCATTTTACAAACAACATGAAGTCTTGCTGTATTAAGACATAATGCAGTTAGCCCCAGCACTTGAACTGCCCCGGAGAGGAAAGAGTTAACTCCATGCAGAAGCATGGAACATTGAGCTCGAGCTCAGTTTTCAAACCTCTGTCTGTGGTACTTCCCAGCATAACCATCAGATTCTTTACTCCGCCTAACAGCAAAGTCGCTCCGAAGATTTTCTCTGCTCGGTTCGGTATAGTAAAGCGTTCAGTTTAAAAACCATTTCTTTATTGTTTTTTTGGATTTCCAGCCTCTGTCTATGGTACAGGTAGTGCTGTAGGTAGGTAGTGACTGTGTTTTTATTTTATTTAACTGTGGAAATCGTTTGTCTCTTCAGTTTCTTTTCAGTCAGTCCGGTTAGAAACCGACCTTGTGATTCCTAATTTTAAATTATATCCTTCTGGGATTAGTGTGGTGTTCGGTACCAATTGGTTTCAAAAACCAGGCTTTTCTCTGTTCTTTTCCAAACCCGTACACGCGTTTGTTACCAATCGGTTGGTATTACCTGTCTTGAAAGCTTCTATAGGGTAATTTTGGTAGGTTGGCCATGTCTGAGAATCCGAAAAAGAAAACCGGTCCCACTGGGTTTCAACACTGTACTGAGTGTGGGGAGGCCTTTGCCAAGGCCGACCCCCACCTCATCTGTGTTTATTGTCTGGGGTTTGACCACCTCCAGTCAGACTGCCAAATTTGCAAAAACTTTCCCAAATCCACTCTAGAAAAAAGACTGAGTAGGTTGAGGGAAAGGGAGGCTGAGAAGTCCGTGGATCTGGATAGCCAGCCCGGTTCGGTCGCAGCTGAACCTGAGGAGGTGCCTACTAACCTGGGCGATACCTCCTCAGGCAAAAGGAGAGCTGACTCTGAGGGGTTGGTTCTGTCAAAAAAGAAATGAAAGTCTGCCGGTTCGGATCTAGTACCGCATACTCCAACCACAAATGAGACAGCCAAAGTGATTAGTATTGTCCAATCGCTTCGCCCAGTTCTGTCCGAACTGGCAGCGCCGGTTAGGCCGTCTGTTCAGTCGGAACCAGCTCCTTTGGATTACGATCCGGATGCTTTCTATGAGGATTGGGAGGGAGATGAAGATTATCACGACGATGATGATGATGATGACGTCCAGGGGGGTCTGGATGTGCCCATTGAACCGGACATCTCCCCAGACAGGTCCTCTGATATCTCTCCTACCAGGCTCTCTGAGTCCCCTTCACACTTTTTGTTTTACAAGAAGGCGGCCCAAACCCTCCAGCTCCCTATGGTTGAAGCTGCTGAGGAGGAAGAAGAGCCTGATTTTGTGGAGATAATGGACATCCCAGAGTCCAAAAGGTTGTCTATCCCCCTTCATAAGTCCTTGGGGAAACAGACACAAAAGATTCTACAGACGCCTAACTCTTTACCTCCTGTAGATAAAAGAATGGACAGGAGGTATATGTTATCAGGCTCAGCTGCGGAGTTCCTTTATTCACATTGCAGCCATGTTGGGGTAGTGCAGGCTGCAGCCTGTGACAGGGCAAACATTCCTTTGGCTTCACACCCCCAAGACAAGGACTCCAGAAAAGTTGATGCCATGGCCAAAAAACTATACTTGGCATCCTCTTTGGGACTCAGGCAGGCAAATTATATGGCCTATACAGCCAGGTACCAGAAGTCTAGGTGGGATACGGTTCTAAAACTGGCTCAACAGGCCTCCCCAGCTAGCCAGAAAGCTGGAGGAGGTGGCAGATGGAATTGAGGCATCCAAAGTACAATTTCATGCTGCTGCTGTGGACTCCAACGATGTGGCATCCAGAGTCATGCTACATCTGTGTCTCCAGGAGGCATGCTTGGCTCAGATGTACTAGCCTATCACAGGACACCCAGTCTAAGGCTATGGATTTTCCTGTAGTTGGTAACTCTCTGTTTGGGGAGCAGACAGAGGCTTACATGAAGAAAATGGATGAATACAGGACAACTTACAGGAGTGCACAGGCCAAGGAAAGGCAAGCCACTCCTCAAAAGCAGCAGTCCAGGTGCAGGGGCAGGCCTTTTCACAGGCCTTTTTACCAAGCCTAGGCCTCCTCTTCTTACCCACAAAGGGTTTTTTTCCAAGGGAAGGGCAGGAGGGGGATGAGCAGGGCTGCTTCCTCCTCCCAGTGTAAACCTCCTGCCAAGTAGACACCCTGAGGTGTTAGTCGGGTTGACTTCCCAATCCCAGTAGGAGCAGGCTGGCTTACTACTTTCAGGCCTGGAAGTCTGTTACCCCAGACAAGTGGGTCCTGGAAGTAGTAATCCAGGGACTGGCCCTCAGTTTCAAAAGGTACCCAAAAAGGAGGGCCAAGTCTTTTCCACCTGCATCAATCTCAGAAACCCTTGCCCTGGAGGCAGAGGTTCCTCTCTCCTAGCTCTCAGAGCCATAGAGAAGGTTCCTACTCAACACAGGGGAAAAGGCCTGTACTCCAGGTACTTCCTTACCCCAAAGAAAACAGGGGAGTGGCCACCCACCCTGGATCTAAGGCACTCGAACAAACACATATCAAAACCAAATTCAAAATGGTAACTCTGGGAGTAATCCTTCACTCTTAAAGGCCAGGAGATTGTCTGGCATCACTGGACCTCAAGGATGCCTACTTCCATATCCCTATAAGGTGCTCCCACAGAAAATACCTCAGGTTCGAGTTGCCTTCAGGCCACTATCAGTTCAAGGCCATACCTTTTGTCCTAACATCAGATCCAAGAGTGTTCACAAAGTGCCTTGCAGTAGTGGTGGCTTACCTCAGAAGACAGGGTATCACCATTTTTACATATCTGGATGACTGGCTGCTGGTAGGGTAGTCATCAGATCAGGTCAGGGCAGCTCTGCAAACCACCCAGGACTTGCTCAGTTCTCTGGGGTTTCTTCTAAATCTGCCAAAATCAGTCCTCGAACCAGTACAGCTTCTCACCTTCATAGGGGTGGAATTGGATACTGTCCAAGCAAAAGCCTTCCTTCCTCTGGCAAGGGTGAAGGCCTTAGTAGACCTCATTTCCTCCTTTTCGCCCTCAGGTTTCTCTTCCAGTGAGACAGTTCCTCCAACTCTTGGGCCACATGGCAGCCTCCACTGCAGTGGTTCAGGGAGCCAGATTTCAGATGCAGGACATTCAGTTCCATCTAAGGTCCTTTTGGTCACAGAGAAGGGACGCTCTCTCCAAACTGATTCCAGTGACCCAAACTCTGGTACAAGCTCTCCAGTCATGGCTGGACCAGGACAACCTCAGACAAGGGGTTCCATTTCTCCCTCAAATTCCATCAGTAGTACTGACTACAGATGTTTCTCTCCTAGGATGGGGAGCCCACCTGGGAGCCCTAACAGCTCAAGGAATCTGGTCCCCGCAGGAGTCTCTTCTTCATATCAATCTCCTGGAACTCAGGGCAGTTTTCCTAGCCTTTCAGATCTTTTCAGATTCAGTCAAGGGCAAGGTGGTCCAAATCAGGATGGACAACACTACCACAATGTGGTACATCAACAAGCAGGGAGGCAGTCGGTTTGTGGCCTTGTGCACGGAGGCCATGAAGATTTGGTCTCTGGCCTATTCCCTTCAGACTTCCCTGGTAGCAGTTCATCTTCCAGGGAAAGACAATGTGTTAGCAGATGCCCTGAGCAGGATTTCACAGGGACATCATGAATGGTCCCTGAATCTTCACATTCTGAGGATCATTTTCTCCAGGTGGGGCATCCCAGAGATAGATCTATTTGCAGCACCAGACAATCATCAGCTTCCTCTGTTTTGTTGCAGACCTCCAGTCCTGGGGACAGTTCCCCAGGATGCCCTTATTCTGGACTGGAAGGGCAGGTTTCTCTATGCATTCCCTCCTTTCCCACTCCTGTTCAGAGTTCTGATCAAGATAAGAACTCAACCATGCACAGTGATTTTGGTGGCTCCAGATTGGGACAGACAGCCCTGGTATCCTCTTCTGTTCTCCTTGGCTGTGTCATGTCCCCTGTGTCTTCTCAGGAGATACAATCTTCTCTCCTCCTCCCAGGGGCGGATCTCGTTCCCCAATCTTCAGTCCCTCAACCTCAAGGCCTGGCTCTTGAAGAGTTAGAATATGCAGCACTTCATCTCTCTCAGGTAGTTGTGGATATTCTAAAGGTCTCCAGGAAACCTTCCACTAGAAAAACTTACAATTCCAAATGGAAGAGGTTCAGTATTTGGTGCTCTCAGAAAGGCATCCTGCCTGATTCTGCAAACATTTCCACAACCTTAGACTATCTAGTTCATCTGAATGGTCTAGGCCTTAGGCCTGCCACTCTGAAGGTTCATCTAGCAGCTGTCTCTGCATTCCTCTCAGCAGGGAAGGGCTCTTCCCTGGCATCTCATCATGTTTTCAGAAAGTTTTCCAAAGGTCTGCTCCACATTAACCCTCCCTTTAGGGAGCCTACTCCACCTTGGGATCTTAATGTCTGCATAGCTCAGCTGATGCAGCCACTCTTTGAGCCTATGACTTCGGCTGAATTGAAGTACTTGACCTGGAAAACTGTATTTCTGGTAGCTATTACTTCTGCCAGGCGGATTAGTGAATTACAGGTCCTGTCAGTTGAACCTGACTTCATATTCTTCCATAGGGATAAAGTGGTCCCAAGAACTAATAGGAAGTTCTTGCCTAAAGTGGTATTGTATTTCCACCTAAACCAGTCCATATCACTCCCTGTGTTTTTCACTGACCATTCTTCTTCAGGGGAAAGAAGATTACACCGTTTGGATGTTAAAAGGGCTCTTAGCTACTACATAGAGCATACTAAGGCACACAGAAATGACTGTCTTCAATTGTTTCTCACTTATGGTGAAGTGGGGAACGGTACGCCTGCCACTAAAAGATCTATTGTCAGGTGGATTGTTTCTTGTATACAATTCTGCTATGACAAATTGGGTAGAACACCCCCTTCAGGCCTGAGGGCTCACTCCACTAGGGGTACAGCTGCCTCTCTAGCTGCGGCCAGAGATATTCCCTTGTTAGAGATCTGTAAAGCAGCCACCTGGAAAACAGTACATATATTCACCAAGCATTACTCCCTGGACATCCAGGCTAGGAGTGATGCTAGGTTTGGCACAGCAGTACAGTAGAGTCTCTTCCCAAAGTAGGTTCTGCATTCCCCCCTCCATAGGGAACTGCTTGGTAGTCTGCATTATGTCTGAATACAGTAAGACTTCATGTTGTTTGAAGAAAAAATTACTCACCATAGTAATGTTGTTTCTTCTAATGGAGTCTTGCTGTATTCAGACTTCCCCCCTGCCTCCCCTCTCAGAACCTGTTTTTTGGAAGTGGCCTGGCAGGTACAGTGTTGTACCTCAGGGGTGTACCTTGTACCCTCCTTTTGGTGGGTAGCTGTTATGTTTATTCTTATGTTCATAGCTTAAATTGTCACTACCTTGTTTCTTCTTGGGTTCTCGACTTGAGTCTTTTTGGACCCCAAAACTATTTTTGCCTTTTGGCTGTTTCAAACAATTTCCATATTTGAGTGCCTAGTTAGTTAGTTGCTCATAAGAATCTACGGATTACACTAGGAAGTACCACAGACTGAGGTTTGAAAACCGAGCTCGAGCTCAACGTTCCATGCTTCTGCATGGAGTTAACTCTTTCCTTTCCGGGGCAGTTCAAGTGCTGGGGCTAACTGCATTATGTCTGAATACAGCAAGACTCCATTAGAAGAAACAACATTACTATGGTGAGTAATTTGTTCTTCTTTCAGCTCCCCTCCTGCCTATACCACACCCTACGTCCTGTACTGGGTTTATAAAGTCCAGTCCTACCAGTTCAATGCCTGTGCCTAACCACAATATAGACCAGGAGCCTCCAAGGGACTGCTATCACAATGCAAAGTCCTAACTTGGGTTTCCACCCAGCAACTGTGAATATCGGCAAGATATTGAAACAATGAGTACGCCACAAGCCCCAGAAGCACCAAACGTATGGCCCAAGGAGCTTGCAACATTCTCATTTGCCAGCAATCAGGATTTTCTATCCCGTTCACTGTCTGCCGCATGTTAGACCAGTTGTTTGTGGTCTAGCTTGTGGCAATCCAGAGGGCCTTTTTTACAGCTCTTGTGCCAGATGTTTGGCACAACCTGCCATAAATGGTGGAAACTGTTGCACCTGTGCCTGAGATCGTAAAATCGGGTGCAGCTGCGGTGATTGGATTTGTTGCCCAACCAGAACCCAATTGCCATGGTGCAGGGCTTGTTGGAAGCCCTGCGTGATGCTTTGAAAATCCTGCTCAGTGTTTTTTACAAATGTTCTATGTATCGTGAGATGGGGAGGGGTATGGTGTGTCTCAGCTGTCCCATATGCTGTCCAGTTAAAGCATGGCAACCCCCCCAGCTCTGCATTGTAGGTTGGTCACTTCCTGGTAGGGACCAATTCTTGTCAGTATGAGTAACATTAGCAGTGCAACTTTTCCTGCTTCCACCCTCCCTATCAGTCCAAAACCCATTTGTGAAGGAGAGAGGGTACAATTAGTTAACAAAGGCATTGAATCTTTTCAACTCCATACTGCATAGGAGACTCTCTTCTTCATTCAAACTCACCTATAGTCCCACAGAGAAAATCTCCTGTTTAAATCCAGAGTTTCACACCAGTAAAATACTTACATGTCAGAGCCGGTTAAGTTCCTTCTGCCAGTCCCCTCTTCCTTTATTATCTGTTTGGCCTTAGCAAAGTTTTCAAGCTCTTGGGCCAGGTAAATGATTTTGGTGCTCTGTTCAGTTACAAAGTGGACCAGCGCTTGAAATACCATACAAGTCTTCACTCCCATTTGGTAAAGGGCAATTTGAACATTTCTGAAAGTCTTTTGCTTATTTTCACAGACTTGTTCTCTTCCAGAACTCAGTTTACTGCCATTACCAGTTTCCCAACCCCTCAGATGCCTGAAAGGGTTAACCTTGGTATGCTGCCGCCACTCACTGCAACCTCACTCGGGGTATCTCTAGGTCCAAATCCCACCAGAGCCACTGCTCACACAGAGAACAGTGCTCCTTATTAAAGGGCACATGAAAATGACACAGCCCTTCAGTTACAGCTGAGAACATTTTTCATATATACAGTAACTACATGGATACTGTCAGCAGACAAGTGCCTATGGCTCACTCAGTCTGCCTATTTGAGCTCATACGATCACTCTAAGTTTTCTAGAAGTCTGTCGCCCCTTACCCCTGCCTCCAGGATTCCCTTATGTCTATCCCATGCATTCGTAAATCCCATGATTGTTTCAGCCCCCACCACTTCCTCAGGCAGGGTGTGCCACTTGTCCACCACCCTTTGTGTGAAGAAATTCTTCCTCACATTTCCTCTGAATCACCCTCCCTCCAACTTCATCCCATGCCCTCTAGTCCTGGAACATCATTTTTGCTGGAAAATAGTGTTTTCCTGCACCCTGTTCCTCCCCACGAGGTATTTGTATGTCTCTATCATATTCCCTCACTCCCTTCTCTCCTCCAGGGAGTACATATTCAAGTCCTTCAACCTATCCTCATAGGACTTTTGATGCAATCCCTGTACCATCTTTGTTGCCCTCCTCTGAACCTTCTCCACCCTGTCTATGTCCTTAAGTAGGTAAGGTGTCCAGAACTGTACAGTGTTCTTGAGGTGGGGCCTCACTAGTGCCTTGTATAGTGGAATTATGACCTCCCTTTTCCTGTTGGTGATCCCCCTACCTATGCATCCCAGCATCCTATTTGCTTTACCTGCTGCCTTGTCACACTGTTTCCCTACCTTGAGGTCATCAGAGATGATAACCCCTTTCCTGCTTGGTGCATGTTATATTCTCACCCCACAACGATATATGTTGTTCCAGGGTTTTTGTGCCCCATATGCATTATTTTGCACTTTTTTGCATTAAATTTCAACTGCCAAACCCTTGACCATTCTTCAAGTTTCTGCAGGTCCCTCCTCCTTCTGTATACACCCTCTGGCATGCCCACTCCGTTACAGAGCTTTGTGTCATCAATGAAAAGGGAAATTCTGCCTTCTAGGTCCTGCTCAATGTCACCGATGAAGATGTTGCATAGAACCTGTCCCAGCACTGATCTCTTCGGCACCCCACTGGTCACTCTTTGCTCTGTGGAGTGACAGCTATTTACCACCACCCTCTGTGTCCTGCCACCCAGCCAACTACCCACTCACCACACTACTGTCCTGCCCACTCCCATATTCCCCAGTTTGTTTAACAGCCTTCTGTGGGGCACAGTGCAGCACAGTGTCAAAGGCCTTGCTGAAGTACAGATAGGCCACGTTCATTGCTCTCCCCTGATCCACCTCCCCTGTCACCCAGTTGCAAAATTCAATGAGGCTGGTCTGGCATGACCCCCCCCCCCAGTGGAACCATGCTGTCTTGGGTCCTGTAGTGCATTGGCAACCAGATGTTCCACCAATCTCTTCTTCAGTAGTGCTTCCATGAGCTTCCCCAAACCGAGGTCAGGCTGACTGGTCTGTAGTTCCCAGTTTCCTCTTTGTTCCCACTTTTGTATAAGGGGACAACAACAGCTGTCCTCCAGTCTTTGGATACCTCCCCTGTTTCCAGTGACTGGCTAAACAGGATTGCCAGAGGTTCAGCCACCACCATAGTTCCTTTAGGACCCTGGGGTGCACCCCATCCGGCCCCATTGCTTTGTCAACTTCCATTCCTTCCAATTCCTTTAGGACCATTTCCTGTGTAAAGGGACTTGTGTCTATTTTGTGCCCTTCTCACCTCTTGTACTTTGTTCAGGCCCGCTACCCTCCCCTTCCTCCGTAAAGACTGAGCAGAAATATCTATTCAGCATGTCAGCTTTACTATTGTCATCCTCCACACTGCCCCGTCCTCCCGCTTCAGTCTCATTATCTCTCCCTTCGCCTTCTTTTTTCACTTTTGTACCTGTAAAAGGTTTTGTCCCCTAACCACTGATTTTGCGATGTACTCTTCTGTCTGAGCTTTGAAACATAGAAACACAGAAACATAGTCTTTGTCGGTTGATAAGGACCGCTTGGCCCACCCAGTCTGCCCATTTCCCTACCTATTGGCTTCCCTTACTGACCTCCCTGCCTCCCTTTGCTTCTTCCTATCCCCTTCTGCCTGTGTGTTTTTGCATTGCCTGAATGCGATCTTCTTGGCTTTCACTTTCTCTGCTACCTCCTTGGAAAACCATAATGGTCTCCTCTTCTTTTTCCCCTTGCTAACCAGCATAACACATAATTGTGCTGCTCTTGTAATCATTGTTTTAAATATTGCCCACTGTTCCTCCACCCCCGATTCCCTCACCATTTCAATTAGTGCTTCTTTCAGCATCTCCCCATTTCCCCAAAATCTGCCCTCCTAAAAACCAGGATACGTGTTTTTGTGCTGTTTAGTTCTGCTCCTTCTGTGATTTCAAACCACTGTGACCAGTGGCCATTGTTCCCAGATGCGCCCCCCACTGTTACCCCATCACACTGTCCCCGTTTGTGAGCATGACGTCCAGTGTTGCCTTCTGCTGAGTTGGTTCCATGACCAGTTGCTTGAGGAAGGCACCCTGAAGGGAGTCCAGGATAAATCTGCTCCTAGTTGATGCTGCTGGGATGCTCCAGTCCACGTCTGGAATATTGAAGTCTCCAACCAGTACTACCTCACCCTTGTCTGCCATCCTTTGGATGGCTAGCATTAACTCCCTATCTGTCTCTTCCTCCTGGGCTGGTGGTCTGTAGACCACCCCTTTGCAGATGGCTGACCCCATTTTCCTTTCCAGCTTAACCCACAGCATCCCCCCCCCCATTTTGTTCTTCCTGGATCTCTGTGGCCTCTACGCAATCTTACACATAAAGTAAGTCCTCCTCCCTTCCTGACTGCACTGTCCCTTCTGACGTTCTGATGTTGTAACTGGGTATAGCCATCTCCCATGCACAGTTATTATTACACCAGGTCTTTGTGATTGCCACAATGCTCAGGTCTGACTGCACCACGGCAGCCTCGAGATCCTCCATCTTGTTGCTAATGTTCCTGGCACTGGTACACATGGCTTTCCATGATGTGACCTCTCTGGTCTGTTTTGCTGTTCTACTCTAGCCCCCCCCCCAGTTGTCCTTTATCCCTGGTTCTCCCTGCTGTCTGCCCTACTGTTGTATTTTGTCCTTTTCTGCCTATCTACCCTTGGGTGCCTATCTCCATCTTTTGCACACTGCTCTGTAGAGATATCTCCTCCTTCTGTTCTCTGGTTCCATGCTAGCTATGGAGGTTGTCAATTAGGTACCCTCCTTGCTGACCTGCACCCCCTTGGCTAGTTTAAATGCTTGTGTAACCCCCTACAAATGAGGGTTCCCAAAAAGTCTTCCATGAGCTTGCCTAAACTCACTGCCAGGCTGATGTCCTCGTTTAGCAGTTAATTGTTATTGCAAAGAGTGCTCTGTAGCCTCGATGTACTTTCGCTTTAAGAGCTGCCTAGATTGTAGTAATAATTAATTTGAGAGGGAGCTCTGTTGAAAATGTAACTATTTACTGACAACCATTTAGAGTGATAATGTAGTTTGTCTATCCTTTCTTCTTTGCAGCAAGGACTGTTTTGTTTATCCCCACTATTTTGTCCCAGAACTGCGGATGGACAAATCAGTCTGAGTGGGACCTAAAATGGAGCCAGACTACAGGAGCTGTCTGGAGTCAAAATCTGTAGGAATTGTAGTTTTGGGCTTTTGGGCGTCTTTTGCACTTGAAGGGAGAGCCTTTGTTGTGACTGACAGACAGATCAGCCAACCAAATCTTTTGGATCTGAGGGAAGTACCCAAGTTGCCTGCTGTTTCAGTCAGTTCTGTGCTGGAAAGTGAAATGAGGACAGCTCAAGTGATTTGGGCAGTAGTTCTATGTAGTTTTGCATGAGAGAACTGTGAAAGGGCTGAGTTTTGGTCTGCATGTCTGTCTGCTGCCCCTGAGTGGGAGAGAAGAAAATTATTTGGGACTAAATCCAAGTCTGTGAGAATGAAGTAAGCCACTAATTTTTTATCATGTTCATACCCAAAGAAGACCAAAGATTTTGCTGACTGCAATCAGCCTGTCAGAATTCCAGCTGCTTTTGAATCCCTGGTTTGTGCAGATACTTTGTGATCATGACGGAGAGCGGTTTACCTGGTACAGTAGGTTTTCTTACATGTAAATGTGCTGTGCATTGAAAGTGGGTCGTGATTTGGTCCCCACTGTGTGAACTGTGTTCTGCTTGCTGGAAGCTGTATCCAGCCCAAAACGGACTGTACTTGAATTTGTCTCCTTTTGGCCTGTGCCTTGCCACACTGGCCCAGCTAGACTACCCGCTGCACAGAGAAAGCCATCGATGAGAGACCTGCCTGTGGATCAGCCCCCTGCTCCACGCCTGAACAGGAACAACATCTCTGTGATTCGTGCGGGCCTTGCTTCTCCTGGCACTCCAGATTAACCACCTGCTGTCTCGATTTTTGTCCAGCCTGTGTCCAGTCTTGGGTATCGTGAGTAGACATCAGGCTAGTTTCAAACAACAGCCTAATCTAAAAGTGTGTCATGTGATTGTCTTGTTGTTTTCTTTTCACGAACTGAGTCCTCCGGCTCCGGATTACAAATAGTGTGTGTTGTGCATGTTGTTTTCTTCCATCACAGGGTCCCAACCAGCTGCAACGTTCCTGGCTAGCCCACCATTCTCCATCTGGGTACCCAGAGTGTGTGATTGTTTATGGACCCTGAAGTGCATGCATAAGTGTTTGATTGATACCACTTTTAAGCAAATTAACCTGATTACGCCCCTCCTTTGTTCAAGTTCCTTAAATAAATCAGATCTAACTCTTTTTTGCATTTACCCTGACTGTGGTTCCAGTTTGTGCAAGAGTACTGTACTGCAGTTATTTGCTGTGTATAACCTTGTTTTACAGGGGGTCCCCAGGGCCAGGCCAGAGGAAAGCCCCGATGGTAACAGCAAACAATGTGGGTATTTGTGTGGTGTATCAAGGGTATTGCGAAAGTGATTATTGTTCCAGTCACTAGTAAGGAAAGAGGGGGGTTACAGTGTCCCAGAGGGCTGTGCCCAGATTAGCTTGACCACTACCAACCCTGACCTCTGGGTGGAGGCACCCGTTTCAGAACTTGGGCCCCTTAACCTGCTACTAGCCAAGCAGGCAGGGGTAGTAGCCCTTGGAATAGCGCCACCTAGGGGTTACACTTGTCCATGTAACATTTAAACTTTTCATTGTGTACTTGGATTCCCCTCCAGGATGGATGCGGGCTGTCATGCTTTTTTTTTTTATAACGTGAATCTTTTATTGAAAGTATTTAGTATACAGCTTATATCATAAAACATATTCATGTTATCCAAATAGACTGTCCAACTTCATACAGAAAAAAGTTACAGGATGAGTTAATCATTATTTAAAAATGATAATTCCACAAATAAAATAACATCTCTCATTTTCCTCTTTCTATTTCAGGTTGTGAGCCGAGGTCTCGAATAAGTCCATCCCAACTGATTTCCAGTTGTGGATCAAATATATTGAACCTCTAAACATTTTCTCCTTGGACAGTTTTATTATTGTCTACTATTCAGTTCTGCAATCAATAAACATTATTCTACAAATAAACATTTAACTCTGATAAACATGTTATACAAGCTGGCGGTGGCACTGAGGGTTGGGCGCTGGACGCCACATCACGCCACATCAGCGATGTAAGTTCGGGGCGAGCTCAGGCACCGGGGTCGGTAGGGACGGGCGAGGATCGAGCACCCGAGGGCTGCCATCCCTGGGGGAGGGTTGGGTTTGTCCAGTATACCAGCGCTCCCCGTGGAGATCGGGACACTGCAGTATGCAAGACAGCATGTTAATCAGCATGGATGACGTCGGCAGGGTTTCCATGCACCATGGCATCAGGGGTGCCACGTATGGGGGAGAACACTAAACTATGGAAAGTCCAGCTCTGCAGGGGCAGGTGACAGCACCTGACCCCCTATGCCACCGCTGGATTTGCCTCACCCGGTCTTCCAGTTCCTCTGCCCAGGCCCTCACCTACAGCCAAGTCCGACTTGAAAGTGCGCCCAAGAGGAGGGGCGGCCCCACCCCGGAGGGGTTAAGCTAGGGGTACTGATTGTGGGGGTGGGAGAGAGGAGGCTTAAGGCCAAGAGAACCTCAGGCAGGCAGGCAGGAACAGACAGGATGCCTGAGAGAGGCTCCACAGGCCGTGTTAGGAGGGAAAAAGAAGTGTAAAAAAAAAAAAAAAGTATACCAAATTAAAACTTATAAACCTCCAAAAATATGATCTGCTGTGTCTCTTTACCTTATTATTAACTCTGTCCCCTATTTCCTGTCCCCAGTTTCTAATCCTATTTATTTTTGCTCCTTCTGATCTTCTATAAAGAGTGTTATTCCTTTTTTACTCTCCCGTTATTTATATCTCCCTTACCTGACTCTGGACAGCTGTTCCTAAAATACATGTTAGACATTGTTCTAACAACAGAATAAAATCCACCTCCTCTATATATTTATTAAATGGGAGTCATCTACTATTATATTTATCAATTCGTAACTGTAGCTTAGCTGTAATCGCCTCCACCCCTGTATTCTCTGTATATTTACCTTCCATTGGGCTACCGTTGGTCGGACAGTGGACAACCATTTGTGTGTCAGAGCTTTGTTAGCCGCTGTGACCATTATATAAAAAAGGTATTTTTGGTCTTGTTTTTTTAAGTCATGAGGTGACAAGCCCAAAACCAGATGCTCGAACGGAGGAAGCGAAGGCAATTGTAAAATGTTTTGTACAATGTGCTACAGTTCTACCCAGTGTTGCCTGGTTACCGGACAATCCCAGAAAATATGAAAATGTGAACCCTGTTGCCCACAGTTCCTCCAACAGCCACCCAAAGGATTGGCACCAAAATGTTTTGATATTGTGGGTACAATAAAAAACACGTCTATTCACTTTCCATCTCCATGTGAGAATTAAAGTAGTCTTATGTGTGCCTTCCCATACTTTGTTCCAGTAAGACGGTGGAATGGTGTATCCCATTTCGTCCTCCCATTTCTCCTGTACCCGTTCTCTGGGCCACTGGTTTTCCTCTTTCCCCACTAGACCATACATATGAGTTACAAGTTGTTTTAAATCTTTAGCCAAGGGGGCTCTATTTCTCAAAAAGAGAGGCCCTTCTGCTGGGGGTCTTGCCAATTCTGTTAACTAAGGCCTTGGACACACTGGGGAACTTAAAACGGTTTCAGTGCCTTAAAACGGTTTAAATCCCCCTAGCACTGTTTGCAGACAGACTAAAAGCCCCTTAAAACGTTTTAACAAAAGTGTTTTTAAACCCTGCTAGATGCCTAGTCTTAAAACCATTTTTAAAAACGTTTTGGAGCTAGCATGGTTTTACTCACAGGTCTGTCCAGGAATAAAAACGTTTTAAGCTGTAATGGTTTAACTAAAACAGTTCTAGCTACAGTGTGTCCAGGCAAGCACAGTTCTGTGTGTTGCACTTAACACAAAATAGTTAGAAGAGTACAGGTTTAACACTAGCAGTGTGGCCACACTAAACCGTTATGAAATGGTTACTGAGCAGTGTGGCTGCACTGAAATGGTTTAGCTAAACTGGTTTTAAAACAGTTTTCAAACACAGTTCTGTAGTGTGTCCAGGGCCTTAATATTACTCATGATCATGTGTTTACACTGTAAATATTTGAATAAATCAGTCCTAGGTAGCTGGAACTCTGCCCTAAGTGTATCAAAGGACTTGAAATACATGCCTCCCTCTAACAGCTGTTGCACAGATTTTAAACCTTTCTTGCTCCACGTACACAAGTGCATGTTATTCTGTCTCTTTAGAATCTTTGGATAGTAAGATAATGGGATATATTGATAAACCTGCAAAGGAGCCTCCCAAGACTGTCTCACCTTAAGCCAGATCTCCAAAGACTGCTTGGTCCACCTATTTGATACTTCTGAAATATTCTGGGCCGTGATAGCCCAAGGCAGTACCTTAAATGACAGGTACGGGTGGGCTCTCTCTTCTAACTCTATCCACCCAGTCTAATTTCCCTTCATTAACATTTTCTGTATGGGTAGCATTTGTGCTGCTTCATAATACCTTTCCAAATTAGGGACCCCCCACCCGCCCTCCTTCTTTGGGGCCATCAATAGAACTCTACCTGCCCAAATG
This sequence comes from Neoceratodus forsteri, assembly GCA_016271365.2. NCBI lineage: Eukaryota > Metazoa > Chordata > Ceratodontiformes > Ceratodontidae > Neoceratodus > Neoceratodus forsteri. The sequence continues at coordinate 1,062,942,302 of CM028134.1, read as the reverse complement.
GAAGTTTGCTAATTCTTTTCGCAATTCTCTCCACTGGTTCCCTGGAACCTTAACGGGTAAAGCTGAAAACAAAAATAAAAATCTAGGTAAGATATTCATTTTATATGCCCCAACCTTTGAGGGAAACTTAAATAAATCTTCCCCCATTTCTCCAGGTACCTATATACTTGGGCCTGGACATTCAAAAGGGTTGCGCATGGCGCAACAGGGATGCACCATGTGCAACCCACCGATGCGCGCTGGTGCCATATTGAAAGGGACAAGAATTCGTTGCACAACTCCCCAATGCCGGGTGCAACAATGTATACTACGGCACAAATGCGGGCGTGCCCAAGCATATGCGGCACATCCTGATATTCAGCCCGGGACGTGCGGCACATATGCTGGCACAAACCCGCCTTGTGCCACTTGGGGGGGGTGCAAAGATGTGCCTGGCAAAACCAGGAACAAGTCCAGACCACCCACAGGCGAGCCACCGTATTGTAGGGCACAATATGGCGGCCGCCAGCCGTGGGTGGCCACCCACCCACCCAGAACACTGACCCCAAGCCCCCTGTCCTGCGAGCATTGTGCCCCGGCCCCATCGCCCGATCATGGGCGACTGTACAATTAAAACCCTAGTGGTCCAGTGGATACCCCCCGCTTTGCCCGATCTTGGGCATAAGTAATGTGACTGTCCCTGGTGAACCTGGGAATCCCCCCTCGCCCGATCACAGGCATATGTGCATTACTTCCCTGGTGGTCCTGTGGACTGCCCTCCATCGCCCGATCATGGGCATATGTATATTAAATCCTTGGTGGTCCAGTGGAAACCCCCTTCAGCGCCCGATCGTGGGCATAAGTAAAGTAATGTCCCTGGTGGTCCAATGGAACCCTCCCCAGTGTGTCGCGAGTGGATATAGCAAAGGTAACCCTGGTGGTCCAGTGGTACCCCTCCCCGCCCACTAAGGGTCCCGCCACCCAGCACCCCCAGTCAGCCGGTGGGCGCAGCACCCCACCCGCATGCTGCCTGGCTGCTTGCCAAGTGACATCACACAGTACGGTCTGTCGCCTATTGGGTCCCTGCGTGGGCCAATGGGCGTACAGACCTATACTATACTACACAGGCCGATATGTGAAAGAACGCATTCATTCACATATCAGGCCTGTGTAGTGCAGTATGGTCCCCACACCCATTGGCCCACGCAGTGGACCAATAGGTGTACAGACCGTACTGTATGATGTCAGTTGGCGGGCAGCATGTGAGTGGGGTACTGCTGCCTGCCACTGACTGGGAGGGGTGCTGGGTGGCGGGGAACCTCAGTGGGTGTGTGGGAAGGGGGGTACCGCTGAACCACCAGGGTTACCTTCGCTAGATCCGCCCACGATCGACCACTGGGGGGGTTTCCATAGGACCACCAAGGACATACTTTACTTATGCCCATGATTAGGCGCTGGGGTAGGGGTTCCATTGGACCACCAGGGATGTAATATACTTATGCCCATGATCGGGTGATGGAGTGCAGTCCACTGGACCACCAGGGACATTATTTTACACATGCCTGCGATCAGGTGATGGAGAGCAGTCTACAGGACCACCAAGGACCTTTAGGACACAGATGCCTGCGATCGGGCGAAGGGGGGATCCACAGGTCCACCAGGGACCTTTTATTTTCATATGCCTGTGAAGAGGGCGAACGGGAGCAGAGACCACCAAGGGTCAGCAGGGCATCGGTCCCCGACAGCTGCAGCCTGGCAGGATGCCAGGGGATCGGTGCACCACATGCAAATGGGGCCATAATAACATGCAAACTGCCCCATTTGCACCTTGCCTGCATAATGGCCTCATTTGCATGCCCAGTGCTGAATATCACACTCGATGCACCTAGCGCAACCACACTTGCGCTGGCGCATCCCCCTGCTCCCCTTCTGCCATTTGCGCTGGCGCAGTGCATGCGCCATCAGTGCCATATTCAGTGGTGCTGGGCCATGGCGCAGCACCGTTGCATATCACCTGGTCCATGCCCTAGCGCGGCCCAGTTGCACTGCACCGGGCTTGCGCCCTGCCGGCACAGATTGAATATCCAGCTCTAGATGTTTTAGTTTTTCATAGTTAGATTTGTATAACTGGGATAATTGCGTTGGGATCTGAATACCTAAGTACCTGATGGAGCCTTTGGCATATTTAAATGGAATTACGTCTTTCATATCTCGGGTTAACTGGCCTGCAACCACTCTCATCTCTGATTTATCAGCATTAATTTTGTATCCTGAAATGTTCCCAAATTTCCTAATAAACTCTGAAGGTGTGAGTATTGAGTCCATCAAGTCTGAGAGATGAATGAACACATCATCCGCATATAAGGATATTTTATTGGTGTACCCATTAATTGCAATCCCTGTATATTTTGCCTGCCTTAGTGCTTGGCAAAGGTTCCAGACTTAATGCAAACAATAGTGGTGACAACAGACATCCCTGCCTTGTCCCTCTCTCAATCTGGATGGCTGCTGATGTAGTACCATTTACCCGCATCCTTGCCTGTGGTTTATCATAAAGCAGTCTAATCCATTTCAGAAAGCCCTCTCCCACCACATCACCCCTAATACTTGTTCCAAATACTCCCAAGCGAGGCGATCAAATGCTTTCTCAGCATCCAGAAATGTTGCTAACTGGGTAACTTTATCTTAGGAAGCCTGCGATAATATATTTAACAGGCGTCTGATATTGTCTGTCAGGTGTCATCCACGTATAAATCCCGTTTGGTCACTATGCACCAAAAAAAGAGACATATTGTTGTAAACGATTAGCCAATGTTTTTGTTTAGGATTTTCACATCTTGATTGAGGAAGGAAATCGGACAATATGAGAGACATCTATCTTGCAGTTTACCTTCTTTTGGTATAACCAAAATTATGGCCTCATACCACGACGGGGGAACCTGCTCTTTTTTAATACAGGCGTTAAAGACCTCCGTCAAAATTGGTGCCAGTATATCTGCAAATGTGTTATAAAATTCAATACTAAACCCATCCAGGCCCAGTGATTTCCCAGTCTTAAAAGTCTTCAGCACTCTGACAATCTCCGTCGAGGATATTTCCGCCCCCAGACTATCTTTCACTTCTTGGTCTAGACTAGGGAGTTTCAAAGAAGCCAAGAAACCTTTCGTTTCCTCTTTGACCACCTCCTTCTCCTATGTTCCTTATATAAATCCTGATAATACTTCTTAAAACTTTCAGCAATCCTTTAAAGGAACTCCCACTTCTCCCCTGAACCGTCCTCTTTACTTATAAAGCGAACTGTTCTGTCATCCACTCTTTTTTAAGCCACAGCACCAGTAGGTGTGTGACTCTGCTGCCAACTTCACGGTATTTATAATAACTAAAGTGCAAAATCCCTCTGTTTTCTTAAACAATTCTTTGAAAAAATCCGCTCCCTCATTGGTGCATAAACATTTATCAAATGCACATTTTCCCCTACAACTTTCCAGGGCGCTCAGAATCTTCATTTTCATCTTTGTCCACCTGAGGCACCACAAATGAACAACCCTGCTTAAGCAGGATCACCACCCCGCCTTCTTTCCCCCCCCCGGCCTAGCCAAGGCCCAGATGAGCCCCTCCAAGATCTCCTTAGTTTTAAATCCTCCAGATCTGATAAATGGGTTTCCTGAAGATATGTAATTTCACAGGCCATACGCTTCAGCTCCAGCAAAATGCTTGTACGCTTAACAGGAGAATGAATACCCTTTATATTATAGGATAGAATGTTAGGATTGTTTTTATGTTATTGCCTTGGTTTTGAAAGGCGCTATAAAAATAAAGTTGAATTGAATTGAATAGGATACAATATGTGTATTAGCCATTTTCAAATACCAATTGTTACCACTGTAACTATCCTTCATTTGCTCTCCAAGTTTTGCGCTGTCTCATGAGCAACAAAGAAGAGTTCACAGAAGACCTAAGCCTCATATACTTACTAATTTGAACAAACCTCTCCAACAGAAGTATAACACAACAAGCATAAATTTTAACAATCTCAAAACATACAAATCTTTGGCATATCTTCCAAAATTGTCTGAAGTCTCTCTATTTAGACTTCCTAGGTAACCTATCTTCCTCAAATTCCAGAAAACCCACTTTTGCAGGGTTGGGAGCAGTTGATCGTTGCTTCAAGTCGGCTCCCTTCAGTTGAAATTCTTATAAACCACTCCCCAAGGAAGATTTGAGCACTATAAGCACCCAGAACATAGTAACCAAAACATAATAACACCCCCAGCTGAAGCTGAATCTCACTGGCACCACCCCCAATCTGTTCCCGCCCATTGCACCACCGTTTGTAATTCTTTTAGATTGTGCGAGGAGGTAAAAAAAAAAGCCAACACTTACATAAACATAGAAACATAGAAATTGTTGGCAGATAAGGACTGCTAGGCCCATTCAGTCTGCCTGTAGGCCCTATACATTGTATGTGGCCACTGACCCTATGTGACCAATAGCTTTTCATCACTTCCTCCCTCTCATATTTCCTCTGTTGCTGTCCAGGCATGCTTAAACCCCTCCATTGTGTTTGCCCCCACTACCTCCTGTGGCAGACTATTCTAAGCGTCAACTACTCTTTCTGGGTAGAAAAACTTCCTCACATTACATCTTAATCTACCCCCTTTCAATTTCATATTGTGCCCCCTTGTTCTAGTACTTTTTCTACACTGGAAAAGGTCCCCCACCTGCACCTTGTTTATGCCCTTAAGATACTTGAAAGTTTCAATCATGACCCCCAACTGTCTCCTCTCCTCCAGTGAGTACATATTGAGGTCCCTTAGTCTCTCCTCATATGTTTTGTGGTTTAAGCCTTGTACCGTCTTTATTGCCCTTCTCTGAATAGTCCCCACCTGATCTATGTCCTTGCGCAGGTGTGGCCTCCAGAACTGCATGCAGTACTCCAGGTGAAGCCTTACCTATGTGTTATACAATATATTTCTCATTCTGCCTTGCAATCCCCAAAGAGGCCCTTTCTCGTGAGACCTGCTATTAGATTACCATATTACCTTTCGATAAAACCATTCTCCCCTTTCCCAACCTCTTAATCATACTTTCCATGGCCATAGTATAATTTCCCATTATTTCAGGATCCCACTAAACCTTCTCCCATCCTTTATTTTTTTGATTCATAAACCTTCCCTCACTCCAGCAGTTGAAAACTTCCTTACGACCTCCCTCGCGCATGCCCATATCTTCCCACCCGCTCCTCCCCCACTCCACCTATTGCTAAAATTGTAAAATTTCGTGTAAGTAGCAAAAAGTCAGAGCAATGTCAAAAACATTACAGAGTTCCAACCTCAGAGTGTAAGGTTCTGCAGTCCAAATGAGTCATGGTCGAAGAAAACTGGGCTTCTGGCAAACTTTACATCTCATTGCCACCATGCCTCCGTCAGAATGAGCTCTTTTTCTTAATATTGTAGCACTTGTACCACCCAAGACCTCGGGCAGGCATTAGGATCCATCAGGCGCACTCCTAAGGACTGGTGTGCTCTATCCATTTGATAGGAGAAATCGAAAGGTAGGAACAACGTTGTTTTGAGCAAGTGTCTAACAAAGTCCAGTGTAGAAGCATATCCCTCTTCCTCTCCTTCTTTAGCCCCATAGATCCTAAAATTGTTTCTGTGAGCTCTGTTTTATTGACCTTCTAGTCTGTCATGTATCAGTCTCTCTTTATTCAACAGGTATATAAGAATTTGGTCTGATGATTCTTGGTTGTCTATCACCCGTGCTACCTGTTTCTTAGCTCCTTCTATGCGTTTTTCCACTCCATCGATCCGTTTGGTAATATTGCAGACCTCCATCTTTAGGTCCACTGTTGATGTTTCTATTTTGTTGGCAGATTTTAAGATCTTTTGAATAGCTTTGTCCATTGGGACCGATGCAGCCTGTTTGTCTCCTTCCCAGTCGAGTGATGATTCAGAGGGTGAACGAACCCTAGAGGAGGCCGCATATCCCTTCATATTCGCGTCTATCAGCAGTTGCTTTAATTTAGCCTTTTGGTGCACCGATTTTTGCCCTCTGGTTCTCTGAGGTTTTGTGAACAGCTAGTACTATTGCTCTACCAATTTTTGGCAGAGTGGGAGTCAGACAGCGAGCGGATGGCTACCAATGGATCGTGGATGATGAAGAGATAGGAGCTTCAGCCAGCTACCATGTCGGTGTCATCACCAGAAGTCGCAGATCATAGGCTTGAACAAGCCCATATCCCTCCAGGTGGGTCCCCAGTCACCAATGAATCTGAACCCTTCCTCGCAGCACCAGTTCTTCAACCATGTGTTAAGGTTCCTGGTGCATGCATCCCTATGCTCTTCCATTCCTCTCACAGGTAGTACTTCCAAGAAGGTGATGGATGTAGCTAATTGCTTGAGACTCCTCCCCAATTTTCTAAATGCTTCCTTACCTTCCTTAGGCTCTCTGTTTGCCAGGTCATTAGTTCCTAGGTGGATAATGACATCCAGCTCTCCTTCCCATCTTGCCTTACTGGTGAATCCCAGGATCTTCCTCCCATACCTCCATGCCATGGCACCTGGTAGGCACCTCACCTCCCTGTCCTCCTCCTTGCATGTTCCTAAGCAGATCCCCGTATGATAGAGTCCCCACCAGGATTCACTTCCTCCTCCTCTGGGGTCCACTGCTCCCCACTGAGGTCACCTCCTTGGTTGACCTCCATCCTTCCTTCCACTTCTCCGGTGGTTGTTCTCATTTGCCAGTGTGGAATGTGAGTTCTGGAGTGGAATAGGATTTGTGGTTTGCCTCTGCCTGACCATCCTAACCCTCTCCGAGCCCCCCATTGTCTAAGTGCTACTCATTCTTGGCATCCTTTGAGGCAGCAGCGTTGGACTGGATGGTCTCTGGATGGCGGCAAAGGTACTCCTGACTCAGTTTACCTCCACTGTGAGTCTGACTACCTTGTCCTACAGTCCAGAGAGATGCCTGCAGATAGGACAGCACCTCAGCATCCAGAAGGTATGCCTGAATATGGCTGCCCCACATCCACTGCATTGCACCACTCCCCACATTATTCTGCACTTACACAGCTATTACACTATTTGTGTAATTACACTTTTGCACTATTTGTCTTTTAGCTATTCCACTAGTTGTCTGTTTCTGAAGCCCTCCTTCTCATTCCCTTAGATATGTAACTGTAGACTGCTCTTCAGAGATGAATCATAGACTTGCCAGTTTACTCTTGGTTATCTATACATGAAATGACTCAAGCACAGAATGCATGAAGTATACAAAAATAGCATTTAACACAATATACATAGTAAAAATACACTGCCAATTGTTACACTTATCCAGCACCATGCAGTTGGTTACATCACGGAAAGCTAGTATTCTGTTGCCTTGTTACAGCAGATCCCTATTTCTTTAAGCCTTTCTCAGCAACTCCTCTTTGTCCCCACATAATACAAACCTCAGTCAGTGGTGTCGGGAACTCTCTATTTTTAGGCTTCAGCAAGGAGACACAGTGTGCCTGTCCAATTCTGTTTTCATCCCTCCGGTATTTTCAAATCTCCTAGAACCATTTATGCATAAATTTTAGGTCCATTAGTCCCTTCCACTTTTCAGGCACCCTAGAACCCACAAATGAATGCAGGAGTGACCTTCCAGCTCTCCTACCTTCCATGTGAGCTCCATACAGTTTTCCAGCCAATCAAAGCAGCGTGCATGGTCTGCGGCTACTTCCTTCATTGTTGATACCTGCTCCTCGACCTCCTCTGTTCACTGCATGGTCTTCTCCAGTTTGCTATCCATACCCTGTAATAGTTTTTTAGCAGCTGAAATATCTGTCAGTATCTCTCTGAGGCTGGAATTGATGTTGTGGATGCCAGAAAACAGCTCCGCCAAGGATGGCTCGATGGACTCATGGTCTCCTGCCTTGGCGGATATGACTGGAAATGACAGCGCAATTTTAAACTTCTTCAAAGTTCATGCTTCGCCCGGTGTGTGTTTCTGACTGTTCTGGCATGCCGTCTCTATTTCTGCTTAGTGGGTGTCCTTGTTTAATTACTGTGCTATTTGAAGCAGTCGAGGCTGGGATTGGACCGGAGCTGCACCAACATACACCTGCCATTGTTGGTTACATTATGTGACCTCCCATAAAATGGTATTTTTATGAAAATCTAAGATAAAAAGCAGAACACTATTTAAAATTAGAATTTGTTCACATTGTTATGTAAGCAATAAGATACAACAGAATGCAACTAGTCATGTAATACATGCAAAACCAGGGGCTGGATTTTCAGAGCCCCTAAAATTCACACAGCTGTAGGAAAAAAGTAAGTAGAGCAGTGGGTAAGCCACTTGCAGAGCCGCATTGTTCCTGCAGCCACGGTATTTTCAAAGGTGGAGCTGGCTGACAATCGGCTTCACGATTTCCAGCTACTTGTGGCCGTTTTTCAGCGCAACCATACCAAGTTCCCTGTGGGACCTTGTGTAACATCCCTGTAGCTGCATATGCTGAGAATACAAATCTCTGCAGATTCAAAGATTTTGTCCCACAGTGGTGGCTGTGGAATGGGACTTAGTCCCTGAACATTTGAAAATCTAGCCCAGGTGCATTAGGAGCACCTGGAAGTGCAGTTATCACATAACTACCCACACACTGAAGTGTCTTACTCAGGGGTCTTACTGCACTTACAAAATGGGTAAATTAAGATATCTTTAAAAAAGAGCTACTTTTTTTATCAAAAACATGTATTTTCTTTTGTTAACAGTATCTAGTAAAAAGTAGATCCATCCTATCAGCTGTCTTTCCACACACTTAGTAAACAGAATATTTGTTCCTCGTGGAATGCAGGAATTCACACTGCTGCAGAGGCCTACTGGCAGAATGTGCACCTCTCCCCACACAAACACACACAACAGAGGGCCTCGGTAAAGCCAGGGATTCAGTTATTATATCTGAGCAGGCAAGCAGCAGATAATTCCCTGATAGGCAGGTAAGGATGGGGGTAGTTACATACAACTAAAAATTAAGTAACAAAAATCCTTATGTCTGTCATACACTCCCTTAACCCTACTGCATAATCCCTCAAAATCCCTATGTCTGACATTTCCAAAAGACTAACCCATGTTTATCGTTAAACGTGAGGCATTTACCTTTCATGGGGCCCAAGTGGCACTCACAATGCACTTTACCGTAATGCACTTTACTGTTGAAACTCCTAAGATCTGCCCTAATTTCCTTATAGTTTAATCCCGTGACAACAGAAATGAGAACCCCAATACCAGCTCGGTGAATGAAAAAGGAAATTGTTTTCCTAAAATTCTTTGTATCTCTTGGTGTATTGCTAACTAGAATGCAGTCAACTTTGCACAAACCCAAAATATATGGTGGTTGTGTGTGTGTGTGCCTCTGTTCCCACAACATTGTCTCCAGCACTCCTCAGTATAGCTAATATTAAAATGTTTTGTAATTGTGGGTGTCCTAAAAAAGTACTAATAATTTCCAACTGAATTCTCTCCAGGTGGTAACGCTTGGCCAGCTGGTTATGATTGCTCTATGATATTTGTATACAGTATGTGTTATTCAGTGTCTCTCATGAGACAGCCTGTGGGATAACCCCGGTTTCAGTTAAAATGACAGGACATATGTTAAACAGCAGAGCTCTGTAATGTGATTAACTTCAAGACATTGCAGTTTATGACCTGTTGCTTTTTGAAGCTGAGAAACTAAAATATACATTTTATGCGTCTTCAGAGGAAGAACAATTAATTTCAACTGGTGTTAAAAAACTATATGGCATCTAGGTGAGAAAACAGCAGAGCTGTAAAAGGTCTTTTGATATGGGCTGGGAACAGGAACTGCTCAAAGATCACAGAGAAGGAACTGGAAATCACAGACTTATAATTTGGGAAATGACTTTTTGCTGATGTCACCTTATTTAGTATACCTCCTGATAAGACATCCTATGTGTATTATTTTTTTTATATTTAAGAAGCAGGAGCTAGGTGACATCATGGAAGAGGTGGGGATAGAGACAGTTTAAACTATTCTGTGTCTGATCTTTTGGAACACACTACCTTTTGGACTCTGTAGAAACAAGATCTCAGATCTAACTAAGGCACTGGTAGAGGTATACATTAGATAGAAAAAGTCTAACTGTATGTTGGTAGGAATTTGCACTTTTCCTTGTTTTCTTTTAAGTAATTGTATGCTTTATGATATAGTGTTCTGTGTTTACATTTCACATATTTTTATCCATTTTTAAATAAACCTCTCATTTTAAAGAGACTGTCTGGTGTGCCTTCGAAATTCTTTCTTTTGCATGTGAAGTATCGATGGTTAAAGCTGACAACTGTTCATAAGCTTAATGGTGTTACTGAACTGGAAAAAGGTAAGAAATACCCAAGGTCTTTTATAAAGTTTTATGGGTTCATTTTGGCTATCTGGTTAGGTGCCCTTGGTGAATGATATCTGGCATCCTGCTGAAGAGCAGAATTATCTGAGCCTGTATGTGTGAGTACGCTAGCATAAGGTTCACAGCTTGAATCCCCTCAGAACTTGAGACAAAAGGTGATTCGGACCCACAAGCAGACAGAAGGGTTACCCTGTTCTGTTACCTGTTCACAATACTGCGCTCGGGGGTTGGCATTGTGGGAGCAGAGGGCATGACCTGTTGAGTGGGTCTGTGACAGGGGAGACCATGACCCTCCACCCTATCAGGATTCATTTAGCCCACTGGATGGGAACTATCTGGGCCCCAATCTCCTGATCCCAGCTCTGCTGAAGGAGGACTTCAGAGTGAGTTAAGATTGTATAAAGTTTAGAAATGTATCAGAATTTCTTTCCGAGGCTGATGACATCATAGAAAAAAGATTCCAGTGTTGTTTGATTCCTCCACAATTTAAGGAGACCCTCTGGAGACATAATAAAATGACTAAGTTGCAAATGCAGTCCATCCCACTTAAATTGGACATGGATATAACGGCGCCTGCTTAAATCGGACATTTACTGAAAGCTAAAAGTCATTTCCTATGTCTTATATTATTGTGGATTGCATATATATATCATTTATTACAGCTCCTCCAAATCGGACATTTCACCCAACATTACGGTAGTAGTAGTGATGACAGCTCGGATCAAAGCTGCCCTATTAACATTGTGAAGGGCAATGGAAAGGCATCCTGCTATCCAGCCAAAGTGGGAGAACCTTTGTTAACAGAGAGTATGTGGTCACAATATGCAGTTGGCAAATGGCAGCAGCAGAACATTAAGGACTACTACAGTGTCACAAGCACAAACACTAGCAATGACCTCACATAGCACCAAGCCCAGCTGAAAGCACCTCCCCCCATCCTACAACGAGCACTCGATAAAGCCTTCCACAACACGGCAAACATGTAAACCTGCTCCTCATGGCTCAGTCTCTAAGTTTTAAACATGAGAAAAAAAAGTTATGTTTTATGAAGAGAGTTGAAGTACGAGGCAACAACCCAGTGTAGTACTGTATACCTCAAGCACAACAACACAACTGAGCCATAGTTAACAGTTGTAATTAACATGTGCTAATCCACGCAAACGCAGTCACGGCAAGTTGCAAATAGGCTGTCATGTGGCTGGCAAACCACAATGGCTATCACAGATATAACGGACTATGGCTATAACGGACAAAATGGGGAAAACCAAATGTGTCCGCTATAAGTGGGTCCAACTGTATCGGAAATGGTCATCTCTTCAAAGTGCATAACAATTACCTAACTGAGCAAAGGAGACACAACCCGTGCAGTTGAGACATTTAGCGAAAGTGGTAAGACCTCTGTTCTCCCAATAGGTGAACCTTTGATTCAGCTGTGGAGAGAGGAATGATTTTTTGTTTCATATGAGGGAAAAGTGGTCCAACTGTGTTGGGTATATTGGTAAGTTTCTGCAATAGCAGTAAAATGTGTAAGGAATGTTTCGTCCAAGAATTATGCAAATGTTAACAAATTTGAGACGTTGTTGGAAGTGTCCAGAGTGCATGTCCCAGCAACATGTTTTCCTTTATCTGGTACTTTCCAGAGTCCTCCTGCTGCTTGGCCCAGGTGCAAAATAGGCCCCCTGAGCTGCTAGATATTTGCGTAGGTTTGGCAGAGCTAACCCCACCCCAACCCCTGCTCTCATGAAGCCTGCAATGTTTTATCTGCAATACGAGGGTGTTTCCCAGTCCAGATGAATCTTATTTTTTTTTTGTTGCTTATTTTTGCTGCATTACCTCCTCTGCAGGGGTGGTCCTATGGTTCCCCTTCTGGTCTGCCCCTGGCGGCCCCTGCACCAGGCGCCATGCTCGGACTCACTTCCTCACCCAATCTAGCCATGTTGCACACCCCCTACAGTGCAGAAGACCCTCAGGGAGTCAGGCCAGAGGGAGCACCTCTGGGAGCATCCGGTGTAGCACTGCGGGGGCCATCCTTCAAGAACGTCAGAGGATTGGGGCTATTTTTGTCTTTTTCCCTGGTTCCCCATATGGTGCGGCCATGCAAGGACAGTCAATGATGCTGCAGTATACGCTTCCATGTACCACATGTCAGACATAGGCCCACGCCGACCCCTCCATTGCACCACAGCTTGCACTAACCCCTAGCCACCACCAGGAGAGACCACATCTGCGGATGTCCCTCCCCACCCTCCCCAGAGGAGGAGAGCAGTCCCTGGGATGTTCAATCCTCCTCTTACCTGGCGGACCCTCTGACACCCGAGGTCGCTCCCGGCCCCGGGTCATCGGCATGGTGTAAGGTGTGGTGTCCAGTGCCTTAACCTTCAGCGCCACCAGGCTGGCTAGCTCAGATGAATCTTTCAATGTCTTTTTATAGTTTGTTCCAAAAGGACATTGGGATGGGAATGAGAAGGGTTTGAAAAAGGAACAATAGGCAGGGTAGAACATTCATTTTGACAGTCTGAATATGACCACAAAGTGTGAGGGGTAATATGGTCCATTTGGCAAAATCTGCTTGCAAATTATTATATAGCCTTGTGTAGTTCTTATAAGGTGTCAGCTGACACCTGAACACCTAGATAATGGAAGGTAGCCCAGGCAGATGGGAATGTAGACTTAAATTCCCATGTGGGTTGACCACTAATATCATGATCTCTAATTTAGTGACATTTATTGTGTATCCAACCAGCTCACCAAACTCTCGTAAAGTTTGTAGAAGATGTGGCAGGGAGGACTGTGGACCATCCAGAAAGTATAGAAGTCGTCTGCATGAGAGGCCAGCTTTGCTCAACTCCAGCTCTATTCCGTGTTTAAAATATTTGTCGGGAATATCCAAGTTGCCCCTCCACTTGGACATCTAATAGCTGGTTTAGGGGTCTCTTTTGTTGGATTAATTCTGCTTTAATGCCCCAGCTAGCCTCATCATCAGGGATTGACCCCCTCCCCAGCCCCATCACTCTGGCTCCGTATGGATTTACCATCCAACCCCCCCCCATGGCGGGGGCAGCTCGACAGCCTTGAAACATATCTTTGGACAGGAGGCACACCATAGAGCCGGGTGTGGAGCCTGTGAGGGTCAGTCCTATCATGCTGTCCAACCATTATCATAGATGCCACCATACATCCCAGAGTATTGTCCGACCATTTCCCGGTTGGTATTTCTTATGTATTAGGCCCTGGGGTTGGAGAGATACACTTTAGCGCCTCAATACACAATTGCTACAGTGCCCTGAGACATTGTAACACATCCAAGAATTTATACCCACTTTCCTTGACACCAATTTGGACTCTGTAGAGAGTGGACAAGGTATGGGCCACCCTTAAATCGCTTCTACTGGGAGATTTCATCCATACCTCTGCCACCCAGGCCCAGAAAAGTAAATCCACTCTAGACTCCTGTTGGAGAAAATAGCTTGAATATACCCTACAGCGGGCGTCACCTTACAGTGGAATGGGCCAGACTCCATCGCCTTCAAGCACATTTCTCCGATCTGATGGCACAGAAAGTGGAACTGGCCATTCACCGCACCGAGTTGAGGTATTTGGCGTCAGGGGAGAAAGCTGGGAAACTCCTAGCTCTTAGACTGAGGCAGGCTGAAATGGCAAAATTCTTCCCAGGGTTGAAATCTTCCCCCAATGGCGACAGTTTCTCACCCCGAAGATATTGCTGCAGTATTTGGGGAGTTTTATAAGAAGTTTTATTCCCTAGATGATTCAACTGCTGTGATGGATCAGGAGATCACGGAGTATCTGCGCTGTCAATCTTCCTGTTTTGCCCTTCCATTCAGTAGAGCACCTTGGTGCTCCAATAGCTATTGCTCAGGTAGAGCAAGCTATTAAACAACTACCTCAGGACAAAGTTTCTGGGCTGGATGGCCTGCCCAATAAGCTATATAAAGCTTGCCTCCCACAGCTTTCCCCTCTCCTGTCGAAAGCCTTTAACCTGTGGCTCCAACAAGGGATAACGGACCCGGGCTTCCTGGCAGTGTTGATCACCCTGATTCCTAAGCCAGACAAGGACCGGCTATGCCCCGGAAGCTACCATCCAATCTCTCTATTGAATTTGGGCGTTCACATTCTCACCAAAATCCTAGCCAATCACCTTGCCCTGATAATAGGAGGGATAATTGGCAGGGAGCAGGTGGGATTCATGATGGGCCGTGTGTCCGGGGACCCATATGGGAAACTCATGTACCTGACAGTGGCGTCGGGAGACTGGGATCCCTGCAGTCCTGGTCTCTCTTGATGCCGAAGCTTTTGATCACGTATCCTGGCGATTCTTGTTTGCCTCCTTCGGCAATTTGGAATGCCAGATAATTCTGTTAAATGGGTTAAGGTCCTTATGCCTTTCCAACAGCTCAGGTGTAGCGCAATGGGTGCTTATCGGTTTCCTTTCCCTTAGAAAGGGCACCATAAAGGGCTGCCAACTCTCCCCTCTCCTTTTCAACTCCTATCTGGAACCCATGATCTGCAAATTAGTAACTTCTCCCATCCTGAAGGGCATACAAAGAGGAGGGGAAAGATCTGTTTTATCAGCTTATGCTGATGACCTCCTCTTACACGTAGAGGAAACAGAGGCCTCTTTACCTGCTCTTTTGGAGGAGTTGGATAGATTCTCAGCAGTCTTGTCTTATGAACTGAATCTCTCCAAGACAAAAATCTTTCCCCTTAACCACTATGCCACAAGAGTAAGCTGTAACTTGTTTGGTTTGTCCTGGAAACCCAAGGCCCTTACATACCTGGGGATCAAAGTTACTAGGAATATTTCCTTTATGATCAAGGAAAACCTGACTAAATTGGTACGAACATTACAAGCAGGCTTGGACAGATGGGGAGCTCTCGCTCTGGGGTCGTATCAACATTCTCAAAATGAATGTTCTGCCAAGACTATTACATCCACTTGGCATGCTTGGCCTTTTCCTGCCCAAGTCCTGGTTCATGAGGTTACAGAGAATGTTCAACACTTTCTTATGGAAGAGCAAACCAGTGAGGAGGGCCTACTTCAAGCTAACAGCCCTGAAGTTGCAGGGAGGACTTGCCGTTCCTTCCCTCTTCACGTATTATGGAGCGCAACACATAAGCAGGATGGCTCTCTGGTTTAAGGGGGAATACCCTAAGAGCGGAAGATGCTTACCTTCCCCTTTGGCTGGACATCAAATGTGATCTGGCGCGAGACTTTCCAGCTCCCTCATGGCATTGGTATACAGAGACCCTCTTGGCTCCCAAGCCCAGCTTAAATCCTCCCGATTGCCTGGTCTCTCAAAGCATTACAGCAAATTCAAAGGCATCTTTCCAAGAACTGGCATTGCTCTACCGCACAGACCCTTTTAACAACCTTCATTTCCAGACTGGTCATCATCCTATCCGTCCTCATTTTACCCCAAGCTTAAGCTGTACTCTGGCAAATTTTATTCAAGAAATGAGCTTCTTCCCTTTCAGGTTCTCCAGAACCATTTTCAGCTCAGCTCCAAAGATACTTTTAAATACCAGCAAATAAAAAAATGCAATACTGTCCTTCATGGGCAAACAGCCCTGGAGTGAGCAGCCCTCAGTAGGACTTTCCAAGGCCCTCCAGGAGGCAGATCCGCCTCATGCAGTAACAAGAATATATAAGCAGCTCCAGGCTTTGGACCCATGCCTTCCAACTGGGATCTGTTATTACTGGGTCCAAGAGCTGTCCCTTTCAACAGAGACAGAATACTGGGCAAAAGTGTGGCGTATAAGTTATAAATATATCAAACAAGACAGATTATGTCTGATTCAATATAACATTATGCACAATCTATATTACATCCCAATAAAACTGCATAGAGTAGGTCACTTTCCCTCCCCTGATTGTCCGCGTTGTAAGCAGGGCCGGGATCATTGTATCATGTGTTGTGGGACTGTCCCTGTACCCAAGTCTTCTGGAAATCCATACAACAACTTCTGGACCCGCTCCTCAGGCTAGACTCTTTCTTCACCCCAGAGTGCTGCCTTTTGGCAATTTAACCCCCTAGGGAACACCTTCTATACGAAAGGCCCATATAGCTTTAATTGCCTCCACAGCCAAACTGGTTATGCTTAGACACTGGAAGGAGGAATCCCTCCCTTCGGTTCTGGAGTGGTACCAGGAAGCCCTTCTTGCCATCCAGCTAGAGAAGCATATAGCACATACGCGACACAGGCCACACATTTACCAGTGTACTTGGGAGCCTCTTATGACTTTACTTTCTCTATGGAAACCATAATGGTTTATCGATGCCCATAACTCTGCTTGTTATTGTTTTCCTGTCTAACCCTTTAGTGCGCAGTTTCCTGGGTGGGGAGTGGTTGGCTTGGGGGCTGGAAGGGAGGGTGGGGGCTGTGTGTGTGTTTTTTGTCTTGTATTGCATTGTTTTGTGTGTTTTTTGTTGAATCATTGTTTAATGCAGCTCACTGGCAACTGTTTGTCCCTTTTTTGTATGCTGCGATAAAAATTAATAAAGTATATTGAATTATAAAAAAATGCTGGCCATTCATTTTTCTCCTCATTTTTTACTTGCCCCCCCTGAGAGGGCAGACGTACAATGTCACCTAGATGGCCTACGCATACTTCTGCCCATAACATGTCAGCTGCCGTCACTCCTCCCACCTCAGATCTGCCATTCCTGGGTACCTGACCCCTAGCTGCCATTAGGTGTCAGGAGTACACCGTCGCAGCAACCCTTTCATCCCTGGACAGCAGTCATGGGATTTCTCAACCCTCCAGCCGACCCTGCAACCTAGTGTTTGCCCCTGAACCCAGTTCGTCGGCGTTGTAAGTGGTAGGGGCGCCACCGCACCAGCAGGCCGGCCCTAGGAGAATGAACATTCAATTTTTTTTTTTTTTTTTTTGAGGGAATTTCATTTTAAGGGCCTAGCTCACTTTTGTACTTAGAGTAAAGGTAGCGAGCGGTGGCCATATTTGTAATGGCAGGCTGGACCTTTTTACAAAAGAAATGGATATGTTGGTTTGCTGTGTCCTGATTGCCAGCACTTTTTTTTCAAACAGTGGTAGTGGTCTCACAATTCACCGCTGCTGACCAATCAGGAAGCAGCAATATCTTTATCAATTTTATGACGTATAATTGTTTTGTTTATCTTTGTAAAATGTAAATGTATTGAAACCATACAGTTCTACAGAACTCTGTATAACATTTTGCATTGATAAGATACAGAAGTTTGTTTACACAGCCGGTGGTATACGAGGAGATGCATGGTAATGTGATACCTTTCAGCCAATCACAGACTATGATTTCTTAAACAGGTTTTATAACAAGCATTAACTACTGCTGCACAAACACCAGTTAGCGCTCTTTGGGCTTCCAATATTTAACTGTACCATGTGCATGACTCTGCATTTAATTACTTCAGCCCTGCCATGGCACTGCTGTGCAAACTGATTTGTGCCATGTAAACTGCAACTTTTAATACAGGATTTGGCTCACACACTACCTCTGAGTACAAACATTTCAGTTTCAAACTGTTCTATTATGCAGCCTGAGGTCTTGTACCTTATTTTTAAACTTCAATTTTATTAACACTTAAGAGTTATTACACTCAGTTCATTGTACTGCGTTACAAAGGTATCATAAGACAGCACATATGACATACTGTGTATCATTCATTACATTTATGATGCTTCAGTCCTTAGTCCAGCTGTCCATAATAAAATCAGTTTTGGTGTCTTCGTTGTTTTTTTCTTTTCCGTGTAGCTTAGACATTACATATTATTGCATGCATTACCTGAAAACCTCTCCATACCCTTACAATTTGCCTCCCTCTCTATTTCGGTACATGCATTATTTCTTTCATACATTTGTTTTCACCTTTTAATTATTTGTCCTGATTTCACTTTTTTAATGCAAGCAGTATTAAATATCTTATAAATCTAGATAAAAGACATTGTGTCTTGTCCATGGTAAGCTGAGGCATTGTATTACTTTTCACTCTACATGCATGTGGTCTAATCTCATCCTAATGAGATTGGGGTACTAACTAAAGCTTCACCCTTCAATTCACTATACTATCACTATATACTGTGGCAATTAATTATATTTGTAACACGGCATTATTCAGAAGTCTAGGAGGTGTCGCGATAAGCTCGACACCGTCAGGTGGTGCAGGACCAACACGCGGCATTGTGAGCCGATAATGCCGTGTTGCTGTCCTGGGAAGCGCGTTCATGAGTCCAACACGGCATTATTTCTCATAATGCCATGTTGGGCTCGGGAACACGCAAGAGCAACACGGCATTATGAGAAATAATGCCGTGTTGGGCTCGGGAACGCGCAAGACCAACACGGCATTATGAGAAATAATGCCGTGTTGGAGTCGTGAATGCGCTTCCCAGCACAGCAACACGGCATTATCGGCTCACAATGCCGTGTTGCTCCTGCACCACGTGACGGCGTTGCGCCTATCGCGAGGCGCCTCGTGAGCTTTCTTCAATAATGCCGTGGTGGTAAGTAAGACTAAAGTCTGTGAAGATTGCCTCAGTCTCCGGCCTTTTTTCTTAATCACTCTGCACTGTGCTCGTCCTAGTAGACATCGCGTATCCGTGTTACAAGAGCATTAATCACCGGCCTCGGCCTCTACCGGTGATTAATGCCCGCTGAAGGTTGAACCCTCGGCTCGCCTCATGCAACAACACCCCTCAGTGGGCATTAATCCCGCAGAGGCCTCCTCTGCCGGGTGATTAATGCTTACATATATTAGTCCTGTTATTTGATCATACTTCTGTATTATCTGTGATTCCTCTTCTAATGTTCTAGTTCTCCTCTTAGGTGCCATATTTTTAACCAGTAACTCCCCATCTAACTGGACCCCCCTTCGCATTCCCGTTAAGGGACACTGTCAACCTGCTTCGTGTCATGTTATTTAGAGTAAAAAAAAAACACATTTTATGGTTGCTTACTTTCTCTAAACCCCATTAATGTTGCTGTTTGTTTTGTCTGTCTCCTTGTTTAGTAGAACTGAAATGCATACTAATGTATATTTATAAACAACTTTGTTTTGTTTACAATCCTGAATCAATTATTCTCGAATACTTCCTAAACATTAGAAGCACCCCCCCAAACAGTGCAGTCACTCATGAGGCAGTAGTCACCTAAACTGCCACTTCATCATGAGTGGCTAGATTGTGTTGGAGGTGATCCCAAGTAAAGGAAAGATGCAGCAGGAGCTGATCAAGGAATGTAAACAGACCTGTTTTTGTGTGGTAACACCAGTATGGTGGGCAGTCTGTTTTTCACTTTTTAAAAGAAAAAAAGAATCAGAATCAAACTACTAGCTACATCAGCATTCTTTATAGAATGTTAGCAAACATAAAATGTGTTTTTTAAACAAGGGACACTTTGAGGCCTATGGGGGTTGACAGTGTCCCTTTAACGTAACCTGTCAAGCTACAACCTGTACATTTTTAAATAGCATCTCTTTGCACGCTTCTCTTATCCCCCACCCCCACCACACACACACACACAATTTTTAAGTCAAATACTTCCAACATGAAGCTAACTAAAGCCCTGGACAGGTGTCATCTTTCTTGGGTACAAAAATAATACAGGAGGGAGTGGTTATACAATAAAATTTCTGAATTTTAGGATTACCACTCAGTGCATCCCAAATCAGGACATTATACCATTCCAAAACATGATTTTTAGCAGGACAATGCCATTTCAACCTCTGGCCTCAGCGCTTTTTGGTAGACAATCAAACCTAAGACTAATTATTTTTGTTTGGTTTATTTTTAATTCAGTTCAGTTATTGTTTATTGATAAGCAGTAGTAGTAGTAGTAAAATATTTTATTCACCATGTGAATCGGATTCTCAGTTGAGCAAAGCTCATTTTCAATGAGGTCCCATACAGTGCACATGATACAAGCAGAGAAATGGAAAATTACATGTTCAGACATTGTTACAACAAATAATTAGTCTCAGGTTTGATTGTCCACAAAACAGAAATGCTACTGCATTAGGCTGGAATGGAATAAAAGCCCTTACAAAGAACAAAAGTGTAAAACACACCCATGCAACAATTAATCACATCATACAATAACAAATAAATATCAATGATATGCCATCATGAATAAACAGGGAATATGTCAGATACAGTTTTACATTTTAAAGTGAAGTCTGCATTCTGCATAGGTTTCTTTTGCTTAATAACTGCGTCCAGAAAATGAGCACATTTCCCAAAGTTAACACCAGATCTTCCTCTGACGAGAGTCAAGTTGTTTAGATGGTGGATCCATTGAACCAGAAAAAAAGGAACCCAGCCACTTCTTCCTCAAAATGAATTAACTTGGACAACAGATAACTACACAAACGGTATCTCTTAACGGAGCTTACTCGCTCAGGCACAGTGACACCAGACTCTTATCTATCCCGCACAGGTCCACAAGCGCTGGCCAGGCAGTCTTCACATATCACATGCCTAAGCTGTGGAACTCCTCCCAGTGGACGTAAGGCAGGCCCCTTCGGACCGCTACCTCCACGCCCGCCTCAAAGATCATTTTGCCTCCACCTGCACATGTACCTAACCTAAATACACCACTCCTTCTCTAGTTGGAGTACTATGGCTGTATTATGTTGCACTGTATTTGTTTGTTCTTTTGTACCTTGAAGCACCCTGTTGTCTTGCTCTGCTCAAGCTATAATTTTCTTTCTAGTGCTGCTAGCTGCGTCTAACACATACTGTCTGATTGCAATATATATTTTCTGTATTGTGTTCTCCCCTCCCCTCTCCCCCAGGACGTAACTGGAATTGAGCAGTACTCTGCTCAGTGTGCTTTCCTGGTGAAACTCTTAATTAAATAAATAAATAAATAGAATCTTCTGTAATCCCAACCCTGCGTCCACACTTTGATACTTGCTGAAAAACAGACTTTTTAAATTAGTTTACATGGATTTTTTTTTTTTTTAAGAATTAAAAAAAAACACAACAAATACGCTGCAGGTTTATTTTTATTTAAAATGTGTTAACCAGGTAAACAGCACTGGGCCACACAGCCCTTTTACAAGCTCGACCCGGATTATCTAAAAAACACACAAGACATACATCTTCAAAATGGGTATACATCTTACATATGACATACAAATTGTTAGAGCATACATCCCACATATAATGTGCAAATCGTTAAATATATAAAAATTACAAATATTATTCTATCAGGAATCACTAAATTCTCTATCTACAACAGAGAACACAATAAGCTTAGTAAACAGACAAAAGCAAGCAAGAAAGGTGTATCCTGTTGCTCAAAACTTATGGTAAGTTAATGATCAACTGCATTTACATTGGGTATCTTTTTTGAGTTGCTCTTTTGAGGAAATCTTGAAATTATGAAAATGTTTCAGCTTATGTAGGTTATCTGGTAAACCATTCCATGTTCTAATGGCGACTTGCTTAAAGGCTTTTTTTTTAATGATTTACACAGTGGAATAGTTAAGAGTAATTGCATCCCTTGATCTTAAAAGCTGTATCAATTGTTTTTTGCTCGAAAAGGTTAACTTTACTGATACCTTTTCTTAGCTTGACAAAATGTTTTTGAGAGACTAATTTTTTTTTTTGAGTTTATAGTCTGGCAGGTCTGTGGAAGCAGAGCTGACGCCTTGTTTTCCATTTTAAGATATTTTAAGTCTAGTTCTCTTCCACTTGTAATAAGAATTCGAATTAGGAGAGGGCGAATGAAAACGTTATCCTTCACTGCGGAGTGTTGCACCCTGCCATCCTCCCTCCTCTCATCAATTGGGGGGGGGGGGGGTGAGTGCTAGGCGTGGGAGATGTGGTGAAGCCCTCCTCCTCCTCCTCCTCCTCCCTCTCTCCAGATGGCAGGCGCTCTCTGCCGGCTTTGCTCCCCTATTCAATTTTTTTTTTTAATGCAAATCTATTTCTACAGCACACAAAAACGCAGGAAGATGGCGACAACAGCCCGCCACACATGGCAGCGAGAACATTTCACAAGTGATTAACCCTCCTCACCCCCCAAAAGTAATTCCGTTTTTTTTTTAATCTCTGGAGCCGGAACATTACAGCGGTAAGACCTCAATTTATTTCTAACAGTTTGGTTGCGGAAATCCACGGTTTGAAATGAAAGTCCTCTCCCGGCGGCTACCCATGCGGTCCGAAGAAAAGTTAACATTGCACGGGGCTGTTTGTTTAATGGATCGCGGATCGGTGATCCGGGGAGCTTGCCTCAAAAAATGTATAATAATGTGGTACTGAAGGAGAAGTTCTCGGCAGAGAGAGGAGGAAAAGTGTATTTCTTTGAAAGCCACGATCGGGTTTGAAAGTGAAATGAAAATATTTAAAGAGACAATAACTATTTTCATGTGGTTGTGTTCGGTTTTTTTTTTTTTTGGTTGGGGTGGGGGTTGCTGACAGGTTCCTCTGGTTCAAAAGGGCATTGTCATTACAGCGGTGGCTTGGTATGTTTGGGGAGACTGCCGGAGGCGGGGGATGAGGCTGCGGTTGAGCTGGACTGAGTTTATTGGTATTGCTGCGGTGGCTTGGGGGGGCTGCTGGCGTGAGGCTGTTCGGGGGGGGGGGGATGAGTCAGCGGCAGCAGGCCACAGAGAGATGAGTCAGTAACGTTATTCCTGCCCTCAACCCTCCCTGCCATTTACCCTATAGTTAGTCTATCAGGTGTGTTCTGGGACTTGCAGTGCTGCTGTCAGGTCTCTGTGCTGGAATGATGCAGTTTGTGTAAAGGTGAAAACTGGCCCACCGGGACCGGACCAGATCGGTGCCAGCCAGAGCAGCCCGTCCTGCCAGACTTGAGTGCCCCAGCGGCACGTCTGCAGTGTCTGTGTCCAGTCTGGCCGGTCCTGTCGTACCGCCTCTCCGCCCGGTTCCGGGCGGGCTACTTTTCACCCACTCCCCGAAGGGTTCCCTTGTGCAGGTTAGCCTATGGAACCGATAGCTGCTGCTGTCCTCCCGGGACCCCCGTGTTTCCCGGTTTATACTGTCTGCAGGAGATCTTCCGTGGAATTATGTTTCATGATAAAGAGACCATTTTATTTCTTTAAATTGTGTAATACGAAGTCCAACATTTAATAGGCATTAGGGATAAACACAGTCGATATGAATGAAACTGCTTCCTGGTCAGCAGAATGGCAGTCGAAGTGACATTGCTTACCTGCAGCAAGTGAACGATGTTAGAGACAGTTTGAGTGACACGTGCTCTATTAGAAAGCCATAATTCACAGTTCTGACATTACAGCTGGCATTAGGAGATTTCTGATGTCACAGCTAGTAATGAGGACAAGAAAAGTGTATGGGCTATTCTTGAATTACAAGGGCTGGCCGTGCCATTATCTGGGGGTTATGTCATAACTGCACCGAAAATGCCGATTTTGTTTGGTGAGTGCTTTCTGAACCAAAGGACCTCAGGAGTGGTATAGCCAGCCTAGTGGCACTCCTGAGTTAGGGTCCCGCCCCTCACTCATGGAAATAAATGGCTATTTGAACCCAGGACATTGTGTATCCTCTACTTAGGCAATGTATGTGGGCAGATAAACAGTGGAATAAATTCATTTACTCTCACTGCTGTGGGATAAACGTGATTCTAATATTTATCCCACACCCTGCCGTCAATCAACCAACGTTTATCCCACACCCTGACATCAATCATTCCCCCTCCTGCAGGCACTACTTTCACTAACCCATAATTTTCTATTTCATTAGTCAGCCACCTCTCTCATACCAAATAAACATATGAAAAGTAAGACAACCAGCTACCATTAAAACAGCAGCATTTCACCCTCAAAACTAGCACCCTGACATTTTTAACTTTGCTTGCTAAAATCTGAAAGCATTCCTCAGCCCACTCACCTCAGCTCCCACATTAGGGATCATTGCAAACCTCTGTGGTCTCTCTCCTGCTGGTTCCATCAAAACTGTCTGCTCTCTCCACATACAGCAAATATAGGGGGAAAAAAATTATACAGACTTCGGGCTCTTCCTGCTGCCCCAAATCCACTAAAGAATGAAAAGAGTCATCCAGTTCCTTCACAAAGCTCCACTCACAATCCTTCCTACACAGCCAACATCCACTGAAATCTACACTGCCGCTATAACTACATCCCCGAATACTCCCTTGCACACCAGCGCCGTATAACTCCTCCATCTGCTCCTCGAACTGCAAACTAGGCTGAATCCACCACGAAGAGACACTCCACAACATTCCCTCTCAAAGGCACCTCGCCAACTGCACTGAAACGGCACCATAATGGGAAACCCCACCCACAAGCCTGACATCACGCCCCCCGACCAATCACGGCCATGTTCCAATGCTCCAACCAGCCAATGAAATACCATAGCCTTCTTCATGCACACAAGTCAACCAATCACAAATTCTGTCTCCTAAACTGGTCTCTGAGATTAGCCGTTGGAGAAAGAAAATTTACAGGTATTTAAATTTCGATTTACACACCACCTAACAACTCATAAAGTAAGCTTCCTGGAAACTAAGCAACCGCATCACAAATACTCCCTCTAAAAACCTTTAAAAAACATTAAAATAAAACACAAAAAATGCAAACCGAGCCTATTGTATAGTTGGGTAATATGTGATGGGGCTTCTGTGGATACACTTATTTGAATCAAGACAGACCTCGGTACTCACTGTGGTTCCCACTCGTGAGGTTAACCGAGGTCACTCACTGCTCTTTAAAATAAATGAGGTATCCCACAGAAGCCCACCACATATCCCCAATTTATACTATGCAAGCAAGTAATGAGTAACATGGTGGAAGAACCAGGCAATGCTGTTCGGCTCAGCTCCAAGAGTAAAGAAGCCTCCTCTCCACCCATCTCAGGCCCACCACCCATGTCCTCTTAGTAAGAAAACTCACAAAGAACTTGACAAGTTTTAGAAAAAAACAGCACACCGCCAACCCCATCACGGAGGCAGTATAGCTTAGTGGTTAAGGGCACTGAGCTGAAAATCTGGAGACCTGGGTTTGAATCCCATCAGCCCCCACTTGCATACTGTGTGACCCTGAGCAAGTCACTTAGCTTCCTTGTGCTCCCAGGTTGCACCTGGAAACAAGCTCCAGCTCATTGTGCCTTTCTTGGTTAAGCAATTTTCCCTTTCCCTTTCCCATCTTAACACTCTCACCACCCAGCCTGAATGCCAGCAATCTCTAGACACTATATCGCAAAGCACTACTGGGAGAGACTGCTGGAATTCAGGCCCCGTGGTGAGATGTAGGATGGGGTCACTGCCGCACTGCTTCAGAATTTTTTTATACTGATGCTTGTAGCACTGTGGGTGAATTTTTGACTAAGGGGACATGGATGGGGAGGGTGGTGGGGCTGAGATTGGTGGGGGAAGGGTATTAATTACTAAATTTTTTTTTTTGCTGTACTGCAGTTGCACGAGTTAGATAGCAGTTGGTCGAGGAGGTGAGCAGAGTGTTTGTGCCAGTCATCATCAGGAACGGGGTCATGGTGCTGTGGTGGGTGGGTGGGGATGCCACAGGACACTGAATGAGTGTTTGGGGATGGGGAGGAGGGGGTTCCACTGGACACTAGGGAGAACATAATGGGATAGGGAGAGGGAGCTACTGGACAATGGAGAGAACCTGTGGGGAAGGGTAGAGGAAGGGGATGCCACTGAACACCAGGGTAGGCTTATGGGGAGAGGAAGGGTGTGCCACTGGACACCAGGTGGAAACTAACAGGATGGGGAGATAGAGGGAGGCATAGGGAATCAGAGATTAATTGAAAAGGAGAGGGAGTCCTCCCCCCAACCTCTGTTATAGCTTAGGACCAGTGTAAATCTTGGTGGGGGGGCAGTGCAGATTGGTACCACTTTCCCAGCTGGACCAGTACAAAAAAAAAAGTTAAGCGTGACCCCATACAGTGGCTGTTTGTAAGGCAGTTAATATCAGGTTGGGGTGTCCTACAAGATCAGTAACAACCTCACATGTCCATAGCATTATGTTCCCTAAATTTACTTAGGAGCCACGACGACGCATCGACAATTTCTTGTCAACGCGACGTTTCCCCGACACCACTATGTTGACCACAACTGTGGTCAGCATTGTGCCCCCCTAACTTAATATAGTCAACTCTGAGTCGAAACTGATTTGGGGAGGGGGTGCAGGACCTCAGAAAAGAGTGCTAGGGTCCTGAACGGACTTTACAATGATGTGTCGATGTTGTTGGCATCGACGACATCGCTGTAAAGTTGTTTCTGTAGAGACGGCATACGATTTACTGTGCTTTTGTAATGTCTTTCTACTACGCAGCCACCAAAACTGTCCTACAGAAATGGGAGGTGGCCTATAAAGATATCTGTAGATTTGCCCTGGCTACGAACAGATATACTCACCACTGTACCCTCTACTTCAGACTTGGTTGGCTTCCACCATCTGTGCTGCTCAACATCACTATGGTAATTGTTGCTCATAGTATCGTGACTAAACAGACCTGCCATCCCCAGCCTCACTTCTTATGCCTGACAGTGTATCCTGTCACCTGAGGTCTAGGTTGGCAATTTGAAAGGCGCTATACAAATAAAGATTATTATTATGATTATTGTCCGTGGTTCATTGGCCATCCCAAAACCAAAACTATGGGAACTGCCCTTCTCCTACGCCCACCCTTGCCCTCTAGAACTCCATCCTGGCTGTGGTCCATCTCTGCCCATCCAGCCATGCCTTCAAGAGGGACACCACGCCTTCCTAGTTAAGGCTTCACACATACACGTCTGTAGGTTGTATGGGATCAGTAGTAATTTCCCTGAATGATTGCACTTGTGTGTAGTGCTGGTTATCAGCTCTATATGTATGAACCTATCCCCGGAACTTGTTACTTGTACTTTATTGTTGCACCTTCCCCTGTCCCTTGCATCATGTTTACCACATATCGTGTTTCGCTCGTTTTGTGTTAGTTTAATTCTCTGTACTACTTTTAGGCAATTGTATAGACCCTCTGTGTATTTTGGTACATAGCTATGTCAGTCTCTACTGCTGTAATCTCCCAGGTCATGACTGAAAATAGGCAATGTTTTGTCTCGTGCACTTACCTGGTAAATAAAAACTAAATAAATAAAAAAAAAATATTGTTTTTGAGAGGTGGGTAGCCTCTGGCACAGTTTCTGGCAATGCCCAAAATTCAACCATTCTGGGAGAAAGTATGAGACGTGACCTTTCAAATAGCTGGCACTTTAATTCCACTGGAATCTACAGACTGGGTCTTGGGGCTTTGAATACTGTGAAATTGTGGGCAGGGAAAGAAAACTAGTTCTATTATGCATGGTGACTGCACTGAAATGTATCACAGCTCATTGTTTGGCAGTCACTGTCTCACACGGGAGGAAATGGTTGGGCAGACTGGCAAAAATACAACATGGAACTGCTTACAGCAAAATTAAAGCTTAAAGAAAACAAACATATAGAGAGATGGAAAGGTTGGACTAACTGGTTAATTACTCAGGAAGGTGTCCGGGACAATGGACAGGAAGAGGAGATGAGGGAGAGTATAGAATATAGGAGAAGGGTGGATAGCTACCTCAGGGGATGGGGAAGGTAGGCAAGGGGGGGATGGGGTGACAGATGGGGTAATTACAAAGGACAGGGTGCCGGAGGGTCTGAAGGCACTAAGGGTGGATAAGGCACCAGGTCCGGATGGCATTCATCCCAGGGTGCTGAAAGAACAGGCAGGGGTACTGACATGGCCACTAGTGGACCTGTTCAATACCTCCCTGGACACAGGTTGCGTACCACAGGATTGGGGGATGGCTCACGTAATGCTCCTCCACAAGAGTGACCCAAAAAATGAACCAGGCAATTACACGACCTGTAAGCCTCGCATCCATTGTAGGAAAACTTATGGAAGCAATCCTGAAACAGAGACTGGTGACCTTTTTGGAGGAAAATGGACTCCAGGACAGTCAGTAGCATGGCTTCGTCTCAGGAAGATCCTGCCAGACCAACCTAATTGAATACTACAACTGGGAAACAAGGAAACTGGATAAAGGCCATGCAGTGGATGTGCTGTATTTAGACTTCAGCAAGGCCTTTGATTCAGTGCCTCATGGTAGGCTTGGGGGGTAAGTTGCAATATGTAGGGGCAGGGGCAAAGATGGTAAACTGGATTGTGAACTGGCTGAAGGGGAGGCAGCAACAGGTGGTGGTGGTGGTGGTGGGGGTACTCTTTTCCCCAAGGGCAGTGATAAGCGGGGTGCCGCAGGGCTCAGTCCTGGGTCCAGTATTGTTTGGGTTATTCATATTGGATATCTCACATGGTGTTAGAAGCAAAATCAGTCTGCTTGCAGATTATACCAAGATAGGAGCGGTGGTGGATGACCTAGAGGGGTGGCAGAAGCTACAGGAGGACCTGATCAAACTGGAGGGGTGATCAGAAAAGTGGCAATTGAGCTTCACTGTGAAGAAGTGTGAGGTTATGCACTTCAGAGCAAGAAACTCAGGGAGCAGCTACCAGTTAGGAGGGGTTCAGATAGTGGTCACCGAGGAGGAGAAGGACTTAGGGGTGATCATAACGGGTAACATGAACAACTCAGCTCAGTGCAGGAAGGTGGCAGCTAAGGTCAACAAGATGCTGGGGTGTATTATGAGAGGAATCTCATGCAGAAATAGGGGTGTGATCCGGCCGCTGTACAGGTCACTAGTCAGGCCACATTTGGAGTACTGCGTGCAGTTCTGGCGTACCGTTCTGAAGAAGGATATCAGACTGCTGGAGGGGGTGCAGTCTAAGGCAACTAAGATGATCCGGGGGCTGGAGGGCAAAACCTATGAGGACAGGCTGACTGAGTTGAATATGTATACTCTGGAGGAGAGGAGGGATCGGGGGATATGACTCAGACCTTCAAATACTTGAAGAGGATTAACAAAATGGGCACAGAACGGATATTTAAGCTGAGGAAGGGAAGGGAAGGGACACGAGAGGGCATGGTCTCAGGTTGGAGTGTGGAAGATATCAGAGAGAGAGATGATGAGGCATTTTTTCACAGAGAAGGGTGGTGGAGAAATGGAACAATCTTTCCAAGGAGGTGGTATCCTGTAGCACAGTGGGCAGTTTTAAAAGGGCATGGGACAGGGTGCCAAGAGGGGTAAAGTTGAAAGAGGAGGGGCAGCTGCAATGTGGTGTAGCAAGGCGCCTTTGAGCAGACTAATTTTGTTTTGTACATTTATTTATTTATTTATTAATTACTAGGATTACAAATACCTTTGAACCAGGGTTCTTTTACAAAGGTTCCACGTCAGCAATGGGTGCAAGCAAAACAGAGGTAAGCTACATACAGGTCAGGAGGTTAACTTAGTAGCAAAAGACAGTACATGTGTATAGATTAGCACAGAGTAAAACAGTCAGCGGCAAATAACAATGCACAATTAACAATACGATGTATAGCAAGACACAGATACAAATGAAACCATCCTGGGGGTGACATAAGTGTAGCAAGGGGTGGGGACAAGAGGGAGGGGGTGGGGATAAGCAGGGGTAGGCAGTCAAGGATTTGACATTGTCGTAAGTGCAAGAACAGAAAGATAAGTGCTAGGTGGTCTGGGGTGGAGCAACAAGAGACAGGGTGATAGCGAGCAGGAGACAGGAGGAGATGAGCGTGAGGAGGTGGAATGGTAGGTGGGAGGTGAGAGGGGGTAGAATGGTAGGTGGTGGGAGAGAGACGGGAGTAGGAGGGATAGAGGCAGATAGAGGTGGGGAGGGTAGCAAGGAGGAGAGAAGGGAGGGAGAGGTGAAACAAAGTCAAGAAGCTTCAGGCAGAGCAGCCACAACTGCTAAGGTCAGTGAGGGTGCTGCAGAGTTTACGCTTGAATGGGCCAAGCTTGTTTTCAGCTGCAATTTCAGGGGAAGGTTGTTTAGCAGCAAGGGGCCCTGTGTGGAAAGCATGTTGAGCCTGGTTGGTATGGCAGAATGGAACGATAAACATTGGTTTGAGGTAACTGCGTGTAAAATGTGCAGTGACTGCGGGCAGCATTAAGGCATGAGTTGCAGGGGGTGTGAGGTTAAGACAAATTTTCTTAGCCAGTAGGCAGGTCTGGTAGGCAAGTCTACTATTTAGATTGAGCCAGTTGGATTGCTTGTAGAGATCACAGGTATGTGTATGTTTCCCTGCACCAGTGAGAAGTCTACAGCATTTGTTAAGGGCCGTCCTGACCCATTTTAGGGTGGTATCAACGGCAGCCCCGTAGAAGACAAGCCCGTAATCAATGATGGATAAGACTGAGGCAGTTATGGCTGCTCGCATAGCTTCATTAGTAAGACCGCGACGGTGGTGGTGGAGGACCCTAATTCTTGAGTTGACTGATTTTGAGACATGTTGAACATGCGAGCTGAACAACATCATGCAATCAAGGGTAATACGAAGGTATTTAAACTACTGCACTTGCTTAAGTGGCTGTTGAAGCTCATTATGTATGGTGAAGTTTATGGATTTGTATTTGCTGTGAGAGCTATGGAACAGCATGGACTTTGTTTTTGTAATTTATCAACAGCTTATGTTGGAGAAGAAGCCAGGTTTCCGCTAGGCTGAAGTTCGTCTGTAGGACCTTGGAGAGCGAGACGGGGTCAGTATGGGAGGAAAAGAGGACTACATCATCTGTATAGACAGAGGTTCTTTGTCTATGAAGTTACTATTGCAAGCTGCAGGAAGAGTATTGATAAAAAGGCCGAAAAGTAGAGGGCCAAGGATGGAACACTGGGGTACACCAGAGCAGACAGGAAGGGCACTTGAGAGAGAGTCAATGATTTAGACTTTTTGGCTTCTTGCCGAGAGGTAGCATTCAAACCATTTGGCTACATCATTAGATAGTCCAAGGGAGGAGAGTGAGTGAAACAGGAGCTGGTGGTTCACTGTGTCAAAGGCCTTGGTCAAATCAATTAACTCCGCACCCAGTAGGTGGCCAGTGTCAATCGCCTTATGAATATGGCTGGTGAAGTCGAGCAGGGCAGTGGTAGTACTATGGGCTTTTCTAAAGCCATGTTGTTCGGCAGAGTAAGTTATATTTGTTGAGGTGTTCAGAAAACTAGTCAACTACAATTGCTCAAATGCCTTGGAGAGTGGTGAGAGGTTAGAGATGGGGGTAGTTAGAGAGAAGAGACCTGTCACCACTTTTATGGACGGTGACCACTGCTGAGTTTCAGAGCTGGGGAATTGTTTATGAGAGAGTGAGAGATTCAGAAGTTTAGCGAGAGGCTGTAGGACAACGCCAAGGGAGAGAGAGAGAGAGGAGAGAGAGAGAGAGGAGTTTGAGGTCAAGGGTATCACTGCTGACACTGGCTTTGCTTAGTACTTTGTTAAGGTATCTTTTGTTTCGGACATGGATACCCTCTTAAAGTAGAATGGGGGCATTATTGTGAGATTAGTTTTATTATTGAGGCAGTGCTGGGCTGAGTTGTCAAAGAAGTTGGGGGGGGGGAGGATGCTGCTAAGATCAGTGAAAGCGAGATTAAAGAAGTCCGCTATTTCTTTGGGGTCCTGTAAAGTGGAGCCATTAACCTCAATCATAGTGGGGGAGGATTTGCTCGGTTTACCCGTGAGGCTCTTTATGTTCTCCCAGAAGGGTTTGCTATTTCTCCAGGACTTAGTAAGTGCCTGGTTGTAGACTTGCTTGGCTCTGCGTATAGCTATTGTGCACTGGTTCCTAACCGCCTTATAGAGCTGCATATCATGCGGTTTCCCTGAGTCCATGGCTCTGTGCCAGAGGTTATTTCACTTTCGCATCATGGAGATGAGTTCAGAGTTAATCCAGTGATTAGTTAAGCAATAAGGCACAACAGGGTGTGGGTTATTGGGGATTTACCCACGCATTGTGTTGTGTGTCACGAGGTGCAGCCGAGTGACTTACCCACACAAGAAGTGGGTAAATCCCCAATAACTCACACCCTGGAGTGCCTTATTGTGATTATACTATGGACCCATGTGTAAAATAAATGCAAAAATGTGTTTAATTATGTTTCTTATAAATGCGGTTCCTCAGCCATGGGTAATGCAGAATTTACCCACAGTCATGTGACATGTTTTGACCAATGAGGTTACAGGATTTTCACACATCATTCTATAATGGTGGATTGAGTTTTGCATGTACGTAAGGGGGCAAAACTGTTACAAACTTTGTTAAATTGGGCAATGAAGAAGTCAAGTACTTGGTCAACACTGCTTAAGGAGTCAAAGGGTGTCCAGTCAACTGTTGACAGGGCAGCAAGGAATTGTGGAAGCTTTCCTTTTGTTAATATTCTTTTATAGGAGAAAGAGGACTTAGGTTTAAGTGCCTTGTTTGACCAATGGCAGATAACTGGGGAGTGATCACTGAGGGCATCTGGGAGAACTTCCATATTAGTAATTCTACTAGGATGAGAGGTGAGGGTCAGGTCAAGTAAGGAGCTACTACCAGACTTAAAATTAAACCCTAAGAGGTGACCATTTGAGTAATGTCTAGGGCAGCAGTGGCATCCTTATATGGGTTGGCTTCTAAAGCGAGCCAGTTAACATTTAGGTCACCCATTACAATTGTCTCACCATGGGAGGTGCTGTCATCCATGAAGTCGGTGATCATTTGGAAGCCTGTAACATGTTCACGTGGGGGGGTGTATACCGATGCAACTGTGAGGGATTTTCCCTGCTGGCCAAGGATTATTTTAACTGCTAGGATCTGAGAGCTGTTTGCAGAGGGAGGTAGTGGGATGACTAGCCCTGTAAGAGTGTCTATAAAATAAATGACGCAGCCACCCCTCGCTTGGCAATTCTGTCGAGTCAGAACAGGGCATAGCCTGGAATGGATACAGCGTTGTCTGGGACCTTAGGAGAGAGCCAAGTTTCATTGAGGGCTATAACATCCGGCCTATGTTGTAACACCCAGACTTGGAGTGCGCCAAGCTTAGCTGGCAGGCTGCAGATGTTAGGAGTTGCCAGCTTGATGGAGCCTTTTTTATTGTGTTGTTTGTATGCCGAGGTGGGTGGACCATGGCTTGGGTGTACGTTCCCAGCTAGCAGCAGGAGGAGACGTGCAGTCCTAGCAAGATAGTGAGCAAGGAGCTTGTGAGCCGAACGCCATCTCGCCAGCTCCCTTAACTGGTCCTTACGTCTCTCTCCAGCTCTGCCCAGGGCCAACCCATTGTCCCACTCTGCCTGAGACCCCCAACGTCCTACCTCCGGCATGCACATCCCCCAATTCCTTTCTGGCGCCAACTACCTGTTCTGAGCCCCACGGTAAGGGCTGCAACTCTTCTGGCACTCTATCTAAAGGCCAATTTGCCACCAGGGGAGGGAGGATCAGAGATGGATTGAGCAGGCCTGACAGTGAGTGTGGATGGACTGGGTGAGCAGGCCATCACCTACCTGGGTGCCAGGGTTTTTCCTCTTTCTTGGTTTCTCGGAGCTCGGACGGCAATGATGTCCAGTGCATGACGGGCGCACTCCCGCATCTGCCTTACAGGACATCTGTCAAGCTCCATACCTCTTTTGGGGTTTCTGCAGTGCGTGATCCCTGACTGCCACCAGAAGTAGCTCAAACTGCGGAAGATAGTGCCCCAGGAGAGGAGAGCAGTCCTACATATGCTCAATCCTCTCCTGTCCCTGCCAACCCCAGTGGCCCAAGGTCATCTCAACCAGTCACTGGCATGGCGCTGAGGTGTAGCATCCAGTGCCTCTACCCTCAGCGCCACCCAGCCGGCCTCGAGCAGACTAACTTGATAGACCCAGAAGACCTGTTTCTGCAGGCAGGTTCATATGTAATATGAAACCTTAATCAACATAGGGATTACTGAGATGGGAGAACCCTCTGCATGCATAAAGAAGAGGGGCATTACTGTCAGGACCCTGAAGGGTGGCACAGGACAGAGAAGGTTATCAGGAACAATAGCTGCAAAGCCTTATCAGTGGTCTGCAGTGATTAAACTTCTGACAACAGTTAAGTAGAAGAGATACAGAGACAAATGAGACGAGATTTGGTAGCCTACTGGTTGTAAGTTTAGTGTTCATTACAGTTCTTCGGCTATAGATTACAAAACATGACAATGTACTTGAAACTTACCATTCCGTTGGACTTTGTATAGAGTAATGAGAATAACATGTTATTTTCACTGCAGCTCATGTTATTTCCACTACAGTCTTGTGACAATGGCAAGATGGAACCCATGGTATAAATAGGACATTCCATAGAACATCCAGGAATAGGGTTTTTATTCATTCTGGAGTGTTGCCAGCGGTGCAGCCTAGCACTCATGGCTTCGCTTTGCTCAGCCACTTGTTGCTAGGCAGCACTGTTGGAACATTCCGACCGATTAAAACCTTATTTCGATGCCCTATGGAATAACCTCTACTTATTCCATACCTGTGAGGATAAAAAGTGGCAAATATCAGGAATATGTTTGCCACTATAGAGACTAGAATGAGAATATCAGTGTTATTCTCATTCTAGCTCATTATCCCATAGTGCCAATGGAGGTACAGTGTAGATCACTTCATTCAGGTGGCCAGTGAACAGTCAGCATCACTGGTGAAGTTGGCCACAGAACAATCAGGGATCAGGGTTTTTTCTTGCCATTGTATAATAAAAGGCATATCATAAATCTAATATACTATGGCTTAATGGCAATATCACTAATATGTTCCCCATGTAGTTTGACCTATTAATATCAATTGTGGCTTTGTCACTTGTGATGTCAAATGGTCAAACTGCACTCAGGAAAATATCAGTAATATTTTCATTAGGGCCACGGCATATCTTTTATATATAATGTATTGTAATGTCATATATCTCCCGGACGAATCTACTTAAAGGGAAACATCCATGTAGGATTAAATTAATATTGTTACCAATGGAAACCTGCTTTACGTAAGCTATTGACCAAACCCATAACACTTTTAGGGCCAGAATTATAACCCATTCAGTTGCCCCTCCCTTTATAGCTGCAGGCATCCATTTTCTAAATCACAGGCACAGGAAATGACATCACATCAGGGGAAAACACATATTGCTGATAAATATTTTAACCAGGAGAGGCACACTAAGCCGAAGCTTGAGTCCAGGTGCGACCTGAGAGCACAAGAAAGTTAAGTGACTTGCTCAGGGCCACACAGCAATGCAAGTGAGGACTGCGGGATTCAAACCCAGGTCTCCAGGTTTGTAGCTCAGAGCCTTAAGCCACTGCGATGTACTGCCTCCTTGAAGGTAAGAGGAAATGAAAATAAATGTTTTTACCCAGTCCATGGGGATGTGAAATTGTCTCTAATCTTGAAGGGTTGCTATAAATAAAGGTGTGTGCTGCCAGTGCTAACGATCAACTCCTTTGGAGCTCTTAGGATGGAGGTCATAGTCTGAAACGTCAGCACGATGGGGAGGCGGAGTTCGCAGCAGACCAAGAAAGTGAAAGAGCTATACCTAAGGAAAACGATGGTTCAAAAAAAGAAAGGGATGTTTCTTCTTATAAAGGGCGCAGCTAATATAATCAGTGCGTGGACTCCTTAAATACCCTTGGACAAGGAGGTGACTAGCAATGAACCGCGGTAACTAAAAGCACAAGGCAATAAGAACACTCTGATCAAAGGAATAGGCAACAGAGCCGAGAAGAAACAAATGGAGGGATAACAAAGCAGAACCGACCTAAAGAAGTATGGGAAAGCACTTCATTTGAAATGGATTTTCACACTAAAGTGTGCTTATGCTTATACTTAGAAGTTTTAAGATGGAAACATGAATAAATAAAAATGTTGACACCACAATAGGAGTTTTAAAAACAAATTTTGCCTAGTGGGCTTGCAGAAGAGTGCAACTGCAAAAGGTTTACATTAGTTGCTTGAAAAAAATGTTTTTACCAGTCCATGGGGATGTGAACTTCTCTAATCTTGAAGGGTTGCTGTAAACAAAGTTGTGTGCTGGCAGTGCCAGTCTCCGTGCTCTTTGGGGTTCTACTGTTTGTACAATGTTTTGTGACATTTCAGTTTAGTAAAATGTTTAGTGCCTGTGTGATTTGCAGAATATTCTGCTACTGTGGTAACACTGTAAATCATTTTTATTCCTGTACCTATTTAGTTCCAGTATTTGTTAACACTAGAGTAGTTGTTGTTTTAATTGTTTTCATTGTCATCATGTTCTGTCACTTGTAGGAGTGTGATCTAGTGGCTATAGCACAAGTTTGGCGCCAGGAGATGAGAATTTCAAACCTCAGTAAAGTTAAATACTGTGTGACCTTGAGTAAGTCACATAAGCCCCTAGTGCTCCTGTCCACCTAGCAGCAGAAATGAATAGCAGCAGGACCCCACTGGAAATAAGGTGGCACATCTCAGCTGGACTATCCTAGGTAAATAAGTCATAAAAATAATTGTTTTGTGTTGGTGTGATAGGATAGATGGCTGTTAGTAGAGGACCCTTCTGGACATAGGCGCATAACCTTTAGGGGTGTGTGTGTGTGGAGGGGTGGACACCCCACTTTGCCCATGAGCATTCAAAGTGCCCCTTTAATGCATGCAGTGTCAGAAGGAAACAATCATGGTTTCTTATTACTGCAGTGCCCCCCCCACACACACATATACACACTCACTTTTCCCCATGTTCCAACACTACTGCTTCTGAAGGTTGCAAAATAAAAAATAAAACTTTATTTGAACACCATCCACAAATAGGTTTCCTTTCACCAAAGTAAAAGAAAAAAAAACACACTAGATTTTTTTTATTTCACGATTCCAACTGTTTCACTCTATCTTTACACAGGAAATTTCCAGTAGCCCCCTTCTTTTTGAGATGAAACCTTTTCACTTCCCTGATGCTCCCAGGTGCAATCACTAAATTATTAAGTGGCTGGTTGTGACAGCTCATCAAGAGGCTCATTTCTTCTTTCAAACAACATGAAGTCTTGCTGTATTCTGACAATATGCAGTTAGCCCCAGCACTTGAACTGCTCCGGAGATGAGAGTTAACTCTATGCTAAGAGCATAGAATGTTGAACTTGTGCTCGGTTCAAACCTCTGTCTGCTGCACTTTCAAGTGTAACCGTCAGATTCTTTACTCCGCCTAACTGAACAGTCACTCCAGAGTTTCTCCTGTCGCTTTCGGTTTGCGTTAGTGAAAATCATTGGTTTAGTCAAAAAATGTTATACTTTTTCCCTGGTTCAGATCCCTGTCTGTGTAAGTAGTAGAGGTAGTGGACTGTGGTAAATTCTGTGGAAATTGTAAAACGTAGAATTGTTACGTTTGGTTCGACTGAACCGATCACTCTTTGGATTTCTGTGGCGATTCCGGTTCTTATCAGTTCCAAAAAAAACGTGTTTTAATGTTTTTTTTCAAATACCCATGACACGGTTAGGAACCGATAAGTCTGTCTTACCTGGCCTGAAGTCGTGTAAATGGTACATTTTCTGTTTTACTGTGGCCATGTCTGAGAAATCCAAAAGAAAAACCGGGCCCACTGGGTTTCAGCACTGTAGTGTGTGTGTGGGGAGGCCTTTGCTAAGGCTGACCCCCCCACCACCTGTGTTTATTGTCTGGGGTTTGACCACCCCGATTCAGACTGCCAAATATGCAACAATTTCCCTAAGGCTACCCTAAAGAAAAGGTTGGGCAGGCTTAGGGAGAAAGAGGCTGAGAAGTCCGCTGATATGGATGGTCAGCCCGGTTCGGTTCCGACCGAACCCGAGGGAGTGTCCTCTGACCAAGGCCAGACTTCCTTGGGCAAGAGGAGAGCCGACCTTGAGGGGTCAGTTACTGCAAAAAAGAAGAAGGAAAAGTTGTCTGGTTCAGATTCAGATCCCCACCATCCAACCGCCGAGGAAATTGCCAGGGCGATTAGTATTATGGAATCGCTCCGTTCAGTTCCGACCAATCCGGCACCTCTTGTTAGGCGCCCGGTTCCCCCGGTTTCCGATTATTCTTTGAAAGAATATTATGAGCTGGAATGGGAGGGGGAGGAAGAGTTTGATGAGGATGAGGATGAGGATGAGGATGGTGGGGAAGGTCTGAATGAGCCCATTGAACCGGACATCTCCCCAGACAGACCCAGTGGCGGAGAAATAGCCGGTGCAGTGGCACAGGGGCCCGACACACTTAGGGGCCCAATAAAATATTCACCTTACAGTGCACTTTTCAAAACAGACAGTCGCAGACTTAAGCTGCTTGCTCACTGACTAAGCTGCCATGACGTGAGCTTGCTGCTTAACCTGTGTGTGCTTAAGCAGCCTGACCGACGATGTACTGCAGATGGCAGCAGAGTAGAGACTCACGATACCCGACCCACTAGAGCAAGCAGCTAGCTGCTGCTGTTCCAACAATCTCTCCTTGGCTTAAGTCCTCCCTGCCTGCTTGTGCTTGTTGCCGGTCCCAATATGGTTCCGACTCCCTCGGCTGTGTGTGGAGGCAGAGGGTGGAAGCTCAGCTGGAGCCGGAGGAGAGGAGGAGGTAGGATCAGGTCCAGCAACAGGATGCTAACTTCACCGCTTGCATTGCGCCGCCACAACCAGCAAGTTTAAATTGCTTCTTTTTTGTTCTTTTCTTTCTTGCCCTGCTGCACCTGGCACTTCTGTCTTGCTTTAATAATGTTGTTAATGCCCTAGTGGCTGTTGTGTTTGTGTAAAATATTGTGTTCTAACTTTAGGTCTCTCTGGAGTGGAGACTGGAAGAGACTGTGAGTGTGAGCCAAGAAAGTCACTGCTTCTTCTTGCTGAGTTGACCCAGTCCTTCCCGAGTCCCGACTCCCCAAGCAGCACTACTGACTTACTGTTCACATGGGGGCTAGCTGCACTATTGCAGCATTAGTTGAGTTAGGATTTTTATTTGTTCCACTGCCTGTAAACAGGTAAAGAAAAAATCGGGGGCAGCTGGGAGTTGAGGCGCCTGCATGGGGTGAGGGCCCAGAATTACAACCTGCACTGGGGCCCATCTTTCTCTTCCTCCGCCACTGGACAGACCTTCAGGAGTTTCTGCTCCCAGGCTTTCTGAATCCCTTCCCACTTCATGTTTTACAGGAAAGTGGCTGAGACCCTCCAGCTCCCTGTGGATGAAGCTGTGGAGGAGCAGGAGGAGCCTGAGAAATGATGGACATCCCAGAGTCCAAGAGACTGTCTATTCCCGCACAAAATATTTTGGGAAACAGACTCACAAGCTTCTAAAACTCCAAATTCTTTGCCTCCAGTGGACAAACGAACGAATAGGGAGGTACATGCTGTCAGGCTCAGCTACGGAGTTCCTGTACCAGCATTGCAGCCATGTCGAGGTAGTGCAGGCTGCAGTCTGTGATAAGACTAGCATACCTGGCTTCACTCCCCTGGATAAAGACTCCAGAAAGATAGATGCCATGGCTAAGAAGCAGTACTTAGCTTCTTTTCTGGGACTCAGACAGGCTAATTACATGGCCTATGCAGCTGGATACCAGAAGTCTAGGTGGGAGTCTGTTTTGGATCTGGCTACAGGCGTTCCCCTAGCTAGCCAAGGAGCTGGAAGAGGTGGCTGCTGATGGGCTCAGAGACATCTAAGGTTCAGTTTCATGCTACTGTGGATGCCGGTGATGTTTCATCACGAGTCATGGCCACATCTGTGGCTCTTCGGAGGATGGCTTGGGTCAGATGTACTAGCCTCTCATAGGATACCCAGACTAAGGCCATGGATTTCCCTGTTAAAGCTAATTTTCTGTTTGGGGCGCAGACAGAGAACTACATGAAAAAGATGGATGAGTACAGGATCACATGTAGGAGTGCACAAGCCAAGGAAAGGCAGTCAACTCCTCAGAAGCAGCGGGCTAGGGGCAGGGGCAGGTCTTTTCACAGGCCTTTCTACCATTCACAGGCCTCCTCTTCCTTTTCCCAGAGGGGGTTCTTTAGAGAGAGAGGCAGGAGGG
This sequence comes from Neoceratodus forsteri, assembly GCA_016271365.2. NCBI lineage: Eukaryota > Metazoa > Chordata > Ceratodontiformes > Ceratodontidae > Neoceratodus > Neoceratodus forsteri. Next base: position 1,062,902,051 of record CM028134.1, on the reverse strand, counting down.
GGATGAGCAGGGCTACATCCACCTCTCAGCCTAAGGCTGCTGCCAAGCAGATACCCTGAGGTGTCAGACCAGGTCAACTCCCCAATCCCTGTAGGAGGCAGGCTGGCTTACTACTTACAGGCCTGGAAGTCTGTTACCTCGGACTAGTGGGTCCTGGAGTTAGTAAGCCAGGGACTGGCCCTCAGTTTCAGAAAATGTCCAAAGCTGAGGGTCAGGTCTTTTCCACCTGCAAACATCTACAAAACCATTGCCCTAGAGGCAGAGGTTTTCTCTCTGTGGCTCTCAGAGCTGTAGAGAGAGTTCCTACATCCCTCAGGGGCAAGGGTCTGTACTCCAGATACTTCCTTACCCCAAAAAAGACAGGGGAGTGGCGGCCCATCCTAGACCTAAGATACTTAAATAAGCATCTACTAAAGCCAAAGTTCAAAATGGTGACTCTGGGAATAAGTCTTCCCTCTCTAAGGCCAGGGGATTGGTTAGCTCCCGGGACCTCAAGGATGCCTACTTTCACATTCCCATCAGGTGCTCCCACAGAAAGTATCTCAGATTCGAACTGCCCTCAGGCCATTATCAATTCAGGGCAATGCCTTTTGGGCTAACATCAACACCAAGGGTCTTTACAAAACTCCTAGCATAGTAGTAGCCTTTTAAGGTGGCAAAACATCTCTATCTTCCCACATCTCAACGACTGGCTCATTGTGGGGCAGTCTCCAGACCAAGTCAAGTCAAATCTACAAGTGATCCAGCAAGTGCTCACTTCCCTGGGATTCCTCCTCAATCTTCTAAAGGTAGTTCTTGAGCCAGTGCAGCTCCTCACCTTCAGAGGGGTGGAGCTGGACACTGTCCAGGCAAAGGCCTTTCTTCCCTTGTCAAGGGTAAGGGCCCTCACAGATCTAGCTTCCTCATTTCGTCTCCTGGTTTCTCACCCAGCAAAGCATTTTCTCCAGCTTCTGGGCCACATTGCAGTTGCCACTGCAGTGGTTCCAGGGGCCAGGTTTCAGATGCGGGGCATCCAGTTTCATTTGAGGACTTTTTAGTCCCAGAAAAAAGACCCTGTCACCAAGCTGATTCCAGTGACTCAGACCTTGATCCATGCTCTCCAGTGGTGGTTGGATCAGGACAACCTCAGACAAGGAGTCCCATTCATCTCTCAGACTCAGTCTGTGGTTCTGACCACAGATGCTTCTCTCCTAGGATGGGGAGCTCATTTGGGAACCCTCACAGCACAAGGAGTGTGGTCCCCTCAGGAGTCTCTTCTCCATATCGACCTTCTAGAACTCAGGGCAGTATACTTAGCCTTACAGGCTTTCGCGAATTCAGTACAAAACAAGGTGGTTCAGGTGAGGACAGACAACACCACCACCATGTGGTACATCAACAAGCAGGGAGGCACTCGGTCGACGGCCTTGTGCACGGAAGCCATGATGGTCTGGTCTCTGACCTATTCTCTACAGACATCCCTGGTAGCAGTCCACCTTCCAGGGAAGGACAATGTTTTGGCAGATGCTTTGAGCAGGATTTCTTAGGGCCATCACAAATGGTCCCTGGATCCTCTAGTGCTAAAAGTGATATTTCTAAGATGGGGCACTCCTCAGATAGACCTCTTTGCAGCCCCAGACAATCACCATCTTCCTCTCTTTTGTTGCAGATCCCCAGTATTGGGCTCAGTCCCCTGGATGCTCTACTGTTGGATTGGTCGGGAAATTTCTATGCCTTCCCCTTTCCTCTATTGTTCAGAGTCCTGGTCAAGATAAGGTCACAGTCTTGCAAAGTGATCCTGAATGCTCCAGACTGGACCAAGCAGCCATGGTATCCTCTCTTGCTGTCTCTGGCGGTCCATCTTCCATTGGCTCTCCCCAGAAATCACAATCTGTTAACTTCCTCTCAGGGGAGAATTTGGTAATCCCAATCTTCAGTCTCTCAGTCTCAAAGTTTGGCTCTTGAAGAGCTAGAATATGCAAATATGAATCTGTCTCAGAGGGTTCTGGACATCCTCAAGGCTTCTTGTAAACCTGCCACTAGAAAAACCTACAACTCCAAATGGAAAAAGTTTGGTATTTGTTGTTCTAGTAAACAGATATCACCAGACTCTGCTGACTTGTTTGCATTTCTGGACTATATGGTTCATCTCAATAGCCTAGGCCTCAGACCAGCTACCCTCAAGGTGCATCTCTCTGCTGTTTCTGCATTCTTATCAGTGGGAAGCTTCTTCTCTAGCTTCTCACCCTGTGTTCTGTAAATTTCTTAAGGGCTACTTCATACTAATTCTCCCTTTAGGAACCTGTTCCTGCTTGAGATCTCAATGTTTGCATTGCTCAACTTATGCAACTACCCTTTCAGCCTTTGACCTCTGCAGACCTTAAGTACTTGACTTGGAAAGCTGTCATTTTGGTAGCTGTTACCTCTGCCAGATGGATCAGTGAGAGTGTCAGTGGAGCCTGACTTAATTTCATTCCATAGAGATAAAGTGGTCCTTCAAACCAATATGAGGTTCTTACCCAAAGTGATGTCAGATTTTCATCTGAACCAGTCCATGTCCCTTCCTGTCTTTTTCACTGATCATTCCTCTTCAGGGGAAAGGAGATTGCATAGCCTGGACGTTAAAAGAGCTCTTAGCTACTACTTGGAACCATATTAAGGATTTTAGATCTGGCTCTTCCCAAGTGTTCCTCACTTATGGTGAAGTGGGGAAAGGTAGTCCTGCTACCAAATGCACTATTGCAAGGTGGATTGTTTCCTGTATACAGTTCTGCTATGGCAAGCTAGGCAAAATACCCTCTTCAGGCCTGAGGGCTCATTCTACCAGAGGTACAGCTGCTTCTCTGGCTGCGGCCAGAGATATACCCTCTTAGAGATCTGTAAAGAAGCCACCTAGAAAACAGTTCATACTTTTACCAAGCATTACTCTGGACATCCAGGCTAGGAGTGATGCTAGGTTTAGCACAGCAGTGCTGCAGAGCCTATTTCTAAGTAGGTTCTGTACCTCCTCCTGAGGTACTGCTTGGTGTTTGCATAGAGTCAGAATACAGCAAGACTTCATGTTGTTTAAAGAAAAAATTACTCACCTTAGTAATTGTGTTTCTTCTAATGGAGTCTTGCTGTATTCTGACCTTCCCCTGCCTCCCCTCTCAGAAACTGTTTTTTGGGAAGTGGGTTGGCAGGTACAGTGCTGCACCCCAGAGGTGCATTGGCTCCCTCTCCTTGGGGAGGAGCTGTGCATAGTGGCTCTATTGTTTATTATTTATAAAGTTATGTTAAGTTCACTACCTGAGTTTTTGTTTTGGGGTTCTCGACTTGAGTCTTTGGGATTCCAAAACTTTTGGTTTCCCTTATGGCTAGTGTTTTTTACAATTTCCACATTATAGGTGAACTTAGTTAGTCTTGGCTCATAAGAATCTGATGGTTACACTTGAAAGTGCAGCAGACAGAGGTTTGAACCGAGCACGAGCTCAACATTCTATGCTCTTAGCATAGAGTTAACTCTTTCATCTCCGGAGCAGTTCAAGCGCTGGGGCTAACTACATATTGTCAGAATACAGCAAGACTCCATTAGAAGAAACACAATTACTAAGGTGAGTAATTTTTTCTTTCCTCTCAGCTTGACGGAGGCAGTATAGCACGTGGCTTAAGGCTCTGAGCTACAAACCTGGAGATCTCGTTTAAATCCCACAGTTCCCACTTGCATTAGTGAGTGGCCCTGATCAAGTCCCTTAACTTCCTTGTGCTCTCAGGAAGCACCTGGAATCAAGCTTGGCTTAGAGTGCCTCTCCTGGTTAAAATATTTATCGGCTATATGTGTTTCCCTGATGTGATGTCATTTCCTGTGCCTGTGATTTAGAAAATGGATGCCTGCAGCTATAAAGGAAGGGCAACTGAAAGGGTTATAATTCTGGCCCTAAAAGTGTTATGGCTTCGTCAACAGCTTATGTAAAGCAGATTTCCACTGGTAACAATATTGATTAATTTAATCCTACATGGAATTTTCCCTTTAAATAATCATAACATGTCGTCATTTCTTTTAATGTAATATTTAACTTCCCACTTAGAGTCCTAAAGTTATCTCTTATTAAAAATAAAGATATGTTTCCATCTAGCATATTTGATTTATTTCATTGCCTTAATATTTCACTGTTTGTGTGTGTTAGTGCATGTACGGGCTTTATTAGAGCTTTATAAATCATGACTTGTTTTCCGTTAATATTAGAGTGACCAGAGAATCATGCATGTAGACGCAGTAAAGACGCCTTCATGAGCAGTATTCAAGCCAAGCACGATCATTCTGTGCTGTTGTTCCATATTCAGTGTTGTTTTTCCATTCTGACTCAGACCTTGCATGTAATTGTATGATGAGTAATGCAAGGTAATTTGAGTTTGTTGCAGCACTGGACTTGCAATGTTTACCATCGCTTCATCGCTCCTCACTTCACCCCAACAAATCCAGCCATATAAAGAATACTGCGTAGAGGGAATGTACTCAGCAAGGTTATTCCATTATGTTACCGCAGCATATCCTGGTTACTTTTAATGGCAAATATGTAAAACAAGATAAAAAAAGTAAGCTCTCTGAACTGTACTGTTTAGCATGTGTTCCACGACCGCAAATATGCCTGTGATCTCATTCAGTGAATGATTCTGTTTGTGTTTCCAGTGTATGTTGGGAGGAGTGAGAATGGCAAAAACAATCACACCAGTATGCTGAGCAGTCCTTCATTTCTGTCACAGTGCCTCAAGGTCCTGTCATGTTAGAAAAGGTAAAAATGAGACTTTTTTTACTCTATTTGTAGCCCCCAGCCTGAACTCTCTCAGGCCACTGCACTCACCAGCTTGCTCTACAGCCCGCTGTGTTCCCCTTGTCATCTTCAAGTTTGTTACAGTTCCTGGGTCAGGGAGGACAACCGGGGAGACCATGGGGCAGTTGCAGGGAACCAGTTGGGCATGTGGCAGTGGCACTGGCAGGGCTGTCACCTGTCCAGGGCTGGAGGGTGTTTTCTTGTAGTGAACCCAAGATTCCCTCCCCTGTGTGGGCATGTCTGACGCCGCACATGGCAACCCCTGCCTACGCCAGCCACGCCTATGCAGCCCTGTGGCTCATCGGTGCCTCCGGGTTCCACCGGTGTTTCCAGAGTACTCGGCATCCCTAACCCTCCCACCTGGAGAGGAGAGCTGCCCAGAGGGTGCTCAATCCATCTCCCTCCCTGCCCATCCTCCAACTCCTGAGCTCGCCTCCTGAACTCAGGTCGCTGGTGCAGCACAAGGTGGCATCCAGCGCTCAACCCACAGCATCACGGGATGGTAAAATGAGACTTGACTGATTAAAACATGAATGGGCTTCAAGATGTCTTTTGACTTTTCAAGAGCTTAATTTCCTGCCCTCCTTAGGATTCCAGAACCTCTTAGCTTTGCAGTTCTAGAACCCTAATAAGTCACACAGTGACACTCTTGATAAGCCAGAGATATCTTAAAGCCCCATTTACATAAGATGTATGTCATTTGTTTATTTTGTCATTTTCCATTTTGCGCTTATTCGTGCATCAGTAGTATACTTCCAAGTTTCTGTGCCCATTGATTTACTGCTGTTGTATGATCTGGTTTCCGTGGCAGTTTCAGGATGTTCCCGACTAGACATTAGGTCCTGGGGTTGGACAGAGTAAAACAGAGCAGACTGGTGGATCAGTGGTCTTTTCTGCCAACATTTTCTATGTTTCTATGTGAGAAACTACCTCTTCACAGAAAGAGTGGTGGATGCCTGGAACCGCCACCCAGCAGAGGTGGTGGGGCCAAAAACTACAATGGCATTCAAGAAGGCATAGGATAGACATAGGAGAACGTTAATAGTAAGGAAAGGTGGGGGAGGGAGCTGGAGATCAGGTAGGGTTTGCGGTGTTAAAGTAGGTAGGGAAAGTGGGCAGATTAGGTGGGCCAAGCAGTCCTTATCTGCCGTCAAACTCTATGTTTCTGTGTTAGCATATAATGTTCCAGATCAGGTGGTCAGTGCTTGAGCAGCGGGTTCCATATCAAGGTTCAGTTGGGAGTTTGGATTTTGTTTAAATTTTGTTACAAGTGAGAGAATAAATTATTGATATGCAGTGGGCTGATTCAAAATATGCCATTTATCTTCAAGTGTTGGGTGTGAGGGGGAGGACCATAACTCTTGAGTGCCGGAGCCACAAGTGAGTTATGAAAATCCTGTCCATGCACAAGTGATGATAAAGTTCATGTTTTGTGTCAGGCTATTGCATAGTCGATATATACAACAGTAGTTTACAAGTTATAGCTTTTACATCTGCAGTTTGTTTGAAGATTTTGCAGTTTTCTTTCATTTTAACAGTTGGCTTCAGTGCTGCACTAGGCATTGGGCTGTCATCAGCATTGAGAAAGCTGCTCTCTGATTGGTTCACTGTTCCACTGTGATGGCAGTAACCTTAAAACTGTATGTTGTGGACTTCCTGTTCCGCCACGGACCTGTAAACACACAGGGAGAGTGGCTCCTCACCACCCGATCCAGAAACCTCATTAAAAAAATCCCATCAAAAAGCCAAATGGCATGAAACTACAAACAATGTCGAGTGGTAGCTCAAAGGGCAGAAGGGGTCCGAAAATGACTCCCAAAAAAATGGCTAATTTTCGAGAATACAGACCGATCGATCAGAGGCCATGGGCCCAGGGAAAGAAGTAGGTCTCCCTCCAGTACGAGAGGATCCGAGCATGACACAGACGGAGAATTAGAGCACCTATCCCGTAGCCGATTTGAGACCCTGTGAACAGAAAAAAAGGGCTCCAGAATGGAAAATGGAAAAGAATTCAAAAACATATTGGACAAACTCACAAAACTGGAAACCCGCATGGACCAGATGGAGGAATGTGCGGAGGCCTCAGAGGCTCATGCACAGCAAATGGGAGGGGTCCTGGAGCTGCTTTTACAACAGACAGCAGAGCTACATGCCCAAACTTTGGATTTAGTGAGTCGATCGAGGAGGGACAACATCAGGATCTACGGGTTAAAAGAGGGAGCGGAAACATATCCTATGTCAGATTTTATTGAAAACCTATTCAGAGACGTACTGGACCTTCCACCAGGATATGCTGTGCGGATAGAGAGAGCACATCGCTCACTGGTTAAAAAACCTACTGACCTGGTGGCATGTCCTAGATCTATTGTGATAAAATGTGCAAGTTATAAAATTAAGGAGAACATATTACGCCAAGCTTGGTCCCAGAAAAACCTGAAATTCCTGGACTTCAAAATCTCACTTGATCATGATTACCCACCAGAAATACAGAATATCAGACAAAAATATGCTCCAGCACCAAAGGTGCTGAGAGAACAAAACATAAAGTTCCAGACTCCTTTACTGGCACGTGTAAGAGTCGTCTGAGACACAGGGACTGTCATGAATGGGTCGGCTCAAGAGGCGAAACAAGATATGGTGAAAAGAGGATTGCAAGTACCAGATCTGCCCACGGAACGTAGGGCTGCAGGCTGACGTTTTCACCTAGACTGGCAAACAGTGGCACATCAAGGGACCAGAGAATCATCTAGACTGAATGGTAGGGAAGCAGCATGACGAGTAGTAGCTTTACTCCAATATGCGGACAAGAGAGGAGATAAAACATCCACTAGACTGGGAAAAGAAGACTGAACAGGCTGCAAACAGCAAAGGTACTGAATAATAATAACTGGGTTAGACTTTTTCCCATAGGGAAACCATGGCATAATTTGCCATTTATAAAGGAGCATTTATAACGGCAAACACGCGCACGGTTTCCCTCACTATGCGCATGTCCAACCTACAGCTCTTCCGGGTTTTCACCGCTCGCCACCAGATTTCTTCTTCGGTCGAAACCGCACCACCACCACTATCTCTAGGCAGTAAGTAACTATTTAAAAAAAAAACTTCCTAACAAAAATCACACCGTAAAGGGGACAACAAAACAAGAAAAGTAAACTGCTGCTAAGCGACCGAGGACGACAGTAAACATCATCAGACCGCGGCGCGCAAGACCATTTATTTTATATATTGGCTGTGGCGAAAAACCTAACCAACAATTATATAAAATAAAATATGGGGTGGTGTGTGTAAACTCAATTTTACACCGCGTTGAGCCGACAACCCCTCGAGCCGGGCTTCTGGGTTTATATGCCATCCAACCCCCGGGTATGTGTAAAAGCTCGTTACACACACCACCCCATACTTTATTCTCTATTTTATAACCCCGTGATCAGCCTCATTAAGGAGCCTTGTGTGCTCTGGTCTCTGAGCGAGTTCTATCCTGGGAATGGGGGCAGGGAGAGTCACATATGCTAAAACGGACAGATGTCTCTAAAGAAAACTTGAGAGGATTACACAGAAATTTAGAACTGAGTAAAGAGGTTAGAGATGAATCCTGAATCAAACATAAACAATGCAGGAAAATAACTTTGAGAATTTGTCCTTGCCTAATGAACATGAACATTCTTGCGATAACTAAAAGGTGGCTTTTCCTGCTCTCTCCACCTGGAAAAAGTCTTGAGACTCTGGGAATACTTGTCCTATATTGAAATAATCAAAGGAGGGCATTATTAAGCTGTTTGTGACCTGCTGATGTCTAGCTAGTTTTATGCTGGAGAAAATTTCTGATCCTATTAGGTGAAAACTTAAAGGGGTAGCAATGCATAAGAGATCCATAAAGATTGTTCTGGATCGGGGGATTGGGGAAGCTGAAGAGACAGTTTAACATATAAAGGTTTGTGGCTTTTTTGATTATCTGTAAACGAGCTGATACCACATAGAACACTCGGCTCTGGGGGAGAGTTCCTCGATCTGAGGAAAGATACTCATACCCCTACTTGGTGGGACCCCTATAGTGGGAGAGGGGGTACCACTAAGAATAGAAACCCAAAGAGTTGGGCTTCCTACCTTGGAAGCAGTTAAGTTAAGAGAAACATTACATGGCCATTTGGCTACTAAAGTTCCAGATAGTTGGTTTGATTTAGAAGTTCATTGTTTTCACTTAGATGTTCACTGGTTCTTTTTCAGATTGAAGGCTACCAAAGGTTATAAATTACTAAAGGATCAACTCCTTCTTAAAAAAAACAAAGGGTTCCTGTGGTGAAAGTAATTCACTGTGAGATCATAATAGAATTCTATACACCACCAATATGAATAATAAAAATACGTTGATCTGCTCCTATAATGTTCATGGGCTAACTAGTCCTATAAAAAGGAGCAAAATATTGGCATATATTAAAAAAATAAAAGTAGATTTCACACTTATGCAAGAGACACATCTCTCATGAGGTGAACATGAAAAGTTGTCCAGGATGGGATTTGAGAAGGTGGTTGCCTCTACTTATAAAAAGGGGAGACGACGAGGGACCGCAGTGTTGGTTTCTAAGGGGTCACATTTCCAGAGAGAAGATGTTTGAATCGATAAGGAGGGTACATTTGCAGTACTGAAGGGCATGTATAGAGGTCAGAAGATCACCCTGGCATCGATGTACTTCTCCCAGGATCTGAATATAAAGACTATAAGACCTTCTTTCTATACTTGCAGAACTGGGCGGAGGGACTGTTGATATGCACAGGGGACCTTAACCTCGTCTTTACTCCTAGCCTGGACACTACATCAAAGGCATCAAGGGACTCAAATAGAATAGCTAGACAGCTACATAAACTGTTAGTAGAATTAGGGATGTTAGATGTGTGGCGCCAGATGTATAAAACCAAAAGAGATTATACATGCTTTCCAAAGCCTCATAAAATATATTCTAGGCTAGATTATTTTTTATTACATAAAGAAGAGATGCAGAGAGTTGTCTCAACCTGGATTGGAGACATGGTCTTATCAGACCATGCCCCCATCTTTCTCTCGATGGCTTTGGGAGAATTAAAAAAAATACAATTTGGAGACTTACTGTCTCCCTAATAAAAGATGAGGGAACCCAAAAAGTAATAAAAGATATATATGAGAGATATTTGGAGGAAAATACTACACCAGATGTTTCAAAGAGTATATTATGGGACATGGTGAAGGCCATTTTAAGGGGAAAGTTTATTAAAATATCAGCTAAAATAAAAGGGAGCATGAAGCCATTAAATTAGACCTACAAGAGAAAATAAAAGCAGTGGAAGATAAACAGAAATATAAAAGAGACAGACATAAGGAGCTATAGAATTGTAAAAACAGCCGAGCATTTGCTTGACTACTAATGGAACAAAAGTTGATCTTTTGAGGCAGACGCTTTAGGACGGGGCCTGCACTTTTAAAATTAATGGCAGCTAGATTATGAGTACAAAGGGGCGAAGCTACAATCACTACCTCACACACCCAAATACAGGTCAGATGTGGTCACAAAGAAAGGATATAGCAGAAGCTTTTCGAGTACTATGTAAAATTATACAAAGTCAATTTCCGCATCAGATACCCAGACAGAAGACTTTATGGGAAAATAACACTTCAGACTGTTATGGAACAGCAAATAACAAATCTTACTAAGCCCCTTACAGCAGGAGCTTATCACAGAAATAGGGAGGTTGAAAACAGGAAAATATCCTGGTCATGACGGGTTAGCAGCTGAGTTTTATAAGACCTTCATAAAACTGGTACTACCTCTCCTGTTTCAAACTATGAAGAAGTTTTTGATGGTGAGGGAGATCCACCTCCCTCCTGGGCACCGGCGGTCATTTTGGTGATCCCCAAGTCCGGAAAGGACCCCTTCCAAATGTCCTGCATATCACCCCATTCAGTCACTAAACAATGACTATAAACTATATACTTTACCTCCATTGTAGCCCGTAGATTTCAAGAAATATTACCATCATTAATCCACCTCGATCAGACAGGATTTGTTCCGGGCAGGCAAGCCCAGGATAATTTAAGAAGAACTATACATATTGTAGACCATATTACTCATACAAAAATCCCATCTCTACTTATGAGTCTTGATGCAGAAAAGGCTTTTGATAAAGTTTCATGGTCTTTTCTGAAGAGAGTCCTTTCCGGGTTTGGTGTCCCAGAAGACTTCATTACAAGTTTATTTAAACTATATAACAGACCTACAGGATATGTACGTGCAGACGGACACATTTCAACAGGATTTATTTTAGAGAGGGGCACAAGACAGGGATGTCCCCTCTCACCACTCCTTTTTGCCCTGTATATTGAGCCTCTGGCAGAAAGTATAAGGCAGAATCCCCAGATACAGGGTATACAGATGAGCGATGGGGAGAATAAAGTGGCCCAGTGGGCTGATGACATTTTGGTTTACATGTCCACACCGGAAGCATCCTTGCCACAGCTGATGAAGCAGTTGGACATGTATTCAGCTGTCTCTGGATAGACATTAAATAAAGATGAAACAGAGACACTGTGTCTCCACTACTTTCCTATGCCATCAATAAGGGGAGAATATCCCATGAAGTGGGATCTTACTAACATGCGGTATTTGGGAATCTTTATAGGCAAAACCTCGAACGAATTATATGACTTAAATTATCCCCCTCTAATCACACAACTAAAAAAGGACGTACTACGATGGAAACTCCTCCCCTTGACATTTGGAGCGAAAGTGCAAGCATTGAAAATGAATGTATTGCCTCGCTTTTATTATTTGTTTCAATGTGTTCCCTGTAAGGTCCCACAACCAGTGTTGGCAAGTTGGCAACAAATCTTTTTTTCTTTTGTATGGGGAGAATCACGACCCAGGGTCAAGAGAAAAATACTGTATTTACAAAAGAGGGAGGGAGGTATGGCTTTTCCTGACCTAGCAGGACATTGGATCACATCTCAGATGCTTGTGGCCCTGTTGTAGGGAAGCAGGAATTATGATGCTTTTTGGAAAATGATGACTCTTATGGACCAGACAAACCCCTCCTTTGACAGCCTTGATCTTCCAGCCTAAAATTAAATTTAAGTGCCAAACATATTTATCTGGTATTAAAACAGTACTAGAGGGTTGGAGGAGAGGCACCAGAGGGGGGAAAATACAATAGATTATGTGGTTATTCACATAGTGGGCTTATGACTCAAAGTTTCTCTTGGCAGCACAAGATACGTGGTTTAGGAATCAAGCAGAAAGAAGGATCCCATCATCATATCAGCCATTACAGGGAACACATATGATTTCCTTTGAACAGGCACAGCATAGTTTTGGTTGGGCTCACACAGATATAATGAGGGTCTATCAAATTAGAAATTATATAAGGGAACTACAAAAACAGAGGGCAAAGATAGAGGAGGACTGGAAAACAGACATCCCTTTTAGAGAGGTCTGGAATACGACGCATGGCGAGAAGGCAATTTCCATGTTATATAAAGCTTATATCAAGGGTGCATCGGTATCTACGTTGTCCATTTTGAAAAATGGGAAGATGAGCTGAATATCACTCTCAATAATAAAGAAGGTTAAATATGGAAATCTACATGGGCAACCACCTCCTCACCTAACTGGAAACAACTTTGTTGGCAGTGACAATTAGATATTTCTTGACCCCTGTACAGATGACTCATTATGATGAAAGGTTTCCTCCATCCTGCTGGAGAAGATGTGGGAGAACAGGTCCACAGAGGCACATGTTTTCTGGCACTGTCCAAAGCGGAGATCTTTTTCGGTTCTAGTGATAGATAAATTACAAACAATATTTATGTACCACACAGACCTAGGCCCACAACACTTAGTATTAGGTTACCCCTAGGGAACTAAAAGGAAAATATGAGAGGTTCCTCTGGAGTGTCCTTATAGTTGCTGCTTTAAAGGCCATAACCGGAAGATGGCTACAGGAAACCCCTCCGAATGGGACAGAGTGAATGAATGTTGTCAGCCAGCTACAAACAATGAAGAGAATTACATGGAAAATAAATCTAAGGCAAAATCAGTTTAATAACATATGGAATAGGTAGGAGTCGTCTTCCCAGATAGAGAATTAATTTAAAGGGAGTTGAGACAAGAAAGGGACCAATTGTAAACATAGGAACACCTGTCTGAAGGAGGAAGACAGGCTAATTAACTTGAAAACAAGTAACTAAAAGATTTAAACCCTGCATATAAAATGGGAAAGTATTCAGAGAACATATTCTAATGCTGAAACAAATGGAGTGAATATAGACAGAGAAATCAGTTCAAAAGAGAAAACATTGGTAGCCTTAAGTTAAGTTTAATTGTTTTGATATTTTTTATTTTATATGAAATAAGTAATACATAAGAGTTCTTTTTTGTATGTCAGGTTTAAAGCTGATCTGCTATAATTGTATGTAACATTCTTCTCTAAGACCTACATTAAGTGATTATATAACAGCTACTAAATATGTATAATGTACTGTGTCTTTACAAGCTGAACCTAAAATATCAATAAAAGTATAAAAAACTGTATCGTTGTGACAACACTAACAGATATTTTTGAAATGTTACTGTTACTAATACCACTACCAAGATATACTGTTTATCTCATCATTTTAACCCCGCTCTTGTTTTGTATACATAGGATAATGTATGGGCAACAATGCGTGTTGTGTTTTTTTTTTTTAATAAAAATAGAGAGTGAGGTCCTACGGGGCTAGAAAGCTATATAGCCTTAACAAGGATGCCCTAAGATACCAGATAACATGAAAGCATGCTGAGACCTGAAACACTCAGTGCAGAAATGGCTTACAGCATGCCAAATTGCCTTTCATGTGCCTTTGTTCCTTCCCTAGTTCTTTGGCTGCAGCCTTTATTCTGTGCTAACCTTTCTAATATTCTAACTTGTCTTCTCTACCGTGATCACCCAGGGTTGAAACTTCAGTGCTATAGTTCTTCTCTTCCTGCCCCTCCCACCCCAAAGCAAGAAGTATTAAGTATGCTAGGGCTGTCCTAGCACAGTTAGGATGAAAGAAAAGCTTGTGAGCTTTAGTGCTATGTTCCTGCTAAGAGTTAACATTTGTACAATACTGTACCCGTGGAAGAATTACATAAATGCTATGAGTCTGTGTTTTTGGCCTAAATAAAATATAAAACAAAACACTGAAGAAGAACTACTATAAATTAGATGTGTACAAAGCGGGAGGTTTTTGATTTTGGTTTTCCCAAATCACCTCTGGTTTTGGTTCTGGTTTTAGTTTTGGATTCACGGCCAATATTCATTCAACATTTTATTTTTATTTTATCAACCATAAAACCAGCATACTACACTACCTCCCCAACCTCCTAGACAAAGCCACGTCTTCTGGCTGCCCTCCCCGTCTCCCTCCCTCACCTTGACTCTTCCTTGGACCTCTCACACTAGGTGTCACACCTGTTTATCTCCTTCGCTACATATAAACACTGTCCTTTACCCTAGTTGAATGCTCTTGACGCTGTACTATCACCATTGGTACTATGAATGACATTGTAACCTTACTGTATACTAGCTACCTACTATTTGAGTATTGTATGTAAACTGTTTGTTATTGCTGTCATTGTCACTGTTTGACGTGGAACCTTTGTAAAAGAGCTCTGAGCTCAAAGGTATGATCCGAATCCCTAAATAAATAAATAAAATAAATAAAAAACATAAAACGTGGCTTGTACCTTCATTTTAAAAGGTGACCTGCAAATTAATGACATGAGCCCACTTTCATCCCACATGGGCTGCCATCAGTAAAATTTTAGCAACAGTCTATATATTTTACCAAACCGCCGAAACTTCTCGGCAAATACGGAAGTGCCGTCTTGGTCCCAATAGAGCAGGCGCAAGTTTACATGGCTATTCTACCCATTTAGTGACGTTACAGACACCACTGCTTTCAATGAAGCAGCAGTGGTGGGGGCTTTATTTACTTATTTTATTGCTTCACGGGGGGTCTTGATGCCTAAATTAATACAGCAACAAAAGTTTCAGCAGTTTGGTAAAATATACAGACTGTTACTAAAATGTTACTGATGGCAGCCCGGACTCCTGTCGCTTAGAAAGGTATGTGGACGGGAGGCGGGCTTATGTCAGAATTGCAGGTCACCTTTAAAATATAATAAAAGAAAACAGGTTACATTCTGTAAAACGGTTTAATAGCATGGCAGCTAACAAGGCCCCAGCTGTTAGTAAGTTCACTGGAAATTGTGTAAGGTATCTTGAGTCAATGCTAAAGTTGAAAAAGCACATAGACACATAGAAGTTGATGGCAGATAAGGACCCATAAGGCCCATCCAGTCTGCTCATTTCTTTTACCTTATAAATGTGCCACCGAGCCATTGCTCTGTCAGTGGCCTATCTATTCATACTCATCTGTATTGCTCTCTTATGCCTATCCATGCCTGTTTGAAGCCCTGCACTGTATTTATAGCCACCACTTCCTGAGGTAGGCGTTCCATGCATCCACCACCCTTTCTGTGAAAAGAATTTCTTCACATTCACCCTTAATCGGCCTCCTCTAGTCTCTGCTGTGTCCTCTTGTCCTGCTATTTTTCTTGATTTAAACATGTTGGAGCTCTTTCACCTTGTTAATGCCCTTAAGGTGTTTGAATGTTTAGATCATATTACCTCTCTCCCTCCTTTGCTCAAGGGTATACATGTGAAACTCCGTTAATCTGTCCTCATATGTCTTCTGATGCAGTCCCTGCACCATTTAGTTGCCCTTCTCTGGACTGCTTCAATTTGGTTAATGTCCTTGTGAAGGTGTGGCCTCCAGTACTGCATGCAGAGAGATTATTCCTCCCTCTTACGACTTTGAT
Source organism: Neoceratodus forsteri (assembly GCA_016271365.2). NCBI lineage: Eukaryota > Metazoa > Chordata > Ceratodontiformes > Ceratodontidae > Neoceratodus > Neoceratodus forsteri. The sequence goes on along the minus strand of CM028134.1, from coordinate 1,062,886,390 downwards.
ACCCCTACTATATACCCTAACATCCCCTAGCCTTACCTACTGCTTTAGAGGTCTGCTTGGATGATTTCAGGTTATTGGTGTTGATGATGCCCAAGTCTGTTTCTTCCTTTGTGACTGCCAGCAACTCCCCTCCCAGCTTATAGGTGGTTTCAGGGTTTCTCTTCCCTATGTGTATGATCTTGCACTTCTTTGCATTAAATCCCAGTTGCCACTCTTCTGACCATTTTGCTAGTTTATCTAGATCTCTTTTCATTCTGCCCACCCCATCCGGATCATCTACCCTGTTGCAGATCTTGGTGTCATCTGCAAACAGACAAGTCGTACTCTCTAGTCCATCTGCAATGTCACTGATGAAGATATTGAAGAGGACTGGCCTCAGGACTGATCCTACGGGTACCCCACTTGACTTGCATCTCTTCTGACTGTATACCATTTACCACCACTCTTTGTTTTCTGCCTGTCAACCAGTTTGCCACCCAGTTAACCAACTTCTGACCCACCCGAGCCTACCCAGCTTATTTATCAATTTCTTCTGTGTAGAACAGTGTGAAAGCTTTGCTGAAGTCAAGGTTGTTTCATTTGCTTGCAGTCTAAATTCCTAGCAATAAATAGTAGGAGACAAGACGCATTGAATATAGGGACATAGGCTGAGGCAATGTAACAGTTGACTATAGCGGTGTAGCCTGGCAGTATAGCCTAATGGTTAGAAACATAGAAACACAGAACATAGACTTTGATGGCAGATAAGGACCACTTGGCCCAGCCAGTCTGCCCATTTCCCTACCTACTGGATAAGCTGCAGATCCTAGTTTTACCAACAGCCTACTTCCTCCTACCTCCCACTAGAATTGCCTTATGTCTGTCCCATGCATTCTTAAATTCCCCCACTGTTTTTGACTTTTCAGTCAGTCACAGTTTGGAGCCGTGACTAAGCTTGGTCGAGCAGACCTGGGTTTGATTTCCCACAACCTCCACTTGCACACTGTATGACTCTGAGTAGGTCACTACAGCCATCCCAGTGCTCCCGGGTCACCCCTGGAAACAGGCACTTGTGCCTAGTGGGCCTTGCCTGGTTATCAAAGAATAACACACACACACACACACACGTAACCCCTGGCTACCTTGATTAGTCTGTTAAGCAAGATGTGCACTACTAACAAAAGTGACTTAGCAACTGAAGGAGAGTAACAGGACAGGAGGACACAGTAAATGACAGGTGATGGTCTGAGAGGAGATTTTATTTTTTTTAAAAAGGTAGCAGAATGCACACCCAGATTATATTGGACCCTCTCACCTACCCTTTTAAACTGATGTTTTTTAATAAGCCGACTTTGTTGTTTGTGTTGCTAGTAATGGGCCCCCACAGTTTTGACAATTTGTTTTTTACTCGGTTAGGATGTGCATGCATGCTGCAATTCTTTACAATTAATTAATTTATTTATTAATTTTGTGGTACAATGCCGTGAAAAGAAAACTAACTGGTAATTTGATAGACTGAGGTAGCATTGTGGATTTGTGAAAGAGAATGCCCACTTTTATGTGGTGCCTGTAATTTTTTTTTTTCATAGACGACTATCGGTTCAAGGGCAGCAGATCAGGCAGCTCTCAGAATGGGGTCAGATGTCATCCAAGATAGAGGCTTGGCGTATAGGGTATTTAACTGGAAGACATCAACCAGAAATCAATACAGTCATTTACAAATTTAAGTTAACCTTTGAAGCAAAAATATGTGAGTGTGAAATTCTTTCACATGTTCCTTGGAGTCAGAGAGTAGCCCCTAGCTATTGTAGTCTTGCTAAACAGCAGTTCAGGGGAAGAAACGAAATTGAGACAGGACATGAATGACATGAGAGATAGGCTGATGCAACATTCCCTTTCACCCAGTACGGAGTCAGTAGTACTGCTCTTCTTCTTCAACATCGACATTTTGATACACAAGGAGGTGTGGAAAGGATGAGAAGGGACTTGGCAAGGTTGGAGGAATGGTCAGAAGTATGACAACTTGGACTCAATGCAAAAAAGTGCAAAATAATGCACCTGGGAAATCAAAACCCAGGGGAAGATTACACAATGGGGGGAGGTAGTCACAACAACAAAAATGGAAAGGGGCCTGGGGGTAATCATATCAGATGACCTTAAGGTTAGCAAGCAATGTAAGAAGGCGGTAGGGAGGGCTGGGGGAATACTGGGATGTATAGGGAGAGGCATCACCAGCAGAAAACAGGAAGTTGTTATCCCCTGTACAGACAGCTGGTGAGACCCCATCTGGAGTACTGCATCCAGTTCTGGAGACCCCATCTCCAGAGGGCATAGACAGGATGGAGGCAGTTCAGAGGAGGGCAACTAAAATGGTGCAGGGTCTGCAAGAAGCCATACAAGAGAGACTAAAGGAGCTTAATATGTATACCCTTGAGGAAAGGAGGAAGAGGGGACATAATAGAAATGTTTAAGTACCTCAGTGGAATCAACAAAGTCCAAAAGGGTAGCATCTTTCAGAAAAGAGATGTGCAAGAACAAGGGGACACAACTTGAAGATAGAGAGGGATGGCTCAGGGGCAACGTGAGGAAGTATTTTTTCACAGAGGGTGGTAGATGCATGAAACAGCCTTCCTGGGGAAGTTGTGGGTCTAAAACTGAGGGAGACTTCAAGAATGCATGTTACAGACATAAGACAATTTTTGTGGGGTAGGAAGAAATAGGCTGTTGGTTAAATAGGGTCTGTAGCTTATCCTCTAGGTAGGGAAATGGGCAGACTAGGTGGGCCAAGCGGTCCTTATCTGCCATCAAAATCTATGTTTCTATCACTGCCAATAGACTCATCATCACTACTGCCCAAGCGGTGTTTTGGAAGTGCCCCTGCGTATCCTGCAAATAGGCCATAATTTAGTTCAATAAAAGTTAGAATTTCAACATTTTCTGGAAGGAGTTTTCTCCTCCTAGTACTAGCAACATAGCCAGCAGTGCTAAATATTCTTTCTGAATAGACATTTGTTGCTGGGCAACTTAAATAGTAAGGGGCCACTTTTTGTAATGCTGGCCAGAACGCACCCTTTTCATGTCATTACTGAAGTGGGTCATCTCAAGCATGTATCTTTCTGGGATCCTTTTTAAGAAGTCATACACCATACTGCTTGCTGAGTAACCTGTGATGGGAGAAGTAACAGCGGTGGGGGTGGAGCCAGCTGCTGAACTGGAAAGACATATGGGAGAGAGAGCTCTGTCTGCTACAGTTTTCAAACCTCCAAAACTTCATATGTGGAGGAACGAACAAATCATGTCTAAAGAGACTTTTATCAGACACAGAAAGTACAGCCGAGCATTTTACAATAATAAAAATGGGCAGAAAGACTGGAGGTGGCAGTCAAAAAGATAATCGGCCCAAGCAACCATAGCAGATGGGAACCAAAGGGCCATCAACGTCTGCTCTGAATGAGGGAGCAACTCAGCCCACCAATGCGGCACTTATTGAGGCCATGGACTTAAATGTAGAGTCACTGGTGTCTACATTTACAATAACAGAAATAAAAGTTGCAGGCATTGAGGTGGAGACTAAAGCGACCACAGACATAGCCAATAAAGCTTTGATGACTGCATCAGGTCTAGTCAAAGAAAACAGGCTCTTTAGGCAACATCTGGAGCACTTGGAAAATCAAACCAGGGCCATGAGTATATGTGTGGTTGGTATGCCGAGGGCAGCAGAACAAATGAACTTAAAATCCTTTCTACAGGGGTGGCTCATAGAGTGACTACAGATCACAGAGTTTGAGGTCAAGAAAGCCTACAGGGTAACCCATCGCAGACGTTGGGGAGAAGATACCCTACCAAGAACAATAATGACAGTTCTGGCAGATTCAGGGGAAGGGGATGGCCTCCTGCAAGCAACCCGCAGAGCTGGACTATTGGAGTATCAAGGACAATCCATGCAGCTGTTCCCCAACTTGAGCTACTCCACGAGGTGCAAACAGAACGCATTTCATGGAATTCAGACGCAGCTCAGAGCTTTGGGAATCCAGTACTCAATGATGATGCTAGCCAAACTGAAAATTTGTTATGGTGGGAAGACGCACATACACACTGACCCTGAAGCAGCTGGTAAACTGGCAGCAAAACTCAGAGTTGAATTTGACAAATACCAGAATGGATTGGACACTTCAGGAGATGAGGACTTAAGAATTGGACCTGAAGAATGCAGCAGAGGGGTGAGGGTAAAATATAGACTGCAACCTGGGACATTAATAATTTGAGAGAAGGTTTAATGAGTTGTTGGTTACAAAGACATTACTTTTGTTTTTTTATTTATCTTACTGTGGCCACCTTACTGCTCCCCCCTTAGACTCGCATCTTGCTATTTGGGGATCCGGCTGCTGTCCGTCTCGACCGGGACCGCTGGCAACCAGTAACCCCTGCAGCTTGCCCCTCGCAGCGGGGTGGCAGGGAGCCCCCTATCTCCCCACCCCATATGGATCCAGTTCGGGTGCCAGCGTTCGACAAACACTCATGGACGGTCATCAAGCCGTGGTTGGTGCCACTTTTTTCTTGTTCTTTGTTCCCCTGAGTTGGAGGGCATGCAATGACACCAGCGGCCGTGAGCATGCATGCGCATCTGTACGCATCCTCATCAGGCATCTGCCCCCGACTCCTCCCCAGTGTACGGTGTGCGTCCCCGACCCCTCAGCCTCCACCAGGGTAGTTGGGCGCCCGACCGTTGTGGACCCGCTCCCACGTGGGAAAGAGCAGTCTATCGGACGCCTCTGTCCCTCTACTCCCCGCCAGCCCTCGGTGACCCATGCTCACTCCCAACCCGGGTCACCAGCGTGGCGTGAGGTGTGGCGTCCACTCAGCCTCAGCGCCACCGGCCGCCTTTTTTTTAATATTAATGTTTAATGGCATGTTGGGTTATCTTCAGAGGGTCGGAATATTTTTGCTTGCAATCTGTATTGTAACAAAATGGCTTCCATTGAATAGACCTCGTGGAAGCTCTTACCTATTAGTGACTGCGCCACAGTCCTGTTCCCACCATGTAATGGAGGCTGCGCAAGTAACTGTGCTGACACCTGAGCAGCTGTAGCCTACAGTACATCATTCATGAGACTGTGGGAATTTAAGATAAAACAGGACATATGGCAAGAAATCATCAGTTTCCTGACTACATATTCCATGGTGTACTGGTACACTGCTTTGTATTGTTCGTGGAACTTCTGTAACATGTAAAAGGTGGAGTTCTACCTGGTAGCAACTTCTTGCTTTAGCTGGTGAATTGGTAAGTTATTCTGTTTTTGCAGTCTCTGTGAAATTTTACAAGCATTCCAGAGTGCCTAAAGTGACCACATGTCTTACGTCCAGTACTCAGCGATTCTGCACACTCCTGTCTTCACTGAGAAGTCCTGCACCACTAAGTTGAGTGTATGTGCAAAACATGATAAATGCAGAAACCCTCCATCTTTAAATGCTTTCACAATGTTAGCTACATTGTCTGCAACCACAAATCCTGGGGAAAAGGCCATTAGGGGAAAGCATTTTTGAGAACCATTTCTCTAGCTCCTGTAAGATGTTCACACCAGTGTGATTTTCTTTGTCAAAGCTTGCAGTACAGAGGGCAGCCTGTCTGTGAGGATGTTGTTGGTCCCTGGTGATGCCAGAGGATGTTACGGAGGAAAATTATACTTAGTGGGCAGTGACAGTCATGTAGTCTACTGTTTGACCACTGGTCCACATATCTGTTGTTTATATGCACTTCTTCAACAGCCGATGACTGCAAGGCACTGCTTCCTTCATCCGCAGTTCCCTATAAAGAGCTGGCACAGCCTTTCTGAAGAAATATGTCCGTGATGGCAGCTGATATTGAGGGGCAGCAAGTTTCATCACCTCCGAAACCCAGCAGAGTAAGCAATAGAAAATGGGCAAGTGTCCAAAGCAATCATTGCAGATACTGCTTTATTTAACTGCTTAGCAGCTGGATGGCTTTGTCACATTTAGTTCTCCATTCAAAAAGCCTACAGACGTTAACTGTTTCTGAGGTGCGACTACACAGAAACAGTCTGGAGGAGACAGAGACATACTCATTCTGTTGTCAGTTGGGGATCTTTCTGATTCTGATAAAGACCTAGCAGATGAAGGGGTGATGCAGTTAAAGTCCTGCTCGGTGTCTGAGGGGTTCGTTGTACTATATATAGCTATACCACTAGTGTGAATATCAGTATTAACCTGTGCAGCGTCCTCTACCACATCACCTTGTGACTGATTCCCAGCCTACTGCGTGGACGTATTAAGGCTGAGGTGGCAAGTTTGCTTGCCTGTTCCTCTGCTGAAAGAGGCCTTAGATATGCAGCATATTGCATGCATACTGTTCTTTGGGTCAAGGTGAAAAACTCCAGCCGGAAGAGATATCTTTTCGTTTCTGTCCCTTGCATTGCAACTTGAATCATCACCCAGCATGTCTCTGTAATTTCTGTATTCTGATTATTTTCCTCAATGTCCTCACTGCATGATTGGATGTGAGGCCTGCCTCAGCAGAGGAGCCAGGGAAGCCAGGCGTTACTTCCTTTTCAGTTTCCTGGCCCCTAATGACCTTTCCTCTGATGACCTTTCCCCAGGTTTTTGGTCTGGCATCTCATAGGTTCCTCTGGCTCCGAGCCCTCATCATCAGAGTCTCCGTTATGCACTGCCTCTCTTTCAGGAATGTGCTTGCTGTCACTGCTATCCACATGATCTGACTCTGAGGAATGAGAAAAGGTAGAATCTACAGAAAGTGGCACAAAAGTACGCATGCATGCTTATTCTTTCCTTTCCACTATATGTAGTGCCTGCAACTGCCTTTATTTTTTTAATAACTGTACCTTTGGCACATCTGCTTTTCTGAGCTGCCGGTTCAGCACCCGAGCTTTTCTTGTTGCCTTTTACTTGGCCTGTATTTGTTAACTGGGTATCACCTGCAGCAGCAGACAAACATGGTGGGATCTCAGAAGACAAGGACTCGGAGCATTAGGAAGCTTCACTCGATGAAGAGGATGCGCCTACTGCAGCAGAAGCACTTTTTGGTTTTGTGACTTTTTTTCTTCTGAATTGCTGTCTTTGTCTTGGAAAATTCTTTCACATGCCTATTCCTTCCATCATTATTTTCAGTTGCTGATCACTAATGAAATAGCTCCCTTCAAGAAAAAGCCAGTACTAACGTACTGCCTTCCTCAAGTCATCTTGGGGAAATAAGAGTATGCGGTGTTACAACCATGCTGTAACAGTGAGTGCAGTACAGTGACACAGTTCACGGTGAGTGTACTTGCGGTAAGCTGGTGCTGCCACGACAGATGTGTTAGAGTCGACCAGTATGCGCAACAGGTGTATTAAGTCGGCCGGGGGTGATGAGGGTCAACAGGGGCATGTTGTGCTGTTCGGCTGGGGGTGATGAGGGTTGACAGGCGCTTGCTGTGCTGTGCTGTTATCATGGAGTTGGGGAGTGTACTGTAGACTGCGTTGTGATGCCGCTGCAGTTCGTCGACAGCACCTGGGGGAAGAAGCCCCTGCTGTCCACTGGGTTCGTGTTGTAGAAGGAATGAACTCAGGGAAACTCATGCATCTCGTCTCAGTGACCACTGGGGGGAGTTGCTGCGGGGTGCTGTCTGCAGTGTGCTCCACGATGTATGCAACTTGGAGTTGGTTATTTTAATATATGGGGGTGCAAAGGGGCGCAGGGGGGCAGAGCTCCCTGCATTTACGGTTCCAGTGTAATGTTTGTTTGCCTGCTGTCATATTTTTGGTAGTTTTCGATGTGCCGGTGTTTTGCTTGGTCGGCTGTCGGTGTCAGAGCTGTCGAGCCTATGGTGTCGCTGTAAGGGCTGTCGGTGTTTTTACTGATGAACCAGCTTGGTGGAACTGGGAAGTAGGTGTCAATGATGATGAAGTGCACGTCTGAAGGCAAAGTATGAATATGAACTGGTTAGCTAGCAAGACTACAAGTTGTGGTTACTATGCAACTGCCAAGAGTTTCCCCCTCCTTCCAAAATGTTTCACATATGACGCAAGCCTTTATTTGACAGGACTACATAAAAAAAAAATGGCGTGCCTGTCCCTGTCCCGACTCCTGCTTATGTGGGAAATGGTTGGTGACGCTGCAGACAGGCTACTCAACTGCCAGGCTGCATCCTCCCTCCAAAACATTTCACATGTGACTCCAGCCTTTATTTGACAGGACTCACGCAAACAAATATGGTCCTCCTGCCCCGTCCGGACTCCTGATTGTGTGGGAAATGACTGGTGATGCTGTACAGACAGAGACTACTCAACTGCTGGGCTGCCCTTCCCAAAACATTTCACACATGATGCAAGCCTTTATTTTACAGGACTACACACAAAAATATGGTCCTGTCTGGCTCCTGCTTGTGTGAAAATGAGTGGTGACACTGCTCTGACAGAGCTTTGGAGTGGTTACACAAGTGACTTCCTCAGTGTCTCACAGTATGCCAAATTTGTATCCCATCCCAGGTCTGCTGAGTTAGCTCAGTCACTGCTCTACTCTCAGCTTATTTTATTCTTTGGTAATCAAGTAAGGCCCACTAGGCACAGGTGCCTGTTTTCAGGGCAACCCGGGAACACTGGGGAGGTTAAGTGACTTGCTCAGAGTCACACAGTATGCAAGTGGAGGTTGTGGGAAACCCAGGTCTGTTTGCTGGATGTACCACCAAACTCATTCACAGCACATTACTCCAGCCTCTAGGCTACACTGCCAGGCAGCCAGCTTCAAGTGCCAAGACAAGTGCCAGTGCAATAGAACTTAACTTGAAGTTCTTGCACTGCAGCACGATGCTTTTCTGTTTCTGGTGCTACACTGTGCCACTTCTATGCTTTGGGACTAACAGAAAGCATCGACATTTAAGCAATGCAGTCTCCCACTGCCCCCCCCCCACACACACACAGTCTCCATCCACTAGTGCTTTGCCCTTAATTAAGTTTTGTTTAGCAGCCAGCTTCTGTTGTCAGGCATGAGGGGCACACACACACACACACACACACACACACACACACACAGAGTCAGTCCCTGGTCTACGTCCCTCCCAAGTCCCGATCCTCTCAGGTATTTTTTTATTTTTTGCTTTTCTTTCATTTTCATTGGTGGTGTGGGTGGAGGAAGTTAACTGGTCCATGGAGACTGGAGACCCGTTCTCCCTTTCCCTTCCCACCTGGCTGCTCGCTGCCCCCCCCCCCCAGTCCCTGGCCCTCATCCTTCCCGAGTCCCCACCTGACCTACTCAGCTTTTTCTTTTTTTAATGTTCCTTTTTTCTTTTGTTTTCCTTGGTGCCTGGTGTGGGTGGAGGAAGTTAACTGGTGGTCCACGGAGACCCTTCCCTTCCCATGTGGCCGCTCGTTCAAGTGATATGGAGCTCTTGTCTCTTCTGTGGCTGAACTGAATTGGTGCCGAGTAGAGCTGTGCATTTCCATCTGTACTCTGGTTTGCACTTGTGCAAACTGGTGTATCTGAAGTGCCAACTCACCAGCTCTCTTTTCACCTGTCACATGACAGGCAGGAGCCAAAAAACAACAACAACAACAAAAAAATGCACGGAGATCTGAGCCGAGCTGGCAAGGTTTGGCTTGAGTCTCTTGGAAACCAAGCTGTATGTGTTCAGGATAGCTCGGTTTCACCCAACCGCAGGGGCAGTGATGGGGAACCAGCGTTGGGTGTGTGGCGGTGGCAATGACAGGGCCGTCGCCTATCCGAGGTGGAGGGGTATTTCTGGGTGTTTTTACTCCCTCAATGTTGGATGTGCAGTGTCGCCCAGCCCATGATGTGAGTGCTGCCATCCACGTCCGGAATGCATCTGCGAACGTCTTCCCCACGCTCGTGAGCCCCTAAGCATCACAGCACCACCAGTCTCCGCCATGGGCCGCTGCTGTGCTGGGCTTCCACTGGATCCCTCCCTGAGAGAGGAGAGCAGTCCTACGGACGCTCGATCCTCTCTCTCCCCTGCCTACCCACGGCGGCCTGGGCTCGCTCCCGAACCCGGGTCACTGGCGCAGCGCGAGGTGTGGCATCCAGCGCCTCAACCCTCAGTGCCACCGGGCCGGCTACTATGTTAACTTTTTTTTTTTTTATGAAACAATCATATTTAAAATTGTTGCACACATTTAACTAAAAGTTATGGAATGATTGACAGATCACATGATCTCCAGCCCTACAGAAGGAGCTGGCTGAGCACAGTCTGGCAGATGAGGTAAAAGATGAGCTCTGAACTGTGGAGGAGGCCCCTGCAGGAATGAGAACTGACTGATGTGAGAGAGGAGTAGTTGGAGCGGGGAGCAGTCTCAGAAAGACTGATCAGTGGTGATGCTAGTCAAGGCTGGGATGTTTTGGACTACAGCTGAGTTGAGCAGCTGGAGGGGTAATTGGTCTACCTAAAGTATGGGCTGCAGAGCTGCAGATGTAGGTAGGACCACCTTCAGGTACTGGTTTTGTCCGTCAGCCTACTGGCTTGAGTGTGGGAACATACAGCCCTTTAAGCCAAGTTTTTACAGTTGACCAAGATCATCCTGACTAGTACAAGCAATCCAGAAGTTCTAGATTTGCACTGTTTGAACTGTGTATTTTACTGCCCAGAGTGTTGAAGTCCTTATGTAATAAAGAGCAGTGCCCTATTGGACATTTTAAAATAACTTTTCTCAGCCAATCCGGTGGCGCAGAGGGCTGAGGTGTGGATGCGTTACCTCGCGTCACGCCAGCGACCCGGGTTCAGGAACGGACTTGGGTCGTCAGGGAACCGGCACGGGGGGAGGGAGGGTGAGAGCAGGATTGAGCTGCCAACGGCAGCTCTCCTCTTTTGGGTGGTTGTTGTCCCCCCATAGTTCTGCTGCCACCCGGTAGAGGTCCAGTGGCTAGCGTAGGCGGAAGGGGGAAACAAGTCATGGGAGGGCACCTCAGGGTGCAGCATGCACATGCCTCCACATGCACATGCTTGGCCGAGGTACAGGGCAGGGTGAAAATGGGGGGAAAATACAGATAAAAAGATCATTAAAAAAAAAAAAACTTTTCTCGCCTTCTGTGTCTTTACTCCAACCCACCCTCCTGCACACACCTGAGGTGTGAATCTATATAAACCATGAGACCAAAGGCTGAGTGTTTTATTTGGGTAACACACCACCGAGGATGTGGAAACAAGTCTTCCTGTAATAATTCCTGGCCTCTGCCCTGAACAAGGGTGCCGGAAGGTGGTAAAAGCTGAGGGGGGGCTGAGAATCAGAATGGCACTTATGAGGGTACAAAGGGCACTTTTTCTATACTATTTTTTGCCATGCAAAACACACACACAGAGTCAGTCCCTGGTCTACGTCCCTCCCAAGTCCCGACCCTCTCATACACATTTTTGGTAACACACTTATACTCTAGCACTTACTACCTATTAATTTCACTGTACCTTGTTTTGCTTTAAGGATTATATATATTTTACCTGTTGTCAAAAGCTTTCTTACTGTACCACAGCCTTAACCATGTGAGCATGTCTTCAAGTTACTGTCTGTATATCCCCTCCATCCTTGGCCCACTCCTGTTCTCAGTGTTCATCAATGCTCTCCCTGCTGCTAGTATAAACTGTAATGCCCTGCTATATGCAGATGACTTAGTACTTTATCACAGCGACAAATCCATAGATTCCATCTCTGCCACCTTTTCCCTCTCAACTATGGTGCCACGCACAGCTGGTTCTTCTCCAGTAAACTACTTGTTAACAAAACAAAAAAAAAAAACAATGCTCTTTGGTTCCAAACTGTTCATCGCCAAGGTTGCTAAATCAAACTCATCCCTCACTGTAAATACACCAGCAGACGCTCCCCGAAACTGTCCCCACATTTAAATATCTAGGTGTGACCCTTGATCCCTCTCTTACCTTCAAGATCCACGTTAACCTCCGGTGAAGAGCTTCTACAGAAGCTTTGGCTGCCTCACTTTACCAATTTCTGACTGAAGAGGTTCACCTAGCAATTACAGCAAGGCAATCTCCTGCCCCTTCTCGACTACTGTTCGCCAGTCTACTCTCGTGTCTCCATTTCTCTCAGATCCCGCCTCACCACCACATATAATTCAGTTTGTCGCTTTGTCCTTCAAGCTCCCTGTGCTACCCACCACTGCGAGCTTAATCAGTCCCTAGGTTGGCTCCCTCTTCAAGGTAGATTTCACTACAACTTGGGTTGCCTAGTGGATAGTGCGCTCAGAAATCATAATAAGTCTCTCTGTGCCTCACTACTGGTCGAGAGAGTGGTTGCTAGGAATCTCAGGGCTTCCTCCATCCCTCCTCTTGAGGTTCCGTGCACATCAACATGGATGGGCAGCAATGCCTTCTCTGTCTCCGCCCCTCCCTCTGGAACCGCCTCCATCCTCCATCCTTTCATCCCCCTCCCACCTGCCTGTCAAAACTAACCTGCAAACCTGGCTCATCACTGAGTCCATGTGTAGCTGCCCTACTGTCAACTCGGGTGTACGAAAACCACCCTAGCTACTAGGAAAGTGGTATTGAATGACTTATGTCTCCCTGAACTTCCTGTGTTTTCACCTGCTTAGAGTATGACCTATGTCTCCCCGTGCTACCTATGTTTTTACCTGTTTTTAGTACTAATTGCTATCACCAGTTAGCTACTCTTTTATGTTAGTCAGGCTACTGCATGCCTGTTGTTTCTGTAATAAGTTGCTGACTGTACCTCTTTGTACTCTAATGTAATCTCACTGCGTTGCACTTCAAACTGCATGTTGCTGTGCTTGCTGCCGCCATAGTTGTGTGCATTCTCTTTCCTAAGCTGGTCTCCGGGCTTCCTTACTCCTGGGCTGTACCTCCTGATGCTGATCCACGGGCAGAAACAGACCTCTGCAGCAGGGACATCCAGCCCTCCACTTCCTGTTCTCCTCAGTTTACTTCCTGCCTTGCAAAGAGCAGGTACTCTGCAACAGAGCTCTGTCACTGGGGTGACAGGGCAGAAGACTTCAGGACTGTAAGTTCGGATATGTTTTCCTTATTGGACATGCAGGGATGGGTAGATCAAGAGGCGAAGCTCTCTCTCTGCTCGCCGGGGGTTCCAGTCTCAGCCATGCATGCTTGACAGACTGGCCCCTCTCAGTGGCCCATAATGATGCGCTCTCTGCTTTCCTCTCTAAGGACTTCCATGATAACGCTCTCACTGCACTTAGGGGTTTCCGGTCTCAGCCGGGCATACTGGACAGACTGGCCCCTCTCAGCTTGTCTCCTGCGCTGCCGCAGGCTCAGCACGCATTCCTAGCAGACTGGCACGCCATTTTATCTCTCCTGCGCTAAAAGTCTCCCGAGCTAACTGACTTAGCGGCGCTGCCTTCCCCCCCCCGACACACAAGTCGTGTCAGAGGATGAAAGAGAATTATTAGCCAAAAAGGGGGCTTGCAGGCAGCAGAGGAGATGCCACATGTGGAAAGCCGCCCATGATTGAAACCAGAGAACGGGTGCCACGATGGAGACCAGGGTGCACCATTGTATTTCTCCCGCACTAAAAGTCTCCCAAGCTAACGGATTTAACGCCGCTGCCCCCCCACACACACACACACAAGTCAGGTCAGAGGATGAAATGGGGGAATTATTAGGCAAAAAAGGGGGCTTGCAGGCAGCGGAGGAGATGCCACATGTGGAGTACAGCCTGCAATCGATACCAGGGCACAGGAGCGGCACAGGAGTCGCGATGGAGATCACGGCATAGTAGCACTTTCACAGCAGAGAGTCCTTGTGCTGTCATCCTGGCAATCGTCGAGCCCCTCAGGCTCCCAGCAGCTGACGACACTACTAGCAGGCAGACGCACAGTTTGTCGACGAGTCCACGGGGTGACTTAAGGCTCGTCGACTGAGACCATTCCCGCTACTCAGGCCATCAGCTCCCCTTCTCTGGCAGCAGTGTGCTCAGGCTATCAACGAGCTCCTTGGGCTCTCAACTCATCGACAGAGGCCTCCTTGTGCTAGCGGCTTTGCCTTCAGACATATCAGAGTCTGCCCAGACCATCGACGAGCTCCTGGGTCTCTTAGCTCATAGATGGGGGCCTCATTCAACTTGCATCTCTACTAAACAGCACAGCCTGTCGATGAGCACTGGTGTCAAATGCTCCCCTACGGAGACCACTACCAGGAGTGAAGGGGGAGGCTTCTACAGGTAATTAATAGCAAGCACTCCCTACATCTTCAGCGGCTATGGCTACAGGATAGTACCTTGTGGCCTCCCCTCCCCTCAATAAAGGGTCCTCCATCTTGGGCAATACCGATTCACGAAGGCCTGGTGCACCATCTTAGCTAATACTGATTACTAAGGCCTGCAAGCCAGGAGTCCTGATGACCTCACACCAGAGTTTAATTCTCTGCTCCCAAACCCTTTTTCAGTTCTGAGAACCAGACCACAAATGAAAATCAGTTTCTAGATGTGCGTCCTGTCCCCTAGCACTGGGACTACCGGATCTTGTGGATTATGGGACTGGCATGGGGTACCAGCCAGCAACAAGGGACGACAAACCCCCAGTGTATCCTAGGATAAGCCTGGCAGCATCCTTCCTAGACCTACCACAGTTGCCATCCTGCGCTACTCTCTATGTTTATAATCTAGAAGGCATCAACCTCCAGGTTCACCGAGTTCGACAAAACATTCAGAAACTGGGCCAGGCCACCACAGAATGAGCTCTCTGGTTTTGAACCCAGAACCCCTCGGTCAGACAAGTGGGGTATCTCTAATACAGACCGTTCAGATGTCTGCAACATCACTTATGGCTGTGATGGCCAATCTTTCGCATTTAGCCCTATGACCAATCCTTCAAGTTCCAATTAAAAAAATAGTAATAATAAATTATGGCCTGGCAGCTACTTACTACCACAAAGGCTACCCTCTGAGATGGTCATTGGACGGGAACAGAGAGGCCCTCCCTCAAAGAGACGCTTTTAGTCCTCCACTCCTCCCTTAAAGCAGCTGCGAACAATCTGTTCTCAACACCACTGACGTGGCGTTCCAGCGTGCTGATGAGCCACATATAAGCAAGCCCAGCCGACCTGTTTTTCCACAGGAGCCGCAATACCTTGGACCATTATCCTGGCATTCCAGCGTGCGGACGAGCCAGATGTAGATAAGCCCACCCTGCAACAGCCTCAGAGCGGGACTATTCTTGGCATTTTCAGCAGATATCTCAAAGGAGGCTGCCAGTTGTGCAGCAAGGGTCATGCTTTAACTCACCTCGCCTCGACATACTTAAGGCTGCAAGCATGGCAGGCGGACAGGTCGCCAAAGCTCACTTGGCGAATGCCCCCGACAAGGGAGAGCTCCCATATGGATAGTCTTTAAAGGAGGTGATAAAAGATTCCAGATAAGAGCCGAAAACTTAACTACCACAATTCAGGATCACGACAGACCCTGGATGTAGGGATCCAGTCAGAGTATTCAAGCCCATGCATACTCAGAGGACAAACTAAATCTGCCTTGGTAGTTTTGTTCACAGCAGCCCCTTCAGGATGGACACCTTGTCATGAGTAATCAGGAGTCGTAAAAGGGCTTTCCAGCACCTATAAATCTGCAAGATGCCTATTTGCATATTCCCATGCAGTAATGGCGCACGCACTATCCCAGATTCAGAGTGGAAAGCAGTACTTCAATTCAAACTCTACCATTGTGGTCTTCTCACAGCTCAACCAGGCATTACAGGCAGTGGCAGAGGTAGTCAGGTCCCCTATGGCACATGGTTTTCCCATCAGCTGGAGAAAGAGCTCCCTAATTCCAAACCAGACCTTGATCCTCCTGGGGGACTCACATCATGACACAAGGTTTCTCCCCTGAAACCTAGATTTTAGGATCTGTAATGGCTCATCAAGGAGTTTACAAGCTCCTCAGCTACCTGCTTATTTTTCACACAGCTCATTAAGGACGGATTAAGCCCTTCCTCCAGGGACGATCCCAGAGGTCAGAGGGTCATGAAGGGCCCAAGTTGAGGCCATCCGCACTAAGTCAGAATCGCAGCCAATGCAAGCCTAAGGAGCTGGGAAGGACTCACCTGCATCAGCTATTGGCACCAGGCAGGGGATCGCTGTTGGACACAAGGTACAGTATAAGTGTTTCTGATGGGGGAACAGTAGGCCATGCCCAGAGACACGCTGAACAGCAATTCCTCAATCCGGCTAGCCTGATTCCAACTGATAATCTGGCAACGCTGACATACACCGACCATCAGGGTGAAATGAGAAGCTCAAAGATGCTAAAGGAATCCCTTCTTTTTCAGTGGGTTGAGTACCACTGAGCGTTGTTTGTATCGGGACAGGAAAATGTCATAGCAGAACGACTCAGTCACAAAGTGGGTCGACCAAGGGATCGCAGCTGAAGGACAGTGCCTCCCACATTCAGACAGAATAGTGGGGCAATACTCAAACAGATCTTTTTGGCTGCGGTCAGAACTCCAAGGTAAAGCAATTCTGTTCCCTGGCCAAGGACGAACCAGCGGTGGCTCAGGACACCTTTTCCCCATAAACTGGGATCTGTTCAGTCACCTGTATGCCTTCCTGGTAGAACGCCAAGTTAAAGCAATTCTGTTCCCCTAGCCAAGGATGAACCAGCGGTGGCTCAGGACACCTTTCCACATAAACTGGGATCTTTTCGGTCTCCTGTATGCCTTCCTCCAATACCACCTCTATCAGAGTCCTCCACAAAGTGGCATTGGACAGGACAGTCATGATTCTAGTCTGTCCCTTATGGTTTTCCACATAGTTGTTTCTCATTCATTAGTCAGGGTGACTACCTCGAGCATTCAGGTTCAGCCATGGAAATTTCCATCAAGGTCCAGTTCTGCACCCCATTCTAACAACTGGTCTCTCTCTAGACTGGGAAAGTGAGTGGAAAAACTTTCAAGGAGCTATGCGATACAGCTCCTGGTATTGACATGATAGAGAACTTGTATGTCTTTTCCTCCTCCAAAGTGCATTATAGAATCCAGAGGAAATTTTGGTTCTGGCTTCATTCCAGACATATACAGAACAACATAATATAATCGCCAGTACTACTGCAGTTCCTTTAAGACAGATGGACAAAGGACTGCAACCAGCCACCTTACAAATTAGAGTTTCTGCACTGGGGACACTCTTGACGGACCTGGGGAATTGTTGGGCTTATATCCCCATGTCTGGTACTTCTTCAGGCAGCAGCATTAAAACATCTTCAATCCACCAAAGCTATTACCTGGGAGTCTTAATATGGTTCTCAAGGCCGTGACCAAGGCCCCCTTTAGAGCCTCTCAAGCCATCCATCATGCATCTCAAAATAAAGGTCGCCCTTTTTTCTCAAAGCTATTACTCCCGCTAGGAGTTTCAGCAAATTAAAAGCATTGCTGGCCCAAGAGCTGTACTCTTGTTCATCAGGCTAAAACAGTTCCAATTTTTGTTTGCCAAAATTGTGTCTCCCCTCTATTACAATCAAGGATTCATTCTTCCTTCCTTCTGCCCACTCTCTAAAAGCAACAAGGATGGAAAATGTCATACACTAGACCTGGGAAGAGGGAGAAAAATGGTCATTAAGAGAGAGGAAGCTATTCGCAAAACTTCAACTGTGTTCATGCCAGCTAAAGGGAAAAATTTGGGGCAGCAAGGATTCAATAGGCTCTATAGCCAAACGGATTCTATCCGTCACCTCTACAGCATATGATCAGGCCAGAGTAACTTGCCTGGCCCAGTGAGAGTCCATGGCCCCCTTCGTGGGTGTAATTCAGAGAAGCATCTACAGCACACTCACTCTGAGTGGCCTTTTGATCATCCATTCACACTCTCAAAAAAAAAAAAAAAAAAAAAAGGTTCTCACTGGAAGTGATGTCCTCGGCAGAGGCATCCTTTGGCAGTAGAGTGTTTCAAGTGGTGGTGAACCCTTAAGGGCTCTTGACATTCTTCCCACCCGGGACATCTGGGGACGTACTGCTTTTGTATATCCCAGGAGTAAGGAAGCCCAGAGACCAGCTTAGGAGAAATTGAAATTTAAATACCTGTAAATTTTCTTTTTCTGGCTGGTCTCCGAGCTCAGATTCCTCAGAATGTATATACTTGCTGGCCTCACGGCTATGTATGCCTTAAAATTCTTGTGTTTTGTTCTCAAGTTCTTGTAGTATTACCACATTGGACTGCTTTAGGAAGAACTGAGGAGAACAAGAAGTGGAGGGCTGGATGCCCCCTGCTGCAGAGGTCTGATTCCTGCCTGTGGATCAGGATCAGGAGGTACAGCCCAGGAGTAAGGAAGCCCGGAGACCAGCCGTCGTGGAAAAAAAGAAAATTTACAGGTATTTAAATTTCGATTTTTTGTGTTTATGTACTATCTCATCTGTATTTGAACCCTACCCATGTACTGTATTTCATTCTTGTTGTTTTACTCTTGTTGCCACCTGTGTGGTCAGTGGGCTGAAAATGGTCCTGTGGATCAGCTCACTTACCCAGTTACTAAAGACATAAAATAAATAAATAAACTGTTATATTGTTCTGTATTTTTTTCCTTTGTGACCTCCCGGGCCGTACCTGAAAATAGGCAATTTTGTCTACTGTGCTTACCTGGTCAACAAATGCTAAATAAATACACAAGTCTGACTGTTGCCTGTATTTTATTTTATATAATTACTACTCTTGTGTTTCCTCATGCAGTGAAGCACAAATAACTTACTGTATGCCTCAAAACAGCTGAGGAGGGCATGAGGTAATCTCTATTACACATGTATATGTAAGCCCTCCTATTCATGGGGGCTTACCTGTGGGGCTATCAGGCCCCCAGCACTCCCTCATGGCTGGCTCCTGAGGTTTTCACCCTCCTGTCCCCTAGGACTTCAGCATGGGGACCAGCAGGGCACTGTAGCATCTTGGCCGGTGGTTGTGGTGGGAGTCAAGTCTCGGCTCCCTGCCAGAGCTCCCCCCTCACCCCGGCTGTGGCTGCAATAGTGTACCGTGATCTTGGTCCCAGCACTGAGAAGTTGGATTGGGAGTGGGACTAGAAGACAACAGCAGCACCTGGCACTTCTTGAATGCTTCCTGACCCCAGGAACAGAAATGGAGTCGGGAGCTAAGCCAGCTGCACCCGAGGTATACCATGTGATCGCAAAATAGCGGGCGCCCGCTTTCAAATTGGAGCATTCACCCACAGCACAGCAGTGATCCCTGTTCCTGAATGGGTAGTGGAGCCAGGACAGTCTTAAAACCATGTCAGTATGTTTTGTTAAAAGTACTTACTGACCCAGGAGCAGGTTATGGGGCGACAAAATACAAAAACAACTCTGCCAGCACCAGTTTGGCTCTGCACATGCACAGAGCCTACAGAAGCAGAGCTGGAGCTCCAAAAATGTAAAGAAGGGACACGGCTGCCCATATCACCACAGTCTGGGACCCAGGATTGGCACTGGGGTCAAGACCAGCCACCAGCAGCACAATGGGGCTAATTAGAAGGCAGCAAGAGGTTGCAGTTCATAAATAAAAGATCTTGCAATAATGTAAACAAACATGGTGGCCCCCGATGACTGAAAGTCGGCTGCCGTGCACTGTGGGAAGGATCAAGAAACCCTGTGCTTTGCTGGGGAGCTAGAGACAATCACATGGCAACAGCATCAGCTGAACAACTAATCAGATGTCGAGTTTCAGCCCTGAAAGAGAGGGGGAACTATTCTCTCAAGGTCAGTCAGAGTTTTGAGGAGAGAGGCTAAGGAAGTGGGCTGGGGAGCTGACAGCCCCCTCAGAAACTGCCTCAGTCAGGCTCTAGTGAGCCTGGGGAATGATGAAAGTGCACTTCAATTAAGTAATCTTCTACAAGCAGTAGGATGTTTGAGGGAAACAGAAGAAGGAGAAAGGCATTTTAAGTTGGAAGGGGGTGATTTGTCCTCACAGCATTCACAGGCGGGATTAATCCCAAGAAGTCAGGTACTGGTCTCTAGAGGACCCACACCACTAATGTTGCAGAGGAACCCAAAGGAAGAAGACAACACAGAGAGGGAGCTCCTTCCTGAGTGTGAATCCCTGCAGAGGAGAGAGCTACAGCAACAGTAGCTGTCCCTCATCCATTGCTCAGGTGACAATGTCTGATCCTTCCACAAGGAGGGGTCTGAAGCAATGTTCCTGTGTGCTGCAGCAGCCATCCACCAAGGTATGCAGCAAAAGACCCTAGGGGTGATGCCAATGAAAGACCCTAAGGGTAATGCCAAGGAAAGGTCCTAGTGGCGATGCCAACGAAAGGCCCTAGTGGCCAAGTTGACAAAAGGCCTTAGAGAGGAAGGTAACTGGGTCTAGGTCAAAACTGCAAGAGTATAAATGCATGGTGAAAAACAGCACAGCGCAGACACCAAAAAGCAGTGAAAAAATGCGCGAATTTATATAAACATACTCTGGAACCACGCACGCTGTTTTGCCCGCACGGGTTTCAACCACGTGTTTAGTCCAACACAGTCTTAATGGTAGACCAAGGTGACCACAGCCCAGTCTGGCTAAAGTCCCTTACTAGGGTGAAGTCTCACATCTGTGCCAGGAAAAGCTGAAGTGTGATCGAGATCCATTTCGGTACCAGCGTGCAGGAAGGACGAAGGAACATCTGTAGGAACACTTCTGAACTGTAGTACCTCAGAGCTGCAGCCCTGAGAATTTCTTCTGGGTGGTTAGATAGTAAGAATGGGGGATTGCAGTCTTGGGCAGGACTGAGTCATCACCTGGATAGACCCAGACAGAAGACCTGCATGGCCCTCTGGCCCCGCCTTTTGGGGGATTACAGAGGCCTCTTTGTCCATTTTCTACAATTTTGTTCAAAGTTGTTTAATTTTTTTCAGGCACACCAGTCATCATCACCCTGGTAAGCTACCAGCAACCCAACAAGGTACCCACCACCACAAAAGAGCTCTCATTAAGGCCTTCGTGGGAATAAGCTGAGTGCACCAACAATTGGTGGGGGAGCTGTACGGCTGTGATTGTGGTATTGCATTACTAGTACTACAGAGTATAAGAATTCCCCCAGTGTTTCCATTTTTCCCTCATGTCTGCTTGTTCTTTCCTTACTTGTCCCCTGTAAATCAATTATTTATGCATTTTACTTCTGGTGCGCTGGGTATTGCAGTTTACTCCAATGTCATTGTTTGGGCAATATCAACCACTGTGCGGGAGGTTTATACTGAATTTTCTTGGAGTGTGGTTTGAGGTTCACGCTGGTATCCTATGTACACTGCTACCAGGTGGAGGCACAAAGCCATTATTTTAAGCTTAGCCAGTTCAAAGCAGGGCTTCGCTTCCACCTAGAATCTGAAAAGGTCTGCGGACGCTTTACCTAACTTACCAGAAAGGGCACAACCTGCTCCAACCTCCTCCATCTCCGCCTGCTGCTACTACCTCCTCCATCTCTACCTGCTGCCTCTCCTCCCCGTTTCCCACCCCACAAAACCACTCTCCCTCACCCCCGCCCCATAAGTCTGTTTGCAGAAAACCCCACCCTGCACTCTCCTCACTTCCCCCACTGCTTATTCCTGCTGAATACTACCAACAAAGCCTACTTCTGGCCGCTCCCCCACTCCCGGATCTTGGTCTCCTTACAGAGCTCTCCTCAGTGATCCCTGACTGTTTCTTCTGCACTACCACTGGCACGCAGGGTTTCCAGCATTCACTGTCCTCAGCACTTCGTATTAAATAATACCGCACTCAGACAGTGCTGCAAGGCTATAGTGGTAGATCTTCGTTTTACTGTAACTCTAGCTTACGTAAAACCTGTCTGCACAATGTGGCATATGTGAAACAATGTTTGTGCTCTGTTTTTAATGTTCTGTTTATTGCCTTTGACTGATTTGGAACCTTTGAAAAGAATCCTGGACTCAACGGTATTAATCCTAAACTTAAATAAATAAATAAATGTTATCGTCCTGTTTGTGTCCTGCTACTGAAAGAACCCACGCCGGCCCCTCAGAGTCAAAAGGAGGAAAGGTGGACCCCAAGGGCCCCAAGTGGTCATCAGGACAGCTGCAGCACTTAATCCTGCAATTGAGACACAATAGGTTGGGCAACTGCTGCACATATGTGTCACAGGGGTTGTGTAAAAGAGATTTACATATACTGGTTTTGGGCTGTAATCTTACCTAACCAGCAGTTATAACCAACAAAAACTAAATAAATAAGTAAAATAAATATGCTGATGATTGGTCAACTGTGAGAATAACTGCAGATCATGCGGTGCAGTGTTAGCGGTGCTCTAACATTGAACCCCCCCCGTGCAAGCACTGCTGTGTCAGTTTTTTACTTTGTCTGGAAAGAAGTGCTGATATCAGTATAATGCAAACACTGCACTGCATGTTGAATGAAACCCTGATTATGAAATGGGTAGAAAGAATGCTGGCTCCTGATAGGCCAAGAGGTACTTCCAGCCAGGCCATTACCCAGCACAACAGCCCGACTGAAAGTAGCTCAACGAAAATAAATTTAAAAAAATACATCCGATGTACTGCAAAGGACCCATTTCATAATCACAATGAGGCAGTCCAGGGGGTGCATTATGGTGGGCTGACAGCCCTTCTCAGGTGGTGGAAGCATTCATATGAACATACGAGCATACGAAGAAGCCAGTAGAAGAAGGCCATTTGGTCTGTCTAGTCTGCTAATATTGCAGGGTCCACAGCTTGAGCTACTGTCCCTGCCCCTCCTCCCCACTCCTCTCATCCTCCCTACCCATGATCCTTATCTTCCCCCCATGCCTATCCCAGCCTCTCTTGAAGCTGCCTACAGTCTTCAGTCCTTTAAATATCTTGGTGTCTTTCTTGAAGAATCCCTCACTTATGACACCCATATAACCTCCACATGTAAGGCTGTCAATGCCAAACTGGGTTTAGCCTACAAAACAAGCCATATTCTAACCCCTTCTGCAAGGTTGGTCATTGCTAGAGGAATCCTACTTCCGTCACTCTCATATGGATCCGTAATGTATACAAATGCGTCTAAGGCTACTCTTCATAGGTGGGACACAGCTTATAACAATATATGTCGAGACGCCTCTGCATCCTCCAGGTTAAGACATCACTGCCTACTGCATTCAGACCTAAATTGGCCCTCCCCATTGTACACCAGCTCCTCTCCCTTGGGAACCTTCTGGACAGTATATTGCGGTCCAGTATGCCTACCTACCTCGCCTCCTTGCTGACCCCTCAGCCCATCTCTTACGGTCTCCGATATTCTGACCTTTCCTTGCTTAGCATTCCCAGATTGTAGAAGTTGGGTTTGTCGCACGTAGCTCCCTATTGCTAGAATGCGCTGCCCCTAGATGTACGCCTGGCCCCTAGTCATGCTACATTTAAGAAGATGTACTGCTCACTCTTTGCCACCGCGTGCCCGATGCACCTGCTTCCGCCCACCGTGAATCTTGGCTCCCTCTGTTTGAGGCTGCCCATTAGTTTCCCTCCTACCTTCTATGGAGTGAGCTGGCACCCTGCTCCTTCCACTTCCCCACAAATTCTATCCCCCTTTCCCATCCCTTTCCCTCTCTTCCTCTCTCTCACCAGACTGTACTCTGCATTACCTTTCTCCCTACCTCCTCCCAATAACTGTGTTTTCAGTTTAGCGGGTGTACATTATACCATAATGATATCCTGTGGCATTTTCTGCACTTTAAATGTGATATTACTATAACTGTTTACTCACGGGCACTTACCTTCTATTTGTATAATACACCTTACGTGCCTTGGTGCCACTGTTGTCTTAATCTTGTTCACTTCTGATATGTGATGTACATTTCTTGACACTGTATTCCATGTACCTGAATATCTCTGTGTTGTTGACCTCCCAGGTCGTGCCTGAAAATAGTCACTTTTGTGTCTAGTGCACCTACCCGGTCACCAAAAAATAAATAAATAAAGACCACCACTTCTGGCAGTGCATTCTAAGTGTCCACTGCCCTCTCTGTGGAGAAGTGCTTTGTGACCTCCTCATAAACCTCCCCTCCTCCAGCTTAAGACTGTGCCCCCTCATAGTTTTGTTATAATTCAGCTTAAAGAGACCCTCCTTATCCACCTAATTTATCCCTTTGAAGTACTTGAAGGTCCCAATCATGTCTCCTCTCTCTCTCCTTTCTTCCAGGGAGTACATGTTCAGTGCCTTCAACCTCTCCTCGTATGCCTTACCCTGCTGACCTGCTATCATCTTTGTAGCCCTCTTCTGGACCTTCTTCAGCAGGTTAATGTTGTTTTTGAGGTGTGGGCACCAGTACTGAACTCCATACTGTAGATGAGGCCTTACCAGTGATCTCTACAAGGGTAGTATAACCTCTTCTCTCCTACTACTGATCCCCCAAGATATGCATCCCAGCATCTTGTTTGCCCTTGCTGCTGCTTTCTTGCACTGCGTGGAGTACTTCAGGTCAGTAACGATCATCACTCCCCGGTCATTATCCTCCTTTGATATAGATTCCTGGTCTCCACCCAGGTAGTACTCTGTCCTGGGATTCTTGGCTCCAGGGTGCATAACTTTGCATTTCTTGGCATTGCAGCCAAGCTGCTAGATCCCGGACCACCTCCCCAGTTTTTCCAGATCATCCTGTAGGTGCTGTATCCCTTCAGCTGTGTCCAGTCTCCCACAGAGCTTGGTGTCATCTGCAAATAGGCACATTTTGCCCTTAATGCCATCCCCAATGTCACTGACAAAGACATTGACAACACTGGCCCCAGCATCAAACCCTGCAGGACCCTACTGGTGACCTCTCTGGTGCCAGGTAACTCTCCCCCTACAACCACCCTCTGGGTTTTGTCCCTCAGCCAGTTTTCCACCTATCTGGACATCTTATCCCCAACCCTGAGATCTGCCAACTTCCTGATCAACCTTTTGTGGGGCACAGAGTCAAAGCCTTGCTAAAATCCAGATAGAAGTCTACCACTTGGTCCCTGTCTACTGTCTTGTAACCGAGTCAAAGAAGTCAGATTCGTTTGACACAGTCTCCCCCAATGAAACTGTGCTACCTCACATCCTGGAGACCATGCTCCTCTAGATATTCTACCAGCCTTTCCTAAGTATGGTCTCCATGAGCTTCGCACATGATTGAGGTCAGACTGACTAGTCTGCAATTCCCTGGGTCATCCTTAGGACTGCTTTTGTGGAGGGCACCACATGTGCTGTTCTTCAGTCCTCTTGTTCATACAGACTCCAGTGAACTATTAAATAGGCCAGTCAGTGGCCCTGCCAGTTCTTCAGCCAGTTCCCTTAGTATCCTTGGATGCACTCTGTCCAGGCCTGGTGATTTGTCCACCTTCAATGCCAGCAGTCCCTCCCTCATTCTATTCTCCTTTATCACTGCAGCTGTGTTCTCCTCCCCCCTGCTCCTCTTCTTCCTCCTGAAGTCACTGGTCTGTCCTTCTCCTGGTGAAGATGGAACAAAAGTATTCATTTAGTAGCTCTGCTTTTCCCCCATTATCCTCCACCCACGCCTCCCCTTTCTTAAGCCTAACAATCCCATCCTTCCTGTCCCTTTTCTCGCTTATATAGCGAAAGAAGGCCTTCTCCCCCTTCTTAATTCCTTTATCTACCTGCTCTCCTTCTGTGCCTTTGTTTGCCGGACTTCCTTATTTGCCTCACTAGCCAACCTTAGGTAATTTTCCCTATCCACCTTTCTCTTCACCTTCACCTCTCTCTTCAGCTTCACCTCATGCTTCAGCCCACCCAAGGTGGGCCGTTATCCCACCATAACGCATGGGTCGTTATCCCAACATAACACACCTCCTGTCGTGCCTTGTTGCTTGATTAACATACCATTGATTCGCCAAGGTTCCAGGGACTTTGTATCCTAATGTTTCATTTCCTACATTTTATGCTTTGTGCAGTTTAACCCTAACAGATAGAGTAATGTAGATTTTCACGATTTATTTCCTTACTTTGAGAAAACATGTATAACAATGAACACGTTTAACTTTCTCCTTTCTTACGTGCTATGATGAGCATTGTAAGTGATGCTCACGCTCACTAAACCGTAGGTTGCTTTGGGCTCCGCACTGCTTAGTGATGTGCCTATAGTTTCGCTATTTAGGGCTAAGCAGTGGCAGAAGTTTTGCTTATTAAATCCTAATGACTTGTTGATAGCTTCCATGGTTGCTGACTGAAGAGTCGAAGGCAGTGCTTCTGTTAGTTGACTATTGTCAAGGTTGCTGATTGATTGTGAAAATATAGGAAGAGCTACAGTCGGTCATGTAGTATGAAAGTGGTGTCACTGTAAGAAAGACGCAGGCTTCTGTTAGCTTTTGTGTGTTCGGAGTTGGACTACTTGCACTTGAAAAGGTATTACGTGACCAACTTATTTCACCTGGACTCAAACCTCTGACCTTGCTTGTAAAGCCAATACACATCCAGTGTGCCACCTGAGGCCCTATGGTGGGTGGCGTTTGGAGGGACAACCTTAGGTAATTTGCTACCTAGGTAAATATGATGTCAATGCACTCAACAGCATGGGTTCAGGAAACTCCATAGTACAAATACTGCTTTGGTTGAGTACACAGGCTTTCTTTATGATTCATTGGACAGTTGAGATATGATTGGGGCAATCTACATTGGCTTAACAATGCTTTTGATCTCATCAACCATACCCTTATGGTAAAATGATTGAATCTGGATCTGTCCATGGACACTGTATTTTGGTTTGAGAGTTACCAAGAAAACTCAGAAGGTTAAAGTTCATGGTCTGACCGCCGTGGGTAGAACAGCCTCTGTTGGACTGCCTCAGTGCTCCTGTTTGGCCCACTATAATTTGGCCTTTATAAATCCGTTGCCTGAAGCCTTTCAGTCTGCCAAAGCTCTACTGTAAACAGGCGACACCACAGTAGTTTTAACAAGACACTCCAAAGATGGTTTACCCATGTTGTAGCGACAAACATGTTGCCAACATGCCACCTAGGATTACAGCACCAGGCATTATGTTTCTGGAGATTCACGGCACAAAAGCGCCCTCCGGAAATAATCGTTTTTACTGGAGGGTAGAAACAGTGGGGGGGGCAAAGGGCGACAGGAGCAAGGGACGATCTAAAATCAAGATTGCCCCTTTCACTGTCGCCCTTGTTGTGGCGCTGTAATTGTGGCAACAACATTCAGTTGCTGCCCTAACAGTATACCGGTAAAGACACTCTGTCTCAAGTCTTACAGCGTAACTTTGAATCAATGGAAAAATGGCTCTCTAATAAAGACATATACTTTTCCTTTTCCCCAATTATGTTTCTACTCCCCCAACACCGGAACTCTCTCAAGTCACTCTGCTCACTGGATCTGCTCTACCGCCCACTGTGTACCCTGCCTTCTTCAAAGTCGTTACTTTCTCCCTGAGCCCCGGGCGGCCATGGGCCTGAGGAGACCGATGGGGCAGAGGCAGGGAACCAGCATTGGGCATGTGGTGGTGCGGCACTGGGAGGGCCGTTGCCTATCCAGGCTGGAGGGGATTTTATGTAGTAGTCCCCGAAACCCCTCCTCTCCCCCAAGCATGGCACTCCCCCTGATGCCATGGCGCACGACAACCCTGCCGGCGTCTGCCACACTCACCCAGATGTGCAGTCTGCATCCTGCAGCGCCCCCACTCTCCACCGGTGTTGCTAGGACGCAGACAATGACCGCCTCCCCTGGGAAAGGAGAGCAGTCCATCGGGTGCTCAATCCTCTCCCTCCCCTGCCGACCCCCCGCACCCTAGCTCACTTCCAAACTTGGGTTGTTGGCATGGCGTGAGGTGTGGAGTCCAGTGCCTCAACTCTCAGCGCCACTGGGCTGGCCCCAAGACATATACTTAATTATGAGAAAATCATGACAATGCTGTTCACCAGTTCACATCAGAAAATAACATGTCTCCCCTCAGGATATAAACAGGGAACTCAGGCAGACTGGATGCACCATTGCTCTTTTTCTGCCGTCATTTTCTGTGTTTTTATGTTTCTTTATTTACAATGTTATGGGTTCAAAATTGGAGCAAGTAGAAGTGTAAATACCTAGGGCTCTATCTGGATAATACACTGTGTTTTGCTCAGAATGTGGAAAACTTGGTTAGATTAGTTAATGGTGATGGGTTGGGTGCCGTGTGTCAAATTCGGAATAACTTTACCCCGTAGCTAAGATGCTAAATTCTGTCAAGTTCCGTATTAGCATTTATTGATTCTGGCCTTATTGTCTACTCTGTGGCATGTGATTCCATGTTGGACAGAGTGAGCTATCTGCAAAAAAGCCTGCAGATTTGTCCTAGACACAGACACGTTTACGCACAGTTACGATCTATACGCACAAACCAACTGGGCGCCTCTAACAAGCAGAATCAAGTTTCAGACCTGCATTTTTTTTCTATTATTTCTTTTTGCTCCTGGAGCCTGGCGGGTGGCTCCCCTGCTCATGCCGACCCCCCGGTAGTTTCCCCACGGTGGAGCTGGAGAGGAGAGCACCGGCTTTCTCTACCTCTCCAGAGCACAATCCAGAAGCCAGGGGTGGCACAGGGATGCATGGCCATCATGGAGCCCGCCAGCTCCCTTTTCCACATTTATTCCCGTCCCCCCTCCCCACCGACGTAAGGACATCGGTACATGCCTCCCAACACATACTGCCCTCCAGCTGCCGCCGGAGGGCAGTTAACGAGCAGGACAACAAACCTCCCCCAAGAGAGGAGAGTAGTCCTCCAGATGCGCGATCCTCCCTCACCCCTATCGACCCCCAGTGGTCCGGTTCATTGCCAAACCCGGGTCGCCGGCGTGGCACGAGGTGTATCGACCAGTGACTCAACCTCCAGTGCCACTGGTCCAGCCTGCAGACCTGCATTTAAGGTAAAAAGGCCCTGCTGGGACCTCACCCCCAACCCCCATATCAAAAATTATTTACAATTTGCTCACAACCAGTACCACACTAGGAGCAGGACTGGAAATAGTCTAATGAAACCCTTTTGCAGAACAAGTCAGGGTCAATACTGCCAATTTGCTGAATGGTCTACCTGATAAGTTATTTGTTATGTCTAACTTGGCACAATTTAAATAGAGAATAATGGATGGGTAGATGGTTATAACAAGGCTTTTACACACCCCCCAAGGTGTGGGTGCCACATAAACCCTGAGAGCAAAGCTCGAGAGGATTATTAAGGCATCCCACACTGAGAAGGTGTGTAAAATCCGAGTTTTGCCCACCTTCCCATACTTTATCATGTATAATTGTTGGGGATCATTTTTTCAACACAACAATTATATAAAATAAATGGATATCTCTACGGAGTCGAGCTGCCGACTGTTGGGGTTTCAGCGTGGTCCGTAGAAGCTCCTGAGCAAAAGCAGTGTTTACATTTTTTTTTCACACCCAAAATAAACATTTTTTATGGCCAGTGATATTTTTGTTTAAAAAAAAAAAACAACACAAGATTTACTGCAGACTCCTAGTTTTGTCGAACTGTACGTTGCTGAGGAGGGAGGGCAGGGATGGCACTGGGAAGAGGACGATCGTGGCTGGTGCATGCGCCAAGCTAAAGAAACCAAGCGGCGTGTTCATCGTTATAGCCAGCTGGTTATAACGGCAAAATTAAAACCCGGTTTCCCTATGGGAAAAAGTTAGACCCAGTAATTATAAGCTCATTACATGCATTCATTCTCAAACTAACTTGCTGTAATTGTAGATAATTGAGCTGCACTTTGTTCCTGTATTATTCTGCTCTGTATTGTATTCAGTGTAATATCATTTTGACATGGAACCTTTGAAAAAGAGCATTTTGTGTTCACAGGTATTTTCTAACAACAAATAAATGCCATAAGTACATAACTAAGATGCCAACTTCTGCTTAGTCCCTTCTGCTGCGGTCTCCCCTTCCACCTTTCTTTTTTTTTAATTTAAAATTAATTACTTTCCAGGAGCAATGCAATAATACATTAAATTGAATCAATATTCACAGTCACATGAAATTTTCATCCAGATTAGTACATTCTTTTTATCTGCTGCACACATTCTGTCAAAGTGAATCCTATTCCTTGTGCATTTTAATAGGTGGTCTTGTGCCACATTAAGCGTAATACTTGTACATCCCTTCCTTATTTAAGTTCTGTCTTACAGTGCAACATCCGGTCTGTGGGCCATAAGCCAAAGCAGCCGCTTGTCCTAGAATGCAATGAAGCATTTCATTCCAAGGTTTAAACAATCAGTTATTTTTTCTAACTGATAAATTTGATGTACAGTGTCTTCCCACTCTCTTTGTGTCAGGATTTCTGTTTGCAGCCATTTTCTGGAAGTTTCCTTCTTGGCTGCTGCCAACAGAGTGGCCAGCAAAGTTTTGGTGTGTTTGTTTTTTTACCTGTTCTGGGAAATGAAGTAATAGGGCGCTAGGAGGAGTCAGTCCCCCCATCTCTGGAAACAGCTCTATCAGGGCTCTCTCTATCGCTTGCCAGAAAGGTTGCAACTCCCTACAACTCCAAAATATATGTTTGTGCCTTGCACAGGCTTCCTCACATGCTCTCCCAACACCCTGAGCCTCTGGCCATGTCATATTTCCCGTGATTTGTGGTGTTTTGAAGTATCTACTGGTGCACTTCCACCATAGTCTCTCCATATATATATATATAGAAGCCAGAAGGGAAGGAGCATATTCAATTCAGTGCTTTACAGTAACTGGTAATTGCTGTTTTTCTTTTAGACTTGGATTTTGGGCTTTTGGTGACACTGTACTTTCTTTGTTGTCTTTACTTAGAATTGTTTTTGGGCTGTTGAGGATTAAAATGTAGTGGTGGTGTATTTCTTTGCTGTCTTTTGGTCGCTGCAAATTTTGCCCCCTCGCCTAACTCTTGATTATATGCCCTGTTAAATCTGATTGACAGGAGCTAAACACTGGTATAGTAAGGGTGTGGAGTAGGAGGGGCATACCAGGAAAGGAACAGCAGCAAGTGAAGGGTGACTGCTCTCTCAGTGGAAGGAAGTAAATGCAAATCTAGGAGCTTTCATTATTACTTTGCATTGATATTGCATTGGGGAAAGGAGGAGGAGTAGGAGTTTGAAGAAGGTTGTGCAATGGCTACTTAAAGTCTGTTTTGAGTGTGGATAGGAAGGATAGGAATATAAAAGCAGTTGCTCAATCTATCTAAGCGTGTACAACAAAGGGGGTAAGGGAAATAAAGAAAATGTTTTGCACTGATAGAGGGGGGAGAGGGGAGACTTGGGGGAGTGTTTGGTATCCTGCATCTGGAAGGGTGGGGGGTCACTGGTGGGCAACGACAGCAATGGGTAGGGTGGTAGGCTGCAACAACTGAGGTACACCAGTCTTTCTAGAAATTGCCTGGAGTGTGGGAAGATGTTTAGTGTGCAATCACATAGAAAAACTTAAAAAGGAAATTGAGGGTCTGCAGGAGGAACTAAGACAGGCAAGGCAGATTGGGGGTGGGTTTAGCCCAAAACTGGATGGAGGAAGAAGGGGAGATGAGGAAGGGTGATTTAAGCCAACAGTGGTGAGGAGAGGGTCAGAAGAAGGGAAGCAGAGACAAAGGGGCCCAGGCCAGGAAGAACAATTGTTGGGGAAACCAGGTCAGGAGACAAAAGACAAATGGAAGGAGGAGATAGGGACTTGTGAGGGGAGGTGAAGAAGTGGCAAAAGTCATGGAGTGGAAAGGAAAGCACAAGTTACTATGAAGAGAGAGGCGGGCATTTGTGAAGGGCTCAGAAAATAGTTGTGCACTGCTAGAGAGGAAGAAGGTGGAGGAGGGAAATGATGAAATTAGAGGAGTACTGATAAATGCCTGGACCAAACTGGAGCAGGGGAAGTTCTGCTGGGAGAATTGCAACAGGGGTAAAAGGGGAAATAATGTGCAGGAGGAAGAAGAGGAGCTGGAAATGAGAGAGGGAGATGAATGGAAGCAAGCAGGGAGTAAGAGGGTGGAATCTTAGTGCTGGGGACTCAATACTAAGAGGAGTTGGAGTGGGGTAGCAAGGGGAGAGCATCGTCGCATTCGTGGACGATGCCAGGCATGCCAACGGAGAAAGGATGGGACAGTCTGTTCTGAAATATGCTAGAAGGGGTAGGGACAAGCCATGCATGATACAACAAAATATGTTTCAAAAGTATGTGAGCACTCAAAATGGCTCAAAACCTGACCAGCACAGTGCAAAACCGGATTACCTGATAGGGACCCTGAAAACCTGATCACCAGGTAAAAAAACCTGACAGGTGGCAAGCCTACATTACATATCAAAACTAACATAGGTAGCATAGGTGCAGGGTCTTAACTAGTAGGCCCAAACATACCGGGGTGATACAGTTACAGGGTCATAACTAGGAGACTTGAGAGTAAAAAATTTAGAACTTAATTATACATCAATGTAAGGCAGCTATTATCATATAAGAGAGGATATACAGGGAGGAAAAGAAGAAAGGGGAATGTATATGAATCAGGGAGGTGGGAGGGAGGGACGGGGGAAGAGGCGAGAGGCGAGAGACTAGTAAGTGCTAGGTGCCCCTTAACAGGAATGAAAAGTTAAGAGGGTTACAGAGATGTCAGATTCGTGGACGAGACATGGGGCTTCTAGTACATGGCCACTTGTAGCAGTTACAATTTTCCTTAAGGTATTCAGCTATTAGTGCTTTGAAGGTGAACTAAGTCACCACCCTTGCCAATTCTTTGCAGAACCATAATGGTCTCCTTTTCCTTTTGCCTTTAGTTACCTCTTTCACAAAGACGTTTGTTGCCTTACTTACAGCTTTCCTTATTCTTCCTCGCTGTGCCTCTACGCCTCCATTGAATTCTACCCTCTGAGGCAGTTTCTGAGGCAGCCTCCCATGTCTGTAAAATCTGCCATCTTGAAGTCCAGAACCCTCATCCTCGTGTAGCTCACCTCTGCTTGTTTCTTTATGTTGAACCGCACTGCGCAGTGACCGCTGGTACCCAAGGGACTGCCCACTGTGACGTCTGCAGTGCTGACCCTGTTAGTCAGCACCAGGTCCAACACTGCCATGTCTCTGTCAGGTTCTTTAACTAGCTACCTGAAAAAAGCCCCTTGTAGGGTGTCAAGGATGACCCTGCTCCTTGACAAAGCTGCAGCTACAAGGTTCATTGCAAATAAAATAATAGCTAGGAAACTAATGTATTAGGAGGCTATAATTCCATCCAGAGGTTCTGGTGACATGATAACCATGAAAGCAAAGCCTGAGTTGTTCCTCATATTACCAGAGCCTCTCGATGAATTATAGCCAAGTTACACTGCTCATGTTTGTTACTTTTTGTGTTATAAAATGGGTTGGAAAGTTCCTTCTTCCTGATTGGTTAAATAAGTTCTGAGACCCATGTGTTGATTCCCCAGAAATGCACAGGTAGGAACAAGTTTGGGCGATGGGATTTGGAATTCAGGCCAGTGACACATGAAGTTCATGGGCCACATCACGTATCCCTGACTGCCACTGCAAACATGGCCACCACCTTTTACTCACTGAAAATGTTCAATAGGGCCCTAAAAAGTAAAACTCCTTTGAAGAGCAACTCGCTATTATAATAAAAAGCTTAAAAACACTAGATTTACACCATTTGTGTTACAATTTTATTGTTTTCCTAGTTATTTTTATATTTTTAGATTCCCCTGCTGTTGGTTTAATAAATATTGAAGGTAATTTAGCACTTACTTCACTGATGGAAATGTGAAAGGAAAATTGCAACCCAATGGGACTTGAACCCAGGCTCACCATGTAAGTGCTCTAACCACTAAGCTATGGGCTGACATGGTTAACACTAGGTCTCTGGGCTTTCCCTTCACACACACACATGGAGTTGTTCAAAATGTATCTGACTCTTCCCTCTGCTAACCACACAATTGCTGTTTGCGACATCAGTCTGTCGTCATGGCAACACTATGATGCCATAAACAAAGGCGTTGTGAGGTTAACAGGGGAGAGGCAAATGTTTTCAAATGTTTTCTATACAGACATTTTAGTTGGACTTCTAAGACATGCTATAAATCTTGAAAGGAACATTGAAAATGAAAAAAAAATATTCTCTAGTAAATTGTAACAGCAGAAACATATTTACGAAAGCACACGCTGAAGTGCAGAGTGCTCTTTAAATTTTACAAATTTTTAATTTAAATTTAAATGTTCACAAAATAAACATCCTTTTCTCTTACGATACCCTCCTTACACACATAAATTTAAAAAAAATTGAGTTTTATTCACAGTTTTAATTCCTGGTGTTTCTTTGGTGACCGTGAGAAAAGTCTCCTTCTATCCTTACCAGCTTGTCAGGGCAATCTCTGCTGCTTATAGCGCTTCAGAAACAGTTAAGATCTTGGCTCCACATAAGGCCCTTTGTTGTGTATGAGGAGGTGAACCTTTTGCCAGAGGAATTCTGCAGCAGTTTGAATTCCTGTGTTCCAAAATAAACAAACATTCCATCTACTGAATATGTGGAAAGACAAATGATTGACAGGGAGGGAGGGACTGCTTTTGACTAGTTACTTTTAACCAAACGAAAATACTTGTTTTTAACTTTTTTTAAATTGCATTTTTTTTGTTTCTCAGTTTACCAATTTTATAAGTTTAGTAAGACACTCCAGGTCATTAGTTGTCTAGGGTTATGCACTTTCAGGTGCTAAAGGCACTTAGCGCAAAGGCCTCATTATGCACTTGGGTGTGCATTAACCCCTGACAACCATTATAGTCGTGTTGTGCCTTATTTCTTACATATATGGATCTGCAATGTTTTCTAAAAGTGCTGTTTTATTCAGTGAAGTAAGAGATGGTTTGCACTGTGCGAGTCGGGTGCAGTAAAA
Source organism: Neoceratodus forsteri (assembly GCA_016271365.2). NCBI lineage: Eukaryota > Metazoa > Chordata > Ceratodontiformes > Ceratodontidae > Neoceratodus > Neoceratodus forsteri. The sequence continues at coordinate 1,062,851,690 of CM028134.1, read as the reverse complement.
GCCAATTCAGTGTTGCATGTGGGATTTCGTGGAAGGTTCTGTTCCATAATATTATCTTGTGTGTTGGGTCCTGTAAGCAAATAGTAAGGGTTGTCTTCCCCTGTCAGCTGGGATGCATTGAAGAGTTTGAAGGTATTAGGACAGGCTGCCCCTTTTCCCATCAACTCTGTCTTTTTAAGCTGTCCTGTAGCTGATACAGCACTCCCTGCCTAGAAGGGAAAGTTTTCCACAACTGTGTACCTTTCTTTACATTTTGTTTGCCACTATCAAGATTTTTGGGATTCCTAGAAGCACGAAAAAGAGCTGGCAGCAAAGAAGGACCTTATTCATTTGGAGTTGCTGTTTCTTTCTGAAGGGGACATCAAGGAAGAAGCCCAGGGTGGCAGTACCTAGTAGGCCTGCCAGAGCCTCACTACCTTTGTGCCAGGAGGTACACTTCCCCTTACCAGGAGCCCAGGTAGGATTGGGGGGGTGTTGTTTGTGGAGGAAGAGGGCATTCCCCAGGAGAACAGTAACCATGCATTCAGTAGCGTGACTGGGGGTGAGGTCCTGCACTGTGAGCCATACGTCCATGGCAGCACTCTATTGGGAGGCTATGCTGTGGACAAGGGGCCGGCAGCCATTTTACACATATCTGTGTGCACTCTTTAAAGTTCGACAGCCATGTTATGAGATAATAACCTCACCTTGATGATATTAAGGGTTTTAATGTCACCATATCCCTATGGCAAAAAGTTACCATCCATATCGAAAAATATTTTTAAGCCTGCACTTTTAGTAGTCATCTGCTTTAAACTTTTAAATCACTTAACTAGCATCAGAGGCCCTATACATACGGCAGTATAGCATAGTGGTTAAGGACACTGAGCTGCAAACCTGGAGACCTGGGTTTGAATCCCGTCAGCCCCCACTTGTATACTATGTGACCCTGAGCAAATTCATTTTAATTTCCTTGGGTTTCAGGTATTACCTGGAAACACACTCCCTCTTAATGTGCCTTTCCTGGTTAAACAAGTTCCCCTTTCCCTATTAACTAGTGCCTCAGAAAACGTGGATAATGTTCCTGGAAGGGTGGGCTGTCTTGAACAGAAGGCAGTGGAAGCCTAGAAAGCAAATGGAAAAGATAAATTCTAAAATTTAAATTAAACCTAAATGAATGGGAGTAGGGGTCTTAGTACTGTATGAGTATTACACACTGCTTTATTGAAATATACTATAACACTATTTTTTTTGTATATAACAGTTTCTTTTATGCAGTCGTGTCTCGGACCAGTTCACAAGAACAGTTACAAAGTAATAGTACGTACAGTGCTTCACAGCAGTACCTAAAAACACAGTGAAAGAGATGTAAAACAATCTGTGGTTAATAGGAGATGGTCAGGTGGGTACGGAGGGAGGGAGTTTGAAGCCGTGGACAAAGAAGAGGAGACAGCTCTTAAAGGGGAAGGCAGGCATTAACATTCTCAATTAATATCTGCTTACTGCATGTTTTCCTTTTTGGCGTGTCCTTCTCTCTCTCTGTCTCTTTTTTGGTTTCTGTTTCCCTAGTTGTTAAAGAGGAACTGTCAGCATTAAGAGCCCAACACCCCAGTGTGAGGCTGATCCCAGTTTGCACTTTGTGTGCAAAAAAATATTATTTTTTCTTACTGTTTACTGTAGTATAGTACATTGAAACAGGGAAATTCTGTTGACTTCCAAACTGAAATTTGCTGTAACAGCAGGCCCATCAGTGCAGCGGTACTGCTACTGCCCGTGACACCAGCAGCCTGGGTTTGAGAACGGGCTCGGATCATTGGGGGCCAGCGGTGGAGGAAGACTGAGTGTCCCAGATGATGCTCGCCTCTTTCGGGGTTGAGAGGGTGCCATCTCCTGATGCAGTACTGCCACCCAGGTGACCACAAGTGGCAGTGCGGATGGAAGGGCAATGAGAGTGGGAGACATTGCTGATGCCGGCATCCAGACACATGCATAGGGTGGGCAGGATCACCTTGTGTCCTCATATGTGACATCTCCCTGGGGGGGGGGGACCAGGAAAATGGCCCCGGCACCTCATTGATGATGGGGTTCGGGAATTTCCAGCTCTCTCTGGATTGTGGCACCTGCCTGACGATTCATGCAGTTTCAGGGAATCCTCTCACCCCTGCTCCTGCCTGTGGGCAGTTCCAGAGCCCATGGAGGTAGGTGACTGCAACCAGGGGGTTGGGGGTTCTCATGGGGGCCTGAGGGACTTGGAGCAGCTGGAGAGAGGGTCCATAAACACAAATTACAAAAAAAAAGATATTTGCTACAACACTAAACATCCCAGAATCCCCTGCAGCTGACATCAGACCTGGGTCTGTTACGAGTTTTTATAAGGCCTGACTTTTTTGTCTGCTGAACTGCTACCTTCCAGGGGGCTAAGGACAGTCATGGACATACTACCACATCCCAACACCCAAAATCCCGAGCAACACTTTACTGAGTCCACCATGCCGACAATAATTATATCCCGACCCCAATATGCCTGACACAATGGCAGACCAGATACACACAGAACAACAGCAGTCAGTTTCTGTGTAAATCCTCCAGACCCCCCATTGCGGTGGTCACCGCCCACCACCCTGGTATCTAGCGATGTATTCTCCAGGTCTAATGTGACTTGGGGGTAGTATGAATCAGTGGAAAACACACAATGTAGCTCCTTCTTGGGCTCCACTGTCGGGATTCAGGCGGGATTCCCGCTGTCGGCCACATGGGGCTGTCGGTCTCCTGGACTTGGGATCCTGTGTGTTGGAATTCCGAGTTTCGGTCAAATAAAAGTATACCACAGTCACAGAGCACTGAACCTAGCCCTGGGAGAACAGTGGGACCAGCAAACATCTAATCTTAGTTTATGAAAGCTCTAACATCCACTGCAGGCTACTGAATCTCCCACTACTTCTGCCCTACTCCGATTTCAGCTGCATGGGATTCTGGGATTTCTGGAAGTCTGCAGAATCAGTCTGACACAACCTACAGAACTGCAGTAAAAGGTAAGTAAAAAAAAATGTTTTTGGCCTGCCCGGTGGCATGGAGGGCTGAGACATTGCAAGCCCCTTACCTCCTGCCAGGCCAGCGACCTGTGTTCAGTAGCAAGCGCGGGTTGCTGGGAGTCAGCCAGGGTGGGAGAGGGTCAAGCGCTTGATGGCTGCTCTCCTCTCCCAGGGGTGGGGGAGGAGCTGCATGCTCTGCTGAATGACTGCCACCTGGTGGAGGCCACGTGGCAGTGCGGGTGGAGGAGTGCAGAAGTAGGGAGGGTTGCTGTACTCAGTGGCATGCGTGTGCCTCCAAGTGCGCATGCTTACGAGTGAGCCCTAGCACGGGGAAGGATTTAAATTACAGAGGGAAATGATGGCAGGACAGGCGTAAATTATGCCTGCCACACATCCCTGCCCACTACACCACCATACCACTGGAGGCCGATGACTGGAAATGTGACTTTGAGGGGGGAGAATGGCCTTCCCCCTCCTGACGCCGCCATGGGGGGAGGTCCAGGGGAGTACCAGGCTTCCAGGTGAGTATCAGGGAAGTGTAGGATTGTGGAGTTCGGTGGGCTAGAGCTGAAGGGAGCCCAGCCAGTCCTGGCTAAGGAGAATAAACAAGGATGGAAAAAAAATGTTTTTGCATGCAGAGCGCAAATTGGGGCCAGCGCCACACTTCAGTGTGGTGCTCTTCGTACTGACTGTTCTTCTTTAAGCAGCAGAAGTTCTGCTTCCCATTTGGACTTCAAGTCTGTTTGTTTGCCTTTTTCCTCTCTTCAAACTTTTTTTTCCTCCACTGCAGTTGTCCACTGGATCCTTCGGCCTGGGTTTGTTACCACACTGACCTATGCTAGCCCCCGTCTCATTGACAGTGGGGGATGCAGGGTCTGAGGATGTTACCAGCCATTAACACGATAGCAGTGTGAAATTTTACCCCTGTTTTCCCCCTCCCACCTCCACCTGGCATCTAGTATAGCCTCTGACAGCCTTAAAGAGCCACCGACACCTTAAGAAGAACTTTGAGAAACATAATTTATTTATTTATTTCTGTCTTTGTTAACCAGGTAAGTGTGCTGATCCAATGGACCATTTTCAGACACGACCCGAGCCACAAGGTGGCATATAGTTCAACGGCCATAAATTTATATAGACAGCAGTAGTTAATTACACAGTGATGAACAATAGACAAAGGTCAAAACATGAGTCAAACATGTCTGTGCAAAACCTCAATATGAGGTCAGTAGGGGTACAATGTAAACTGAGCTGAGGCAGTGGTAACAACTCAGATTACAGAGGATAAATGGTACAAAAATAACAATCAGTAACTTTTATAATTAGAAGCAAAACATTCATTTCTTCTGAACTGGCTGACAGACTAACAGACAGACCTGATAAGAAGACCTTGTAGGTCAGGGAGAAAGGAAACCAGAGACAGCTAGGAAGTCAAGATGAGATAGGACAGAGATGCATAGCACCTGGGGTGGTTTGTGGGCACTACTTGTTGTCCAGGACACAACTGCATGGGGATTCAGAAAGGAGCCAGGCTCTTAGGTTTGGTTTTGAAGGACGGGTGGGAGGGGGACAAGCGAATAGGCAATGGTAGACTGCTCCATAGGGTGGGGGCAGAGACTGAGAAAGCTTTAGTTCCCATTAAAGTGGAGACACGTGGTACTTCCAGCGGAAGGACTGAGGATATACTGAAGCACCTGGAGGCAGTCCTGTGAGTGAGCAATGGGGAATAGGGGGACATCTGGTTGCACCTGAGTGCATTATCCACAACACAGCCCATAGCATACTCGAACAACCTTGCAGAGAGAGCCACCCTAGGGACTGGTAGAGTGAACAATGGTGGGTGGAGTTGGGGGCTTGAAGAACAAAGCGCAGACGGAGTTGTAAGTTGTGATTAGTCGAGAACATAGGGCGGAGGACACAGAGGAATAGATAGGGGAGCAGTAGTCAAGAAGGGGCAATAGGTTACCTTGTGCGATAGCAAGACGAGCTTCAGGGGACAGAAGCTGCTTAATACAGTAAACGGTACCTAGTTTTTGGTGTATTTTCCACACAGTGTTGTTTATGTGAGCAGAGAACGTTAGGAGGGGTCAAGGGTAACACCTAGGTACTTGAAAGAGGGGACATTTTCGAGGGGAGGCCCACTGGGGTACATACCAGGAGGGAGGAAGTGGTTTTAGTGACCTTGGCAAGGAAAGATTTTGAGCCAGAGAGCATAGCCTTTGTCTTTTTTTCATTGACTAGGAGCCTACTGAAGAGGAACCAATGATGTGAAGAGGCATAGTTACATGAGTGGGCGGATGAGATGGAATCAAATGACTTATCACTGTGGTAGAGGACTAAGTTGTCTGCATAAAGCAGGGCGTGACAGTTTAGGCTTGTCAGCAGGAAGAGCATTGATGAACATGGAAAAAAGTAGCAGGCCAAGTATAGAACCCTGGGGGACTCCCGTATGGATAGGTAGGGTAGCAGAAAAGTCTTTACCTATTTGGATAGCCTGAGATCTGCAGGAGAGATAACTGTGGAACCACTCTGTAGAATCAGGGGAGCAGTCAAACTGAAGTATTGTGGAATGTAGAAGATGGTGGTCAACAAGGTCAAAGGCCTTCGATAGGTCCACAAACACTGCTCCAGTGGTCTTGGATAGGTCCACAAACACTGCTCCAGTGGCCTTGCCCTTATCCATATTTGTTAGGATATGATCTGAGAAGACGGCTAGTGCAGAGGAGGTACTGTGATGCTTCCGGAAACCATGCTGGAGGGGACATAGGAGGTCATATTTCTGTAGATTTTCCAATAGCTGGTGGTGAACAATTTTTTCCAATAATTTGCTGAGGTGTGGGAGGAGTGAGATGGGTCTATAGTTTTCAGGGGAGAGGGGATCACCTGCCTTGAAGACAGGTATCATATGTGCAACTTTCCATGCATCAGGCACAGTGGATGATGAGAGGGCCAGGTTAAATATGAAGGTAAGTGGTTTAACAATAGTTGGCGAGATAATCTTGACAAAAATGGGGTAGAGTCCATCACTGCCAGGCTGCCGTTGGCTGGTAAACTCCTTAGGATCTTAGTAGTGACTTTGTCCAATAGCCCTGAAATAGAAAGGGGGTGGCAGGGTGTCGTTTAAAGCACTGGGGACTCGGTCTGGTTGCTTCTTTAGGTCGGGTGTGGCTGAGGGGAAAGCTTATTGAGGTAAGTGGAAAGGTCAGTGAACATTTTATTGAAGGTATCTGCAATCATAACTGGGTCAGAGACAAGGCCCAAGGGGGATGAGACTTGAGAAATTTGCTTGTTTTCCTTGGGGGTTTAGGAGCGACCCTAAGGAGGCCCAGAAAGTATGAGGATTACTAAGGGAAGCTTGTTGCTGGCCATGGTAAAATATGCGCTTTAGGGAATTTGCCGCCTGTTTGCAGGGATTGCGCAGTTTTCTATACGCATTCCAGAGTTGTGGGGAGGGTGATGATTTAAAGGCTCTCCATTTACAATGAGTGTCAGTGGCTCAGTAAGTAGCACACTCGCCTCTGAGGCCGGGAGATCAGAGGGCTGTGGGTTCAGTTCCCACATCTGGCACTTGGGTTAATATCCCAATACTGACGCGGTAGTGCAGCATGAGAGGGATGCTGTACTTCTGAGGTGCCGTCTTTCGGATGAGACATTAAACCGAGGTCCCATCTGCCTGGATTGGTGGTAGTTCAGGTGGATCCCGTGGCACTTATCGAAAAGAGTAGGGGTAGTTTTATTGAAGAAAAACATAACATCACAAAAAAAATCACAAATACAGGCATGATATCATAGAATAAGAACAATCACATTTAAGTTTTTTTTTTCTTTCCTGAAAGACATGCAAAAGAAACATTAGAACAGCTTTGTTTTTCTTTTTATACCGTTATAAAATTTTGCCAAAAAAGGTTAACTTTAGATGTGGGGAATTTATCCAAATCTCTAGCTTTAACAGAGGTTAAACCATTTTCAATTTGTACAAACATAGTGCTAGACAAAATTGTTTGTTGCTGAAAAATAAATTGGCAGTGAGCTTGCCAAAGATAATATTGAATGAAAGCAAAAAACACATTGAGAGTGCTTCTATGGTATTTTCGCTATATCCCAGTATAATTACCCAAAACTATGGTCTGATAAGTAATATTAACTAAAAAGGGTGGTTCCAATGCGGCAATCCTGCCAAAAATTTTGACTAAAAGGACATGTGACAAAAAATGGACATAGTTTCTTACATAATTGATACAGGTCAGCCTTAAAACAAAATCTTTCCGAGTGGGTTTATATTTTAAATTTCCTCGGACCCTAACCTACCTTGTATTGAAGCCATACAATATCCCAGATATGTGGAATCCTAAAATTTGTCAATTTCCTAAGAAAAAACCTGTTTAGGGGTGACATTCTAGAAATTGAGAACACATTCTGTACTTCAAATACAATAAATCTATAAAAGGTTTTCCTGGAAAGGGTAAGCAAATGTGGGAACGATATTTTCCACTGCTGTAATTTTTTAAAAGTAACTATACCATAAGAGGTCAAAGAATCTGATAATAATAATTTTGGGGGTAATAGTGTCCATTTATTCAAATATGTGGACCATAAAGATGTAGACCAAAATTGCCAAGACATGGTAGTAGCAGACCAGAAATAAGAAAAAGAGTTAAACAAAAACAAAGAGTGATAAAACACAATGGGATTGATCATATTTAGTCCACCTTTGTTAATGGGGAGATAAGTTATGTTTCTGCTTACTGGGTTTAGTCTATTGCCCCATAACATCTGAAAAAAAATACTTAATAATCTCGTTTCCAAATGAAGAGGAGGCGGAAACACGTAACTTAGATATAAAAAAAACAGTAACAAGAATTTTTTTATAATTGCAACCCTTTTTTTTTTCAAAATTTCCACCCTTTCCATCGGTGTATTTTAAATTCTCCAATGTATAATTGTTTTTCCCAATTATAGGTGGCCAAATTCCCTGCTCCAAACCAGATACCCAGAATCTTATGAGGAGAGGAAGCTACCGGAATACCTGCAATTTCAGAGGGGTGTAGAGGTTAAGATTGTAATATAAAGATAAAACTCTTATGCATATTAATCTGAGCTCCAGATAATTCCTCAAAAATGGAAAAAATATGTAATGCATTAAATAAGGATGGAATATCTTTTAGTAATAAAGTGATGTCATCTGCATAGGCAGTTATCTTTTCATTTGGTAGAGTAGAGGAAGGTGATATTCCAATAATATTCGTGTCCCAGATAATCTGCCTAATGACAGGGTCTAAAACAAAAGCATATAAAAGTGGGCTCAAAGGACATCCCTGTCGCACCCTGATTGATATACTGTAGGTATCTCTGTACCAAAATATCCATTAACCATAGGAATACAACGAGCATTTTTATATAAAGTGGCTATCCAGTTAATAAACGGTTTCGGAATACCATATCTCAAAAGTACTGAAAATAAATAATCATGTCTAACCCTGTCAAATGCTTTAGCCTGGTCTAAAGCAACAACATATCCAGATATTTGCCCTTTATTACTGAGTTCAAAAATCTCTCTTAAAAGATATAAATTGTGCTGAATGCATCGATGAAGAATGGCACATGTTTGAGCAGGGTGAATAAAATATTCAGCTACTGATAATAATCTATTATTAAGAATTTTGGTCAAGATTTTATAGTCACTGTTTAGCAAACTCAAAGGCCTCCAATTAGATAATATGGTTTTATCCCCTGATTTATATAGAAAGAAAAGTAATGAAGTATTAAAATCAGAGGATGCCTTTGATGAAAATAATAAGAAATGAAATACCTTTGGTAAAAATAAATCATGTGGCAAAAAGTTTATAAAATTCATTAGGGATACCATCCCATCCTGGTGAAATACCTTTACTTAATTGGGTTATAGCTTGTTCTACTTCCTGGGGAGAAATAGGTTGTATTAATGAAATCCTTTGAGTAGTAGATAATTGTGGCAACGGAGCAGTGAAACTGGAAAAATCAGACAGAGTATGAGGATATCTATCCTGAAAGGAGGCTGCAGTATATTCCTGAACCAAAGTCAATTTATCTATCTCTGTGGTGAGCAGAAGGCCAGTAGGTGAAACTAGTTGTGACATAATGGTGCTCTCTAACCTTTGTTTACATGCCATAAAGGGGTCAGAAGCTGGTGTATTTTTAGTACCATATTTGAATTCTAATTCTAGAGATTTGGCTCTATCATATTGATAGTTTTTCATCTGCACTTTTAAAGCCTTAATTTGGGGAAACAAATCACGGGCATTTTCAGAAAAAGAAGTCATCAATTTATATAACTGATTACGAGTAAGCAAATATCGTATATATTTAGAATTGGCTTTAGTTTTACCAAAAGAAAGAAAAAACTGTTTTAATTCTCGTTTTGTCTCCATCCACCAATCCAAAAAATCTGTGTAAGCACAGAAAACAGACTCCCTGTATGCAAAAATCAGGTCTGTCTGAGAATATAAAGAGGGAGTATCAAAAAGAGACATATTCAGTCTCCATCTATTGTGTTTAGAAAATATTTTAGGGGGAAGGGAATGTAAACTAAATGAACAAAAAAGTAAATTATGGTCGGAAAATTCTGAAGGCTCAGATTTACAAAAAAAAGGATGTAAATGTTTGGAAAAAAAAAAACATATCAATCCTTGTAGCATAAATAAACCGATGATATGTAGCACCAGGCCCTTAGGGTGCAATGCATGGAAGGCATCTGCATACTAGAATCTAAAAATTTGTTTAGGGCATTAGTATCACAATATATTTTCTTTGGGGTAGTCCGCATAAAGGGACATCTAAGGTACAATTAAAGTCTCCTCCCAAATCACATGCTTTCTAGTAAAAAGAAATGGTTTAATATCCTCAAATAATGTAATTCTGGTAGATTTTGTTTGTAGGCATAAAGGTTAATGAGGACGGAAAAGAAAAATCACCTATAGAACAGTCCAAAATTAAGGCCCTACCAGGGCATAATCTAATAATCGAGAAATGTGGATATTGGTGGATTTAAAGGATGCCAATTCCATCTAGGGTTCCAGTCCAAGGACCAAAATGAAGGACCCCAATGCCACCGCTTTTAATATTATTTACCTCAGTTAATGAAGAAAAGCGACTTTCCTGAATAAAAATAATATCCACAGGAAGGGTTGCAAAAAAAGTAAACACAGAAATTTGCTTTCTATATGTTTTCAGGCTGCAAACATTAAAGGATAGCAGTCGCAAAGAGGCCATAGGGAAATATTTCTTCAGCTAAATCCCCCTTTTAGACTATTAGTTGCTTTTCTTTTTTTTCCTTTTTTTCCTTTCTTGTCTTTCATCAATTCTGTAGATTTGCTCTCTTCATCTTCTGTAATCTGCTCAGACCTATGGGATGTGTCAGACTCTAGTCTGAATCCCTAGGTCTTCTTGTAAAACAGAAAATATTAGAAAGTGGAACAGGGCACAGGGTTGGTGGTTTTAAAGAAGATCTTGTAACTCTTCTGTTTTTAACAGTCTCAAAAGTGGGGGGGGGGGGTCATTATAGGCCTATCAGATACACACTCTAACTCAGAGGTCTGGGAAAGATTGGACGCAGGATGTGAAGTATCCACTAAAGATACAGGTTTTGGTGTAGTTAATGCTGGTGGATCAGGGACCTGCAATTTAGCTTGAGCTTGTAGTACTAAATCATCATGATCCCATCCTTCGGTCCTATTCTTTTTGCCCATGGACATTGATGAAAAGCATGCCCTTTTTCATCGCATAAATTGCATTGGAAGATATTCTGACATAAATCCATCAGTGTCCATACCCCCACAAGAAAACACTTCATTACTTCACAGGAACTACTAATATGCGTGCGAGATACGCATTTATAACAGGCTCGGGGCTGACCGCTGTAAAAACATACCCCCCTGTCTTTTCCTAAAAAAAAACTGTTTGGAATGTGGATTATATCAGAATTTACTTGGAAAAGCTTAACTTTAAACTTCCAACCCCCTGTCCAAATACCCTCTAGATCCAATAAAGCCTCAGGAGGCCCAAGAATATCACAGCGTTTCTGCAGCCAGTGGTAAATATTTAGTTTAGTTTAGTTTAGTTTATTAGTCTAGGAATTAATACCTTTGAGCCAGGGCTGTTTTACAAAGGTTCCACGTCTCAAAGAACATTTAACAAAGCACGATACACATTACAGGTAAAACCAGACAGGAAAGTTACATCATAAATTTGCTATTAACAGTATAAGGCAGTAACGTTTTAAGTTTCATAGAAAAACAAGCTATAACAGGTTCAAGCGGTAGACAATTTAGAGGTTAAGAAACTCCAGGAGAGGGTGATCATTAGGCGCCAAAGGAGGCTAGAGAGGAGGAAAGGTGGTGAGCGGGAGAGTAAGTGAGAGGGGACAGGAAAAAGGGGGGAGTGAGTTTGGGTGGGAGACAGGAAGTAGTAGAGGTACCAGAGGGTTCATTAGTCAGGGAGGAAGAGGCTTCAGATGTGAGGATGGACATGAGGAGTAGCAGTCTTTATCTAGCACAGTCACAGTTGCTAGTGGTGGTGAGGTGGGCATAGAGCATGGATTTGAAAGCTTCAAGTGAGGTTGAGGATAGAGTAGGTGGACTAAGTGCATTGAACCATGTCGGGCCCTGTGTCACGAAAGATCTTTGTCCCTGTGCAGTCCGGCATCTCGGAACCAGGAAAGGTTGGCGTTCAGATCTGGTGGAGGTCGTGAGCCAGGATTCAGTTGGAGTAGGTTTGAATACATAATGGAGTCAGTCCCAAGATAGATTTTTGCCATTGTGCAGGTGAGATAAATAAGGCGATTTGATAGGTTCAACCAGCCTGATTCATAGTACAGATCTACGTGTGAGTCAGTCTTTGAGCCCCATGAGGGAGCTGCAGGCCTTATTTAGAGTGATTGAGATACGTCTTAGAGCAGTAGAGGTAGCCGAGCCATAAATAATAAGGCCATAGTCAATGATTGAGATTATGGAACTCTGTATAGCTATTCTCAATGCCTTGATTTAGAAATTGACGGTTTATGGAATAGTATTCCAAAGCGTTGGTTCACTGTTTTACGGTGTTGTCAATGTGAGTTGCAAAGGTGAGCCCTTGGTCAAAAGTGATGCCAAGGTATTTGAAAGTATTTACTTGGTCCAGTGTAATTCCCACAGAGGTTTGTATGGTGAGTGGAGTATGCCTATTTTTGTTTTGGTGATTGGAGAAGAGCATGGCTTTTGTTTTATTGTGGTTTAGCACAAGTTTACTATCCAGGAACCACCTTTCAACACTAGAGAAAGCAAGTTGCAGGCTTTTTCGTAGGGAGTTTGGATCCTTGTGGGAAGAGAATTACAGCATCATCAGCGTATAAGATTATTTTCTCCTGGGAGATATCTGGGAGGAGTTAAGGAACAGGCTAAAGAGGAGCGGTCCAAGAATTGATCCCTGTGGTACACCCAAGAGAACTGGTTTGAAGTTGGAGAGTTCATTAGAGATTTTACAGCCTGTGACCGATTGGACAGGTAACTTTTACCCAAGCACAAGGACCTTGGCCAGGCCTAGGCTAGAAAGTAGGGAGGTAAGAGCCATGATGGACTGTGTTGAAAGCTTTTGTAAGATCGATAAAGACTGCACCTGTTTGGCACCCTTTGTCCAGGGCTGAGTGGACTTCTCCAGAGAAATCAAGTAAGGCTGTTGTTGTACTATGTCCTTTCCTAAAGCCGTGCTGTTGATTACAGAGTAGATTGTATTTGTCCAGGTAATCAGAGAGTTGGTCTGCCACTATTCGTTCAAGTGCTTTGGAGGGAGGAGTATTGATATTGGTCGACAGTTTCCTGTTGAGGTTTGTCCCCCCCTTTGTGCACTAGTAACTATAGCAGATTTCCATTGTTGGAAATTGACTTTGGCAAGTGACAGATTAGAATTTTGCAAGGGGATGAATTACTTCATCAGGGTGAGAGACAGGATTTTAGATCTAGCGTGTCACTACTTGTTCTGGATTTGGAGCAGGCCTTTCTTATGTACTTGTGTGCTTAGTGCACTTTGATTTTCTTAGTAAAATTGTGGTTTGTCACGAGGTGTTTTGTGATACTAGGCTAGGCACAGGTAAGTCCGAGAAGAAATCTGGGGGAGGACCCCACTAAGGTCTGTGAATGTCTTATTAGCGCATCTGCAATAGACTTTGGGTCAAGAGTGGTGGATCCATCAACTTTCATAATGGTAGGTGACGATTTTGATTGTTTACCCATTATGTTTCGGATGTTGTCCCAAAAGCTCTTCCATCACCCAAGGTGGATTCAAGGCATTTTTGAAATAGGTGCTCTTCATTTCCTAATTTGTGAGGTACATCTATTTAGGTGCCTGCTTGTATTTTAGGGTATCATGAGGTGAGCTGTGTCTCTGGCAACTGCCCAGAGGTGGTCCCGAACCTTGAGCTCGGCAAGTAGTTTGGCAGTAATCCATGGATTTGAGGCGCTTTGATTTTACGTTTTTACTGGGGCGTATAAATGCGCATGCAGAGTTGAAAGATTTAATGAAGTATTCTAGTCGGTATTAATATCAGTTGATTCAAAGATTGGCATCCAGTCCTGTTGTAGGAGATGGGTTTTCAACTTGATAAGATTCCCATAAGGCAATACTCTGCTTGTTATAACTTTGGGGGGTGGCTTGAGAAATTTATTAGACCAGGTACAGGACACTGGGGAGTGGTCACTGAGGGAGTCAGGGAGGACTTTAATGTTTTTTATCCGGTCAGGGTGATTTGTGAGAACCCAGTCAATAAGGGTGCTTGTACCAGTTTTATAATTTTTCCGGGTGGGGGAGGTTACCATCTGAGTTAGGTTTGCTGCTAGGATGTCATCTTTATGAGAGCCAGTGTCAGAGGCAAGCCAGTTTATGTTGAAATCCCGAGGAGGAGCTCATTTTCAGAGGGCTGCAGACTAACAAAATCAAGTACAGACTTTATACTGGCACGGTGGTCTTTTGGAGGGATATAGACTCGGCCACTGTGAGAACTTTGTTTTGTGCACCAAGAAGCAGTTTGATAGGGAGGAGTTGCATCTGCGTATTTGTGGGGGTGAAGCTGCCGCGTTGACAGGAGAGGTTGTCCTTTATGTAGATAGCACAGCCCCCTTTCTTGCTTGCCCGGTCAAGTCTGAAAAGATTGTACCCTTCAAGCTAGACCGCATGATCGAGGTGCTGGGAGATAGCCAGGTTTCCACAATGGCTAGTATATCAGGTTTTTGTCCAGCGAGGTTTGAAGAGATGCCAATTTGGGAAGGAGGCTGCAGATATTTAGAGTGATAATGGAGAGACCACTACCAACTTTCCCTGTTTTTGTTGGCTTCAGTGCAACAGGACCAGGGTTTAGGTGTATCCACCAGATATTAAAGTAGGAGGAGCAGGAGTTTCAGCGATGCCATTCGTAGTTCATAATAGGTTGGAGTGAGTTTCTGCTTGTACTTTTAAGATGCTTGGATTGTCTTCTGGAGTCCCAGTAGAGGGTGATCGTTAGTGAGTTATAATGATGTGGCAGTTTCCAGTTAGGAAATGGCTCTTTACCCAGGTATGAATTGGTGATGTTTGTTTAAGACTTCCAGAGTAAAAGCCATGGTACAATGTTTGGGTAGTAGTATAGAAAGGTGAGAGTAGGTGGAGGGTAGGGTGGCGGAGGGTTGGCACAAAGGGAAAAGGAGGGTGAGGGTGAGCAGGAACAGGTGGTGGGACTAAGCCAAAGCATTTTTAGCGAGGCAGGAGAAGGCGAAAGTAGTGTGAACACAGAGCAATTAGAGGGGTGGCGAGCAATAGGAGGAAGTGGGTGGGAGTGCAGTTAGTTTGGTGGGCTAAGGTGGATAGCTAAGCACTATGGCGAGTACAGAAAAATGAAAAAAATAGACTGGGAGGTTTGGTGCCAGAGGTTTAAAGAAGTACTATAGTACTGTTGAGATCAGGATCACATAATATGTTAAAGTTCCTGAAAGGTGATAAACTGTGGCCTGGGCATATGCAATGTGTAAAATCCTTTTGTCTATATGTTTCCTTTGTTCTTCAGAGTCCTCGGAGATAAGTACAATACCTTGGGAGTAGGTCAGACAGTAGGCATATGCAATGTGTGAAATCCTTTTGTCTGTATGTTTCCTTTGATCTTCAAAGTCCTCAGAGACAAGTACAATACCTTTGGAAAAGGTCAGACAAAAATGCTGATTCAGTCCACAAAATGTGTTAAAATTCCTTTGTTCTTTAAAGTCCACAAGTGCAGTTGCTTTAAGAGTGGTCAGATGAGAATGTTGAAAATGTTGATTCAGTTGCAGGACCCAGCATCACCATGTTTGTAAGACTAGTTGTAAGGCATATGCTTCCTTGGGGAGGCTTCAAGAAAGTTGATTTAAAATTAAAAAGCTGATACCAGATGATGGCGATTTGCAGAAATTCAGTCCAGGAGACTTTCACCAATGTTGTGTGCAAGAATGGCACAGGTATTCCCAGCAGAAAAACATGTAAATGAACAAAAACTAACCTACAGACACAGACAAGCACAAACAGCCACCCACACAGCCCCAGGAGGAGGAGTAACTATCACTGACATTTACTCCTTCGTTTCTAAACATAATAGTAATATATCGTATCTGTGGCCTAGTCAGAGGAATAGCTATAAAGGGAAGCCATAAAGGGGTGGATTTCAGCGCAGAATATTTTTCCCAAAATCTTTCCAAGTTTTGGTTAATTCTGAAACTTATATCAAACGAATCCTCCCCTGAAACATGGATAAGTGCAAACAAATCTGACGGTAGAAAAGACATAGATCCCTAAGCAAGGTGTTAGAAATATAATATCTATCTGGATGGGTTTTAAACCCCTTTATATTTTAAGAACAGCGTTCCTCCTGGGAGCCTGTTCCAGTTTGTTTTTAACAGGTCTGCCATAGGACGCGAGGAAGATTTTCAGAATCCTTGCAAGGTTTAAAAGCATTACCTACTGCAGTAAAACTTTTACGTTTCTCTCCCCCTCAGAAGATGTACTGGGGTTACAAGTAGCCTCAGTATCTTTTAATACTGGATGTGCACTTATAATATCAGTATTAGTAGTGGATAAATTGTCAATACCTGAGCTCAGGGTGGTGGCATGCTTAGGTGAAAAGAATGAAACCGATTTCCAAGTAGGGTCAGGCGTCCAAGTTCCTAAAAAATTTTGTGTCCAACCAGCATTCATGAGAGAATCTTCTTCAGACCAATCTTTAATTTCTGTAGAATCCTGCTTTAGTTCAAATTGTTGTTTCAGAACTTGATGACGTGGTAGAGACTGTCTAGGATAGAGCATGGGGCTCCTGCTCTGTCGGACCTTCCATGATAAATCGGAGCGTGCTGGTCGAAAATCGTCTGTCTTGTGCACAAGGAAATCAGAATCTGTCTGATGAGACTCTGTCATAGAAAAAGTTGAAAAAGTGGATGCCTCTAAAGTAGACTCCCGAATCGGTAGCGAACCGATCATCTCTGGTACATCCGACGCTTTCTCCAGGTCTGTTTTTAAATGATGTGCCCATGTACTCGTATTTTCTAACTCGCATTCAGATATATTGCTAGTGGGAGCGTCCTCACTAGCGTCCATCTCCTCGTATGATTGCAGAGCTTCTGCCATAGTGCAAGTGGCATCTCAGCCCTCTACTGGCCACAGAGCGCCAGCAGAGTAGGGGAATTTCCCTGATGTCCTGGCCAAATTTCCCTCATTCACTAAAAATACCACCAACAGCTTAATCTGGTTCAAGGTCAGTTGGCATTCATCTGTATCCCCTTCCCCTGGGTCATGCCTGAAAATAGGCAGGATTTGTCTAGTGCACTTACCCGGTCAACAAAAAAATGAAATCCCTGTCCTTCATTTGTACCAGGAGTTCCTTTGATAGCCAACGGTTGCTACTCCCCAATCCTTCTGGTTGTGAGGGGGAAATGTTTGTCCTGCAGTTTTCTGAGGGTAGCAGAGAGAGAAACAACTGCAGCTGAGATGTCCTTGTGCAGATAGACAGCGTACCAGTTAATAGCCTCTGCATCCTTGAGGACAGGTGCAAGATCAGGGCAGTTGAAATTTCTAAACGACAGATATTTAGGTGGGGGATGATTTGCTTTGGAGCCCAATACAATGTACGTTGGGGTATGGTCACTAATAGAGTCAGACATATTGCCTGCCTGGAGGATCATGTTTACCCGCTTAGTGGCAATCCAGTCAATTGTGGTGTGGTTTAAGGAACGGGAGTTGTGCCTTGTTGGGGAGGAAATGACTTGCTCCAAGAGGTGCGTTTTTAGTAAGTTCACATACTCAGGTTGAGGAGCACCTAACCAGTTAAGGTTAAAAATCATCGAGAATGATAGTTTCTCTGGAACGAGAGAGACCACCTATGCTATCAAGGAAGTTAGTTAGTTTAGCCTGGGATGCCTCCGGGGGTTATAACAGCGCCCAAGATGTATTTTTTTGGATGCACCCAGGATAATCTCAGCCAGGAGCCGTTCACTTGGGGAGGAGGGAGTACGGCAGCCGATGGAGGTAACAGAGATATGGTCTTGAACACACAGTGCAACTCCTCCACTCCACTTTCTTCCTGGTCTGTCCAGTCGAAGGAGAGAGTAACCAGGGAGTTTATAGGCAGCATCGGTGTGGTAAGGTTTTAACCAGGTCTCGGAGAGGCGTGGCACATGAGGCTGATACAGGGATACCCAAGCCTCAAGCTCTGGGAGCTTAGATGGGAGGCTACAGATATTTAGGTGGGCGACCGTGAGTCCAGCTTGTTTTACCCAGATGTTGTCAGAGTGGTCAATATGTATATTTGTGGGGCCCGAGTTTGTTTCTACATCACCAGCAAGGAGCAAGAGGGAGAGGGGAGGGAAGGAGGGGTGGGAGGGGAGGAGGGGTGGGGCCAGGAAGGGAATTGGACAGAGATGGAGTGAACAAATAGGCCAAGCAAACGATGCTCATAGTTAGACAATAGAACGAGCATGACTGAGGGTGAAAATGTCGATACGTGGCTGATCACTATATGTGGGGTGTCGGAGGGATTTAGGGTGGTAGAGGAGTAATACAGACTTTGCTGATCGATAGTGAGTATAGAGGCAAAGAAATCAGTTACCAACAGCAGGCCAACTGTGGAGGCTATTAAGACAGTAGTCAGGTATATATTCATTTCCATACTATCCTATCAAGAGGTGACAGAAGAGGAAGTGTTTCTTGGTCTAGCAGCTTGGTTTAAAGTGCCAGGCGAGCAGGGCAGATGAGGGAGTACTGTTTACGGTCGCCTTATCCTGGGTAAACAAAGTACCCAAGGTGGTATGAATTATTTAAGAAGTAAGGTGATTGTAGGCACAGGCAAGCCTCAGCAGAAAAAATATTATGGCAGCTAGGAAGCAGGGACTTAAATCACTGTAGTGATATCAGGGGAAATATTTAGACAGCATGGTTAAGGAGCTTAAAATTACAGTACTTAGTGCAGAGAAAGGAGTTAAGGGGAGGGAAGAAGGGAAAATGGCACAGTAGCCGAAACGTACCTCAAATGGATTGTATCACTTTAAGAGGTGTGGACAAATAGGGAGAGGCTCAGATAGAGGCAGGGGGCAGGCTAAGCAAGAGCATTTAAATGGTGTTGAGGTGGGGGTGGGTGGGCGCAAAAGTTGGAGCAGGAAGTCAGTAGGCAGCTATGAAAAGCTCGGAGAAATCAGCACTCCTAAGCTCAGTGTGCCTGAGATGGAACTGATTGGCCACAACAACCCAGTCCACTGAAGGGTGACCAATCATATATCAATAATATTTGGACACAGCACAGCTTGTATTTGTCATTAAGTTTGTAGTCCTTTTCCCCGTTATTTATTACTGAGGTCATATGCTTGAAAACAGGAGAGTTGTTCCCTGAGGGTTCATCAGCTCCTGTTGCTTCTTCCCAACCTGATATCATAATGCTCTGACTGGGACATCACAGTTATTCCCATGGCACTCTCAATCAGTATTATCTCAAGCAGACACGATAGACCAAGAGGTCTCCTTCTGCTGGCTATTTTCTTATGTTCTTATGGCAACAGACTGTGATGTCACAACAGAGCACTGTGATTTCAAATAGGGAATAAACTACAGAGGCAGATGAACTTTAAAGCAGCAGTACTACGAAATCAGGAAGTGACCAATCAAAATTCTGTTTTTCAGCTGTAAGCATGCGGCCAAAGTTCCAGTTTCCATACCAGTAAATATTTTTTCCCAGTCGTCTTTAGTTTTTTAGATATTTGCAATTTATTTGAAGTGTTGTAGCGCTACAACAAATATGGCGGCTGATTAATTTCAGCTGCGCTTTTTCTTCCGGTCGCATCACGTCTTTTGACAACAGCAGAGGGACCCTCTGCTAACCATTCCTGATGTCCCTGCAAGTCATTCAAATGTGCAGTTGGCAGCAGAGGGGGTTCCAGTGCAACATGCTGGGTGGCAGAAATGTAAACAAAAGCAGATAATAACTGAGCAAATTACTCGGCGATAGTACAATGCCGACGAGAAAGAGTACCAGGTATATGATTAGCAGTGCACAGGGAATAAACGGTCAAAAAAGCGCAATTTTTTTTTTCCGTAGTACTGCTGCTTTAAGGGGTAAAGATCTAGATTTTATGGTAATTTCTTCAGTAATAAATAATGGAGGAGAGTAATCTGTTGCAGATATATGGAATGCCAGCTGAACTGTGTCTAAATATTATGTTTTCCAAAGTTTTCCCAAAGGCGTCAGCTGCTTGTTAAACATAACAGTGCACAAGTGGTACAAGTGCGTCCGCTCACCAGTACACCATGAGGGGGAGGGGCCACCAAAACGATGGCGTCTCCCTACCCAAACTTGCTGGTGATGTGCTTGGCGGCTGTCTCCATCCCTGACCGCACTCGATCCTGGCTCCCAGAGTCCTCTCTTGAACTCGGATCATGCCATCAGGTAGCTCCATTATTTTATCTGTTTTTTTAACTCCACCTGTTACTTTCCAACGTCTGCAGCTGTCTGTGAAGACCTGCTCGCACTGTCAGTGTTTATGTATTACTGGTTGCATTGTTTGGTATTATATCCAGGTCATGCCTGAAAATAGGCATTTAATGCAGGACAGTATTCTCCCACCAACCCCCACCTTGGGCAGTGTAGGGCAAATATGTGATTCAAACAACATGAAGTCTTGCTGTATTCTAACTTATTGCAGTTAGCCCCAGCACTTGAACTGCTCCGGAGAGGATAGGGTTAAATTCTATGTAGGGCATAGAACATTGAGCTCGAGCTCGGTTCAAACCTCTGTCTGTTGCACTTTGAAGTGTAACCATCAGATTCTTTACTCTGCCTAACTGAACGCTCGCTCCGGAGATTTCTCCTCTGCTCATGGTTCTCAGTCGGTTAAAGTCGTCGGTTTACCGATCCTTTCATTGTTTTTTTCAGTTCAGATCCCTGTCTGTGGTACAGTAAGTGCTTAGGTAGTGGACTAACTGTAAACAATTGTGTAAATTGTAGTTAAAAAAAGCTTTTAACAATAAAAAGATTAATGGAAAAAAAAACAACTTTTAACCGGTTTGGCTGAACCGGTTATCTTGTGTGTATTGTATTCTTGTCTTTTTCTTTAGGTTACTTATTGGTTTAAAAAAAAAACGTGATTTTACGTTTTTTTCAAATACCAGTAACACGGTTACCAATAAGGGGGTTTTGCTTGGCTTTTGCTGAGTAAAGGGTAGGTTTATTATTTAGTATGCCTACATCTGAGATACTCAAAAGAAAAAATGGACCCACTGGGTTTCAACACTGCAGTGGGTGTGGGGAGGTCTTTGCTAAGGCTAATCCCCACACCACTTGTGTTTATTGTCTGGGGTTTGACCACCTAGATTCAGACTGCCAAATCTGCAAGCATTTCCCTAAATCCACCCTGGATAAAAGATTGGGCAGGCTTAGGGAAAAGGAGGCCGAGAAGTCCGCTGACCCGGATGGCCAGCCTGGTTCAGTTCCGACCGAACCAGAAGGAGTGCCCTCTGACCAGGGTGATACTCCTTCAGGCAAAAGGAGAGCCGATTCTGAGGGATCGGTTCCGTCAAAAAGAAAGAGAAAAGAAAAATCGGCAGGTTCGGATCCAGAATTGCATGTTCCGACCGCCGAGGAGATTGCCCAAGCGATTAGGATTGTTGAATCGCTTCGTCCGGTTCCGACTGATCCGGCGCCTTCTGGTAGGCATTCGGTTTGGTTGGTCCCTCCGGGTTCAGGATTATGCCCCTGAAGATTTTTGTGAACCGGATTTGGAGGGGGTGATGATGATGATGATGATGATGACGATGATGATGATGATGATGGAATGGAAGGTCTGGATGAGCCCATTGAACCGGACGTCTCCCCAGACAGGCCTTCTGGTGTTTCCCCTCCTAGGCTTTTTGAGTCCCCTGCCCACTTTATGTTTTACAGGAAAGTAGCAGAAACCCTCCAACTCCCTTTGGAAGAAGCTGTTGAGGAACAAAAGGAGCCTGATTATGTGGAGATGATGGACATCTCAGAGTCCAAGAGGTTGTCTATTCCCTTTCTTAAGTCTTTTGGGAAACAGGCACAAAAACTGATAAAAACTCCAAATTCTTTACCTCCTGTTGACAGAAGGATGGACAAGAGGTACATGCTGTCAGGCCCAGGTACGGAGTACTTGTACCAGCAGTGCAGCCATGTTGGGGTTGTGCAGGCTGCAGCCTGTGACAAGGCTAACATACGCTTGACTTCACACACCCCAGATAAAGACTCCAGGAAGTTGGATGCCATGGCAAAGAAACAGTACATGGCATCTTCCTTGGGACTCAGGCAGGCTAATTATATGGCCTATACAGCCAGGTACCAGACGTCCAGGTGGGACACTGTACTGGCACTGGCTAAGCAGGCCTCCCCCAGCTTGCCAAGGAGCTGGAGGAGGTGGCTGCTGATGGGATTGAGGCATCAAAGATCCAGTTTCATGCTGCTGTGGACTCCAGTGATGTGTCATCTAGGGTCATGGCTACATTTGTTGCTTTTCGGGGACTAGCTTGGCTCAGATGTACTAGCCTATCTCAGGATACCCAGGCTAAGGCTATGGATTTCTCTGTAACTAATAATTCTCTGTTTGGGGAGCAGACAGAGAATTATATGAAGAAGATGGATAAGTACAGGACCACCTACAGAAGTGCACAGGCCAAGGAAAGGCAGTCAGCTCCTCAGAGGCAGCAAGCTAGGGCAGGGGCAGGCCTTTTCATAGGCCTTTCTACCAAGCACAGACATCCTCTCCTTTTTCCCAGAGGGGTTCTTTAGAGGGAGAGGTAGAAGGGGATGAGCAGGGCTGCATCCACTTCTCAGCCTAAGGCTCCTGCCAAGCAGACACCCTGATGTGTCAGCCCGGGTCGACTCCTCCATTCCTGTAGGAGGCAGGCTGGCTTACTACTTCCAGGACTGGAAGTCTGTTACCTCAGACAGGTGGGTCCTGGAGGTAGTAAACAAGGGACTGGTTCTCAGCTTCAAAAAATTTCCAAAGCTGAGAGCCAGATCTTTTCCACCTGCAAGCATCTCCAAAATCATTGCCCTAGAGGCAGTGGTTTCATCTCTACTGGCCTTAAGGGCCATAAAGAGAGTTCCTACAATACACAGGGGTAAAGGTCTGTACAAAAGGTACTTCCTTACCCGGAAAAAAAACAGGGGAGTGGTGGCCCATCCTAGACTTAAGATACTTAAACAAACACCCTTTAAAGCCAAAGTTCAAAATGGTGACTCTGGGAATAATCCTTCCCTCTCTAAGGCCAGGAGACTGGCTAGCCTCCCTGGACCTAAAGGATGTCTACTTTCACATTCCCATCAGGTGCTACCACAGAAAGTACCTCAGGTTCGAACTGCCTTCAGGCCATTACCAGTTCAAAACAATGCCCTTCGGCCTAACATCAGCTCCAAGGGTGTTCACAAAATGCCTAGCAGTAGTAGTGGCATTTCTAAGGAGAAAAAATATCTCCATATTCCCATACTTGGACGACTGGCTCATAGTGGGTCAATCTCCAGACCAAGTCAAGTCAGATTTGCAAGTGACCCAGCAAGTGCTCACTTCTCTAGGTTTCTTTCTCAATCTTCTCATGTCAGTTCTCGAGCCAGTACAACTTCTGACCTTCATAGGGGTAGAACTGGACACTGTCAAAGCAAGAGCATTTCTCCCCTTGGCAAGGGTAAAGGCCATCATGGAGCTGGCTTCTTCCTTCTACCTTCTGGTTTCTCGACCAGCAAGGCACTTTCTTCAGCTTCTGGGCCACATGGCAGCTTCCACTGCAGTGATCCAGGGAGCCAGATTTCAGATGCGGGACATTCAGTTTCATCTGAGGGTCTTTTGGTCTCAGAAAAAAAGACCCTCTAACCAGACTTATTCCAGTGACTCAGACCCTGATCCAGGCTCTCCAATGGTGGCAGGATCAGGACAGTCTCAGGCAAGGAGTCCCATTGGTCACTCGGTCTCATTCTGTGGTTCTAACCACAGATGCTTCTCTCCTGGGTTGAGGAGCTCACCTAGGGATTCTCACAGCCCAGGGAGTGTGGTCCACCCAGGAGTCTCTTCTCCACATAACCCTTCTGGAGTTCAGGGTGGTTTACCTGGCCCTGAAAGCCTTCTCACAATTAGTACAGAACAAGGTGGTTCAAGTCAGAACAGACACCACCACCACGTGGTATATCAACAAGTAGGGAGGCACTCGGTCTATGGCCTTGTGCACAGAAGCCATGAAACTATGATCCTTGGCTTATTCTCTACAGATCTCTCTGGTAGCAGTCCACCTCCCAGGAAAGGACAATGTGCTAGCGGATGCATTGAGCAGGATTTCCCAGGGCCATCATGATTGGTCCCTGGATCCCCTAGTGTTGAAAGTGATTTTTCATGGTGGGGCACCCCAGAGATAGATCTCTTTGCTGCCCCAGACAATCACCAACTTTCTTTCTTTTGTTGCAGACCCCCAGTATTGGGCTCAGTCCCTCTGGATGCTCTGATTCTGGATTGGGAAGGAAAATTTCTGTATGCCTTCCCTCCTTTTCCTCTGCTGTTCAAGGTCCCGGTCAAGATAAGGTCACAATCTTGCAAAGTGATCCTGATTGCCCCAGATTGGGCCAGGCAGCCTTGGTACCCCCTGTTGCTGTCCGTAGCAGCTTATCTTCCCCTATCTCTTCCCAGGAATCACAACCTGTTAACCTCCCCTCAGGGGAGGATCTGGTATCCCAACCTTCGGTCTCTCAATCTCAAGGCATGGCTCTTGAAGAGTTAGAATATGCAAATTTTCATCTGTCTCAAGGGGTTCTGGACATTCTCAAAGTCTCTCAAAAACCTGCCACCAGAAAGACTTAAAACTCTAATAGAAAAGATTCAGCATTTGGTGTTCCACGAAGCATATATCCCCAAATACTGCTGACTTGTCTACAGTTCTGGATTACATGGTTCATCTTAATGGCCTAGGCCTCAGACCAGCTACTGTCAAGGTACACTTGTCAGCTGTTTCTGCTTTTCTGTAAGTGGGAAAGCCCTCCTCACTGGCATCTCACCCTGTTTTTTGTAAGCTTTTCAAAGGATTGCTTCATACCAGTTCCCCCCTTTAGGGATACTACTCCTGCTTGGGATCTTAATGTTTGCATTGCTGAGCTTGTGCAACCCCCCTTTTGAGCCTTTGGCCTTAGCAGAACTTAAGTACTTGACTTGGAAAACTGTGTTCCTGGTAGCTATTACCCCTGCCAGACGTATCAGTGAATTGCAGGCTCTGTCAGTGGAGCCTGATTTTATCTCATTCCATAGAGATAAGGTGGTCCTTAGAACCAATAGGAGGTTCTTACCTAAAGTGGTTTCAGATTTTCATTTAAACCAATACATGTCTCTCCCTGTGTTCTTCACTGATCACTCTTCTTCAGGAGAGAGAAGATTACACAGTTTGGATGTTAAAAGGACCCTTAGCTACTACATTGAGCGTACTAAGGCACACAGGTTTGACTCCCTCCAGTTGTTCCTCACTTATGGAGAAAGTGGGAAAGGGCAAACCTGCCACTAAGAGAACTATTGCCAGGTGGATTGTCTCTTGTATACAATTCTGCAATGAGAAGCTAGGCAAAATACCACCCTCAGGCCTGAGGGCTCTTTCGACTAGAGGTACAGCTGCTTCCCTGGCTGCTGCCAGGGATATTCCCTTACTAGAGATATGCAAGGCAGCCAGCTGGAAAACAGTCCATACATTCACCAAGCATTACTCTCTGGATATCCAGGCTAGGAGAGATGCACGGTTTGGTACAGCAGTACTGTAGAGTCTATTCCCAAAATAGGTTCGAATCCCTCCTCCATGGAAGTACTGCTTTTTAGTCTGCAATGAATCAGAATACAGCAAGACTGCATGTTGTTTGAAGAAAAAATTACTCACCTTAGTAATTGTGTTTCTCCTTTTTTTTTTTAACCAGGAGAGACACACTACGCTGAAAGCTTGTTTACAGGTGCAAACTGGGAGCACAAGAAAGTTAAGTGATTTGCTCATGGTCACACAGTATGCAAGTCGGGGCCGTGGGATTCAAACCCAGGTCTTCAGGTTTGTAGCTCAGAGCCTTAAACCACTGCGCTATACTGCCTCCAACTAATGGAGTCTTGCTGTATTCGGACCTCCCTCCCTGCCTCCCCTCTCAGAACCTGGTTTTTGGGAAGTGGGCTGGCAGGTGCAGTGTTGCACCCCAGGGGTGCATTTGGGCACTCCCTCTTTTTAGAGAGGGGGAGTGGGTTATGTTGTTATTAATTTGATAGTCATAAGTTGTTCACTACCTGGTTTTTGATTTTTGATTTCTCGACTTGAGTCTTTTGGGGGATCCAAAAATTTGGCTGCCATTTGGCTAATAAAAATGTACAATTTCCACACAGTGGTTTAGTTACTTAGTATTAGCTTGTAAGAATCTGACAGTTACACTTCAAAGTGTAGCAGACAGAGGTTTGAACTGAGCTCAAGCTCAACATTCTATGCCCTGCATAGAATTTAACCTTATCCTCTCCGGGGCAGTTCAAGTGCTGGGGCTAACTACAATAAGTCAGAATACAGCAAGACTCCATTAGAAGAAACACAATTACTAAGGTGAGTAATTTTTTCTTTTGGTATCTTCTCTGCCCCAGGGAGTGGCAGTTTCATGCCATTTCACACTCACACCCCTCCAACGTTTTTCCTGTGGGTCATTTAGATGGAGGTTTTATAGAGTATTCAGACCAAGGCTTGCCCCTACAGGGTGGGGCGTTTGAGTAGTTTGAGGCCAGTCATTTTTGAATCCCCCAGTAGTCCCCGACTTGGGGGGATGGGGGTTTACTTTGACTGCTGCATCACTACCTAATGCATCTGCTTTCCTACCAAAATGACAGAAACAAAATAAATAAACTAGCTAACTACCTTAATAAATAAACCAACTAAATAAACTATGATAAATGAAGTAAATAAATTAAACTAGCTAAGTAACAAAATTAACTAAACTAACCAACTAAAAAAGTAATTAAATGCTGTTTTAATGAACACTAATTGAAACAAACAAAAAAATTATGTCCGTCAGTGATTCACAATAATTCTCGTTGATGAGAGGAAAAAGGCCCTGTTTATTGAAGTGTCTGTTGTATATCTGTCCTAGTAAACCTCTCTTTTCACATAAGCAACCCTTCACCAATCTCTGTTCTTGGGGCCCCGTGGGAGTTATAAAGTTGATCTTTGCACATGCAGAGAGATCCTGCAGGGGCACGTGCATTCATTTTATAGTACAAGCAGTTCTAGTCATGTGTTTGCCCAGAACACAGAGTTTCTCTGGAGAACACTTTGACTGCTGGAGGGGAAACAGCATGGAGTCCTGCAGAGAGGCACACACACAGTATGTATTTTGTCATGGTTTTTAGTAGCCAGTCATTATAGAGTCTTGTTAGCCCCCACAAGAGTTATTTAGCGTGTCTTCTAAGGTTTGTGTCAGCCACTTTATTAAGTTTCTAAATAGGATTTTTCAGGAATTGGGAGCGCAAACATGAAAGTTGCACCACAGAACTGACCCTGAATGTTGAGAGCTTTGCACCTGTATTTTAACAATACATTACAAGAGTTGGACAATGCTAACAAGGGCTAGCTACAATACTGGTGGTAATAATAGTAGCAACATAGAAACATAAACATAAACTTAACATAAATTGGCTGGCAGTATAGCTTAGAGGTTAGAGGAACGAGGTGTGAACGAGCTTGGTACATTCCAGCAGACCAGCCCTGAGTCTGATTCTCACAACCTCCACTTGTATACTGTGTGACTCTGAGCAAGGCACTTAACTGCCCAGTGCTCCCAGGCCGTCCCTGAAAACAGGCACTTGTGCCTAGTGGGCCTAACCCGGTTACCAAAGACTAAATAAAATAAATAAACACAGAATTTGTCGGCAGGTAGGGTCCACTTGGCCCACCCAGACTGCCCATTTTTCCCTGCCTATACTGTCACCGCAGACCCTATCTGATCTCCAGAACTTTCTCCTTCCTCTCATTCATTTCCAGTAAGATTCCCTTACGCCTATCCCATGCTTTCTTGAACCCCACCACTGTTTTTGTCCCCACTACCTTGGCTGGTAAACAGCTCCAGGAATCCACCACCCATTCTGTGAAGAATTACTCTCTCACATCTCTTCCAAATCTACCAGCCTCCAGCTTCATAGCATGTCCTCTTGGTTTTTGAGCCCATTTTTACCTGAAAAATACTTTCCTCCTGTACCTTATTCACAGACACCCTGAGGTATTTAAAGGTCTCTCTCACATCCCCCCTCCTCTCTTCCAGAGTGTAGCTATTGAGAGTTCCTTTAGTCTCTTTTCATAGGGCTTTTGATGTAGACCCTGCACCATTTTAGTTGCCCTCTTCTGGACCAAGAGTAACAGTAACACCAGTACCACTAGTAGTAGTAGTATTACTTGTAGTACCAGTAGTAGTAGTATTACTTGTAGTACCAGTAGTAATAAAAGTAGTAGTAATAATAGTAATAGTACTGAGGGCGTGTGGACAGCAGCTGACACAAGAGATGCTCCTTTGACTACTTTTACCTCAGCCTCTCTAAAATCATTAATTTCACAATTTCTAGCTGATTGAAATGACTCAAAGTAAGATACTTTGCTACTTACCAGCCAAAGTTTGGAAGAGATTAGAAAATGGGAATACACAGCTGGCCTGGTGGCATAGAGGGTTGAGGGGCTGGCGCCTTACCTCGACCCACACCGGTGACCCGGGTTCAGGAATGGACTCGGGGCCCCAGGGGTCAGCAGAGGGTAGAGAGGATTGAGCATCCAGTGGACTGCTCTCCTCTCCGGGGGTGGGATCTGGGAATGCATCACTCAGCAGCGACCCCCAATGGAGACTGGGGGTACTGTCTGAGCATGCATTGATGGGACAAGAAAACCAGGAAAAATGGCGCCTGATGTGAGCGGCTTGATGGCCATCTGCCATTTTGCTGCGGCACCTGCCTTGATCTGTGCTCCACAGGGAGTTATAAGCAGGGCTCCTTGCGGCCCTGCTGTGGAGGGGAGAAGCTGCAGAGTCTAGGCATCCGCAGCAGAAGCGGGCAGTGGCTGGATGTCCCCGAAGGGGGAAGCAGCTCAGGCGGCCAAGGAGGGATAAATAGATACTAAAAAAAAAAAAAAAAAAAAAAGAAAATGGGAATTCCCAGATTGGAGCAGCAAAAAGACAGTGGGAAAGGGAAGGTTTTGATTTCCTTGACTAGCGGCAGCAAGATCAGCCAGCCGCTTGATGAAAGTGGTGGGGATCTAGAGGCCACACTGAAAGCTGTACTGGAAGTGGGACGGCAGCACTTCATGGGTATCGGCTGTGGAGACCAAGGTTGATAATAAGTCCTGTCAAACTAATCTCATAGATTTCTTTGACTGGGTAACCAGAGTGGTGGACTAAGGGGGAGCAGTTGATGTCGCCTATCTTGACTTCAGCAAAGCTTTTGATACTGTTCCACACAGAAGATTGATTAATAAGCTGGGTAGGCATGGGGTGGGTCAGAAGTTGGTCAACTGGGTGGCAAACTGGTTGGCGGGCAGAAAACAGAGAGTGGTGGTAAATGGTATAATCAGGGATCAGTCCTGGGGCCAGTCCTCTTCAGTATCTTCATCAGTGACATTGCAGATGGACTGGAGGGAAAGGTTTGTCCATTTGCAGATGACACCAAGATCTGCAACAGAGTAGATGATCCAGATGGGGTGAGCAGAATGAGAAGAGATCTGGGAAAACTGGCAAAATGGTCTGAAGAGTGGCAACTGGGGTTTAATGCAAAGAAGTGCAAGATTATGCATATTGGGAAGAGAAACCCTGAAGTTACCTATAGGTTGGGAGTGGAATTGCTGTCAATCACAAGGGAAGAAAAAGACTTGGGCATCATCATCACAGATGACTTGAAATCATCCAAGCAGACTAGTAAAGCAGTAGGGAAGGCTAGAGGGATGTTGGGGTGTATTAGTAGGGGTATCACAAGTCGTAAGAGTGAGATAATAATCCCTTTTAACGAGACACTGGTTAGGCCCCATCTGGTGTACTGCATGCAGTACTGGAGGCCGCACCTGCACAAGGACATTAACAAAATGGAGGCAGTCCAGATAAGGGCAACCAAAATGGTGCCAGGACTGCATCAGAAAACATATGAGGACAGATTAATAGAACTCAATATGTATACTCTAGAGCAAAGGAGGCAGAGAGGTGATGTGATTGAAACATTCAAACATGTTAAGGGCATTAACAAGGCGAAAGAGTCTAATATGTTTAAATATAAGAAAAATAGCAGGACAAGAGGACACGGCATGAGATTAGAGGGAGGCCAATTAAAGGGTAATGTGAGGAAGTTCTTTTTTACAGAAAGGCTGGTGAATGCATGGAGCGGCCTACCTCAGGAAGTGGTGGATATGAATACAGTGCAGGGCTTCAAACAGGCATGGGACAGGCATAAGGGAGCAATACAGATGAGTATGAATAGATAGGCCATTGACGGAGTAAAGGCCGATGGCACATTCAAAAGGTAGAAAAAATGGGCAGTCTGGATGGGCCTTGCTGTCCTTATCTGCTGTCAGCTTCTATGTTTCCATGTAATATTGCAATTGAATAAAAAACTCTTCACAGTCGCTGTCAGCAAATCTCAAGTTCTGGTGTTAGGGGTCTTAAAGGAAAATAAGATTCTCAGAGCTCACCTTGAATAGCTCGAGAATGGAGCTAGAGCAGCAAACTTACATGTACTGGGCAGTCCTGAAGGAACGGAGGGATCGGATCCGCTTGGGTAATCCGGATGCTGCAACACATTAAGTGCAAAACTTTTCATGAAACTTTACAACTTATTTTGTTGTAGTCTGGATAGGGCCTAAGTGTCTATCCAACATTATGACATGTTCCGAACATTTTGTGTTGAATTAATAATCTGATTTGCCTTTGTAAATATAGTAAATCCCTCTCTTCTCAGTCGTTGCTGCTTGCTGTTTTCATACTGCCTGAACATTCTGTGACATCAGTAACACCATTCCAGGCCGTTTAGATGAATAGCATGAAATGGCGTAACTGATGTCATGGAATGTCTTAGAAATATGAAAAGAAAGCGGGGCAGCTGCTGAGGAGAGAGGAAATCTAGATAGATATGAGGGCACCTCTATACAAGAATTTTTTTTTATCAAAAATTGTTTAAAGCATATCAGAATACAAAGTTGGCATGGAAAGGAGAGTGGGAGGGCAGTTGATTATGTAAAATTATACAATGCCAAGAAAGAATCCTGGACTCTGAGTGATCAGTATATGCCTGAGACAGTGATCTTATTACACAATAACATCACTGTGTGGATGATGAAATCTCTTTGCTCACTTTTGCTTAAGAAACAAAGATATACTGGCACACTAAAAATCTACTAAAAATATTTTTTTAAATGTTTTTTGTTTTGTATAACAATGAGCCATTGTATAATAGCAATAAAGCACTCCGGTGTGTGTGTTATCGTGTAATAACGTCACTCCTGGGGTGGTGGAAGCACTCGGCTTCGCCTCGTGCTTCAACCCACCCCAGGAGTGACGTTATTATACGATAACACACACCCTGTCGTGCCTTATTGCTTAAATAATTTCCTGTTAACTTTAAAGAGCACCTTTCCTGGTAGAAAGTACAAAAAGCACTTAAGACCTTACCTGCCCTGGAGGCCAGCGCTCAACGTTGGCCCTGATTTGTTTGAAATGGCCCTCTAAAGTATTAAAAAAATGTAGCTTAAAAAATGGCCCCATAGAAGTCTATGGAGCATGTCCCCACACTTGTGAAAGTGCAGGGAAGGGGGGCTCCGAATTGGGACGTGGAAGGGATCAGGCTCTCGGTTCCACAAAGCCTAAATATGATCCCTTCCCTCCCGAAACCCTACAATAAAAAAAATTATGTTGAAGCATCCCTGGACTTCGAGGCAGGGAAGGATCCTTGGTGCCTTTTCCGGGAGGGGGATGGTGATTTTGTAAAACAGCACTAAAGGTGCTGTTTAAGAGCTGTGCCTGCAGAATGGAATGCTGGTAATGTGAGTGTTTCGGGTGCTCCTCCAAGGCACTCCTCATACTAGTAAGCCAGGTGCAAGCAGCACATCTGAGGAGCTCCTCGTGTGCCTGCTGAGCTACGTAACTTTTATGTTTTTACTCCTTAAGGTAACTGTAGCATGCACGGTCTTCTTGCTTTACAGGCAGCCTCTCTGAATTCAATCATGCCTGTTTTGATAAGAAAATAAATATTGTTCAGACGTGTTCTGACTCACTTAGTTTAATATGGAGGTTCTTAACCCTTTAGGCTGCCGACAGATTTTGAACATATAGGAATTTTGGACTGAAACATCAGTCCGCGGCCCCTGCAAGGGTTAATATGCCCAGAAAAGTTCTTATCCGATATCATCCAGACTAGAGACAAACACCTGTAGTCGCTATTATGTAAAAAACTGTAGAGTTGAAACTAGCCCAAGGCGGATCTGGAGTGAGCAGGTCCTTAGGAAAAAACTGCAGATCAGTAAGCCAGGAAGTCTCTAAATGGATGGAGCAAACTGATGGCCCAGTGGTGGAGAGATATTTCATATGTTGTAAGTACTCCCCATTGACAACATTGAACCTAGCAGAGAAAGAAATGATGGTAAGTCTGACATTATTTCTTTTTTTCTACCTTGCCAGCCCTCCCAGTCCATAGTCTGTATCCCAGTGCCCCCCCCCATTAACCACTTCCACAGGGGACCGGACAGTGCTAGCAGTGCCATTGAGATGACAAGGGGGCTCCCCCCCATATGTTAAGAACCGTGACCCCCTCCCTCCTCCACACAGAAGCTCGCAGTGCACCTTAAGGTGGCATAGGCTTCCAAGGAAGGACTTGGTTGGTCCGAAAGCGTAGTCACTGTTTTCTTTTTGTACCATCTATGTTTGTCCAATAAAAGATCTCAAACCATTTGCTTTGGATCTGTCCGTTAGGTAGTAGTGATTCATATGTTCAGTGAGCTGCGCTGCTGCTCAGCGGGACGCCGGCGACAGAAGATCATGCTTATGAAGGAATTAAAAGAATCGACATTTACAGGCAGGGAAAAATGGGCAGACTGGGTGAGCCAAGCAGTCCTTCTCTTCCAGTAGATTCTGTTTCTGAATGAGGGAATGAGCTCTAAACAAATGTATTACTACCACCTTTCTGTACAACTGGGGCATAAGACTTAAAGTCTACCACAAGGAATCATAAGGCATTTTTTTCTGTCTGTATTTTCTCCCCAGCTGTGCTCTGCCTGGCATATACCTGGTTCCAAGGACCTGCCTTGATCCCCCAATTCACTCTGAGCCCCCACCCTCTGCTGACGTCCCCCACGGCTATTCTGTCTGTGGGGGGGGCCCTGGGGTGAGGGTTGTCACCCTCCAACTCAGATCAATGTATGAGCCAGGAACCCAGGCCATTATAGATGCAGAGCTATGGATTTTTTTCCTTAGTTTGTCTCTCCCAGCCACCCTCTGTCCCCTGACATGCACTTAGCATCTGGGCCTCGAATGCATGCAGTGACATCCCTGCCGAGTTCAGGGGTTGCTGCGGCACCAGTAGTACAGCACCAACACTCCCTGACCACAGCACACTGCCAAGCAGCTGTTGTGGTCAGGCCCAACCCTCAATGTGGCATCCTGAGCTGGCCCTCGAACTCGAGTCCCATGCACGGCAGCGCACTGCACCAAGTTCTTCATTAACTGCCAGTGAACTTAGTTATAAAATACACCTTAATGATGTCTTAAACAATACCTCCCAACAAGATTGGCCAATCAGTAAAGTTTACAGAAATGTTTATCTCTCAGAGATCCAAACTGACTCTGTAGTGCAAGCCCGCTGCCCAGCAACCATGTCAAGATAAACTCTCAGAGCTGGGTCCTTATCTGTTACTCAGCTGACAGGGCTGCTCTCAATTGACAGCTAAAATTGAAACTTAGTCTAAGAGCCGTGTCTGACTGTGGTGCTGGCACAGAAGATATTCCACACAGACAATGTAGAGAAAACTTTAAAATCTTGCACCAATAGTAGTACCAAGGGTGAGGCAAGGAACAGAAAAAGTAAGCTAGTAGCTGCGGACTAGCGAGAACGAGCTAAGAGCAGATGGAGATAAATTTAATGAGATGGTGTCATGTAAGACCCCCAAGTATTTGAAATACAAAAAATTTAATTTTAATATGGAAACAACAACACTTTAGCGTGTGTGTGTATGTGTGTGTGTGTGTAAAATCTATTTATTAAGCAACCAATAAATACAAAGCATTACATCGTACAATGGCAGAACTATTTAAGCCGTGTTGGGATAATCATGTAAGGGTGACAGGAGGCTTCTGGTTCCCTCGAAGGGGACAGTACCTGCTCAGATTTTTGATATGTACAGTCAGTTCCAGTTTCAATAGGGTCTGCCTGTATATTTCAGATAAATGATAAAAAGCCAGCCTGTAAGGCTTTTTTGTAACAGACCACATAGTGTCATATTTCTGTGAAGCAGTCCATATTCCATATAAACTAGAGGGCATATTCTACGATCAGAAGGCAGGAGATTTTGAGGCAGTGCGATGGGGAGGTACTACACGGAGAGGGTGGTGGAGGCCTGGAATAAACTACCAGAGGAAGTGGTGGGGGCTGAAATGGTGAAGGGATTCAAGAGGACATGGGACACACATAAAGGGTTGTCAAATGGGGGGAAGGGGAGGTCCCTTGGCATAGATGACGAGTGGGTGGGAGGGGGCAGACTCGATGGGCCACAGGAGTCCTTTTCCGCCATTAGACTTCTATGATTCTATGAAGCTATTGTATATTACTTTCTTTTCAATCCCACAGATTCCAACAGCCTGTTTACCCAGTGAGCTACGGTGGGGGTTTTATCCAATATTCAGTTTTGAACCAGTACCTTCTTACCAATGGTAAGGCCTGTCAGTCACAGTGGATGGTTCTAGAACTGGCTATCCCCCCCCCCCCATGTTGTCATTGCAAGCAATAGTGTATCTTTTTCCATCTCACAGCTGTATCCCAACAGCTTAGACAAAATGTTAGCTATCCCTTTCCAATAGGGGAACAACTTAGAACATGACCGTCCATATCAAGTGAAAGATAGTTCCTTCATCAGGCATGTATTTAGGGCACTCCCTGGATCGAGTGTTGTCAGTTCTGTGTGCCTTTTGCAGGGTGAAGTAAGTGCAGTACACAACATTAAATTGCATTTGTCTAAGCTTAGTACTTGTGGAACATCTGGAGAGTACTCGAGCCATCCTCTGCCACATCTCCAGCAATACTGGCAGCCCCAGATCTGCTGCCCACCTGCCTTGGATACGTTGGGTGTCTGCTGAGCAGCTCCCCATGAGAAGAGAATAGAACGCCTTGATAGGCTGTAACACCAGCCCTTATCTTAGTAATATCTTTTCCACCGGGGATCACTGCGGTGCATTATCTGAGGCTTGCCCCAGTGCCAGAAGTGTCTGTGTAACTTGTAAGTATGCAAAAAAAGGCATCTTGTGCCAAATTATACAACTTTGAAAGCTATTGGAAGGAACTGAGGTTTCCACCTTGATATACTGTACATTCCCGATTTTAGACGGACCTCTGCCTCTTCACCAGTCCGTTACCTGTCTCGTAGGCTCTGGGGGCCTCACTGATCCCCATAACCCAATCTGAATACCTGTCACTGGGGACAACCCATGTGGATGACCTATCAGCTTGTGGGTAGCAAGCCATTACCTGGCTATAACTCTTGTGAATGGATTCGGGAACTTTTTCTATACACCGTACTGCACTGACCAGCTTTGTTGTAATCCTCCAGGTCATGCCTGAAAATAGGCATTTACATAGAAACATAGACAGTGACAGCAGAAAAAGACCACTAGTTCATCCAATCTGCCAATAAACCCTAACAAAACATTGAATTTCAACTGTGAAACCTTTGACCACTTCTCTGGTGTTTGCAAGTCTCTCTTCATCTTCCTAATCCCCTCCTCACTGTCTGCCCTGCCACAGAGCTCGGCATCATCTGTAGAGACACATCTTGCTCTGAATTCCTTCTTCCATGTCAGTCATGAACACATTGAAAAGGACTAGACCCAGGACCAATCCTTGTGGCAAACCACTGGTGACCAAACTCTCTGCCTATTTGACTGCATTAACCACAACCCTCTGCTCTCTCCCTTCCAACTAGTTTCTTACCCATCTAACTGTGTCCTTCACTGTACCCAGATCCTCTAGCTTCTTCAGTAGCCTTCTGTGAGGCATTGAGTCGAAAGTCTAGCTAAAATTGAAAAAGGAAATCCATAGCATGACCCTTATCCCCAACCCTCATTATCCAGTCAAAGAATAGTATCAAGTTGGTCTAACAAGACCTTCCTAGAAATATAGAAACATAGAATTTGATGGCAGATAAGGACTGCTTGGCCCACCTAGTCTGCCCATTTCGCTACCTAACGGATAAGCTGCAGATTCTAGTTAACCAACAGCCTACTTCCTCTTACCCCCACTAGAATTGTCTTATGTCTGTCCCATTCATTCTTGAATTCTCCCAATGTTTTTGACTCCATGACCTCCTCAGGAAGGCCGTTCCATGTATTCACAACCCCCTCCATGAAAAAATACTTCCTCACAATACCTCTGAGCCATCCTCCCTCTATTGTCAAATTGTGCCTCCTTGTTCTTGGACATTTCTTTTTCTGAACGATGCTACCCTCTTGTACTTTGTTGATTCCCTTGAGGTACTTTAAAGTTTCTATCATGTCCCTCCCTCTCCCTCCTTTCCTCGAGGGTATACATATTAAGCTCCTTTAGTCTCTCTTCTCATGTCTTCTGGTGCAGACCCTGCACCATTTTAGTTGCCCTACTCGGGACAGCCTCCATCCTGTCTATGTCCTTGCAGTGATGGGGTCTCCAGAACTGCAATCAGTACTCCAGATGGGGTCTCACCAACTGTCTGTACAGAGGGGTACCAACTTCCTGTTTTCTACTGGTGATGCCTCTCCCTATGCATCCCAGTAACCCCC
Source organism: Neoceratodus forsteri (assembly GCA_016271365.2). NCBI lineage: Eukaryota > Metazoa > Chordata > Ceratodontiformes > Ceratodontidae > Neoceratodus > Neoceratodus forsteri. The sequence goes on along the minus strand of CM028134.1, from coordinate 1,062,815,171 downwards.
AGCAAGGGTGTGGGCAGGCATACTCACAGTACACATCTGTGTACAGTTTTGTTGAGTGCCTGTCACAAACCAGATGCCTTTCTGTTAACATTTGCATTCTAACCTGTAGTATTTGGGTTACTGTAGGCCAATGAGGAGTGTCTCTGTTTAAACTTCTGTTGTTTAGTAGACAGATACATGTATAACCTCTTTAGAAATTAGAGGAATCATCTGACAACAATCTGGCTTGTTTGGAAAGGGGTACCATTTGGAGAAGATGTGTAAATTTTTTTAATGGGGGTGTAACTTGAAGATTGTGTGTACAAAATTAAAATTTCTGGCTACACCCCTGCCCCCCAGCCCTCTTTACTGCCTTCTCACATTGCTTGTCCACCTTTAGGTTGTCTGATATGACTACCCCCAGGTCCCTTTCCATGTTTTTTGTTGTTACTATCTCACCCCCCCCCATTGTGTACTCTTCCCCAGGGTTTTGGTTTCCCAGGTGCATTAGTTTGCACTTCTTGCTTGAATCTGAGCTGCCATACATTTGACCATTCCTTCAACTTTGCCAAGTTCCTTTTCATCCTTTCCACCCCACCTTGTGTATCAACTCTGTTGCAGATCTTTGTGTCGTCTGCAAAGAGACATACGTTTCCTTCCAGTCCCTCTGCAATGTGACTTATAAAGACATTAAAGAGGACTGGTCACCGGACTGAACCCTGCAGTACCCCTCTACTAACCCCCCTTTCTTCAGAGTGGACTTCGTTAACTATTACCCTCTGCGACCTGTTGTCCAGCCAATTTTTAACTTAGGCTACCACCTTGGGATCCACTCCAAGGCTGGCTAACTTGTGTATTAATCTTTTGTGTGGGACCATGTCAAATGCCTTGCTAACGTCTAGGTAGGCCATGTCCACAGCCCTTCCCTGGTCTACTACTTTGGTCACCCAGTTAAAGAAATCTATTAGGTTTGTCTGACATGACCTTCCCACTGTGAATCCATGCTGGCTTGAGTCCTGTGCCCCACTGGCCTCTAGGTACTCAACAGTTCTTTCCTTCAGAAATGATTCCATCATTTTCCCTACCACTGAGGTCAAACTAACAGGTCTGTAGTTTCCTGCCTCTGCCTTGCTCCCACTTTTGTGAAGTAGAATCACATCCACCCTCCTCCAGTCCTCTGGTACCACCCCATCCTCCCATGATTTATTAAAGAGGGTAGTCAGTGGTGTCACTAGTTCTACCCTTAGTTCTTTTAGAATTTTTGGGCGAATCCCGTCAGGCCCCATTGCCACAAACCCCGTGCTGTTTACTATCCTGGAGTCCATTGCTCTCCAGGTAATTCACAAGGTCCTCTTTGACTAGTGTCTTCATCAGTTTATGCACAATAGAGGTAAAACTGACAGGTCTGTAGTTACCTGGTTGCTCTCGGTTCCACACTCCCTTATGGAGCAGGACTACATCCGCTACCCTCCAGTCTTTTTGAACTACCCCTGTCTGAAATGAGCTATTGAATAACCCCAACAGTGGTTCAGTCCCATTGCCAGTTCCTTGAGCACCCTCAGATGCATCCCAGCTGGCCCTGGGGCCTTATCTGTCTTTGAGCTGCTAGCTCTTTCTGAACCCTTTCACTGGCAAATACGTGCTACCTTATCTCAGGGATACCCCTTACAGCTGCCTTAATGCCACTGTCTGGCAGAGGCCCTCTGTCTTCCCTTGTGAATACAGAGCAAAAGTAGTCATTAAAGGGGAACTGTCATCTTCAGGATTTGAAAGCCCATAAAAAGATAATTTGAATGAGCCACTGTGCTTACCTGTGAGTCTTATCAGCCCAGAGTTATTCATATGTAAATCAGCCTGTTTTTCAGTGCTGGGGGCAGCCATGTGTCTTAGGCTCCTGACAGGCAATGATGTCACCGTGGGCTTAGCCCTGCTTTGACTGTAAATAATTTTATTTATTTGTTTAGTTCTTCTTAACTGGGTAGGTGCACTAGCCATAAAATGACTATTTTCAGGCATGGCACAAGAGAGTACAACAAATAGAGGAACAGTACAGCAGTGCTACAAAAATACCATGAGTAGAAACAACAAAAAATAATGGCAAGCATTATACAGATAATGGCAGTAAGATATATAATAAGTGCAGAAACCATGGACCCGACCTGTGGAGTGAAAGGGTTAATAAGATAGTAAGATTATATAGAGAGAAATGTGAGGAATGTTCAAAAATAACAAGAAAAACTGATAGAAGGAAGGTCAGGGTTGGTAATTGGCAAACAACAATGGATGGTCAGCAACAAGGTTCGAGAAGAAAGAGAGCTAGTAGTCAAGTTAGTTATTTATAAAGGAAAAAATATGGGAGGGAAGTGGGAGAGATAGTCTGCAGCTGGATTAGAGCAGAGGTGACATTACTGGTAAGTCTCAGGAGCTTCAAGTTGGGTCAAAGCATGTACAAGCATCAGCTAAGGATACAGGAGATAATGATGATATTCACTTTAAATCCAAAGTGAGACTGAGACAGCCGGAGGTTGAGTGGAAGAGCATTCCATAGCTTGGGAGCAGAGAATTGGAAGGACCCTGTGCCTTTAGTCGTCCGACATCTCGGAACATAGAGCAAGGATTTGTCAGCTGATCGCAGGCCATGGGAGGATGGTTGAGGGACCAGCAACACAGCCAGCTGGGATGGTTTTTTTTTTCCCGGATAATCGAGTCCATTAGTGATCCAAGGTAGTATTGTCTACTGGCAGAGCGTGAGAGCCAATTCAGATCCTTATAAAGAAGGCAGTGATGTTTGAGTCGAGGTGACAAAGAGGCAAATCGGCATATATTGTTGTAAATTACGTCCCATTTTAGTAGGGAGGTTTTATGGGCAGAGGTAAGAATAGAGGCACCATAAGTAAGGGTTGGGAGCAGAATACCTCAGGCAATTGCTAATTTGGCCGAGGGTGTAAGCATGTAGCTCGTTTTGTAAGCTACTCCCAGTTTTGAGTTTAACAGCTTTGCACGAGGACTGAATGTGAAGATTAAAATCCATGGACTGGTCCAGCAGGATCCCAAGGGTACTTGAAGGAAGTAACATTTTCAAGTGGAAATCCTCCTGGGCAAAGAACCTCCAGCAAACTAGAACAATCCTTAATCTTCGATGCGGAACCTAGGAGCAAGGCTTTTGTTTTCTTTTCATTTAGTACAAGCTTATGGTCTAGTAGCCACTCTAAAACCTTATTGAAGTTTGAAGTAAGTGATGTGTTTATGTAGGCAATACTAGAAGAACTAGTATAGATGATCAGGTCATCAGTATAGAGAATAGCTGAACAGGATTACAGGACCTCAGCTGCATCGTTGATAAAAATTGAGAACACAAGGGGCCCAAGGATAGAGCCCTGGGGGACCCCAAGGTTGATAGTAGACATGTTGGACAGGGAGGAGTTAAATTTGACAGCTTGTGATCTGTTTGACAGGTAGCTACAGAACCAGTCCACAACAGGGGTAGAGAAATGGAATTTATGGAGAGTGGAGAGAGGCAGGGGATGGTCTACAAGGTCAAAAACCTTAGTGAGGTCAATGAAGATGGCACCTGTGAGTTTTCCAGAATCCATGTTGGACAGAATATCAGTAGTTAGTTGAAGAAGAGCCATGGTGGTGGTGCTATGACCTTTTCTGAAACCATGCTGGGTGTCTGAGAGGGGATTGTAGCATGTAAGGTAGTCAATAGTCTGTGATGCAACTATTTTCTCTAGGATCTTGCTAAGGACAGAGAGAATTGCTATTGGTCTGTAATTGGCCATGTCCTTTGGGTCACCTTTTTTAAAGACAGTCGTTACTCTTGCAGATTTCCATAGGTCCAGCACGGTGCTATGGATAAGGGTTAAAGTGTAGATTCTGGCAATCGGAGATGCAATGAGTGGAGCAGCCAGCTTAAGAAGACAAGGGTCCAGTGAGTCAGAACCAGAGCTGGTAGTGGCAGATATGGATCTTAGTAATTTCAGAACTTCTGCTCTTGATATAGCCTTGAAATAGAATGGTAGCACTGGAGGAGCATCATACGCTAGGGCAGTATGGTTGTGTGATGGTAGCGTGGTAGGTAGATTGGAGTGCGATCCACTAGGTTGTAAAGCCGAGGTATAGTGTGATAGATCAGAGAAAAGATTGTTAAAACAGGAAATAGGAAATCATTTGTTTTATTAAGTGGGTTTTAAGGTGTTATTACAACACTTTTTATATTTATAATGTATGTGCATTGAAACTAGTTACTAGTGACATAATACGAACATATGAAATTTGCCAGCAGAAAAAGGCCTTTTGGTCTATCGAGTCTACTCGACTATACAGCTAGCAGCCCTATTATGCAGCTGCCCCTCCCTCCTCATCCCCCCTTTATTCTTCCTCTTGCCCTGTCCCAGCCTCTTTTGAAGCAACCCACCATTTTACAGGCTACTACCTCCGCCGGTAAGACGTTCCGCCCTGCCACTACCCTCTGTGTAAAAGAGTGTCTCCTCATTTCCCTGCTGAATCTTCCCCTCTCCAGTCTCATGTCATGGCCTCGAGTGTCCCTCCCCACCCTTGCCCTGAATAGCCCCTCTGTTCCAGGCTTGTTTATCCCTCTCATGTACTTGAATATCTCGTACATATCCCCTCTGTCCCTTCTCTCCTCCAGCGAGTACATGTTTAACTCCTTTACCCTACTCTCATACGGTAAGTCCCCTAGCCCCTGAATCATCTTGGTTGCTCTGTGCTGCACCCCTTCCTGTAATTTGATGCCCCTTTTCAGGTACAGGCGCCAGTAGTGCATGCACTATTCGAGGTGAGGTCTAATCAGTGATCTATACAGCGGCAGAATCACCTCCCCCCTCCTTGACGTTATTCCCCTTGCTATGCAACCCTGCATTTTGCTGGTCATTGCTGCTGCCTTCCTACACTGTGCCGAGTTGTTCATTGATCCCGTGATGACCTCCGACTGCCGATGCGGTCGTCTTCCTCATCGAAACAGTGCCCCACACTACTGATACGCGGCTGGTCCTGGCCTTAAATAGCCCAACAATGATTCAAATATCACTCCCTTAGTGCTGCCTCCTCTGACTGGCCCCAAACTCCAGAGTATCCTCTGCTTGCCACTGATGCGGTCCTCTACAGCTCCAGTAGGAGCCCTGACTGCTCCTCAAGCCCCTACTGTGCTGCTGTCCCTCCTCCTGGTCCTGAGCGCTGATGTGGTCGCAGTCTGTCCTCCGACCACTGATGCGGTCACCTCCCTCGCTGGAACACTGCCCCACACTCACCATAATCACCTTTACATTTCAAGCTGTTAGTAAAAATAATCTAATAGAATTCTGGTATTGTTACAATAGAAAATCCCATTCCATCCAAAATATTTCAGTAAGAAACTGTTATACTTTTAACTTCATCAAAAGAAGTAAAATACTCTTTTAAAGAACTACTTCACCATGTGTTTTCATAAATCAGATGTTTAAGCTGTTACAATTTACTAGAGAATGCATTTTTTTCATTTTCAATGTCTGTTTCAAAGGTTTACCACACATCTTGGTAGGCCATCTGAAAAGTCTGTATAGAAAACATTTACCGCTCCTGTTAACCTCACAGTGCCTTGGTTTATGGCATCATCGTGTTCACCATGACAACAGACTGTGATGTCACAAACAGTAATTATGTGGTTAGCAGGGGAGAGTCAGATACATTTTGAAAGCCTTGATGAAATAAGTGCTGGCATCATCTACAATATTTAGTAGATCAACGGAAGGGGAAGTAAAAAACAATAACAAATAACTAAAAAAACAATATTGTTAAAATATAATTTGTGTAACTCTAGTGTTTTAAAGCTTTTTATTATAATAGAGAGTTGCTCTTTTAATAATGCATTTCATGGTGCCGGCCCGGTGGCGCTGAGGGTTGAGGCGCTAGACGCCACACCTCGTACCACGCCGCCGACCCAGGTTCGGGAACGGACTCGGGTCATCGGGGGTCGGCCGGGGGGAGGGAGGATCGAGCATCCCAATGGATGCTTTCCTCCCTCCGAGGGGGGATTCCCAACCCTGAACTGTCGGTGGGAGCACCGGCACTCAGAGAGGGTTGGCTCAGTCACGGAGTCCGAGGGAGAGGGGCGCTGTGGCGCTTGAGGGAGGCGTCGTCAGCATTGCCCCTCTAGGACACTACGTCCTTGTGTGCCAAGGCCCCAGGGCGTGGGAGAAGTAGGGAGAACAGCGGAAAATGGTGTCCTTATGTCCCTAGATGAAGACTGCCCATCCCGAGCCCACCTAGGACAGACCCCGCTGTGCAAGGAAATAGGAGGAGGTAAGAGCACTCTAGGGGCAGATCCTGTAAGGGGGCTTCGGGCTATGTGCAGTCGGAAGGAGGGGGACACCGGGGACAAGGAAGGAGGATAAAAAGATAACACAAAAAAAAATAATGCATTTCAGGTTATGCATGTTTCAACAATGTTGTCCATCTATGTGTTTTTGCAATTAATAAACAAGTTATTGCGTCCCATTTTTTTTTCCAAGTCAACTTTGGATAGAAAGAGCGTAATATTTTCAGAATCGTAACACATGCTCGGATTGTTTTTACTGTCTTTGTTCAGGAAAGGCACACTGAGCAACAGCTTGTTCCCAGGTGTGTTTTGGGAGCACAGGGAGGTGAAGTGACTTGCTCTGGTCACACAATATACAAGCAGAGCATGTTGGAATCAAAACCCATTCTGCTGGATGAATGAAACTTGTTCACAGATCTCTGCTTTAACCTCCAGGCTGTACTGCCAGCTGATAATTAAAAACTACACATTTCAAGGCTGGTCCCATGATTCCATGCCAGTTGCTACTTAGCCACATTTGCATCTTGTAGACCTGAGCTAACACCCGAAATTGTAAAAGAAAAGTTTGTAAGAGAGGGAACAGAAAAAGACAGAAGTTGGTGCTGTGGCAGACCCAGAAATCTGTACTGACATGAACACAGCCAGGGTTTAGAAATCCTGATATGGGGCACCAATACCTGTTGGCACCACAGAGCCAGCCTTGAGATGTGTAGTTTTTTTTTTTTGTTTTGTTTTTTTTAAACTTTATTTTTAATTTTATATCATATATTATGACAATATATATTGCATATAGTGACTAGACCATAAGTATATGATACAGCCATTGGGGAGGCTAATCCCCTGTGATACAGGATTAACAGAATTTGCATCCACTATATATTGTTACAACACAGGAGGGTAACATATTAATTAAATCTGGCATAATAAAGTCCCATATAATATATGCTGTAAGGGTAAGCCCTTGAGTGACATGGCTCGCTATATATAATAGGATTGTCCATCATTGTCCAGCCTAGTTAAAGGAAACAAGGTAGCATACTCGCCTTTGAGGCCAGGAGATCAGAGGGCTGTGGGTTCAGTTCCCACATCTGGCACTTGGGTTAATATCCCAGTACTTACACTGTAGTGCAGCATGAGAGGGGTGCTGCACTTCTGACGTGTCGTCTTTCGGATGAGACGTTAAACCGAGGTTCCCATCTGCCTGGATTGGTGGTAGTTCAGGTGGATGTTAAAGATCCCATGGCACTTATCGAAAAGAGTAGGGGAATGTCCCCCGTGTCCTGGCCAAATTTTCCTCATTCACTAAAAAATACCACCAACAGCTTAATCTGGTTTAAGGTTAGTTGGCATTCATCTGTATCCACCTCCCCCTGGTCGTGCCTGAAAATAGGCAGGATTTGTCTAGTGCACTTACCCGGTCAACAAAAACTAAATAAATCCCTTAATGGGACTTAGGATGCCATGTATGCCACCGAAATGTAATAAAACATCTCTGAAGAAAGACAGTTTGCAGCAGTTTGTACCGTTAACTACAATAAACATTAGACAGAGATCTAAGAATCCTCCTCCACAATACTTTCCCACTTTCTAAAAATAAGAAACATTTATTACTTCTGTATAAGCTTAAAGCTGTATTAAATCTCCCCTTCATTAAACAACAGGAGTAAAGTACAACATGAAGTATTTTAATCCAAAACAGCTATCTGTGGGAACAGTATAATAACTTGTAATCATGCAGACCTTATGAGTCAACCCTAAAAGAAAACCCAGGATAATTTAAAGTCACTTAGCATCTCCCGAGGAGAAAGTACAAGTGGCCTAACACTACGGCCTCTCGTTCAAGTGTCTTCCTCTGAATCATCGCTAGCAGCAGCAGCGGCTTCTCCTTGGCTCCAGAGGCGCTCCATTTATCGGTGTTAACAGGGTCTGAAAACAAGTAAACTTTCCCCTGGTAGGTGATCCTTAACCTCACTGGGAAAATCATGGTGTGCGCTACGCCAGCATCCCTCAATGTCCGTCGCACCCCTTCAAAGTGCTTTCTTCGCTGCTGAGTAGAGTAGCTAATAGCAGGGAAAAGATGAATTGAATGGTCATCCTGCATAATAGGGCTCGCTGTCCGTGTGAGTCACAGGATGCGGTCATGAACTCCTGCTCCAGAAATGACAACCATCACTGTACAGGGTTCCTCCAAATTCTGAAGTCGACCTTTTGTGTTGATCTGGTAAACATTCTGGATATCCCACGAGACATCATCCCCCTGCGGCACAAGCTTCTCCGAGAGCCATTTTTGGATATACATCAATGGATGATCCCCCTCAATACTCTCTGGGAGGCCAATTATTCTGATGTTCCTCAACGAGCTTGATTCTCTAAGGCCTCCAAGTGGGCCTGGAGATGCTGATTCTTCTTCACCACAAGGGCGTTGGCGGTGGCATTGGAGTCAGTTTGTCGTTAGACCTCCTGCATATCCTTTTTTAATCCATCTACCGCATTTTCAACTACTAGGACCCTTCCATTGAAGTCATCCACCTTTTGGTTAAGGGTGGAGACCAAAGCGATTGAATTCTGTAGTTTTAGCCCCAGAGATGCAATAGTTTCCTGAGGTCCAGTATCTGCCTCAGCCTGCTGAATAGGTAGAACTCGCGAGGCTCCACCGACTCCTTTGCTCCGATCCACTCCACCTTGCTGTTTTTCCTTCTTTGGGTTGCCCATTGTAGGTAATTAAGGGTGTTCTGTTCAGAATTAGCTCCAAAATTTAAGTTACTTAGCTCTGAATTGAAGTTTTTATCAAAATATTCAAGTTTTAGCTGGAGCTCTCCAAATCTGCTGCTGATTAGCTCGGGCTCCACAGCGCCCCCCGAGATGTGTAGTTTTTGATGATCAGCTGGCAGTATAGCCTGGTGATCACTCATTAGTTTCAATGCACTTACAAAACAATTAGAATAAATGTAGCACGTGTTGTAAAAACACCTTAAAATACACTTAATAAGATAGACAATTTTCTATTTAACCTGTGGATTATCTACAGTCAAAGCAGGACCGAGGCCCTCGATGACATCATTGCTTGTCAGGAGTCTAAAACACTCGGCTGCCCCAGCTCTTAATTATGGGCTGATTTACATACGGATAACTCTGGACTGCAAAAACTCACAGATAAACATAATGGCTCACTCAAATTAGCTTTTTATGGGCTTTCAGACATTAAGAAATCCTGAAGATGACAGTTCCCCTTTAAGAAAGGCTGCTTTCTGTCAGCCCGGGGGCGCTGAGGGTTGAGACGCTGGGCGCCACACCTTGCACCACACCGGCAACCCGGGTTCAGGAACAAGCCTGGGCCACCAGGGGTCAATGGGGGAGAGAGGATTGAGTGTCCAGAGGACTGCTCTCCTCTCTCAGGGGCAGAGTTCCATGTTGTTCCGCTCGCTGAGTGCCCTCTGGTGGTGACTGGAGGGCAGTACGGGTCGGGAGGCATGCCTCAACGTAATTATGTCGGTAGGGAGGGGGGAACAGAAGAAAACAGGAAGGAAAAAGGAGCCTGGCAGGGCTCTATGACAATCCGCTGCGCTGAGGGTCGACCCCGGCTTCTGGGTTGGGTCTCCGAGGAGGGGGCGCCACTTCCTCGGTCACACCACGGGGAGCAAGCCATGTGGGAATCTCCGGTTGGCGAGTGTGCACTGGGACTGAGAGTGTCCCTCTGAGGACCAAAGCCCCTGCCAGGGCTCAGGGAGCATAAACAACTAAATTAAAAAAAAGAAAGGCTGCTTTCTGCCTCTCCTCCTCAGTTACGTTACCTCCCTCTGTTAGCCTAACAATTCCTCCTGCCTTCTTTATTTTTTCCATAATATATCTAAAGAACTGTTTTACTTGCCCTTGACCTCCTCTACAATATGCAGCTCTGTATCTGCCTTTGCTTCTCTGACTGCCATTTTGGTTTCCCTTGTTCTCATTTGGTGCTTTCCCCATTCTTCCTTCCCTTGTTTTTCCTTGTACCCGGTAAAAGCCTTCTGTTTGGCACTCATTGCTTCCCTGACCTTTCTAGAGAGCCATATTAGCTTCTTGTACCTTTGTTACCCACTAGGTAAGGCCCACTGGGCACAAGTGCCTGTTTCAGGGGCAATCTGGGAGCACTAGGGAGGTTAAGTGACTTGCTCAGAGTCAGAGGTGCAGCCAGTACCTCCCTGAGTTCTTTCAATATCCTAGAATGTACCCCGCCAGGTCCCATTGTTTTGTCTACTGTCAGACTAGCAAATCCCTCTAGTACCCTCTCCTCAAAAGGGCATATCGGGTGATCCCGCATGTCTGTCTCAACTCACTGACCCAGCCACATACCATTCTTCTTAAAATCTCCAGTTTGGAGGTGCAAGACTTGGTGAACAATATAGCTCGGGCTGCGTACCCTTTACAAATTAATGGGGCAGATATAAAGTTGTTCCCAGATCTTTCCTTCCAAACGAGGGCTCATCGCAAAAGATTCGGTGTGTCGCGGCAATGACTTAGAACACTAAAGATAGTGCACTCATTTCTTCTTCCAGCCCAGCTCCACGTTGTATACGGAGGTAAAACATGGTAGTTTACTGACCCTCAGGATGAAGGTCGGTAGACCAAAAAGACAGAAGCTGAATTTGCGGCGTCAGGGGTTATAGGAAACCCAGGAGTCAGAAGACACTGAAGACTGAGTGCTATGAGATTTTTTTATGTGAGCTGTTCAGTTTTCATCTGAACTTGGTTGCACCCTGTTTGTGGGCTGCTTCCTCTGGAGTGTTCAGTGAAGTGACTTTTTTTGTTGCATATATTTCTGTGGTAGCATTTCTTGTGAGGGGGGCCTTTTTTGTAAGGTATGCATTACCTAGTTTGGGGGTTTGCGACTTTTAGTCATGGCAGGTTTATCCATCATTTGGGGCTCCCAATCACAAGTTTTCTCTGATCATAGTCTTCTGTGCCAGACAGTACTGTGTATACAGCACTTTTAGTTCTCGTGCCATTCTTATACCTGTGTTAATGCTGCAGTGTTATGTTTTACATTTTATCAGTCTTTAACTCTCTCTCTCTCTCTCTCTCTCTTTGTATTTCCTGTTTAATGTTGCTCAATTGGGACTTCTGAAATGTTGTATGTGTCTATGGGGATTGTTAGTTTGGGTCTTTATTTAAGCAATGATGCACGACAGGGTGTGGATTGTGCTGGGATAACGTCATACCTGGGGTGATTAAGCACAAGGCCAAGCACATCAGCAACACCCACAAAAGTAAGGTTATCCCAGCACAACCCACACTCTGGAGTGCATTATTGCTATTACACAATGGCTCTTATTTATTAATACTGTGGGGATCAAAATGAGCACATATAGATGGCTATTAGGGCAGAGAACAAGTGCTGGAACATCCCTTTTATGTGTTGGGACATCTATTTTATCGTATCAGATGTACAGTTTCATTTTTGAGGAAACACTCTCCATGTGAAAGCACTGCATCATGGGTATGCAAATAATTAAGGAGGCAGTATATTGCAGTGGTTTAAGGCTCTGAGCTACAAACCTGGAGACCTGGGTTTGAATCCCACAGCCCCTACTTGCATACTGTGTGACCCAGAGCAAGTCACTTAACTTCCTTGTGCTCCCAGGTCACACCTGTAAACAAGCGTTCAGCTTAGTGTTCTCTCCTGGTTAAAAAAAAAATAATAATCAATTGTCTGGTATCACTGTAGTATGTTATGCAATACCAGGCAATTAGGTATTTGCATACCCATGATGCAGTGCATTTATATGTGGTGTGTTTCCTCATAAAAAATAAAACTGTAAAACTGATACTATGAAAGAGATGTTCCCACACTATAAAAGAGATGATCTGACACTTGTTCTCTGCCTAACTATGAAATGTTTTAGCCATGACAAAAATGTTGTTCCTCCCCCCATATAAATAAATAAGATTTTTATATACCTCAGGGCTCAGTACTGGGTCCAGTCCTCTTTAATGTCTTTATAGGTGACATTGCAGAGGGTCTGGAAGGAAAGGTATGCATCTTTGCAGATGGCACAAAGATCTGTAACAGAGTTGATACACAAGGTGGGGTAGAAAGGATGAGAAGGGACTTGGCAAGGTTGGAGGAATGGTCAGACATATGGCAACTTAGATTCAATGCAAAGAAGTGCAAAGTAATGCACCTGGGAAACAAAAACCCAGGAGACGAGTACACAATAGCAGGGGAGGTACTAACAACAACAATAATTGAAAGGGGCCTGGGGGTAGTCATATCAGATGACCTAAAGGTGGGTAAGCAATGTGAGAAGTCAGTAAGGAGAGCCAGGGGGATACTGGGATGCATAGGGAGGGGCATCACAAGTAGAAAAAGGGAAGTGGTTATCCCTTTGTACAGACAGTTGGTGAGACCCATCTGGAGTACTGCGTGCAGTTTTGGAGACCTTATCTACGCAAGGACATAGACAGGATGGAAGCAGTCCAGAGGAGGGCAACTAAAATGGTGCAGGGTCTACATCAGAAACCATATGAAGAGAGACTAAGAGAGCTTAATATGTATACCCTCGATGAAAGGAGGGACGGGGACATGACAGAAATGTTCAAGTACCTAAGGAATCAACAAAGTCCAGGAGGGTATCATCTTTCAGAAAAAGAGATGTGTAAGAACAAGGGGCACAATTTAAAGATAGAGGGGGGACGGCTCAGGGGTAATGTGAAGAATTTTTTTTCATGGAGAGAATGGTGAACGCATGGAACCGCCTTTCTGGAGAGGTTGTGGGGTCTACAACAGTGGGGGATTTCAAACATGCATGGGACAGACATAAGACAGTTATAGTGGGGGGGGTTGCAGGAAGTAGGTTGTTGGTTAACTAGACTCTGCAGCTTGTCCAATAGGTAGGGAAATGGGCAGACTGGGTGGGTCAAGTGGTCCTTATCTGCCGTCAAAGTCTATGTTTCTATATGAAACTAAACTTTTGCTTCTGTATTTCAATTACAAGACATTAAACTCTTTTGGTAAGAGAGGTTGTGGTTGATTATTCAGTCTGCTATGTAGTCGTTTGCTTGGTTGGACTCGATGCTGTGAGGTTGTTCTCTGATAATCTCACTGTAATAAGTTAACACTGACCTGGGTCCAGGAAATTTTCTTGCAATTGTATTATTGCTATTTACTCCCTCATCTTGCTTCTCAGATTTAAACAGCAACCCAAACAGATGGTATTATTATGTATTTCTGTTATTTCACCGTTATGGAAACACTTACAGCTGTTGAAGAGGCTGGCAGTAAATTAAACTGTATTGAAAATGATGGAAATCATTGACTTTTATTAGGATTCCTCCATGCCTGCTGTACTAGATTATATGGTACTCTACTGTGTTAGTTAACAGCTTGTGGATGCATTTTGTTTTTCTCATGTCCACTGTCTTTCCTTTTACCATGTATGAGCATACTGGATATTAATTGTCTGTTTATTCAGAAAATTGATTAAAAAAGAAAATGGACTGGTATCCGTGTCTCTCCTTACAGAGCATATATTGCTTTTTTGTGGCCCTTCCCCTTCTTCCTCCACTGTGAACACTGAAGAAAAGTATGTCTTTAGTATGTTTGCTTGTCCTGATCTCCTTCTGCGCAGTCCCCCATCCTTTTTACGGCTACAGTAGGCGGAGCCTGCAGACGTTTTTGCATGTACAAAAGGAATGATGTCATGTTTTCTGTCCAGTGGAACTGACTGAAGGTGTAAATAGTCCCCTCCGCCTTACCCTCCTCCAAGAAATGTTTTCTGCCCTCAAATAAATATGCTTTCATGTTAGTCAGTGGTTGCAGGGTACTATTTTCTTTCTTAAATGGGTGGTACAAGAACTGGAACCTGAGTAGTGGGAGGCAGCATTAGTTTTTGGGGGGGCGTAAGATCTGCCCCCTCCTCCACCTGAGAAGCTCCTAAAGATCCACCCCCACCTTTTTTTTGATTCATGTGAGAGGGGCATGAGGTGGCTCTATCATGTTGGAACAACTGACTATCAGAGCTGCTTGGGGAAGTAATTAAGGAGTGCCTGAAACTACATCTAGGCATATCCCCCCCAAACACACACACACACACACACACACAAGCTCCTAAAGATCCACCCCACCTTTTTTTCCTGATTCATGTGGGAGGGGCATGAGGTGGATCAATCATGTTGGAACAAGACACACTAGTTTGGGACCTGGACCAGGCAACAGAACAAGTCTGTGGAGTGATTGAGTTGTGGAGCCCCTGCATTTTATTAAGGACTAGGAGAGCAGAAGATATTTAATGTCTTCAAATTGACTTAAAAACCCTTGGAACAAATGATTATCAGAGCTACCTAGGGCCTCAGAAGGAAAGAGTAATTAAGGAGTACCTGAAACTACAGCTCCCAAGGAAAACAATAGACACAGTGTTCTGATTCAAGTTGAAAGAGCCACAGGTTTTTCTTAAACATTTATATACTAAAAACATAAAGTTCGGCTTTTGGGATTAACAATATTGGTTTATCATATTCAATATATATACATATATAATCGTTTGTCTTTTTAGTAGTTTCAAACGTTGAAAGCATTGATGTTAGTAATGCATTTATAAATACATTTTTTAATTGTCTTTACAGTTAAACATGCAGTTTCATGTGAGGGCACATTTTTGGGGGGAGGGGTTCAAATTATTTTAATCATGGGCACAGTACTTGGTAAATCAGAAACTTTGATGATAAAGTGTATTTTTTCTTTTAATTTTGAGAAGTATGTATTATATGTAAGTATAACGGTGTTGTAAATGGGACTGGGGAATGAATAACGGTTAAGTGCCAATAATTATTTTTAATATAATTGAGTTTATATGTGGCAAGTAGGTAGGGGATAGTGTTTTGAATATGGCAGTAGGACAAATTTGTTAGGATAAATATATGATGTCTTGCACATAAGAAAAAATTGTAAAGGATACATTTTGCAAAACAGTGATATATATCATGGGGTTTCTTTCATGTATTGTTGGAAAAAGTAGCTATGGCCCATTTTGTACTGTCAGTAAAAGGAGAGAATAAAACATTGAGCAAGAAAACAATTGGTGATTTTAAAAGCTATTCTGATCAGAGCTGACATTAAAAAATCTCAATGGTATGCTTTATTTTATTTTATCAGGAGCACTAGAAACAGGATGTTAACACATCAGTGAGCACTGATGGCATTTGTCTGTGTTAGGGAAGTTGTGGGTGGAGTTGCCTTGCACATGTAAAAATATACCAGCTGCAATTAACAACTACTTGTAGAAGCAAAAGGCTGGGTGTTTTCTTCCCTACTTTCTTTTCACTGATATTATAAACTTAGCCAGAAAACATGTAGGACTGAACAGATCAGAGCTGACATTAAAAAATGTGATGTTCCTAAGGTCTGTTGCATGCACTATGCTTTCATTTTCGTGGGAGGGGCATGAGGTGGATCTACTATGTTGGAAAAACTGACTATCAGAGCTGCCTGTGGAAGTAATTAAGGAGTGCCTGAAACGTCATCTAGGCATGCCTCCCCCAAACACACACACACACACATACAAAAGCTCCTAAAGATCCACCCTCACCTTTATTTTGATTCATATGGAAGGGGAATGAGGTGGATCTATCATGTTGGAACAACTGACTATCAGAGCTGCTTGGGGAAGTAATTAAGGCGTCTCTGAAACTGCATCTAGGCATACCCCCCAAACACACACACGCACACACACATATCATGATTTTTTTTTAACTCTAAGCATGTCAATATTTGGCTCTCATAGTATGGGCAAGTTGGGCATAAAAATAAAATAGAAAAAAAGGATCAAGCAGGTGCCTTTTCATTTGTCAGATACATGCAGACAGAAGGTCACAAATCCTGTATGACAAGTTAATTACGTGGATGTTTTCCACGTAAAACAGAAATGTTGTTAATGTCATGTCTGTAGCATTGTTTGCAGCCAGTAAACTATTATTCACATAGGTACTGTAAACAACAGGTTTTAATTCAGAAATCCAGTCTTGATAAATTTGTTTTTTTAGCAGTTCTGTAAGAACTCAGAAATCAGCAGAAATCAATACTATTCAAAATTCATCCGACCTGCAAGTAACTATAGACAACATAGTCACATGGACCAAGGAAACTAAACTAACACTACACCAAGACAAATGCTAAATCATGCATTTGGGAAAAAGAAACTGTAGAATACCTTGTACACTAGGCAATACTGTCCTGAAAACAATAGATAAGGAAAGGGATTTGGGCATTATAGTGTCCAGTGACCTGTCCTTTATGCCCCACTGCCAAAAGATAGCTCAGAGGGGAAACAGAATCCTTAACTCCATATTAAGGCACATAACGGCAAGAATCAGGGCTGTCATGTTGCCACTATACATCCCTGGTTAGACCAGTTATGGAATACGGTGCCCAGGTCTGGGCACCATACAAAAAGCGAGACACTGCACTGTTGAAAAGAGTTACCAGGGCAATACAGGATATAGCTGGTAAGAACTACCAGGCTCGCTTGTCAGAACTGAACATGTACTCCTTGGAGGCGAGGAGGAAAAGGGGGGGATATGTGCTTGGTACACAGGAAATGGAATAACGATGATCTCTGGGACATCACCAGACTCGAAAGTAACACAACTACATACAACAGTTGGTCCCACAAAATGCAGCTAACAGCACCACACAGAATAAAAGTGTGTAGCACATGGTGGTTCAGCCAAAGGGTGGTCCATGATTGGAACAGGCTACCACTGGAGGTTGTGGCTAGTCCATCAACTGCAGCTTTTAAAACTAGATGGGACGCACACACAAATAAAATTAGAACCTAGAGATACAGATGGCTAGCATCTAGGATGAAAGTCCATTAGCTCAGTATCAATCCTATGAATCCTATGAATTTATGTCTCTTATGTAAGAGTGCATAGCACAGAAATGAAAGGGTTTCTGTATTTGATTGTTGTTTGCATGAGAAGTGGGCATGACAGTGGCATGCAAGAGTGATGTCTAAATTGTTTCTTGGCCATTCTGGGATCTAAAGTTTAACACTATTATGTGAAGAGAATATAGTCTTGTGTTTTTTGCATTTGAATAGATTTAGTGCTTTGAAGTTAAAAGATATAAATATATATACATAGTGTCATGGGCACCTGAAAATGAAGGAGATACTACTAAAATAAATGCTATTCTGATATTTTAGTTATATATGTGTGAGATTTTAAGTGTAGTTTTGTCTGGGTCACAGACACGTAAGCTATAAATAAGGATGGATGTATTAGTCAAAGCTTGTAGTAGCAAAATAAAGCAAGAAAAATAATATATTGTGTTTTTTTTTTCTTTCAATTGTTTAACCAGTAGTGGCCCACTAAGCTGAAAGCTTGTTTACAGGGGCAACCTGGGAGCACATGGAAGTTAAGTGACTTGCTCAGGGTCACCCAGTATGCAAGTGGAGGCTGTGAGATTCAAATCTAGATCTCCAGATTTGCAGTTAAGAGCCTTAAACCAATGTGCTATACTGCCTCCTTAGTTATGGCAGTCATCTGTTTTATGGTTCATGATGTTGGTGTAGTAAGCATACCAACATACAAAAATGCCAGCAGAATAGGCCTAGTGGGCTTTTGTGTCTGCTTGTTTGGTCAGTCCCCACCCTGGGAGCTGACCTTGCTGCCCCCCCCACCCTCTTGGGCATCTCCTTCCCAGTCCAGGGTATTCCCGCTTCATTGGACTTTGCTTCCACAACTCTTCCCCAGTACCTGTCCCACCCCCTCTTGAACCCCACCACAGTCTCTGCCTCTACCAGAGCCCCAGGCAGCGCATTCCATGGTTCTACCACCCTCTCAGTGAAGTAGCACCTCCCCCTTTCTCCCCCTGAGTTCCTCCAGCTTCCACCCATGCCCTCAAGTTGCCCCCCCTTCCTTTGGAGCACCGTGACTGCACCTCCCATATTTACCCCCTTCATGTACTTGAAGACCTCTATCATGCCCCCCTGTCCCTTCTCTCTTCCAATGTGTACATATTTAGCTCTTTGAGCCTCTCCCCATAGATCCTTTCCCCCAAGCCTCAGATCATTTTGGTTGCCCTCCTCTGGACCCTCTCCAGGAGTTCAATGTCCCTCTTTAAGTGTGGCCTCCAGAACTGCATGCAGTCCTCAAGGTGCGGCCTCACCAAGCAGTTCTATAGAGAGAGTATCACTTCCCTCCTTCTGGAGTGATCCCCCTACCGATGCATCCCAGCATCCTGTTGGCCTTGGCCACTGCCCTCCTACAAGTCTCCGAGTTGTTCATCTTGACATCCACCACCACCCCCAGGTCCCTCTCAGCCATACAGCCATAGCAGCAGTACATTGCATAGCAGATATAAAATGTCAATAAGCAGGTCATGCAACAGATGTGCTAAGCAGTTACTGCAGCAAGAAATGTACAGCTGTCATTTTTTACATCCTGTTCAAAATGTGTTTTTGCACCTGTGGTGCCAAATGGCACAGTTGCTGTGCAAAATCTCCTTTCGGCTAATGAACTGATAGTGTCACTGTTCATGCGGTGGGGTCACAAAAGCCCATGCTGAAAACTTGGAGTGAAAATACCAAGAAATGCCCAGGGCATTAGGATTTCTGACCATAACACCCTGCCCTGTAGGGACTGACAGGCATCAGGGTGTGACTTGGATTGTCATCGTAATGCCATGCCGTTTCACCCCATCCCACCTGCAGCCAGAGGTATCGAGGTGTGCCTTTGACTCTTCAACCCCAAAGTTCCTCCATTCTCTTATACTGTACCCATTTCAACGTATTTCCTTATGGAATGGGGTAAGTGTGAAGTTTAAAAACCCCAAGGCACACCTCGACTGTTGTCTGTGTCTGCAGGGTAGGGTGAGGTGAAATGGCATGAGCGTTATGGGCGATGACCCAAAGGCACACCCCAATGCCTGTCCATGTCTGCGGGGTGGGGGTGGGGTTAGCGTCACTTCAATACTTCACTGCTATTCCTATTCTGCCTGTCTGTCTGTGTGTCTCTCTCTCTCTCTCTCTCTGTCTATATGTCTATGTAATTATCTATCTTTCTATTAATTGCATGTATCGCTATTTTTACCTATTTCTAAAACAAACCTGCATATCACATTTGCCTGCACTCTGAGCACATACTTAGTAAACTGTGTGTGTTTGTACTTCACTTCTGCATAGACCTCATACTTTCCTAAAATTCCCATTATCACAAACATAACTACCTTGCCCTTATCAAAAGCGACGCCCTCTGAAAGTTAATATCACATTTTCTCTGCTTACAGTCCATCATCATTACACCTGACTTCCTGAAATCAACACATTGCTTAAATATAACTTACATCACCTCATGGACAAAAACCCTGTTTCTCTTTAAAAAAAAAAAAACCTGTGTAAATAATCCCAAGGCTGAACATATGCCAGCCATTACTTTTTCATGTACTGCCACCTTCTGTACCATCATGGGGATTTGCATACGTTTCCCTTGATGCTTTGCATTATTGGGATATGTGCAATTGTGTTTTCTTTAAAATGTGGCTGTCTGGCCAATATCATCCGGGATAACACATACATCAGTGGCATTTGCTCTGGGGTTCTTTTGTAAGCTTCCTATTCCTTCCATTAAAATGTATACCTCCATATATTTTCCTAATAATATGTATGCCTTCCTTAGAACATAAACTAAAACAAATCTTACTGCTTACAAATCGTGTTGTTTCTCCATACCTCCTTAACAATTCCACACAACTTCACTAACTTCATTATGCAGCCATGGTGGATCTGACCAGAGTTTGTTTAATCTTACGATTCTTCCCCTAGTCCTCCTCTATTCACCTATATACCTAAAAAAATGCCTTGTCCCCTTTCCTTACTTCTTTTCCACCCTCACTTCAGTTTTTGCTTTTGCACTCCTTACTGCTTTCCCTGCTTCTCTCAGTTTCTATTGATACTGTTCCCTGTCCTCCTCCATGTCTCCTTATATCTTCTGAATGCCACACCTTTTTTTTATTTTTTTTTTATTTCTGTTTTACCAGGAAAGTGGACTGGATCAAAAGGATCCATATTCAGCCATGCCTGGGTACAACATGAAGGAAATCACAAAGCATACAGAAATAAACAATGGCCCGGATATTTAGACTGCGCCTGGCAATGGCGCAAGCGTGGGCACAGCACATCTGGGATGCGCCGGGGCCAGGACCAGGTGATATTCAACAGTGATTCGCCATGGTGCACCACCATTGAATATGGCGCAGAATGCGCCTGGCACAGTGACAATGCGCCTGCGCAAGCCACCGATAGGGAGCACCAGGAATGCGCCCACGCTAATGCAGTTGCGCTGGGTGCAGCACCCATGATATTCAGAAGAGGGCATGCAAATGGGGCCATAATATATGCATGGTGCAAATGGGGCCATTTGCATGTCATTATGGCCCCATTAGCATGTGTTGCACAGGGCAGCTTGTCAGAATGCACCTGGTGCCCTGCGTAGCTGCATGCAGCAGGTGATGTTTCCCCAGTGGGCTAGTGCACCCCCTCCCTCCGTCATGCCCGATCACGGGCGATCATACCCAGTACCATACGTGGTGGTCCAGTGGTGTCCCCCCTCCCTCCCATATCTCCCGATCAGGGGCTGCAGCATGGAATGCACACCCTAGTGGTCCAGTGGATTCACTCCTCCCTCCCGTAGTGCCTGATCATGGGCATGTGCCATACATATGCTACCTGGTGGCCCAGTGATTTCCTTCCCAACTCATTTGAGGACTTAGCCACCCAGCACTCTCGCTATCGGCGGGCGGCTTGCATTTCTGCCACATTCTTCACCGCCATCAACGATGACAGGATAGTATGTGCTTAGATGCTGTTGGTACATTGTGGGCTATGGGCATGCAGACTATTCTATACTACACAGACACTATGTGAATGACCGCTGCTCATTCACATAATCGTGCCTGTGTATTACGGTATGGTCTGCATGCCCATTGGCCTGCAATGTGGACCAATAGGTGTACAGCACATACTGTACGCTGTCATTCGTGGGCGGCCGGGCAGTATGTGGGTGGAGGCAGCCACCGATTGAGACAGGGGGTGTTCTGGGTGGCTGGGTCCTCTGTGGGTGGGTTGGGAGGGAGGTCCACTGGGCCACCAGGTAGCATATGTATGGCACATGCCCATGATCGGGCACTACAGGAGGGAGGGTGGACACCACTGGACCACCAGGTATGGTACTGGGTAAGATCGCCTGTGATCGGGCATAGCGGGAGGGTGAAGGGGTGCAGTGGACCACTGCGGAGGGTGTGGAGGCTTGTGGACTGGGTCCCTGGAGGGCGGGTGGCCACCCAGGGCTGGCGGGTGCTGTGTTGCGCCTTGCCATATAGTGGCTCGCCTGTGGGTGGCCTGGGATTGTTCCCACCTTTCACAGGCTCAAACCTGCGCCCCGGTATGTGGCGCACATCAGGGGTTGTGCCAGCATATGTGCCGCACATCCCGGGCTGAATATCGGGAAGTGCCGCATATGCATGGGCACGCCCCCTGCATTTGCACCACATATATTACCATTGAGCCCCGGAGCAGTGGGACATGCGCTGCACCTGGCAGCCTTTTGAATAGCCCGCCAGGGTGCATTGCGGGGTTGCACAGGCACAACACCATTGAATATTTATTTTTTATTTTTATTTTATTGAAATCTAGGATTACAAATACCTTTGAGCAGGAACTGCTCATTTACAAAGGTTCCACGTCAAAGGAATGGGGGGTATACATACATACAAAGGTCGACATAATAATACATAGTTACACAATAAAAAGAAACAAGAGACTGAGGCTTAGGAAATTCCAGAAATTCAAAATGTGCCAAATGTTAGGTAGCATGACATATCAGCCAAGGGCAATCTTAGAAATAAGCGCTGCAGTTGGGGGGGTATGCAGGCAGGGAGGCCGTTGTCGGAGGGTAGACGGTGAGGGTAAGAGCTCTAAAGGGGAGGGATAAAAGTCAGGAAATGCCCCGGGGGGAGGAAAGGGAGAGTGGGCAAGGGGTGGGCAGGTGAGGCAGGTAGAAGGGGGCAAGGCAGGGAGAGGTAGCTGTCAAGACTGAAGTGGAGGGCAGTGAGCGGTGGGCCCCTGATTAGGCAAGGCAGCCGCTAGAACTAGTTAAATAAATGAGATGAAGTCGGAGTTGTCTCTTAAAAGGCCAAGAGGCAGCAGTAAGTGTTTCTTTGTTGAGAGTATTGTACCACTGTGGTGCTCTGTGGGCAAAGGCCCTCTGGCCCATGGTAGTCCGACATCTGGGGACAAGAAAGGTTAGTTGTTGTGAACTTCTAGTTCTCTGGGTGCTGTGGTGGTCAATGAGGAGCTTTTCAATGCCCGGGGGCATGACCTCGAGGAGGACTTTTTTGGCCAAGAGGCAGGTTTGATACTGTATCCGGCTGATGAGAGGAAGTCATCCTGCCCGAGTGTATAGGTCACAAGTGTATGTGTAAGTCGGTCAGCCCCAGTTAGCAGCCTGCATGCTATGTTGAGTGCAACTGTAATTCTGCGGAGGGCAGAGACGGAGGCAGAGCCATAGATTGCTACCCCGTAATTGATGATGGAGGTGACAGAGCTGTTGATAGTCAAGCAGAGAGTTTCAGGAGTCATGCAGTGTTTGTGCCTATAGAGCAGGCCTATACAAATCTTGGTGGCTTTGGCGACAAAATCTATGTGCCGGTGGTAGGAGAGTGAGCTGTCCAATGTGGCACCTAGGTATTTAAAATCAGGAACGTGTTTAAGTAAGGTCCCTGTTTGGTTTAGGATGGTGAGGACACGGGATTTGTACTTACTCCTGGCGTTGTAGAAGGTCATAACCTTTGTTTTGCTGTAGTTCATGACCAGTTTGTGTGACTTGAACCATTCGTCAATGCGCATGAATTCAAGCTGTAATTGTTTCTCAAGGAGCTCTGCGTTTTGGTGGTTTATGAACATGACTGCGTCATCGGCGTAGAGCAGTACTTTCTGGTGGCAGACACTGAGAAGGTCGTTTAGGAAGAGGCTGAAGAGTAGTGGCCCCAGGATGGACCCCTGTGGTACCCCTGAAAGGACTGGCATTTCTTCCGAGGTGACACCGGCAATCCTAACCCGCTGGACCCTCTCCCCAAGGTAGCTTGAAAACCAGAGCAACGCTTCATTGGAGAGCCCAGTGTTTGATAATTGCTTGAGTAGGAGTGGGTGGTTCACGGTATCAAAGGCTTTCGTAAGGTCAATGAATACTGCCCCTACACAGTTTCCTTGATCAAGCGTGGTATGGATGAATCCCGTGAATTCTAATAGTACAGTGGTGGTACCCACTATCCTGGCCTATAAGCACAATAATAAAATCATAGCAAGAAATCATTATGTACATATATGCAAAATGTCCACTAGTATCAGTAAACATTTCAGAAAAATCAAAATGATTTTATACAACAGCATGTAGAAGATGCCTGCAAACTGTTAGTCACACTTTATTTAAAACTTAGAGTGTTTCACTGACATATCAATACCCTGTTGAGCTCATTTATTTAAAACCTTAGGACCATAACAAGAAAAAGATCTTTCCGCTATTTGTGTACATTTTTCCCTAAACCGCAATAGTGAACCATTCCGCAAGGATGTACTCTTGGTATTTGGAATAACATTTTCTTGGAAGCATTCTGGTACATTTGTTACAAACACTTTTTGGACAAAGCTCACTACCTTTGGAAAACTTCTATCTCGTGGGGCCTGGACTTGGGCTTAAAAATATAAGTCACAGTGATGGGTATATTTAGAGATACTGGCGACAAATCTGCAGATGCTATTAACCCTTAGGCTGCCGACAGAATTAGAATGTGTAGGAATTTTAGGCTGATATGTCAGTCCGCGGCCCTGCAATGGCTAAACGTAACTATTTATTTTGACTATGTACTTTCAGAAGCTTGATATAACAAAACTGAATTTTATTCCAATGCAGATAGCAATACTTGTTTTACTATTGTAGTTTTAACCTCAGTTGTCAGGTTATTCTGATTTCTGTAAAGAAAACTCAGCTTACTATTCACTTTTTTAGTTATGTTAAGAACATGTTCTTGCATAGTCAGTAGTCTTTACTTTTCCAGCCACCTCTCTCGAGGACCACACAGTGGTCTGTTTTTCCTCTTACTTTTACTCACTTGCCTGAAACAAAGGTTTGTAGCCTTCAGTATGGCTCTCTTAGCAGCTTATTTTCAGAGTATTATTTATAGTCTTAGCTTATTTTCAGATCTTACTTCAAGAGGGCTCTTGCAGTAGGTAATCACCTTGAGGACTGCACCCCCTGGTGTCAGGACAACACGGAAACTTTAGCTAGCAGTGTCTGATGGGGGACCGCCCACCCGACGTCACGTGACCGAGGTCAGCATGACCCTGTATAGTGGGCGGTCCCCATGCCCGCCTTCAAGTTCTTTCCTGCCATCAGCCTGTTCACGGAGATCATACACTACAGTTTGATCGCATTTCGGATGAGTATCCATTTCTTCTTTGATCATTGTCAGTATTTAGTAGTGTTTGTGCATGTTGTCATCTAGCATCGGGCACAAAAATAAGTGCACCTCGTACGTCGCACAACTACTGCACAAAGATTCCCATACTTTCTGCCTCTTCTGCATAGGCCTGGAGCACAAAGTTAAGGACTGTGAGGCCTGTTCCAGC
Source organism: Neoceratodus forsteri (assembly GCA_016271365.2). NCBI lineage: Eukaryota > Metazoa > Chordata > Ceratodontiformes > Ceratodontidae > Neoceratodus > Neoceratodus forsteri. Next base: position 1,062,790,220 of record CM028134.1, on the reverse strand, counting down.
TTCAGCCAGGCCACATGGAAGCAATGCCAGCAAGCCCTCGAGGCACATTTGCTGAAACAAAGAATGGCCTCAATAGAGAAGGAGCTTCAAAAACTTCGTAGTGCTTCATCCTCGCCCTCAGAATCCAGGCATAAGAAGAAGAAGGAGAAGGAGAAACACCAGGACCAAGATAGGTCCCCCTCTCACCCACGGCCGCCCTCGGGCCCCTCAGGTGAGTGGTGGTCTTCTTTCTCCAGGAAGTCGGCTGCCGAGGCCTAGCCTGCCCTGCCTCAGGAGCAGTCCTCGGCACCCCCACCGCCATTTATTCAGGTGACCACAGGTACCTCGGCATCATCTGAGATCTCTGCCATGCTTAGGCCCCCCTTACCATCGGTAGGCTTATAGCATTGGACGGGCCGATAGTTCACTCGTCGCGACATCTGATGAGTGCTCAGTCCAGGCTGTTTTGTCGGGCTCTAGAGACCCCAGAGTCTGCCCGGCTCTGCTCAATAAGTTGGGCATTGGCCTGTCCGATATCTGCCCGACCTCTACGGCCAATAAGTCAGGCTTTAGCTCTGCAGACATCCACCTGACCGATCTGGCGTTGGGGACCGGTGAAGGCCCCGACAATACTATTTTGCCGTACTTGTCTCAGCCTTCCCTGGTGGGTTCCCCCCACCAGGCCTCCCCCTCCTTCCCATTGGAAGAGGTCCCCCCAACCACCCTGGATCGGTGAGGGGCAGGGGATGGGGGTCTTCTGTCAGGCAGCACCTTGCCCAGCTCGCCTCCAGATTTATCACTGGGGGTTCCTAGTAACCCTCAGGGGTCTCTGCCATTGGTCCCCCTGACAGAGATTCCGGTGCCGACACCAAGCCAATGTCAGATCAGGTTCTTTCGGGTCCCTCAGGCACCGGTTCAGGAGCACCCAAGGGGCCCCTGTCAGGGCCATCGGCACCGCCATCAGGCCTTCCATCAGGTTACCCCACATTGGGTCCTACATCAGGGTACCCCCCCATTGGGTCCTCCATCAGGGTACCTTCCGTCGGGTCCTCCTTCAGGTTTCCCTCCGTCCGGAGACCCGATGCCACATTTCCTGTCTTACCACCCATCAGGCTATCCGCTGTAAGGGATCCAGATGCAGGGGTATGAGCCAGCTTATCCTTCCAGGTACTCGCCATCCTCCTTTCATATACCAGGTTACCCGATGCCAGGGTTTACTATGGGTGACCAGCCGGTTTACCACCCGTCCCCGCGTTAGCCTCTTCCTCAGGCCCCGACAGATATTAGGGCTATGCTCCAGTCCTGGTGGTCTGAAACAAAGGCCCAACTCATGTCAGAGTTGGACAGCTGCCATCCTCCTAGAGAGAACCCCAGGAGCCTGGGGGTACAGCCGCCCAGGCCTGCACTGGCACCTATGCCACATCCAACACCAGGCCCTCAGAAGGAATTGACGTCTGGCTGGATGCAGGAAAGACTGCCTCCAGAGCCAGCACGTCCCAACGTCTGGTCCTCTGACTTGGACCCGGACCCCTCCTCCTCATCAGCGGTGTCAGGGTATGAGACTCCGCTGATCGGAGAGCCTCAGCCTAAGGAGTCCCTGAAGTCCCCACCGGAGGACCCTTCATTCACGAACCTGCTCAAGAAATTGCAGAGGTCTATGACTGGAAATCAGGTGCTCAAGATCCAAAATGACAACGGCTGGCTTAGCATCTGGACATGCAGGAGGCAGCCCCTATCCTTACCCCCCCCCCTTGGTTGGAACCACACATGGACCTGGCATCCACTATCTGGATGATGCCCTCCTCGATACCGGCGATGGCCAAGAAGGCCGACCGGACAAACCCAGATGCCAGAGGGGAAGGACCACCTCAGCATCCACCTTAAGGTGGACTCTGTGGTTATCGCAGCGGCCCACGATCGATCCTCTAAGCCTAGGCACATGAGTACCTGTCCTTCTGACAAGGAGTCTAGGCAGCTGGACCAATTCGGGAGGAAATTTTATTCCTCTGCAACAGTGGCCATGCAGGCCCTCAACTATGTAGCCCACATGTTGGTCTACCAAAAATCTCTGTTCACTCAGCTGGAGCCAGCCATTGAGACACTCCCAGATTCTGAGTCAAAAACCATCTTAGCAAACTTTGTTAGATCTGCTAATGTGGATTGTAGACACTCTCTCAGGGCCACCTATGACACGGTGGACTCCTCGGCCAGGGGTGCTGCCATGGCAGTTAGCCTTTGGAGGTTCTCATGGCTGAGAGTGTCAGGCTTGGCACAGGACGTGCAAGCAGCCATTCAGGATGGTCCCTTCAGGGGTTCTGTCCTTTTTGAGTGTGATGCCCAAGATATCATCACCAGCCTGCAGGATAAGGGTAAAGCCCTTAAGTCGGTCCATACCATATACCGCCCTAAGTTTCAGGCCGACAAGCTCTTTAGTCATCAAGCGAAGTGGCAGACGAAACAGCAGCAGATGGACAGACATCAGACCAAACTTCGGGCCCCATCAGCAATGGCTGCCCCTCCTGCAAAGGCCCAGAGAGCCTCAGGTGGGGCTCTCCCTAACCCCCCTCCCTCACTTGACTTGCGGTCTGCCCCCCCTTCACGTCCATTGGGGAGCCGGTGGGCAGAAGGTTTGCTAGTCATCTGGCAGGGTGGTGGGCAGTAACCACCGACTCATGGATACTTCAGTTAATAGGACAAGGCCACACTCTGCAGTTTCTAGACAAACCTCCAGACAGGCCACCAGTCGTGTCCCACTATCCAAAGGTGCACATACCTCTGCTAGAGAGGAAATCGAGGCTCTGTTACTAAAGGAAGCAATAGTCCTGTTCCGTCCAACCAGGAAGGCAAGGGGTATTACTTCCACTTCTTCCTGGTTCCCAGAAAGATGGGAGACTTGCACCCTGTTTTGGACCTTAGTGCTCTGAACCTGTACATAGAGTGCAAGAGGTTTCGAATACTGCCCCCCCCCGGGTCTGCTGCCCCTTCTGCACAAGGGACAATGGCTTTGCACTTTGCACATGCAGGATGCATACCCCAATTTTTCAGGCCCATGGCCGCTACCTTCGTTTTGCCTTTCAAGGGGAACGTTACCAGTTCAAGGCCCTCCCCATTGGCCTGTCCTCAGCACCCAGGGTCTTAACCCAGTGCCTGGCAGTAGTGGTGGCAGCCCTGAGGTGTCAGGGCCACTGTGTGTTCCCATACCTCAATGACTGGCTTCTGTCAGCCCCATCGAGGGAACACCCGGAACTCTCCCTTTTGGCTACCCTGGATCTCTTTGTGCAGGTTGGGATCACTGTGAACCTTCCCAAAATCCCATCTTGCTCCTTCACAGCACCTCCAATTTATTGGAGCAGTGATGGACACAGTTCAGGGTATGGCATTCCTCCCTTTAGACAGGACAGACACCTTGCAGAAACATATTCATTTTGTAGCCTCCAGCAGAAGGGTCACAGCCAGGTTGATCCTTCGACTGCTTGGCCTTATGGCAGCAGCCATTGCCACTGTTCATTTAGCCAGGCTCCACATGTAGATCTCGCAGTGGATGCTTAGGGCACAGTGGGATTAGAGGCTGGACAACCTGGACCACTTGGTCATGGTCTCCGATTCGATGCAGCGGGATCTCTTATGGTGGCAAACTCTCACCTATCTCACCAAGGGGTGCCCTTCCAGTCCCCTCCTCCCACCCAGACTCTGACCACAGATGCATCAGGGATGGGTTGGCGTGCTCATCTAGGGAACCACAAAACCCAAGGTTTTTGGTCCCAGTCAGAGCTCTCTCTGCACATCAGTGTGTTAGAGATGAGAGCAGTGCTGTATGCTCTTCAGGCTTTCTAGCACCTGCTCCACCTGGGAACACTACTAGTCCAGTTGGACAATATGTGTGTAGTCTGGTACCTCAACAAGCAAGGAGACACTTGCTCGTACCCCCTTTGCAGGGAAGCAATGCGAGTGTGGAACTGGGCAGTTCTGCATTGGATTCACCTCACGACAGTTCATGTTCCTGGCATACAAAATGTCCTAGCGGACAGTCTCAGCCACACCAGAGTAAGAGCCAGTGAGTGGGAGCTCAAGCAAGAGGTGGTTGACCACATTTTCGACCTATGGGGTCAGCCAGAACTGGATCTGTTCATCTCCCCATACAATGTAAAACTAACCAAGTTTTGCTCACTCGCTCCCGGGCATTTTTGTCAAGACGCACTATCTCTTTGCTGGACAGGGAGGTTTTTGTATGCCTTCCCTCCCTTTCTGGTTCTTCAGAGGGTGCTGCTCAAGATTCAGGTGGAAGGGGCCCACATGGTACTGATTGCCCCATTCTGGCCTCATCAGGTTTGGTTTCTGCTTCTTCAGCAGCTGGCAGTGGAACCTCCGGTTCCCCTGCCCCTCTGTCACGATCTACTGGCTCAGGAGAGGGGACACGCTGGTCCATCCAGGGCTAAAGTCCCTTCACCTTCATGCATGGCACCTCAGGACATAGCTGTTTCATGATTTGGAGTCTCTTCTAGAGTTGTGCAGGTCCTAGTAGAGGCTAGAAAGCCATCTACAAGGACCACCTATGCCATGGAGTGGAAAGGTTTCTCTATTTGGGCCACCTCAAAGGGTTAGGATCCTTTTTCATGTCCAGTTCCTCACATCATGGAGTATCTCCTGCACCTCTACCATCTAGGCCTGAGCTACTCGTTTTTAAAGGTACACTTGTCGGCCGTTTCTGCCTACCACACTCCAGTGGAGGGCAAAACAGTGGCTCAATTGGAGGTCAAAGATCTTCCTTAAAGGAATCCTCCACCTGAAACCCCTGGTGCGCAGCCCCGTGCCACTTTGGGACCTTAATTTTATTTTGGAAAAGTTAACTCTACCACCATTTGAACCGACTGGTTCCTGCGATATGCACTACTTGTCTTGGAAAGTGCTTTTTCTAGTGGCAGTTACTTCTGTTCAAAAGGTTTCTGAGCTTCAGGCCCTGATTTATAAGGAGCTGTATTAAATTTTTCATAGAGACCCAGTGGCTCTCCGTACCAACCCTCAGTTCTTACCAAAAGTGGTTTCAGAGTTTACGTTGAATCAGTCGCTTCAGCTACCAGTATACTACCTTGTACATTCTAATCGGGGGGAGGTGATTCTCCATACACAGGATGTTCACAGAATCTTGAGTTATTATACTAACAGGACCAAGTCTGTCCAGAAAACGGACCAACTTTTCGTTTCATTTGCACCCAAGAGAGAAAGTGCCGCAGTTTCTAAACAATGTTTATCCAAATGGTTGATAAACTACATTGTTTTCTGTTACCAGAAGAATGGTAAAACCCTCCCGGTGGAGGTTATGGGGCATTCTACCAGGGGTATGACTGCTTCTACTGCTTGTTTCAGGAATGTGTTGGCCGCTGATATTTGTGCTGCGGCTACTTGGAGTTCTGTCCACACTTTCACAAAACATTACAGTTTGGACATTGCCTCTAGGTGCAGGGCAGGCTTAGACCTAGCTGTTCTTCAGGGTCTCCAGTCCTGATTTGTCTGCCTTTAGCAGTTCAGTTCCTGCCTCCTGTGTTTCAGTCTTTCTTCTGATTGCACTGCTTGGGATTCAGTCCTCAGGGTGATTGCCTACTGCAAGAGCCCTCTCGAAGTAATATAGTACACTTACGCAAGAACCTACCATAACAATAGATCTTTGAGAGAGGCTCTTACAGTAGGTAACCTTTTTCCCTCCCGCCATCCACCAAAATTGGGTTCTTTGATTGCTCTTTCTCTATGAGCCCATTCTGCGGCTCCGGGAGCCTCTTTTCCATTCTCCTGTCACTCCTCCTCAGAGGCCTCCGACAGGAAAACTGGAAGGCGGGTGTGGGGAACGCCCACTGTAGTGACGTCGGGTGGGAGGTCCCCCATCAAACACTGCTAGCTAAAGTGTCCATGTGGTTCTGACACCAGGGGGCGCAGTCCTTAAGGTGATTACCTACTGCAAGAGCCTCTCTCAAAGATCTACTGTTTGTGGAGGGGTTATGGGATAACAGATGGACCAGACACCGAAGTTCAGGTTCAACACATAATCTCTGGGTGATGTTTATTCAAAATACAGGAAATAAGCTTCAACAATAACATACTCCTTCTTCAGTACATCAGTTTGCAGCAGCAGACTATGAATGTCCTTTTGCTGCACTTAGCAAGCACCTACTGACATTGACCTCTAATCTAACTTACCAGTTGAGATGCTAGCTCCACCCCATGCGGGCCTTGTTTACTTGGGTAGTGGGGCCTCAAATAAGAAGAAAACAAAACAAGCTAAAATTAAAGAACCTCAGTGCAGAAGCACTGAAAAAAGGGTTACCCCAAAGGGCATTGGCAACAAATCAAGTTTCAAAGAAATACAACATCATACATACTTCCATAATGCAAAGCATTATGGGATATATGCAAATCACCAAGACATTTCAGACTTGTTCAGTTTACAGCAATTTACATGTGTTTTAAATAGCACAACTAACTTAATTTCTATAATAGTCACCTAGTACTTTTTGCCATTATCAAGAACACCTAGTGCCATGGTATTTTCAACATTTACAGGTTTCATAAACACAAGGTATATATATCAAGGTATTTTATAAGATAGCGCTATTACATGCTAAATCCAACAACGATAAACACAACCTGTTTTACATACGCTTGGAGGTCACCACAGTAACCTCCCTGTACGAGGACCTGAGAGGGAAAAGGAAAATTAAAGAGGACACTATAGTATAGTCAAGAAAGGGAAGGAGGTGCCTATAGGTGGCCAACCTTATGGACTATAAAAATTGTAAAGGATAGAATAGACTAAGAAATAGAAGAACTGTTGCAACAGATTTAAGAAAAGGTCGGTCCTCAAGAGTGGCAGGAGCTCCCTGTCACACTGTTACGGTGAGTTCTTACGTAATTGTACTTTATAACTGCTGTTACACCGCTGTCATTTTATCTGCAGTTTCAGAAGCTGCTTTTGCCTCAGAAGGTATGGGGTCCATTTTAGAAACATAGAAATTGTCGGCGGGTAAGGACCACTAGGCCCATCCAGTCTGCCCGTAAGCCCTGTACTTGATTACGGCTTCTGATCCTCACTCTGCTTTACATCTATGGTTCCCCTATGCCTCTCCCATGCATGTTTAAATCCAACCACAGTGCTTGCACGCACCACCTCCTGTGGCAGCCCACTCTATGTGTCCGCCACCCTCTCCATGAAGAAAAACGTCCTCACATTTCCTCTTAACCTGCCCCCTTCCAATTTCATGTCATGCCCCCTCGTTCTTGTACTCGTCCTGTATTGGAAGATGTCTTCCCCATGCACCTTGTTTATGCCCTTGAGGTACTTGAAGGTTTCTATCATGTCCCCTCTCTCCCGCCTTTCCTCCAGCGAGTACATATTGAGGTCCCTTAATCTCTCCTCACAAGTTTTGTGGTGCAAGCCCTGTACCATCTTGGTTGCCCTTCTCTGGACCGTCTCCACCCTGTTTATGTCCTTTCAAAGGTGCGGCATTTTGGTTTCCACTGTGGTAAATCTTGAACTCAGACCTTCCATTTTCAGGTCCAAATCTGGACTGCCTATAACAGGGCTCCCCTGGTAGGCTTGTCATCTCTACTGACCTCGTGGCTCAGATTTGCTTTTCCTGCTGTCTTGCACTGTGGTCTTACTAGGCTTTGGTAGTGAAAGACAAGTTCTATCTGCTTCTAAAAGTTTGAGAAACCTTCCAGTTCCGAAAATTAAAAAATTAGCATTTATCAGCTTATTCGAGAAAACTCCAGTTCAGAACTGCCGTTCACTTCGGCTGCTGGCCATACCTCCTTCAGGAACCGAATTGTAATCCAGATGAAGTGCACCAATCTCCTTGTTTTCAGTAGCTAGTAAACTGTAAACAGGATCGGTGCACTGTATCGATTCTTCACACATGCGGAAAAGGCAAATTTTAGTACGTGCGTTGCTCTCATTTTTTCATTTATATTTTTTGCAGCCCTGCTTGCTTCCCCTTCCATGTGGACCCATTCCTATCCCCCTCATATCTTTGGGGCCTATTAACCTCATATGCTTTGCTTTCCCTTCTGTGCGGACCCATCCCTATCCCCAGCATCCCTGCCTCTTATCCTTGGGGCCTTTTACCTCATGAGCTTGCCCCTTGTATGGTGGGGACCAGCCAGGCTGGTACCAACCCTCCACCTCCTCCAGCACCACAGAGGTTCTCTGGGTGCCCCCAAAACAGACAGTGGCTGGTGTCGGGGCCTGAGTGCACTAGAGGATCATCTGTGCTTCAGACCATTTGGCCCTTTAGCCTCACCCTCAGGACATTGGTGTGCTAGGAGGCCCAAGATACACGTGGGTCCACAGGCCTCGACTGATGTCTTCCCTCCCTCATCTGCTACTTGATTGCAACGTCGCCAGTAGTCACTCCTCCCCCAAGGAAAGAGAGCGTCCTCTTGGATACTTGATCTTCCTCTCCCCAGCCAGCCTCCGGCAACTCAAGCTTGTTCCTGAACTCATGCCGCTGGCATCGCAGGTGGTAGCACTACCAGAGTGCAGATGGACTATGCGCATTTCTTTTTGCGCATTCTGCCCTTTTTACATGCACTACGTAATTCGATTACTGAGTATTTGATCCCTCAGTAGTAGAGTTCTGTGGTGCATGTAAACAAAATCAGATTACAATGGGAAACCCGGCACTGATTACCAGATAACGAATTTAGGGGCACGTAAACATAGCAGGTGATAATGTCACTGGCACAGGTTTCTACTTGCATAACAATGGAGCAGCGACTCAGTGGGCTCTGTTTGCACTGAAATAGTAGCCGTTGCAAGTAGTGGTGTCTGCATAAGGAGCTGCTGGCTGATTGTAACCAATAGTATTACTTACTGGAGCATTTATGGTACAACAATGAGGGGACTACATACAGAGCTCGTTTTAAAGTAACAGTGTAACAAAATTGGGAAACAAATTTGACCGTACTTTTTTCGCTGTAAAAGATTCCAGCATCTTCCAGTTTTGTTTGGTGTTAAGATTTTCTAGTTTAGCCCAAATCTGAGGATTTTTTTATGAATGCATTTATTTATTTTGTTCCTCAAGAATAAAAGATGGCTGCCACATTTGGCTTAGAAATACCATTGAAAACCTGGTAAGGGTTAGGATTAAGAAAAACAAAACACAAAACATGGTGCACAGCATGGGAGGTATCTAGAAAAATAGATTTGACACAGATATGCTAATATTTTTATTGACTGAGTGTAGCTACAACTAGCTTTTTGAAAAAGCACTTTTCATTGCAGTGCTGCATGAAAGACCAGGGAGTGAGAAAACAGAAAAAGAGATAGCTGCACAAAAAGAGAATAGATGGACGATGGGGCTACATAAATATGGGTTGGGAATGTTGTAGTGTCTCTGTTCACCTTTATGGCTGGGAATAATATAATCTTTTTTTCATGTTAGTGTCAGTGGCTCAGTAGGTATACCCAGCTCTGGTGCCAGAAGATTGGAAGGTTGTTGGTTCTAGTCCCACACCAGGAAACTAGGTGAATATCCAATTCTGACACAGTATTGCAGCATGAGGGGGCACTGCACTGTTGCAGTTCCATTGTTTGGATGAGACATTAAACCAAGGTCCCTTCTGCCCATCTCGGGTGGTAGTCCAGGTGGAAGGCAGAGAACCCTTGACACTTATTGTAAGAGATGGGGGCTTTCCATATTATATTGGTCAACATTCACCCTGTCTAAAACGGATCCTTCTAACCCCCCCCCCCAAGACACACCTGGAAAAGAGCTGTCACAGCTGAGTGTGTCTTTCCTGGTAATAAATTACTAATAAATAACATAAAAGCCAGTTTTAGGTGCCATACCTGAGTTGTGATATTGATCGGTTGGAAAGAGTCCAGAGGTGGAACACCGCTGTGATTACTGGTCTATCCAGCTTGTATGGAGCCAGACTGACTAGGCTAGTCCTACATGGGATCTTCATTTGTTCTTCAGGACCACTAGGGGTCTCACTCTTGATGACAGTACTAGGATTCAGTGATAGATCCAGAAAGAGAGCAAAGAGGGTGGCCTCACCCCCCCTCCCCCACACTGGATACTCAACTTAATTACTGATACAGCCTTCCTTTACCTAATGGCAGTTTTCCAAACCATGCCAAAACTATGTGATTTGTATTTTTGAATAAAAATGGTATTAGCAGATTAAACAATGGATTTAAAAAAAATGTTCAAAAATGTTGCATACCAACTCCCATCCCAAGTCCTATTCCTAGCAAACCCCCCCCCCCCACCTTGTAAAATTGTATATCTGCTACTATTAGGATTGCAGCTGGAACAAAAGGAATTATATAACAGGGAGGCAGTAGTAAACAGCTACAGAGAGTGATATACGTGGTTGGTGGATGGAATAGCCTACCTGCAGCAATAGTGGAAGCCAAGAATTTTAACTGCTTTAAACAATTACTAGATAAGCACATTACACCAGGTGCCCTGGGAAAATATTACCGATGCACAACGGAGGGATGATTTCAGTGAGCCAGCATGCCTTCCTTCATCCCTTCTCACCTTAGTATGAACGTTAACAGTATCTTCTCACAGATCTGTGCAACTTGGGATGCCGTGACTCACGTACTGTCTCACAAACTGGTCCCGGGTTGTCAAAGCCAGTGGTGTCCCTGCCCCTCAAAAGGCACTCAACTTTGGTGTCCCACAAGGGACAATCCTCCATCCACTTTTTCTCTGCCTTTTTCTGAATGACCTACCTGCACATATCTTAAAGGGATTTTCTGAGGTTTTGCAAATGCCTTTTTCATATAGTATGCAATTGCCGCCCATGCTTCAGATGTTTTTTTTTTTTTCTAACTATGTTTGTAGCCCTCAGCCTGGAACTCTGTCAGGCCTCCTGCACTCACTAGTTTGCTGTACCTCCCGCTGTGTTCTCCGACCATCTTCAAGTACATTTTTGGTTCTCCGGGTTGGGCAGGTCAACCTGGAGAGGCCGCAGGGGGCAGTGGCGGTGAACCAGCATTGGGAATGAATGTGGCAGTGGCACTGGCAGGGACCGTCACCTGTTCAGGGCTTGAGGGTTATTTTCATAGTGTTTACGCCCTCCGACGTGGGACATGCAATGCCAACCAGCCCACGACGTGGGTACTCCCACCCACATCCGGAAGACAGCCGCCTGACATCTACCCCTTGCTTGCTAGCGAGCCCCTGTGTGTAGCAGTGCCGCCAGTCTCCACCTGGGGCCGCTGCCGTACCGAGCTAGCCCTGGATCCAACCCTGAGAGAGGAGAGCAGTCCTTCGGACGCTCAATCCTCTCTCTCCCCTGCCGACCCCCGGTGGTCCGGGCTCGTTCCCGAATCTGGGTCACCAGCATAGCGAAAGGTGTGGCATCCAGCGCCTCAGCCCTCAGTGCCACCGGGCTGGCTTATGCTTCAGATGTTGAAGTTGCAATTTGTTTTGTAAAACAAATATGTCATATTCATTTTTTTATTGTTTTATCAGCACCTTGTTTTTGCCTGCCATCCAGTTTTCAGTGTGTGACCACACCACCAGAATAATGTCATACAAAGGAACTATCAATGTTTTACATACAGCAACAAGAAATTCTGGGTAAATTGTAAAGTTGACTTAAATGTTCGTCACTCAGTGGTGCAGTCCCTTATTTTGGTAGTGGGGACTACAGTACAGCACCTAATATGTAGACATATGAACATACGAATATAAGAAATTTGCCAGCAGATAAAGGCCTAGAGGTCTATCAAGTCTGCTCGAATGTGCAACTAGCACCCCTTATTCTGCAGCTGCCCCTCCCTTCCACCCTTCCCCTTCAGTAACCCTCCCCCTTGTCCTGCCCCATCCTCGTTTGAAGCAGTCCACTGTTCTACTGCATACCACTTCTGCAGGTAACGATTTCCACCCAGCCACCACCCTCTCTGTAAAAAGGTGTCTCCTCATCTCCCTCCTGAACCTTCCTTGCTCCCAGTCTCGTATCATGGCCCCCGGTGGCCCTCCCCTCCCTTACTTTGAACAGCCCCTCTGTACCTGTCTTGTTTATTCCTTTCACGTATTTAAAGGTTTCAATCAAGTCACCCCTGTCTCTTCTCTCCTCCAGTGAGTAAATGTTCAACTCCTTCAACTTCCTCTCATATGGTAAGTCCCGCAGCCCCTTGATCATCTTTGTCGCCCTGCGCTGCAACCCCTCCAGTAACTTAATGTCCCTCTTCAGATACGGACGCCAGTACTGCACGCAGTACTCCAGGTGTGGTCTAACTAATGACCTATACAGTGGCAGAATCACCTCCTCCCTCCTCGAGGATATACCCCTTGCAATACAACCCAGCATTTTGTTGGCCTTTGCAGCTACCTTCCTATATTGTGCTGAGTTGTTCATTGACCCTGTAATGAGCACACCCAGATCCTTCTCCTCCTCTGTCTGGGCTAGCTGCACCCCACCAGCTGGTAACTCCTCCTAGGTTCTTCATCCCAAAATGCAGCACCTTGCACTTTTGGCATTAAAGCCCAGTTGCCAGGTGTCTGACCAGGTTCAAGCTTTGCCAGATCATCCTGCAACCCCTGCCATCCCCTCAGGTCATCCACCACGCGCTTACCTTGGTATCATCAGCAAATAGACTGATCTTGCTCTTGATGTCCCATGATATGTCTGCAATGAATATCCCAAACAACACTGGTCCCAACACCCGAGCCCTGTGGAACACATCATCATTGCCCTTGGGTGTGAGGCTCCCCCCACTACCACCACCCTCTGTTGCCTTCCCTGAGCCAGTTTCCTACCCATCTCACCAGCTTTGCACCGCCCCCTGTGCCTACTAACTTCCTTCCCAGCCTTCCATGTGGCACCGAGTCGAATGCCTTACTGAAGTCCAGATATAGGACATCCACTGCATGGCCCCTGTCTAGTTGCCTAGTTACTCAGTCATAGAACTCGACCAGGTTGGTTTGGCAGGATCTGCCACATATGAAGCCATGCTGTCTGCTGTCTTGTAATCCTTTGGCCTCTAGGAGGGCCACCAACCTCTCCTTCAGGATAGTCTCCATTAACTTACCAACGATGGATGTGAGGCTCACTGGTCTGTAGTTTCCCGGTTCATCCTTGGGGCCACTCTTGTGGAGGGGCACTACATGACCATCCTCCAGTCTTGGTACACACCCAGATAATGGGCATCATATAGGTCTGCCAAGGTCCTGCAAGGACTTCTGCCAGCTCCTTCAGTACCCTGGGATGGATGCCATCTGGGCCTGGCGCCTCGTCCACCCTCAGTGCCTTCAAACCTTCTCGAACTCTGCCCTCCATGATTTCCCTATCTGTCACCACTTCCCTCCCTGCTTCTGCCATTTCTCCCACCTTGGGTGTCACCTCCCTCTTCTTTTTAGTAAAATCTTAGCAGAAGTACTCATTTAGTGCTTCCGCCTTATCTCACCCTGTTTCCATCCAACCCCCTCCTTCCTAATATGTTTATTTATATATTTATTTAAAAGTTTCACTAGAAAAGACATACTGAGCAGACAAGCTTGTTTCCAGATGCACCCTGGGGGAGAGGGGAAAGGGGTACACAGTAGGTAAATATGTAGCAAGGCATTGTGGGTACAATAAGAAGTTGTTTTCCAGTTTACTTACTGTGAAGTGCAGTCTCATAGTTCTGTGATGACTTCAACAATAAAAGCTCTTGTATGTTTATTTTCAAAACAAGACATTGTGCATTTAGTATCTAGCTGACGAGATTTCTTTATTGAAAGATGTAGTCTCCTATTTCTGTAGTGACCACAGAAGTAGCTGATTTTTCTGTCTCCCTAATTAAAGTGTAGTCTCCTATTTTGGTAGTGTTTACAGCAGTACCCTCTGTAGAAAAGTTCCTAGAAAAATGTTTTGTGATTCAGGTGGGCCAAAAAGATCATTTGCCATTCTGTGTAGATGTTTCACTTTTACTTCCTGCTGGTGAAGTGACAGGTCTGAAGAGACAGTTCCTGTCAGAATGTGGGAGCGTGATGATACTTTTCTGTGTTTGTGTTATAGGGCCTGAATGACTGTAAGTAGTTCAGGAGTGTAATTATGGATCAGAATACTTTTGTTTTTCTTTGGTGTCAGGCTTATGCTAGGAGTCCAAAATTGTGAATAAAAGGATGTCTGCAATACCAAGACTGACCAACGGAGGTCTCTGTTTCAAAACTTTGTTTCTCTTGCATGATGTCATGGTTGGGGGTTGCAGCACTGAGAAAAAAAAGGGTCAGAGTTATGCAAATGAAGCAGAGCACAGAAATAAAAGCATTTTTCTCATGGGCAACTGCACATTGTGGCAGTTTTAATTGTAGGAGATAGATTCACAACTCCTACAGGTTACTACTCCCATTTGTTATGGCAAACCTCAGAAATCACTTTAAACATCTGAAGCCACCTTTATGAGGACAACACAGTTATTTGTTCGAAAGCCACAACAGTTCCTTAGTGAACCAGCACTCTACAGGACATACTCATTGAAATTCAGACCGGGATATCCATTAACTGCTGCCTGTTGTACAACACTAAAGCTAAAACCATATATGACTGGATATTTTATGGTTAACCCTGGTCTATATAAGATGAGATGATAGAGGAAATGTGAACTACAGCCCTTGAGAGGAAGTCCTGAGCAATAAAGAGCAGGGGTCACGATACATCATGCAGTTTTCTTTTTCTGTTTTTTTTTAAATGCAAGGTACATGAAATGGGTCCACTGTTTGTTTCCACACTTGCAGAAATATGGAGGTTTTCAGCGGAAAAAGGCCCTGCAGTTTGTCATGTCTGTCTGACCATTATTTTAATATTTATTTATGTATTTATTTACATTTTTGGTAAAAGGGTAGGCCCACTGGAACTTTGCGGTCCCTTTTTCAGAGGCGACCGGGGAATCTACCTAGCTATTGTTAATTGTGAGGGCTTCAGTGGCCCCTCATTTTTCCTTACCCCTCCCCTTTTGCCACCATCTCTACCAGCCCCATGGGTCTGTCCTACCCGTGTTTGCCCCCCTCCCTAACTAATCTAAGACATACTACCTCCCTTGGTAGTCTGTTTCACCTCTGTACTACCCTCTCTGTGAAGAAACTCTTTCTGATATCTTTGTTAAACCTCCCACCTGCCAGTTTTATTGAGTTTCCCCGGTACTTTCCCACTCAGCATGAACCCCCTATCTATTTTATTTTTCTGTACAGATATTTGTATGTCTTTATCCTGTCCTCCTCCCATTGCTTCCAGTGTGTACAAAGTTGGGGTCTTTCAACATCTAAATGTAAGTATTTTCTGCTGACCCTGGATCATTGTGGTGCACCTCCTCTGCACTGCCTCCACCCTGTCATCGGCCTTCTTCCAGTGCGAGTCCCAGAACTGCAGACTTGCACATGTATACTGTATCTAGATGCTGATAGCAGAAAAAAAGCTCCTGGGCCATCCAATCTGCCCACCCTGCATAACTATTCTGTCTTGCCCTAGTGGCAATTCTCCCCTTGTTACTGTCCCCTCTTTTTCTGACTAAACCCACCTGCCTGTCCCATCCCTGCTTGAAGCTGCTGTTTGACCTGGCCTGTCCCACTTCTTCTGGCAAGTTATTGCACTCATCCACCACCCTTTCTGTGAAGAAGTGCTTCTGGACATCCTTTTTGAATCTCCTCCCTGACAGTTTTAGTGAATTCCCTCTCATCCCTGTGTTTGAATTCAAGGAAAAGAGTTCCTTGGTGCCCATTCTACTTATACCGTGCAGGTGCTTGTATGTCACAATCGTGTCACCCCTTTCCCTCCTCTTCTCAAGGGTGTACATGTTTAAGTCCTTCAGCCTCTCCTCGTACGTCATTTCCCCGAGGCCATGGGTCATCTTAGTTGCTCCACGCTGTACTGCCTCCACCTTGTTGCAGTCTTTCCTCAGGTGTGGCGTCCAGTGCCTTGTGTAGTATTTCTTTTTTTTTTAACTTTATGTTTATTATTATATATGTAATCCACAAACAGTAGAATTTACAAACTCTTGGTATTATACTTTTACAGTTCAAACCAGGAGGGGGCCAGTCCTCTTATTACATTCTGTTGATCCACCAAAAGCTAAAGATACATCATATGGGGGTATCCTTTGTTAAACATTAAACAACATTATTTGCAAAAATCTGCAACTGTGAACTGAGCCCGTGAGCTACATGGTATTTTCCAGAGTATAATAAAAGTACGGACCATATATAGTCTCTACTCAAAGAGCAGAGATAGTCCACCATGTTTTTCCAAAAGTAAGGAAACATAAACTGTGCTTTAACAAAAAGAGAATAAGCTCTTAACTGTCTGTAAGCCATTTACCACTTAAAGCCTAGCCTCCTCCCTGTGTATTTTTTTTATCATTTTTAAGAACTGCTTGAACATGTAAAAACCCATTAATATGAAGTATACTACTAAGTAACACAAGCCATGGTACAGAAAGGGGTGTTTAATATCTAGCCCATTCTTAAGGAAGAGAAAGAAAAGAACTCCCTTTTTTCCCATTCTTGGAGCAACACATTAGCCCAGGGCCTGAAAACAAACCCTTTATACCCATTTTAGAAAGGAAGAACCTGTTAGGTAGTCCAAAAGTAAAAAGTCTCTTTCTCAAGCCTCCTCTTCTTCAGCAGATGAATCCTCTCGCCGATTCTCCCTCGGCTTGACCACATTCTTATGGCACCATTTCGGCGCATCTTCAGGGTCTGAGAAGAGGAAAACCTTTCCCCTATGCACAGTTCGAAGCCTTGCTGGAAACACCATTGCGTGGGAGATCCCCGCCTCACGGAGCACGGCCCTAGCCCCATCAAAGCGCTTGCGCTTCTGCCTGGTTGCGTAGCTGATATCAGGGAACATTAGAATCTGCTGGCCATCCAACAAGAGAGATCGTTTTTGCCTCGCCATTGCCTTGAGGTAATCCCGAGATCCCACACCATCCGAGACGACAGTAACTGTCCGTGGCGCTTCAGGGTTGTCCGGGTGGCCTCTGGATGTGACCCAGTAAACTTTTTGGAATTTTTGGACCACCGGCATTACCTCCTCTCCTAATTGCTGAATTAGCCAATCCTGTAGGAGCAGCATTAAATGGTCCCCATGGCAACGTTCCGGGAGCCCGAGTAGTCTTAAATTTGCAGCACGGGTCTGATTTTCTAATGTTTCGAGTCTGGATCTCAAGTGCCCGTTCTCCTTAATCACGGAGGATACTGCCCCCATTGCCGCATCCGCCCATTTAGTGGCCTCAGATGTCGCCAGGGTAACTGACTCCATCGTGGATTCAATACTATTGGATCCTCCTGTATCCTCAAAAAAAAAAAAACTGTGTACTGTTTCTCTGTACTAAGTTGTTATCACTGTATTGTCTTCTCTGTGACGAGGTACCTTTGTAAACGAGCCTCTGGCTCAAAGGTTGTAAACTGATGCTTAATAAATAAATAAATAAACTATCCACCCTATTAATCAATCCATCAAATTTGTCCGATAGTGCTGCCACTGTTGTGATTAGCCTAGTAATCTTTAGGCCTAGCATTTGCAGAGTTTCTTCTCCCTCTACTTTGGCAGATTCGGGATTGCGGCCTTGGTTAGACCTCGTGGTCTTGGCTTCCGTTTGTATCTTGGCCCTAGCTCCATCTCCTGTAGCCCGATCCTTCTTAGGGTTTCCCATACTGACAAGCAGTGGAAGATATAACCCTCAATATAACTTGGACTCTTCTGGCTTCCAAAAAAAAAAACGTTTTTTATTGATATTTATGTAGATAAAATACAGAGCTCTATCTCAATGCAGCCTTCTTGCTTGGGCTCCACAGCCCCTCCCCGTGCAGTATTTCAGGTGCGGCACACCAGTGACCCAGCGGTGGAGGCTCACTTTCTGACTTCTGCTGCTTATCCCCATCCCTATGCATCCCAGCACTCTGACAGCTTTGCTCACTGTTGCAGTGGACAGATATTTCTAGGGTCTCCAAAATCATCACCACTAAAACCCTTTTTTCTGTAGTGCTATCCAGCCCCAATTTTTGTATTACACCTTGGATTCCTTTTTACCAATGTGCATTACGTTACAGTTTTTTAATGTTTTCCATTTATTTCTCCCAGGCATGAAGGAAGGGATGTGCAATGACGTCAATGGAAGTGCCGCGCATGCTCCCATGCGCAGCACGCTGGAAGTCTGCCCCGCCTCCGTCCCCCAGTGAAGTGTTGGTGTACCACCCTAGCCACCACTAGGGGCCAGGCTAACACCAGCTACTGATCCCCTCCCTCCTCCTCAGAAAACAGTAGTCCGTGGGACGTTCAGTCCTCCCCCATCCCACCCTGCAACTCCCGATGATCTCGACCTCGGATGATTGGCGCCACAAGCGGTAGCGCTACCACTGCACCGGTGGGACGTTACATTTTTTAGCATTGAAGTTCAGCTGCCAAATCTTTGACCAGCTCTCCAACATGCAGCAACAGGGCAGCCTCCCCCTGATTGCTCTAAATCTTTGGGACTCTCTCCCTTTGCCAGTATTGGCTGTCTTTCCTCACTTTCATCCAAATCCACCCTACCACTTCTCGACCTGTATGTCCTCCCACTCCCCCTCTTTTGTTCTCCTGAACCCGTATTTGCGGCCTAGAGAGTCGTTACCTAGTCTGTTCCGATGAATAGTTAGCCTGTGCTTAAAATGTTTTGCTATGTATATTTCTTGTGCTGTAATAAATTGTGGTACGGTAGCGAATACTCTGTACCTTACCTCTCTGCTCTGTACAGTGCTTTAACCTATATATTTTTGTTCTATGTATTATTCACGATGTATTGACCTGTATATTTTTGTACATTGTAGTCCCTCCTTGTTTATTTAGTCTGTGAACTGGACGTGTGTGAAAACTGGCATTTTTGCTCACATACTTTTTCAGTATAAAATAAAGATTGATTGATTGACATGCCCAGATCCTCCCTTAGTTCCCTTCTCCCCTTCTCCTCCATGTCTACCCTTGGACAGATCTTTATGACATCTGCAAAGAGGTAAATCTTACCTGTGATACCTTCACCTGTGTCACAGTTGACTATACTAAAGAACGCTGGTTCTAGTACCCTGCTTGTCACCTCCCTCACCTCTGAAAACTCCCGTTGACTACCACTCTCTGTGAGCTACCCCTTAGCTAGCTCTTTACCCAGTCTGCCATATTTTCTTCTACCCCATGGTCCCTAATCTTTTTGACCAGCCTCCTGTGGGGTGACCCCCTTTTGCCCAACACCCCGACGGCAAACCACGGAAAATGACCACTGCAGCAACAGTCGCTCAAATGGTCCGCTTCCGTGTTTCACTTTCCCCAGTGTCCTGCCCCTCCCGGACCAACTCTGACCTGGAGTTGAGAATACTAAGGTCTGGGGTGTGGGGAAGGCAGCCCTCCACAGAAAACACTGGGGGCTTGGACGCTGTACAGGTGGTCGACAGATTTACTGTCGACAAAACTTGGTGCTTCCCCTCCTGTGGGGGACTGAGTCTAAGACCCTGCTGAAGTCTAGGTATACTATATCCACTGCCTTCCCCTTGTTTGTTGCTGCAGTTACCCAGTTGAAGTGCTCAACTAGATTCGCATGGCAAGACCTTCCCCTTGTAAACTTATGCTGTCTGGGGTCCTGAAGCCCGTTCCCTTCTAGGAAGGCCACCAGATCCTCCTCCAGTAGAGACTCCATGATTTTCTTCACTATAGACATCAAGCTGACTAGCCTGTAGTTCCATGGTTAATCCTTCTTCTTGTGGTTGTGTAGCAGAACCACATCTGCTGTCCTCTAATCCCTAAGTCCCCCGGCTTGTGAGCAATTGGACAAGTCCCCTAGTGGCCTCCATATAACCCCTGAAACACCCCAGAATTGCACACTTCTATTATGAGCTGTTTACTGACTTGCAAGTCATGTGAGTCTTTAACTCTTGGGACTATCTAGGCTTCATGGGACACCAGTGATATATAAAATGGTTAAAATTGTACCTAAAAATGTTTAAAAATAAACAGTCCTGAGAGACTAAGAATGATGTTGTGATTAATTAATTGATCGATTGATTTTTGTTATAGAACTTTTTTCCCTTTCTCACTCGTCCCAGGGATATTCCTTGTTGAGGCCTAATGTCTCCTTGCTTCCCTGAGCCCAGGGGCCTCCAATGGCTCCCTTGGCTTCCTGTGTGGGTAGGGGCTCCCGGGGGAGGGCTGCCCCTCCCAAAGCAGTGCAACTTGTGGACAGGATCCAGTGTCAGGCGCTAGGACCCAGGGGAGCCAGAGATGTCAGCCATCATGTAGACGTTATGGGGATTTTATCCCCTGTTCTCACCCCAGCTCTCCCTCCTCTCCTGGTGTGGGAGGAGCCTCCTGATGGCCTCGGAGGCACTCAGCAACCTCTCTGGTAGGAGCAAGCTCCCCTGGCCGCAGCCACCATGGCCCGGCTTGCCTCCCAACACAGCAGTTTGAGTTTGTTCCAGAACCCGGGTCATCTGCAAAACAGGGTGTTGTGCTGCCAGTCAGCTTTTTAGGCAGCCTGATGTCCTGATTTCTAATGGTTATATGAACTCCCCGCTGCGTTAGGTTCTGCTGCCTAGGACTCCCGTCCACTGAGAAAAGAAGGGATCTCAAGCAGATGACTATAGGTTATAAGTGTGAGTGCATGGTGTCCTTCTGTCTGATCTAAGCTGCCACAGAAATGTCAGCTGCACTCCCAGGTCAGGGACCTTTTAAACCTACTGAGAATGGTGAGTAGGCCTTCGCCACAGCAGCCTTGACCACCTGGAATTTGCTGCTAGATAAAATAAAAGAAGCCAGCAACTAACAGCCCTTCAAAAGGACCATATCTGATCACCCACAAAGTCCATGTGACTGCTAGGTACGTCGTTGTTGTCCTATGCTCCCCCCGTCCTTAACAACCACCATTATCCCTCTGGGGTTTTCTACATCCAGATATAGTGGTAAGTTTATATGTGCTGTGATGTCTCGGGTATAGGATTGTCATTTTTTGTAATTTAGGCAAGAGGGCTGCAAGGCTAATCTGGGCAGTTCCGTCTGTCCAAACTAGATGATGCTGTTCTAGCAGTAGAGACATCTGACTCAGCACGTATACAGTAAACTTATAAATCACTCGAGTTAGCCAGAGTGATCTATACCACACTAGTGGTAAATAAATTGGGTACAGTATATAAATCATTTTATTGTTTTATAAATATTTATTTTCACTTAGAACCCATGTTAGTTCACATAGAAAGTATTATTTCCATTTCGAACCTGGAACTAGAACACAGAAAACACTGGGCCAGATAGTGTACAATGAAAGGTCGTTTTAGGTTTAAACAAGGTAAACACTGATAAAATCATCACAAACAGTGTGATAGATGTCGAATACATAATGAGTTGCAGTAGTGTAACACATTTATCTCCACAAAAGAGTGGTTAAGACCTTAAATGAAAATACTCGGTTCCCCAGGAGAAATACTGAGGGACCTTGAGGTCCTGATTTAGCAATCCACAATGTTAAATACTTTTTTAAGGTCTTTTTTTTTTTTTACAGTTTTGCCAGAACAGGCACACTGAGCTGAAGCTTGTTTCCAGGTGTGACCTGGGAGCACAGGGAGGTTAAGTGATTTCTGAGGTTCACGCAAGTGGAGAATGTGAAAATCAAACCAATTATCACTTGCTAGTGGAGATAAACATGTTATTCCACTGTAACCCATTATGTATTCTCTATTTCTAAGTTCCATTTCTGTTACAAATTAAAAAAAAGGGACTGTAATGTTCCCCCCCTCCCAATATGCTCCACTTTAACATTGCCACATGACGCGAGGCGACGGCTGAATGCATGGAAAGAAACCCTGCGGTTTTGATCACTGATTGGCTGAAATTGTGTGATTTATAATGCTGATCTTGTTAAATATGCACTAACCACTGTAGTAAATTTGTGTTCTCTGTAAAATGCAAACAGCAGAGGGAAAGTAAAATGGTTGAGTACTGACTCTGCTGCTATAGTTGCCTCCCCCACCAAGACCTGCTTAAAAAATAGGTGTTTCTCCTAAACGAGGCTATCTTGGTGTGTAACATTCTACATATTATAAATCATGACATTGTTCGTAGCCAATCAGCATAATTTATTGCAGGCATTCCCCCTACTCTTATAACCATTAGAGGCTGTCTCGTGCTAATAATTTCAAAATTCTGAAATTCAGAATTCAGTTGGCGTAGTCCATTTCCACACATGGGTTACTGTGAAGTTCTAAGTTAGCGTAGTCCAGTTCCTACACAGGGGTTTCTCTGAAGTTCTAAGTTCAGTTGGCATAATCCATTTCCCACACAGGGGTTTTTCGGAAGTTCTAAGTTCAACTGGAATAGTCCATTTCCCACACAGGGATTTTTCAGAAGTTCTAAGTTTAGTTGGCATAGTCCATTTCCCACACAGGGGTTTCTTGGAAGTTCTAAGTTCATTTCGCATAATCTATTTCCCACACAGGTTTTTTTTGGAAGTTCTAAGTTTAGTTGGCATAGTCCATTTCCCACACAGGGGTTTTTCGGAAGTTCTAAGTTTAGTTGGCATAGTCCATTTCCCACACTGGTTTTTCCACACACAAGGGTGTCACTGAAGTTCTTTTTTTAAACGTATATTTTATTGTTTTACAATAAAACAACATCATATAGTTGATACCTCCTACCAGGCATATACAACTAAAGACCATCCAGTGGAATACAGAATAACATATAACCTAAGTAGGTATTATGAGGAGTTGGGCATAAATCATTTGAGTCTAGTAAAATTAGTCCACCATAGCCACACCTCGCAAGATTGAGGTGATCTTGCTGTTTAAAGGTAGTCCATAAAATTTAGAATCAACCTTAAGACTGATGTGATCCCAATACAAACAGAGAAACAATACGATATGTTTAGTGCTTGTTTGAACCCCACAAGTCCCATACATCTTCATTAGTTACCTTAAAACCCAAAAGGAAAGGATTCATTCTAATACCTATAGTCTACAACATTTTTTTTTTTTTTATTTAGAACTTTTCGCAGACCTTCAACTTTTAGCCTTAGTTCCCAGCTATTTAACAGGAAAAAGAGAGACTATCAGAGTGCCCTATGACCATAAAGAGGAAACAAGAGATTAAACTCACATTTTAACTGTCTCCTAAAATACCTCAATGGTATATTGTACCTGCAACGACTATTTACTACACAAAGCCCCAAGTAAGACATCTTAATGAATATTTGCATGCCCCCCAGTATTGTGGCACTACCATTTTAATTTTGCATTTAAACAGATTTCGTCTAATCTGTTGCGTGGTACCAATATCTCTGGAGCCACATACATCTTTCCCAAAAGAGGCATTTTTTCTACAAAACAAAATATGGAACTGTAAATCAAGCCCCAGTCCAGGTTAAACCCTTTAGTCTCTTTCTTGTTGATGATACAGAGTAAAGATTAAGAAACTCTAACCGTCTTCAGGTAGTGTCATTTTCTGAATCTTCCTCATTCTGTGGTGGTGCTGCAGCAAATTCTCTTTCAAACACCTCTACCTTCTTGCCAACTTCTTGAGGGTCCGAAAATTGATAGGTGTGACCTCCATAATGGATCTGAAGGTGTGCAGACATTAACAGGGAGTGTGCTATTCCTAGACTTTGGAAATGAGCCCTTATTCTGTTGAACTTTTTCCTACGTGAGCGAGTTGTGAATGATAGGTCTGGAAAGCGGTGAAGAGTGGCTCCATCATACTGAAAATTGTGTGAAACCTGTGCAGGCTGCAAGTAAGCATCTTTGGGTAACGCTCCAGTGGTAACTATAAATATTGTTCTTGGTGAGTCTTGCTGCGCCATCGCGGCCCGTGGGGTAACTCTATAGGCCCAAATGATAGGCGAGGTTGAGGCGGTACTTGTGGGAACGTTTAAGATTCCTGGGAGCCAGTCCTGTAAAAAGAGCATCAAGTCAGGTCCCTCCGATCCCATTGGCAGAACAACCAGATGTAAACTAACTGCCCGTTGTGCATTTTCCAGGGCCTCAATGCGGTATTGAAGCTGCCCATTTTCTTTTACCAAGTTGCTGATCATAGAAAGATCGTTGGTCGCTTGTGTCTCCGCTGCATTCACTGTTTTAATAGCCTGCTCAATCTTGAGATCCTGTTCCCAAAAACGTATCAGGATTTCTTCTACCTTCCCATCTACAGCTCTCTTGAAGCCATCAAGGATTACCATGGCGGATCATTAGACCCAGGGCTCCCACTGGTTGTGATAAGGCCTGTTGCTCTACAAGAGGCTAAATTTTTGAACCTCCTCCATCTCCTTTATTCTGTCTCACCATGGTAGCAATGGGTATCTTCTTGTTCTTCTTGACGAGATCTATCAAGCTATTTAGGTAGATAAACTGTAAGTTGTAAAACAAAGAGGCATTTTTGATTAGATGATCAGAAAATGTGGAGCAGAAACAAAGCACGTCTAATCAGCGAGTGTGCTCAACAGCGCCCCTGTCACTGAAGTTCTAAATCCAGTTGGCATAGTCCATTTTCCTCAGTGGGGTGTCACTGAAAGTTCTGCGTTCAGTTGGCATAATCCATTTTCCACACAGGGGTGTCTCTGAAGTTCTGCGTTCAGTTGGCATAGTCCATTTTCCACACAGGGGTGTCTCTGAAGTTCTGCGTTCAGTTGGCATAGTCCATTTTCCACACAGGGGTGTCTCTGGAGTTCTGCATTCAGTAGGCATAGTCCATTTTCCACCCAGGGGTGTCTCTGGAGTTCTGCATTCAGTTGGCATAGTCCATTTTCCACACAGGGGTATCTCTGGAGTTCTGCGTTCAGTTGGTATAGTCCATTTTCCACACAGTGGTGTCTCTGGAGTTCTGTGTTCAATTGGCATAGTTCATTTTCCACACAGGGGTGTCTCTGAAGTTCTACCTTCAGTTGGCATAGTCCATTTTCCACACAGGGGTGTCTCTGGAGTTCTGTATTCAGTTGGTGTAGACTATTTTCCACATAGTGGTTTCTGTGTCTTTTTATGTAGAGAAAAAAACAACAAATATGTTGCAGGTGATACCTTTTATTGGACTAACAAAATTATTTCTAAGACTAGCTTTCGAGAGATAAAACCCTCTTCCTCGGGTCAAAGTGGAAACAGCTGAACAGCATGACAGATATAGAGGTTGGATGTGGATTCAAAACATAGACTCACAGTTTACACACCAAAGCATTACAGCCAATCCACACTCCTTACAAACAGGAAGACTCTAATTGTCATTGGAGTGTGTCTGTTGAAGAGCTCAACTTGTAATATTAAAGGGCAGCTTAATTTTACTCTGGCTCTGGACCATCAATTAACATTTGTGAAAAATACATACCATTGTCTTTAGAAGGTACCTGTTAAAAGAGCCAGAGGATGCTGATGTGAGGGTTTAAAAAGAAACTCTGAAGCACTGATCTTCCTGGACTGCAGTCTCCACCACTCATTCACACTAATGGGATAGCGCCAGAGGTGCTAGGACCAAGCAGAAGACAGAAATTTTCAGAAGGGTCGGAGCCGAGACAGGACCACGCATGGACGGCACTGTAAGACTAGCTTGTGCCTGTGTAGGCCATCTCGGTGTCGATCCTCTAACTGCCTCAGTTCCTTTTCTTCCGCCAGCGAGTGTGCTTGGATGTCGACGTCACTCGTCTGCCGGAGTCAAAGTTTCCATCTATACGACAGCAGCATTAAGCCGTTCAGTATTCGGTTAAATTAACATTTTAGTATTATTTTAAGAAGAAGAAAAAGAAGATTATGAAGAAGAAGAAGAAATTCACACTTGCCATCAATGGAGTCACCCTTAGACGATAGCGGTGACAGTAGGAAGACTTCGTTTGAAAGTTGTTATGGCAGAGGGGCTGTGTCCGGTCCGCCACCCTTCGCAAAGGGGGGGGTCCAACCATGGGCAGTCCTGTGCTCGGGGGGAGGACAGTCCGCTGAAGCACAAAACTGGCGGTTCCGGGGATCTGGCTCTGCTTGACCTCGAGCTCTTCTTCCTCCTCGGGGGAAGAAGAGTCGGTACTGCTTGAGGTTGCCATCTGGTACGTCTGCGTGGGGATTGTTGGTGGTGAGGGGTGGTAGGCCTGAAGTAGGCCTGAACCAAATTTGGTGGGTTCCCCCTTGGCCCCGCTCAAAATGGCTGCGTTCTTTGACACTGGATTCCATCTCTGTTCTCAATGGAGTTCTGGCTCTGTGGCACTGTGGACAGCGCCATTGTTGCTGTCGGTGCTACTGGTGCCACTCGGCACCATGGATGGTGCCGTTGGTGCTATGCGGCACCATGGATGGTACCATTGGTGCTGCGCGGTGCCATGAATAGTGCCGCTGGTGCCATCAGTGTCGCACGGCACCATGGACGGTGCTGCTGGTGCTGCACGGCACCGTGAATGTCACCATTGGTGTCATGTGGTGCCATTGGTGCCTTTGGTGCTGTGTGGCACTGTGGAAAGTGCCATTGGTGCTGTTGGTGTCGCACGGCACCGGGGACAGGGCCGTTGACGCTGTGCGACACCACAGGAGGTACTGCTGGTGCCAGACGGTGCCACAGGTGGTGCCGTGGGTGTCCAGTGCCACGGATGGCGCAGCGAGTGATGCCGGTACCACGGGTTGTGTCGGTTAGTGCTGTCCGGCAGAACAGCTGGTGGAGTTTTTCCTTTCTGCGGACCTCCTCTTCCACAGAAGTTGTTGCAAAGAATTTTCCATGGAATGAAGTCCTGTTCTGCGGTATATTTCCACAGATCCTAGTGGGTGGAGGTCTGCTTGGGATCCTGTGTCATTCCGGCATTTTTCCGCTGGTGGGACTCTTGTTCTGCCGGTGGAATTCCGCAATTCGCTCAGCACTTGGTTGGCTCCTTAAGTGGCATCAAGCTCCTCGACACCTTTCCCTGGTGGCGAAGTCCGCAGTGATTCTGACCTAGGCCTCCTTTTGGAGGTCATTCTGGGATAGAAGTGCATCTGGATGAGTCTCTCCCTGTCCTACTTGCCGGTGATACAGTGGATGACTCATTTTAGAAACTGGAGGGTAAGCCTTCTCTGTCAGCAGAGTCTGCGATGGAAGTTCTTCTTTTCAGTTTTTCCTCAGGGATATGGGGTCCACCATAACATTTCGGATTTCTTCCGTGGACCAAACACTTCTGTATCTGGACTGTTTTCAGTCAACAGTACAATTACACCCTGTGGAACACACTAATTCAAAGGTCGGGAGCCTTCCGGACCCTTCCGCACCTTTAAGAGGGGTATATAGTCCCCCCTGTGATACTGCCTCCTCGGTGGCTTTATCGGCAATGGGTGATTAACATCTCCTCAGCTGTGATTATTGGTCCAGTCCCAGTTTAAGTTATGGATGCTCAGACTCCTCCTGCCCCTCAGATGGACGACATCTCCGTCATTCTTGTATCAGATTTCAAGGTAGGAGCCTGAGAGCCTTGTCATGCTCTAATTGTTTAAAAAAATATATACGTATATACTCACAACAGAGGGCCTAGCCCGAACCTACCCAATACCATCCTTCTGGATCTGGCCCAGGTTCCACCTCAGCTGCCTGAGGTGGTCATCTCTAGACTACAGTGGAGAGCTCCTGACTTCTTCTACTTCTAGGAGAAGTCCAATCCAGCGGAGATATGGGTCATCGCTTGTCCCAGAGGGAAATTTTCTCTTAATTAGAGATGTTCCCTAGACCTAGGTGGCAGCCCAGTCTGTTGGTTTTGTTTCTTCAGACTCTCTTCTCTTGATCAGAGCCTCAGAGCAACAGAAATGACTCCACGGCTGCAAGTAGGTCCTTGTTCGGAGATGGGTTCTCGGTATTCATACCTTCGCTTCCTACATACTGGTTCCGTGCCAGTCACTCCAGACTAGACTATTCGGAAGCAATTGCTCAGCTGTCCTCTCCCTTCCCAGGAAGAGTTTTTCCATTTAGGGGCAGGTGTTAGTTTCACCTTCACAGCAGCTCCTTCTCTTAGGAGCTCCCCTAGTTACCTCCAGGGTAAAGGAGACCCTCTGACATGAAGTTACCCACTTCAAGCAGGTGTTGAAACTGTGTTGTTTGTTTTTCATTAGCAAGCAATCTAGAGCCTTTTTCCTACTTCCTTCAGGAAAGCCGGAGTGAGTGGTGCCTCACCACGTTGAGTCACTTCAGTCATTATGTGGTCACTTTCAACAATGGGTCAGCCCAAACTTGGTCCTTTCTGTGTCTCCTCTCGATGCAGATCTGCCCCTATCTTGCCTCAGAAATCCAGACCTCATTTTTTCCTGTCGGAATGCTTCTCTGCAGTGGGCACGTCCTCCTGTACACTTTCCCTCTCTTCCCTTAGTTCAGAGACTGCTACTAGAGTTGTAGGCAAACAGGGGCAGAATGATTCCTCTTGTAATAAGAAGTGGGTAGGCTCTGGTTCTCCTAGACTACCACAAGGGCTTCTAAGTCGTGCTTTGGCCTTCCATCAAGAAAGCTTAAGTGACTAAGTGGAAACTTTTCTCCATTGATGGGCTAACCCCACCTGGACCTCCGATTGTTCACCAAGTAAGGGGTTCAAGTGCCTCTTGGACCTGTTTTTCACAGGCTAGCCATACTTAGTAGTGGGGCTATCCATCTGCGCTTTCTTGGTCTACCTTGAACCAGTAGGCTTTACCTCTGGCTCTTTCAGTTAGTAAAACTTTTTGCCTTACCTGTAGAAGGAAGGGAGTGCTCCCCTCACTCTTTGATTGTTTCAACGGTTCTGTGACTTTCTTCACAGAACAAAGAGCTACACTCCAACATTTTTGGTGTAGCTTCAGCTTGCCTCAGTTGGATCACCTTCTTGCCCTGAGATGTTTTAGGCTAGTTTAGTAGCATGTCTTCGACACTATTAATCTTTGGCTTTGACAAAATTGAGAGGCCGGGTTCTCACCACTCTTCAAGAATGCTTGCGGCCTCCTGGCGGAGTTTCATTTTGTGTCCGTTGCAGTTTTCTGCAAAGTGGTGAGTTGGTGCTCAGGTGCATACCTGTCTAAGCACTGTGTTCTGGATCTTCTTTACAGACAGCTCTTTCTCAGCAGGACAGTCCTTGGACGTTCTTTCTGAGTGAGTCCTATCTCCTGCCACCTTACTCTGGGTGGGTTGGTTTTAGCTTAGTACTCTCCCATTAGTGTGAATGAATGGTGGAGATTGCAGTCCAGGAAGATATGGAAATTACGTACTTACCGTAATTCTTGATCTTCCTGGATGCAGTCTCCACCACTCATTCACATGCCCACCCACCATCCCCTGGGCTCACTCGTTTTGTTTCTTTGATCTTCACGGCCTTGTGGTCCCACTGTGAAGACATTGCTCAACTGACCCTTCTTGCAAGGGTCATCCGGACCTTTTAGGCCCGGAAGGTTAGGATAAGTTATTTTTACTAGTTACACTGCACCTCCTTGGTCAAAAAGGTACTGAGGCAGTTGAAGGATCGACGCCGAGATAGCTACACAGCTGCGAGCTTGTCTTGCAGTGCCGCGCATGCATGGTCCTGTCTCGGCACTGACCCTTCTGAAAATGTTTGGCTCCCGCTTGGTCCTAGTGCCTCCAGGTCTGTCCCATTAGTGTGAATGAGTGGTGGAGACTGTGTCCAAGAAAATCAAGAATTACGGTAAGTATGTAATTTCCATTTTTAAGCATAATCACTGGTAATGTGCTAAAAAAACCTTCTTTATTAAGTCCTTTTTCTTTAGTGTCAAAATATTGTATTTATTTTATTTTATTGAGAGTTTCGAATTACAATCCTTTGAGTCATAGACTCCTTTTCAAAGGCTCCACATCAATAAGCAACATTGGTACAAACATGTAGTAGGAATACAGTGGTGAAATAACATTTGACAATGCATACTGTTTGTGGTTACAACTGTGGATAAAAGTAGATATTTTTACAAATTTACGTATTAACATACAGGATATTGGGCATTTGCATTTGACAATTAGAATATAGGCGAACAAGGAGACAGGTGACAAAGCAACATGGTTGTTATTACGTTGATAGGGTTCATCTTGATACAGGTTGTATCATTTTTAGTTCAGATGTTTGCCGCTCCTGACTGTTTTTGAAGCTACCTTTTAACACTCTGACAGTAAAGTCACTGATGGAGTGATCTGGTCTTGAGAAATGTTCCCCTACTGGTGTATTTTCATTTTTATGGGTAACTGTGAATCTGTGGTGATTCATTCTTGTTTTGAGTTCCCATCCAGCTTCAACAATATAGCAGCCTTCCTCACATTTTCTACATTGTATCATATATACTACATTGCTAGAAGAACAGGTATACGAGTTTTGGATTTTAAATGTTTTTGCTATGAATGACACATGTCTCAGGAGAGATAAGTGTACATTGTTTGCAGTGAGGTGCTTTGCATGGTTTGGTATCTTTGTCACCTAACTGGAGCTCGGTGGGAAGTTTGCTTCTCACTAGTTTCTGCTTCAGGTTTAGTGGCTGCCAGAAGGCAAGCATTGGTGGAGTGGGAAACATATTTTTTAGAGTTTCATCTTCAGACAGTAGTGGCTATAGATCTTTAATTATTTTCTGTAGTTTTTCCAGTTCTGGGTTATAGATTACTACCAGAGGTGTGGGCGATCAGATGTTCTCTGTGGTTTGTACCTCAGTAGTTCTTCCCTAGGCCTACGGAGTGCAGAATGGATATTCCTGCCAATGGTGCTGGTTTTATATCCCTTCTGCCTGAAAGATTTTTTTAGTGTACTAAGGTGTCTGTCCCTGTCATCTTGGTTTGAACAAATGCAGTGGTATCGGATGACCTGGCTGCGTATAATGGATGTTTTGGTATGTGAGGGATTGTAGCTCGAGCTGTAAAGGTAACTGCATCTGTCTGTAGGTTTTCTGTACACAGATGTTTGCAGTGTTCCATTTTTTAGTGTGACTGTGGTATCCAGAAAATGCACACACTTTGAATAATTTATTTGGAATTTAATGGAAGGTTAAATACTGTTCCCCTATTGAAGCTGTCAAAAATTGTTTTAATTGTTCCTGTCCTGCTATCCATATGATAAAGATATCATAAATATATTGATAGTATTTGTTATGGCTTATGATGTTGTGTGCTGAGGAATTTTCTTCTAGCTCTGCCATGAACAGGTTGGCATACTGTGATGCCATCCTGGTGCCCATAGCCGTCCCCATATTTTGAAGGTTAATATCAGTGTTGAAGCTGAAATAAGTGTGTGTGAGGATGTATTACATAAGTTTGGCTATCACATCCGGTGGATATTTGCTCTCTGTGGTGGCTTTTCGGAGGTATTCATAGCATGCCATTATGCCATCTCTGTGAGGGATGTTGCTGTATAAGGATTCAACATCCATTGTGACCAAAACAGTGTCAGGTGGTAGCTGGTCAATACTGTGCAGTTTGTTTAAAACGTCTGTAGTATCCTGTATGAAGCTGTGTTTTGCACCAGTGGTTTGAGTATACCTTCTATGAGCCCAGAAATCCCCTCCGTTAATGTGCCAATTTCTGATATAATTGATCTGCTGGGGTTTCCAGATTTGTGAATTTTTGGTAACATGTAGAAGGTTCCTAGTGCTGGCCTTGTTGGTATCAGATTTTCCAGTTCATTAAGTGTATGTTCTGGAAATGTGCTGATTAGTTGTTTCAATTCTTTAATGAATTTCTTTGTGGAGCCTGAGGTCAGCTTCCTGTAAGTAGGTGTTGTCCAAAAGTTGTCTGTAGCCTTCCTGTATGTAGTTGGTGTCACAGATTCACTCAGCAGGTCAGGCCCTCTACTCCCAAAGTGCCAACCTCTGAGTGCAAGCTTGTGAACAGTGTAACAGACAAGGTAACCCTCTTGTCTGTTTTTGTGAGTTCGGATCAACCTTTGGTCTCAGTTCTGGAGGGATTCAAACTGTTAACCTCTTGCTAGCATACCCAATGCACAGGCTCAGATATATCTGTCTTCGGGGGGCCAGATATCTTTGCCTACGGGCACCTAACCAGGTATGCAGAAATTAACCCTTTTAACTTTAATAAAGACCTCAGATGTAAAACGCTTCTCTTCCCAGTTTGGTACCACCCTACAAGCTTATGTCTGCTGTCTGCTATAACCATAAATATTTCTTAGCAAAAGAAAGCAATTCAAAGACAGACCAGGTTTGCTCTAAAATTAGAGTTTTTACTAAAATATATAATAATATGTCAAACATACAATACAGAACTCTTATAACACAAGGCTTACATATCTTTAAACAAAACAAGGTTTAAAACAGGGCAATTCCTACAACTATATTTAGATTGTGTGTAGCTTTCTAAATACCTGTTTTTAGTGCTCAGATGTTTTCTTGGTCAGTGTCAGATAAAAAGTGTCTTTGTAGTGAAAAAGAATAATCTTTACAAGCAGTATTTGCCAACCCCTTTTGGATGACGTCATCCAGCTCCTCCTCTGTCAAAATATCTAAAAGTATATATTTCTATACAACCGCAGGATGTAATTTCAAAGTATTAATTCTGCAACCTTAGCATAACTCAAGTTTCAAATGACATTTTCTTTGATCTCATGCTGTACCCTCCTCACACAGGCTTCATGTGAGCATTTATGACCTCTCACCTCTGTGTAATATCCTAGCTTCCCTTTCTAACGTCATAAACCTAGTTTATGATTTCTCTCTTAACAAAATTAATTTAAACAAGTCTGTAATTAGCTCAGAGAAACAGGATCCTTAATAAAAGTCTTCCATGTAACACATTGTCTCTAAAAAAACTGAGTGTGTGTGAACTCACATACTGTCAGCCGTTTCCCATGGCTTTCATCTCTCAGCTGGAATCTGGGGGGGGGGCGGGAATGAGTGAGGTCATTCCTAGAGCATTTGAATTTTCAGCAGAGACATTAATACATTTTATATAAAAAAAATATATAATACAGCACTCAGAACTGGCTGTCTGCGTCACAGTTGGTTGTATCCATGATCACGACTGCACCCCTCTTATCAGCAGGTTTAATGGCAATGCTTTTGTTGTTTTGTAGGTTACCAATTGCTTTTCTTTCCAAAGGTGAGAGGCTGTATAGAATTTTTCTATGTTTGCTGGAGATTTGTGATTGTACTCTGTGTCTAAAACTATCTGTCCAGGTGTCCAGTTTGGGTTATGTCTACTCGGTGGAGTGAAGTGGGAGTGCTTCTTTTTGTTGTTATAACTTCTATGAGATGAGCCCTCTTGATCGTGAAAGAATTCTCTCAGTTATAACCTTCTAAAGAATTCCTCCAGGTCTGAGTACAGTTGTATTTCATCAAGTTTTGAAGAGGGACAGACTGTCAGACCTTTAGAGAGAACAGACATTTCCGGCTGTGATAGCAGAATGCTGGAGAGGTTAATTATTCCCTTGGACATGGTCATCCAATTGCCAGTCTTAGTGAGGTTAATTCAGTGTTCATTGTGGACCTATATCTGGGGCGTATATTCACTTTTGGCTACTGGTGTGTGGCAAGGTAGGGTCCTCTGTATGGTGTATAGTTTTAATTCCAAGAGGCGGACGGTCTTATATATATGTTTTTCTATAAATCACTTCTGGAGCACAAGAACTTTTATACCATAAGAGTGTTTATGCAGATAAAATATTATGCAATTGTCATTTCTTTTTAATTTTTTCCTCCCAACAACTCAGCCCCATGTGCTGACATGCCCTTAAATTGATACTGTATGTACCGTAACAAAAGAGTCACAGCTGCTGTTTCGCCTGCCAACTGCACCCTCTTGCTGATAAGGCACTGCACCTGAATGTGGTTATCCTGGTGTGGAAACAGTTAATAAATAGTGTCAGAAGTACGTTTACATGGCCACTGGTATTCCAGTATTGTTCCAGATTCTGAGTCTTCAAAATAAATATTCCTGTCATGTTAACAGCAGCATTCCAAACACGGTGGTAATTTCAGAATACTGTACTAATTTGAAATAGCACAGCTGGAATATTCCAGTAGTATTCTGAATACCACTGGAGTACGGGGCTATGTAAATGCAGCACTTTCTGGGCCCGATATTTAAAAGTTTTCATGGACGATAATGGGTCTTTGTCCATGCAAACTGGGGTTTGCGCTGGAGCCCCATATTCAAAAGGGTCTGTTGCATGGGCAGAGAGGATTAGCGCCTTCGCAAAACATAGTGTATGCATGTGGGGGAGGGGTGTGGCTGTGAATATGTGTGCTGCCCCATATTCAGTGACCTTGCACTGCACAAAAGGGTTTAGTGCAGTCCTTTTGCACAGCGCAAATACCGCCGAACCAAACCCTGACTTAACTCTGGACAACTCTAGTGGATGCTGGTGGTAATGCAGCCACTGAGCCAGATGGTGGTTGGCCGCTGAGGGAGCACAACCACCCTCTGAGGTCCCTGCCCCCCGGCCCCCCCGATCGCCAGCCCGTTCATTAAATACATATTATTCCTGGTGCTAGTGGTAACCCCCCCCCCACCACCACTACCACCAATCACTGGCCAATTCTTTAAATACATATGATCCCTGGTGCTAGTGATAACTCTCCCCCTCCCTCCGATCGCCAGCCCTGAAGTACAAACAACCCCTCCCTGGTGTCAAGTGGTTCTCCCCACGGCACCGGGCACCCCCCCACTCACCATATCCTCAGCAGTGGTGCCACGGGTGCATATGGCAACTGGCATAGCCCTCCTCAGCCAGCCGCCATATGTACAGTCAGGGCGTGTGCCTCTTATTTATAGGACAGTCATATTTCTAGCCATATTTCATCTTTTTTTATAACTTACATAAAAAGTTATAGCCTCCATAAAGCCTGGTTTGTAACTTCTGTGTACAAGGCGAGTGACCGCTGAGCACTACAGCCCCACCCCTAAAACCAGCATAATTATGGCGTAAGTAGAGAATGCGGCTGTAGACATTTTATGGTGAATGTAATAGGATCAAGGGGCCATTAGTGTACTTAGATTATCTTTTCTGGCAGGTATACAAATATTATAGGTATATCATATATTATAGTCCCAAACATGTTTACCCACCAGAAAAGATAATCTAAGTACATTTAGGTGCCCCTCTGGTCCTATTACATTCTCCATAGAGCGCCTGCAGTCCCATTCCCTTACGCCATAGTTATGCTGTTTTTAGGGTAGGGCAGTGCTCAGTAGCCATTAGTTTCAGATACATAGAAGTTAGTGAGCCAGGCTTTACGGCGGCTATAACTTTTTATGTAAGTTATGAAAAATGGTGAAATATGGCTAGAATAGCTCCCACGGCAGGCTACTCCATTGTATGGGTTGCCTACCTAGAGCTAAATTTCGTGCCAGTCGCTCTTTAAATACGTCATGGAGCTAAATAAGGTACAGGGGTAAGTATTTTTCAGAAGAAGAGGTGCTCAAGAACAAGGGGGATATGCTACGAAAAGAGAGAGATTCAGGAGAGATGTGAGGAAGTACTTCTTTACAGAAAGAGTGGTAGATTCCTGGCACAGTCTTCCAGCGGAGGTGGTGGGGGCGAAGACGGTGGCAGGGTTTAAGAATGCATGGGATAGGCATCAGGGAATCTTAGGGAATGGGAAGTAGGGGTGGATGAATGGGCAGGAGATGAAGTAGGAACTGCAGCGATACGGTAGATAGGGAAAAATGGACAGACTAGCTGGGCCAAGTGATCCTTATCTGCCGGCAAATTCTATGCTTCTATGTTTCTGCTCTCATGGCAAGAGATTGTGATGTCACAACAGAGGACTGCGGCTTTAAGCGGGGAATAAGGCACAGCAGCAGCAGAACTCAGATGGATAAAGATCATGTATTCATGCAAATTTCCTCAGCGAAAATTAATGAAGCAGATCGATCAGATATATGGAATACAAGCTGAATTGTACCTAAATACTGTGATCCGTCACTGTAATGAACACAAGGAATTTCTATTATAGTGAATACACGTGATGGCTCTCAGTATTAAGATATGCAGAAACATAGACAATGGCAGCAGAAAAAAACATTGGTCCACCCAGTCGGCCCGTAACACCTTATTGCAGTATACATATATACGTACCCAGCAGGAAGTGCTCAGGGAGCCATGATGGCTGTAGTCCCTGCTTTAGTTGTAGTCCTTCTGTAATTCCTGTCATGCCCAGTGGGCACCTGTGGCAGTTAGTCAAGCTCCGAGAATAAAGATGGTTACTGCTTAAAGCTCTGTGTCTGAGACTGTCTGTCCTTGTTCCAACAAATTACACCTATCATACCCCAAGACATGAAATTTACATACTGACTGACTGTCGATCTTCCTGAATATCTTCTCCATAGTTTACCACCGATGGGTCCAGGCAGATTTCCTAAGAAGACACATTAACACGTAACTGTGGTGAATCGTAACTGCACTGAACAAATTGGCAGAAGTGTTTACTATAAAGAGGGATGACCCGTATTACGTTTTTTCAAAGTTTTCCTTGAAGCGATGGCTCTGTAATCTTCTTTTTTACACCCTTCACCTCTTCATCAAGGAGGGTGTAGTTGTGATTAGACAGCACTTCAGGCAGGCCACAGCGTGAGGAGTTGTCTTTCGAGGGACTGGGTTGCAGAGATACTGTTTCCTGTAATTACTGCATGGTGTTTCATCCCTCTAATTATGGGTTTCTTCAGAGGCGTGCACTAGTAATGGGATTGCCTTGAGGGTACAAGGTCAAACTGATGACTGAGTCACAGCACTGTGAAACATACTTTGACTTTAGCAGCAAGTGAAAGTAAGAATGATGTAAACGTCAGAGATTAGATACGTTCAGAAGGCTCTTCTAGGAGAAGACAGGTGTATAGGGATGTTAAATAATGTTACACCTTTTTTTTGTTTAAATACATTTTGAAAACCTTCCACAGGAAGTGGCATTAGTGATATTTTAGTACTTTTTAAAAGTTCTCGCTTGCATAGTGTAAAGTGTGTTAAAGTTGATAGGCAGTGTTTTGTATACCCTTGAGGCTTGTTTACACGGCCACTTTTGCACTGCAGCAGCCCGAGCACTCGGGTTGCCGCAGTGCAGAAGTGACCATATGGACACTTATCAAATCGCAGTAAGTTACTCCCTGAGCCTCCTGAGGAACCGTATCAATCTTCGGAATGCACTGTGGAGTGAGCAGTGTAGACAGCCATGTAGACAGGCCATACCACTCGCTCCAACACGCGCAGGGATGCTTCCAATATACTGCTGTGCTTCTCAGTAGTCTCAGCCCCTCTGCAGCGCTTATTACACTGGCGCAGAGAGGGGCCATGTGAATTCAACTTGCTGTTGCAGCCTGAGGTCGGGGAGAGCAGACACGTGCTGCTCCAATACAGCAAGCAGCCGTGTAAACTTGGTTTTAGATGCTCTCCTGGTTTCCTATTTGAGCACCCTATATTTTGGTATGTAAGTTTCGTTAAATACAGCATAATCTAATTTTGATGTCTTTTGTAACTACCTTGGATCCCTCTCTTCTCAGCAGTTACTGCTCTCTTTTTATACAGCCCATATATATATATTTATTTTTTTTGTTATCTTTTTGTCCCCACTGTCTTGCCGCCGATTATCCGCCTGGTCATGGTGCCTTCATCTGCTTTCACCTTCCCTCTGTGCTCATTCCCCTGAAACCCCCGACTTACCCCTCGTGGGGGGGGGGTCGCGGCACTGGCCAGGTGCCGCGATCCTTCAGCCAGTTGGCAGGCTAATTGAAGTTGAAGGCAGGCTTCATGGAGGTGGCGGACTGTTGGGGGATTTTTCTTCCTGTTTACCGAGGGCGAGGACGTGCAATGACATCCTGCATCCGCCCCGCCCTCTTGATACTGTTGCTCATCGGTAACTGTGGTGCCGCTGGCCTCCACCAGGGATCCGGCAAGCACTGAACGAGATCCTCATCCTTCTCCCCACGGCCAGCCCTCCAGCGACCCGGGTCTGTTCCCGAACCCAGGTCGCCAGCATCGTAAGCGGAAATCAGATCGCGGCACCGACGGGCCATATACAGCCAATTTTTTAACATCAGTAACAGTGTTCCAGTCTGTTCAGATGTTTAGTATGGAATGGTGTAACTGATGTCATTGAATGTCTTGGAAATATGAAAGGAGCAGAAGCTGCTGAGGAGAAGGGAATGCCATTTAGATCTGAGGAAAGCTCAGAGCTAGATTATTTAAATTGTCAAGAACTTATCAAAGTGGCTTAGTTCCTGAAATGGTCAAATATGTTTTTGTTTTCTTACCTTAAAACAACTTCCAAAAATTAGTCTTGGTAATGATGTTTATAGAAAGATATCTGGCTATTTCATGTCCGGGAGCAACTCCATCACGACCTGCGCTGGCAATTTCAAATCTTAATTAGGGGACGTTCAACCCAATTCCTAGGGTGCACAATCTTATATTAGTACATATATGAAGGTAATCCTTGCTCATGGCAGAATTACCTTTTACAATTCCGATGTGGGTAAACTGTGTTATATTTTAACCCCCCCCGGTGATGTAACAGTAGATAAAGGCACATCAGATCCTGGCTATAACAATGCTGTAATCATGTTTGCCATGTATATGATTTTGCTGTGTGCCTTCCTATAGGTAGGCAGTACTGTGTATGTCATGTTTGCCATGTATATGATTTTGCTGTGTGCCTTCCTATAGGTAGGCAGTACTGTGTATGTCATGTTTGCCATGTATATGATTTTGCTGTGTGCCTTCCTATAGGTAGGCAGTACTGTGTATTGTATGCTGTTGAACTAATCAACTAATAAAAATAATGTACAAAAAAAAACTTATCAAAGCCTATCAGAATACGTGACTAAAATGGGGGTTGATACATTAAACAGTAGAAAAAAAGATTTCCTGTTACTTTTAATCAGATACTCTTTCTTTAAAGCATCAGTACTGCAAAGTCAGGCAAAAACAAATCTGAACATTTTTTTGCTTTATTTGTTTTTCTGCCTGTGTCCCTGGTCCCAGTTGCATCCCTCAAGCCCCATCACTAACCCGTCTTGTGGACTTACATAAACAGAATGTAGACTTACGGGTTAACCGCCACTTACACAGAGCTGAATCGGTGGATGGCCAGCTACGTAGAGTCATGTTGAACTTACGGTGGATGCCAAGAGAGCCAAGGCATTTTCTTCCTTTTTTTCTCCCCTAGGACATCTGCAAGTGATGCACACACACATGGGCGCATATTGACACATATCTGTGCTGTGTCAGCACGCATTCCCTTCCACGTCTGCTGGACCAGCTGCTGCTGACACCTAGCCTCCCCAGGTGGAAGGCAAGCCACGGGACTCAGAGTCCCCCTTCCCTGAGGAAGGAGAGCCATCCTGGGATGCTCAGTCCTCCCGCACCTGACTGGCCCCCAAGCAACTCTGGCCTGTTCCTGAACACGGGTTGCCAGCCTGGCTGAAGGTAAGGCACCAGTGCCTCAGCCCTCCACGCCACTGGGCCGGCCTTACCCTATCTTTTTTTTTTAACTTTAAAACACAGAAACACCGAAATTGGCAGCACAAGAAGGCCCAGGGCCCATTGTGTCACGCCATCCCATTCCTACCTATCTTGTTTTTTTTCTTAATGAAATACATTTTTTGAATATTTCAATTATAAATACAAATGAATATTATAAATTTAAACGTTTAAGAAAGCATATAGACATATCAATTTGAAACATTACTATATAATATCAAAGAAATTTTTTTGAAAATTGTTAGGACTCTTCACTAAAGACCCACCACTCTCTACCAGATTTCTTAGTGATTTCCATTATCAAGTCATTAATTTGGTATTTGCTCTATTATCATTAAGTCTAATAGTAATGACTTCCGCAGAAAAAATTCAGAAGTCCCATCTCTACCTGCCAAATGTGGAATGTGAGAGCCCAGCCCAATCCTACCTATTTAATGTGAGAGCCCAGCCAAGCCCAGCCCTACCTATGTAATGTGGAATGCAGAGCCCAGCCCAGCCCTACCTATCTAATGTGGAATGTGAGAGCGTCACCCAGTCCTACCTATGTAATGTAGAATGTGAGAGTCCTGCCCAGCCCTACCTATCTAGTGTAGAATGTGAGAGCCCAGTCCAATCCTGCCTATCTAATGTGGAATGTGAGAGCCCCACCCACTCCTGTATATCTAATGTGGAATGTGAGAGTCCTGCCCAGTCCTAACTATCTAGTGCAGAATGTGAGAGCCCTGTGCACTCCTACATATCTAATGTGGAATGTGAGAGCCCTACTCTGTCCTACGTATCTAATGTGGAATGTAAGAGCTCTGCCTAGTCATAACTATCTAGAGTGGAATGTGAGAGCCCCAGTGGCTTTTCACTCCTTCTCTCCCTTTTTCCCTCTGACAGTATCTCTACCAGGCTCGTTTATCTGTCCCACCCAAATTTAAATCCCCACTGATCTTACACAGACTTCTTTTTTAGTAGCCTATTCCACCACTCTACCACCCTTTCTATGAAAAACAATTTTCTGACATCCCTCTTAAATGTGCCCCCATCAGCCTCATGGAGTTACCCCTTGGGCTTGCAGTCCCACTCAGCTTGAATGGCACCCTGCTATTTAGTTTGTTTACCCCATGGAGGTACAGTATTTGTATGTCTCAGTCATGACCCCCTCTCTCTCCTCACACGTATATCCTTCAGCATGTTCCTGTAAGTCCTCGCCTGCTGTCACTGGATCCTCTTGATCACCCTCCTCTGCACCTCCTCCGCTCTGTCCTGCAGACTCCGCAGCTGCACATGGTACTCCAGGTGAGCACAAACCAGGGATCTATACAGTGGCAGAATCACCCAACTCCTGCAGCTGCTGATCTCCCTCCCTATAGAGCCCCGCATCCTACTTACCCTTCCCACAGCCCGGTTGCAATGTGCTGTTGTTGTCTTCAGAGTGTCTGAAATTATTACCACAGGTCCCTCTCCTCTGTTGGGCTTTCCACTACAACCTCCCCCATTTTGTAATAAGGTTTTGGAATTTTATACCCCCATGGGTGTAACCTTATACTTCTTGCCGTTACAGTTTAACTACTATACCTTTGTTCACATCTCTAATCGTCCCACATTGTCCATCATAATTCTGACTCCTTCATTCTATCCACTTGGCTGCAGATCTTAGTATCATCTGTGAAGATGCTTATCTTACCCTGGATCACTACCCCAGTATCACATATGAAGATGTTGAAGAGGACCTGTCCTAAGACTGACCTCTATGGCACATCACTTGAGACACCCCCCAACCCCCAGGTATTCCCCATTAATGACCTCCCTCTGGGTTCTGCCACTCAACCAGTTTCCCACTCATCTTGAGACTTTGTCCATCAACCCCATTTTTTTTGGGAGGGGGGGGGACCCACAAGGCACAAGTGCCTGTTTTCAGGGGCAGCCCAGAAGCACAAGTGACTTGCTCAGAGTCACACAGTATGCAGGTGGAGGCTGTGGGAATCAAACACAGATCCCCTGGATGTACCAAGCTCACTCAGCGCTTGTTACTCTAACCACTAGGCTATACTACCAGCTCCAGGTTCAATCAAAAATCAGTCAAAATTTTATTTATAAAGTGCCCCTTCCCAGGGGTTTGAAGTGTTGTACAATGTAATTCACACATATAACTTATCACACATATAAACTATTCATAAAACATTATTCACAAAGATATTTCAGAGCATATCCCTCCACTCCCCCCCAACCAACAGAAGGTTGTGCATCTTCTTTATCAACCATTCATGTGGGATGCAGTCGAATGCTTTACTGAAATCCAGGTACACTATATGTCCCCTCACAAATCTGTGCTCTAATCTGAAAATGAAAGTCTTGAGCTGTCAAACGATGTTGTGCCTGAATTTTTATTCAGTGTAGCAGCACTACAAAGTGCAAAACACAAACTGTATTACAAGAAAAATGGAAAATTACCATTTTGTCTTGCGATGCATTACCCTTGAATGGAGCAAAAAAAAAAAATTTAATTAATACAGGTCATAATATATATTACCATGGTTGTTACACCAAGGGGGCCCTTTATGTAAGCAATAACACACAACACTGTGTGTGGTAATGCTACATTACTGCATGCCCCAGGTGGGTTGTGAGGCACAAGACACAGCCGAATGGCTTCAACTACCTGAGAAGTGTGGTAATGTATGCCATTACCATATACCCAGGAGGAGAGTGTCATCGCACTTATAAAATTACTTTAAAAGGTTAAAATATGGGAAAAAAGAATGTAAAGTTTGAACCATGTAGTAATTAAGCAATAATGCACAGCAGGGTTTGGGTTGTGCTGGGGCAATTGCATGCCTGGGGTGGTTGGACACAAGGCCAAATGCATCCAATACCCCAGAAGTGAGGTTATGCCAATACAACCCACACCCTAGAGTGCATTATTCCTATTATACAATGGCTGTTATTTATTAATATTGTGGGGACACAAATGAGCACATGAAGATGGCTATTACAATGAACATGTTACCTGGTAAACAAAAACTAAATAAATAAATTTGGAAGAGGACAAGTGTTGGAACATCCCTTTTATGTGTAGGGACATCTGTGTTATAGTATCAGTTGTACAGTTTTATGTTTTAATTTAAAATTATTTTTTTTTGGGGAGAAGCACTCCCCATGGGAAAGCACTGCATTATGGGTATGCACATAATCAGTTGTGTTTTAACACTGTAGTATGTTATGCAATAAAAGGCAACTGGGTATTTGCATACGCATGATGCAGTGTGTTTCTTCATAAAAAATAAAATTGTAAAACTGACATTATAAGAGATGTTCCCACACTATAAAGGAGATGTTCTGACATTTGTTCTCTGCCTAACTATGAAGGGCAGGATTCACAAAAGGGATGCGCCTAGTGCATCTGAGATGCACCGGGGCATCCCCGACATGTGCCCAAAGGTGATTCTGGCAGGGGGCCGATGCGCTGGCGCAACCCCCATGCACCGGCGCATCACAGATATGCCGCATACTGCCAGTAATGCTATGCAGTGCATCTGGAGGGGCTGTTAAGGGGGCGTGCCCATGCATACTGGGCACAACCCCATTCACAGCTCTATTCTGTGGCGCATTCTCAGGGCAATTCCAGGAATGCACCACAGAAAGATAAGTCTAGAAATCCAGACTTAAGTGGGTGGCCACCCACGGGCAGGCTGCCATACTGCAGGCAGCAGCACAGCAGCCTGCCCACCCTGGCAGTCCCGTGTACCCCACGCCCCATGCCCCCATAGACTGCTGCACCTGACGGCACATGTTGTGCAGAACCCCTTCCCAAGCCTCGCTGCCAGGCGC
Source organism: Neoceratodus forsteri (assembly GCA_016271365.2). Lineage (NCBI taxonomy): Eukaryota > Metazoa > Chordata > Ceratodontiformes > Ceratodontidae > Neoceratodus > Neoceratodus forsteri. The sequence goes on along the minus strand of CM028134.1, from coordinate 1,062,747,079 downwards.
CCTCGGCAGTGGTAAACATAATACCTCCTCCATGACCCTGTTGTAGCTGCCTCCGCAGCAGTGGTAAATGTGAAGGATCCCTTCCAGTTCCCAATCCTCGCTGAGCCACTTTCCCATGGCAGCCGACCAACACGGAGCAAACCCCTCCCCAAGACACTGAATCCACCTCATCCAGGCAGGGTCCCACTGGCAGCGAGCCGCTCACTTCCATACCACACGTTACTCGCTGACAGAGCTGTCTGACATCGGCAACCACCCCACAACCTGAGACTTCGGTTGTAGGGCAGCTGTCATTGTCAGACAGCTCTGTCAGCAGATGGCCATGGCGTGTGTGGGTGGCTGAGCTGCCAGCCGACAGTGGGACCCTGCTGGGGTGGGGGTGAGGTGGGGTTGGGAAATGCAGGGATCTCGGCTTGTATTGGACAGGCCGCGTAAGGGGCTCAATGGGGCTTGGGGCTGAGGGAGGTATTCTTTATATTTACCACCTCCACGGCTGCAACGGGGCTGGAAGGGAGGTATTCTTTACATTTACCACCGCCGCAGAGGGTGGCTGCAACAGGGGCTTAGGAGGGGGTTCTGCCACTACATGCACCTGGCCAGGTGTGGCATTCTCACGGGGAGGGGGTCTGTATTTTATACCGCCACCAGGCTAGCATATACCAGGGCTTGGGGGCAGGAGGGGTGTGCTTGTGTGACGTTGACTGTTCAGCGCATTCCACCAGGGCATCCCTGCAGGCTCAATGCAAATGGGGTTATAATGGCATGCTAATAGCCCCATTGCGCCATGCATACCTAATGGCCTCATTTGCATGCCCCTGGCTATGAATCACGTTTTTGGGTGCAGGGCATCCTGAGATGCCCTGCCCTGAAGGGTTCACAGCTGGCAATGGGGGATGCGTCGGCGCAGCCTGGGTTGCCCCAGCGCTTCCTGGGTGGGGCACACCTGCTGTTCACAGAGGGGATGCTCCGGGGGCATCTCCCTGCGCCTCCTCTCTGAATTGCCCATTTTGCACTCAGTGCATCTCCCCTGGACTGGGGCAGCTGAGATGCACTGAGGGCATATCCTTAGTGAATCCTGCCCAAAATGTTGTAGCCATGGCAAATTTTTTTTGGCCCCCCACAATATAAGCAAATAAGGTTTTTATATGAAACTAAGCTTTTGCTTCTGTACTACACTTGCAGGGTTTTAAACTTTCTTGGTAAGAGAAGGTTTAACTTGTTATTTAGTTTGGCATGCAGTCATCTGTATGCTTAGACTTGACAGTGTGAGGTTATACACAGGTAACCTCAGTGTAACAGGCACGCACTGACCAATCAGAGTCCAGGAAATTTTTTTGACATTGTATAATTTAAATTAATACATAGTCATATGACTGGTTCTGAACAGTCAAATTGCTTGCTTGATTCACACGGTTTTATAAATATAGGTATTGTACTGCTAATAAGGATTTGAGGGAACAGTGGCTACTGGATTTTAAATCTTGCTTCTGCCTGTTATTTTAATGCATGCCCCAGGGGTGTAGTAAGGCACGAGACCAAAGGCTGAGTGTCCTTACACCCATGTGAAGCACATTAAAATCTTATGATGCACACCCTGGAGGGGCTCATTACACTTATAACATGGCGTTAAGTATGTCTTTGGGGAGGAAAATGAGATTTGGTACCTGACCGTGAAATTATACACATTTAATGAACAGTCAGGTGATACCTGTTGACCAATGAAATTTCTGGATTTTTTTCTTGCCATTTTATAAAACTAATTTTGTTATTTATTTATCTATTTATTAGAATTTCGGATAAATACCTTTGAGCCAATGGCTCTTTTACAAAGTTTCCATGTCAGTATACAAAGAATAGAAGTACAGTGTGTGTGAGATTAGCAGGCAAAGGTAATTAATGACTCGGGTCATAAAAATAGCCACCATTCATGATTTTCAAAAATCTCCTCCATTGAGGTTTTTATTTTGTTTATTTTAGCTTTTGTTAACCGGGTAAGTACACTAGACAAGTATTATGCCTATTTTCAGGAACGACCCGGGAGAGTACAAAATAAGGATACAGACAATTGTATACAGCAGCGAGTAAGTACAGTTTAACAACATGATTGAGATAGTAACATAGTCCAGGGGATATATACGGACATAATATAACTTATATCCGCTGAGGTAACGAACCCCCAGGATGAGTGGGTCACACACAAGTTTACAACAGAAAGCATTTGCACATTTCACGTAAAAGACAGATTGAGAGAGGCAATGACCAGGGAACCGTGACGTGGACAATATATCTGGGGTCAGGTGCCCTGGTGTATAGAGCCAGAGACAAGGAGTGCAGCATGAGATATCGGGTAGTGTCAGAGGGAGGCAAGCTTTGAAGCCGGAAGAGCATCCGTATAGAGGAGTACTCTAGGGAGGCTTGGGACAGTCACCTACATGAATGCAAGTTTCAGGAAGCGCGGAGGGAGTTCGGAAGCACAGGTGGGAGGACGACACTTGGTCGGCTCTGGAAGGGAGTCCCAGAGCCCAAGATACACAGTAACATCCTGCTACCCATGAGGGTGCGGGAGGGAGGGAGGGACCTTGAGCAACCCCAGGGCATTGGACCTAAGGTGGTAGGTAGAGGTGTCTGATGGCGGAAGGAGCTGGGCCAGCTCCGGGGTGCCGGTTCTGACCACTTTGTCGGTAAGGCAGCCCACCCTGAAGTCCAGGTACCTCGCAGGGGAGAGCCATCCTAGTTTATCGTATAACTCACAGCAATGGGTGAGGCGGGGGACAGCAAGTGCAAAGCGACAGATGTTGTAAGTCGTGTGCCACCGTGCAAGGTGAGTCTGGGGGGAGCAAGCGAATAGGTGCAGTCCATAGCTCAGGGAGGGGAGAAGTCCTTGTTTAATGTACATACTAGATTTGTACTGCGGAAGTATTAGGATGGTGTTACTACCTGTTTCTGATGATAAACAGCAAAGCACTGTACCAAAATATTATTTTTTTTTTTTTTATGGGGGCATGGCACAAGAATGGGAACTTTTAAAAACTTCAGAATCTCATTTCTCAGTTCAGGAATTAAAGAAAACAAAACAAAAAATGGGTGTATTGATGGTTTTGCCATAAAAACATGATTCTTGAGAAAAACTATATATGGTGACTAACAAATACTACTGCCTTAATTTTTAATTTTTTTTTTAATTATTATTTATCCTTCTGTGGCCACCTCTCTATACCTCAGCTGTACTTCTCGCAGCCCATCAGCTGGGATCTGTCCACCGTCCATCCCGCCTGGGACCGCTGGCACCCCATAGCCCCTGCGGCTTACCCCCCGCAGTGGGGTGGCAGGGAGCCCCCTAACTCCCCACCCAGACGGATCCAGCTTGGGGTGCCAGGGTCCCAATGAACACTCGTGGACGGCCATCAAGCCGTAGGAGGCACCACTCTTTTCCCTGTTCCAGGATTCCGAGTCGGTGGGCGTGCAATGATGCCGGTGGTCGGGAACGCGCACACATCTGCATGCACCCAGGTCCAGGCGTCTGCCCCCCCGACTCCACCTCTAAGTATGGCATGCGCCTCCACCTCCCACCGTCCGCCATGTGACAGTTGGGCACTGACCATCGTGGACCCCCCTCCCCAGAGAGGGAGAGCAGTCCTTCGGATGCTTAATCCCTCTTTCTCCTGCCAGCCCCTAGTGACCTGAGCTCACTCCCGAACCCAGGTCACCGGCATGATGCGAGGTGTGGCGTCTGGCGCCTCAACCCTCAGCGCCACTGGGCTGGCCACTACTGCCTTAATTAATGTTTTTAAACTGAGTGAACGTTAGGTGCGGATACCTTGACAAAATGCATGTTTACTGCGCAAAATGTTGGGTTTCTTTCTCTGTGTGTTCTGCACTTTGTACTGCTGATACGCTGAATAAAATTTCAGACACAATGTATTTTGTCGTCTCAAGACATTTGTTTTCAGGAGACGAGTGGTGCCCAGCTGTATTTGTGAGCATAGATAGGGCGATTTGCTGTGAGCACGATCGGGCCTGGAGTGATACTTTGTCCACAGTATATGTACCGTCCATGGTGGTATAAATCAGTTTGTGAACTGGTGGCCAGTTTGGCCACTAGCTTTCAGAATCTAGTAGCCAGATATTTTTAGTGGCCATCAATTTTAAGGGCTCAAAATCACTATCTGGGCAGGTAGCCAGATGGTTGGTAACTTTCAAAACCAGGTAGCCAGACAGTTTTTTTAGCGGCCATTGGCCACCTGATTTGGCTCACCCTAGTACCATCTGCCCCTTTTTCCACCATCTTTGTCACCCAGTCAAAGAAAATAGATCAGGTTGGTGTGATACCGAACAACCTCCCTTCCCCAGGAACCCATGTTGTCTTCTGTTCTGAAGTCTGTTTGCCTCCAGAAAACATACCGTCCTCGCCCTTCTGATGGTCTCTAGCTTAGTGCTTTCCCAATATAGGCATCAGATGGACCGTCTGTAATTCCTTGCTTCATTCCAACTTCTACGTTTGTGCAGGGGAACTAGGGGAAACATTCCAGACATCTTCCACTTTCCTTGGCTTGTAAAATTGGCCAATTCTACAAGAATGTAAATATCCTAAATGTTTAAAGTATTATTCTCTTAAGAAAAAAATATGCTTTTTTCCTTCAGCTCCGAAATAGCATTGTGGACCTGACAAGAGTTGTATTTGGGATCAGGACTTAGAAAATAAGAATTAAAAAAAAACTTCTTTTATTGAAATGTTTTTTTAAATGTACAGAGAGACTAAAACTAAAGAAAACTAAAGTGATGCTTTTCACCTCCACCGATCCTTAAGCAACCCTACGTAATCCAACGACGCCAACACCCATTATAACTATCTTTGGGGACTCTTTGGAGGTAGTGGATACATTTAGGTTCATGGGAATCTGGCTGAATAGCAAATTGGCATTTGGGGTTCACCTTCATTGCCTTTCCATGAAGTTAAAGGCAAAGTTAGGGTTTTTCTATAGGAATTAAATGTTATTTCCTGCAGACATAAGAAGCAGATTTGTACAAATCACCATTCTACCTCTGCTGGACTGCGGGGGCATCATTTACAACTGTAGTACAGCTACTAATCTACATAAACTTGATATACTCTTTCACCGCACACTGAGATTCATAAGAAATGCACCTTTCAGGGCACATCTTTGTGACCTTTATCAGGCAGTAGGCTGGACTTTCCTCAACTCAAGGCGCTTGCTCCATATTGGTACTTGGGCCCTGAAAAGCCTATGGAACCAACTCCCTGCATACATTTCTGCACTCTTTCACAAGTCCCACAGTACTTACTCGCTAAGGAAATCTACCTACCTACCACTGGATGTACCTAGAGTATGCACCTCACATGGTAGAGGTGCAATCAGTTTTTCTATCCCTTCAGTCTAGAACAGCATCCAATCTGCTTAGATTCCCTGATCTTGTCTCTTTGAATGTTTTTAAAAATTTGGCCAACAAATGCTTAAAAGATATCTGTCATTGTCACATTATCTATTGCACCCCCGACAACTTGGTTGCTGAACAAGATTGCACTAACCTCACAACTATCCCTTCCCCCTCTTTTACACTTCCAAAGGGTGTTGATGGGCCAGGATCTGTCTGGTCATGTGTCTCATTTATTTAGTTTTTGTTGACCAGGTAAGTGCACTAGACAAATTCTGCCTATTTTCAGGCACGGCCCGGGAGAGGGGGATACAGAGGAAAGCCAACTGACCTTGAACCAGATTAAGTTGTTGGTGGTATTTTTAGTGAGTGGGGGCAAATTTGGCCAGACACCGGGGGAAATTCCCCACTCTTTTCGAGACGTGCCATGGGATCTTTAACATCCACCTGAACAGGCAGATGGGACCTTGGTTTAATGTCTCATCTGAAAGACAGCCCCTCAGGAGTGCAGCACCCCCCTCATGCTGCACTACAGTGTCAGTATTGGGATTTAACCCAAGTGCCTGGTGTGGGGATAGAACCCACAGCCTTCTGATCTCCCAGCCTCAGAGATGAGTGTGCTACCTGTTGATCCTATTGTTTTTCTGCTTGCCTGCGTTACATTCTCAACTGCTGAATTGTATTGAACATTAACTGTCCTATACTCATTGGATCGTTACCGAATGTTGAGCCTGTTGTATCATACTAGAGAGTGTGTACCTGACCATTGTTGGGATATCTGTACCTTGGTGTATGCCTTTTCCTTTGTGTACTGTTGTTTGCTATTACCTATGCCTCTCAGGACCTCCTTGTGAATGAGCTTGCTCAATCGAGTACTTCCTGTAATAGAATTGAATTGAATTGAGACAAAGGAAACATTTGCCAGCTGGGCCGTGTCGCAGACTACCACCCAGAGGCCATCAGAATCATTACTGTGTCATACAAATCAGTGAACCACAACTTTTATGTGTTGGTATGTCACGTGTATAATGACTCTGTAGTCTGACGCCTATGGTTTTTTCCTTCTACCTTCGTAAATTTTATGTAAAGCTTTCACAGTACTAATTACTTCACTAATGAATAGTGTTTTAACCATCGCCCTGTCGGGCTGAACTCAGAACTCAACAGAAGTTCTGTCAAAATTAACTTTAAAAAAAAAAACTTCAGTCTGGATGTCCCTGTGAAATATATTACTCCACTATGCCAATCAGCCGAGATGTGGGAGTTAAACAGTTTCATTCAGCTGTGGCTTGTGGCTGCAGTTTATATTGCATTACCTTACTGTATTCAAAAGGCTGGCCCTTCACATCTTCTTGCGCTGGAGCATTTCCATGCCCATGCCGCCCTTTAGGTTATCTTGGTGACCTTAGCTGCAGGTATCTTGACCCCTTTTCCACCATGTCCCAATTCACCTCACCTCTCCCCCACACCCCCATCCCTGCCATGTGGTGGAGATTCTGCCATCTGCTCCGCAGTTCTATGTGCTTCTCCATTGGCAGTCTCAACTGCAGTCTCAGCCCCTCCATCCTCTCAATGTTAGCTACCCTTGAGACCCGAGAGTCAAAGGAGGTAGGAGAGCTCTGCATCCAATTACATGTGATTCCCTTCTGGGCTGCTAAGATTAAAATCCTCAGGTGTGATTTTTGCTTCTGGCTCCCCAACCCTCTGACTGGGAGCCCCAAGATCAGGGTGATGAAACCACAAGGGATTTGTATCTCCCATAGCTCATTGATTCGTGCATGTGTGTGTGCCCAGTACTCAGTGATTTTGGGGCAGCCCCAGAATGTATAATTGTGCGAGCCCTGTTGTCCGTACCCTCTCAAACACCTATCAGTATTCCCTCTCCTGAAGTGTTTATTGATGGTGGGGGTATGGAAAAACCTCAACAAGCACTTCCATCTAAATTCCCTCCATCCCAGTGAAGCTGTCATTCTCCAACCCCACGTCTATGAGAGCTTCCACCGCTCCCTTGTTATAAGAAGTGCTGACTCTTTCTCCCAGTTGCACCTCAGGATCCCCAGTGTGGAATCCTTCTCCCCCCCCCCCCGATCAAAACCTTGTGTGATTCCACTAGGGTTCTACCTTTTTTCTGTAGTCTTACTTCCCAGTAAAGAACATTTTCTAGGGATGTTAAATCTCTGTTTATCTTTTGCGCCGTTCCCTCAGAATTCGGATAATATCTACTTTGGAAGTAATGGTGAAAGTCCTCCCTTGGCAGGGCATACTGCCTCTGAAGGTGCTCAAATGAAACCAAAACCCTGATGGAAAACACAGATTGAAAACACACTAGGGAGGCTCTATTCCACCTTTCGTACTCCCTGTCCATCGCGGGGGTGCAAAATTAGGATCTCCAACTATCGAAGTGAGTGGAACTATTCCCTCAGGTGTCTGGGTGAGCCTTCTGGCTGTAACTATCACTTTTAATGTGGTCCAAGGGTTTGTGAGGCTTCACCAGACCTCCTAGGTAAGGGGGGCATGTGGGAGAATGTATAAGGGGGATGAGGGCTGACTGGACCTCCTCTATTTCCCTCCAGCCTGTGTCTCCCTTTTGTTTGACCCAGGTCATGACCGGTTCCAACTGGGCAGCTAGAAAGTATAACTTATGGGCCAGTCTCCCATGCCCCCCCCTCCCAGGGGAGTGATAGTGTACTCTTGTGGACTCTGTTCTTCCCCTTTCTCCAGATAAAGGACCTAATGTACAGATTTACCTTCCTCCAGAAATGTTCAGGGATGTTTATTGGGAGGGTTTGAAACAGAAAAAGAATCAATGGAACGATATTCATTTTAATTGTGTCTACTCAGTCAATCAAAGACAGCGTTAAGGTATCCCACCTGGCCGGGTCCGCCTCCACCTCAGCCCAGAGCTTTCCATAATTCAATTTGAATAAGGAGGAGAGGTTAGGAGAAACCCTAACACCTAGGTACCTCACTGTGTTATTAGGAGCCCATTTGAATGGGAAGTTATGAAGCGCTCCAGGTGGGAATGGCCCCCCCCCATCCTGATCGCCTCTGACTTCCCAAGGTTGATTTTGTAACCTGAGATTTGTCCTTAGGAATCTAGTTCTTGTAAGAGAACTGGAAGGGACACCTGGAGGGAGGTAAGGAAAAAGAGAGAGCTGTCTGCATATAAAGATGTCTTTTGGTCTCTACCACCTGCCCAGATGCCCCTCATGTTATTGTTCTCCCTCACAGCCCTTGCCAGTGGCTCTATGCAGAGTGCAAATAAGAGAGGGGACCGAGGACAACCCTAACTCGTTCCTCTAGTCAATTGTATTCTTTCTGTTGTGAGATCATTTACTCTTATCGTGGCCTGCTTACAGAGCAGATACAGTATCCCGAAACATCTGCCCAAACCCCATCTCCCCTAGAGTCCTCTGCAGGAATCTCCAGTCCACCCTGTCAAAGGCCTTCTCCGCATCCATAAAGAGCAGAAGAGTTGAGTCCTTTAGGTTCCTTTGGCATGAAATTATGTTAAGGAGTCTCCTAACATTGCCATGTATGAGACACCCATTTCTGAACCCCGTTTGATCAGGGTATACTAGGGACCCCATGCAGGACTGAAGTCTACGAGCCAAGGTGGAGGTAAAGAGCTTCTGGTCTACATCCAATAAGAAGATCAATCTGTAGGAGCCATGTAATGCTGTGTCTTTTCCCTGTTTGTGTGTCTTTTCCCTGTTTGTGTGTTACTGAAATTTGGGCATGTTGCCAGCTTGGGGGGGACCCTTCTCCCTCCTGTAGCCCCTTGTATACTAGACCCAGGTGCGGCACCAGTGCCTCTCTAAATGTAGAACAGAATTCGACTACTGTGCCATCTGGGCCAGGAGCCTTGCCCTTCTTTAACTCCAGGATCCCCTGGGTAATCTCAGCTTCTGACATGGGTGCCTCTAATTTCTCTAAGTTTTCCTGAGACAGTTTGCCCATTCTAACCTTGGCAAAATAAGCATCCAGTTTTCCACTATAATTAACTCTCCAGTTTTTCACTATATAGAGGCGAATGCCTGAGGATCGGCTGTTAACCATGGGTGTAAGACTTTTGTGGTTGCCATGCCGCTAAACTTCGAGAGCACAGCTCAAGAGGTTTATAGTTGTCATGTCAACCGCGAGAGGTGACTGTGCTGCTGTTAACAACATGATCCTCAGGCATTATCTTTTATAGTGTCTGGGTTTTAAACGCAGCCTGAGCAAATTAAAAAAAGTATGATTTCAAAAGCACTGTTATCACTGTAACAACACTTTCACCGCTTACCTTGCGTCGCAACTGAAGACACATCAAGGATGATTGCCAAGTCTGTTTATTTTCAAACAGGGATCGCCAGTACAAGCGCATACCTAAAATAATTAACTGGAAGCAACTTTTTTTTAAAAACTTGTCTATGAACAGCGATAGACAATGACCTTAAAATCAAACATTTCCTTGAGAACAGCTCAGTTGGCCAACTGCAGTCATGTGATCACTGCATCCTGGGTAACGTCTTTGACGTGCTCTAGAGGGGTTGTGGGAATCAACAATGTCGGAGAATGCAGAAGCTGGCATTCTAACTTGCACTCTCACTGGTCTGAGATACTTTATCAGCACATGACGTCAGAGCAGTGTGATTACAAGATTAAAACCCATTACTAGGGGAGCAGTTATAAAGCTTCCCCATACATTATAATCGACGCTAGAAAATAAGACATTTTTAGATACTGCATAGCATAGAAATCGCCTAGAGAGGCAGATTTAGTAGGTAGGCATGCTTCTGACATTAGAATAATGTCCCTGCCAACTGGCTGTGATGTCAACAGCAAGGGGTAACCTCAGCGAGCTCCTGACTCCTTACACATCCTTCAGGGATTTAAAGAGCAGTTGACATCTTTGGGAAAACTTTGGAAGTCATAATATTTAGACACAGTTCAGCTTGTGTTTCATATATCGTCTGTAGATTTCTCCTGTCCATTATTTATTACTGAAAAAAATTCTCACAAAAACAAGATCTTTATCCCTTGTAGTTCATCTGCCTCTATAGCTTATTCCCTACTTGAAATTATAATGCTGTGTTGTGACATCACAGTCTGTTGCCTTGGAAATAACTGTGATATCACACGCAGGGTATTATGCCATCTGGTAGGGAAGAAGTGGTAGGAGCGGATGTACCCTGAAGGAACAAATATCCTGTTTTCACACATATGACCTCAGTAATAAATAAAAAGGATAAGAAATGTTATTTTTATTTATGTATTTTATTGGATAAATCACCTTTGAACTTGTGAAGCTCATTTACAAAGGTTCCTCGTCAAATGAATAGAAAGACTGGGCCCGATTCACAAAGCTCGACACAAGATGCACCAAATGCAGCTTCTGCCAATCACTGTTGCGCCTTGGATTCTGTACCCAATTCACAATCAGGTACGGTCCTGGTGGCAATGTCCCATGGCATGCGTCAACCCAGGCACTGCGCAAAACAGACAGTGCACCAGGAGTGTTCATCGCAAGCTGCAGGGCAGCCACACACCATGCCAGACCCTGGTGGTCTAGTGGCTACCCCTCCTCAAACCCTGATGGCGTTGGTCATAGTAAATAAGATTCTCGTTACCTCCTCGAACTCAGGAAACAGACAGATAGTATGCAGTTCAGCCTCAGTAGGGTGCTGTGCTCAGTGGTGCAACTACTCCTGCACTGACCTGATCCCGAGCGGCGGCGACCAGCACTAGGCCACCTCACACCTCTGTGGCTGGTGTGAGGTGGCTGTGCTGGTCGCCGGCTCGCTTCGATGGAGCGGTACAGGGTGGTCGGCACTGCCAACTGGAGGGGGGCACTATACCACCAGGGCTGGGGTACTACATTACATACTATCTGTACAGGTACCATCGGGTTCAGGGAGGGCGGCAGAGGGTATTCTATTGTACTTATATGACCAGCACCATCGAATCGGGATGCGTGCACATTGTCAAGACAGTGTTGGCTGAACCAGAGGGACATATTCCAGTACTTTTAGACCAGCCCTGGCTGGTCTAAGGGTACTTAGAATATGTCCTCCTGGGGCAGTCTTGTGAATCCCATTATAGGGGATATGGCAGCCTGTGTCTGCCACAAGGTCCCCAGTGCCATGCCACAGCCACCTTTGTTGCTCAAGGCTGGTGGAAGCCTTCCTTTGGCACAGGCAGCCTGTGTTTGATACAGGCTGCCTTTGTGAATAGCTCTCGGGGCATTTTTGTGGTGCAAACTGCACCTTGCGCCAACTTGCGCCATTCCCAGGAGCTTTGTGAATTGTGCCTACTATTTACATACAAGAATATAACTCAACAAATGGGTAGAACAATATTCAGAAAATGAGATTCACAGATTATAGAAATTTTTACAAAATAATCACACGATACATACAGAATGAGTGCAGCGCACAACTGTAGCATTGTCAGAGTGGGTTTTGTTAGGATGATGTAATTGATAGGGATGGCAAGGGGTATGCGGGTGGGGTGGGTGAGATTAGTAACATGTGGAGTGTTGCCAGGTGGTGGGTGAGGTGGTATACGTAGCACCTGTGTTGGTGTCTCAATGGCAGTTACAGTTGGTGTTGGGGGTGAGCACTTGTTCTAGCGTTTTCTGAAATTGCTCTTGTTTAGCAATATTTGTAGAGTATCTGGTAACTCGTTTCAATACAGAGCTAATGAGAAATGTAAGCTGCGTTGTATCCAAAAATGATGTTTTCATTGTTCTTCTCAAGGCATTGGTGGCTGTTTAGGATCCAGGGGTAGGGACCATTATATGTGCCACCATTTGTGTCAGTGGCTCAGTAGGTAGCACACTCGCCTCTGAGGCTGGGAGATCAGAGGGCTGTGGGTTCAGTTCCCACAGCTGGCACTTGGGTTAATATCCCAGTACTGACACTGTAGTGCAGCATGAGAGGGGTGCTGCACTTCTGAGGTGCCGTCTTTCGGATGAGACGTTAAACCGAGGTCCCATCTGCCTGGATTGGTGGTAGTTCAGGTGGATGTTAAAGATCCCGTGGCACTTATCGAGAAGAGTAGGGGAATGTCCCCGGTGTCCAGCCCAAATTTCCTTCATTCACTAAAAATACCACCAACAGCTGCATCTGGTTCAAGGTCCGTTGGCATTCATCTGTATCCCCTTCCCCCAGGTCGTGCCTGAAAATAGGCAAGATTTTTCTAGTGCACTTACTTGGTCAACAAAAACTAAATAAAATAAATTAAGGTTGAAGTCTGTGTATGATTAGGCTTTCTTGTTGGCTGCCCCCGCCCTCTGGAGCGTGCTCGCTGAACAGGTTTGTACAGCTGGTATCTTCTACTCCTTCAAATTTAAATTGAAAAAGCACTTTATGCTACATAAGAACATGACGGCAGATGGGGACCACGTGATCCATCTAGTCTGCCTGTTATTTGACCTACTCCAACCAAGTATATTCCCTTATTTCAATATTCTGCTATGTCTGTCCCAAGATACTTTGCATTCCTTAACTGCCTTAACGTCCACAACCTCCTGCGGCAGCCTGTTCTATGGCTCCTCCACGCTTTCGGTGAAGGAAAAACTTCCTAATGTTGCTCTGAAATCTCCCTCCCATTAGATGTCTGTTGTGGCCTCTAGCATATGCCTCCTTATTTTCTTGGAAGAGGTTCTGATTCTGCGCTGAGTTGATACCCTTTAGTTATTTAAAGGTTTCTATCGTGTCTCCTCTGTTTCTTCTCTGTTCCAGGGAGTACATGTTTAACTCTTTAAGTCTTGTCTCATAGGGTTCATGGTGGAGGTCCTGAACCATCTATGCAGCTCTTCTTTGCACAGTTTCCAGATGGTCTGTAGCCTTTTTAAGGTGGGGTCACCAGAACAGGAGACAGTATTCTAGGTGCAGCCTCACCAAGGATCTGTAAAGGGGGATTATCACTTCGCGCTTTCTGCTTGTGATCCCTCTTCAAATGCAACCGAGGATGTTACTGGCTTTCTGTGCCACCTTCTCACATTGTCTCCCTACCTTTAGGTCATTGGATACCATGACCCCTAGGTCCCGTTCTAGGTTCGTGATGGCTAATTGTTCACCCCGGATAGTAATTTTTTCATGGGTTTCTTTTCCCTAGGCGCATGACCTTACACTTCTTGGCACTGAACTGCAAGTGCCAAGTTCTGGGCCATTCTTCCAGTTTTGTTAGGTCGGTTTTCCATCATTATGGTCCCTTCCTGTGTGTCCACCCTGTTGCAGAGCTTGATGTCATCTGCAAACAGGCATACTTTCCCCTCAAATCTGTCTGCGATGTCACTGATGAATATGTTGAAGAGGATTGGTCCAAGCACTGAACCCTACGGAACCCCGCTGGTCACCATCCCCTCTCTTGACAGGGTGCCATTCACTATAACATTCTGGGTCCTCCCCTGAAGCCAGTTTCTCACCTAGTTAACAATTTTCTCTCCTACACCTGCATTTCTCAGTTTGTTAATAAGCCTCCTGTGGGGGACGGAATCAAAGGCCTTACTAAAGTTTGATATACAACATCTACTGCCCCAACTTGGTCTACTACTTTTGTCATCCCCGTCAAAGAATTCTATCATGTTTGTCTGGCATGACCTACCAGTTGTGAAGCCATGCTGCTTAGGGTCTATCCTCCCACTGGTTTTCAGGTGTGCCACTATCCTTTCCTTTCCTTTAGTAATGATTCCATAATTTTCCCCACAATTGAGGTGAGGCTGACAGGGTGGTAGTTCCCTGCCTCTTCCTCACTTCTCCTCTTGTGTAAGGATACCACAGTGGCCTTTTTCCAGTCCTCTGGTACCTGTCCACTCTCCAGTGTTTTATTAAAGAGAAAATCCATGACTGAACTGGCCCCACCTCCATGTGAAGCAGGGCCCGATTAGCAGTTTCAGAAATAGGACGCATTTTTAAACGTACCGTGCATCATTTTATTTTAAATTCTATCTGGTTGATTTTGCACCCTCCCCATCGGCATTGTACAACTAAGAGCCATCCCTGGCATGCTCACAATCACCAGCAGCTGTCCCCAGTATGACGTGTCCTGCGGGGAGCAGACGGGGCTCATCCATAGGATTACTACAGCGTGGCACTTTCAAAGAGCACCAGTTTGGACACTACGTGTATCCATGATATACCAATACCAGATACAGCCTGCCAGGTACTTGGTCTCAGTATAGTACGGCCACACGTAGACTCCTAACCAGAGCTATTTGAAGGTGCAGCAATATAGTAATCTGTATTGCTGTACCTTCAAGTAGCTCCAGTTTAGACTCTATGTGTGTCCGTGCTATACCAAGACCAGGTACAGACTGATAGGCACCCTGGCAGTCTGTACTTGGTATTGGTATATCACGAACACATATAGTGTCCAAGCTGGAGCTCTTGAAAGTGACGCACTATAGTAATCCTATGGACGAGCCCTGGCTGCTCCCCACAGGACACGTCATACTGGGGACAGCCGCGGATAACTGGGGGTGTGTCAGGGAGGGCTCTTAGTTGTAAAATGCCAGCGGGGAGGGCACAGGATCAACCAGATAGAATTTAAAATAAAATGATGCACAGTAAGTTTAAAAATGTGTCCTGTTTCTGAAACTGCTAATTGGGCCCTGCTTCACACAGACGAGGGTCCTGATCAGTCGTGGACATCTCCCTTTAAAGTGTTCGACCAATGAGTGGTGAGTTTCTCCCTAAGCTCTTTCAATACCCAAGGATGAATTCCGTCTGGTCCCATAGCTTTGTCTGTATTCAATTTATTTAATTCTTCTAGGACCCTCTCTTTTGTAAAGGCACTTGTGTCCGCTTCCTGGATGTGGAGACCTGTAGCTAGTGTTGAACCATTACCATTCTGTTCTCTTGTAAAAATGGAGCAGAAGTATTCAGTTGAAAGGCAGGACCTAACTGCATATGTCAGAATACAGCAAGACTCCATTAGAAGAAACAACATTACTAAGGTGAGTAATTTTTTTCTTCTGTACACCATCCTCCACCTGCTGTCCTTTCTTGTTTCTTAGTCTGACAACCCCCCCCCCCCCCGGTCTTTCTTTTTTCCCCAGATGTACCAATAGAAGGTTTTGTCGCCCCTTTTAATTTCTGCTGCAATTTTTCTTCAGTTTGTGCTTTGGCTACCCTGATTGCCTTCCTGGCCTCTTTGAGCTTGGTCCTGTATTCTTCACAACCACTGTCTTTCTTTGTTTCTTTATACTGTCTGAAGGCTTTTTTTCTTTTCTTTTCAATGCAACCTCTTTTGTAAACCAGAGTGGTTTTCTCCTTCTTTTGATTTTACTGATTACCTTTGAGTATTTTGCTGTGACGATGTTTAATGATGTGTTCGATGCTGCTCATCTCTCTTCAACGTCTCGCATCTTTTATATTGTCATACAGGCTTGAAAAGGCGGACTTCGTCTTGTTGAAGTTTGCATTTCTGAGTTGAGGATTTTTAGTCTCGTGTGGCTGGTGACTTCTTGTCTGTTGACTGTGAACCATATTGATCTGTGATCGCTGGATCCCAAACTGATTCCTACTTTAACATCAGCTATCCTTGTGCTGTTTGTTAGCACAAGGTCTAGGATTGCATTCTCCCTTGTTGGTGAATCAACTAGCCGTGTTAGACCCACCTCTTGCAGAGCAATGAGAAATTCCTTGTTCTTTTCCGATGAGGCTGTGTAGGAGATCCAGTTCACATCAGGCAGAGTGACGTCTCCTACAAGCAGTAGCTCACCTTTATCAGCCATCGTAAGGATTGTTCTAAGAAGCTCCTTAAAGGAGCTACAGACATACAGATAACTACATTACTAACAAGGAAACTATATATATTTATATACATATATATATGTTTCAAATGTATTTTATATGTTTTTGTATATTATATTTTATATATGTTTATATGTTTTCATTTTATATATTTTACCTGGAGAGTAATGGTCTCCAAAATAGTAAACAATGCGAGTTCATGGCAGGGAGGTGTTGTAGACTTACCTGATAGTATTCTTCGACTGGATAACGAGGGAAGTAGATAGGGGCCACGCTGTGGATTTACTCTACTGCAGTTTCAGCAAGGCTTTCAAACTGGTGCCCCACAGAAGGCTGCTAAAGAAGCTAGACAATCTAGGTACAGTGAAGGACACAGATGAAAACTGATTGGAAGGAAGACAGCAGAGGGTTGTGGTTAACCAAGTCAGATCTGAAGAGAAGGAGGTCACCCGTGGGGTGGGTCCAGCCCTTTTCAGTATGTTCGTCAGCGCCATGGGGGAAGGAATCCATGGGCAAAATGTGTCTCTCAGAGAAATTACTAAGCTCAGGAAGGTAGACAGCGGGGAGTTAGGGAGATGCAAAAGAGACTTGCAAAGGTTAAAGAGATGGTCAAAGGTTTGGCAGTTGAAATTCAAAATACAATTATGTTCCCAAATTCGGGAGATCCACAGGAAATGCCTTCAAACAAAACTTCAGCTGCCACACCCAGATGCTGCAATCCAAGGCTCATTAAACATAAAAAAACAAAGGGGGTGCTTAAAGTTTCACTCTGAACTCAGATATTTTATTTCTGTTCTTTGCATATTTTATTTCAAATATTTCAAGCAGGTATAAAAATCATCCTCTATGTTTAGCCCAAATTACAGGCTTCCTCAGGAGAATGCCTAAAAATCTAATACGTGCACAGAACATTAAATTTAGTTTACCAGTCTCTCCTTGAAAGAATCCTTACAAGTACAATTTTATTAACAAACATTAAAACCCACTCACAGTTCAAATTATCCACAGTTTCTCTCTTGGTGGCATACACTTACAATTACACCCTATAATGAACACAGAAGAAATGTTAGTGTTGGAGACTTAAATTGTCCTGCCAAAAAATCGTGAATTCAAATTGAACTCCCCTTCACCACAAACACCAGCTCGTGCTCGATAAAGGACCATAGTATTTGAGAGATGTTTTATTACCATGTCAGTGTTGACCTGATTGCCACATCTCACATTCTCCAAAACTTGCGAGACTGTGTTGTAATGTAGTCCCGATGCCTGGAATATAACCAGAGATGACTGTATATAAACATACCTTGTAAAGGCATTGTCAAATGAGTTACTCATGGTTTGAAATGTATGCTTTACTTATTTTTTTTTTAAGCTTTCCAAAGTTTTCCAAAGTTTAAACCTTTACAACGGGAGATGAACTAGTTCTACTCCATGGCAAATGCAATGCGAGACGTTTTCTTGTGCTAATTTAGACCTTTCGTCTAGCCGCCACATAATTGGCATCACCCTGAACATCTCAGAATGTGTGTGACTTGCTTCAAAGGTGCCACTCGTTGCTGTCTGACGAGTTGAAATTCAAAGCCAAAATGTACAAGGTGCTACATATATAGGAAACAAGAACCTCCGCACCGAGTACTGGATGGGGTGAGCGGAGGTGGGCATGAGCTCTGAGGAAACAGACTTAGGGGTTATCATCAGTGACTCCCTGAAACAATCAAACTAGTATAATAAGGCCTACAGAAAAAAAAAACAGGTTGCTGGGGTGTCTAGAAAGGCGTATTGACAGCAGAAGGAGGTATTAGTATTACTACCTCTCTGTAGATTGCTGGTGAGGTCCCAGCTGGAGTACTCTGCCCAGTTCTGGAGCCCTCACCTAAGGAAAGATAAGGACAGGCTGGAGACACTGCAATGTAGGGTGAGCAAAATGATTCGGGGCCAGTAGGGCCAACCTTATGAAGATCGACTCAACGCACTGAACATGTACTCGCTGGAGGCCAGACGAGAGAGGGGAGATATGACAGACTAGAGACCTTCAAGTTCCTGAAAGGAATGAACAAGGTAAACTATGAGGAACTATTTATTTTATTTATTTTTATTTTATTTAGCTTTGGTTAACCAGGTAACCACACTAGACAATCATATGCCTATTTTCAGGTGCGACCCAGGAGGTTACAAGGAAGGTTATAAGCAGGAACTGGTATTACAGAAATTTCGAGAAACATAACAGTCAGGTGCAGCATAAGGGAGACAGGTTAAAAATGTAACATGACAAAGGTAAACATTTGACAGTCAGGTATAGAACATCATATAACCGGGTAACATTTGGCAGTCAGGTACAGAACATCACATAACCGGGTAACATTTGACAGTAGGTACAGAACATCACATAACCGGGTAACATTTGACAGTCAGGTACAGAACATCACTTAACCGGGTAACATTTGACAGGCACAGAACATCACATAACCGGATAACATTTGACAGCCATGATTATAAACTCATAAATGCACTGATCACAAAGGAGATGATCGGACGGAACAATAAAGTGCAGCACAGTGCAAAGGGGACGTAATACCTTAGGTACAGTGACAGATCAAGGCAAGTTTCAGGAGGTCCCAAAAGGAGCTTTTGAAGCAGGCATGGGAGGAGGTATGAACATGGGCAGGGAGGGGGTTCCATAGGCTGGGTGCACAGATGGCGAATGCCCGACCGCCCATTAGGGTACGGGTTTGTGGAACCTGGAATACTTGGGAGCCATTAGACCTTAATAGATAAGTAGGGTTTGCAGGCTTAAAAAGCTCAACTAGTACTGGGGGGAGTGGAAGTTCTGACGACATTGTCAATGAAGTTACCCATTACAAAAGTTTGATGGTTACCAAGGGAGAGCCATTCAAGTTTACTGTATAGCTCGCAGTGGTGAGTGAGATGGTGGGGGGGCAGAGAGAGCAAAGTGACATATATTATTATATGCAACATCCCATTTTGTTAGAGTGGATTCTGAGGCATGGGCAAAGGACACAAGGCCAAAGCAGTGCATGGGGGAGAAGGACACCCTTAGCCAAGGCAAGACATACTACTGAAGTAAGACTGTTTTTGGCTCTATATGCCAGGCCCAGCTTACTGTTTGCAGGCTTGTATACATTATGTATATATCGGGAGAAGTCAAGCTGAGGGTCAGAGGTAACATCCAAGTATATAAGGGAGTCAGCAACCCACACAAGGGAACCATCAGCTCCAATGACTCTCAGGGGTACAGAACAAGCTTTGGATTTGGCCAGGGATCCGAAAAGCCTAGTCTGGGTTTTTTTCAGATTGATGGCAAGCTTATGGGCCTTTAGCCAAGATTGCAAGTGTTTAAAGTCAGCATTGAGATGAGAGTTGATGACACTGATACCCTGGTAGTGGGTTAGGATCACAAGGTCATCTGCATATAGTGTAGCACTACCATGGACTGGGACCAAGGACAGATCATTCACAGAAAGGGAGACTAGAGTGGGCCCTAGGACAGACCCCTGAGGAACCCCCATTTTAACAGAGGTGGGCTCCGAGTAAACCTTATTAAACTTTGTGAGTTGCTGCCTCCCTTGCAGGTAATTGGTAAACCAGGTTAGGGCAGGGAGAGACAGGCCAAGGGACCAGAGTGCAGAACACAGGAGAGTGTGATCATCCAAATCAAAGGCTTTGGAGAGATCAACGAAGATTACTCCAGTCAAACTGCCTTGATCAATAGCAACCCTGATCTCAGAGGTAACCTTGGCCAGGGCAGTGGAGGTACTATGACCCTTTTGAAAACCATGTTGTGCTGGGCTAAGTAAGTCATAGCTTTGGATATAGTCCGTGAGCTGAGTAGCTACCACTTTTTCAAGCAGCTTGCCAATAGGATAGTTATCGGGGGGTAATTCTCAAGGTTTTTTGGATCACCTTGTTTGAAAACTGGGACAACCCTAGCCATCTTCCATGTGTCAGGGATGGATCCAGTAATGAGAGATGTGTTGAAGATATGGGTAATAGGTTGGGCAAAGAAAGGGGCCCCAAGGGTGATAAGTTTTGGCTCCATGTCGTGACCAACACTGGTGTGGGGTGAGAGGCCAGCTAGGAGTCTCTGAATTTCACTGGCTTGGACAGCCTTCAATCAATCAATCAATCAAATCTTTATTTATCCAGGCGAACATCGTTGAGCACAGCTCATTTGCAAGATGGACCTGGTAAGGTCAAGGTTCAATTTACATAGATACATAAAAAAATATTCAATAAAAACACACTCTAGGATACTACATAGAATATTCAGTATACACACAGTCTAAGGATACATTCTAATCAGACTATACATTAAATTCGTGTCGTGGTAATAAGGGTCTGGAGAGGGAGTGGGGTGTGCCTGGCTGGTGGGGACGAGGAAGATGGTGGGGGCCTGTACTGTGGAACGGATAAACTGTGGGCTGTATGAAGAGGGCAGGAGGGCGGCACTGGGGGGTTTGTATAACAGGGGTATAGGGCTGTGATATATGACAAGGGATTAAGGGGAGGCAGATGGAAAGGAGGGATGCATAGAGTGTGAGGGGTGGTGACTCTTAGTAAAGGTGGATACCTTCCGTGAGTTGGCTATCTGGGGAGGGAGATGGATAAGATTAGGAATACTCTACTGTTTGTGGAAACAATTACATTTTTATTTGATAAGCCTCGAATACAGATATTTAAAGGATATAAATGAGCTGTATCTCTTCACTTTCAGGGTCTTCTGCATCGTATTACATAAGGCAGATAAAACATAGCTGATAGCAGATCTACCATATCGAGAACTGAATTTGGGCACTTTAAGCATGATGAAGTTTAGACTTCTTAGGGCACATTTACTTGATGTGATTTGTGTGAAGCAGTCTGAGATGTAATTTGGTAGAATCTTTGATATCGCTCTATAAGTCCATAGTGTGGCATTCCTGTCTCTTCTAAATTGGAGCGAGGTCCATCCAACTGCAGCATAAAGTGAGCAGTGGTGAGTGCTGAGAGGAAGATCTGTAATAAACCTAAAGGCTCTATGGTAAAGTGTGTCCAGTTTGCTCAGATATGAGTTGGGACAACGACCATATAGGAAATCTGCATAATTTAATACTGATAGAAATGTGGCCTGGACCAGCTTCTTTTTAGAATCACTTGTGAGAAAGTGCTTTATTCTGTAATAGAGCCCAAGTCTCTGACAGAGTTTTTTTAGCAGATCTTCCAGATTATCTAAGTAGTTGAGTCTACTGTCTACCCAGACCCCCAGATATTTGAATTTTGTAACATATTCAAGATTTTCACCAAGGACAGTGGATATGTGGGGGAGATTGTTTGGGAAGGAGTGTCCGGCTTGTGTTTGGGGAGAAAAACATTGCCTTTGTTTTTTGCATTTAGCAGGAGTTTTTTTTCCAGTAGTTGGTGTTATAATAGGTTGAATTCTGCTTGTAGCTCTATGCATGCTGTTACGGGAGAGGGGTGCCTGACATACAATACTGTATCATCTGCAAACAGGTGTACAGTGGCTTTGGTGAGGTTATTGTCGATGCTATTGATATAGATGGCAAATAGGATTGGGCTGAGGATGGATCCTTGGGGAACTCCTCTTTGGAGAGATTTGAGTGGTGATAGGTCTCCTTCAGCCTTCACCTGCTGGGTCCTTCCCGTGAGATAGTTATTAAACTATCTAATGGAGGTTGAGTCGAGTCCTATGGATTTCAGGGAGGAGCGGAGCAGTTTGTGGTCGACCGTATCGAATGCCTTACTCAGGTCTAAAAATACAGCACAGACACAATTTTTTTTGTCCAGTTCGAGTTGCTAATCATTGGTTACTTTAGCCAGGGCTGTGATGGTGCTGTGGTTGGTTCTAAACCCAGATTGCGCTGGATTTAAAAGATTAGCCTCTTCAAGATATCCTCTTAGTTGGGTGCTTACAATTTTTTCTAGCAGCTTGGATAGCACAGGGAGGATAGAGATTGGCCTGTATTTGTTGAAGTCCATGGGGTACTCTGCTTTCAGTAGCAGGATAACTTGGGCTGTTTTCCAGATCGATGGAATAGATCCTAGTTGTAGTGAGAGGTTAAATAGGTGTGTTATTGGCCTTGAACTAGAAAGGAGGGCAGGAGGCCGACCCAGGTTAGGGACCGCAGGACAGACCTAGTTCATTATGGTCAGGGAACTGGGAGGTGAAGGCAGGCAGGTCAGAGGACTGAGAGTTAAAAGCATTTGCAATTGTCAATGGGTTACTGCAGTTTACGCCACCAATGAGCAAGTCAGTAACATAGGCTTTGGAGCAGCCACTAACAATACTTCTGATGTTTCGTCAGCAGCTCTTTCTGACGAAAGTAGCAGATCAGTAACACAGACACGAGTAGAAACTGACGGTGGGGAGTTCAAGAAGGAAGTAAGAAAGTTTTATTTTAAAGAAAGTGGTGGAGCTGTGTAACGATATGCTGGCTAATGTGGTGGGTGCCGAAACTATCAATGGTTTCAAACACAGCAGGAGCAGAGTGAAGGTCTTAGGGTTGCTGAGGGTGGTGGCAGTCGGGCAGAGAGCATGGGGGTGGATAGTGTGGGTTAGAACCCTATACGGACAGTAGGTTCTAGGTTTGTTAGGGTTTTATGGGCAGACTGGGTGGACCAGTGGTATTTTTTGCCATCATTTGCTATGTTTCTATGTATGTTTATATTGTGTGGTTAGTAGTGTCATTGTGGTTTTATGGTTGCCTGGTTTCTTATGTCTTATGTATGGCATGTTTTACACGCACTCTGAGCAGTGGAGGAATGCCTTAACATAAAAAATAAAACCACTGCTTCTACTTATTATTTTATTAACTGAAGCTGGAAATGAACCTTCCGGAAACAGATTTATTATTGTGCTGCACTGTTTTACAGAAATGCTCTGGTGCTCAGCAAAATACTGAAATAGTACCAGCAGAACTCTGTCACACAAAATGCCACAAAAATTTAGAATTTCAAGCCTGTCTGATTTTTCTTCATTACTAAAGACATTTCCATTAAAACTGAATCCTTCACCCTTAGAATTAATCTGTTCACGTTTATTTATTTATTTGTTTGCTTTTGTTAACCGGGTAAGCACACTAGACAGCCAAGTGCCTATTTTCAGGTGCGACCCGGGAGATTACAAGGTGCATTACAAGGTGCATACATGAACATCAGGCAAATACAAGTCGAGGATTACATTACGTAGAATTAGCACAACAGGGGCTTTACAAGCATCAGATTTCATCAGGCAAATAGTAGTGAAGAGTTAATATAAAGTGACCAGAACACATGGACATTGTAAACAACAATACAAAACAGGTATTACAATACAGTATTAAACATTGCAGTCAGTAGGAAGAAGTGCAGTGTGAATTCATCGCTCAGGCAGCAAGTTGTAAGGCTAGCAGTTAGAGTAAGGAGGAGTCACAGTTGGGATAGAGTGGGCCCAGTGTGAGAGAAAGGAGTGCACAGTTATAGTGCTCACCCTGTTTTGCCGGTGGGCCTAAATGGTCCATTTTTATATATGCTGTGAGAACAGGAGGAGTATGAGCACAGTTGTGCTCTGCCCAAGTCGTAATGTTTAGGTAGCATCTCAGTTAGTTGTTACTTATTCCGGCTGTGAAATCCTCTGCTGTTGACATCACAACCCATTGCCATGGATATTATTCTTACATCAGAAACACGAATGTCAGAACTTCAGGCTAGGAAACACGATAGGAACAGACGTCTCTTGTTCCTGTTTCTGTTGGTTAACGATCGC
Source organism: Neoceratodus forsteri (assembly GCA_016271365.2). Taxonomy (NCBI): domain Eukaryota; kingdom Metazoa; phylum Chordata; order Ceratodontiformes; family Ceratodontidae; genus Neoceratodus; species Neoceratodus forsteri. The sequence goes on along the minus strand of CM028134.1, from coordinate 1,062,723,184 downwards.
ATGCATATCTTACATGGCTATTGAATGGTCCCCTTAACTGACCCCCATCTCTCTTCCACACCTCCAATGCTGTCTACCCCCAACTACCTTGTCCTGGACCAACTCCCTCATCCTGCCGAAGCCCACCCTTCTGAAATCAAGGACCTCAGTTCTCAATTGGGGCTTTCTGGTCCCAAGGGCCAGTTTGAACCAAACAGAGTTATGGACACTGGACACTGGACCCTAGGGGCTCCCCTACCCATACACCTACCACCTCTGAGTTGGTGAGCACCACCTTCAGAATAGCAGCCTGCCTGCTGTGTTCATTAAAGAGCGACTCTGCACTCCAGTACGTGCGTTCATAAGTAAGATGTTTCAGCTGTTATAATTTACTAGAGAATACTTTTTTTCATTTTCAATGTTCCTTTCCAAGATTTACAGCACATCTTTGCAGTCCCTATAAAAAGCCTGTATAAAAACCATTTGCCTCTCCCCTGTTCACCTCACAGTGCCTTTGTTTATGACATCACAGTGCTCACCATGACTACAGACTATGATGCCACAAATGGCAGTTGTGTGCTTAGCAGGGGAGAGTCAGGTGCATTCTGAGAGACTCAGTGAAATAATTGCTGCATTATCTACTATTTAGTAGACCAACAGCAGGGAAAGTTAAAAAAAAAAGATAACTCAAAAAAGAGCTAAAACATAATCGGTGTAAAGCTAATGTTTTTTTAAGCTTTTTAATATAATAGTTGCTTTTTAACCAGCTGCACCAGCAGACAGTCCTGGAATGTATCCAGCAGGGCCTGACTTCTGGCACTTGTGGCAGGTGGAACGTCCCAGTCAATATCCATCAGGTTCAGATCACTCACCACTATCACCCTCCCTCTGCCGCGACCCTTTCTAGTTCCTCCCCAAGCTCCCTATCCCTCTTTTCCCTTGTCCTGGCAATCTGCAGATCACTCCCCAACCATAGTTTCTTTCCTGAGGCTGCTGTGAGCTGCACCCACAGCGACTCTCTTCCCATTGCGTCCCCTGTTGTATCCATCTTCCACAGCCTGGATGCCTTCCCTGACATGTAGGCCGTGCCCCTCCCCCTTTATCCATCCCTGTATCCTTCCTCAGCATTATGTAACCAGGGTTATTGCACCTATAAAATGGGACTTTGATAGGAAAAGAAAATTATGACAGACAGGTATGTTTAAGTGTGAAAGAGAAGTCTTTTATTTTTCTGTATTCTGCTGCAAGAGAAAATAACAACTGAACATAGAATTCAACGGCAGAAGAAGAACCCAGCGGTCAGGCCAGTCTAACATCCCTAACTTATTCAAGATGTGTGGAGAGAAGTGCCAGAGAGTAAAGCTGATATTTGTGGATTCACTTTGCACAGTATCATGATAAAAGCTTGCATTTTGGGGCATGCCCCAATTGATATCTACCAAAGTTGGGTACATCACAATCAGTGGCGGCTCTACACCAGGGCCCACCAGGGCACGTTCCCTGGTAAAAAAATGCTGTGCCCCAGTTGGTGCCCCATATGGTGCAGAGATTCCCCCATAGTAACAATATATAAGTGCCCTGGCTACCATCTGTTGTGCCCCGGCTGTGCCCTGGTAACCATTTGTGGCTAGAGCCACTGCTGATCACAATGGAATACTGAACCAATCACAGAGCAGCTTTTGCAATGCTGATGACATCACAGTAGCCTTACAAACTCCCGCAACCTCAGTCACTGGTGTGTGGTCAGCACCAATGTGCTGAGGTAAGTGTCGAAAATAATACGTTTACCAGTATAGTGTCTTGTGCAAAACTTTTAATCACCAAACCTCAGTGTGACATTTCATTGGTAGCATTTTTTGCAGATGTTGGCATGCAGTGCAGTTTTTGGGGCAGTTTTTCAACAGAACAGTAAATCGAATAAATGTTTGCTGTCTAAAAAGGAAAGTACAAAGTATGCTGTTAACAGTTTGGAGCCTTCGCTGCAGGCGTTCTCACAGCTCAACCTTTCGGCCTATCTTTCAAAGTGCGTTGTGCTTTGCAATACCTGGATTAGCCCAATTAACGTTTCAACATACTCTTACGCCTTTGTCAGAGTCTTCATTGATACTCTGATGAAGGTGTAAAAGTATGTTGAAATGTTAGTTTGACGTCATGCACGTGGGCAGCAAGGGGGAAGGGTGGATAAAGACCAGTCTGTTGTTTAAGCAATAAGGCTCGACAAGGTGTGTGTTATCGTGTAATAACGTCACTCCTGGGCCGGGTTAAAGCACGAGGTGAAGCCAAGTGCTTCCACCACCCCAGGAGTGACGTTATTACACAATAACACACACCTTGGAGTGCCTTATTGCAATTATACAATGGCTCGATGTTATACAAAATAGAAAAAAATGTTTAAATGTTTTTAGTAGATTTTTTGTGTTTCTGAAGAGACAACAGCAATCTATCAAAAGGTCCAATAAATCCACACAGTGCTGTTATTGTGTAATAACATCACTGTCTCAGGCACCCACTGACCAATCAGAATACAGGAAATTTCCTTGCCATTGTATAATTTGCAGTTTATACTTATAAAAATATTTTAAGAGGTACTGGAATAAAACGCATAGCGTTAATTTGTTTACCGTTCTAGTGAAAATGTGAAATAAACAAATTTGGAATAAATACCATCACTGGGTATCTGCGAAGCCTGAGGAGGCCACTTTGACGGTTTGGCATCACAACACACTTGTGCAGCAGGACTGAACTCAGCAGTTGAAATCAAAGAGAAACAGTTAAATCTTCCTATAAACAGAATATTTTAAAGCTATAGTAAGTCAACTGATGTTGCATAAACTGAACATGCATTGGTATTGACTCAATATGCACAGTTTATCATCAGTTGTGACTGAGAGGGCAGGACTTGTACTTTAAAGTCTGTGATTGATGTTTACTAATGTAATCATGTATGTAAATATCTGTACTTATGTAAGCTATTTTTATTATGTTTGTGATGTAAACAACAAATAGCTTTTATGTCAGTTTTTTTTTTAACTTGCTATTTTTCCTCCCCCAAGCTCCCGGAGCACCGCACCATCGGGAGTCGCCGATGGTGTCTGCCTAACTTCCTTCACCTACCTGTACCTGCAAGGAACCCCATGGAGCCATGGTTATTACCCCCACAGGGGGGTACGAGGTGGGGCCCTTCACCCCAAAGTCCTTCTTGTCTTGTCAGTCCCCCAATGACAGGACAGCCAGGCAGGAGTTACTGGGTCTGCACTGGCGCTCCATCTCCCCGGTGCCCCAAGAGTCCATTTTCCCATTTCTGGAGGGCGTGACATGCGCCCAGATGTCAAGGTGCAACTGCCAACGTCCATCATGCCCCAACCTCTCATTCTCCTGTGTATGCTACTCCCCTGGCCTCCGCCAGAGATCAGCCATGCGCCGTGCCGCAACCCCCCTCCCTCCACGAAGAAGACAAGCAGTCCGCCGGACGCTCAAGCCTTCTCCCCCAGCCGGCCCTCCGTCCTCCCCGGCTCATTCCCGAACCCAGGTGAAAGGCATCGCAAGTGGCAGCGCTACCGCTGCGCCGGCGGGCCGGCTTTTATGTCAGATTTTGTTAGGAAGCCGGTTTGTTCCACCTTTTTCTGTTTTAAATAAAAATCTTGACTCTTAACATACTAACATAAATAGTTGACTGCAGATAAGGACTGCTAGGTCCATCTAATCTGTCAGTCTTATAAGTCAGTCTTGGCTCCGCCACTTGTGGGTTCTGGTCCTGCCCCCTCACACTTGAAAATAAATTGTATATTTCGAGTCAGTCTATTGCTTATCCCCTATTCATGTGAAATTAAAACAATGCAACACAGACAAGATTACTTGGGAGCAGTTGTAAGAGGCAAAGAACTTAGTTTTACACAAATGTCTTTAGTATCAGGACTGGAATGCTCCTAGATTCTGACTTTAGCAGCAATGTTATGACATTTCAGTACAGCAGATGTAAATAGAAATTTGTTAAGAGAGGTTTTTTCCTGTTTTTTTTTTTTAAGAAACTGGCAAAATGATTTTAGCATTCCAAGTTTCACCACAAAATATGATTTGGATTGCTTCCTTTTATAGGGCACCCCGGGTTTGTGCTAATGTTGTAATCATGCCTTCAATATTTTGGTAGCTACTAAAATTTTATACTAGGGTTATCACCTATCCTTATTTTCGCAGGACAGTCCTGATTTGGGCAGCTGTGTCCTGCAAAAAAACATGAAAAATACTACATGTCCTGACTTTATAGTAGAATAAATATTTTCTAACTTACTCCTTAATGTTGCAGAAAACTATAATACCTTAAAGCAGCAGTACTACGAAAAAAAAAGTTGTGCTTTTTTAACAGGTTATTCCCTGTGCCCTGCTAATCATATACCTGGTACTCTTTCTCGCCGGCATTGTACTATCGCCGAGTAATTTGCTCAGTTATTCTCTGCTTTTGTTTACATTTCTGCCACTAAGCATGTTGCACCGGAACTCTCTCTGCTAGTGCCAACTGCACATGTGAATGACTTGCAGGGGCATCGGGAATGGTCAGCAGAGGGTCCCTCTGCTGTTGTCTAAAGACCTGATGCGACTTGTAGAAAAAGCGCACCGAAAATTAGTCAGCCGCCATATTTGTTGTAGCGCTACAACCATTCAAATAAATTGCAAATATCTAAAAAAAACTAAAAATGACTGGAAAAAAACATTTACAGGTATGGAAACTGGAACTTTGGCCACATGCTTACAGCCAAAAAACAGAATTTTGATAGATCACTTCCTGATTTTGTAGTACTGCTGCTTTGACTAAAATACCCTAAAATGATAAGAAACAATAGAAGCAACTAAGAAACTACAATACTTAGCCTTAATTCTGATTATATAGAGAAAACAAATCTGTTGCATTGGTCAAGGTTACCTATTGTCCAGCAAAAAATCTTGTTTCAGTAAGAAATGACCCACTTTGGGCTTCTTAAAAGGTGGGAACCATATTCTATACCCCTGCAACAAGCATAGCAGACCCCCTGGAAATGATAACCTAACGTCCAAACAGGACCACAGAGGCAAAGTGGTCGGGTGGAGGTGTTTGCCCTACCCCACAACTTCTGTTCTGTTTGCAGAGCAGCAGAAACAGATAAATGGAGCAGGGAGAAGGGGAGGGGAGAGAGAGAAAGCGATAGTGACAGAGAGCACCACAAAATACAGCGCCTGCCCCTTTAAAAGAACCATGACAGTCTTCCAGGAAAGGCAGAGAGCTTCAGAGAGAGCATGGCTCGGTGCTGTAGGAATGATGCCTAAACTTTAAAAGAAATATATACCGCGTCCAGTTCGTCTTGGCATCTTGAAAGCAGCCCGAACCGACCGGGAAGGTTCTGCGGGTCGCGATCCGCCTGGGAAGGGGGGAGACCCAGCCCCCCTCCCCAAAGTTTTACAGCAGAGAGAGTGAAAGTTGGAGGGAATTTTTATTATATTTTTGGTGGTGGGGGAGAAGAAGGAAGAGGTTGGTCAACAAGAGGAATCGTTTCAGCAGCAGAAGAGCGGAGTTAAAATCTAGATCTATTAAAATAAATTACTGGCAGATTCCCGAGGAAGAGGCGAGCTGCTGGAAGGAAGAGTAGAAGCAGGGATCATGCTGGAAAACGCACTGGAGGTAGGTTGGGGCAGAGCGGGCATGTGCAGCGTCGCCGGATCGGTGTGTGTCTGGGTGCAGTCTGATATTGTGGTGTAATATTAGCGGGTTAGAGGGTTGCCCCCATCCTTGGGGAGGCGTGAGCCAGCGCTGCGAAATTGACCTGTAATGGTGGGGGTGGCATTGACATCATCAGCTTGCATGCGTTGCACAGAGACCGGGGGCGGCGGCAGATCGAGTGTTTGTAATCGGTGGGGGGTCACCATATCGACTTGCCCCACTCCCCGATTGCATCACACGTCGCTGCTGTGACCTCGATCAGTTCGCGAAGTAAAGTTGTGGCGTGGTTCGCGGTGATGCGAGCCTGGAGTTGCGTACGGTGTTGTTGCCCAGTAGCGCTGTGGGGGTGGGGGAAGGAAGCGGAATATCAGATGGTTTTGAACAGGTTTTATTTGGGGGGTGACGGGGCTGCTGAAGTTCTTAGGGTTATGTAATGGTTTGTGCTACGCAGCTGGACTCGGAGGTGGAATAGTATACAACACGTGATGTCACAGTCACTGTGTGTGCATTTGCACTAGTCACCGATTGCTGGTGTGTGTGTGTGTGTGTGTGTGTGTGCATTTGCACTAGTCACCGATTGCTTGGGGGAGGAGGATGTTGGATGGGTGGGGTGATGGCTGGCCAGGGCTGGAAAATTCCACTGGTCCAGCTCCCGAGTCCCCTGGCCTGTTACTTTTTTTTGTCCTTGCCGCTAAGCATGAACTCTGACTGGCCCTATAATTAGTGAATTCTGGGGATCCATTAATTTATGTAAATACGCTTGGGGACAGGTGTTTAAAGCTTTGAGAGCCGCACACAAGGACAGGGCTCCACACAAACTGTTATTTTTCGGGCATGGATTCTGGACTTACTGTAGGGAGGCGTTCCTAATACTTGAAGCATGGATTTGTGTGGCACAGATTAGGGTGCGTGATGGCACAGTGTTTGGGATTGAGCAGGACATAGAAATATATGGGGGGGTCCACATACAAATGGGTGTGGCCCACATGCAGTGCTCTAAACTATATTCAAAGTATTGTGAGGGTACTAAGGGTAGTTCTGTGCTGCGCAAGTTATTGCTTCTCAAAGGAACATTTTAACATAAGTTGCAGTACATCAGACACTTTCAGATAGGCTGGGCATGACTTTGAGCCTCTGAATGCTTGGAAAAGCACAGGGGTGAATTGGTATGTGATAGTCTGTACTACAAGTAGTGTTTGTGTGTACATGTGCATGCATGTGTGTCCATTAGCTGGTCGGACAGAGTAGTCTGCATGTTTTGATGTGCACATGTCATGGTGATACCACAAACTCCAGTTAGAATCAATGTACTGAAAAACAAAAATAATTCAGAGGTGTGAACTGCACTCTGACCACAGCACAAACATATCTGTGATACCGCGCTGCTTAGTGCTGTGCTGCAGTTCCAGCAGCCATCTGTTAAAATTGGGCTCTGGCCCAGCTTTCCCACAATCCAAGGAGCAAAACCCTGTTAATGAGATTGAAATGGCCGCATAACGAGCCGATGATAACTTCTTATTGCCTTGAATGGGGAATGGGCTTATTTGTATGTGGATGTCCAAAAATAGCACAGTTGTGTAACAGCACCAAGCGTTTTAGTGCCAGGACTTGTAACATGTTTGGGGAGTGCTGATACTTTGCCCTGGGACTGCATGTCCAATATCTAGTGTCTTTCCTTTCACTGGCCAGCAGGGTGTTCTGCCTTGTGACTGCGCAAATCTATTAGTGCTGTGATTCGCGGTGTGATCTGTATTGTATTCATACGTACTTCGTGCACTCAAAGTGTGCTCTGCACTTGTACAAATATACCACCTTTTGCATATAGCACTAGTGTTATGCATCAGGGTAAAGTAGTGGATGTGGCCTATGGACTTCAGTAAGGCCTTTGATTCTGTGCTGCACAGGAGGCTGGTAAAGAAACTTAGCAACCTGGGGGTTGTGGAGAAGATGATAAGCTGGGTATCAAAACTAGTTAAGGATGGGCGGCAGAGGGTGGTGGTAAATGGCAGTCACTCGGGGGACAGGAGAGGGACCAGTGGAGTGCCACAGGAATTAGTACCGAGTCGTGTCCTCTTCAGTGTCTTCCTAAGTGGCATTGTTGAGGAACTGAAGGGAAGGTGTGTCTCTTTGCGGTTGACACACAAATCTGCAACGGGGTGGACTCCCAGGAAGGGGTGGTGAGAATGCAAAGGGATCTGGGGAAACTAGAGGAGTGCTCTAGGATGTGGCAGCTGGTTCCATGCAGAAAAGCGCCAAAGTCCTGTCCCTGAGGCGAGGAAACCCAGGGGCTGTGTAGGATGGGAGGGGAGGTACTTAATAGTCACCAAGCAAGAGAAGGACCTTGGGGTGATCATATCTGATGGTCTCAGGGTGGCGGGGCAGTGCAGCAAGGCGGTCGGCAAGACTAGTGGGATGCCAGGGTGCATAGGGAGGCGGATTTCCAGCAGGAGAAAGGAGGTGATGTTGCTGCCGTTGTATCGCTCACTAGTAAGGCCCCATCTGCTGTACTGTGTCCACTTGTGGGGGCCACACCTCTTAAAGGACATTGGCAGGGTGGAAGTGGTCTAGAGGAGGGCTACCAAAATGGTGCGGGGATTGCACGAGAAACCATACGAGGAGAGGCTGTGGGGAGCTCAACATGCACTCCCTGGAGGGAAGGAGAGAGAGAGAGGACATGAACTGAGACCTATAAGTACCTTATGGGGCGAACAAAGTGCAGGACGGGAATCTTTTTCAGAGGAGGAGGAGGAGCACCAGAACAGGGGGGCATGCAATGAAGCTTGATGGGGTAACTTTAAAAGGGAGAAGTTTGAGAGAGATGTTAGGAAACACTTCTTCACAGAGAGGGTGGTGAACGCCTGGAACAGCCTGCCAGAAGAGGTGGTGGGACGAAGAAAGTGGGGTGGTTCAAGCATGCTTGGGATAGACATATAGGCGTAATAGATAGAGGGAAGGACACCAGCAACCATGTAGGGTCCAGGGAGTAATAATAGGCAGGAAAAACAGATCAGAGTAGATGGGCTTAACGGTCCTTTTCTGCCGACAGATTTTATGTTTCTGTGTTTCATTAGGGGCTTGGCACAGCGCTAACCCTCCTCTTCAGATATGGGGCCCGCATTTGTTAAGCCCCACACCAGGAGCTTGAGGTAAAATCCCAATACCGACACTAGTGCAGCATGAGCGGGGTGCTGCACTCCTAAGGTGCTGTCTTGTATGACATGTTAAACCAAGATCACATCTGCGTGTTCTGGTTGACGTTAAAGACCCCATGGCACTTCTAAAAAAGAATAGGGAATGTCCCCAGTGTGCTGGCCGAATTCCCCCCCCCCCCCAATAATAAAATTACCAACAGCTTACTGTGGTTCAGTAGGTCAGTTTGGATCTGTATCCATCCCCCCCCACCCCCGGACGAGGCAGAAAATAATCAGAATTACCTAGTCCTCCTTCCCCGGGCCACAAAAATTAAGTGAAAAAAATTAAGATGACTAGTGATTTTTTTTTTTTTTTGTGATGCAGTGGCCCTGAACTTTTTACTGAAGTAAATGTTATGGAAATTGTATGCCAGATTCTTTATTACTCTGGTGGTACCCCCGTATTATGACACCAGGACTCGGATCAGTGTTGGAGAGGATGTGGAGGGTGGGGTACGCAATTCCACATTTTTTGGGACTGCCCGGAAATAAGACAATTCATTTATTTATTGAAACGTTTCACCAGGAAAGGCACACTTAAACAACAAGTTGCTCGTCTCATGGTGTGTCCTGGGGGCAAGGGTATAGGGATAAACAAAGCACAAAGCATACAAGGCAACTTACACATACCTTAACAAACATTATAATACAAAGCAGTAACATGACCGATTTAAACAGGAGCTGTAGAAGTTTACACCTATTTGCACTATACTGGTAGAACTTGCAGGAAGGGTTGTGTGAAGCTGCATTGTCTATGTAATAGATGTAAACTACAGTAACCGAACCTTTAAAGTAATTATTAGAATAAGTTACGCAGATACAGGAGCAGAATAAGCTGACTATTAGTGTATTAGCAACGCATTAAACACCACACAAGGTGGTAGCTGCAGTTAGAATGGAACAAACAGGATAGCAAGAACATAAGAGCTAGTCTGCTGTAGGCAGACATGATGGGGATGTGGGCAAGTGCATATGAAGGGACAGGTGCAGTGACTGAAATTGTCTTACTGGACTGAAGTGGCAGAAGCCATAAGGGGGATTTTAGATTTACTCATTCCTCTGATCCTAGGTCTCCACCCAAGAGGGGCCAGAACTTCACATAAAAAATACCCTGTTTTTAATTTGGTAGCAGCAGCGGGTCGAGTCGTTTCTCAGCATTGGCTTACCAACACTCACCCATAATTGAGTCAACGGCGGCATAATGTTCTTACAGTTAAAAATATGGAGTCTGTTATGGGCCTGCTTCGCTTAGAGCAGGAAAGGGTTAACGCTAGAGGGCTATCCTTTTTCCACTATAGAGAGGAGGCTGAACAGATGTCAGTGGTGGAGCGACTCCTAGGCTAGATAAGTTCTATAGGTCATGAAGCGTAAGATTTTCTAGTGGCCTGCCTGGGTGCTAAATAAGTCAATATTTGATGAGCTGTTCTATATGTGAAAGTGCTGATCAGTTGTGGGAATGCGTAGTACGTGGCACAGGCTGATTAGCAAGATTATACGTGCTTTGTTTGTAATGTGTTTCTTAAATGTGTAAACCTGAATAAAAACATTAAAGTATATAACAATTTAGTACTCTGCAAGTTCTATAATGACCAGCTGACCCTCTGATACACGTTGCATTTTGCTGTGCTGTACCAGCTATTTAATACACTGGCTGCCTGCCTATTCAAAATCTGGTTGGGCACACGTTAATTGACACACGTGGTTTGTTTTGTGTTTATTGTTAGCTGATCGAGTGTTATTTTAAAATCTATGCAAGTATACAGACAAGACTGAGACAGTGCCTTGAGCACAAATGGTTTCATGAAGACCTTGGAGAACGAAGTGTAGCCATCTCAGACGTGCACAGGTAGTGAGTGTCTTGGAGAAGAGAAGGTGTAACCTAAAAAGCAGAAACTGGTTACTGTGCTTATCATGCAGGCCTCCGAGACTGTATTTAATTCACACGCAGCTGAAAATGTGATACAGATGTGATTTTGATGCATGTTGAAAGAAATGGTTGGATTGTACTGTTCGTGGTTAACCTGGATACTGTCCTTTTAATAAACCTAAGTTGTTTTAAAAAAAAAAAAAGACATTTTCAACTTCTGGCTTAAATGTAGGCTATTTGATTTGGGACGTGGGGGTGATGGTGGTACTTTTTTGTACATCTTGAAGGAAATCTGTTTTTGAGTTTCCCCCAGCCCAAACCCAGTCGGTCTGTTTACTGCAGACTCCAGTACCCACTGTGGCTTTGTGGTGGACACAGATAACTGCTCCCCTCCAGTACTGATCTACCCTGTGGCTATAAATAAATACTGTCATATTTCATTGGACATATTTTATTAAAGCAGCAGTGCAATAAAACTGGGCAGAAAAATTGGCCCTTTTCCTTTTTCACCGTAAAATATTACAGGCATCTCCCAGTTCTGTTGAGTGGTGTACTGGTTTTTTTTTAGTTTTTTTTAGTTGTTTAACCAGGAGTAGCATACTAAGCTGAAACCTTTTTTACAGGAGCGACCTGGGAGCACAGGGAACTTAAGTGACTTGCTCAGGGGCACACAGTAGTTTTCTAATTCCATCAGTATTTGACTATTTCATAAATGTTGTAATTTAGCTTTTCCTCAAGAAAAAAAGACGGTTGCCACATTTGGCTTAGAAATATCATTGTAGACCTGGCAAGGGTTAGGAGTGACAAAATAAAGATTGACTCGTGCAACATGGTAGGTATCTAAACAAGTACATTTGACAGGCACGCTGATATTTTTATAAAGTGTAGTTGAAACTAGCTTTTTTTTTGGGGGGGGGCACAGTTTTCACTGCACTGCTACTTTAACTGCTCTGTGTTCAAAGAATGTCAGGGGTGGTGGTGATTGGTCCTGGGGGTGGGATGTGGATTACCTGTATGGAGGAACCAGACGGCTGTTGGCTGCTTTTAAGACTTTGGTTGCCAGACCTGTCATATTGTTGGTGCGCAGCCTGATCCCCATGTTATAATGATTTGTAAGAAGTATCAGCAGGGCATATGCCATAGTGTACAGTTTGATTTACAAGCTGGTTTTTGTGCCCTGGACATCAGTTTGTGGTTTCTCCCCCTGCCTGATACTGAATTTCTAGTGTGATTGTTGCTGTGTGATGGAATTAAATAGAATTTTAAATGCATCAAACTAAGTATAGCTGTCATTTCCAGGTTGTGCCTGGAATTTGCTGATCATGTCAGAATCTTTATGTGTAGTGCACGTTCCTGGCCCCATTCCTGTGCGCTTCATTACTGGGAGAGACAACAAGCAGGGCTAGGTATATGACTGTGGGGGTGCCAAAGAGGGCTGTGATTATCTGGTTTATACATCTTATTCTCCTAGTTGCACCAGTGACACGGAACTGTGGATCTGGAGAACTTGGTTTTAATCCTACCTGCTATACTTATTGTGTCACAGTAAGCAAGTCACTTACCTTTCTCTGCTTTGCTTCTCTCCCTGCCCCTCCCAAAAAAAATGGGGAATTGTGTTGAACCTATTTGTAATTTTTTTCTGTGGAAGCATTTTTTTTGCAAATACCGGTTCTTATTCTGTTCCGCCTTTACTGACCTTTTATCTAACCCAGTTTCCTACTTGCGCACTGTTAGTAAGGCACCATTTTATAACTGTAAGGTGCGATTTGTTTCCCCTGCAGCAGAATTATGTCACAGAACACAGGTGCATTGTGGCAACAATGGAGGACAGAGGGGCATAGCCAGGATTTGGGAACAGGGGATTCCTACCAAAGAAATCCCAATGTTTGGACCCAGTATGCTGATGGAAGGGAATTTCTGGGCACTCTGAGATCCCCCCTCCCCTTGCCTTCCCTATGGACAAGCTTAGCAGGCACATTGTTATTTGTAAGTAGGACAGGGTGTTACAGGCAGACTAAATGGACAAAAGGTTGTTTGCTATACTCATTTTTCTGTGTTTCTGTAAATTACTGTACAGTATGTGTTGTAACATGGTTCTTGCCTGCATTGAGCATATCCAAATGTGCTTTGAATTGACTGAAGAGCCAGTAACAGAACTGGAACCGGTATTTAAAGCAGGAGTGCAACGAGAAAGGGTTAAAACTTGACCCCACCTTTTTCTTCCTAATTGATGCCAGATGTCTTCTAGTTTATTTTGGTGGTGAAATGTTCAGTTTTCATTACCATTTAAGAATTTTATGAAAGTTTTAAAGTAATTATTTCTCAAGAAAAAAAGATGACTGCCTCATATTTGCATAGAAATAATAGAAATAATATTGAGGACCTGAGGAGGGTAAGAATCCAGACAAAATTGTAAATGTACGATACGCAGCATAGGAAGCATCCAGAAAACCCAAACCAACAGTTCTGCCAATATTTTTTATAACCATAGCAGAAAATCAGCTTTTTGGAATAAATGTTTTGTTGCACTGCTGCTGTTTTACCCCAGCTGTGGAAGAGCTTAGCAAGGACATTAACTACATCGTGTTTTTAACGTGGTTCTTACCAGAAGTGGCTTTATTAGAATACTTATTAAATTTACTGAAAAAGCACCTCTCCTGCTCTTTCACTAGTTGCCCCCCAGAAGCAGAGGAGGACCCTTACCCGCCCCAGAGTTAAATGCAGCATTAAGCTGAAATTTTTCTTGCCTGTAATTTGGGAGGGAAAGGTGTGCAGCCGGGAACTCGATCCTTTCCACTTCCTGGTCTTGAGCTCTGTCCCCTGCGCGCTTACGTTTTGTTGTGTAGTACCAACATGTACGTTTTTCAAACTATGTAATACTTTAGAGTGCTGATTCAGGCAGACCAAAGCCACCACTCAACTGACAAGGCATTTAACGATGACAGAAAAGGAACCAGTATTAAAAACAGGTGTGTTTTGTTTTATTTATTTATTAATTAATTTTTCCTGTAAAAATAATTTGCCGGTTCTGGGCAGTTCTACTTTTATCATCCTTGCTCTTCCTAATCTCTCTTGACCTCCCTGTGTTCGCCTGATTGTTGATACAACTGTTCATTTCTTAAGAGCTTTGGGATACACTGTCTGTGAAAAACTTATAACATGTTGAGAAAGATTTACAAGAAACGAAACAATCTGATTGGCTAAACACCAAGAAAATCCATGTAATTATTAGCCCATAATTACCCTCCTGTACTAGTGTTCTCTCTGCTGACTTCATTATGGACACCACATTAAAGAGCCCCTGGCACTGTTGTGACAGCTTTGAAAAAATTTAGTATTTTAGACACAATTCAGCTCATGTTTACCACTTTTTCTGTAATGCTCACCCTTTTTTGTTAGTAAGGACATTTGCAAAAGGGACGCTGTCAACCCCCTTAGGCCTCAAAGTGTCCCTAGTTTAAAAACAAATTTTATGACTGCCAACATTCTGTAAAGACTGCTGATATAGCCGGTAGTTTGATTCTGACTCTTGTTTTCTTTAAAAAAGTGAAAAACAGACTGCCCACCATACTGGTGTTACCACACAAAAACAGATCTGTTTACATTCCTTGATCAGCTCTAGCTGCATCTTTCCTGGATTTGGGAACACCCACAACACAGTCCAGCCACTCATGATGCAGTGGGAGGAAAGGAGCCTGAAGAATCACGAGTGACTGCACTGTTTAGGGGTGTTTCTAATGCTCAGGAAGTATACAGTAAGAACAGATCCAGGATTGTAAACAAAACAAGGTTGTTTTTATAAATGTACATTAGCATGCATTTCAGTTTCTACTAAACAAGGAGACAGACAAAACAAACAGCAACATCAGTGAATGTTAGAGAGGGTAAGCAATCATAAAATGCAGGTTTTTAACTAGAAATAATATGATGAAAAACAGGTTAACAGTGTCCCTTTTAAACAAGATCACTTCGTTGTCTGCTCTGTCTGCTTGCATATATCTGACATCACAGTTCTTTTTATGACATCACAATCTGTTGCTGTGGAGATAATTATGCCGCCATAAACAGGATTACGATGTCCAGTGAAGGACAGCAGAAAATACAGATAAAGTCTAAGGGACAGTAATTCTCTTTCATACAACTGTCCTCAGTAATAAAGAAAAAAGGGAAAGAAATATAAGAAATATAAACTGAATTGTATCTGCTCTAAGTCTCATTCCCCCCCCACCAAGTTTTTGTAATGGGGTTGGGGCTCTTTAAAGAATCGATACACCTGCCTGCAAACTGTGCCGGAAGCAGCATACCGTGGCCAGGATGAGGAAACAAAACTCTTCCCTCCTACACATGTAAATCACTGACAACTGAACTTAAAAGGAAAAGGGGAACAAAATAAAAATGTTTTGGAAAAAAAGGCATTTGATTCTCGTTTTAAAAAATATTCTCAGCCAGGACTAATTTAGATCTCAAGTGTTAAAAAGAAAAGTTCTCTTAATTTGAAGTGTAAAAAAAAAAGAAAAACATACATTCTGGTCAGTTTTTCAGCACACAGTGTTTCTAGACATGTTATAAGTGCGTTGAGACACTTCAAGAATATGTGACTGCCGGGAATAATTGCACTTTCTACTTGTGTTTTAAAGACATTCGGTTCAAACGCCTAACGACTCCCTCGAGCTGTGTAATTATTTTCCCATAACCACACACCCTGGCATGACTTAGTGCTTACTTCATCAGAAATAAGCCTTTAGGATGTAGAAGTGTCCAGGAAGTCCAGTGCAGCAAGGAGCAAGCACTTAAACATAATATAGCTAGGAGACTGGAACGCTCTTATGTTGTTTTGTGCTGTTTCTCATCATTCATTTTGTTGTTTTGTAAAGATATGGCTTAAAAACACAAAAGAGCTGGTGTGAAAAAATGTAAAATTAAGCTGTGGAAATAACTCTGCAGAATGTCACAACATATTGAGACAAATTTTAGAATGTACTGCCCAGAATAAAAAAAATTAAAAAAATAAAAAAACTTATGGTGCTACAAAATGGCACGTATGCTGAATAAAAAATCAAATTCCTTTCCTTAAAGTGATCCCCAGTTTCCTGCAAAACGGCAACATTGGTGGCAGCAGCAGCAGGACTGAAATGTCATAACATTCAAAAAAAAATGTACATTTCAGGATATTCTGTTCTGTATTGCATATAATAAAACTGGACTCTGGAATCCTGCCTCCTGATTGGCTGGGGCTCGTGAATACCACACGGTACTGGCATGGGTCTTATGTGCGTCCTACCATTGCAAACTTCAGGTGCACTAGCCGGGGAGGAAAAGCAATGTTTTGTTTTTATATTTAAAAAAATATTGCCACAAAGACGTTACAGCATTTTCATAAGAGTGGTGAGGCGATAGGGGGAGTTTACCGTCTCTTGTGCTCATCTGCATGGCGAACAGCACTTGACTTTGACTCGTGTGGTTAGGTTCATGGCATATGGGATTGCATAATAGCCCTCCCCCCACCCCCGGTTGCCTTACTGCTTACGGACATTTACAGGAAATCGGACTCTTTGCCTCTTAGACTTGATCTGTTCCTGCTGCTTTTTCTGCCTTGAAATCATAATAATATTTTGTTGTGACATGACAGCCATAGGTAACATAGGCAGGGTTGGGGGTCTGCAGACCTCTCACCCTTGTAGCTGAGCGCTTAGCCAGTGCATTTTGAACCCTTACTTTTCAGTCCGTGGAGCAGTATTAAATCAGCACTGTATGTTGGTCACCATATATCTTTTTCTCCAACAGTAATGTTTTTCTGGCAAAAATATCAAGATTGCATTTATCTTTTTGTTTTCTTTCATTTCTGAACCAAGGTGTGTGATTTTTTTTTTTTTTGGCATTTTATAAGTTCCCACTCCTGTACCATGCCTGCTGTGAACGAATGAAATATGTTGGTACAGTGCTGTACTGCTTCCAGCAGAAACATGTGGGAACACCATCCTACTACATCGTGAACGTACCGTGTACATTCAGCGGGAAACCTCAACGGAAGAGATTTTTAAAAACTGTGATTCGTGGACATCTTTAATGACTTGAGTCATTAGTTACAAAATCAGCTGTAAAAGCAGTCTTAAAAATATCTGAGAAAACTAAAAATGCACGGAGGATTAATCCAAGGCTGTCAGAAATAAATTTTTGCTAAAAACCTATATAGTGAAATTTCTTGCCAACTAACAAGTATTGCTAGTTTAATAAAATGATATAAGATATGCGACGTTTAAACCATTTTGCACTTAATACACAGAACATGGAAAATCCAGCCACCCCAAAGCAGATTGCTGGACGGGGGACCTGTATGGAACACTTTGTTCTACTATTTCCACTTCCTTTCTCATCTCAAACCTTTCTAAAAGCTGCACTTCCTGATTCTGTTCTGTTTTGATAATCATAAATAGTACATGAAATTCAGTTAATGAATGCTGAATTATTCATGAAAATGTGTGGATTAGTTGGCATTGTAAATAGGGAAGTAGGTTAAGTGTAGTATAATCAAGAAATTGTTTCCCCAGCACCCTAGGCAAGGTTCTGACCCCCCCCCACACACACACACATTTTTGGCACACTCCACTACCATAGGTCATAACCTGTTGCCAGGAAAAGTATGATGATGATGATGATGATGATGTAACGAGCAGTGGATTGTGACTTCAGGGCAGGAAAAGCAGCAGGGGAAAATAACATCTGAAGGGCTTAGAGTCTATTAGCCATTTGTCATGCAAAATGTCTACAAAACATGTACAGTAATAAAAAGGAATGTCTTGAAATTCAGATTTTAGGGGCTTTTTTTTTTTTTTGTAATGGTTTTCTGCTCAAGCTAAATGGGAAATTTTTGGATATCAGGAAAGTGCTTTAACATGTCCCATCGTATTGGTCATAAGCCTCAGAAAGGTGACCTGACTGAATTCTGTTCATTGATTGTAAGGTGATTGGGTCATTGAAGCTGTGATGGTGTTGCGGGGGCTGTACCTCTTGGGGTTATTCTTGTGGATTGCTGCTGAAGTGATTCTTTCCAGTGGCTGCTGGCTTCAGGTTGCCGCAGCACTGGGTAAACAGATTTTGAGGCATTGGGTTATGTAAGAAATAACACAAGAGTTTGGATTTAAATATGTGAACACACTTCTTCATGGTGGGTGAGTGCTCTTGAGAACAGACAGAAGCCCCATTTACACTGGCCATTTCTACACTAGTGTAGATGGTTTGGAGAGCCACACCAGTATATATTCACATGTGTAAACTGTGAAGGCATCAAACCGGTGTGATTCTTTCTGCTCCTCTCCCAGACAGTGGAGCTAAACTGGTGTAGGTGGTTTCAAGTGCTGTCTAAACGCTGGCCACCTTTCACCTCACTGCCCTCGCTGCCTGAGAGTAAGTTAGCATCACAACACCCAGGGAACTCCTTGCAGAATATGTCCCATAATGCAGTTCTCAAAACACTGGTATGGAAGCTGATGCCCGTAAGTGGTGTACGCCACTGGCTTCCTCAACGATGAGGTACAGACTGACACCAGTGTGAGCCACGCCGGTGTGTAACAGCTTGGTCATTGTAAAGAGGGATATTGGTTCCATTGTTAAAGTTGTGCTTAGACGCCTGGCCCAGGCATGTATTGTTTGTAATAGAAGTTGTCTTACCTGGAGACTAGGAAGCTGGTCGCCCAAAGCCTATTGCTCTCATTGAATCAGCAATATTCTTATTGATCAGTAGTCAAAAAGTTTATAATATAGCTTTTTAGCCTTAATATATTTTTGACATAAATAAGGGATATCAATGGGTGAGCTGTCAGATAAATGATTTATCTGCACAAGTGCTGTTTGACGTCGGGTAACCTCGCGAGTGAGGTGTGCAAGGTCAAACAGCACAAGTGTAGTTAAATCGTTTATCTGACAGCTCACCATTGTATATTTCATTTATGCAACAGGGATGCTTTCTGTCAGAGTAGGGACATTTTCTTTTGACTGTTTATCTTTTTTTTAATCGTAGTTTCTGGGACTTTTTGTTAACTTCCCTAGTATACGTCTGCCTAGTGCAGTGGTTGTTATGAAATGAAACGCCACTCATTTTGTAGAAAACTTTGTGTTGAACAAATGACATGCTCACAGTACCATGCTACTTTTTTTCATTTTAAAGTTATTTGCATTTGTTTGTCATAAAGTGGATAAAAAAATTGAATTTTCTGCTGGCTTTTTGCTAATTATATAAAAACTAAAAGGCATTTATAAATGAAACACCACTCATTTTGTAGATATTTTTGTGCTGAACAACTTCTGTGCTCACAGTACTATGCTGTTATTTTTCATTTTAAAGTTATTTGCATTTGTTTGCCAAAAAGTGAACAAAAAAATAGAATTTTCTGTGTTTTGCTAATTATAAATAAATCTATAAGGTATCTATAAATGAAACGCCACTCATTTTATAGATAATTATTTGCTGAATAATTTTCATGCTCGCAGCACTACGCTATCTTTTTTCATTTTAAAGTTATTTGGATTTGAATATGGTTAGTACTGGTACTGAGGCTGAACATTCTAAATGAGTTCTGGAGTATTTGTAACATATCTACTATGGCCCGGATATTCAGACTGCGCCAGGCAGTGGCGCAAGCCTAGCCGCAGCGCAACTGGGATGTGCAGGGGCCAGGTGATATTCAACGTAGATGTGCCACGGCACAGCATCATTGAATATGGTACAGACAGTGCAGTCACTGTGCATGGCACAGTGGCACTGTGCCAGTGCAAGCCACAGACAGGGAGCACGGAGATGTGCCAGCTCAAACACAGTTGCACTGTGTGCATCACCAGCGCTGTTCAGCGGAGGGCATGCAAATGAGGCCATAATATATGCAAGGTACAAATGGGGCCATTTGCATGTCTTTATGGCCCCATTTGCATGCCTTGCGCAGGGCAGCCCGGTGACTTGCACCTGGCACCCTGCACAGCATGATGTTTGCAGTGGGGATCCCGGGGCATCCCCTGCCCCGTAGCTGTGATTGCGGTAAATGTAATACATAACATTCCCTGGTTGTCTAGTGGATCTCCCTCCCGAGTCCCCGATTACCCGATATATATGTCAAGTAAGACCTGCCCTTGTAGTCTAGTGGCACCCCCTCCCTCCCATGTCCCCAATGCACACGTAATACTGTAGAAGTATGCCCTGGTAGTCTAGTAGTACCCCCGCCCATTGCTGCGGCAAGTCCATCACCGTATATCAATTCCCTGGTGATCCAGTGGCACCCCCACCCCTCCACCCAGACAGCACCCTTGCCCACCCGCTCCCTGCCCCCCATCGGCGGGTGGCTGCAACCCACTGCATACCGCCTAGCCGCCTGCCGAATGACAGGTACAGTATGGGCTGCAAGCTCATTGGTCCACACTGTGGACCAATGGGCTTGCAGCCATACTGTCAATCAGTGGCAGTCGGGCGGTATGCGTGTCGCGTGGTAGCCGCATGCCGATGATGGGAGGAGGCGGGGTGGGCAATGGAGTGCTGTGTGGTGGGGTGCACTGGATCACCAGGGGAATTGATCTACGGAGATGTATGCAGTCACGGCAATGGCCGGGCATCACTAGACTACCAGGGCATACTTCACAGCATTTTTACAGTAATCCGGGACCTGGGGCACCACTAGACTACCAGGGACTATTCCTACAGTATTGTACAGTGGCGTGGCAACGTGGGGCGGGTTCCACTAGACTACCAGGGTGTGTTTACATTTATCGTGGAATCGGAGGGGTTATCGCTAGACTACCAGGGGATGTGGATGCTTGTGGACAGTGTTCTGGGTGGGCGGGTGGCCACCCACTGCTGACAGCTGCTGGGTTGTGCCCTGCAATACAACAGCATGCCTGTGGGTGGCTGGGATTTGTTCCCACTTTTCACGGGCTCAACTTTGAGCCCCCCTATGTGGTGCAATGCAGGGTTGGACCAGCATTTGCGCCGAACATCCCGGGCTCAATATCAGGATGTGCCGCATATGCATGGGCACGCCCTCTGCGTCTGCGCCGCATACGATTACATTGTGCCTCGGCGCATCGGGATTTGCGGTGCGCTGGGCAGCCCTTTCAGTATCCTGTCAAGAGAATATCGCGGGTTGCACCTGCACAACTCAGTTGTGCCATGCGCAACCCCTTTGAATATCTGGGCCATGGTGTATAAGTCTGATGGTGCATCTACTAGATGTATAAATGTGAGATTTCACATTTGTCGCACAGTAGCTCAGATTTATCACATAGGATTTATGTCCACGCCTATTGCATAATTAGATTTATCTTCAGTACAATTTTATTTTGCTCAGATGTTTTTAAGAACCATATTTACTTCTGATTTTGACTCAGGTCATTAAAGATGGCTGCCGTTAGCAATTTTATAAAGTCCCTTCCCTCAAGGTTTTTTTTTTTTAACTCCACTTTATTAAAGATCACAGGTAATACATTACAGTTCATATATATATTTGGAGGGCTATAAGATATTCAGGAAAGACAGGGGAGTGGGAAGAGGGGGAGGGGTTGCGCTGATAGTCAGAATTGACGTTGTGGTTAGTGGAGTGGAGGAGGCTGAAGGAGGAGTGGAGGCGAATTGGGTAACCTTGCAAATGAGGGGAGGAGGAAAAAAATAGGAAACGGGTGGTATACAGTCCCCCCTCAATTGAGGCTCTGGAGGATAAACTGGTTGAGAACATCAAGGGTCATTGTGACCTTGGTAAGGGTAGGGTGGCGGTCATGGGTGACCTTAATATGCCGGGGGTGGACTGGGACACCATGACATCCTCTGTAGCCAGGGCACAGAGACTGATGGACGTTTTTCAGGATGCTTTCCTGGTCCAACAGGTGGGGGTACCTTTATTTATTTTTATTTATTTAGCTTTTGTTTACTGGGTAAGTACACTGGACAAGTATTATGCCTATTTTCAGGAACAACCCGGGAGAGTACAACATAATGGTACAGAGACAAAATGCAAGTACATCATGACAGCATAACAACATATAAGAGTTCAGAGGGCAACGTTATACAAGGGAGTAGAAAGTCATAGTACAACTTATAATCATTATCTTACAAATTAAGACAAGTCAATAAACACATGATAAACTTATAAATTAAGGCACGACCTGAGTATGCAAAGACGACGGTTATACCCTAGTCAGGTGACGGAGGGTGAACAGCAGTATGTTCCAGGCAGCGCCTGTAAGAGGCAGCTTGGGTCAGGTTTTCGGGTGATTTTCCTAGGGAGGCTGGGGCAGTCGGACGCTGAGGCTTGTTTCAGGAAGCCCCACAGGGATTTGCAAAAACACTGATGGGAGGGGCCCGAGCGAACATACTCTGGGAGGGAGTTCCAAAGTTTGGGCACACACACAACAAAGTTCCTGTCTCCCATGAGAGTTCTGGTGGCAGGAACTTTGAGCGTCCCCAGGACCTGGGACCTAAGGGAGCAAGGAGAAGTGTCAGCTGATGGTAGAAACTGGGCCAGCCCCGAGGGGTTAGCAGTTCTAATCACCTTGCCTGTGAGGTAACTTACCCCAAAGTCCAGGTAGCTGGCTGGAGAGAGCCAACAGAGTTTATTGTAAAGCTCACAGCGATAAGTGAGGTGGGGAGCAGCCAGGGCAAAATGACATGTTATTGTATGCTGTGTGCCACTGAGTAAGGTGAGTCTTAGTGGAGCGAGCAAATAGGTGCAGACCATAGCTAAGGGAGGGAGGGAAGGAGTACACCTCTCGCAAGGGCAAGCCTGGCCGCAGGTGTGAGGTTGTACCTGGCCCTGTAGGCCAGGCCCAGCTTACAGTTCGCTGCCCTGCAGACGTTAACGATGTGACTCCCCATGTCAAGTTGAGGGTCTAGTGTGACCCCTAAATACTTGACCAAGTTCACCACTGGGAGGGAGGATCCATCCGGACTGATTATACTCAGCGGGGATGTCAAGGCTTTGATTTTGGCAACTGAGCCAAATAGCATGGCCTGAGTTTTTTCAGCTTCAAGACCAGCTTGTGATCAGTAACCCAGTCAGAACCTTGCTAAAGTCCTCGGACATGCACTGGGTAAGAGTAGCGGTGTCTGTGGAGTGGGCCGTTATCACCAGGTCATCTGCATATAGAGTGGCACTGCAATTGGTTGTCACCTTTGGTAGTTGATTACTAAAGAGGGAGAAGAGGAGGGGAGCCCAGTACCGAGCCCTGGGGGACACGTGATGTCACCAGCAGAGGTTTGGACAGGACTTTATTGAAGCAAGTCTGCTGCATTCTACCATGTAGGTAGCCCATAATCCATTTCATAGCAGCGGGGGAGAGGCCAAGTGACCACAACTGTTGACAAAGCAATGCGTGGTTGACAAGGTCGAAGGCTTTGGACAGGTCAATTAATATGGCTCCAGAGAGTTTGTCCTGGTCCATGGCTGTTCTGATGCTTGATGTGACAGAGATCAAGGCTGTGGAGGTGCTGTGCCCCATTCGAAAACCATGCTGAGCTGAGGGTAGCAGCTTATGAAGTTGTACATACTCCGAGAGCTGCTCAGCCACTACCTTTTCGAGGAGCTTGCTAAGGGATGAAAGAATAGCAATCTGACGATAGTTATCCGGTATTTTAGGATTGCCCTGTTTCAGGACAGGGACTATCCTTGCCTCCTTCCAGGTATCCGGGATGGACCCCCATGCAAGGGATAGGTTAAAGATGTGGGCTACTGGGGAGGCAATGTGTGGGAAGCACCAAGCTTTAGAAGCTTAGGCTCCAGGTTATCTAGGCCGGGGCTGGAGTACTGGGAGAGACCAGTTAGACGCCTCTGTATGTCCAAGGTTGTCGCAGCCCTGAGGTAAAATATTTGCCGAGGGGGGTGGTCCTTCCGCTGAGTGGGGGGGGCCATACCTGTGCCAGACGGGAAGAGTGCAGTGAAGGCCGAAAGGTCAGAGAAGTGCGAATTTAGGGAGTTGGCAATGGTGTGGGGACTGTTACAGGAGACACCTTTTTATAATCATGTCGGATACCCCCGGATGGGAGGAACCACTGACTAGGGTTTTTATATTTCTCTAAAACCTCCTGGGGTCACTGGCGGAGCTGAGTAGGGCAGACTTACAGAAGTCACTTTTCACAATCCTTATGGCCTTTTTGCACTCATTTCTAAGGTGTCTGTATTGTAGGAAAGTAGTGGGATCACAGGAACTTCTGAAGAAGGCCCAACACTTGTCTCTAGCCCGCATTTGGGCTAGGAGATTCCCGTGCAACCAGAGGGTAGCGGACCCCCCTCACCCTGTGGGTGACCTTTGGAGCATGCTTGTCTTGCAGGGCCCTGAAAGTGGTAAGAAAGTGGGAGGCTGCCACTGAGGGGTCAGTAGCTCCTAGCACCTTGGACCAGTCAGTGAGCCTTAGGTCCTCCAGGAACTCTCTAGGGTCAAACCTGGAGAAGTTCCTGACATGCATGATCTTGTGTAGAATTCTGGGGGAGAGAACTTTCCACACACACAAGACCGGAGAGTGGTCGGAAATGTCATCTGATAATGTTCCCGCTGAGGCGATCCTGTCTGGGTGGTTGGTCAGGATCCAGTCCAGAAGGGAGCTGGAGGAGCCATTTACCGATCGCCTGGTTGGTTCCTGTATTAGCTAAGTCAGGGTAAGATTAGCACGGAGGGTCTCAAACCGCTTTTCATTGCCACCAGCCCAATTAAGGTTAACGTCCCCCATGATTCTGAGTTCATTGTCCCCAATGCTAGGACCAGCTGAATCCAGGAGATGGGTCAATCCTGGGAGCCCACCTCTCGGAGGGTTATATGTGCACACCAGATGTAGTTTCTTGGTGTTCCCAAGTAGGAGTAGTACATGCAGTACCTCACAGAGGGACATGTGGGATTGCTGGTGGACTACTGGGGAGATCTTAAGGTGGCTCCTGTAGTAGATCAGGATGCCACCCCCTTGAGCCCTGCTCGGTCCTGCCGTATGAAGTCATACCCAGAAAGAACACAGGGTGAATCGGGGAGCGAGGGTTTGAGCCAGGTCTCGGTCACTCCAAGGATATCGGGTTTATAGAGTGTGGTCCATGAGACAAACTCATCCCGGTTAGGTAGCAGACTCCTAATGTTGAGATGAGTCACTGTTAGGCCCTTGCCCATGCCCCATACTGGGGGGATTGTGGGGGCCGGAGTATTTGGACCAGGGTTTGTTTCAATGTCCCTGGACAGTAGTATTATCACAAGGAGGAGCTAGTAAAGACACCATCTCATGGGAGATAGGCCATTTGTAGGAGTTTGAGCACAAAGTCGCTTTACCCTGACAGAGTGCACTAGACCCCTGAGGTTTAAGCAGCAGGTGAGGCAAAGGGGGGTCTGGGAGGTCGCAAGGATATTTGAGAAGGTGAAGTCGGGCAACTCGAGGGAGGGAGAGTTCTCCAAGTGCCCCCCTGGGGTCAGTGGAGGAGTGGTGGCCACATAGAGCAAGGTGAGTCCTAGTACAAGACCAGTTACCTACTAGAGAGGGGTGAATATTGGATGTTGTCCTAGTGGACAGTGATCAGATAAGGGGCCTGGAGGTGTGCAGTCCACTGGCGGGTGGAGACCATGCCACGGTCTGGTTTCTGCTGTATATAGGGGGTGAGGAAAACCGTACCAACACATTAGTGGTAGACTTCAGGGGAGTGGATTTCGGGGGGCATGGGTAGGATTCTAAGAGAGAGGTTGGATAACATTAGGCCAGACATGGATGCTGGAAGACTGTGGGAGACCATTAAAAAAGGGGTACAGGAGGCTACTAAGTACCGTACAAAATTAAGGCGAAAGCATGGTAGAACCAGTAAGCCATATTGATGGACTAGGGAAGTGCAGGAGGCAGTGAAGGATAAAAAGGCCGCTTATGAACGTTTTAAACACTCAAGGGGGGGACAAGGAGAGAGTAGAGTAGAAATATCGGCCAGGAGGATCACCAGAGTAGTGAGGAGCCAAGGCAGGATGGAGCAGAACCTGGCAGGGATATCGGGGGAGATTCTATAGATATATAAGAGAGAAGGAAAGACAGGACGCAGATCAATAGGATTAAAATAATGGGGGGATGGGCTCAGGAAGCAGGGGAACAGGCAGAGGTGCTAAATGAGTACTTTGCCTCAATCTTTGCAGATGGGGACGGGGGATCCCTACAGGCTGATGGGAGGGAGGAGCATTCAGCTAAGGTGAGAAGTCAGTCAGAGACCAGGGGATGGAGTGAGGCTAGGGTACAGATAGGACCAGACCCAGAACGGGTGGGGAGGTTCGGTGAGGGGGAGGAATGGGGGGAAGAAATCACAGTGGATAGGGTGAGGGAGGACCTTCGGAAGCTAAAGACTGATAAGGTGCCGGGGCCGGATGGGCTACACCCGAGAGTTGTGAAGGAATTGGCGGAGGAGCTGGCAGCTCCACTGGCTACAGTCTTTGTTTAATATCTCTTTGTAGACAGGATGGGTGCCCCAAGACCGGAGGGTGGCTTATGTAGTGCCTATCCATAAAGGGGGGTCTAGAAAAGAGATGGGGAATTATAGGCCTGTCAGCCTAACGTATGGGGTAGGCAAAGTAATGGAGGGCTTTATCAAGGAGAGGCTTGGGAGGCAGCTGGAATGGTTAGGGCACCAGGATGATAAACAGTATGGCTTCTTTCTGGGGAGATCATGTCAGTCCAACCTCGTAGAGTTTTATGACTGGGTGACGGGGCCCTGGACAGACATAGGACGGTGGACATCCTGTACCTAAATTTCAGCAAGGCGTTTGATTCAGTACCACATTATGGGCTGATAAAAAAGATGGGGAGATGGGGATGGGAGGACAGGAGCTCAATTGGGTTGAAAATTGGCTCTCTGGGCGTTTACAGAGGGTAATGGTGGGTGGGATACTCTCCTCTCCCAGGAAGGTAATCAGTGGGGTCCCTCAAGGTTCAGTGTTGGGGCCACTCTTGTTCAACGCCTATGTCTCTGATATAGGGAGGGGGGGTTAGGAATACGTTGAGTCTCTTTGCGGACGATTCAAAACTGGGAGCACTGGTGGATTGTGAAGAAGCTAGGGAGACGGTCTAGGGGGATCTGGATACCCTGGAGGGGTGGTCAAGGAGGTGGGGACTGAAATTTAATGCCAGGAAATGTAAGTTACTACATTTGGGGGTGAAAAACCTGGGCCATGAACACACCCTGGGGGACTTGCACTGCAAGTCACATTGGGAGAAAGGGATTTAGGGGTGGTGATGGACGTCAAAATGAATAACTCAGAAAATTGTAGAAAAACTGCAGCCAAAGCAAACAGGATACTGGGCTGCATAGCCAGGGGTATTACATTCAGAAGAAGGGAGGTGATCCTCCCTCTGTATCATGCCTTGGTCAGGCCGCAGCTCGAGTACTGTGTACAGTTCTGGAGACCTCATCTGAAGAAGGGCATAGCACTGCTGGGGAGGGTCCAGAGGAGGGCGACCAGGATGATTCAGGGCATGGAGGGGAAGCCTTATGAGGAGAGACTGGAAGAGCTTGGACTTTACTCACTGGAGGAGAGGAGGGACAGGGGATATATGATAGAGGTTTTCAGGTATGTAAAAGGAATAGCCAGGAGTGGAACCAAGGAGTTTTTTAGGCTAAAGAAGGGGGGAACAACTAGGGACCATGAGTGGAAGCTGGAGGGGGGAAACTACAGGGAGGAGTGTAGGAAGCATTTTTTCACTGAGAGGGTGGTGGAGCCATGGAACGCACTGGCTGGGAGGCTGGTGGAGGAGGGCACAGTGGAGGTATTCAAGAAGGGGTGGGACAGGTACAAGGGGAAACTGAAACTAAAGAAGACCCCCATTGGGGGCTGGGGGGGGTGGTAAGGCGAGCAGCCACTAGGTTGCTGGCTTTCGAGCAGATGAGACAGACCATTTGCCCTATTCTGCTGGCTTTTTAGTATGTTAGTATATACTGCCCGGTTACCAAAGAATAAATAAATACATACAGTATTTATTTCCCCTTTCCACTCATTACTGTCCCTCTCTACTCCACACTTCTCTCCATCGCTTACACCTGTGTTGCCATTTCATTGTGCATCTGCATACTGCATGCAGTCCTGCTCCCCTTCCCCCGCAAATGCATGCACACCTGAGGATAACGGAGCAGAAACATGAGGGTTTATATCACCTGAACTTCCCCCTCCTTACCAGACCTCTGAAGTTGTAGCATACGCCTGCCTCCTCACTCCACTCAGAAGGTGTCCCGGATCCATCACAGCGAGATCTGGGGAGGAAGGTCCAAGAGTATGGAAAACAAATGAGATACGTGAGCAAGAACATTCAGTTATTCTTGACGATGTCTGCTTGATTTATGCTCTGCACTCGCTTAACACCCGCATGCTGTTGAGGTTTCTTTTTGAATTTACGTACCGGAGTCATACTGTGGATCTTTCAGGATTGTGCTGGCACACATTTGCAGTGGTTAAACTGCACAGCACCGCAATGACATGTTTAGTTCCCTCACAGTTGTCGCAGCGGGAGAGCAGTTACTTTGAAAAACTTCAAAACCCCGCATCGTAGTGAATGAAAAGTAAAAATGTAGAAATATGTAATTCTGGAAAAAATATTGAATCACTAAAAAACTATATATTGGAATTATTTTTTTTCTGCTAGCAAATTGCGCTGCTTTTATTCATTCTGGCATCGTGAGTGCTCCGCTGTTACCCGACACTGCACTGCCAAGAGTCTGGGTCCTTCAGAACAAGATACATAGATTTGGTCTGGACACACATTTATAAACACGTCATTGTGCTCTTTTCTCTGAGTTGACTGTCATTCGCTGATAGATGCAAATATTTC
This sequence comes from Neoceratodus forsteri, assembly GCA_016271365.2. Classification (NCBI taxonomy): domain Eukaryota; kingdom Metazoa; phylum Chordata; order Ceratodontiformes; family Ceratodontidae; genus Neoceratodus; species Neoceratodus forsteri. The sequence continues at coordinate 1,062,694,664 of CM028134.1, read as the reverse complement.
ATGGGTACCATGTTTTGGAAAGTAGTAAATGGTAGGCCCCCTCCCCCAAAAAAATCTGCAAATGTTTAATAGTAGAAACTATTTTCGGTGTGGTCACTCCGCTCAGGAGTCCATTCTTGTTTTACCTCGTTTGAAAAACCAACCGTGCGCAGAGAATCTTTTCATTCCAGTCTGTAGAACTGTGGAACTCTCTCCCTGTAGCGCTCTCTCTCTTTTGGAATACAGAACTTTATCCAGCTTTCAATTTGGTCTTAATATAGGCCTGACTTCATTCTTCTGTCGCAGTTGTTTTCATGCTGGAGACAAACCTCACTGTTTGCAGTATGATGTAAGATGTTGTATGTCTGCAAGAAACGCCCAGGTCACCCTCAAACTGGCAGATATATGGTGACTTGTCATGTCAGCCTGGTTGCCGAATAGATTTAGCTGTTTCTGTTTTGAACACAGCAGAAGTCATTGTGATGTCATCATTAGGCATTGCTGAAGCTGCTCTCCCTTGGGTGAAGGGTTCTTTTGTCTGTGACCTGTTTAAAGAGAAGATAATAGCTAAAATGAAGATAAATGATTTATCTTCATTGAGAATGCTTGAGTGGCTACAGTAAATTATTTATATTTAAAGTCCGAGTCTCACGTTGTAATAAAAAAAAGATAAAATAAAATGTACCATTTTAAATGGCTAAGCACAATCCTGTACTGTTACTGGTGGAATCCAATCACATGACTGCTTTAAATATAAAATAATGCATGGGGAGTAGTGTGTTACAGAGTTGTTGTTTTTTTTCACACACCCGAGATGCAGGATGCCTCATAAAATATGAAAACAAAGCTAGAGGATTTATAGTGACACCACTGGGGCAGCAACACATGTTGTTAAGGACATCCGCAGCAGGAAGAACACACAACAAAAGAGATACTTGTTCATTGTTTTTATTGCGGGCCACAATGAAGGCCGCAGTTACCCTCGGGTGGTTCACAGCAGAATCCAACAGTCAGACTGATACCACAGGTGAAATACTATACATCATCTCCTTACTTTGATTTTGTAAAGATGAGCAATTGTTCAGAATGGCGCCCATTCTGCAGATATTTATGCTGGTATATTTTGGCCCTTGGACGCTGCCAGGGGGAGGAGATCCACCCCCCCATATCGGCTAGGTCCCGATACATGCCAGGATCCGGGCATCATGGGGCTCGCGCAGAGGGTTTTTTCCCTTGTGCATCCTCCCTTCCCAGCTGTCCAAGGCAGGGCCAGTCGTGTAATGACCTCGACGCATGACTGAGTGCGCTCCCGCACCCGAGGTACAGAGGTCTGCCAGTCCCCAACAGGCTCCTAGTATGGTCCCGGACTGCCACACACCCTACCAGCGCTAGGGGTCATTAGGCAGTGGGTACCAAGTTCCCTACCTTCCCAGAGAAAGCGAGCAGTCCATAGGATGCACAGCCTCCTCCCCTCCGGCCGACCCTCTGACGTCCAAGGGGTCCGCTCCTGAACCGCAGTTGTCAGAGCCGTAGACAAGCACTTCCACTGTGCCAGCAGGCTGTGCCCCATTGTACAGATATTTAGAACACACTGAAGGTCTGGGTATTTAGTTGGGGGGGGGGCATAGGAAGCTAGATATGACCCCAGGTCTGTGAGGGAGGAGGACGATTAAGTACTGGAAGATGGGTCAAAATTAAATGGCTAGACCCATGCTCGCCTGTTCTGTCTATATCTTATGTAGGGTTCCCAGTTTTCATTTATAAGTGACAATCACAGATTAAAACACCACCGAGGTGAAAAATCGGGCATTCGGTTATAACCAAAAACAACCGAAAGTTGTTGTGGGCATTACATATGTTAATGAGAGAACAGATAGCACAGAGTGAAAAGACTGCCTCAAGCCCCCCCCCCCCCCAACAGCACGTTCCCATCGCTCTTCCTGTCTTTTTAATTACTTTCTTTCTCAAAAACATTCTGACACCGTCTTCACTGTAGCCGAAACTATTGCAGTGTCCATTTAGTGAGCACGTAGTACCAGGGCACGCCCGGTTTTATAGTGATGCCTCCTCTCCCTGCCCAGTTCTGCCTGCACTGCTCTTTAATGTTGCGCAATGGTTGGGATGGGTCATATACTGTCACTGTTCATCAGATTCACAAAAACACCATGGGCAGTCTGAATAACTTGGTATGCCACCTTAAAGGAAAACTGCACCCTCATGTCTTTTACATTTTATTTGTTTCCGTGTCAACAGACCACTCTTTTCATGTAGCTGTTAGAGATGCATGCATCTGCCTTAGTCTGTTTTCAGGCTTTATACTAGGCTCTGTAACTGTTCTGGGAGACTCCATTTGGTGGTTATTGAAATCTCATTGTCCCCGAGAGCTGCATTAGCATATGAGAACATGATGTGTAATCAGCCTTTAAAGTCCCCAGTATACCCGTCTGCTTAATTAGTCTTCAAAGAAAAAAGCTGCAAAAAGGTATGAAAAACCACTTTTACCTTCGATGAGCTTTGCAAACTGAGTTGTAATGCAGTTTTTTTCCCTTTAAACTTCATTCAGTTTGTGTTTCCAGAGAGTTTGGGTGGAGTATTTGTTCTTTCAGCATAGAGATGCATAATACAAATGGTTGATCTGACGACATGTTCTCATATGCTAATGCAGTTCACTTGGACAATGAGATTTCAACAACTATGAAATGGAGACCCCCAGGGCAGTCACAGGAGCTACTATGAGCAGTGAAAACAAACTAAAAGTAATACATATAGCCCCAACAGCTACAGGAAATGAGTTGTCTTTTGGCATGGAAACAAATAACATTTAAATGATATGAGGGTGTAGTTTTCCTTTAATGTGATATTGATGTGATTTTCAAATGTAAACAAACGTGTGAATAAACGCTGATAAACAATAAAATTTGGTGTCAGCCTACTTGATTCCACTGAAAATAACCAATTTGTCTTAAGTTCAAATGGAGTAAAAAAAAGGTAAAAAAATAAACACTGAAGACCGGGAATCCCGATCTTATTTTACCCACTTTATTGAGTAAATAATGATATAATACTGTTACTGAAGTAGTTATTCTGAGGTTTGCAATGAATTACATGTGTTCATGCCTAATAAACAAACTGTTGGTCTTTTCACATATTGTGTGTTTATGTGTTGGCAATACTTTAGTCTAGTGGCCAATTTTCTAAATATTCGTCCTGTTGCACCCCCTGTTAGAAAAGATTTGATGGTGCCCTGAAATAGCTCTGCTCATCAGCTTTCAGAAAAGCTGTTCAGCACATGGTTGATAATATTGGATTTTGAAGAGAAAATCTGGACAATATAGCTTAAAAAAAGATGAAAACGAATAAATCCTGAATTTCAAAGAAATCGTAAAACTGTTATTTTAAACACCATATATGTAGAGTTTGGGTATTAGTTTCCAGCGTTGTAAATTGCTAAAATAAATGTGAATAAAGTGAACCTAAATGCCCAGAAATGAACCCTATATATAAGTAAAACATACCATCTGAAACCAGTTTGTCATGCCTGATGTCCAGTAATTATGCCTAATAGCATCTTAACTAATTATGTTCTTTATTGCACTCAGTTTTCTTCCATTTGCTCAGAAATTATACCACAATTTAGTTGTAATAATTGATTTGTACACACTAAGGTTGCTGGCCAAGAAATGTGTTCCTATAACCGAATCTCATTCCTGAAGGCATACACTGTACGCATGTAGAGAGAAACAACACATTTTTAAATAATACGTTTATTTCCGGGCTGAATAGAAAGAGTGAGAAAATTTTACTTTTGAGTAAGAACACCACCCATGGAAATGCAAATATCTTTTTCAGCCAAAAAATGACCCACAAAATCTTTACTGCAAGATGTGATTATCGTAATAGGTTCATCCTGAGCACAAATTAAAGAGCTGCTGACGCCACAAAGAAAACTTTGACAAATATAATAATTAGGTACAATTCAGCCCGCATTCTGTATATATTCTGTAGATTTGTCCTCCGATTATTTATTACTGAGGAAATTTGCATGCATATATGATCTTTATCCCTTAGAGTTCATCTGCCTCAGTAGCTTACTTCTTACTTCAAGTCATAAACCTGTGTTGTGACAATACAGTCTGTTGCCATTGAAGTAACTGTGATGTCATAAGCAGTGTATTATCACCTCAGGTAGGGAGAAAGCAGCAGGAATAGATGCACTTTTCAGGAACAGATATCCTGTTTTCATGCAGATTACCTCAGTAAAAATTAATGGGCAGGAGAAATACAGAAATAACATGTGATACAGGCTGGACAGTGTCTAAATATTATGTTTTGTTACAAGTTATCCTGAAGGCGTCAGCTGCTCTTTAAACTAAACTATTAATTTTAATGTAGCAAATGTATTATTGTTTGAGATGACATTTTAAAGACGACTTATGTCCATATTTATCATCATGCAGCTTTTCACAATAGCATGTATTCTTAATTTGGAGGCACATTTAACTTGTTTACTCAGAGCTGTCATTGTCAGTGTCCTAATCTGATTCCAAGTCACCATTTTCATAACTGATATTGTCTTCGCCTGTTTCGTGCGTATTGTCACATGTGTTTGGGTGTCCTTCACACCCACAACCTGGTGTGCATTTTAGTTCTATCATCACACCCCTGCACTTCCTTGAGGAGCATTTTAGCATGTGGTAAGTTCTATCAAGTCTTTTAGACTTGCCGGCCCAGTGGCGCTGAGGGTTGAGGCGCTGGACGCCACATGCCACACCTTGCGCCACACAGGCGACCCGGGTTCAGGAATGAGTTGGGGTCGGCGGGGGAGGGAAGAGATTGAGCGTCCGGAGGACTGCTCTCTCTTTGCGAGGAGGTTTAGGGCACAACGCTCGCTCAAGGAGCAACTTCTGGCGGTGGATGGGGGTAGCCGAAAACAGTAGCATGGCGTAAGCCTAGGGGTGGAGCTGCGGCAGCACATTGCCATAACAGCTGGGCTCCACAGAGGTTCACGTACTAAAAAAATTCCCCCCTCCTCCTGATAGGCGATGGTGCCATGGTCCTCAATCCTGTCGTCTGGCTCGGCCCCCTCCACTCTCCCTCCCCCTCTCCGGGCCGTTGGCTCAATACTGTAAGGAAGAGCGCCCTGGGTGGGGGCGACCCTTCCCCGGAGGGCAGACCCGGAGGATGCCCAGTGTTGGAGAGGAACGGAAGGGGTAGCTGGGTCACGCAGGGAGGTAGAGACAGTGGCTGAGGAGGTTGTCGGAGAGAATTCGGTGGAGTAGGTAGGGGACTAAAAAATAGAATTCAAAAAAGAAAAAAAGTCTTTTTAGACTTGATTCTTGTGTCATTGGTTGAGGCTCAAGACCATTCTTTGTCTGTGTCCAGCCCCGTCCATCAGGTGATACAATAAACGGCTTGGCCACTAGTGCTGCTTTCCAAACAGCACACTGGTAATTAGCTCTCTTTATGTGCTGTACCAAGCTGTCCATACATAGTGGCAATCTGTCATTCTGCTTTGCTTGCTTTCAAAACTGTTTGTACCATGACAGCACTAGGGGTTTTAAAACATTGGTAAAATTAGACCCACTGGTGTAAAAAATGTGGGTCAAAATGAGAAGTGACTGGGTCAGAACCTAATCACATGTACAAATTTCACCAATACAGAAGCTTAAATTTGTCAAGTGAAAATACTTTTTTATTGTTACCGTTTCCATCTTTTGGCTATTGTTACAGTCAGGTGCACCACTTTGGAGCCACTGTCATGTGGAAAGTTCAGTTCTGGGCAAGCTGCAATTTGTTCTCCTTTTTGCCCTACCTAGTGATGTCCCTGTAGTAGGCTGATGTCTGAACTAATACATCCTGTTGGTTGGTAGAGTCTGCATACAACTTGTGACAGACATCAGTGACATCATTCGTGACTTCAAAAGAGTCTCCAAGTTCAGCCAACCTCTGCAAGTTTTCATGGTTCATTCCTAGTATTTGCAAGGATTTCTTTTTGCCTTTGCTGTTGAAACAGCTGGTGCTGTCACAGCCTATAAGAGTGTGGAATGGCAGAACCAAGTTGCATATTGAGCTGCCAAGTTTCTCAACTATGATATGCAGTGGTATGTATCGGGTCTTCAAGTTTGGTTCCCATTTTGAACCATAGTTTGATGCCAAACTCCTCTGCAAAATATGTTTCAAGCACAAGAACATCCATGTCTGGTGAACTTATGACCGCATTTTGTCTTTTAGCGAGTGACTGAGTCACCAACATGCAGATATATCCTGCGATCGGCTTCCTCTTGGGTAGAGAAGAGTTCAGGGTGATCCTTTACTTGTCCATGAGTTATTTCCACCACCCGGTCATGATTTTCAAAAACTCCTTATAGCACCAATGATTGTGATGGTGTGAGAACATGAGGCATGGTTTTACACCACTCCTCAAAAGTGAAGTTGTTGAAGTTTTCCTTGTTTTCGGATTGGAAAGGAATGCCTTCATGTTTCTGGGTAGTACTTGGTTTCTTGCCCTAATTCTGATTTCTGGAGATCCCACTGTCTCTCCTTGTCTTTTCCTTTCCCCGGCTTTGATAGACACATCATTGTCGTACCTGTCTGCTAAGACCTGAACTGTCACTTTCCCTAAATGCACTCTCTACAAACACTTGCAGTCCATCCAACATAGATACATAGACAGTGTCGGCAGATAAGGGCCTATGGCCCACCCAGTCTGCCCATTTGAGCTTGTAAATTCAGTTTATGTTTTCCTAGAAGTCTGTTGCCCCTTACCCCTAACCTCCAGAATTCCTTTATGTCTATCCCATGCATTCTTAAATCCCGTGATTGTTTCAACCCCCACCACTTCCTCTGGCAGGTGTTCCACTTGTCCACCACCCGCTCTGTGAAGAAATTCTTCCTCACGTTTCCTCTGAATCGTCCTCCCTCCAACTTCATCCCATGCCCTCTAGTCCTGGAACATCTTTTTGCTTAAAATAGTGTATTCCTGCACCCTGTTCCTCCCTGTAAGATACTTGTATGTCTCTATCATATCCCTCTCTCTCCTCTCCTCCAGGGAGTACATGTTCAGTTCCTTCAACCTGTCCTCATGGGACTTGTGATGCAATCCATGTACCATCTTTGTTGCCCTCCTCTGAACCTTCTCTACCCTGTCTATGTCCTTACGTAGGTAAGGTCTCCAGAACTGTACACTGTACTCCAGGTGGGGCCTCACTAGTGTCTTGTATAGTGGAATTATGACCTCCCTTTTCCTGCTGGCGATGCCCCTGCCTATGCATCCCAGCATCCTATTTGCTTTACCTGCTGCCTTGTCACACTGTTTCCCTACCTTGAGGTCATCAGAGATGATAATCCCAAGATCCCTTTCCTGCTTGGTGCATGCTATATCCTCACCCCGCAACTGATATATTGTGCCAGGGTTTTTGTGCCCCATATGCATTATCTTGCACTTCTTTGCATTGAATTTCAACTGCCAAACACCTGACCATTCAAGTTTCTACAGGTCCCTTCTCATTCTGTCTACACCCTCTGGTGTGTCTACTCTGTTACAGAGCTTTGTGTCATCAGCAAACAGTGAAATTCTGCCTTCTAGGTCCTGCGCAATGTCACTGATGAAGATGTTGAATAGGACTGGTCCCAGCACTGATCCCTGTGGTACCCCACTGGTCACTCTTACCTCTGTGGAGTGACAGCCATTTACCACCACCCTCTGTGTCCTGCCGCCCAGCCAGTTACCTACCCACCACACTACTGTCCTGCCCACACCCATATTCTTCATTGACTCTAGGAGGGAAACCAATGTCTTCTTCAGGGGATGCTTCAGAGGATATAGGTTCCTATTCTTCCTAATCCTCCCTTCCCAAACTCTCTTCAAGGTGCACATTGGGTGGGGGGGGGGTGCACTAGCAGGAATTCCCACACCCTGCATGGCTTGGAAAAATGGACACATCTGCTTAATGTACTCCACAGAGAACAGGTCCTCTGATTGCGTTTCATGCTAAGGAACTGTAAGGAGTTTCTGTTTTTGCATCTTTTTGCCAGTCATCGCAGGCAACAGTTAGACAAGAGAATCAACGAAACACAACGTGTCTCAGAGATATTGAGGTTGTGCAGTTCACGCCGTGCAGCCCAAATCTCTAATGAAAGTAGCAAAAGACCTGATGAAAACCAATTGCTGGTCGAAGTGCTGGGGTATACTCCTCAATGGTCAGAGCCTGGAATAAACCCCCATTTAATCTGCTAAAATAAACTGCAGTGTGCATCTACTTTATGTGCCGAGTGCAGTTCTTTTGCCATTTTCAACAACTAGTCAGGGACTTGTTATTGTTTTTTGTGATCATCACCATTGGGGCTTCCCTTTTTAACCATCCTGTACTCTTTACCGAAATCTGAGGATAGTTTTATTTGCAGTAGAATCCACTTAAATGCACACCCGTTTTACACAGAGAAAATGTGCATTTAAGCGGAATGTGCATTTGCCCGAAATTAGCGTTTTTTTTGTCATTGCTGTACTTTATTAAAGACCCAGGACATGCTTAGCGTGTAAACATTTATTTCCCAGCAAGTTTCCAGCAAAGTTTAAAACAAACTCAGTGATATATTCAGGATATTAAGGGTATTGTACACTGTACATTGATTTAAAATACTTTAAGTAAATGTACTTTAAGTAAATGCATTTTAAAAAAAGATCATAAATTAATCACAGTTCTGATTTGTCCCTAACGTTTGCTGTGCCAAAGAAAGAGGTCATTTGGCTGTGCTTTCTGTTTTTTTAGGGCAAGCTGAGTTAGCTAGTGCACAAATTCAAAAAATCTAGTAAGGTCCCGGTTTTCTCTCACCCATACAAACGTTCCTGTCTTGTCCATACACTGTAGTGCTTCAAACATTGTTAACATTTGTTCAGTATTTGGGAGTTCCAAACACTGGAGTATGAATATTTTCTTGACAATTGTAAGAGTAACCTTTTTGATCCATGCTGCTACTATGGGGTGAGTGAATGCATAAGGAGGGCAATGTGTTCGATACAGCAGCATCACAATGTTAACTGCATTAACCCTGTAATTAACTATGTACTTACCTGTGTCAAAGAACATGTGAATTGCTGTTTAAAAAATGTGCACTTAACAGGTGTTAATTACATTACCAGAGATGTGTGAATGATGTCAATTACTGTGTATTTAGCCGAAATGTGCTCCTATCCGACGTGCATTTAAGCGACCTATTTAACATTACAGGTATAGGAAAAAAAAAACACGGGAAGCAAGAAAGTTGTGCATTAAAACGAAATGTGCACTTATCCAAAGTGCACTTAAGTGGAATCCACTGTATTTAGTGTTTGTTGATCAGGGAAGGAGGGCCAGAAAATATGAACAGGTTACTCACCTGTAACAGTAGTTCTAGGAGTGGTATATGTTGTTCATCCACACTTCCTGGCATGTCCCCTTCCCCTCCAAATCCTGCCGGAAAGTCCCCAAGCATGTCATCAAAAGTTCTAATACCAGTTCTCGATGTCAGCTTCTGAAGACATGCCATATAGTCTATGAAAGTGGTTGTGGTGTATCTTTCTGAGTTAATGTTTCTCATGAAGGTAGCTGGATCTATTGAGGAATCAGCTATGGCCACTAGGTCCCCGAGAGTTTGTGCATTGTTACTTTTTGCTAGTGAACCATCTGCATTAGCACTAGCCAGAGGTCTGCTTGACAGCTCATATTCAGAGAGCTTCCGCAGGTCTATCTTTCTGTCTCTTGATATCACCAGAAGCCTGGCAAAGAGCTGTCTATCTGAATCTATGGATTTTACCTTGTCCCTGCTTTTGGGTTTGTTAGAGTTCTGTATGTTTGTAAACATGGGTAGGATCATCCTTTTGATAGGGTCATTGAGTGGGACTGCAGCAGTATTGAGTCTTTCTTCAACAAATTCCATTAAGGCAGTCTTGCCATGTTCTTTTTCGTTCAACAGGGCAGTAGTTGCATGCGATGGAGCAACAACTCCTTCAGCTAGACTTATGAGAATTTCAGGTTCGTCTCTTGAGTCTTCAAGTACATCCATAGCAAATGGATTTCTGTAGCGGTCCAAGATTATGCTAATAATCGTCATGACTTCCTCATTGTCCTTCCTGATTAACTGTAGTTGAAGATCACAGTGAATCTGCTCTTCAAAACTGTCCAGTCCATACATATACTTGAAGCTCCTCATGATGGCACTTCTTTCATGTACTGTGAGTACCACTTGAGAATTGCTTCCTCTTGTCTGCTTATTCCTATGATTCTCCCCTTGCCTTGACTTGGAATCTCTGAGCACAGGTTGCTCCAGGCCTGAGTCTGACCAGACACTGTTAAAGCAGGTGTGGTGACGTGCTTTCCAATGGCAAGTTGCTAGGCAGTTTTTGTGGTACTTAGCCTCCAAGGATGTGAGATCTTGGCTTTGTGCCTTAGTCGATAGATCTGTATTACTAAGAGACATGGCTGCTGGCTGAATGTTCCTTTGCATTTGAAATGTTCTCACTTGGAAAAGATGTGAATCGCCATGTTTCTTCACACAATTGCAGATGATGCATTTGTTAGCTGCAAATGTTGTGGATGCAAGTCTTGTTCTCATAGCCAGCTCCTGGTTGCTTGTTGCAGGCTGTTCTGAGTCTAGACAACCTGCTTGTGGATTGTGTTTGTGTGAAAGATGTTCTTTGCTGGTGTAATTCTGACAGCACTGGCAATGATAACGAATGGCAACAGTGAATCCTGTTTCATCCAGCACCCCTGATGTTTTAGTGCTTCTAACCGATTCATCATCTGCTTCTCTCATACATCTGAACAGAGTTTCTTGACCTCTGGCTTTGGCTGCAAAAAGAGTTTAAACATCTCTGTCCTGGCAAATACAGATAGTTGCATAGTCTAGGTGTGATCTACGAAACTTTTTTGCTGGAGATGGTACAAGTCCAGTACATAGAAACATAGACTTTGATGGCAGATAAGGACCGCTTGGCCCACCTAGTCTGCCCATTTCCCTACCTACTGGATAAGCTGCAGATCCTAGCTAACCAACAGCCTATTTCTTCCTGCCCCCCACAAGAATTCCCTTATGTCTGTCCCATGCATTCTTGAATTCTCCCACAGTTTTAGACCCCACAACCTTCTCAGGAAGGCGGTTCCATGCATCCATCACATTCTCTGTGAAAAAATACATCCTCACATTGCCCCTGAGCTGTCCTCCCTCTTATCTTCAGATTGTGTCCTCCTGTTCTTGTACATCTCTTTTTCTGAAAGATGCTACCCTCTTGGACTTTGTTGATTCCACTGAGGTACTTAAAAGTTTCTGTCATGTTCCCCCCCTTTCCTCAAGGGTATACATATTAAGCTCCTTTAGTCTCTCCTCATATGGCTTCTCTTGCAGATCCTGCACCATTTTAGTTGCCCTCTTCTGGACTGCCTCCATCCTGTCTGTGTCCTTGTGGAGATGGGGTCTCCAGAACTGGATGCAGAACTCCAGATGGGGTCTCATCAACTGTCTGTACAGAGGGATAACAACTTCCTGTTTTCTGCTGGTGATGCCACTCCCTAGACATCCCAGTATCCCCCAGCCCTCCCTACTGCCTTCTCACATTGTTTGCCAAACATAAGGTCATCTGACATGATTACCCCAGGTCCCTTTCCATTTTTGTTGTTGTTACTACCTTCCCCCCCAACTGTGTAATCTTCCCCTGGGTTTTTGTTTTCCAGTTGCATTATTTTGCACTTCTTTGCATTGAATCCAAGCTGCCATACTTCTGACCATTCCTCCAACCTCGCCAAGTCCCTTCTCATCCTGTCCACGCCCTCTTGTGTATCAACCCCGTTGCAGATCTTTGTGTCATCTGCAAGAGGCATACTTTTCCTTCCAGTCCATCTGCATTGTCACTTATAAAGACATTACAAAGGACTGGACCCAGTACCGAACTCTGCGGTACCCCACTAGTAACCCCCTTTCTTCAGAGTGGACTCTGTTTACCATTACCTTCTGTGTCCTGTTTTCCAGCCAGTGTTTTACCCAGGCTACCACCCTGGGACCCACTCCCAGGCTGGCTAATTTGTTTATTAAGCTTTTGAGCGGGGCTGTGTCAAATGCCTTGCTAAAGTCTAGGTAGGCCATGTCCACAGCCCCTCCCTGGTCTACTACTTTCGTCACCCAGTCAAAGAAATCGATTAGCTTCATCTGACATGACCTTTTCGCTGTGAATCCGTGCTGCCTTGGGTCCTGTGCCCCACTGGCCTCTAGGTACTCAATAATTCTTTCCTTCAAAAGTGATTCCATCATTTTCCCTACCACAGAGGTCAAACTGACAGGTCTGTCTTGCTCCCACTTTTGTGAAGGGGAATCACATCCACTCTCCTCCAGTCCTCCGGTACCACACCATCCTCCTATGATTTGTTAAAATGTAGTCAGTGGCGTCACTCGTTTTTCCCTAATTCTTTTAGAATTTTAGGGTGAATCCCGTCGGGCCCCATTGCTTTGTCCACCTTTGGTTTTAGGAGTTCTTTCAGAACCCTTTCTTCAGTGAAAGGACTGGGATCGACCTCCCCAACCCCCACCCCCATCCAGAGTGCTTTTGTTAATTGGATTAGGTACCTCCCCCTCCTCCTCTTATGTGAATACTGAGCAGAAATATTCATTCAGTATCTCTGCGTTTTCACTGTCCCTCTCTGCCCACCCACCGTCCATTCTATTCAGCCTCACTGTCCCTCCCTTTGTCTTTCTACGCTCCCTAATGTACCTATAAAAGAGTTTATCCCCCTTCTTAACTGAATTGGCTATCTTTTCCTCAGTTTTGGCCTTTGCAATTCTGATTGTCTTTCCTGATCCTTCTGCCTTAACTGGTACAGTTCTCTGTCCTGCTTCTTTTGTGTTTCCTTATACTTCCTTAATGATGTCTTCTTCTCCCTAACCTTCCCCACCACCTCTTTTGAGAACATTAGTGTTTTTTTTGTTTTTTTCATTTTGATTTATTTGCTTCACACAAAGGCTTGTTGCAGCTGTGATGGCAGTTTCGATGTTTCCCCATTGTTGCTGCGCCCCTCCTTCTTGCCTGTTGCTAGTGCTTTTCTAAGGCACTCTCCCATTTTGCCAAAGTCAGCCCTCCTGAAGTCCAGTACCCTCACTTTTGTATGGACTGACTCTGCAGCCGAGCTTATCATGAACCACACTGTTTGGTGGTCACTTGTTCCCAGATGGCTACCCACTTCTAGATCTGAGATCCTCTCACTGTCCCCATTTGAGAGTGCAAGGTCTAAGATTTCTCCCTCCTGAGTGGGTTCCAACACTAGCTGCCTAAGGCATGCCCCCTGTAGGGTTTTGAGAATGGCCCTGCTCTTTGATGTGACTGCAGTGGAAGCACCAGGGAGGTAGACAGTGAAAGCCGGCCCCCACAGCGATGGCACATGCAGGCGCAGGTATTGTGCTGCCTGTTCTAAGTGTTTTTCTGTAGGACTCGCCCCTTTACCCGGACTTTGGATTCCAACTCCAGGTTGGAGTTGGTCCGGGAGGGGGGCAGAACACTGGGGAAAGTCGAAACACGGAAAAAGGACCATTACCGAGAATGTCACCGTGATGGTCTTTTTTCCTGTTTTGCCATCGGGGTGTTGACCTGAAGGGGTACACCAGGCTGCAACATCTGGCATATTCAGGTCCTCCATCAGCAGTATCTCCCCTTTCTCTGCCATCCTAAGGATGCGTTCTATCATATCCTTGTCTATTCCCTCCCCTGAGATGGGGGGGGTCTGTATACAACCCCTGTGTGGATTGTGGTGCCATTTCCAGTCTCTAAGGTGACCCACAGTGCCTCCTCGCCTCCCTGTTTACTCTTTTCTTCTGTTGTTTTATCCCTTCCCTTACATACAGAACTACTTCTCCCCCTCTTCTACCCTCCCTGTCCCTCCTGTAGGTTGTGTACCCTGGTATGTTAACATCCCAGTCATGGTTCTCTGTGTACAGTGTTTCTGTGACTGCCACGATATTCAGGCATCCCTCTTCCATCAAGGCCACCAGTTCAGGGAGCTTGTTGCCCAGACTACGGGCATTGGTACTCATCACCCTCCATTTCTTGATGGCCTTACCCCTTTTTGCCCCAACCCTGTCCTTATTGCCTTTGTCGTTTTCTCCAGTTACCCCTGCCCTTCTGCCTATCGATGTGCCTTGTTTACTTGCCAGTTCCTACAATTAAACAGAAAATATTTATTTTAAACATGCAATAAACTGAAAAAGGAAAAGGCATTATTAAGTTTCCACCACCAAACAAAACATATCTTTAAACCTTTTTGAGTTTTTTTTTTTTTTTTATTTAGTTGTTTAACCAGGTATAGCACACTAAGCTGAAAGCTTTTTTACAGGAGTGACCTGGGAGCACAAGGAGGTTAAGTGACTTGCTCAGGGTCACACAGTATGCAAGTGGAAGCTGTGGGATTCAAACCCAGGTCTGGTCTGCTGGATGTCACCAGATTTACAGTTCAGAGCCTTAGACCACTGCACTATACTGCCTCCTCCTCCTTGATCCCTGAGTGCCAGTTAAGCCTCTCTCCTTGGCAATGCGGGATGTCACTTTCATGGGGTAGGGGCTCAACAAAGATAGGCTTGTATCTCGGTACCTGCCAGTGACCTAACACCAAAACCTACTTTTCACGAAAGCTCATGGTTGTACCTAACTCATGAACATGACAAACCTTCTCTAACAGGAGGGTCAACAAAAACCTAAAATAAAACCCTTTTGAAAATTGGCTGCTAGACTACTTCTAACTTTTATAATAAAATTATTTGTTCGGCAAGGATATTTTTTTTTTTTTTACCTTTACTTTTCAGACTTCTAGTACAAAGAATTTAGTGGAACTCAGGTATTGTGATGCAAGACAATCCCCTGCTACTTTGGAGCCAAATGTATTTTAATTTGAAACTATATGTTTCTCTCTTCCAAAAGAAATGGACACTCTTGTTAGTAAAAAAAAAAAAAAAGTAAAATTTGTATGTTTTCAATATTGGGTCTATCTATATGATGTTACAACTAAAAAAGAAAAAGCTTCTGTTTTTTCTTCCCAAGTAAAATCTGGTTAGAAAGCAACTATTGCTTGATAAATCATAACAAAAGCTTACATATTATCAAAACTCACAGATTTGTATTAAACCAGGTACATTTTAGGGGAATGAAGTTTTATTTCTCTCCACAAAAAAAAAAAATCTGCATACGGATTGCAGTTTGTATTATACATTGCCCCTTTTGCCAGTAAAGATTTTCTGATTTCATAATACTGTACAAGGATTCCATTGGATTCTTTTTCACTAGTAGTTGGCAGTTTTTTTTTTTTTTTTTTTACTAGTGTATTTGGTAAAATTTAAATAAAATAATGGAAAAGTAAAGAAACAAACACATGCAAATTATTACCAAGGCATTAGAGCAGCGATTGGGCTCATTTTAAACAACCTCTTAAGCCCCTAATTAGAGGTGGGCAAGTCAGGAAGTTTTCACCTCCTAGAGCTAAGCCGGAGCTGAGCCGGGGTCTGGCTTGACTCTGCGAGCCAAGAGCCAAAACACAAGCCAAGCTCTAGCTACCTCCGGCTGTTCTCTACATAGGAGTTGAACAGTTCAGACGCTACACCAACCGCTTAAGCTGTCAGTAATGCTTGCATTGAGCGCAACTGGCTCGACTTGACCTTTGCTCTCAATTGCTTATAGAGGTCGAGCCAGCACTAATCTCGAGCCAGGCTTGAGCTTGCTGTGGCTTGCCCACCTCGACCCTTAATGCTAGCTTGTGTGAAATCACCTAAGGCTCACCACAGCCTGTAATTGCACTTAAGCAATTGTATCCTGCATTTATTAACTAGGGTAAGACTTCAGTGTTCCTGTATGGTTGCTGGCTGAGGCTGGCGTGAGTTTTTAAGCTTGTGCATGAATCCTGTACTGACTGATATGCTGTTATGCTGTGACAGTCTCTAATTATTTTACTTATGCTGTCTAAGCTTGCTTTATTTGGTGTGTCCTGCATATGTTGTACATCCCGTGTAATCTTGCTAAATTCTGTGTAAACCTTGACTTTTGTCTGCTATTCCATGTAATTCTCCCGGGTCGTTCCTGAAATGGGCGAATGTTTTGTTTAGTGTGCATACCTGGACAACAAAAGCTGAATAAAAAAAAAAAAACTGGACAACAGTCCACAGTACTGAATTGGTTACTACTTAGTTACATCAAGGGAAGGGATCGTAAACTCAGCTTGGCGGCCCAATCCCTTACTATTCCCAGTGCCTGTAGTAGCAAGCGCTGCGCCTGCGCTCTGATGTTTAGTGATGTAGTAGTTTGTCGAGCACGGAGGTGCACGCTGTTCATAGCAGTGGCGGTGGATGACCACAGCTAAACTAACACAGCTCTTGGTAGTTAAGCTGTGACTTTGATATGATCCCTGCGTCCCTCCAAAATATATAAAAAAAGAAATCTAATTCAAAACCTGCCTTCCATTGATAATCAATTGAGTGCGCCCCCCCCCCCAGCTCTACAAACTACTACGTCGCAAAACATTGGAGCACGAGGGTGGCGCTTGCTACTACAGGCACTAGGAAAGGTAAGAGATCAGGCCGCCAAGCTGTGTTTACGATCCCGTACCCTGAAATAACAAAGTAGCAGAAAACTCAGTATTGTGGACTGTTGTCCATTTTAGGTAAGCCAGCATTGGGGTGGGCATGCTTAAAGCCCCAAAACTGGTGTCCTGCAATAAGCCCCAAACTTTCAAAGTGTAGCATATATCCTTACTAGACACATGCACTTCAGTTTGCTAGGCATACGTGTTGGGCTGTTGTTAACTGAATATGGACTGAAGCTTGTTATTGTACCAGACTGCTGCAGTTGCTTTGTTTTATGCAAGATGATACATCAACAAAAAGTTGCAGAAAAGAGTGGTTTATTGTGACGTCACAAGTACAGGGTGTGCAAGGTATGTTTTTAAAAAATATATATATCCTGAGTTTTATAACACTATTCCTCCTAACTTTTTTCCTTTTTAATACACTTACAGTTTAAAAATATGCTGGGTGAGGAGAAAATGATTTTTTTTTTTTTCTGTTGACTACTTCTACCTCTGCCAGTGTTCATTTCAGGCAGCAATGGGGCATGTTGCCATGCGCCAACAAAACTAACCACTATTTAAACTGCTCTGTGAGCCTTTTAGAAGCCCTGTGTTGTTTTAAGGACTCGCTCAGTGCACGCCAGCTACCGACAGGTCAGAGTCTGTGACTGTATATCTTTATCCCGGAGGCATTTTAGGGAGGTACCGAAGCGCAAGCCTTAAAGCAATACAGGATGGATGGCGCTGCTGAATGAAGAATGCCCTTGGGGCTGGGGGCATGTTGCAGTCTTCAGCAGCTGTAGATTGGAGGAGTTCGTCCTCCATGAGCTTGAGAGGCACACTGACTGTGCCAGGCAAGAATGCACTTTGGGGCGTGTCTCTCAGCGCTCTCTCTCTCTCACAATAACTGGTGCCCATAGGTCCAAGACACATCACCAGCCCGAGATGGGCAGATTGGGGCAGGAGTTAGCGCCTTCATCAGCCGCGGAGTGGTTGAAATTGTTTGATGGCAGGCACTTTGATCTGTACCATGTGATGTGCACAGAGGCGCATCACATGGGTACAGATTGAGCTACCAAGACGCGCGCGCGGTTTACGGTTGCTTGCGCGGATGGTTGGAAGCGTGGGTAAACAGGCACATTCCCTTGACGACAGTTCTCACTTCAAACTTGATCTTTAGTTAACATAGGCTATTACAGCTTCTCGTATTAACAGCCACACCAGTCGATAACTTTATTTGGCAAAGATTTTGGCTTTGAGCAGCAGCAAGTACTTTAGTAGGGAGCCAGGGCTGATTGGGGGTCTCTGCCTTAATGATCTCCAGGCAGACCAAGCTCCTAAAAATCAGTGGTTGGGTGGAGGCAGTGTGTGTGTTCAGTGTGGGGGGTAAAACTTTGGAGAATTGAGTCTAAGAACTCTGTGGACAGTGATGACTGCAGCTAATCTTAAGGAGAACAGGGAGGTTATTTGAATATGAGACAACAGGGATAGAAGGGTCACTTCATCAACAAGTCAAGTGACTAAAGAACTAAATATCAGCAAGGAAATCACTGAATAAAATAGATCAGTTGGTGGCTGTGCAGTGTGTGAAGTAACTTGGTCGGGTTCTTGTCACAGAAAGCCACAGCAGTCTCAGACTGTTGATAAAACTGAAGGAAAAAACAGAAAAACAAAAAATAGATAAATTATAACACTTGAGCAGAGGAGTGTGAGGAGGGGGCTGTCACAGTAATTTTCACTTAAAAGGTGGCAGTTAAGTCACAGTGAACAGAAAACAAGAAAAGAAATAAAGCAGAGGAAAGCAGTGTGTTTTGTTAACTTTAATAGTTTGTAAGAGGCGAGAAGTTAGTGAGCTTGAAGTAAAGAAGCAGGGCAGGGCTCTGTCTTTGCTTCTACGTTTTGGGTGGAGAGTTGCATTATTACAAGGAATGGTTAAAAAATATACATATCTGCAATTACATTGCTATAGAAAAGAAAGGAAAATAACTTTAATTTTAGGAAAAAGCAGGGTGGGTGGGACAGAAAAATAAAGGAGCTGCAAGCAGACAGTGACTACTAGAGTTCTGAATTCCCTCTGACTGTACTACCTTGTTTGCATATGGTGTAAAATAAAATAAAAGAGTCGGACACAGACATCTGTCAAATTGTTTTTATTAAAACATTTTGTCAGTGACACAGAACACGTCAACCATATTATTTGGGCATTCTTACTTACTTTCTCAGTCACCCTCCTATAAGAATATAAAAAAACAAGGCCTGTTGAGATTTTGTAAAATAAAGCAGTCATGGCAAAAAACAAGTGAACATTAAAACATTTTCATGTCTTCTGCACCTAAGAGACTATGTACTGCTGCATCAGGATCAGGGTCTTCTAAAAATTCAAATGGAGAATGTGGTGCCAGTTCTGTCCTCTGAGAAGCAGACTGTGTTGTCCGTCACTGTGGCGGACACACAGTTGGAACCTGGTGACAGTACTAGCCAACTTGATTTAGACGCAGAGTCTGCTGCTTGTGAACTACTCAGTAGCCAGTCCCATGTGGCCAGTATTAAGCGTAATTTTCAGGCCGCTGGCTCTGCAATGCATGGGTGGTTGAGATATAATTCAGAAAAAAATGTGATGACTTGTGCTGTGTGCATCAGTAGAAAGAAACAAAATACTCTGACTTCTGGCACTGACAATTTCAGGACAAGCACCCTGACTAGGCATGCTGACTCAGCAGATCACAGAGATGCTATGGCAGCTGAAAATATGCAGGGGCTTTGCAGCATACATTCAGAAAAGCTATATCTGAAAAAGAACAAGCTATTCTAGTTGCCATGAAGAGTGTTTATTGGATGGCCAAAGAAAACTTGCCAGTTCATAAATATACAAGTTTAATGGAATTTTGTCTAGTTTAGACTGTCCTTTTGTTGACAAACTGTCTGTAGCCAAGAATGCCTCATATTCATCAGAATCTACAGCCAATGACATCCTCGAATGCATAGCCTTTGTAATTAGGCAGAAACAAGTAGAAAATTAGAAAATAGCCCATACATCACATTAATTTGTGATGAGAGCACAGACATCACTGTCGCCAAAAACTAGTATTGTATGCAAGAGTGCTTGATCCTGAAAGTTTTGTACCATCTACTCATTTTCTAGAGAACTTACAGATCTCTGATGCCACTGGAGCAGGGATAGCTAAAAATTAAAGCAATTCCTAGCCAGGAAAAAATCAGCATGAAAAAGTAATGGGATTGGGAAGTGACGGAGCAAAAGTCATGACAGGGACTGATGAGGAGTCACTGGGCACATGCTAGCGTGAAACCCAATGCTAGTAAATATACATTGTGTTGCTCATAGGGTTGCGCTATGTAGTTCACAAGCAGCAGACTCTGTCCCCACCTAAAAGAATACCAAGAGGTGCTAACTGGTGTTTTCTACCATTTTAAAAGATCAGCCAAAGAGTTGACAAACTAAAACAAATACAAGAAATGCTGGAGGAACCAACTCTAAAAGTGAAGGAGGTCCATGATGTGAGGTGGATAGCAGTTTACAAAGCGGTTGAGACCGTTCATCACACTCTAGACTCCTTCTCACTTTTTCTGCAATGAGACGTATGCTAGAGCAAAGGTTATGCCTTAAAATGTCCAAATATGACTTTATAATGTCAACCTATATGCTAATGGATGTACTTGCTGTAATTACCCAGCTTAGTGTAGTGTTTCAGAAAAGAGATCTGGACATCTCGATGGTCCATGTCAATCTGGAGAAGTCTTTCTGATTTAGAAAAAATAAAATCTGGAACAAAGGAAAAATGTATCTACATGAAGTGGAGAAGGATATCCAGGAAGATGAGGAGGAAGGCTGGTGTTCAAGGGGCATCACATACTAAGGGGAGGCAAAAACTTTTCAATCAAGGACCATTTCATTGACCATTTGGTTGCAAATTTAAAAGACAGATTCCCTGGGTATGACAGAAACAAGTTGGCTGCTTTTGGAGTACTGGGTCTTAGGCCTGTCAGCAGCCTTTCTAAAGACGATCTTGAAACCTGGGGAAATGAACAAATCTGCGTGCTGCTTGATCATTACGGTCAAGAGCAGAAACACAAACAGTTTGAGACAGTGGCACCACCACTTGTGGATGCAGACCACACCAAAGCAGAATGGGAACTGCTGAAGTCACTTGTTGTGAGAGAGGGATACCGAGGGACAACATGCAAACTCTTTGGGGTTCATTAACAAATATCATAAGTCAGACTTCCCAAATCTTTTGACACTGGCTGCATTGGCATTAACTGCCCCAGTCCATACAGCAGACTGTGAGAGGGCTTCAGTGCCCAGAACATTGTAAAAACTAGCATGAGAAATAGACTGTCTGCTACTAGAGTCAGTGATCTGCTGACTGTTGCGGTTGAGGGACCTTGCCAGGCTGAATTTGATTTTCTTTCTGCAATCAATATTTGGAGGAAAAAAACAGAGGCGGTTATTCCAACATGGGGACTGCACTGACTGACTTATAAGTACACATAACCGAACTGTGACTGATATTTTAATTTATCCTCTTGATATCATGCTGCGGCTGGCTTATATTAAATTAATAGGGATATTATAGTTAGCTGAGGGAGGCTGTATGTTAGATCTGTTACTGTAAACTGCCATCAGGACTCTACTAGGGCTGTTAATGCCTGTGTATTCTTCAAAATGATCAAATATCTCTTATCTCTTATCTCTCTCTCTCTCTCTCTCTCTCATAGAGTGCAAGGGTCTCGTCTGGTGCTTTTTATTTTTTTGCTGGCAAAATTCACAGTTTACCACATTGTGAACACTCCAGACACAACTACTGGATGGACACACACGACTGTGGCTGTTGCTCGAGGCCTATGATCGCCGACATGTCGGCAGTGACAGAGATATCAGTGCCTTCTCTTGTAAACTGCTATCCACCTCTGACATCATAAAATGCAATTTATTTTCTGAGTCACAAGTTACACCTCCCAGTTGATCTGCACTTGCTAGTTCATCAGCTTTGCTTATGATACTGATGCAGCGTTAGTTAAAATTCTTTCTGTATACAATTTTTTTTAAAGAAATGTCATGTATGACCCCACATTTTCCTAAAATGACCCACCTTTTCAGTGGTCAGTGGGTCATTGACCCACCAAATTTGGTTCCTAGAATGAACGCTGCCTCTGCTATACACACCTTGTCCTGAACTGGTGTGTATAAAAGAGAATTCTGGTACTGAATTTCAGGTTGTAATTAACCTTTGCCAGTTAAGCTGTAACCAGTGAGTTAAGATATGTTTTTCCTTTTGAGTTTTGTTTATTTCTTTGCATCCATTTATTTTTCCCTAAAAAAGAAAAAAAAATTGACACACTCTAGGGATGTGTAAGATTAACATTCTTCCCCCAGTTGCAGAGGCACTTGGCTGCATCTCATGCCCCAGGGTTTTGGTTAACTCCATTTTGGAAGCATTTGACTTCTAACAAATAAGGTTAAAAACATCCAGAATTAAAGGGAAATAAGTATTTGATTTTCAAAAGGGGTTAAAAGAAAAGTGGGTGACTTCCACTTTGAAGGCATGGAAGTCAGAATGGTTGCTTTTTCTACACAGAAGTATATTTTAAAGCAGCAGTACTAGTTAGCCAGCCCTGGCTATGTTTTTTAAGCAGTAATGTATTCCTAATAATCTTTGATTCTTCACTGGGGTATTTTAAATTGTCAGTTTCCTTTAACACTATAAATTACAGCATTTGTAGTTTATGTGGATCTACAGTAATGGTGACAGCTCTCAGAACTGTTCTCCCCAGAGATCACACAGTAACTGCATCCACTGTATTTATAATGCCGATAATGTCAGGGGGTTGCCAGCACATGTTTCTAATGGCCGATAGTTCGGCAGCTCCCGGATCTGCTTACATCCATGATGGTGGACCAGGCAAATATCTTGTCTTGACTCAGAAATGAAATGAAAGAAACAAACAAAAAAACCCAGATGTATTGATGTTTTAAGTTGTCCTGATAATCGGACTATTTAACATTTTTCAACTAGTACTGCTGCTTTACCTGTAATATTTTATATGAACTTCCAAAGCTTTATCTCTTCACAACTGAAAGCAGCAATGCAGTGTAAAAAAAAAAAATTTTGTGCTTTTTCAACAGTTTATTTCCTGTGCTCTGCTGAGCATTTCCCTGGTACTCTTTCCCACCGGCATTGTACTATCACTGAGTAATTTGCTCAGTTTTCCTTTGCATTTGTTTACATTTCTGCCACCCGGCATGTTGCACTGGAACCCTCTCTGCTGCCAACTGCACATGTGTATGACTGGCAGTAGTACACAGGGACATTGGGGCAGTTCAGCACAGGGTCCCACTGCAGTAACCAAAAGACAGGATGTGACAGAATGGGGGCGCGCAGCTGAAAATTATTCAGCCGCCATATTTATTGTAGCACTACAACAATTCTAATAAATGCAAATATCTAAACAACTAAAGAGGATCGATTAAAAAAAAAAAAAAAAAAAAAAATATTTACAGATATGGAAACTAGAACTGTGGCCGCATGCTTACAGCCAACAAGCAGAATTTTGATAAATCACTTCCTGATTATCCAGCACTGCTGCTATAAACTTTTAAAAATTGGCACCTTAGAAGTATTCAGACTTCAGAAACACTTGAATGACTTCCATATTTGGAGCCATGAAAGTTTTCCTTTTTTTTTTTTTTTTTATTTCACCAGGGGGAAAATTTAACTGAACCCATGCCCACAAAGGGCTATTGATTTTCCAATTTGCAATATAGTCAGTTCTGTTTGGCCAAATCTGAAAATCCCACTTTTTCCCCACAAACCCCAGTGCAGTACAGCATGTTTTGGACTAAAATTTGCCACAACCATATTTTTTTGTGTGCATCAAAAATAGGTAACTGTGAGATCTGAGTGACAGTTCGGCACAAAATGCATTTTTTTTGTATTTTTGGCATGAAAATGGAGAGCTATGTCCAAACAGTTGGTGAAACGGGGGGTGGGGGGGGCAGTAGATTTAAAGCAGCAGTGCATGTTAATGGTGAACATTTTGAGCTCTGCTTTTTTTATAGTTTTCCCCTTTTATCTCCTGATTTGTAAGACACCCTTCCCCCCTTTTTGAATCTACTTGATCACATTTTGTTTACATTTTCAAAATGGGGAATAAAGTGCATCTTATAGGAGATGAGCGGCAATCTAAAATAGATTTAAAAAAAAAAACACAGGCCAGAATTTTCACCCGTAACATGCACTGCCGCTTTAAATCACAAAATTTTGTGCACAAACTGCAACATTGCCAGTTTCTTTTTTTGTGTGTGTGTTCTCTATTTTTTGCAGAAAATAGGTGGCCCAACTCACACCCAGGGGCATTTTTTTTAAATCTTGTATAAACGCACATCCTGTTACATGTTGTTTCTCACAAACTATGGAGTGTTGTTCCTCATACAGAATAGTATGTATACTTTGTAAAACCGCGAGAAACTATGTAGTTGGGTCAGCGTTTGATTTATTTATTTTTTGTACATAGTGAGCCATTTCAGTTTTGCTCTGCATAAGGATATCAAGCACGTTAGCTGTTGTTTCAGTTATTGTTAATAAGTTTGTGGGGCTTTGTTTGTGGTGGTGGTGGGGGGGTATGCTCTTATGTGGATTTGCCAGGTATTAGGGGAGGATATGTTCTTCTGTGGATTTGCCAGGTGTTAGGGGAGGGTAGGTACTCTGTTATGTGGATTTGCCAGGTGTTCGGGGAGGTTCTTGTGTGTATTTGACAGGTGTTAGGGAAGGGGAGGGTGTGTTCTTATGTGGATTTGCCAGGTGTTAGGGAAGGGAAGGGTTTGCTTTTATGTGGATTTGCCCAGGTGTTAGGAGAGAAGAGGGTGGATTTGCCAGGTGTTAGGGAAGAGTGTGGATTTGCCAGGTGTTAGGTAAGGGGAGGGTATGCTCTTATTGGATTTGCCAGGTGTTAGGGAGCGTATGTTCTCATCTGGATTTGCCGGGTGTTAGGAAAGGGTAGATATGTGTACTTATGTGGATTTGCCAGGTGTTAGGGGAGGGTAGGTACGCCCTTATGTGGATTTGCCAGGTGTTAGGGGAGGGTAGTACGCTCTTATGTGGATTTGCCAGGTGTTGTTGGGGGGGAGGGCAGTATGCTGTTGTGTGTAACCCCCAGACCACTTATTTAACTAGTATGCGTATGTGAAAAATGACATAAGGGCCACAGAGATCCAGGAGGAACAAAATGGGGGAGAGATACTGTGGGTTAAGCTGGAAAGGAAAATGGGGACAGCCATCCGCACAGGTGTGGTCTATAGACCACCAGCACAGGAGGAAGAAACAGATAGGGAGCTGATGCTAGCCATCCAAAGGATGGCAGACAAGGGTGAGGTAGTACTGGTTGGAGACTTCAATATTCCAGACGTGGACTGGAGCATCCCAGCAGCAGCATCAACTAGGAGCAGATTTATCCTGACTCTTTCAGGGTGCCTTCCTCAAGCAACTGGTCATGGAACCAACTCGGCAGAAGGCAATACTGGACCTTGTGCTCACAAACAGGGACAGTGTGATGGGGGTAACAGTGGGGGAGCACCTGGGAAACAGTGACCACCAGTCATTGTGGTTTGAAATCACAGAAAGAGGAGAACCAAACCACACAAAAACACGTATCCTGGATTTTAGGGGGGCAGACTTTGGGAAAATGGGGAGATACTTGAAAGAGGCATTAAGGGGAATGGGACAGGAATCAGGGGTTGAGGAACAGTGGGCATTATTTAAAATGGGGATTACAAGAACAACAGAATTATGCATTAAGCAGGTTAGCAAGAGGAAAAGGAAGAGGAGACCATTATGGTTTTCCAAAGAGGTAGCAAAGACAGTGAAAGCCAAAAAGATTGCATTCAGGCAATACAAAAAGACACAGGCAGAAGGGGATAGGGAGAAGTACCAGGAGAAGCAAAGGGAGGCAGGGAGGTCAGCAAGGGAAGCCAAAGCTCAGACAGAAGAGCACATTGCAAACTCATTGGGTAGAGGGGACAAAACCTTTTACAGGTACATAAGTGAAAAAAGAAAGACAAAGGGAGGGATAGTGAGACTGAAGGGGGAGGATGGGGGCCACGTGGAGGATGACAACAGTAAAGCTGACCTATTGAACAGGTATTTCTGCTCAGTCTTTACTGAGGAAGAGGAGGGTAATGGGTCTGAAGGGAGTACAAGGGATGAGAATGGTGCAGAAATGGACACAAGTCCCTTTACACGAGAAAGGGTCCTGAAGGAACTGGAAGTAATAAGAGTTGATAAAGCAATGGGGCCAGATGGGTGCACCCAGGGTCCTTAAAGAACTAAGAGAGGTGGTGGCTGAACCTCTGGCTATCCTGTTTAGCCGATCACTGGAAACAGGGAGGTACCCAAAGACTGGAGGACAGCAGATGTAGTCCCCTTATACAAAAGTGGGAACAAAGAGGAAGCAGGAACTACAGACCAGTCAGCCTCACCTCGGTAGTGGGGAAGATCATGGAAGCACTACTGAAGGAGAGATTGGTAGAACATCTGGTTGTCAATGGACTACAGGACCCAAGGCAGCGTGGTTTCACCAGGGGGAGGTCATGTCAGACCAACCTTGTTGAATTTTTTGACTGGGTGACTAGGGAGGTGGATCAGGGGAGGACTTCAGCAAGGCCCTTGACACCGTGCCACATAGAAGACTATTACACAAACTGGGGAATATGGGTGTGGGCAGGACAGTAGTGTGGTGGGTAGGTAACTGGCTGGATGGGAGGACACAGAGGGTGGTGGTAAATGGCTGTCAATCCACAGAGGGAAGAGTGACCAATGGGCTACCACAGGGATCAGTGCTGGGACCGTTCCTATTCAACATCTTCATCAGTGACATTGCGCAGGACCTAGAAGGCAGAATTTCACTGTTCGCTGATGACACAAAGCTCTGTAACAGAGTAGACACACCAGAGGGTATAGACAGAATGAGAAGCGACCTGCAGAAACTTGAAGAATGGTCAGGGGTTTGGCAGTTGAAATTCAATGCAAAGAAGTGCAAGATAATGCATATGGGGCACAAAAACTCTGGCACAATATATCAGTTGGGGGTGAGGATATAGCATGCACCAAGCAGGAAAGGGATCTTGGGGTTATCATCTCTGATGACCTCAAGGTAGGGAAACAGTGTGACAAGGCTGCAGGTAAAGCAAATAGGATGCTGGGATGTATAGGCAGGGGCATCACCAGCAGGAAAAGGGAGGTCATAATTCCGCTATACAAGACACTAGTGAGGCCCCACCTGGAGTACAGTGTACAGTTCTGGAGACCATACCTACGTAAGGACATAGACAGGGTAGAGAAGGTTCAGAGGAGGGCAACAGAGATGGTGCGTGGATTGCATCACAAGTCCTATGAAGACAGGTTGAAGGAACTGAACATCTACTCCCTGGAGGAGAGGAGGGAGAGAGGGGATATGATAGAGGTATACAAGTATCTTACAGGGAGGAACAGGGTGCAGGAAAACACTATTTTTAAGCGAAAAAGATGTTCCAGGACTAGAGGGCATGGGATGAAGTTGGAGGGAGGACGATTCAGAGGAAACATGAGAAAGAATTTCTTCACAGAACGGGTGGTGGACAAGTGGAACACCCTGCCAGAGGAAGTGGTGGGGGCTGAAACAATCACGGGATTTAAGAATGCATGGGATAGACATAAAGGAATTCTGGAGGTCAGGGGTAAGGGGCAACAGACTTCTAGGAAAACAAACTGAACTTACAAGCTGAAATGGGCAGACTGGGTGGGCCATAGGCCCTTATCTGCCGACACTGTCTATGTATCTATGTACCCCCCATTTTCTGTAGTGCTCCCTTAAACTAAATACCTGGAAACACTAGTGCCCATAAACTGGCACACCATTTACTTTACTAAAAGGTAGGTACCACCCTCGGAGTTAAGATGTATACCTGGCTCATATCTAGAGGAAGAGAGGGGTGGGGGTACAGAAACAAACAACGTGAACCCTGTGTAAATAACAAAACCCAGGTCCTGGGTGGAGGTTGCTAGGGGGCCCCAGTAAATCAACGCAACCAGAATCAGTAAATTGGAATGTCCATAACAGTGACTGGGTTTGTGCAGTATGGCTTTATTCAGCAGGTGGCAAGTAAAAGCTGAAGTGGACCCCCAAGGGTTGGTCCAGGCTGGACAGGTACAAATTTCAAGAACTCTGCTTGCATGCAGTACAGTTCATGAATGACAACAGAAACATCTTCTTCCCAAATTTTCAGAAGTGCATTAGTGGTCACCTGACCACGCACATGAACCTTTCTCTTCCCATGAGTGTTATTTAGTGAATCTAAGACACACACTGAGAACTCTTCTCGGACATAGGTGCAATTATGTGAAACTCAGTCACACACCTTAACCTGCAGCTTGGTCACTTGCTCAGGTAAAAATAGTGGTGCACTTTATGAACCAGGAAGCCCTGCCTTATAAGCGCTTAGATGGTGTTCCTCCAACCCTTGGCCCCAACCGACAGTCTCTGCCATTCTTCAGGGTTACACCATTGAAACCCCCATTCCCCACTGAAATGCTAGAGGTTACGTACATTACTTGTCACAACACTGGGGTGACACAGAGAAAATAAACTGCACTCACTGGGGTCCACAGTTTAACTTTCTTCACTCACACTGGTGAGACTAGGGGCACTGACAGGTGTAATCCAGCCTTATCTATGGGCACACGCACCCCAGACTATCCACTCCCCTAAGAAAATGTGGAGATCTAGTCTCCATTACAGTACTCGCAGAAACCTGTTCCGTCCACTGGGCATGGAACAACTAAAAGGAAAAAAAGGAAAGGCACTCTTCTGGGTAGCCAGTCCAAACATTCTATTTCAGGTCCTATCCAAGGCAGCTGAAAACACCACAGAACATTTGGGGGATTGCCCCTTGAGTCCACAGAGAACAAGCGAATCCTTCCACTTCACAGGGAGTAGAAATCAGGAACACCTACTGTAGTCTTGTCTCCACCACTTCAGCTGGAAGCTGGAAATAACACACAACTAGTGTGAGAAATCCTGGGCCCTCTGTCAGAGCCCAGCTGGCTGTCCTTCTGCCACTCACCTCCTCACTCCAACACTTTCTACACAGAACCAAACTCCAACTAGAACTGAGCATTCTAAGCTCCCCAGAGCAGCTGTCCACACAGTATGGCTTATGCTGCTGCGAGAGTTCTAAATGACGTAATCATTCCTCCTTCAGGCTAGCTGAGTAAACAATGATGTCATTATGTGAGGAGCCCCTAATGAACTCCCTACCAGCTGCCTGCTGCCTTCCTAACAATTATATTGACAGGATTCTAGTAACCTCAGCGACTGGGTGGTTACATGTGGATTTACCAGGTGTTAGGGGAGGGTAGGTGCGCTCTTATGTGAATTTGACAGGTGTTAGGGGAGGGTAGTATGCTGTTATGTGGATTTGACAGGTGTTAGGGAAGGGTATGTGCTTATGTGGATTTGCCAGGTGTTAAGGGAGGGGAGAGTATTCTCTTATGTGGATTTGCCAGGTGTTTGGGGAGAGTATGTGCTTATATGGATTTGCCAGGTCTTAGGGAAGGGTAGCATGCCCTTATGTGGATTTGCCAGGTGTTGGGGGAGGGGAGGGTATGCTGTTATGTGGATTTGCCAGATGTTAGGGAGGTATGCTGTTCTGTGGATTTGCCAGGTGTTGGGGGAGGGTATACTGTTATGTGGATTTGGCAGGTGTTGGGGGTAGGGTATGCACTTATGTGGATTTTCTAGGTGCTAGGGGAGAGGAGGGGATGCTCGTATGTGAATTTGCCTGGTGTTTGGGGACGGTATGCTCTTATGTGGATTTGCCAGGTGTTGGGGAAGGGGAGGGTATGCTGTTATTTGGATTTGCCAGGTGTTGGGGGAGGGGAGGGTATGCTGTTATGTGGATTTGTCAGGTGTTGGGGATGGTGATTTATGCACTTATGTGATTTTGCCAGGTGTTGGGGAGGGGAGGGTATGCTCTTCTGTGGAAACAATAAGGTTTACCACGTTGGTGACCCAGGTTCAAGCCCTGAGCCCGGGAAGTTGTGGTGGAGGCGCGCGGGGGATTATAGAGCACTTTTGTGGACACTGTCTTCTCAGGGGAGGTGCTGCGGAGCACTGCTTGTGGGGGCTGCACCTAGTGGTATACAGAGCTTTGCCAATATGGATGACCACACGTCTGCTCCACTTCTAGGGCTTCGCTGCAGTACATGCTGTTGGGGAGGGTCCCAGAAAACGGAAACGGCAACCATCTCAGCCTGCCAGATGAAAGCTGCCTCGTCCCCCTACACCACACCCCCCCCACCCACTGCTCTGCTCCTACCCCCCTCAGCCCTGCATATCTTGGAGGACCCTCCTGGAATGTGCCCCTCCCCCAGGATACACTGGACCCTTCGAGGATTCAGGGATAGCCTTGGGAGCCAGGTGCCAGGAAGCAGCAGCTGAGGGTGAGACTGCTGGGCAGGATGGGACTTTAAGCAGCCAGAAGGAGTGGCAAGTCGGGTGGGGCAGATGTGCAGGGAGGCACAAAAAAAAATGATAGCACGAAATACAGGTAGGTGGCGACAAAATGTAGAATGGTAACAAAAAAATACAGCATGTTGGCAAAAAAAATATTGGGCGGGGGGCCACCATGCAGAAATAATGAATAGGGAACACCTGACGCTTGTGCAGATCAAACTTTCTGAACAACATTAACTTTGTTTTCTGTCAAACAGTAATACAGCAGCGGTAAACAAAATCGGGGGTGGGGGGGGGTCTGCTGCTACCTAAATACAGTTCATGTAATGTATTAAAAATGCGATACATTTATCCAACCCACTGCTGTCTTTTATCTCTTGAGGGTTTTGCTTCATAGTTGATCATGGGGCCATTGTACCTTCTAGTATTCGGTGTCTGGCACAATAGAACGTTTACATAAGACTCCTATAATCGGTGGAATCTCTAACTTGTCATAGGTGTAATATGACAGCCTCGCACTCCCAGCCAACCTGACCGTACTTCTCACCCATTTTTCTGCCGTGGGGGGGATTTGTTTGTGTCTGTTTCCAATTAGTCTTTTGGCCCCAAGCCACACGGAGTGGAGCAGTTTGCTGCCTTCATGCTTTACATAATAAAGGTTTTCAGCCTATCTGTCCTTTTCTGCCGTCAAATTCTGTTTCTACAGTTTCCAAGAATAATTAGCTCCGCAGCCTTAGGAGTTTTCTATTCTTTTACCTTTGCACTTAACTTGTGAAGTCCCAAAACTCAGCAGTCTTAGCACATGACCACAATATATGTAGCAGGTTCACTTGTTCACCCTCACAGCGCCAGCATGGTATGTGTTATATTTTTTTAAGGACTGCATCAAGGGTTGAAATTGGCACCAGCCCACTAGACAGATGCTGGCAGATTTTTGTATGGTGCTAGTAAGAGTTTCCTTTAACTTGTCCTGTGGACTTGTACTGAAGAAGGTAACATTTCAATAAGAACACCAGCTGGGCCAGTGGGAAAGTCTGTGGGGGCTACTGGATTTTCCCAGTCAATAGCCCTGCTGGCTAGTGGCTGTAAAACTTGATTTCGACCCCTGCACATGTATTCAGTAAAGCTGTGCAGGATCTTGTATTAGCTTGCTTTGCATGTCTCAGTTGGATTTGGAAGTGTTTTCCCAGTATATGACCAAGTTTTTTTTTTTTTTTTTTTTTTTTTAATAAAGCTTTTTCTCTGGGTGAAAGTGGGTGCTCTCTACCCCTGCTCTTCTTCCCCTAACTGACAACTACCTCCCTTGGGACTCACCTACCAAGGTTCCCCCACAGACCACCACCCCCCTCCCTCCACCTTGGTGGGGCTAGGATGGGGAAGGCCCCCTTTGCCCCCCGAAGCCCACATTCAGAAGCTGGCAAGCATCCCAGGTGGTGGAGGAGGCAGGGATGTAATGAATGCCTGCATCAGCATTTCCTGTTTTATCTCCCTCCTCCAGGCAGCAGCGTGCAACAGTGTGGGGTGTGCGTGTGCATGGAGGAACACACACTTTAGCATCTGGCACTTGCCGTCCTCTTCTGAGCTGCCCCTGCGGTCCTGCCACCATGCCTCAACGTGATTGCCATGTAGGAGTGGTACAGATGGGCCCTTTCACCTGGGAGAGGAGAGCAGTCAGCTGAAAGTTCAGTCCTCTCCATCTCTGGCCAAATCCCAGTGACCTGAGTCCGTCATCAAACCCGGGTCACTGGCGAGGTGGGAGGTGTGTCATTCAGTGCCTCAGCCCACCATGCAGCTGGGCCTGCCCCAGCTATCGTCTTCAGTGGCAGTTCCTAGTTCTGTTTCCCTGGTTTCTCATGGAGAATTAGGGAAGCTGCAGATGTGCCATTCCCATAGTATATTGTACACCTTTGCAGCCCCAACCCTTTGTTTACTGCCAGTCTCATTTATTCGAAGATCCCCGTTTTCTGGCATCTTTGTATTTGTGTCCAGGAGCCACCACTTTTTACGATTTCTCTCAGAGTCTCACACGCACTAGCAACACAGCCAGTGCGATTTAGGATACAAAACACAAAAATAGCACAGGTGAACTGCACTTGGTTCTCAAAATAAGCAACGAAAATCAGAAAAAAAAAAAAGGTAAGGTTTATTAGCGCCAAGCATGCAAAAATAGTACAGCACCGAACTAGCCCCAGTTGTTCGGGTCTGTAACGTGACCCTTCACCAGGAGTTTTTTTTTTTTTTTTCCAGGTTCTGATTTTTGTGGCTTAGTTTGAGGACTAAGTGCAGTTAACTTGTGCTGTTTCCAGGCAACACTTTTTACATTGCCCCTCTGCCCTCTGGGTGTCAGCGTGGCTCAGTTGGTAGCACATCCTCCTGTGGGCCAGAGGGTCATTGGCTCTGTCCCACATCAGGTTTGGGCTCATACCTTCATCACGGGGACTGCTGTACAGTCAGGGTGTGCCATCCTCCGGATGAGCGTTAAAACCGAGGTCCTTAGAACCTATCTCTGGTGGGTGTCCAGGTGGAAATAAAAGAACCCAAGGCACCTTTCACAAGAGTAGGGGACTTTCCCAGGTGTTCAGGCCAATGTTCTCCTTCCCATAAAAATCTGATTTTTGCAGTTGTCTGTGGGCGTTGATGTGTGATATGGCTGCCACTACACATTCAGTCACGTCACTACCTGTCTGTCATTGCTTGTAAAGTGCTTTGGGATACAACATGTATGAAAAGCACTATATAAATGCGGAGTCTTCTTCTAATTTGCAAGAAGTTCCAGTGCTGTGTATGTAGTATCTCATATTTTTGACTTATTTGTTCATATCTCCGCATCCATTAACTCTGCTTATGCCCAGGGATTTCCAGATACCTCCCCTAAAGAGCATGTGCCTAGTAAGGATATGTGTCTTACAGCATGAAGGTTTGGGGCCTTAAGATATCTTGGTTATAATTTGTATGTCTTTTCTTGTTTTTTTTATTTTATTATTTTCTTTTCCTTTTTTTTTTTTGTTTAAAATATGGTGAGTCCGTAAGCTGATGACCTGTTTTTCATGGGCAACCAGAACATCTGACGGTAACTTACAAAGAATACATGCAAATAAAACAATAATTCAGATTATTTATACGTTTAAGCAAAAGACCAAATTCTAACTATGAAAACACATGCACTGACACTTTGCATGGAGATCATTTTTAGTGTAAGTCTAAAACGGGGAAACGGAAGTATCAATGCTGGTTACTGAAGCTAGGAATGAGTTGAAAAATAAAAATAAAGGTAGTTTACCAACTACTAGTTAAAAAAAAAAAAAAAAATCCACCAGAATCCTTGTAATAAAATGCCAGAAAATATTCTCTGGCAAAGCAGGCAGTGTATTTCTGTAGGAAACAGAAAATCTAAGATACTAACGTACTAACATGCCAGCAGAGTAGGCCTAAAGGTCTGTTGAGTCTGCTCAAAAATCAGCACCCGGTCAAGACATCGTTGCAGCCCGCCTCCCCCATAAATCCCCCCGACCCCATCTGAGTTACACCTCCATTTCTGGCACTCCTCAGCTCCGAGCAGCTCCCTAGTCCCGCTGTCACTGACTGTGGCGCCTAAGGACCCTTCTGCCGCTGGTGTGGCAAGTGAAAACCGCTCCCTGCACAGTAGTCTCTTGGTTCTGCGGTTGGCTATTTAAAGGCCAGCCGCAACTTTGAAAATGGTGCCTTAGAGTTTCATTGGCTCAACGATTGGCTGGAAAGGGGAGAGCCAGCACAGTTCTAGGAAAAGCCCCTTGCTGTGTGCCGTTTGCATCTTGCCTCCTCTGCCGGTCTCCGCTGATGAAAAGTTCTGCTTTGTGTAGATAACTACTGCTCCTCTGCTGGGCTCCGCTGCTGATCGATTCTGCTCACTGCCGCCGATGCAGCTCCCCTACGATGCTGCTACCACCAACTGCGGCTTTCCCGGTCCCCTCTGCCGCAAGTTAAGCCGCTCCGAGCAGCAGTCTAGTTCCGCCAACTGCGGGGCCTAAGGACACTTCTGCTGCTGGTGCGGCAAGTCAGAACAGCTTCCTGCACGGTGTTTGCAGATTATGGAGAAAGAAATCCATCTTCCACTAAAATGTTATGGATTCAATAGCGAATATTTGGTTTTACATTCTTTTTTTAATTAAAATATCGTTTTTGTACAAGATGATATAATAATACTGTTAATTGAGTCTTAGAGCAGTATTTTCTGGTTTATATCAGAAACTTGGCAGTTAGTAATTTCTCAGCCTGACTGCATAAACAACACAGACTGTTATTTAATCACTGAGATTATCACGTTACCATACAACCAAAATTGATGAAGTAAAAATATATAACAGATTGAACACTTTTCAAATAAAAATGCTATACCTCCCTATTGTGCTACTTGCCTGGTGTTTAAGGTGCAAATGAAGAATCTGTATTCAGTACATACAAGATCTGTGGTTGCCAAAGGGCCATAAATTTGGGATGTCGAATATTGAGAGACTACACCATTTTTTCCACGTGATAAATAGTAATAGCCATTAGGCCCTGGTAGGTCTGTCCTCCGGCCGCCATAATCTAATGGACCAGTTTATGAGCTACCAGTAACAACAGTAAATGGGAGGAATTACTCCGTACCCGAAGCCCTTGTGGAGGAATATGCCGTAGTAACAAGAAACATGTCAAAGAGGGTAATTGTGAAAAGACAAGACACAGTTGAGTTTGAATATCTTTCCAAAAAGGTAGTCGACTTAGCACAACAGGAAATATGTGCCTGACCTGCCTCCTCCCTTCCCCATTTTCTCCAGCAGTAACTCCATGCTTCACCCATGTAGGAAGACTGTATAGCTGGAGTCCAAAAATAATGACTCCAATACTTCCGAGAGAACTCTCGCCATATTGGGGAGGAGGTACAGCCTGCAAATCTTTGTTCCATTTGTGTAGTATGATTCTAGAATCTGAATGCTTAGGCTATTGAAGTACCCAGTAAGAATTAGCTATCAAATGCCCCCCTCTATCTCCACGGAAACCTCCCATGAATAAAGCACTAAGTGTGTGTGTGTGTGTGTGTGTGTGTGGTGTCCAGTAGTGTAACTCTCTCTCTGCCTTATTTCAACAAATATGCATGGACTTGAAGATAGCAGAAGTGCTCCCTGTTGGTGTAGCCATATTTCTCCTGCATGATCCCAAAAGGGAGGCCTCCTTTTATATTCAGAAACTGAAATATGTGACCGAGACCCAACTGTTGCCACCGGCAAAATGTAAAATCTGCGTTAGCCAGTGGAGAATTTGCATCATGTGCTAAATCACACCAGAGAAACAAGACTGCTTTTAAAGTCTCAATTGACCCCATCTTACTCCATACCCTCAAAGTATTAGCTGTATAACGTTGAAAGTGCTAGAGGGCAGGTAGTCCCACCAGGTGACCAAATAGCAAGAACTATCATGTATATAATTTAGGTGGAATTCGGTGCGTTTCCAACCAGTACAAGTATCAGGCAAGATCCAGGGGTATAAAATTCGTAAATGTGAAGCTAGGGCATAGTATTTAAAGCTGGGGAGATCAAGTCCTCCCTGAGCCCTTGGGAGCTGGCAGAATAGAGTACTTCACCCAAGATAGGATGACCCTGCCAGAGAAAACGAGACATAAATTTGTTCCATGAATGAAAATAATACTGGGAAGCTATGAAAGGCAGATTTTGTAAGAGGAAAGACACTCTTGGTAAGACGTTAATTGGCATAGTTTTACATTGCTTTATGTGCTGCTCGCCTGCTTGTATTGTATAGCCTTTTGCTTGTATAATCTTCTGACGTGGAACCTATGTAAAGAGTTCTTATGCCTGCTAGTATTGTATTTGCTTGCCTGTGTAATCCTCTGACGTGGAACCAATGTTAAGAGCTTTTAGCACAAAGGTTTTAATCCGAAATATCCGTAAATAAAAAAAACAACAAAATAGTGTCTGCTCTGGCAAAGAGCCCCAGAGTAGTTGGGTCCATTGTTCCAGGTCTGTGGTTAATTGCTGGGCAATTGGCAGCTCCAAAGTTTCTAATTTATGGGGGATTACTACCCCTAAATACTGTACTTAAAAGCGTTCCCATGCCCCCGGAATGTGAAGCTTAGTGTCGTCTGAGGACTAGGGGCGGGATATTCAGACTGCGCCAGGCTGTGGCGCAAGCCTGGGTGCAGAGCAACTTGGATGCGCAGGGGCATTGGGAGGGTGATGTTCAACGGAGCTGCGCCATGGCACAGCATTGTTGAATATCGCTCCTTGGCCACCCGCAGTGCGCGTGGAGCAGGGGGATGCACAGGCGCAAGTGCTGTTGCGACAGGCACAACTACCGCAACATTCAAAAGTGCGCATGCAAATGGGGCCATTTGCATGTCATTATGGCCCCATTTGCATGCAGGTGCGCTGATCCCCGGCGACTTGCGCCTGGCGCCCTGCCAGGCTGCAGCTGTCGGGGACTGACGCCCCCTGCACATTGCGGCAAAGTGCTCCAATGCCCGATCGCGGGCATGTGTAAATTGAAGAACACGTCCAAAATCCCTGGTGGTCCAATGGACTGCTCGCAGCCCGATCGCAGGCATCAGTAATAAATAACAACACACCAATCCAACCCTGGCGGTCCAGCGGGTGCCCCTTCTCCCACCCACTGACCACACCGCCTTGCTCCCCAGGCAGCGGTGACGGTAGCTCCCCACCGCTTGCTGCCGCCCGACTGACTCCGATAGCTGTCGATTGGTCCATAGCGCGGAGCCAGTGCGTGCAGAATCTCAGCAATATAAGTCCAGATATGTGAATGGATCCATTCATATCTGGACTTATGTAGTACAGTACGAGCTGCATGCCCATTGGCTCACGCTGTGGACCAATGGGCGACAGCCCTACCATATGGAGTCAGTCGGCGGGCGTTGGGGCAGCAAGCGGGTGGGAGCTGCCGCCGCTGACGGGGCAGCGGCGGTGGGGCTCAGTGGGTGGGTGAGGAGGGGGTACCGCTGGACCACCAGGGTTGGATTGGTGTGCAATTATTCATTACTGACGCCTGCGATCGGGCTGCGGGTGGTCCACTGGACCACCAGGGATATAGGACTGTTAATCATTTCTACATATGCCCGCGATCGGGCTGCGAGCGGTCCACTGGACCACCATGGATATGGGACTATTATTTTTCTACGTATGCCCGCGATCGGGCTTGGGGGGGTGCCACCACGAAGGTGCAGCCGGAGCTTGGGGGTGGCAGCTGCCGTGTTGCGCCCTGCAATATGGCAGCTCACCTGTGGGTGGCCAGCTGTTGCTCCTTTTTTTTTTTGGTTTACCTGTGTATAGCGCAGGTAGAGGTTGCGCATGCATGGGCTCAGCACATCCCGGGCTGAATATCGGGATATGTGGAGTATGCATGGGCACGCCCCCCCCCCCCACCTGCACCTCATACATTACTGATGCGCTCCGGCGCATCGGGATTTGTGCCAGGCTCAATCCTTCTTTGAATATGGCGCTGAGGCATGCGCAACCCTTCTGAATATCCTGCCCTAGGGGTATAATTCAGCTGTAGTAGCTCCATTTTTGGATGTTAATTTAAAGCCTTCAGCCTCCCACACCGCTGGGATGGAGTCTTCTGGAAACAAGAAGGTTAATAAAGTATCATCCGCATATAGCATAAATTGAAATCCCGCACTCCCGTGTAAGCGCTGGTTATGACCTAGCGGGGGGATTGTTTCTTCCTAACTAGATTTTACTGGGGAAGAAGAAACTGAATCAGTTTTTGTTTTCAAAACATTGTTAAGTCATGCAGATGGACCCGATATTGCAAACTAAAATAAGGTACAGAGCGTTGCTGCCAGAAGTGTTTTATTTCTTTTGGAAAAAAATCTAGAAATAAATGTATAGTTTAGTGGGCTCCTGAGTATATACCGCTCAACTGCCCCTGATTTGGCATTACACATTTCCTCTTCCTCCTTAATGTGGAATGTCTGCTCCTGAAGACTAGAAATTGGAAGCATATAATCGTATCAGTCTAGTTCTCCATCTCCATCTGAAAATGCTTTTATCACTAAAGTGTGTACTGTAACAGCTTCATGAACTGATATTACCCCTTTTAAGATGTGTCACTGATGTTGTTCACGTGTCCCTGGTTTTTGTCCCTGATTTTTGAGGTAGGGGTTGAGTGGTATGCCTCAGCAGGTGGGATTTTCTTACATCACAGTACCATAATAGTTGGGAATGTTTAAGGTAAATACCCCACTATGTATTCATAGGACAAACAATTTATTGTAAAAGTAGCATGTAATACCGAAAACATTAAAAGCACTAAATAGCAGTAGAATCTAGAGGTTGGAGCAACGAGCTGTGAATGAGCTTGGTGTGGCCTGCAGACCTGGGGTTGATTCCTTTGTACACTGTGTGCCTCTAAGCAAGTCACTTAAGCACGCTTAACCACCCTATTGCTCCCAGGTCACCCCTGAAAACAAGTACTTGTGCCTAGTAGGCCTCACCTGGTTACCAAAGAAGTAAAAAAAATAAAAATAAATGTGTGTGTGTGTGTGTGTGTGTGTGTGTGTGTGTGTATGTATGTATATGTATATATATAATATATACACACACAGTATATAGTCAGTTGTCTGTTTCTTTATGAGAAGTAAGCACATACTTTTTAAGACCTTCCCTTGCTTTGATTATTTTTCTCATATGGGCAGCAACGCACTTGGTATGGGGCTCTGTTTAGTTACTTTTCTCCATCCTGCCCCATGCCCATATAGCACCATCTATATGCACAGTGAGATGCATTTTGTATGTATTTATATCCCGTCTCTTTCCCCTGTGTTGCACTTTCAAACAAGTCTCATATCAGTGTCTCCTTCCTCTGTGTTGCACCGTGTCGCACCTGGAAACAAGCCTGGCGTCAGTGTCTCCTTCTCCTGGGTCGCACCTGGAAGTGAGTCTCGTATCAGTGTCTCCTTCTCCCGGGTCACACCTGGAAACAAGCCTCGTATCAGTGTCTGCTTCTCCTGGGTCGCACCTAGAAACAAGCCTCATAGCAGTGTCTCCTTCTCCCGGGTCGCACCTGAAAGTGAGCCTCGTATCAGTGTCTCCTACCCCTGGGTCGCACCTGGAAGTGAGCCTCGTATCAGTGTCTCCTTCTCCTGGGTCACACCTGGAAACGAGCCTCATAGCAGTGTCTCCTTCTCTGGGGTCGAACCTGAAAATGAGCCTCGTATCAGTGTCTCCTTCTCCCGGGTCGCACCTGAAAATGAGCCTCGTATCAGTGTCTCCTTCTCCTGGGTTGCACCTGGAAGTGAGCCTCGTATCAGTGTCTCCTTCTCCCGGGTCACACCTGGAAACAAGCCTCATATCAGTGTCTCCTTCTCCTGGGTCGCACCTGAAAATGAGCCTCGTATCAGTGTCTCCTTCTCCTGGGTCGCACCTGAAAATGAGCCTCGTATCAGTGTTTCCTTCTCCTGGGTCGCACCTAGAAACGAGCTTCATAGCAGTGTCTCCTTCTCCCGGGTCGCACCTGAAAACGAGCCTCGTATCAGTGTCTCCTTCTCCTGGGTCGTACCTGGAAACAAGCCTCGTATCAGTGTCTCCTTCTCCTTGGTTGCACCTGGAAACGAGCCTCATAGCAGTGTCTCCTTCTCCTGGGTCACACCTGGAAACAAGCCTCGTATCAGTGTCTCCTTCTCCTGGGTCACACCTGGAAACAAGCCTCGTATCAGTGTCTCCTTCTCCTGGGTCACACCTGGAAACAAGCCTCGTATCAGTGTCTCCTTCTCCTGGGTCGCACCTGGAAAGGAGCCTCATAGTAGTGTCTCCTTCTCCGGGGTCGCACCTGGAAACGAGCCTCGTATCGGTGTGCCTTCAGTTTTCAAATAAATAAATAAAAATGCAAGGACCTCTGCCTGCTTGAGGCACAAGCAGGGGTCAAAATTTAAGTTTAACAGCCACCAGCCAGCACAGCTAGTGACTGGGGAAATTCACTAGCGTCACAAATTTCTCCACAAGCCCAGCCAGCTGGTGTACTTACTGGAATGTTACCTTTTCCAGTACCCACCCATGGAGCTAGTTCAGGGGTCAAAACTGGCACCGGCCCAGTAGCCAAATGCTGGTAGATTTTTTTTTTTTTTTTTATCGGTCTAGTAAGAATTTCCTTTAACTAGCCCTGCGGGCTTGTACTTAAGAAGGTAACATTCCAATACGTACACCAGCTGGGCCAGTGGAAAAGCTTGTGGAGCTAGTGATTTTCCCAGTCACTACTGGCTAGTGGCTGCAGAACTTAATTTTGACCCCTTCAGTTAAAAGCAATTCCTGCTGGTCCAATACAAAATCTACCAGCATTTGGCTAATGGGCCAGTGCCAGTTTCAACCTTTGTATAAGTAACCAGAAGGGTATTGGGTACCCAGGATTTGGGCTTCTGTGAGTTTCCATTTGGGCATAGCTGTTGTATCATGATCCAACATCCAGTCTCTAGCTCGATAACAAATGTTAAATGGTACCCCTTTTTTATTATAAGTATCATTTTTATTAAACATTTTAAGACAGTCAACCATAGGAAGCTCTGTCCACTCAGTGAGTGTAACCTGGGGGTTTACCTTCCCAAAGAAAGTAACGGAGCAGTTGATCAGTTCTGCCCAAAACATCTGTCTGGTATCTGAATGGGAAAGTTGTTGAAGATATCAGGAAACCTAGGAGCCATCACCATCTTAAAAACAGTAATTTGCCCACATTGAAAGATGCAGGTTTTTTTTTTCTAGTTTCAGCATTTCTGTTCCCAGTTTAACTGTTTGAGGAGTTAGTTTGATATCTAGCATGCTGGTGAGAGTTGCAGTTAGTTTATTTAGTTTTTGTGTCTGTGTCAGTGGGTCAGCAAGTAGCACACTTGCCTCTGAGGCTGGGAGATCAGAAGGCTGTAGGTTCTATCCCCACACCAGGCACTTGGGTTAAATCCCAATACTGACACTGTAGTGCAGCGGGGGGTCAACAAAAACTAAATAAATATGTTGACCTGGAAAGGGGGTCCTAGGCAATTTTGCTTATTTTCAGTCTTGCCGGGGTACAGATAAAACTAACGGAACCTGAACCAGATTAAGCTGATGGTGGTATTTTAGTGACCTGGGGAAATTCGCCTACCCTTTCCATGAAGTGCCATGGCATCTTTATTGTCCTCCTGAACAACCACCAGGAAAGGCAGGCACATGGACCTTGGTTTAACATCTCCCCTGAAAGACGGCACCTCAGGAGTGCAGCACTGCCCTCATGCTGCATTACGGTATCAGTATTTGGATTTTACTCCCAAGTTCCTGGCGCAGGGCTAGAACCCACAACCTTCTGATCTACTGGCCTCAAAGACAAGTGTGTGCAACCTGCTGAGCCTCTGACATTGAAGTTTAAAGCAGCAGTACTACCGAATCAGAACGTGAGCTATAAAAATTCTGCTTTTCAGCTGTAAGCATGCGGCCAAAGTTCCAGTTTCCATACCTGTAAATGTTTTTTTTTTTTCAGTTATCTTTAGTTTTTTAGATATTTGCAATTTATTTGAATTGTTGTAGCGCTACAACAAATATGGCGGCTGACTAATTTTCAGCTGCGCTTTTTCTACAGGTCACATCACGTCTTTTGACAACAGCAGAGGGACCCTCTGCTGACCATTCCCGATGTCCCTGCAAGTCATTCACATGTGCAGTTGGCAGCAGAGAAGGTTCTAGTGCGACATGCTTAGTGGCAGAAATGTAAACAAAAGCAGAGAACAACTGAGCAGATTACTCGGCGATAGTGCAGT
Organism: Neoceratodus forsteri; assembly: GCA_016271365.2. NCBI lineage: Eukaryota > Metazoa > Chordata > Ceratodontiformes > Ceratodontidae > Neoceratodus > Neoceratodus forsteri. Next base: position 1,062,652,853 of record CM028134.1, on the reverse strand, counting down.
GCCGGCGAGAAAGAGCACCAGGTATATGATTAGCAGGGCACAGGGAATAAACTGTCAAAAAAAGCGCAATTTTGTGTTTCGTAGTACTGCTGTTTTAATACGTACAGTAGGTATGTCATTCCAGAGTTTACCCTCTTTCGTCCCCATTCTGTATACTGTCTTTTCAGACCCCTCATTGAGGGGAAACCATTCTGACTTGCTCTAATTTATTTCAAGCTTGGGTGCATCTGCAGCGGGATTTTACATTTTGATTTCTATGGTTTTATAAAGTGATCACTATTAACAGGCTAAATACCACCCCCTTATTAGCTTACTAGATGCAGAAGCTGCGAGAGGTTCAGGATGTGGAAAGAATTAGAACACTTCTGTGGAAGTGCTTAGCTAGGTAGCTTCTGTTCTGGCTGCCTGATTCTGAATTGCTGGCCCTCCAGTTACGTAACACGGTTTATAACATGCAACACCCTCAAGAAGCATGTGATTATTGACCCATAATCACACTCCCTGTCATGTCTTATTGCTTACATAATTTTACTGTAGCGAATGTTACTTGTTTCATGTATTGTCCTGGTTGTATAATTACTAGATTATTTTTGTTTTTCACGTTCTTGGTTCTATACTTAGGGTGCTCTACTAATGTGCAGCAAAACAAAAGGTTAAACTGTATGCTGAAACTAGACGTTTAGAACACCTGGAGTGCGCGTACCAAAGAGAGGTATACTGAGGGAGGAGTATATCTGATCTGTAAAAGGAAGCCAGGAGAGAAGACGTGTCCAAACTTTTGTTTTTTTGAGTATCTCTCCAAATCATAAATATACTGTGAAACCTCAGTCCGAACGCAAGGCGCACCATAGGTGAGCAAATCCTTGTGCAAGTCAGACTGATAAGGTTTAGACATTGCTTTTAAAACAGGCTTGTACTAGCCCGTTGGCATGGAGAGTGAGGCGCTGATTACCTTGCCTACTGCTGCACTGGCGATTTGGGTTCGGGAACAGACCTGGATTGCTTTGGGGCTTGGCTGGGAGAGGGATGATTGAGCATCCATAGGACAGCTTTCCTTCCTTTGGGGGGGGGGGCTCGTCCGGCAGCTTGCGTGCCACCTAGAGGAATATAGGTGGCCGGACTATGGGGCAGCCAGTGAAGGAAACCCCACGTTCAGATGCCAGGGTCGTCTCCATGGAGGAAGAGCATGTAGAGTGTGCCATTGCACGCACGTGGGCCCCAGTGAGGGGAAAACCAGAGGAAAACCACAGTGCTGTGACAGCCCGGTCTCTTGGCAGACCCACACCGATGACTGATCGCCTCTGATCTTGGTCCTGTGGAAGGACCCACTGGAGAAGGTAGGTCCCAGAGAAGTTGGGTGATGGGGCCGGTTGGAGTGCTGAGAAAATAAACAGCTTTGTGGGGGCAAAAAAAAAAAACAAAAAAAACTTGTACTTCTCATCTAGTACAGGCTGAGAGTGACAGAGTAGACATGCGTGATCCATCTTCTTTGAATTTCATAGTATATTTACCACAGTCATTGCCACAGCTAGGTGCCAAGTTAAAACCTCAAAGCAGTGGATGTTTAGAACCCTCGGAGTGAGCACACAGAAGAGGCAGCTTGCAAAAAGACTAATAGACGGGATAAGTAAAAGGATGCTGAGAAAGGAGAAATATCCAAATTGTTTGTGTTTTTCCTTTTTTTTTTTTTGTTCTTTCCAAACCAAACACCTACTCCTAAAGCTTCATTCTTTGTGCAAGGCATCATGGGTATGCAAATGACTTTTTTCAAGGCAGCCTGCCTTTGTTGCCTCACCTATGTTATTATGTAAGGAGAGAAGTAAACCTCACTAGTAATTTCAGACTGAAGGGACTCTAGGTCCATCATGTTTGGCCCCTTCCCTCCCTTCACAGCGATGTAACACATTTGCTGTGCAAACACAGACCAGTTTATAGGGATTCCTTACTCACCCTACTACCTAGGGTGCCCAGTGAGTCCTGTGGTAAGAAGACATTTGTCCAGGCTTAACCTAATGGCCTGTACTGTCCTCATGTCCCCTCTCCCCTTTGTCTGTCCTTCTCACTCCATTCCTGTAGACACCTGCAAAGGCATATTCCAGGGTCCAGAGGAGAGTGACCAGGACGATTCAGGGCATGGAGGGGAGGCCTTACGAGGAGAGACTGGAAGAGCTTGGGCTTTACTCACTGGAGGAGAGAAGGGATAGGGGAGATACGATAGAGGTTTTCAAGTATGTAAAAGGAATAACCAGGAGTGGAACCAAGGAGCTGTTTAGGCTAAAGAAGGGGGGAACAACCAGGGGCCATGAGTGGAAGCTGGAGGGGGGAAATAACAGGGGGAGCGGAGCGTAGAAAGCCTTTTTTCACTGAGAGGGTGGTGGAGGAGGGCACAGTGGAAGGCTTCAAGAAGGGGTTGGACAGGTACAAGGGAAAACTGAAACCAAAGAATACCCTCTTGTGGGCTGGGGGGGGTGGTGAGGCGAGCAGTCACTAGGTTGCTGGCTTTCGAGCAGACAATGACAGACCATTTGGCCTATTCTGCTGGCTTTTAGTATGTTAGTATATTCCTGTTCCCCCAAGTACCTATCACTCCCACTCGACTCATCAAACCTCTTATTCTCTCTCCTAAGCTGGTCTCCGGGCTTCATTACGCCTGGGCTGTACCTCCTGATGACAGTTGTAGGCAGGACTAACGCTGTGCAGCAGGGGGGAATAAGGAATCCTCCAGATCCGGTTGTTTCCAGTTTACTTCCTGCCTTCATTGAAGCAGGTAATGTGCAGCAGAGCCCTGTCACTTGTAGCAGGGCTGAAGAGACCTAAGTTTTTCTTTGGACCATTGTCTTCTGCAGCTCCCCCACCACTACTACTGCTTATGACTCCCCAAATCAGGACTGTGCTCTTCGCCCCTCAATCTGTTCTTCAGTCATTGCAGTGCTTTAATTATGCACGCTAGTACACACTGTTCATTATATCTAGGCAAGTACCTGCGCACTGTTCATTTCTCTCTCCTAAAGCTGGTCTCCAGGCACATCACTTCTGGGAGGTCCTTCCTAGAACCACGTGATAGGCAGGGAGTATACAGACTTCTGCAGGAAGGCTATACCCTCCCGCTTGTTTCCTCCAGACGTCAGTTTACTTCCTGCCTGTCTAGTGGCAGGAGCTCTGCAGGACCGCTGTCAAAGGAGTGACAGAACCAAAGACTGCTTCAGTGAGTGGAATTTAATTCTGTTTTTTGACTTAATAGCGCTGTTAAGCGCTAGCGCAGGGACCCCCGTCTCAGCCTTGCAAGCTGCACAGACGGGCTCCCTGCTCACTCTCTCACCCCGCGCTCCGCGGATTCTTTCTGCGCTATGAACCTCCTCCCAGAGCACCAAGGAGGCAGTCATGACCTGACTGGGGCCAGCGGATCCAAGCAGCAGCCTCGTCGACGAGTACTTGATGAACTTTTGGGGGCAACGGATTAGCACAACAGCCGCCTAAATCCCTAGAGTGCTCATTGACAGGCGCCCGGAGCTTCTCTACCGTCGACGGTCACGAAAGGCTTAGACAGTCGACGCGCCTGCCAGTCAGAGAGCCGCTTGGACGTATCGGGCTTGAGTCCCTGCTGTCGTTTTATTCACTTGGCATTTCCCACTTTATCACCTTGGTACCTTGGTTGGACTGCCTATGTATTTTTATACTTTTCTTTTGGATGTTTGTAATACTCTCTTCCTATACTCCCATCCCCCGCCAGTTGTACCGGAACGATCCATACTGTAATTTATTCCTGAGCTTCAGGGCATGGCCGATTGTCCTGCTGCATGACACTGGATCATACATCTTAGACTTTTTGGCATTACTGATACCATTGAGTGTGTGAAAGACAGAGATCGTGTCCCTCCCAACCTCCTTTTCCTCAGGGTTGATTATGCTAAGGTCTTCCAGGCTCCCCGCTTTTGCCCTCGCCCATACCCCTGATCATTTTGGGTTGCCCTGTATTGCACCCTCTTGGCAGCCTCAGTGTCTTTTTTTCTTTTGTGTCAAGGAAACCAAAATTGTATGCAGTACTCCAGATAGGGCTTTACCCAGGGCCTTTTAAATAGGCAAGATTACTTCCTCTGTTCTGCTGGTCATCCCCCCCCCCTCCCCGATCCATCCCAGCATTCTGCTCTCCTTCTTGATAGCAGCTGTGCACGTCGTGTTCTGTTTTGGCCCCTTGTCTGTTATGACCCAGGTCATTTTCTCTCTGACTGCGGCCAGGGAGCCCCAGATAGCGTAAAGTGCAAGGCCAGGGTCATATAGGTATGGTACGAGTTTGAGGGACGTGTCTATTCTGAACTCGTCGCCTAGTGGCGATAATCAGATTTCTTATTTCCCATATAATTATCCTGTCTGTGTTTGAACTGGGTCAAACTATTACTAGTGACAACTTCTGTTGGCAATGAATTCCATATAGGAGGCAGCCACTGTGTATAAAAGTTATTTTTGAGGTGTTATTTACTACTGCTTTGAATTTTAAGCTGTGTGCTGTAATATTTCTACCTGTTACAATTTTTTGGCGGGAAAGAGCCTCACATAAGGCAGGATCATGAAATGCTCTATACGCCAAACATAGATCACCCCAATATGCTCTGTATTCGAGAGAAAATAGGCCAAGGGATTTAAGTCTGGTACTATAGTCTATTAGACAAGCATTTGATCTTTTTTTGTGATTCTTCTTTGTCCCTTTTCTATTGATGCCTTACCTCCCACAGAAGTTGGAGTACAAAATGGGGCACAGAAATCAATTTGTGATCTAACTAAACTTGAATATAGGGGGATTAAAACATCTGGTTCTCTCTCTCTCTCTTAAGCTGATCTCCGGGCTTCCTTACTCCTGGGCTGTACCTCCTGATGCTGATCCACAGGCAGGAATCAGACCTCTGCAGCAGGGGACATCCAGCCCTCCACTTCCTGTTCTCCTCAGTTTACTTCCTGCCTTCTGTCTGACAGGTACTCTGCAAGCAGAGCTCAGCCATGTGGCAGAGCTGAAGACAGCAGGCTGTAAGTTAAGCAGTTTTGTTTCAATGAGGATCCGAAATCACTGCTGTATGTTGGAATCCCAGGGTGGGTGCCAGTCTCAGCCTTGCAAGCTGCAAAGTCTGGCCCCATTTTCACCGGGTTGTTTTTTCCCCTGCACATCCTGCACTAGACCTGAAATGCTACTTAATGCAGTGGAAAGTGTTTCTCGGAATCAAAACGGGCACTGGAGTGATTTGATTTTCAGGGAATCAGAACGGGCCCAGAGTGCTCAGTAACCCGCAACATCTATTTTAAGGGGGTCAGAACAGGATGGGCCCCATCTCTTCATGAGGCTGTTTTCCCCGCTCTTTCTAGGGTGTAAACGGTATGAGGAGTTGGGGAGAATACATCTCCCCTCAGCTTTTGGTCAGAAACTGTGTGTGTGTTTTCCCGCGCTTACTACCTGCAAAGGATTGCTCAAGGGAATAAACGGCACAAGGACTTGGGGAAACTACATCTCCCCTCAGCTGGCAGCCTCGTATCTTTTCCCCATATTTTTTCTTGTTATCCCATCGACGGCATTCTAATTGAGCTACTCATCGATGGTGGGCCGGCAGCTTGTCAGCGGCAACTTGTTGACGAATCACTGCTCGACAAAGTGCTGCAACGATGACGAACTCCAATGAGCACGCAACTGGGCTTAAATTATCATATATGAGGCAACCATCGGCGGTGGTCAATCAGATTACCTCAGCCGCTCATCGACGGCGGACTTGCAGCACGGCTTAGCGACTCCATTGACTAGTACTACAGTGGGGGAGGAGCGCTATTATGGAGCCTCTATTGACGAGAACTACAGCACGGGAGGAGCGCTATTATGGAGCCTTTTGTTCACCGTGCTGCGCCCCCCACCAACTGTCAAGAAGTGAGCCAGCTGCCTAGGTTTTTTTCAGATCCTTGCATATTCTAGGAGGAGTAAAACAAAAAACCTTAGGAAAAGGACTACAGCACAAGGGCAGCTCTGATGGCCTTTACAGGACTGCCACAATTTTTAAAGGGCCAGCACACTTTCTACCAGCTTCAGCAGCAAGACATCAGGAAGTGGGGAGAAAGCTGAATTAAGGGAAGCAGGGCCTTTTGTGGTATTGTGGAATTGCACAAGCCTTCCCGGGGCAGAAAAGGTCAGCACGGTTAGTCGCCTGCTGCTAATGACCTTGGCTGGGTAGCTTCTTCTGTAATGTCCAGAGGGCAATGTCTGCGAATGGGGAAGACGTCACAGAGGAAGATCCTCCTTGGCTCAGTATCATAGCGCCCCGGATCATATTAACCGACAGCTTCCAGAGGGACTCTGCAATCCGCAGCCCCCTCTGACACCACACCTCATAAAACAGTTAAATACAATCCAACAGTTAAATAAGACCACATGTGAGACCTCTCTAGAGGATACAAGAAAATGGACCATCCGTATTCTCACCCCTCTATATTCTCACCCCGAGAGGCAGTTGACCTGGGAGGATCAACATTCCGCCTCCTAGGAGAAAGATAAGGTATAGAGGGTAACCTAAACCATTGCAAGGGGCATTTCTGGCACTCACAGGACCCCAGGTTATCATCTTCTGGAGGAGGAGCGAATGGCCAAATTTCTGTCTAAATAGAGGTCACTGTCGAGATTTCCCTTGGTTCTCACCCGGCGGCTCCCAGCCAACAAGAACAGGTTTTTCTCGCTTGTCATCTGCTGTCAAACCGGCCACAGCTTTTCCCACTCTTCCTACCAACAGGGAAATGGCCAAAGGAGGAGTGACAGTTCTCTAAGCTTCCTCTGCTATTCAGTGCCCCAGCTGATTTTTAAGCTTTTCAGGCTCGGAACACAGCAATGGGAAAAATGGCTAAAACTGCCGTAGAAGCTACTCTCTGATTTCAAACCAAACAGTGAGTCACTGGACAGGACCGTAGAGGTCTTGATTATGCAGCAAACCAGTCAGAAGAGGCTGCATGGGGCGATACTCGATCCCCTGGCTCACCACAACCCCTGGCTTTGGCCCTAGCAGGCAGGGTCCTCTCCCAGGAGGTGTTTGGTAATGCATGTCATAGTCTAGGTCAAGGGCAGTTCAGGGCCCCTACTCTTAATCTGTTTAAGGATACAGGACAGTGTTCTATGACATTTCTTGATTTATGTTATTATGTGTCGTAAACTTTAAGTTGTTTGCAATGGTAATGCCCAAATCCCTTTCAGTTGTAACAGATTGTAATGTGTGATTATTTGTATTATAAGATGCTAGCATGTTGTTTTTGCCCAAGTGCATCACCTTACACTTGGCAGGATTAAATGTCATTTTATTACTTACTGACCGTGTTACTAAATTATCCAGATTAGAGTGTAAGGAACTAACTGATTTGGAATCGTTAACTATGCAACCAAGCTTGCTATCATCAGCTTATTGTTGTATCCAGATATCATTGGAAGTTTGCATGCTTGTAATTAATAAATTAAACAGCAGGGGGCTTAAAACAGAGCCTTGTGGAACGCCACTACTTACTTCTCCCCATTCAGAGAGTAGCCCCTTAATTCTGATCCGTGGTTTCCTATTACTAAGCCAGGAATTTATCCATCTAACAGTGTTTGCATGGAAACCATACCCTATCAATTTCTTGATCAAAATTCCATGAGGGACGAAGTCAAAGGCTTTCTCAAAATCAAAAAACATTACATTAGTTGGAAGGCCCTGGTCCAATGCCAAACTCACCGGCTCAAAAAAAATTTATGAGATTAAGTTGGCATGATCTACCCTGTACAGAACCATATTGGGTAATGTCCTCAAGGTTAATTACTGTAAATGATCTAGCATTTTAATCTTTAAAAATCCTTTCCATCACTTTACCTACACAGGAGGTGAGGCTAATGGGTCTATAGTTACTACAAGATGTGTGGTGCCACCCTTGTGTATAGGTACTACAGTCGCTAATATCCATTCCCTTAATGCATAACCTTCTTGGAGGAATACATTAAATAGTAGCGTACGTAGGTCCACTAATTCAGTGGGCAGTTCGTTAATGAATTTAGCCGGAACATTATCAACTTTAGTGGCCTGAATAGCTGTTTTAACTTCTTCAGAGGTGATTTGTGGGTATGGCCCTACAGTGGGTAAATTTTCTATTCAAGAAACATTTGTAGTTTTATAAACATTAAGGAAATAGGCATTAAATTCTTTGACCATGTCCATTTCATTAGTAAGCGGCACATTATCTTTAATTAATGGACCGATGGAAGCTTCCTTCCCTCTTAGTGATCCAATGTAATTTGTAAAACTGTTCTTTCTAGGGACATGGATATGTTGTTCATCCACACTTATTGGCAGGTTCCTTGCCGCTTTAAATCTTGCCGGAAGGTCTTCAAGCTGGCTCCTCCCACCCACCCGGGTGGTAAAACTCTCGGCTCCGCCCCATGACGCCAGATCTTCCTCACCGCTTGGAAGCTCAGGTTCCCTCCTTAACGCTCTGCGATTAAGACTGGTTCCTAATTCTTCGAAAGTTCGAAATCGAAAGTTTTTACAAAAGACTTGGTCTTCTTCTCCTTGCGGCTGCGATGGACAGATCGACTCCCTGTTTCCGGAGGTGCCCTTTCGGGCAGAAGATGTCTAGGACGGATCCGCACTCCATGTGCGTCTACTGCCTGGGCCTTGAGCACGAGCCGCAGGCCTGCGACTTGTGCTCTTCTTTTTCGGCCTACGTCCTTGAAGACCGTGCTGCCCGATTACAACTGGGGCGCCCCGAGAAAAGAATTCCACTGGTGAAATCTAAAGAGGCCCGGTTGGTGGTGTCTGCAGCGGCGGACTCGCTCGAGCAGGTGATCGCCCCTCGCGAAGAGGCCCGGTGTGGTGCTTTCTACCTCGGCTGCGGCATTTGTCCCGCTCTCTCGGTGCCTCGTACTCTGCTTCTTTTAAGGAGCTTTGTCTGACCTCTCGACGAAGGTGAGGGTCCAACTTTCGGACCTTTTTCCAGGTCCAAAAGAACAAAAGTAAGTCTCAGTCGACGCTCTTGGGAGCGGAAAGATCCCCTCCTTGTCGACAGTGGAAGCGGTCGACCCTCAGCTTGACCCACTGGCTTCCACGGTGTCCCGATCAGGCCAGTTGCAGCCGAGACTCCGGCAACGCGGTCGAGATTTTTCTCGACCCGTTAGACGGGTTGTCGGCTGGAGAAGCTGAGAATCCCCTCTCCCCGGTTCCCCCGGTAGGAGTTGAGGATCCCGTCGGCTCGTCTGTGCCTCCGGTAACAGAGCCTTTGGTGGGATCGTCCGAGCCGAGGGGAGTGCCGATTTCCGACACTTCTCCTCGCCTTCCTCGGTCTAGTTGAGACTCTCGGTCTTGGACATCCTCGCGGTCCAACCGATCCCACCGCCGTAGGCGGCCTCGATCTCGGCACTGCGGTGGCGGGCGCGCGCTCGCCTCGGACGGGGGCTTGGCGTGGCGTCGAATGCGTAAGCACTCATGTGGCAACAGCTCCTTTGACCGGGAATAGGCCACCCAGTCGCCTTCCCGGCCATTAAGTGGCTGTCACCGAGCGGCCGAACAACCCCTTGTTGTAGCCGAGAGCCTGTTCCCAGGCCGGGTTGTTCGCCAATCCAGCTGCCCCACCGATTCTGGTGGAACCTCCGCCTCCACAGCCATTAGTTGGGGCTCGACCAAAAATTCTCGGTCGGCCTTGGGGTTGCCCCATGGGCTGTCTGTCACCCTCACTCCCGATAAACCTCGGCAGGTGGAGGGTGGCTCAGGCCGAGGCAGCTCTTTGAGGACTCTTCTGAGTCCGATGATGGTTCCTCCTCTTCTCCAAGCGCATGGACTTGGAGTCCTCGGAGGGCAGTCAGTGGGCATAGCCCTTACGTCCTTCTTAGGGTTGCTTCGACTCATCTTGGAGTCCACCGGGATGAAGCTCGAACCCGTTTCTAAGCAGGCAGGTATCCCCTCACGGAGATTCTGGACCGAGGGATTCTCTGGAGGCCTTTCCGGTGGCGAAGCCATGAGTGGTCCGGCCTTGTAACTTGGCGTCCTGCTTCCTGCCCTCGCCTTGACCAGGATAGCCAGGAAGTATGTGGTCCTACGGTTCCCTGTCTGGTTTTTCGGAACACCCCTCGGCCGAGGGGTTGGTTACCGACAGCATTTTCCGGCGTGCCGGGAACGCCAGGGATGTGGACAAACCTCCCGACAAGGAATCCAAGAAATTGGATTATGCCGGGCGAAAAGTCTATGCTGCGTCCTCTCTCGGCCTTCGTCAGGCCAGTTCGGCCGTCCTCATGGCACATTTTTCTCACGCCCTGTTGGGCTCCCTGGATGAGGTTGTCCCTCATCTTCCAGCAGATCTGCAGACTACGGTCAGGCAGGTGCGGGACCAAGGCAGGGCAGTGGCCAAACAGCAGCTCCAGACTGCGTTAGACATCAGGGACTCATGTGCCAGGTCTGTGGCGGCCGCAGTGGCCATGCATTGTCGGGCTTGGCTGAGGATATCCACCTTTACCTCGGATACCCAGCACAAGTTGGCGGATGTTCCCTTTTTGGGGACTGACCTCTTCGGCCCTGGGGTGGAAGGTCACCTGCAGAGGATCGAGAAGTCCAATGCTACCTTGGACTCGTCTCTTCCGCTCAGAAGGACAAAGGCCATAAGCCACAGCCTAAGCCCTTTACGTCCTTCTCGCCCGGCACCTGGCCCACAACGTCAGGGCCAGCAGGCTCGAGCTTGGCATCCCAAACCCAAGCGTCGGCTTCCTCCAACAGGAAGCAGGGAGGTAAAGGCCCAGGAGGTCCCTCGGCCGGTCCCTCCTCCAAGCCTGCCCAGTGACGGGCTGAGGGGTGTCGCCCCCATCCCTGTCACCTCACCCCTGGTTCCCCTCGTGGGGGGACGGCTCAGACACTTCCTTTCCGCCTGGTCCGCTGTTACCACGGACAGGTGGGTACTGGAGGTGGTGGGAAAAGGCCTACCTCTAGAATTCGAGCAGGCCCCGCCCTTCAGAGCCGTCGCACCTCGGGGGGCCTCGGGGTCCGCAGCCTCACTGGCGGCTCGTCGAGCCGGCATCGCTCTCCTCCTCCAAAAGGAGGTGATCACGGAGGTAGAGGACCCCCCTTTAGACCAGGGGTTCGTGTCCAGGTATTTCCTGGTTCCGAAATGGACGGGGGGCTGGCGCCCCATTCTCGACCTACACGACCTGAACAAGTTCCTAAGGTCTCGGACCTTCAGAATGGTCACTCTGGCGCAGATAATACCATCTCTGGAACACGGCGTGTGGTTCTGCTCTCTGGACCTACAGGACACGTTCTTTCACGTCGCTATCCGTCCGTCACATCGGAGATTCCTGCGCTTTCGAGCGGAGGGATCCCTCTTCGAGTTCCGAGCCATACCCTTCGGCTTATCTCCAGCTCCCAGGGTCTTCACCAAATGCATGGCAGTGGTGACAGCATTCCTGCGGCGCCGAGGGTCCGGGTGTACCCTTACCTGGACGATTGGCTGATAGCAGCCCCATCCAGACAGGAGGTGGAGCGGTCCAGAGATCTGGCCCTCCAGGTTTGCTCTCAAGTCGGCCTTCTCATCAACGAGGCCAAGTCGGAACTCGAGCCGAAGCAGGTGATCCTTTTCATCGGGGCAGAGCTCGACTCTCTTCGAGCCAGAGCACGGCTCCCGGCGGACAGGGCCGAGGTTCTTACCTCCTTTTCCCAATCATTTCTGGTTGGGCAATCGCGCCCTGCCCGGGACTTCCTGCGCCTCCTGGGTCTCATGGCGGCCTGTTCCAGCGTGGTCCGTTGGGCACGCTGGCACATGCGCCCCCTTCAGTGGGGACTGGCCAGCCAGTGGTCACAACGCTGCAATCCTTTGGACCAGCTAGTGATAGTGACCCAGGAGATGTGGAACACACTCCAGTGGTGGACCGTTCCATCCCATCTGCAGGAGGGCATCCCGTTTGTCCGTCCCAAGCCGACGGTCTCTCTATCGACCGATGCCTCTCTGATGGGTTGGGGTGCCCATCTGGGGGAACACTGAGTGCACGGCCTCTGGTCCCCACGGGAGTCCCGATGCCACATCAACCTGCTGGAGCTCCGAGCGGTCCGCCTAGCTCTCACCGCCTTTGCTCCGTTTCTCCGGGGTCAAGTGGTCCGAGTCCAGACGGACAATACCACGACCATGTACTACCTGAACCGCCAGGGCGGGACGCGCTCCATGCTTCTATGCAAGGAAGCTCTCCGCATTTGGTCACTCGTGCGCAGCCTGGAGGCGGATCTCCTAGCCATTCATGTGGCAGGAGCCTCCAACACCTGGCCAATGCCCTGGGCCGGATAGGGGCTGCATCTCACAGTGGTCTCTCCTGCGGAGGTAGTACAAGATCTGTTCTCCCACTGGGGCACACCTCAGGTGGACCTGTTTGCCTCAGGGGAGGTCGAAGCTGAGGCTGTTTCATGCCCACCCCCTCAGCAGGGGCTCGCTGCAGGGGGATGCCTTCTCGAGGAGCTGTGGACCGGGCCTCTTTTACGCCTTTCCCCCATTTCCCTTGATTCACAAGGTGCTTCTCAAGACAAGGAGGGACAAGGCGCAGGTGATTCTGATAGCCCCAGACTGGCCCCGCCAGTTCTGGTACCCAGATCTCCTCAGCCTCAGCTCCAGGCTCCCGAGGCAGCTTCCAGCTCGCCCGGACCTGCTCTCAGTCAATCAGGGGAAGGTGTTCCATCCGGACCTTCAATCCCTGCACCTGACGGCCTGGTTCCTGAGCGGCTAGAGTTCCAGGCCTTGGGTCTTTCCGACGAGGTCCTCAATGTTGTTGAGGCGTCCCGTAAGGAGTCGACCAGGAAATGCTATGCCTTCAAATGGAAGAGGTTTTCCATTTGGTGTCAGGGTAAGGGCTTGGACCCTTCCTCCTGTTCCTTGGCAAGCATTTTGGACTATTTATGGTCCCTTTCTAGTCAAGGGCTTAGGTCGACGACCCTAAAGGTGCACCTGGCAGCCATCTCTGCTAACCGGGCCGGGCCGGGGAGCAGTCGGTGGCGCAGGAGAAGGTGGTCTGGCGCTTTTCCAAAGGCCTTGATCACATTTCCCCTCCAGTGCGAGAACCTCCACCTCCGTGGGATTTACTGCTGGTACTGGCAAAGCTCATGGGCAAGCCATTCGAACCAATGCACAGGTGTGAACTCTCTCACCTGTCGTGGAAGACCGCCTTCTTGGTGGCTATCACGTCAGCCAGAAGGATGGGAGAACTCCAGGCGCTCTGCATTGAGTCTCCTTACCTGATCTTCCACAGGGACAAGGTTGTCCTGCGCCCCCACCCGAAATTCCTTCCGAAGGTGGTGTCGGAGTTTCACCTTAACCAGGTGTTGACTCTGCCGGTGTTCTACCCCAATCACACCTCGGAGGCCAAATACAGGCTCCATACTTTGGACCCTAGAAGGGCGCTCGCTTATTATAAGGAGCGCACGGCTGAAATTCGGGGAGAGGTTCGCCAGCTGTTTGTCACCTACGCTGAAGCCGCACCTGGCAGACCTGCAGCCAAGCGGACGATAGGCAGGTGGGTCACCTCCTGCATAGATCTCTGCTATAAGTTGACGGGCATGGAGCCTCCCAGAGGAATAAGAGCTCATTCTACCCGCCTACTGCTGCATCGGTGGCTGCTTCCAGGGACGTCCCTATCCAGGAAATCTGCAGGGCTGCTACCTGGAAGTCAGCACACACCTTTATTACCCATTACCACATTGACCTTGAGTCACGCCGGGATGCTGGTTTTGGGGCCTCGGTTCTCCAGTCTTTATTCCCTAAGTAGGGGTGTGGCCTTGCCTCCCTCCTCCCAGAGAACTGCTAGGAGTCTGCCAATAAGTGTGGATGAACAACATATCCATGTCCCTAGAAATACAGGTTACTCACCTGTAACAGGAGTTCTAGGAATGGTATATGTTGTTCATCCACCACCTTCCGACTCTCCCGGCTTGACGCACAACCTGAGCTTCCAGCGGCCAGATCTGGCGTCATGGGGCGGAGCCAAGAGTTTTACCACCCGGGTGGGTGGGAGGAGCCAGCTTGAAGACCTTCCGGCAAGATTTAAAGCGGCAAGGAACCTGCCAATAAGTGTGGATGAACAACATATACCATTCCTAGAACTCCTGTTCCAGGTGAGTAACCTGTATTTATTGTCCTTGGTGACAGTAGCGAGTTTTAATTCCAGATTTTCCTTTGCTGATCTAATAGTCTTTTTACACTGTTTAGCTATTTTTGTAAACTTCAGCCATTTCTCTGCAGACAAATATTTTTTATATTTTATATTTATTATATGCTTTTTTTCTTTTTCCTTATCGATCTTTTGATTTTACCATTCAACCACGGGGGTACTCTTTTATGTTTGTTATTATATTTATATGATCAGGAATCCAGGTTTTGATGCAATAATCAAATTTGTTTTTAACAGCCGTCCATATCTGCTCACTGTTGTTGCTGTAAAGTTCAGCTTGCCAGTTCCACTTGGTTAAGTAATTTTCGATGGCATCATAATTTGCTTTATGGAAGTTCTTAGTCTTTGTAACACCGTGGTTTGTGGTTATGTAATATTTAATACCCCATGAGATCATATTATGATCACTGTCCCCAAGGGTTTCGATGACTTTGGGTAGTTCCTCCATGTAATTTATGTTAGGATTAAATCCAAGATACTCTCCTTCCTCGTAGGTTCAGCTACTGAGTGATCTAAGTTGTGCTGGAGAATCAGATCAATAAATCTATGATCTAACTGAGATTTCCCAGTGAGTGTCTGCCAACTGATAGTAGGTAAATTAAAGTCTCCCATTAATATTAAATCGTCATAGTTTTCCAGGTGTTCAGTGGTTTGTAAAAATACACAATTGCTATTACTATCCAAATTTGGGGGGCGGTAACATAATCCAGTTGTTAATAAACTATCAGATTGTATTTGAGCACATACAATTTCAGTATCAACTTCTGAATTTGCATATATTGTAATTTCTGTACTTTCTAGTTACTTGTTAATATACAATGCAACCCCCACCTCCTTTAGAGTTTTGTCGGTTTTTAATATAAACTGAGCAGCCTGGGATATCAGTACCCCAGTTTAAATCTGTAAACCAAGTTTCTGTGACACCACATATATCTATTTTATCTCTACATAAAATGTATTTTAATTTGTCTAGTTTATTATTTAAACTTCTAGCATTGAGCAATAAGGTACTCAGATATGTGGCGAGAAAACTTGGGGAGGTACTTTTTATTGTGCCTGATGCTATAAGATTACTAACTCTAGGGATATTGGTATCTATGTCAGTGAATGTTTCTAGGGGGCATGCATATTCCCATCCCCCCTTAGCTAGTTTAAATTAGAAGATATGAAATCATTGATTTGTTTCCCCAACAATCTATTGCCAACTTTCTTCAAATGTAGTCTGTCCTTGCAAATTAGGTCTGGATTATATGCAAATTCTTCCCAATGTGTAAGACAGTGTGTGTTTTGCTTAAGACACCAACTGCGAAGCCAATTGTTTAACTATTTAATGTTTTCATTATTGTAGCCAGCAGCCTTAGGGACAGGAAGAATTTCTGAAAAAAACGATCTGACAGTTTAAGTCTACTAGTTGTGCATGCCCATGAATTATTCTTTGATGCTGTGTACGTCTTGGTTAAAGACATTGTTTACCCCAGCATGAATTATAACTAAAGGTGTTTCCCCCCCAGTTTTTAAGATATTCCTGGACATTTTTGTAATGTCCAATAATTTAGCCCCTCTAAAACTAGAGACAGTCTTTATTTCTTTTACCTTGATTACAAATAGCCCTGTCCAAGTTTTTAATGACAAAGTCACCCAATAAAAGAATGCGCCTGGGCTGTACGTCATTCCTTTCAGTCCGATCCGTGAGATTATCAGAATTGGACTGCGTGTTCACATTACATGGGACAGGCAAATCGGTGATGAATTGTTCACAGACAGCTGTCTGTGTAATAGGGGGAATGCCACTTGGGGTTGAAGGACTGTCTTCATCTAATAAATCTATTAGAAGATCAAAGCTGTTTTGGATAGGGATGTCGAATAAGGCTGCTTCCCTTCCCTTTTTACTCCCTTTTTTACTCTGGACTTGATACTGTAAGTCCTCACCATGTATGTGATCCTCCTCTTCCCTAGCTCGCTTCCTGTGTGGGGTATTAACAGGAATATAAAGGCTACTTTCATTTAAAGGTGCCCCTTGATTACGATTACTGGCTGTTAGTATCGAGCTTGCACAAGTTACAAGTGTAGAGGACTATGTGAGTGAATCAACCCTATTTAAGTGGGCAATAGTATCCGCATAGCTTTTTTCCAAGGCAGTTAGTCTGTCATTAAAAACATTAATTTCCCAAGTCATATTTTCATTCTGTATACATTTACAGCATTTAAAACATTTATTTGGCGCCACATCAGGTTCTCTGCTATACATGGCACATGCAGTACACCTGTACATTTTTTATTTATTTATTTCGTTTTTGTTGATCGGGTAAGGTGCACTAGCCATAGAAATGACTATTTTCAGGCACGACCCGGGAGAATACAGGAAATAAAACATTTTTACAAAAGACATACAAGAGCATATAGACAGTAAGTGCATACAAATATATCAATACAGTGTAAGTAATGGGAAACAATTTGATACACAGTAGAAACAACTGATTTAGCAAGAACAAAGATGTAGCAATAGTGAAAATAAAGGAGGGCGGCATAGTAAAAGTCTTAAACAACATTGTGGCAGAAAACATAGGTTAAGTTACGTGAGTGTGTCAACTGATAGTCAAGGGGGAAAGGAAGCAAAGAAAGGAGGGGTAATCAAGGTAGGGGGAGGTGTAAGGGGATGAGAGGAAGAAAAGGGGGTGAGGTAAGGGCTTTAAGTTAAAAGTTGTATTGAAACAGGCTAGGAGACAGGATAGTGCTGAGAGTAGTTGGTTGAGGGAAGGAGCAGTGAAAGAGGCTGTGGGTAGGGGAAAATATAGTGAAGTGAAAGTGATGCGCTAGTGGGGTTTGAAAAGGGGGCAAGAGCAAGAGATAGCAAGATGATCACGGAGCAAGTATTTGAAAGAGGAATGGGAAGATGCTTGACGAATAGATAGAGGTAGGGAGTTCCACTTTTTTGGTGCATGGCAGGAGAAGGCACTAGCACCTTTGGAGGAGTGGTGTCTAGAGATTACAACATGGGCATTGGTAGCAGAACGTAGTTGGTAGCTGGGCATCTGGTTAAGGAAAAGTTCTGCCAGGGGTTTAGGTGTTTGATTTCGGATTATATTGTCTATGATAAGTAGAGTGCATAGTCATGGGAGGCTGCCGGAGAAAGCCATCCTAGCTCAGAGTAGCGGAGACAGTGGTGCTTTAGTCGATTTGAGGAAGATGCATACCTACAGATGTTGTTGTATGTTACGTCCCACTTCTGAAAGCTTGTCTTACATGATAAGGCATATGCTGCCACCCCATACATGAGTGATGGTAGTAGTATGCCACGGGCTATGGCAAGTCTAGCTGATGGAGTGAGTACATAGTTGGAGTGGTAGGCCATGCCGAGTTTCATATTAGTCAGCTTGCACGTCTGCTTGTTATGTAGCTCAAAGGTGAGAGTAGGATCAAGCGTGATTCCTAGATTATTAAAAGAGGGTACAACCTGGACAGCAGATCCACTTTTGGTGGAGATGTTGAAAGTGGGCTGGGCGAGTTTACGTTTAGCGTTTGAGCCAAACAGCATGGCCTGGGTTTTGGAGACATTTAGGACAAGTCTCTTTTTTTTCCAGCCATTCTTCAATTTGTATAAAATCTTGGGAGAGTCTCACATTGATGTCAAAGATGCTCTTTGAGCTGGTGTACAAGACGATGTCAGCAGCATAAAGTAGGGAATCAGTATTGGGGATGACTGAGCTAATATCATTTATAAATAGGGAGAAAAGCAGGGGACCAAGGATAGAACCTTGGGGTACACCAATATTAATGGTGGCATAATCTGAGAGGGTAGAGTTAAATTTAACCAGCTGCTTGCAGTCTGTCAGGTAGTTATCAAACCATGCAGTCACCCCCTGTGAGAAACCTAGTGATCTTAGAGTACCGAGAAGAATAGGATGATCAACAAGGTCGAAGGCCTTGGTCATGTCAATAAAAATTGCTCCTGTTAGGAGACCTGAGTCCATAGCTGCTATGATATCTGTGGTAAACTTAAGTAAGGCAGTGGTGGTGCTATGACCCTTGTGGAAACCATGCTGCACTGATGAGAGAAGGTTTAGCTTCTGTAGATAGTCAGTAGTTTGGTTGGCGACTAGCTTCTCGAGGATTTTGCTTAGAGCAGGTAAAATGGCAATAGGTCTGTAGTTAGATGGATTTTAGCGGTCCCCTTTTTTGAAAACTGGGGTAATCCTGGCAGTCTTCCAGATAGCGGGGACATAGCCATGACAGAGGGAGAGGGAAATGATTTTTAGTAAGAGGTGCAGCTATATAAGGGGCTGCTAGTTTTAGTAGTTTAGGCTCAAGGTTATCTGACCCAGTGGCAGTAAAATCAGAGATATATTATTGAGTAGCCTTAGAACTTCGAGGCGCATGACAGATTTGAACAGAAATTTGGGCCCATTAACAGGAGACTTGTCATATGAGTAAGGTCTGGGAGGGAACAATGAGGTGTAGTTAGTGAGGTCAGAGAACTGGGTATTGAGGAAGTTAGCTATTGTAGAGGGATTATTACAGTGTACCCCGTTGAGGGACATATCGGTTGGAGTGGGGGCAGGAGTAGTTCCTAGGTAACATTTAATATGTGACCAGAATTTTTTGGGATCGCCATATGATTTATTTAAGAGATCTTTGCAGTATGCACTTTAGGCCCTCTTGATATCCTTCTTGCATGAGTTCCTGAGGGCTCTATAGGCATTAAGGTCAGCAGGGAGTCCCGTTTTTTTTGTAGTGGTGCCAGGATTTTTCCCTCTGTCTCAGCTTGGAGAGAAAGTCGGATTTTAGCCATCAAATATGTTTATTTTTTACCCTATGGGTGATAAGGGGGCAATGCTTGTCTTGGATTTCCAGGAAGCGAGTCAGGAATATGTTTAGAGCAATCTGCGTGTCATTGGAGTTAAAGATGGGGGTCCAGTCAACAGTGGCAACGTCCAGCAGGAACTATTGTGTGTCAAGATTAGAGTAGGTACGAAAAGTGATAAAGCGTGGCTTAGAAGGGGAGTGTCTAGTTTTGCCCCATATACAAAAGGTAGTGGAGTGGTCTGAGATTGCATCTGCTGGTACACCAGAGGAGACAATGTTTTCTGGGTGATTGGTCATTATCCAGTTCAACAGTGAACTAGAGTTTGAGTGTGGGGCAGGCCTAGTGGGTTCACTGATCATCTGGTGAAGGTTGAAACTTTGAATCTTGGCCTGCAGGGTGGGAAGAGAGTTTCCTAGCCAGTTTAGATTGAGATCACCGAGTAAAAGGACCTCAGTTCTTCCAGAGAAAAGGGAGATCTGATCAAGTAGTTCTTCAAGTCCTTTCTGGCCGCTGGTCGGGGGATTGTAGGCACATACAGTATGTAGCTCTTTGGAGCCAATGAGGAGGACATGAAGCGCTTCACAGTGGTTTAGGGGAGAGGAAAGGATAGGTAACCTTGCCATCCCTTCTAGTAAGAATCTCATTCATTGTACACTATAAGGGGTTAAACAAACAGGTCTGACAACACCTGGACACCTTGGTCTAGTATATTACCTGATGTTCACTGTGTATAAACTTCCTGTTTCCCTCCACTCATTCCAAACATGCAAAACATGCGCTGACACGCGCTCGCCCTGCTCGCCGCAGGCCAAGCTTATATGTGATGTAATGACCCGGAAGTGAAGGTCTCGGGTCACGATCCACCCTCCAGCCCAAACTTCACCAAACAAGTGCAAAAGCACAATATTGTTGGAAATAGCACTTGTTTATACAGTAGGTAGAGAAATGGCCCAGGGAGACCGTTAAATAAAAAACCCACTGGTATAAGCAGTTGTAGTTCGCACTTAAACAGGCTGAACTACTGTTTCTCTTCCTGCTTCCTGTGCAAGGGAGCAGGGCTCCAGGTAGAAATACACACACAGTCGCACGATTAAAATTTCTGGACACAAGTAAAATATTTCATTTAGCGAGATATACAGCTCTGTAAGCTACCTCTGTTTTACCTCCTCGACTGCAGCCAGGGGAGCCCCAGACAGCACAGTGCATAGGTCCTACCTCTTTTTCCTCCCCAGGTGTAGCACCTCGCATTTGGCTGCATCGAATCTGAGACTCTGGGAGCCAGACCAATTGCCCAGCTTGTTTAGGTCATCCAGATGTTTGTCCCCATTCTCAAGGGAGTCCACCACCCTGCCTAGCTTGGTGCACACCTCAGCTTCAGGATTTTTTTTTTTGCACAAAGTGTTTTCTTCCCTCGAAGCCAGTTTGCCATGAGGCCCAACCCACCCCTGGTTGGCATAAGCCTCCCCCAGGACTTACTGGTATGAGTCCCCCATAGATTGCCCACCCCAACCTGGTACACGCATCCAGATTTTCCGGGCCTGGGTAGCATTGCGGACTGCGGAAAGGGCCAGGCTACATATCCGGGCTCTGTTTTCCCCCAGTTTTCACCCCATTATCGCCAGAGTGGCAGATCTGACATCTGCCCTCCTGCAGCTGGGAGTGCTGCTGCATGGCAACACCTTCCCACCCTCGAGCCAGCCCGACCCAGCTCTTGAGTCCGCTCTCGAACCTGGGTCACTGGTGTGGGATTGCAGAGCACTGTCTGGGGGGGGGGGGCGCCATCATGTGGGCCCAGCTCCCAGATTATTAATGAAGTACATAGAGCATAGAGGAAAGGACAAGGAAAAATAACTACAAGATTATAGAGCGTATCAGAAAGAAAATAAAAAATAATTAGATAGAGAAAAAAGGGGCCAGTTGAGAACAAGGGACACTATGTCTTGTGTCTTGACCAGTACCATACTAAAATGGGGAAGGGGGTGATTTTTATCAAGTGCTAAAAACATAGAACATGTGATTATTTTCTACAAATGTTTCACTAGTGCCCAGAAAAGTAGCATTCCTTTTTCTCTCCTTTTATATTTCTCACTAAAAATGTATTTTGTCCATTCTGCTTTAGCACAGAACAGGATTTATTTATTTATCTATTTATTTATTTATTTATTTATTGAAAATTTTCACCAGGGAAGGCACACTGAGCAACACTTTTCTTGTTTCCAGGTGCACCCTGGGGATAGGGAGTGGGAGTAACAAAACATATTTAACATTCTTGTTAGCATACATACTTAGATATACATTATAAAAACATACATATGAGGTTATGTTTAAGGTACTTAAGAATAACCGGTATATGCAGAGAATCCATGCTGCATTGGGGAAAAAGGGAGTGGAAGTAACCAACGTACTAGACATTTTACGAGGATACATACTTAAATGTAACGTTACATAACATATGCAGTGGGTAAAGTTGGGTTGCTCTTGTGCATTGTGTAGTATTGAGCCGTTCTTGGTCTCGGCGGGGACAGGCCGAGCACTGTGAATATTGTGAAGTGGATTTTTCTGCCAGAGCTGAAGTCCCGCGCATGCCCATGAGAGGCATGATCAAAGATCCCGCACATGCCCATGAGAAGCATGATCAAAGATCCCGCGCATGCCCATGAGAGACATGATCAAAGATCCCGCGCATGCCCACGAGAGGCATGATCAAAGATCCCGCGCATGCCCATGAGAGGCATGATCAAAGATCCCGCGCATGCCCATGAGAGGCATGATCAAAGATCCCGCGCATGCCCATGAGAGGCATGATCAAAGATCCTGCGCATGCCCATGAGAGACATGATCAAAGATCCCGCGCATGCCTGAGAGGCATGATCAAAGATCCCGCTTATGCCTACGGGAGAGGCATGATCAAAGATCCCGCCAAGATGCCTGAGAGGCATGATCAAAGATCCCACAGCATGCCCATGAGAGGCATGATCAAAGATCCCGCGCATGCCCATGAGAGGCATGATCAAAGATCCCGCGCATGCCCATGAGAGGCATGATCAAAGATCCTGCGCATGCCTGAGAGGCTGGTGGAGGAGGGCACAGAGGAGGGCTTCAAGAAGGGGCGGGACAGGTACAAGGGGGAAACTGAAGCCAAAGAAGACCCTCTCGGGAGCTGGGGGCGGGAAGGCGAGCACCCACTAGGTGGCTGGCTACCGAGCAGACATGACAGACCATTAGGCCTATTCTGCTGGCTTTTAGTATGTTAGTATATGAGCTGAATATCAGCAGTGCTTAAGCAATTTACAGTTATGCACAGATTTGACCCAACTGCATTAGGGAATGTGAGATCAAGTTGTGAGTCAGTAGACAGTGGTGTGACAATAGTGTGGACTGCATGGAGGGGAAGGGGTAACTTTAAAAACAATTGCAAGTATGAGAAACAAAGTTGTGTAGAGATGTTGAGATGGACGAAGAAGAAGAGGAGTGTCTAATTTGTTGGGGCAGAAGAAGAGGAGTGTCTAATTTGTTGGGGGAGAGAGTTCCATAGTTTAGGGAAGTGGCGAGAGAAAGCAGCCTGTCCAATAGAGGTTGATCGGCGAGGGACTACTATGGTCCGAGTATCATAGGATCTCGGGGAGGGGGAGGGAGGGATATGGAGGAGGAAAGGGAAGAGAACCAAGCCAGAATCTGGAGATAAATTTAGCACAATGGGAAAGCCTCCTGTTTTTTGAGAGAGGGAAATGCGAGAGATTTGTAGAGATCTCAGTGGTGGGTGAGAGGGGGAGTCCAAGACAAAGCGGCAGAAGGAGTGTAAGAGGGTGTCCAGTCTGGTTAGGGAAGTCTTGGGAGCAGCACTGTATACTACATCACCGGAGTCAAAAATTGGGAGCATCATTTTCTGGACAGATACACACCTGGCCAATAGTGGTATGCAACTGTGGTTCCTGTACAGTGCACCTAGCTTGGGGTGCAGTTTTTTTCAGGATGGCATCCACATGTCCAGAAAAGTTGAGGTGTTGGTCAAGTCAAACCCCAAGGTATCTAAAGCAGGAGGTGTCTTCCAGGGTTGTTCCTTTCAAGGGTGTGGAAGGATGGAAGGGAGAGGAGCCAAGGGAGTGTCTGCCTTGTGCCAAAGGACATGGAGACAAGTCTTCTTCTTGGCATTTAGAAACAGTTGGTGTGAGCACAGCCAGTGCTGAACCTTATCAAAGTCAGTTTGGAATCTGGATGCTACATCCATGGGAGAATGGCCGGAGGTATACAGGACAGTATCCTCTGCATGCATGTAGGTGGAGGTTGAGGTGCAGACTGAAGGAAGGTGATTTATGAATACAGAGAATAGGAGCGGTCCTAGCACCGAGCCCTGGGGCACACCAGTGTTAATGGAGAAAGGAGTGGATATAGAGTCTGCAGTTCTAACTGACAGTGTCCTCCCTACAAGGTAGGCCCTTAACCAGTTAGTGGCTGAGTCCGATAGCCTAGCTGAAGAGAGAGTGTTTAGAAGGAGGGGGTGGGAGACTGTGTCGAAAGCTTTAGGGAGATCGACAAAAACGGCAGATGTGATTAGGCCATGATCCATCGGTGAGAGGATGGAGTCGGTGAGCCGAAGTAGGGAAGTAGAGATTGAGTGGTACTTTCGGAAACCAGATTGGAAAGGAGTGAAGAAGCAGGAGTCAGTGAAGTAAGAAGAGAGCTGTGAGAGTACCAGGTGCTCTTGTAATTTAACAAGGATAGGGAGAAGCGATATATGTCTGTAGTTACTGGGAGAGATGGGGTCATCACCCTTGGGGAGTGGAAGAACAGTGGCATGCTTCCAGGCAGTTGGAACTGAAGCTGAAGAGAAGGAGAGATTTTAGAAGGGCAGACAGAGGGGAGGATATTGCGTGGGCAGATAGATAAAGTAGCTTGGGATCTACCCCATCAAATGAGCTGCCTTTGGAGGGGTTTAAAGTAAGGAGAGCTTCCAGAATGGTAGAGGGGGGATACTGAGGAGAAGGAGAAGAGGCTTGTTTAGAGGAAACATTATTATTAGAGTTAGGGGTAGTGGAAGATGAGAGGGAGGAGAAGGGAGCAAGGATAGAAGGGCAGAAACGCAGGAGGTAAAGTAGGAATTGAATTCAGAGGTGACCGTTGGGGAGAGGGGCAGATGATATAGAGTTGTTTAAATTGAGGAGTGGGGTTGGGGGTCTTGTGGGTGGGGGGAATAGAACTTGTACAACCTTCCATGGAGGGGTGATTTACGTTTGATTGGAAGGTTGATTGGAAATATTATGCCTTAGCAAGCCTGATGGCCTTGGTACAGGAGTTTCTCAGATGTCGGTTGAGCCAGGTTGCTTTGAAGCTTTATGAACCTTCCAGGCTTGGTCACGAGCGCGTTGGCTAGCCAGTAATTCAGGTGTGATCCAGAGGAGGTGATGTCAGGGGTAAGGGGAAATAGACTTCTAGGAAAACAAACTGAACTTACAAGCTCAAATGGGCAGACTAGGTGGGCCACAGGCCCTTATCTGCCGACACTGTCTATGTATCTATGTATCTATGTCCACAAATTCTGGTGCGCCTAAATGGGGCATGTTGGTTCTAGGTTTGGAGGAATTTTTCTTGGAAATATTACAGAGCTACGTAAACAGAGGTTGCTGAAGAGATGGGAAACCAGTTTGTGGAGGCCAGGTCATGGAGGAGGGGGGTGAGGTCCAGGGATTTATGGGATCTGGTTAATAGGATTTTATGTGGTTCCTTGGGCCCGTGGTTTTTTCGAACCGTATAAATCATATGATGGTCATTTAAGGCACCAGGGAGGATGCCAGCCGCGATGATTCGGTGTGAGTGGGGAGTGAGGGTGTAGTCGGTGAGAGAACGATTTAGAGTTTTAGAATTTAGTTGAGTAGCTTCTTGAATCAGTTGTGTAAAGTTATGAGCGGCAGTTTCGTTTTGGGCTTTATTCAAGGTAGTGGACAGCCAAGTTAGGTTGAAATCACCCATTATGTAGAGTTCACCTGTGGAGCTGTGGGATACAGTAGTGGCTATGAGATCGGTGACGGTGGATGTGGGGAGGCCGGGGCGTCAGTATTTCCCTGATACAAAGATAGGGACTGAGAATGGCAGGGTCAGCCTTACTGTGAGTGCCTTGTAAGCTGCTGGAAGGGATGTGGCTAGAATGATAGAATTTTGGACTGACGAGGAGATGTACATAACCACTCCTCCGCCTCTACCTGTGCGGTCTTATGAGAGTGAGAAGCCAGGAATGAAGATAGTAGTACTGTCTGGTATTTTAGAGTTGAGACAGAATTCTGTAAGGATAAGTAAGCCAGGAGTGAGTGTTACGGTGGGGGGTTGGAGTGGGTCAGTTTTGCGTAGGAGGCTTCTTATACTGAAGTGGAGAAGTTTTAGCCCACGAGGGAGGTCTGAAGAGTTTGAGGAGGAAGGGCCTAGGTTGGGTTTAATGTCACCAGGTGACAGAAGTAACAGAGTTATGATGAGATAGTTTGGTACCCCTGTACCATGGTTGAGGTTTGTGTAAGTGAGAAGATGGGGGTGGGGGGGAGTGAGAGAAAGTTATTTGTATTTTTAGTAGCTGCAGCACGGCACAGGAGCTAGGTGTTGATAGGAGAGATGCAGAAGGTGGGAAAGGAAAGTGAGACCAGGTCAGGCGATTGGGTGTAGCCAGGTAGTAAGGCGTATGTGAAATTTGGACAATGTATAGTTAATCTGCTGAAAGGGGGAATAGGGGTAGAGCTAGAGTCCAAGGGGACGGAAGAAGGGAGGGGGGAGGTGATAGGGAGGAATATAGGGAGCAGGCAGAGAGTGGTTAAGAGCATGATGTGGTAGTGTACATAGAGTCTGTGAGAGGTATGATATGGACAAAAAAGTAGTAGTGTAATTTACAGAATATGCAATTAAGTAGATGCAGGAATTACCCAGACAATGCAGAGGGGGAAGAGTGTGTGATATAACTGACAGTCGAATAAGGATAAGAGAATGCAAGCTAGGTCTGTGGATGCTGGCTGAGAAGGTAGAACGATGTAGTCACAGTAATGTAACAATTAACTCGTTTCAGGAGGTGTAATATCCCCTTTGGCCATTAGATAACAGGATGGATAACAGCAAGAATAAGGGAAGGTACCTCCTAACAGGCTGGGTTGCCTAGTGGATTAACGCAGGGCTTGTATAGTAATGGGATGCAGGAGGCACAGGTTCAGGACTACATTCTTGAGAGATGGGGTTGTGGGACGGGAAACTAGGGAGTGGAGGTGGTGATAAATATTATCAAGTGTGGGTGTTAAATACGCATGTAAGAAGTGGGAGAGTTAAAATGTTACTACCCCCAGTGGAGCCAAATAGCGATCTCTAGTGGTCAGGTAGTATAACCTGCTAGTGGGAGTATAGGGAGATAAGAGTCGGGAAGGGGTGGAATCACATGATAGGATCATGTGACGAGAGTTAACTATATAGGAAGTGCCTGGAAGGGGGGGAATCACACAGGATCACATGACAAGGGTTAACTATATAGGAAGTGCCTGCCCAACGTGGGAGGGGCAGCTGCCGCATAGCGGCGGCGGGTTTGCCCTAGCCAGAAGGTTGGTGAAGCTCCTCTGTACCTGATTCAAATGGAGCACAAGTTCCAGCTATGGAAGGGGGCGAGCTCCTAATCCTTGGCGGCATCTGGAGTGCTGCCTGTAAAGTAATGGAAACAGGATTATAGGGTCAGTGGGAACAAAGACGAGATCATGGCAGGAATGGGACAAAGGCAGAGGGGGGAAGGGGTGCAAATGGCGGCTAGCACCACAGTCCTGAGACAATTTAGAGAAGCAAATACCCACATATGCAGTTCATCATAATTCAGGTACAGTCAGTACAGGTTCAACACAGCAAAACACTCCCTTAAAGTCAGGGTTTTAAATAATTGATTAGCAGTTTTTTTCTTGGGGCAATATTAACTGTACAGAAAGTATTAATATAGGTTTTCTAGAAGTGTTATGTAAGTTAAACACAGTGAGGCAAGTGCTATACATTTTCACAATGTTTTAGCACGTTTATGAGCAAAACGCTAATCAGTTTTTGGAGTTAAATAAATCCCTGCTTAAAGTACTGCTTCGATTTCCCCACTATCACAGATTAAATGAATGGCTGCTTAAGACACAGTCTAAGATCAGCATAGATGGCTACTAACAGCGGTTGACTGAACAGTTCAGAAACTATCTATTGCTGTCTGCTGATGGCACTCAGGGCTCACAATATAGTTCACTTTTTGCCCTAGCCAGAGGGTTGGTGACACTCCTCTGTACTTGATTAAAATGGAGCTCAAATTCCGGCTGCGGGAGGGGATAATCTCCTAATCCTTGGCGACGTCTGGAGTGCTGCTTGATTCAAATGGAGTGCAAATTCTGGCTGCGGGAGGGAGGGGGTGAGCTCCTAATCCTCAGTGGTGTCTAGAGTGCTGCCTGTAAATGTATTTATCTTGCATTGATTGCACTTTAATACTTAAAGGGGAACCAAAGTCAACATTTACAGAGATATGTTGTGCAAAGTATTTTGATTTGTAGGTATACTCCTAATAAGTCCTTCCCTTTCTTTGCTGAAAGGATTTTTTTGTAAAATTGCTTGCTGGTTTTATGACCCGTGAGGGATCTCTATGTTTGCATTTTTTATGGATCTTCCTGTTCCCACAATGCTTCCTGTCCCATGTCACCATTGATTCAGAGAGTAATGAATACCTGCTGCAGCAGTAATCTGTTTTTAGGAGCTTTGTATTCTGGCTTCAACTAAATAACTGTCTAATCCAAACTTTGGTTTCTAGGTATGTGTCTAGGTCTAGCCAGCAGAAGATATTTTTTTAAAGCTTTTCATTTCATCAGACTACACACAACCATTAAAAAAGCACACAGATCACCCATAGTCAAAAATGCTATAATCAGTGAAGACTCTAGGTGCTTCCTTACAGAGAAGCCCACTCAGTTATCCCTCAGGCATTTGCCATCTGTAAATGTAGCCTTCATTAGCGCTCTCTGGACAAGGGGAGTTACTTAACATTACAGCTCTGCTAGTACAAACTTGAGGGAAAAAAAACAGCGCTTATTGAGTTAATGCTTCTGGACGTATCACTGTCACATGGGACAGTAGGCATTATAGGAACAAGAGCCAAAAAGAATTCTAACGTGGAGATCCTCGGGGACCGTAGAACCAGCAAGCTCATTTAGAAACCACTCCTTTCAGCAACCAAAGGGAATTTACTTACTAGGAATACACCTACAAATCAAAACACTCTGCACAATGTATTTTTTTGTAAATTTTGATTTTAGTTTTCCTTTACTGATTTTGTGGTCTGTAGTAATGAATGTGGCATCACTTGTTTCCCCCTCAGTGCAAGAAATGCAGTGCACACAGACATTTTAAAGGGTGGGGGTGGAAGGAGTAGACGGGAGTAAGCAATGGGAGATAAAAGCAGGTACAGTAGGTCCAAGAAACGTTGAAATCTCTGAATACAGATACTGTAAATGTTTTAAAGGTGGACTGCAGCTTTAAGTATCCAGACGCACAGGTTTCTCTGACAGATGTTGGCAGACAGGCTACATAAGTCACTTTGTGGGATGCCATGCGACACTCTTCCAGTGAACTTCGACACAGTGAATTTCTATTATGTCCCAGCCTTCTCTGTGCATCTCACGTCTCTTAAAGAACAAGTACCTTCTCTGAAAATACAGTTACTGTTTAAAGAGCAACTGACACGTTCTGGGCATGCAACTTATACTAAGGAGTTGCCTGACCGAGGAGCTAATTTAGCCAAAAACAGAATTTTTTTTCATGCATTAATTAAACTATTTACATTTGTATGCCAGTTTCATAACTTCCAATATATATTACAACCTAATACATGTACAAGTGGAAGCAAAGGACCAGTATGCATGTTTAGAGGACCCCCCTCCCAATTTTCAACCCCATTCCCTACTTCACATCGCAAGGTGCAGTTTTTAGGGGTGGGGCTGCAGTACTGGGCGGCTTCTTGGCTCGTAGTTGGAAGTTACAAGCTGGACATACAAGTGTAAATAGTTGTTTAAATTATTGTGTGAACCCCCAAATAGGGGTTTGTATAATGTCTTCCTGGGCTGCCTTATGCCTATTGTCAGGAGGAAGTCCCGTGTCTGCGGTAGTTTTAATCGTCTGCATGAGACTGCTCCAGTAAGCCTCTGTGCCTGTCCCTTTAAGAGAGCATCTATGCTGCGTGACAAAATTAGTATGGGCTGGGTCCGGGTGATTTAGGGCTTGTGACCAGCCAAACATTCCGTGTTTCTGCTCCAGTCTGCCATTGTTATTTGCACAGAGGGAGCTCTGTTAGGGGAAAATGTTGATTTACTGTTTATCTGCTGTAATAATATTATAGGAGTTTGTCTAACCTGCCTCCCATTGCAGCTTGAACTTTTGTATAAGAGCCACCACCTTGGTTCTGGATTGCCAGTGCTGGACCAATCGAACCTCAGGGGACCTAAAATGGCGACTGCCCCCAGAGGTCTTATGGGATTGAAATTCTGTAGGAATTGTAGTTTTTTTAGGTTTGGCGCCTAAATGGACCTGGAGGGGGAGCCCTTTCTGTGACAGACTGTTCCCTCAGCCAACCTAACCTTTTGGATGACTGGCAAGTCCCCAGAACTGCTAAAGCAGAGTGCCAGTCGAGAGTTGGAGTTTGGAAATGAACAGCTTGAGCCATCGAGCGGCAGCTCCTGCTAGGGGCCTAAGGAGAATCGGAGGGAAGGCTCTGCTGGCCTACCTGTCGCATCTTCCAGTATGAAGTAGTGCTTTGAGTGTGAAAGTCGGACTTATCTGATTACCGGATCGAGACCTGTGTCTGAAGAGAGAAAAGTGTGTTAGTGCTACTTGAGAGTGGACCGAAGACTTGCACCAGAAGCGATCGGCCTGCCTGGTACCGAAGTGAGCCTCAGATCAAAAGATTTGCGCAGAGAAGCTGTGATTTGCAAATGGACTTTATCTGAATGGTGGCAAAATACTTTGTGTTATAGATGTGCTGAATGTGTTTCATGGGTCATGATTTGGTTTCCCAGTTCTGTTACGCTAACTGGGGGCTGTTCCGGCACTGCATCACGGACTTCATCCAAACTGTTTGCTGTGCCTGGGCCCTGCCACCTCTGCCTAGGCTGCTGCTCCCTATTCAGACACATTTCCGGCAAAAAGACCCACTCGGGGATTTGGCCCCCTGCTTAACACCACCGCACAGGTAGCGACCACCACAGTGAGTCATGTAGGCCCTGCTTCCCCTGGCAATCCAGTACAACACCACAAGGTCTTCATCTTGCCTGTCTTGCATCCTGGTCTGGGTAGTGTGAGTACAAAACAGGGTAGCTCCCTGCAGCAAAAGCTACAGTCATTTGTGTGTCATCTGATTTTCTTGTGTTTGGGTTTATTGCAATAGACTGAGCCATCTGGCTTCGGATTACAAATATTTGGGTTGAGTGCATGCTAATTGTTTGTTTTCTTTCCTAAGGGCCCCAACAACAGCTGCAATGCCGGCCTACCTCGGGCAACGCTTCAGGTTAGCCTGTTTTAACATACTGGGTACCCAGGGTTGTGAGGACTGTGTTAGAGGGACTCACTGTGCATGCTTAATTAACCTGAATTTAATCAGACCTGCCAATTACTTGCTAGATTCACGCCCCACCCTTGTTCACATCCCCTGAATAAATCAGATTGTGTTTTTCACGTTTAACCTGGCTAATGTGTACCTTTTTGGTTGGGCTACAGCACTGCTACTGTATTGTTGCATCACTGGTCTTATTTTCCAGGGGGTCTCCATGGCAGTTGCAGAAGATCCAGCCCTGGTGGTAAGTGCAAGGAGCATGAGCATATCATTATACTTATATGATAAATGTGAATGTTCTGTTGCTGAACTGTTTTGGCCACTAGAAGGGTCGGTGGGTGGTTATAGCATCCCAGAGGGCTATGCCAACAGCAGTTACGCTACCACAAACCCATTCCTCTGGGTGGAAGCACCTGTTCACTGAGCTCAGGCCCCTCAACCTGTGCCTAGTCACGCAGGCAGGGGTAGTAGCCCATAGGATAGTGCTACCTAGGGGTTACAACTGCATTCAAAAAAAAAAATCTGTTTTGAGCTAAATTAGCTCCTCGGGCTGACAAATCCTTTGCATGAGTTGCCTGCCCGAGACTGAAAAATCATGTCAGTTGCTCTTTAAAATCCTTTCCCTGTACTCTCAGAAATCAGTTACGTGATCTGAGAAGGTCCAGTTGTAGCTGCTTGTTGTTGAGGGGGAAGGCGCCGGGCTGCTTTTTCGGTAACCGCACCAGGTTGGCCTCTCACATTTTGTTCACCAGTATATGCTTTTATCAGCAGAGACTGTGTCATTAGCTGTGACAAACTACCCTTTGGGCTGTACTAGCCTAGAGGGTAGTTTGAGCTTTGACTCACTTCTTCTGCTACCACTTGTTTGTATCAGGAAGTACCTTGGTCCTGCTCAGGCACTTGGAAGGTCAAACACAGTAAAAGAGGGTAGCGTGCACCTCGGATGGTGGACTTTAAGCAGAATTCTCACCTTGCCAGCAGAAATATTACATCTACCATTCCAATATGGAGCACAGCCAGTGGTTCTATAAAAATAGATTCTTTACTACTAAATACTAAAGATAGTTACAAACAGGATGTATACAGCAAACAAAAAAATGTACACATTTACAGGAAAGGAAAAATAATGTGGTTAGATACGCAACTATTAGAATAATCTTAAAATCTAGTTTCACACTAGAGTTTGTATTTACCTGCCAGCTAATTTGAAAGGACATTCACCTAGACTGCCCTTCCCTCACAGAGATGAGCTAGCTATCAAACAAGGCTCTCCTTTTTCTGGGACACTCACTAAGAGAGTGTGATCCTCTTCAAAGGCTGTGGAAAGTCGGAGGGAGTGAGTTGAGGTTCAGCGCCTCAATTTATGTGCTCAGGGCTGTAGGGTGGGACCTCTTCCTTTAGTGACAGTCACTCCAGTATTCCCCACCCATGTATGTGTGCACGTGTGTCTGTGTAAATCTGTGTGTTTGTGTCTGTGAGAGAAAGCGAGAGTACATGACCAGAATTCCTCACATTGGGCTATTACTTGCTGAATCCTGCCAGCTCAGGATGCCTTTGTGGGAAAATCTGCAGGTTCCCAGCTGGCAGTTGTTTACCCCCTTGGAGTTTTCCCATGAGAGCTACTGGGACATGTAACCTGGAATCCATTTTATATGCCCTATGTAGTGTACTTGTATGAAAAAGAACTTGTATGAGAATAAGTAGAAACAAACAAAAAAAAAAAATAGAAAAAAATTACACTAACAAAAAAAAAGAAAAATCATTTTTGTTTTTTGTATTCTGTAGCGTGCTTAATTTCCTGGACGGCTCCCCATCGGTCCATGCTCCTACTGTCTCCCTGTCACCAACTCGGGACCATGCTCCATCCCGGTGTTCCTCCCTGGCTTAGCTTACCTCCCAGGGTGGGGCCTCTGGGGTCGCTCTCTCACTTCCCCGTTGGGCGCCGTGCTTGGTGTCCAGGAGGGCGGAGTCCCAGGCTAGCTATGTGGGGGCTACGGCTGAGCGGGGGCAGCATGCTGCTCACCCGAGGGGGTGTTCAGGACAGGTGTGTTCCGGGAGGCATGGCGTGCAATGACGCCACAGTGTAGAGATGCCAAGCGTCTGGCACGCCTCCCAACCTCAACCTCTGGTCCCCTGGTAAGTCACCTCTGTGGTCACCCAGAGTGCTATACGGAAGACACAATCCCCCTCCCTCCCGAGATAGAGAGCATGCAGTCCGTTGCTCATTCCATCTCTCCCGGCCGACCCTCCAGCCACCCAGGTCCGCTACAGAACCGGGTCACTGGCACCATAAGCAGTAACTCTACCGCTTTGCCCCCCCCCCCCAAAAAAAAGAAATTAAATTAACCTGGGCAGATTCCATCACACAGTAGCACATGGCATTATGTGCTTGATTAACAAACTTCTCTGTTGTTGGATTTTTGTGGATACAGCAGCATGAATTCAAATCATTGCTTTACTTCTAATTTATTCCCTTCTCTTTGTGCCCAGCCTCGGAGTACCTAGTAGTCGTGTTTCTGCCCTAACTTGTGTTCAAATGGATTTTTGGTTGTTCTGGTATTGGACTGTTTTTACTTCTTCTGCCACTACTATTTCTGTCTGTGTAAAATTACTTACACAGTGCTCCCTTGCTGTAACGAACGCTGTTGGAGCCATCAAGGGTGTTCGTTATTCTACTGCATTCATTACAACGAGGAAGTGTAAAATACGAGTATTTTATTACTGAAAATTGTGTGCTATTTGTTGTTGTGCAATTCTTAGTGATGTACACAGAGATTGTGATTTGTAGTTATTCATAGGGCTTTATTTACAAATAAAAAAATTAAAAAATAAGTGCAGTAGATGATAGTCTGTTCACTTTAAGAAGTCATTTATCTTCTGTACTAGTGCGCCTCTCCTGAGATCGCGGGCATAGGACAGCAGCTGGCGCAACTGCAGCATCTTCAGAGAGTCAGCAATCTTTTGGCACTCCATCCAGGTGAGACACTTTTCCAGCCCTGTAATCGCTTCGCTCGCTGTTGGCATCTCTTCACCCACCCCCTCGGAATCGCTGCCACTTTCTTCCTCAGCTCCGTCCTCTAGTGAGCATTTAGCAGCAGCTGCCACAATCTCATCTGCCAACTGTTCTGTTGTGGGCATCGTTTCATCATTGAATAGCCACTCCTCTACCAACTCGGTCGCTTCGTCTGGATGCCCCACTATGTGCAGCTCTGTCCTGCTTTCTCCAAGTGCAGATTGTGGACTTGGAGAAGCCTGTCTCAGATGATAATTTTTTTAAACTTTCTCCGCCGTTCAGCCTGTCAAGGACATCAAGCTTCGTTTTTACTAAATATCCTGAACGTTTCATTTTGGCAATGGGGATGGTGTGTATGCTGCGACTGGTGTATTTTATAGCAGATCAATTAGTTACTCAACCAATTAGTGTACTTAATGATCAACAGTGCGTGTGCATTTACTGAGCGTTGTCTGGCATGGGGCCCAATTGAACCATTCGCTATAGCCGTGTATTCGCTATACAGAGGTTCGTTATAGTGAGGGAGCACTGTAAATATTTGTTAATTTCATTTTTTCCCCAGCATTACGCTAACTTCTTCCCATCACTCCTCACCTAGATTTTTTTTTCTTTGCACCTTCTCTGCCCCCCTTGATAACCTGTTCCTTTAAAGGGAATCTGCACCCAATACCCTAACTTTTTCTGCCACTACCAATTCTAGCAGTGTGAAACATAAACTTAAAATTTGATGGCAGATAAGGACCGCTTGACTCATCCAGTCTGCCCATTTCTCCTTACTACACTGTTACCACAGACAGTGCCTAATCTACAACTCTTTCTCCCCCCTTCCTTTCCACTATGATTCCCTTACTCTTTTCTCATGCATTCATGAACCCCACCAATTTAGAAATTACCTTTAAATGCTTGTTAATTTCATATTTTCCCAGCATAACGCTAGCTCCTCCCCTATCACTCCTCACTTAGATTTTTTTTTTGTGCCTTCCCTGCCCCCCCTTGACACCCCATTCCTGTAAAGGGAATCTGTACCCAGTACCCTAACTTTAGGTTAGGGACATCTTTACCACCACCAGCCAACCCCCCACCAATATAGGCTAGAGCAGCCAGTGCAGCAAAATACATTCTGAAATCTTTTATATGTGTCCCCACCGGTACCCCCGAACCACTGCCCTGTCCTCATGCATTATTGGCACATAGACACCAAACTCTGTCTCTCTTGGTGACATCCATGCCTCACCACCCGGTGAGAGCATGAACATCTAGCAACCAGACAGAGATCATGGCTCTGTACCGGAGTTGTAGTGCACTACATAGGCACTTTAATTTGCCTCTTGCCCCCTTCCCCCCCACCTACCCATCCACATACCTGATACTGGATTCCACGCCAGGTAAAAATCCAGAGTTAGAAATAACTCTTGTCCCTACCCCTGATATTGGTCTGTAGTATATATACTGCACCGCTGTATTTCTGCACACTGTACATGGTGAGGGTGCGTACCCAGTCCATTCACACGTCAGACAAAATGTGGTCATGGTCCTGTGTTTAAAACTGAAATATTACCTTACCCCATGCTTGTCTGAGCTGAAGACACCATTCTGCCTGCTAGTGTAGGTGTCTAACACAGGGAAATGCAGAGTACACACAGTGTTGATTTTTACGGCTCCGGGCTTGAAATAACTGGCTGTCCACCTGTCCCAGACAGCTGGTTTTCACAGAAGACAGGCAGTTTGTTTGCTTTGTTTGTCCCTGGAATAGGCAGGTGAGCAGTAGTGCAGTTTAGGACCTCCAAGTTAAGGAAAGTCAGTCTGCTAGCATCTGTGGTAGTGAAGGATGCAGTGTGTCAGGACGTCACATTGGCATGCACAGATGACCTCACATGATCTTCTCCAGTGCTGCCCTCACTTTGTGTTTTGGCGGGTGTAGATTCTGGAAGACTTGCAACCGCAAAACGCATGCTGATCTTGTCCCGTAAACACAGTTTCTAGTTTGTGCTCACTGCCACTGCATTCATCACTGCAATGAGGAGAGTAGCAGTGGGAGGCAAGCTCCTAGAAAACACTTATTTACATTTTAAAAGCCCTTGTAAGGGCTTGGGGAGAAATTATTAAGAAAGTCCTTTTCTGAGCTAAGGAGAGGTGTGTGAGGCAGCAGTCCCAGTAGATTGCGATCGCAAATACCTCGGTGCAGGGCCAGTGCAGGAGTTACGGGTAGCTAGCCCAGCTGCATACACAAACCCAAAAGAGCCTGCGGTTTGGTGTTGGTTCACACATTTCACTTTAAAGGGACACTGTCAACCCCCTTAGGCCTCATAGTATCTCTAGTTTAAAAAACACATTTTATGATTGCCAACATTCTGTAAAGATTGCTGATGTAGCTTGTAGTTTGATTCTGATTCTTTTTTTCTTTTAAAATGTGAAAAACAGACTGCCCACCATACTGATGTTACCACACAAAATCAGGGTTATTTACATTCTTTGATCAACTCCCATTGCACCTTTCCTGGACATGGGAACATCCCCAATATGCTTGAGCCACTCGTGATGCAGTGGGAGTTTAGCAGACAATTGCACCATGAGTAACTGCACTGTTTAGAGGTGTTTCT
This sequence comes from Neoceratodus forsteri, assembly GCA_016271365.2. Taxonomy (NCBI): domain Eukaryota; kingdom Metazoa; phylum Chordata; order Ceratodontiformes; family Ceratodontidae; genus Neoceratodus; species Neoceratodus forsteri. Next base: position 1,062,616,697 of record CM028134.1, on the reverse strand, counting down.
TATATTCAGAAAGTATTCGATAAGAAGAGTTACAGGATTTGAAACAACGCAAAGTTGTTTATAAATATACATTACCATGCATTTCAGTTCTACTAAACAAGCAGACAAAACAAACAGCAGCATCAATGAATTTTGGAGAAGGTAAGCAATTATAAAATGTAGGGTTTTAATTAGAAATAATATGATGCAAAACAGGTTGACGGTGTCCCTTTAAATGAGCATTAAAGCACTTGAACTGAATTCTCAGCGGAGCGTGATTTGTTTCACTGTCGAGTACAAGCTCTCTTGGGTTTAGTGTGTAAAGCAGGCAGGGTCTGAATTCAAAGTGTTTTGATGCACATTGGGGGGGGGGGCAACTTAAGAAAAACTTTACCAGGCTGCCTGAACAGTAGTGGATGACAGACTAGTTATAATTCAATTCAGAAAAAGGGTAAATTTAAAAGCCCTTGTTGGGGCTAAGCAGGAAGGGCAGGCAGAAAAGGAGAGAGGAAGCAATAAAACAGCATTTCAGGGCTGATCAAGCAGACGTGTGTGCGTGTGTGTGTGTCTCTCATTCTCTCCCAGTATAGCCAACTAATATTTAATCAGTGGGGCTGAAAGTGTTGGGAGGGGGTCAATATTAAAAAAAAAAAAAAAAAGTAACTAGCATTGGAGGGATCAGGTAAAAAACTTTAATGGCACTAGTCTGTCTTGCATACCTCTCAAGTGTTCCTGATTTTCAGGGATGTCCCTGATTCTGACTCAAAATTTTCCTCTGTCCCTCGTAAAATTTGTGTTTTTGTGACAGAACAGTGGGGACTGAAAGTACAAAATAATGCCAAACATTAAATTTACAGACTTGTTCGTCTTCAGAAAATGCATCTTACACTAATCCCCTTATTCTGTCAGCTTTCTGACTGAATAGTACCAATTTTGAAGATATGTCCCTGATTTTGGGTCTTTTTCCCTGATTTTTTTAAGCCTTGTCCCTGATTTATGAGCAAAGAGGTTGAGAGGTATGCTGTCTTGTCATATTTGCCAGTTAATCGGCTCTATATACAGCTCAAGTCTATCCTGTCAGAAGGCACCAGTTAGGTAGCCCTATTAAGGGAACAAGTCTGCCATTCCCAGGGGGCACCAGTTTCCAAGCCCAATTAATTATATTAAGAAACAGTGTTTTTTAATTACTTAAAATGTTACTGGACATGTATATATTCTGTTAGACAGGTAAAATTTACATCCCACCTGTCCCTTGGACGGCCACTCCCCAAAAATAATTTCAGTGTGACAAGTTGAGGGCCGCAGCTGCATCCCCAAAAGAAGCCATGGCAGGGGCTAACCAGTTAGCGTTGAAGTCACCGAGAAGGATAACTTCGGACTGAGCGGGGAGGTGGGAAAACCCAGTCCGGGACAGCATGAAACCCCAGCTTGGTGGAACATGGGGGTATACAGACTGAGAGCACAGCGATATCTTTCCCACTTTTACCATTGACCGTTTTAATTGCAAGGACCTGAGCAGTGTTGCCGGGTAGGGAGCAAGGGAGCATTTGCCCTAGTAAAGAGCTAGCTAGATAGATGGCACAACCCCCACTGTGCTTACCCAACCTATCCTCCCTGTAAAGTGTGTAGCCATTTAGGGCCACTGCTGAGTCGGGTATAGTGGGGGACAGCCAGGTCTCTACCGCAGAGAGGACATCCGGTTTGTGAAGTACATCCCAAGCTTGGAGTAGGTCAAGTTTTAATGTCAGGCTACAGATATTTACTGAAACAAGCTTTGACCCTCCTGCGAGGTGGGTGGAGGGGCAGAGCAATGAGCCCGGTCCTGGGTCAGGGTGGATGTTACCAGAAAGAAGTAGGGAGACCTACAGTATGTGAACTAACACATGTCTAAGCAATTTAACCCTTTGGGGCCTAGACAGTTATCTCTGTACTAGGAAAAATGATTTATCCATTGTTAGGCTCCAGAGTATTAAGGGGTGGTGGTTGTATTTTACGGGAGTTTTTAGTATCAGTAACAGGAAGGGGGAGAGAAAATATGTGGATGCCCTGCTGTTACCTTGTGTCATCTGCAGACTGGCAAATTTGCCGGTACCGAGTGGGAGGAGAGATGCACCAGCCTTTCAGAGTGAAGGAGAAGGGGTAGTGCAGTTTAAAACACTCGCGCCAGGCACAGAACACTACAGCTGCAAAGAATTCAACCTGCATGCCCGTGTTTCATCTGGGCAGGTCTGTGTTCCTGGACTGCAGGTACTTTTCCCCCTTTCTAAGTAACCGTGAAAGAGACTGCTCCTGATTTCCCCTGCTATTACCTTGTGTCATCTGCAGACTGGCAAATTTGCCGGTACTGAGTGGAGGAGAGACGCACCAGCGCATCAGAGTGAAGGAGGAGGGGCAGTGTAGTTTAAAACGCTCACGCCAGGTACTGCACGAGTGCAGTAGTGCGAGCGTCAGTGGCGTGAGCGCCACTCAGAAGAGAAAACTTCCATGGACTGCCACAGTGAAAGGTTACAAAATTAGTTTTTACTGCTTCTGTATTACTAGGCAGAATTTTGTGTATCTTAAATGATCTAGATCTTGTCTAATAGATTTTGAACTCCTACAGGAAAGGACCTGTTTTGCGGACTTGTTCTCTTGCTCTGTATGTATAAATGATATTGTTGAAAACTGAATTTGAAGGCACTTGCAGTATAGCTATGCTCTAATCTTAAAACTTGTATGTTTTTAGGTAAATTTGAGTAGTTTTCATTGTTTATATAGTGCATTTGAGTGATTTCATTCATTGTGCTTTCATTTTTTCTTTTTTTGGGGGGGCATTCCCCAAGTATAGTTTCTCTGTGATACCTAAAGGAAAGCCTTTTAAGCCAGTTTATTTAAATTACTCTGAGTCTTAGTAGTTATACATTTTGGCTTATTCTGCTTTTCTGTTAGGAATGCTGGTTCTGGCATTTTCAGATGAACATATTTTTGGGTTCCAATCGGACCCAGAGATTAGGACATGTTCCTTTTCTGTAGCTATGACAAAAACCCCCCCGTAGAGGGGGTTAGCAGAAGGAATATATTTCATCTTTGTTGTCATATGGGTAAGACTGGGCCCATTGCACAACAATTAGGCCAAAGTGTTACATTTCCTAAGGCCAGTAAGGGTTTGATATCTCTCCTCGTCATTGCTCTGGCCAGTGGGGATATTAAACCAAACCCAGGTCCAGTAAATTGGACTGGCACTGTCAGGATAGCTCATGACAATGCCAGAAGTTTTGCTGGAAAACGGCCTTTATTCGATCACTGAATATCTGAAAATGCTTATGACATCATAGGCATCACGGAGACACTGCTTTCAAAAAAGCATCCAGATTCTGAATTTCAAAAATAAAATTACGATTTTTATAGATATGACAGGCCAACTAGAGGAGGAGGTGTAGCACTCTATATTAGAAATAATCTGGGTCAAGTAGAGTTGCTTTTTTCAGGAAATATTGAGGGTATTGAGATAATACTGGTATACATAACTGGGTTGAAAATGTGTTTCGGAGTGATACATTCCCACCCAAGAATTAAAACGTCAGCTTTTGAGGCGTTGGTTTTAAGATTAAATGAGTTGTTGGGGCAAAGAGAAGTACTCTTGATTGGAGACTTTAACTCAGCATGGGGAGCAGAAAGAGGTTTTAAGCTTCAATCTGAATTTCAGTCTCTGGGCCTCAACCAAGTAGTAAATACTCCAACACGTAGAAGTACCCATGCCAGTATAGGGAATATCTTGGATTTGAGATTTATAACAAACAGTATACACCTGTTGGATTACAAGGTGGGTCCTCCGAATATAGGAGATCATATCTATCGTGAGTGCAACATAAAACAAAACTCTGGAAATAGTGATGCTTTAAAATGTTGGTGTGTCAGAGACTTCACTCATTTTAATAAATCTTCTTTTCAGTTTCAAATGGAACAAGTAAACTGGGCTCATATAGATTTGATCCCAGGAGTAGAGATGGCAGTTAAGAGAGTTCACAAAGATTTACCTAGATATATGTGATGAAAATGCCCCTTTTAAAAAATCTAAAGAAAGATACATGTAACCCCTCACCCCTGCCTTTTTGCCAAAACGACAGGTGGCATGCTGTTGAAGCTGACAGCAGTACCTGGTGGGGACCTGGGTTCAGGGAGGATGAGGTTACTCGGCACAAGGGGACCTAGTTTTGGCTACTCTGCACAGGGGCACCCAAGTAAATCTGAACACAGGAAGCAATAACTGTAATGTCCAGAACCAGGAATGGGATTCTACAGTGTGGCTTTTATTCACAAACTAGCTGAACACAACAAAGCATAGATGGACCCCCATGGGGCTACATTTACTGGTAATGCAGATTAGAGACTACAACGCGGTCCACTGGAAGAATGAACCAGTTATACTGTTTTCAGGCTCTGGACCCACCAGGCACACAGCCCGGACTTGCACGTGCTTTGGGTACACAGCCTGACTGGCCCGGCTCCCCCTCCGGCCACTTGATTCATGGTCCATTGGAAGAATGAACCAATTATCCTGTCGTGGCTCCCCACACCACTTAGAGTCTGCGACTCCTAGAGAGATTTTCCCTTTTGCAACCCCACGTCTGGGTACTTCTCTCATCACTGGCCAAGCACATGAGGCAAAGTAACAACCACAGCAGAAATCCATAGAGGTGGACCTGGTTACTAAAGAAGGGGGGTGTGCCCACTTCCAGCTCCCACAGCCCATACCCGGCCATTTCTCTGGAAAACTGAAACTTCTGAATGTAGATTAAATGGTGGATGAACTGTCGCATCCCCTCTACAATTTACTTGAAATCACACAGCACTCTAGCATTCGACACTGCTCCATTTGTTTGACCTAGTCCTATAGGCTTCCCAAATTGTAGCTCAGTTCCTAGATTTCCTCACATGTCCCAGGCTGAAGAGACACATTTTCTGCCCTCTCATGTTAGAGCAAACACTCACCCTTTAGTTGCAGGTGCCCCACAGGCGAATCACAAATCTTCCAACTTTCAAACAAAGGCTGAACTGAAATGGCAGCTTTTTCTTCCTCCTGGCAGAATTAAGGGGATTGCCCCAGGAATCTGCATGGGATCTTTACATCCCCCCGGAGGAAGGGGGCACTGAGACCCGAACACTGGTCTCCACCACTTAAACACACCTTCTCTTACTGAACATAAAACTGGAACTGACTACTACCCTTTGAAAACTCCCAACGTTCTATCTCACTGCCTGTGCTGCAGATTCCAGTGTGGCTTATGCAGCTGTGAAAGTTCTATTGGTGATGTGATGTCATCCTGCAGTCTCAGCTGAGACTGAGAACAGAGTGAGACAGTGTGAAACCCATTTAACTGGAGTTTCACAGGCTGCCTTCCCTGCCTACCACTAGGTCTTACTGGGATTCTAGTAACCCCGGGTAACAAGGGGTTACATACATAATCCCTGGGTAAATGAAGCAATCAGAAAACAAATAAGATGGAAAGACAGGGTAAGGAAAAAGGAAAACCGATCTTTAAAAGTAGAAGACTGGGAATTGTTCAAAAAGATTAGGAATAAAAGTAAAAGTATGATAAAAAAGGCAAGGAAAAGATACTGTAGAAACAGAGTAAACCAAACAAAAAATCCAGCCCAGTACTGGAATCTAATTAAAGATTTGGAAGGTAGGGAAAGGAAACATTCGAGTGTAACTTTTAAGGAAGAGTAGGGAGGGGAGATGTCAACAAAGCAAGTAGTAAACAGCTTGGACCAATATTTCTGCTGTCTCCTAGATATAAAAATGGAACAGGAAGATGGCAAACAGAAATATGCTTTTCAGCAAACTAAGCAATTGGAGAGACACTGTAGGGAGAACACTCCATGCTTTTATTTTCGAGTAATCAAAATTAGTGAAGTAAAGAAACAAATAAGGCAATTAAATCCACGGAAAGCAATTGGCATGGACAAAATGGAGACAATCTTTTTAAAAGCTTCAGTAGAAGAAATAAGCCTAATTCTGACTAACCTCTTTAATTCTAGTTTACAGCAAAAAAGTTTCCCAGACTTTTGGAAAAACTCTGAAGTGATTCCTGTATTTAAGGGAGGGGACAAACATAACCAATCAAATTATTGTCCGATAGCTTTGCTGTCAATCATTTCGAAGGTCTCTGAGCATCTGGTCCGTGCCCAGTTATATGAATATCTGGAGAAGTATAAACTATTGACAGATTGTCAAGCAGTTTTCAGACTGGGTTCATTGACCTCTCGAAGGCCTTCGATTTGGTCGACTTCAGTATATTATTGGGGAGGTTAGCTCAGATAGGCATGTATGAACCTGTTCAAACCTCGTTACTATCTTATTTAACCGAATGTACACAACAGGTCTGTATAAATGAAACATTGTCAGATATGGAAGGTACTTTTAGGGGTGTCCCTAAAGGTTCAGTTTTGGGCCCCCTGTTATTTTTGATTTATATAAATCCTCTCCCATCATATATTAAAAATAGCAAGATTTATCTGTATGTCGACGATATGGCTCTCATAGGAAAAGCTGCAAATATAGATAATTTACAAAAAACTCTTCAATTTGATTTTGATATTTTACAAAATTGGTTATTGCAATCTAAAATGGTTCTTAGTACAAAGAAAACTCAGGTAATGTTTTTTCACTCAAAAGGTAAATTGCCAGCCGGCCCGGTGGCGCTGAGGGCTGAGGTGCTGGCGCCTTACCTAGCGCTATGCCGGCGACCCGTGTTCGAGAACGAGCCAGAGCCGTGAGAATCGGCAGGAGAGAAGGATGAGCGTCCAGTGGACTGCTTTCCTTTTCCAGGAAGGGGGGGTCCTTGGTGGTCGGCGCTTGCTCGCGCCCCCCCCGGCGGAGGCTGGAGGACAGGGCGCTGCACCACAAGTAGGGGAGGAGTTGGGCCAGACGTCTGGAGGGAGTGCATGCGGATGCGTGCATGCTCCAGTCCGCTGACGTCATGGCACGGTCCCGACTCCTGGGAGAACAGGAGGAAAAAGATACAGCCGTGCAGGATGGCGGAGGGCGCCTTGCAGGCTCCGCCCCCCGCTAGCCACGGTGCTGGCCACCTAATCCCGTCCTCGGTGGGGGAGTTTGACACTCCGCCGGGGGGCAAGCCCTGGGGCTAGGTCAGCGTCGGCTGGTGGATGCCGGGGGACGGGGCTGGGGGCGCCGTCCTGACACAAGCCGGCGGAAGGAGAGAAAAAAGTAATAACTACAAAAGGTAAATTGCCTTATAATAAAACATTAAATATATACTCACTAAAGGGTCAAGTGTTAGAGCAGGTGCAGGCCTGTAAGTATTTAGGAGTCTATAGGGATACTTCTCTTACTTTTTCCACACATATAACAAATGTAGCTAAAAAGGTTAACTCTAGATTGGGTGTGCTAAGAAGGAAAACATCGATTCTTTCGAGAGAATCAAGAAATAGAATGGCTGTTCAGTTACTCTTACCAACATTATAATATGGTAGCTTAATATATCAATTTGCCTCTAAAACATCATTGAACTGTTTGGATAAAACATATTATAGAATGGCAAGTTATGTGGCAAAATGCCCCTTTTCCACTCATCATTGCATTCTACTTCAGAATCTAGATTGGGATTCTCTTGCAATTCATAGGAAAAAAACGTGTAGGGTATAAAGCCTATATGGGGTATGGGGGGAAAGATGAGCATGGAGTGAACTCCCTTGATGTCTCTACTTCCTATAGGTATAATCTGAGACAATTGAAATATAGATGTCTAAAAGTCCCTCTAGAAATTAATATTTATAGTAGAATGCAAAGACGTTTCTATTTACCAAAAACATGGAATGAGATAGATCCAGAAATTAAGATTATTGATAGTTTAGGTAAATTTAAGCACTCTCTAGATTCAATCTGGAGAGACAGATGTGCTTGCTATGGTGTTATCAAGTGATACTACCATTTGCTTGTCTGCCTGGATTGTAGATTACCTTTAAACTCTCTCTGCTTTATTGTTATTTCTGGGTTGGGGTATTTGGTATTACTATTCCTCTCTCCCCCTCTTCTCTTTCTTTTGATGTTCCCTTTTTTAGACCTGAAATCCTAGAAAAATGCCTTGCATTAACTGTATACATATATATGTATATAGGGGATACATGACGGGCATGAGTGTGATATGGCAAATATTGTCACTTCTGCAGAGTGAGCTCTGGATATCTCACGAGTGCCGAAGGCACCGTGAGATATCCAGAGCTCATGATGCAGGAGTGACAATATTTACCATATCACACGATCTGCCCATCATGTATTCGATATATACAATAGGGCCAAGAGTTTCAGAAGTTTTGTTTGCTGTCTTGTGTTCTGTTCCTGTTTATGTGTTTGCTCATTCTGTGTGTGAGCTTTTCTGAATGGGCTTGCAGTGTTCAAACAACATGAAGTCTTGCTATATTATGACATATGCAGTGAGTCCCAACCTTCGAACTGCTCCGGAGGTGAAAGAGTTAACTTTCCATGCCAGGCATGGAACCTTGAGCGCGAGCTCGGTTGAAAACTCTGTCTGTTGTTCTTCAAACTCAAACTGTCAGATTCTTTACTCCGCCTCACTGAACAGTCGCTCCGGAGATTTCTCCTTCTGCTCGGTTCATTTTGTCGGTTAAAGTATTATTTTATCGGTTTTTTGATCGAAATTAAACCGCAACCGGTCGGTTCACGCTCTGTCTGTGGTATTGTAAGTAATAGATAGGCTTACATTTATGTTATTCTCTGTGGAACTTTGTAAACGTTTTTCGGTTCGGTTTGAACCGATCAGGTTACTTTTAAAGACTTCTAGTCCTTTTTAGAGTGCGGTTCTCGGTTCTTATCGGTTCTAAAAAAAACGGATTTCATTACGTTTTTTTCCACGACTCCGTGACACGCTTGGGAACCGATAAGAGAGTCTTGCTTGTCGGATTACCATAAACGGGCAAGTTTGGTTAGGCTGGCATTATGTCTGAGAAACCCAAAAGAAAAACCGGGCCCACTGGGTTTCAGCACTGTGGTGTTTGTGGGGAAGCCTTTGCTAAGGCTGACCCACAGACCACCTGTGTGTATATTGTCTGGGGTTTGACCACCTCAATGCAGACTGCCAGATTTGTAAAAATTTCACTGCTGCAACCATAGAAAAGAGAGTTGGTAGACTCAGGGAAAGGGAGGCCAAAAAGTCTGCTGACCTGGATGGCCAGCCCGGTTTGGTCCCAACCGAACTGGAGGGAGTGCCCTCTGACCAGGGCGTTACTTCCTCGGGCAAACAAGGAGCCAGCTCTGAGGGGCCGGTTCCAACTAAAAGGACTAGAAAGTCAGCTATTGTGGAGCCAAAAGTTCTCTCTCCAACCGCTGAGGAAATAGCTAAAGCAGTTCAAATTGTCCAGTCACTTTCCCCGGTTCCGACCGAACCGACACCATCAGGGAAGCGCTCAGTTCGGCCGGTTCCACCGGTTCAAGATTATGGTTTTGAGGATTTTTATGAACCGGAGGAAGGGGAAGAGGATTATGAGGAGGGTGAATATGATTTTGAGAGTCTGGATGTGCCCATTGAACCGGACATCTCTCTAGACAGACCGTCAGGGGTTTCTCCTCCCAGACTTTCTGAGGCCCCTTCTCATTTTATGTTCTATAAGAAAGTTGCTGAAACTCTTCAGCTCCGTGTTGAGGAAGCTGTTGATGACCAAGAGGAGCCTGATTATGTGGAAATGATGGATATTCCAGAGTCTAGGAGACTGTCTATTCCTTTGCATAAATCTTTCCGGAAACAGACAGTAAACATTCTAAAAACTCCTCACACTATACCTCCTGTGGATAAAAGGATGGACAAGAGGTATACATTATCAGGCTCTGATACGGAGTTCCTCACACAGCAATGCAGCCATGTGGGGGTAGTGCAGGCTGCAGCCTGTGACAAGGCAAATATTCCTCTAGCTTCGCACCCCCCCTGAAAAGGACTCCAGGAAGGTCGATGCCATGGCAAAGAAACAGTACATGGCACCATCTTTGGGACTCAGACAGGCAAATTATATGGCTTGTGCTGCTAGGTACAGAAATCCAGATGGGATACTATGCTGGCTCTAGCAAGACAGGCCCCTGACCAGCTTGCCAGTGAGCTGGAACCGGTGGCTGCGGATGGTATTGAGGCATCCAAGGTGCAATTTCATGCTGCAGTAGACTCCAATGATGTGTCATCAAGGGTCATGGCTACATCTGTGGCACTTCGCAGAATGGCTTGGCTCAGATGTACTACCCTGTCTCAGGATACCCAGTCCAAGGCCATGGATTTTCCTGTTGTGGGAAATTCTCTGTTTGGGGAGCAGACGGAGAATTACATGAAGAAAATGGATGAATACAGGACCACCTATAGGAGTGCACAGGCCAAGGAAAGGCAGGCCACTCCTCAAAGGCAGTATCCCAGGGGCAGAGGCAGGCCTTTTCATAGGCCTTTTTACCAAGTCCAGGCCTCCTCCTCTGCTTATGCCCAGAGGGGATTCTTTAGAGGGAGAGGCAGACGGGGTGCAAGCAAGCCTGCTCCCACCCCTCAACCTAAAGCCCCTGCCAAGCAGGCTCCCTGATGGGGTAGCCAGGGCCGATTCTCCTCTACCTGTAGGGGGCAGGCTGGCTTACTTTGTCCAGAACTGGAAGTCTCTAACATCAGACAAGTGGGTCCTGGAAGTAGTAAACCAGGGACTGGTTCTCAGCTTCAAAAAATTTCCAAAGATGAGAGCCAGGTCCTTTCCACCTGCAAATCCATCAGAGGTACTTGCCCTGGAAACAGACGTTTCTACCCTCCTAGCTCTCATAGCTGTGGAAAGGGTTCCACCCCTACACCAGGGTAAAGGGTTGTACTCCAGGTACTTCCTTACCCCAAAAAAGACAGGAGAATGGCAGCCCATCCTGGATCTCAGATATCTAAACAAGCACCTTTTAAAACCAAAATTCAAAATGGTGACTCTGGGAATTATTTTACCCTCTCTAAGGCCAGGGGATTGGCTAGCGTCCCTGGAACTCAAGGATGCCTACTTCCATGTCCTTATCAGAAGCTCCCATCGAAAGTACCTCAGATTCGAACTGCCCTCAGGCCATTACCAGTTCAGAGCAATGCCCTTCGGCCTCACCTCGGCCCCGAGGGTATTCACAAAATGCCTGGCAGTAGCAGTTGCCCACTTAAGAAGGCAAAAGATTGCCATTTTTCCTCACCTGGACGACTGGCTCATAGTAGGCCAGTCTCCAGACCAAGTCAAATTACATCTTCAGGTAACCCAGCAACTGCTCACAACTCTAGGTTTCCTTCTCAGTCTTCCAAAATCAGTTCTAGAGCCTGTCCAGCTTCTCACCTTCATAGGTGCAGAACTGAACACAAAAGAGGCCAGAGCCTTCCTTCATTCCTCTGGAAAGAGCAAGGACCTTAGTCTCTCTGGCCTCCTCCTTCTCCCTGCAGGTCTCTCGACCAGCAATGCATTTTCTGCAGCTCCTGGGGCACGTGGCTGCTTCTACAGCAGTTGTGCAGGGAGCAAGATTTCAGGTGAGGGACATCCAGTTCCATTTGAGAGCCTTTTGGTCTCAAAGGAGAGACCCTCTGACCAAATTGATCCCAGTGACCCAAACCCTGATCCAAGCCCTTCAGTGGTGGCAGGACCAGAGCAATCTCAGACAGGGGGTTCCCCTTCACCCCTCAGTCTCACTCCTTAATCCTTACTACAGATGCATCCCTCTTGGGGTGGGGAGCTCACATGGCGATCTCACTACAAGGATTGTGGTCCCCTCAGGAATCTCTGCTCCACATCAATCTGTTGGAACTCAGAGCAGTTTTTCTAGCACTTCAAGTTTTTTCCACCTCTGTTCAGAACAAAAATGTACAGATTAGAACAGACAACACCACTACAATGTGGTACATCAGCAAGCAAGGAGGCACTCAGTCTACGGCCTTGTGCACCGAAGCAATGAAGTTGTGGTCTCTGGCGTATTCCCTGAACACCTCCCTTACGGCAGTTCACCTCCCAGGCAAGGATAATGTCCTGGCAGATGCTCTCAGCAGGATTTCCCAGGGCTATCACGAATGGTCACTGGATCCCCTAGTATTGGATGTAGTATTTGCCAGATGGGGCATTCCACAGATAGATCTTTTTGCAGCCCTAGACAATCAGCAACTTCCCCTTTTTTGCTGCAGGCCCCCAGTGTTGGGCTCAGTCCCTCTGGATGCCTTCCTTCTCAGTTGGGAAGGGACGTTTCTCTATGCTTCCCCCCCTTCCCTCTCTTGTTCAAGGTGCTAGTCAAAATCAGATCTCAACCCTGCAAGATGATCCTGATTGCTCCAGATTGGGCCAGACAGCCCTGGTACCCACTTCTTATGTTCTTAGCAGTCCACCTTCCCCTGTGTCTTCCCAGGAATCACAACCTGTTAACCTGTGCTCAGGGGAGGGTTTGGTACCCGAATCTCAAATCTCAAGGCCTGGCTCTTGAAGAGTTAGAGTTTGCTGACCTACACCTCTCCCAAAGTGTATTGGATATATTGAAGGCTTCTAGGAAGCCTTCCACCAGGGCTACTTATAATTCCAAATGGAAGAGATTTTCCATTTGGTGCTCTGGCAAGCATATTTCCCCAGAATCTGCTGATTTACCCACAGTCCTGGATTATATGGTGCATTTGAATACTTTGGGGCTGAGGCCAGCTACCTAAAAGTGCACTTGGCAGCCGTGTCTGCTTTCTTATCAACAGGTAAACCCTCTTCTCTTCGGCTCATCCTGTATTCTCCAAGTTTTCAAGGGGTTGCTTCACCAACCCTCCATTCAGGGACCCTGCCCCTGCCTGGGATCTTAATATTTGCATTGCTCAGCTTATGCAACCCCCTTTAGACCCTTGTCTTCAGCAGGCTTAAGTACTTGACTTGGAAAACTGTGTTTTTGGTAGCCATCACTTCTGCCAGGCGCATAAGTGAATTACAAGCATTGTCAGTGGAACCTGATTTTATCTCCTTTCATAGAGATAAGGTGGTCCTCAGAACTAACAGAAAGTCCTTGCCTAAGGTGGTTTCAGACTTCCACCTTAATCAATCTATGTCTCTTCCTGTGTACTTCACTGACCATTCCTCCTCTGGCAAGAGGAGATTGCACAGTTTAGATGTCAAAAGAGCCCTTAGTTACTACATTGAACGTACCAAGGGTCACAGGTTTGACTCCCTCCAACTGTTCCTCACTTATGGTGAGGTTGGTAAAGGGAAACCTGCCACTAAAAGATCCATTGCCAGGTGGATTGTCTCTTGTATCCAATTTTGCTATGAGAAACTGGGTAAGGTTTCTCCCTCAGGCCTGAGGGCTCACTCTACCAGAGGTACAGCTGCGTCTCTGGCTGCTGCCAGGGACATCCCTATCCTAGAGATATGTCAAGCAGCTACCTGGAAAACAGTTCACACTTTTACCAAGCATTACTCCCTGGACATCCAGGCTAGGAGTGATGCTCGGTTTGGCACAGCTGTGCTTCAGAGCCTATTTCCTAAGTAGGTTCTGTCCCTCCTCCATGGAGGTACTGCTGTGTAGTCTGCATATGTCATAATATAGCAAGACTTCATGTTGTTTGAAGAAAAAATTACTCACCTTAGTAATGTTGTTTCTTCTAATGGAGTCTTGCTATATTATGACCTCCCCGCCTGCCCCTCTCAGAACCTCTACTTTTGGGATGTGGGCAGTGCAGTGTTGGCACTTTGTAGATGCCCACCTTATTTTTCACCCCTCCTTTTTGGGGTGTTTGGGTGTTATGTTTTTATTTTTTGGATCCCCTGACTTGAGTCTTTGTTTTGGGACCAAGAAAAATGTGTTCTTATATTTAGTAGCCAGTTGGCTAGTGTAGGGTTACGGCTTCCACACAGAACCTTAGTGAGTTTTGCTCGTAAAGATCTGACAGTTTGAGTTTGAAGAACAACAGACAGAGTTTTCAACCGAGCTCGCGCTCAAGGTTCCATGCCTGGCATGGAAAGTTAACTCTTTCACCTCTGGAGCAGTTTGAAGGTTGGGACTCACTGCATATGTCATAATATAGCAAGACTCCATTAGAAGAAACAACATTACTAAGGTGAGTAATTTTTTCTTATAAACTCTGAGAGACACATGAGTGTGCTTTGCAATGCTAAATGAGTTAGTTTTAGATAGGAGTGAGAAACATACTTTTGTGAAGCTGTATTGTTCAGCAGTCTGGCTGCAGTGAAGTTAATAGCATCACAGTAATTGTAATGAGCTGAGAGGCACAGTGTCAGAACAGTTGATACTGTTTTCAGTGGTAATTAAGTTAGCTGCAGGCAGACTGCAGAGTGTTCTGTGAAATTGTGCTCTTTAGGATTCTGGCTGTAGTGAAGTTGAGATTGTCACAGAAATTGTAATGGGTGAGAGTCAGAGTTTGAGGAACAAGTGAGAGTGTGTTTCAGTGGTAGTTGAGTTAGCTGCAGGCAGTAGTTTAGACTGTTCTGTGAAGCTGTGCTGTTTGGAATTCTGGCTGCATCAAGTTGAGAGCATCACAGTAATGAGCTGGAAGTTGGTGGTGGTGGGGGGGGGGGGAGAATAGGTGTGTTTTGTAATGCTCACTGAGTTAGCTGTAGGCAGCACTGAGACCTCTCTGGTAGTTCTGCATTTGTGTCTGTGGTAACAGGACAGGTGTTTCTGGCAGGCTGAAGGGAAAGCTGCCTAGGGTGATGATATCAGTGACCTTTTGTGACCTGTGTGTGTAAATGGCTGATATCATCACAGTAGAGCAGAGGGTAAAAATATCACACTGCAGTGGATGATGCGCGCTGTTTTATCTCGCTCATTTACCACTCACCCCTATTGTGTGTGTGTGTGTGTGTGTGTGTGTGTATATATGTATATATACATATATACTGTATATACTTTGTCCATTTTTTAAATATATTTATTCTTTAGTACAACATTGTTATTCAGATTTATGGTATATTGTGTATTTCTGCTTTTGTATGTATCCTGGGAAATTAAGTGAGTGATGTTCTTAAGTCTGTTCCTGTAATATACTTTATTACATGATGTTTTGTATTTGTTGAAACTGCATTCTAAAAAAGGACAACTTTGATAAACAGGGCCTCTTCTGGTCCTAAAAGTTATTTTTCCTGTCAAAAAATAATTTTATCTAGCTAGCTATCTATCTGTCTAAAATGTGAGAAAGATTAAAGTGGGGGTAAGGTAAGCTGTCAGTCTGGGTCAGAAAATTAGGTGAGAGGGATACAGAAGCATTCATTGTAACAGAGACAGCAGCGGTAGAGAAACTGGAGAGTATATGCAGAGGCAGAGGTGAGGTGGTGGAGGCAGGTGTATTGGGGAGAGGTAAGATCAGACAGAGGATGAACACAGAGAGGTTGACCAGAGACTACATGATGGTTCCGTAGTAGCAGTAACAGCTAGGTAAGAGAAGGGAAGAAGAATAAGTGTGAGAAAAAGTTTGGGAGTAGTTGGAGAGGAACTGATAGCACAGTGGTAGGGTGACAGCCTTCACTGTGAAGGGTCATAGGTTTAAGTACCACGAGGGGAGAGGAAGAATAACAGGGGAAGAGTGGGGAAAGAATAGAGTGACTGGGATAAAAAGGAGGCCTGAAGGTAGGGTGAGAGGCTGGTTACACAGTAGAAGCAGTAACTTGAGTTGGAATGCACTGTTTTAAGCTATGAGTTTTCAGTGTTCTGTAGAAATGTAGCAGCACAGCTTGTGTATAGAAATGTTTGTTTATTTAATGAAATGTTATACCAGGAAAGCACAGTCAGGGGGGGTTGCAAAGAGAGTGGCATACAGAATAAACAATACTATGCATGCAGTAGTACAGAAATAGGAGTTTGAATGAAACAATTTACAATAAAGGGGCTTAAGGGACATAACAATCTTAAGATAAAGTGTAGCTGCTTGGATGGCCTAATGGTTAGGACCACCGACTACAGGGAGGGAGGTCGATGGTTCAAATCCTGATGGGATGGGATGGGATAGAGAGGACCACTTGGGATGCAGCTGCTAAGAGTGAACTAACACAGGACAAAGCTATGAGCTAATATAGGGTTAATATATAAAATACATTTGCTGGTATACTGTACTGTAACACTTATGGCATAACTTTTGTTTTATTTTTTGTTTTGTTTTATACCCTACTTTATAGTGACAGAAACACAATTTTAGGAGGGATTGAGATACTCTTACCACTTGTCTGGTGTGGGTAAAATCTGGAACTAAGCCAGAACAGTCGCCCTAACTGAGGGGAAAACCCTCACTGGTTGGAACAGCTGCCCTGACTCCCAGACTGAAGCCCACCTACCAGAATGGCTTCCCACCTCTGGAGCTCGTCACTTTAAGACCAGGATGTCCGCCCTAGGACTGGAAGGGGTGGGATTCTCACTGTAACCCAGTGTCCACCCACCCTGGGTTAAGATGGCAGAATGCCCCATCCTGTGTGCCACATACCCACCCTGAGGCAGGCATGCTCACCCTTTGTGCTGTCATGCATATCCAAGAGCTAAAATGCCCACCATATCGTCAGAGTGACCAGTCTGTGTGCCAGAATGCGCACCCTGTAGCTGGAATGCCTGCCTTCTCTAGGATGGGCATACCCACCATGCAAGCCACAATGCCCACCAGAATAGTGGGGTCAGAGTGCTCACCCTGTTTCCTATGCCCACCCTGGGACCAGATGGCAGAAGGCCCTCCCTGTGTGTCACACTGTCCCTCCGTTGTGTCCACCCTGAAGGGCTGGAGTGTCCACTCTGGGGGGAGGAAGGGCTGCCTGAGGGACACAAAGGCTGCCTTGAGAGCCAAAATGCCCAACCTCTGTGCCTCAGTGCCCACTGTAGGGCTGGGGTGCCCACCTTCTGTACCTCAGTACTTCACGGAGCACTTTCACCACACCGTTAACAGCTGTATGCAGCCGTGTTGGCTCTGACCTTGTTTTATTTTGCCATGACTCAGTTCTATATTAGGTATCCCGGGCTGCCTGTGTGTTCAGTCCTGCCATTTGTCAGTTGCTGCCCTCCAGGCTCACTCTCTGCTGTGGGTCCCTGCCTAAAGGCTCCCCAAGGTCTCCTTCTTCAAGTACTTTGGGGTCTGGCTGAATCACCACCTTGTTTTCTCTGTTCTCTTGTGGATGCAGTTCTTGGCGAACTCTACAGGAGTAAGAGAAGCATCCCCCTTCCTGTATGCAGAGAAATCCTCACTAAGATGATACACGCCCTTTTCGATTATGGGGACACTGTTTACAGTGCTGGTTCAAAGTCCACGTTAGCTAGGCTGGACCCACTCTTTCGCTCCTTCTGTCGATTTTGCCCTTGACAGATCGCTACATACTCGCCACTTTTCTTTGTACACCTCACTCTCCCTCACCTCTCAAGATGCTAGGTGCCTTTCTCACACTGTGCCTTCTTTATCTCTAAATTTTGGGTTTTGTTGCCTCCCCTAGTATCTTGCTTCTCTTTCCCCCCCTTCTACCGCTCACTACCTTCGCAACACTTGCTTTTGCTCTCTTTCTCTGCCAAATCCCCTTTCATTTGCTCTGCTCCTTCCCTGCTCACTGAGCAATCTCTCCGTGAATTCCCGGTTCACACCTGCAGTTGCTTCTGACAGTGGGGTAGACTTCTGTCAGTTGCCTTCCACACTACACTGACATTAGCACAGCCCTTCACCCTCACTCATCAGGCACCACTCCCTTCTCATTATTTTAGTGGTTTGTTGCTGACTGTGAAGGTGCTTCTGCTTGTTCCACAGTTTACTGTATGGAAATGCTATTCTTGAAGCATTTTTTTGTAATTTGTTTGTTGTACTTTATTCTGTTGCTTTATTGTTTCTCCAGAAATTATCAGCCGTGCTCTTTTATCATTTTATGCCTTAGATTATGTTTCTGCCTCTGTTCTGTACATTTTACTTTTTGCTATGTAGACTGTACACTGTTGTAACCTGTGTGATTCCCCAGTCTGTATGCATGTTACAGCCGTTGTTTTGTTTCTGTGCTGTACTATCCTACCCAGGACCTCCTTGCAAATGAGCATTGCTCAGCGGAGCTTTTCCTGGTAAAACAAAAATTTAATATTTATTATTATTGTCCTTTGTTCTGTTCTCTGCTCATCCCCTCCCCCCAGGATGCATCTGGAAACAAGCTGATACCAGCTCAGTATGACTTTCCTGGTAAAACTTGAAATAAATACATAAATATTGTCCGGAGGGACCGTCTTATTCTAGTCTGGGACCTTCCTCGCCTCCTCAGCATCTTCTCTTGCACAGATCATTGTGTCATCCGTGAAGAGGCAGATCTTGCCCTGTATACCCAACCCTATGTTGCATATGAATATGTTAAAGAAAAGGGGACCCAGGTCTGAACACTGTGGTACTTCGCTTGTTACCTTTTTTTTTTTTGTAGACTCTTTTTTTACTCCGAGCCCCCAGACTCTCTCCAGTGAAGGCACTTGACTCACCTCCATCTCGCCTTGTCAGTAGGCTCAGTCCTGCCATCTGGTTTCGCTAGCGCCGCTTCCACTTGCCTGGTGCCAGTTCCCCTGGATTTAAGCCCCCCAGGGTGGGACTGCCACTCTTCCCTCAGCTACCTCTCTGGAATCTGGACAGGCAATCCTGGCATGGAGGGAGCACCGGAGGCAGCGGACGCACTCAATGTTAGGCGTGGGGGGTGGTCCCTGGCCCCACCTTCGCCTACCAGGGACCGGGGATTTTTCCCTAAACTGTTTTCCCCCCTAGAGCTCGGACGTGCCATGACATCCTGCATGCAGTGTGCATGCTTCCGCCCCCACTCGTAGGACATCCTTCGCAGCTATCCCCTGTACTGCAACTGCTAGTTGCTGTGACCCCCAGCCAGTGCTAGAGGCCGCTAGAACAGCAGCTAGCCTGTCCCCCTCCGCTGAGAAAGGAGAGCAGTCCTCTGGATGCCCAATCCTTTCCCACCCCTGCCGACCCGCGACGGCCCGTGCTCGTTCCAGAACCTGGGTCGCCGGTGTGGTGCGAGGTGCGGTGTCCAGCGCCTCAACCCTCAGCGCCACTGGGCCGGCTACTGTTACCTCTTCAATATCAGATAATAAGCACACAGCAAAGTGTGTGCATTAGGAGATATTGGCGATCCACGTGTGCATGTGCTGAAGCATGAGGTCTACCAACAAACGCACTGGATTTTTTTTTGTGCGGTTATAAAATGGCCTGGTATTAAAAATGTTGGCTTAAAGGGACACTGTCAGCATTTTACTGTCTTTTTTGGCCACGTGTGACCAGTATGCCTCTGTTAAGAGGACTAGCAAAGAAACTGTTTTGACTGCCCCGATATGTAACATATATTGATTTATCATTTTTTTGGGCCCATGTTCTAATGATGAAACTCATGAGTAGCAGGCCTCCAAAGTTCAGCCGCTGGAAGCATCTTGATCCTGTGAACGTGCATCTGTAATGGCTTCATGATTAGAAAACTCATGCATGAACGAGTTTACATTTCTTTGGGTGATATAAACTAAAACTACTGTGCAATGGAGTATGTGATTCTGAACAAAGAGATGCATCTCTGAAACAAAAACGAGCAGTGGACGTTAGAAATAAAAAAACTACCTTTGAAAAAACAAGTTCCAATCCTGAGCATGTGCATTGGCGCTCACGCTCATAGGTATGTCAGGTGACTCATTTTGATCCGTGAGAGAACAGTGTTTGAGCCAGCCATCTTGATCCATTTGATAACTCCAGGTATCTTGGCCTCCAGGTAGAGAGACTGTTCTCTACATCCTACCTGGTACTGTTAGGTAGCAAATTTCTTGAGTGGTAAAAGTAGAAATGTAGGGCTCTGTAGAGTTTCTTCTCGGGGGCTGTCTGAGACCCTCAGAATAAAATAACGGGGGACCCAGGCCAAAACACAGAAGTCTTTCAGAGATACCATGGTGTCCTCTGGCGCATCCTGCTATAGTGTGGATGTCATAAGTTGGTGTGACAGTTTATACCATGGAAAGGATGAATAACAAAGATGGATAAAAAAGTGCTACTCAGCCCTGTTATTCACCTACTAGATGAATAACCTGTTACTGTCAATCATGTTTCTACTGTATCAGTTTGGGTTGTGACCCATGGCATAAATAGGATGTTGAGGACATTCAGGAATACCGCAGTATACCATGATAAATTGTCTTGATGTTTTTTTGCCTTCACTGTTCTCTCGGTGTGGCTCCCTTGGAGTGTGAGCAAGATTTCTGATTCCCTACATCCCCTGTTTGATTTTCTTTCTTTTGCATTATAAATCCCACAAATTATCGTGATAATTAATCAGTATATTGTGATGTTTTTGACTCCTGTCATGATACTAATAACACGCTATGATGGCATTCCTTGTCCAGACGCACTAGCAGCTCATCCCCAGGCAGAAATATGCTGGAGAACGCTGTGCCGCTGGCATCTGTAACGCTCAGGTTCCCAGCCTAAAGCGGGTCGGTTCCCAGCATCCTTTAGTGCCATGAATGGATGCTGGGGATGTATAGGGAATGGGATTTGATAGTAGTAAGAAGAATGTGATACTGCCCTTGCAGGCCATACAAAGAAGTGGCACAAAGGTGATCCAGGGGCAGATGGGGAGGTCTGTGCTCAAAATACCTCCCAATTTTGGCTCACTCCCTACTCCCTCCCCACTCTTTCTCCCCTCCCCATCCCCCCACCCTTCCCACCTTTCCACCATACACTACCTCTTACCTTATACACTCTCTCGAATATCTCCCCCCACTGCCCCTGTCCTTTCTCTGGGACAGTGGCACCTTCTCAATTACCGCACCCTCTCTCCAACCAACCAATCAATCAATCGATCTTTATTTTACCAGCTGAAACACCATTGAGCAAGCTCATTTCTAAGGTGGGCCTGGTTGATCATACAGAATTGTCAAAAGATAAATAATACATTTGCAGGTGCAGCATAGATGCTCCTCCCACTGCCTCGGTCCCTTCTCTGGGACAGTTGGCACCCTCTCACCTACCACACCTTCGCCAACCCTTCTCCCTCCCCCCCCACTCACCCTCACACCTTCTATCACGTGGCTCTCCCTTGCTTCTTTTTTGCCCTGGATGCACTTTACCTCCCCCTCTAAGTCTCAGGATCTGCCCCATGGCTCGCCGCACACCTCCTGATGTCCTTCTTAGTGTAATCTGATTTGAATGACAAAGCCTCTGGCAACTCCTGGTATCTGGTTCAAGGTCAGTTGGCATTCATCTGTATCCCCTTCCCCCGGGTCGTGCCTGAAAATAGGCAGGATTTGTCTAGTGCACTTACCCAGTCAACAGAAGCTAAATAATAAAAATTGTAACCAATTGCTTGTCTTTACCTTTTTTCTTTTGTTAATTTTCTCTGTTACTAAATATGTATCTGTTTGTATGCCTGTGACTGATGTGGAACCTTTGTAAACGAGCCCTGGGCTCAAAGGTGTTACTCTGAACTCTAATAAATAAACAAAATAAAAAAAATATGAGGAAAGGTTTGGAGACCTTACCGGGAGGTCAGGAATGAAGGGGGGGGCGGTTAGGATTCGAGAGATACAAGTTCTTGTGAGGAATCAGCAGCGTAGCTTTTAAGGACTTATTCTCAAAGAACGAGGGCACAGTGACTTGAAGACATGGGTGGAGACTGGTTGTTGGGGATTTAGGCTGGACATGAGGAAGTTCTTCAAGGTGTGTGTGGGGGACAAATGGAACATACTGCCCAGAGTGGTGGTTGAAGCCAGGACTGTGACAGGATTTGAACTTTTAAGTTGGATGAAACAGATATAAGGGATTATAAGTATAATTATTCTTGAGCCAAGCGAGGCTCCGGATTGGCTACTGGGCCGGTCATTAACATCTTAGAAATAACCGATCCGGCTGCAGACTGACGCCGTGTGGCATGCAGACTGACGATGTGTGGTGTGTACGACTCGCACTAAACAGCTCAAACCTAAATAAAACCAGCAAAAACTAACGTTGTTGTTGCGCTTAGACTTATAATCGTAATAACCTTGAAGCCAGTCATTTCCTTGGATTAACGACTGCCTGGAGAGAGCCTCGGGCCATCCATCCCCCCAACTGGTCGTTAATCCCTCATAAATGACCGGCTTCTCGGTTGTTGTTGCTTAAATAGTGGGACCCACAGGAAGAAGATGGGAAGGGATACCTGGGGAAGTGGGTGACAGTCATCCACTAGGCTATCGCCTACAGATCCCTAAATCCTGTCTGGTATTAGGCTAAGCGTAAAGCTAGGCATGGAAATGGATAGACGGGATGGACCTCTGGGTCCTTTTCTGCCGACCAAGTCTATGCTTCCCTGTATTTCTTCAACAGTGCAGTGTAACTGCTGGCTTGTTTTAAAAGCAAACCTTTTCTGTCTCTTATTACTGCCACGGTAAGCTCAGTTTCATTTCTACAGTTTATAGAGCTCTTACAATGTAGTGGGCAGGTCGATCATTTTAATGTGCTGGTAATTCCCTGGACTTCCTTTAGATAAGGTATTTTAGTGCTTTTTGACGCAACTAATGACCTGTTCTGTGTTTATAATACATCTATTTCTGTAGTGTTTTTCACTTTAATGTTAGGACTGTGAACATTTTATTAGTACTATGTACAGAGGGGTCATCTCATGGATTTGCCGTGCCGAGGCCGTGTGCTACCTTTTTGTTTGACTTTATGATGCTTGGGTTGGGATCACATTAACTTTTTAGTTGATTCGAACCCTTTCACGGATTACCTTTACAGAAGGATCGCCACACTCTTGTGAGGTGCAGCTTTCTTGGGACACTATTTTACAGTTTTGTGTAAAATACCCCCAATTCCTTAAAGGGTCACTGTTAGCTTTGCCCCTCCATCTTTTACTACATCTCATGGCACCCTCCTATCAAACGATTACTTTGGAATGCCACTCTGTGTCTGAAAATTCAGACTTTTTACTTGTTTTTCTATTTTTTTTTTATCAGATGTTGCGGGTTCGGCCCGAGTTTAAATCGCGCCTACCGGAAGCATATAGAAGTCAGAAACGCGCATCTGCCACGAGCGCTGTTCTGAACTGCATTTTGTTTACAAGCACGGTCTAAAAACATGCTCTACCAGTCCGTTATGTTAATCCAAATTGTTCTTGGGGTCGCCGAAAAGAAACCAAGCACTGGAAGTTCTGCAAAGAATATTTGTAACTTGGGGCTGAAATCCCTCGCATGCGCAATAGAAGCCTTAGCAAAGATCCTGCGCATGCGTAAGAGTGTGTCACTCTTGTGCATGCATGGGATTTTGGCCCTGTGTTCCAAATATCCTTTGCAGAACTTCCAGTGTTCAGTTTCTTTTCTGTGACCCCAAGAACAGTTTGATTAACATAACGGACTCAGGAGCATGTTTTTAGGACCATGCTTCTAAAAAAATGCAGTTCGAACAGCGCCAGGGAAGATGTGCCTCCTGATCTCTACATGCTACCGTAGGCACGCCGATTTAAGCTCGCCCAAACCCTCAACATCTGATAAAAACAAACAAAAAACTGCAAAACAGGTAAAAAGTATACCTTTAAGGTCAGATCTGCCCAGAGATAGAATGCTATGCTAATGGTGGAATCATTGGCATGAGCCACTTTTTAAATGCTGCCACCTATCAACTGCCTACATTCTAACCCTCCGATTTCTGTCTCTGCCTGTCAAGACCAGACGCCTGGAGATTTCCTCCTCCTCATCTAGTCAGAGAAGCCTTTATTAATAACAAATACTTAAGTATTTTTAATTTATTTTCATTTGCTGCCTCTTATCAGTGTTATTTTAATAACCGTTAGTTTATTTAGCAAGTTTTGTGTTTTCTCGGTTTCTCATGGCTTGGGATAACCGCTGAGGAACCGAGGTACTTTTAGTTAGTTTCGGGGTTTTTTCCCCCGGTTATTTACTAGTTTTTGTAAGTTTTTCTGTGTTAAAATCTTTGGATGGGATATTCAAAAGGGTTGCGCATGGCGCAACAGGATTGCGCCATGCACAACCCACCAATGTGCCACGGCCCGATATTCAAAGGGGGATGTTGCGCTGCACAACCCCCAATGTGCCGGGGCGCATTGGTAATGTATGTGGCGCAAGTGCGGGGGCTTGCCCACACATATACAGCACATCCCGCTATTCAGCCGGGGATGTGCGGTGCAGATGCTGGCACAACCCTGCCTTGCGCCGCTCAGGGGGGCACAAAGTTGTGCCTGGTGTAACCAGGAACAAGTCCTGGCCACCCACAGGTGAGCTGCTGTATTGCAAGGCGCAACACGGCAGCCGCCTGCTATAGGTGGCCACCCACCCACCCAGGACACAATCCACATGCCCCCTACCCTGGGAGTGTTGTGCCCCCCCGTGCCCGTTCGTGGGCATATGTTCCAGACATCCCTGGTGATCCAGTGGACCACTTTCCAATGCCTGATCACGGACAGAAGTGAATTAATCCATGGTGGTCCTGTGGACGGCTTTCCAATGCCCAATCATGGGCTTAGGTGCTGCATATCCTTGGTGGTCCAGTGGAAGCCCCCCCCCCGTGCCCGATCGCGGGCGGAATTAACAAAGGACACCCTGGTGGTCCAGTGGTGCCCCCTCCCCACCCACCCACTGAGGGCCCCTGCCAACCAGCACCCCCAGTCAGCGGCGGTGGCAGCTCCCTGCCGCCAAGCTGCCCGCCCGACTGACCGTGTACAGTAGGGTCTGTATGCCTATTGTTCCACTGCGTGGGCCAATGGGCGTGCAGACCCTACTCTACACAGGCCGAAACAGGCCTGTGTAGTACAGTATGGTCTGCATGCCCATTGGCCCACGCAGTGGACCAATAGGTCTACAGACCCTACTGTACGTTGTTAGTTGGCGGTCGGCCGGGCGGCATGCGGGAGGGGTGCTGCCACCCACCTCTTATTAAGGGGTGGGGTGGCGGGGACCTCAGTGGGCGGCTGGGAAGGGGGGGTACCACTGGACCACCAGGGTGTCCTTTATTAATTCCGCCCATGATCGGGCACGGGGCGGGTTTCCACTGGACCACCAGGGATATGTAGCACCTAAGCCCATGATCTGGCGTTGGATAGCAGTCCACTGGACCACCAGGGTTTAATTCACTTATGCCCATCATCAGGCATTGGATAGCGGTCCACTGGACCACCAGGGATTTAATTCACTTCTGCCTGAGATCGGGCATTGGATAGTGGTCCACTGGACCAGCAGGGATTTAAATAACTTATACCCACGATCGAGTGTACGGGTGTGGAGACCGCCTAGGGTCAGCAGGGTGTCGGTCCCCGACGGCTGCAGCCTGGCAGGGCGCCAGGTGCAAGTCACCGGGGATTGGCGCACCACATGCAAATGGGGCCATAATGAAAAGCAAATGGCCCAATTTGCGCCATGCATGCCTAATGGCCTCATTTGCATGCCCAGTGCGGAATATCGTGGTTGATGCACCTAGCGTAAGCGTACTTGCGCTGGCGCATCCCCCTGCTCCCCTACTGACACTTGCACTGGCACAGTGCCACTGCGCTGTGCGCTGTGTGTGCATCCTTAGTGCTATATTCAATGGTGCTGAGCCATGGTGCAGCACCGTTGCATATCGCCTGGTGCATGCCCTGGCGCAGCCCAGCTGCGCTGCGCCCAGGCTTGAGCCCCTGCGTGGCGCAGTCTGAATATCCCACCCAGTGTTTTTTAGAACTGATATCTTCGTTTCTGAACCACTAATCCTGGTTCTATTTCTATCGGTTCCCAGTTCTGCTCGGTTTCTGCGGTCGGTTCGTGAACCGACCGTAACCGATAAATGTTTTTTTTTTTATTTAAAAACCTTTTGTGTTTTGTGGTTGCGGTTTTTCTTCAGTATGTCAGAAAAACTTAAAAAAGAGAACCGGAGAACCTGGTTTTTAAAAATTGTTCTGTGTGTGGTGAAGTTTTTATCAAGGCAGATAAGCACTCAATTTGTGTTTTCTGCCTGGGTTTTGGCCATTTAAAAACTAACTGTGAAATTTGCAAATCTTTTCCTGAAAAGACGTTGGAATGACATCTGGAGAGATTAAATAAGAAATTGAAGGGTCCCTCTGGTTCTGACCATCCGAAACCCTCAGGGTCTGTTGGTGACACCACAACTTCTACTGTTTCTACCCCTGATACTGGTAAAAAGAGACCGTCAGAACCGGCTAGCTCTCTGGTTCTAGGAAAAAGTTAAAGAAAACAAAGCACACTGAACCCCCTGTGGAAAAAGGGACTTCTGTGGTGCCTGCCACTGTGCCTTCTCCTTCAGAGATTGCACAGGCAATAAAAATAATTCAGACCTTGCAGGGTCTGCTGCCTGTGGTTTCACAGTCTCCAGTCCAGATCCCTGCACCCTCCAACCCACCATCCTGTCCTGAGGAGCGTGGTGAAGAGGAGGAGGAGGAGGAGGAAGAAGAAGGTGAGCCAATATAGAGCCTGAGGTCTCCCCTGAACAGGAGTTTGGCTCCCCTCCCAGGTCTATAGAAGATTATTCTTCTCATTTTCCCTGTATCAGGAAAACTGCTGATGCCTTTGACATCCCCTACCTCTGAAGCTGTATAGGATGAGGAGGAGGCTGAATATCTGGAAATGATGGGGCTGACTCCTATTAAAAAACTGTCACTCCCCATAAATAAGTTCTTTAAAAGAGATATTTTAAAACTCCTCCAAGCTCCTGGGTCTGTCCCTCCTTTGGACAAAAGGTTGGATAAAAAGTATCAGCTTGACAGAACAGGGGCTGAATTCTTATTTTCACATCCTGACCACCGGGGTGCAAGCTGCAGCTTTTGACAAGGCAAAGGTCCCTCCGGCTTCCCACCCTCCAGAGTAGGACTCTAGAAAAATTGAAAGTATGGCCAAGAAAGGTTACCTGTCAGCCTCTCTGGCTGTTAGGCAAGCTAACTATCAGGCCTATGCAGCCCAGTACCAGAAGGCTGTCTGGCAGTCTGTCCTGGACATGGCTGAGAAAGCACCTTCTCCTCTTTCAGCAGACCTAGCTGAAACTGCTAGCTTTGGCCTGGAAGCTGCCAAATACCAGTACCAGATGGCAACAGACAGTGATGAGACTGCTGCAAGGTGGATGGCAAATGCCATCGCACAGAGGTTTGCTTGGTTGAGAGCCATAAACTTCACACAGGATACCCAGAATAAGACTCTGGATTTTCCTATGAAGGGCAATTCCCTATCTGGCAGCCATACAGAGGCCTATATGAAGAAGATGGATGAGTGGATGGAAGGTGGATGAGTCCATTGGCGGGTGGTGACCGTGCCACGGTTTGGTTCCTGCTGTATCTAGGAGGGGAGGAGAACCACACTTATACAGTAGTGGTTGACTTTAGGGGAGCGGATTTCGTGAATATGGGTAGGATTCTAAGGGAGAGGTTGGACATGATTAGGCCGGACATAGATGCTGGAAGATTGTGGGAGACCATTAAAGAAGGGGTACAAGAGGCTACTAGGTCCTGTACTAAAGTAAGGCGTAAGCATGGTGGAACCAGTAAGCCATGTTGGTGGACCAGGGAAGTGCATGAGGCGGTAAGAGATAAAAAGGCTGTTTACGCATGTTTTAAACGTTCTAAGGGGGATAAGGAGCGAGGGGAGTATGAACTTTTGGCCAGAAAGGTCACCAGAGTGGTAAGGGGTGCCAAGATAGGGACGGAGAAAACTTGGCTAGGATATCCGGGGATTCTATAGATATATAAGCGAGGACACAGGTCGACAGGATTAAGATTGTGGGGGATGGGCTCAGGAAGCAGGGGAACAGGCAGAGGTGCTAAATGAGTACTTTGCCTCAATCTTTACAGAGGGTGACAAGGGATCCCTACAGCCTGATGGGAGGGAAGAGGAGGCAACAAAAGTGAGAGGTCAGTCTCAGTTTGAAACCAGTGGATGGAAGGAGGCTAGGGTACAGTCTGGGCTAGACCCAATGGGAGTAGGAAAGTTACATGAGGGAGTGGATTTGGGGGGGGGGGATCACAGTGGATAGGGTGAGGGAGGCCCTTAGGAAGCTAAAAACTGATAAGGCGCTGAGGCCGGATGGACTACATCTGAGGGTAATGAAGGAATTGGCGGAGGAGCTGGCAGCACCACTGGCTGCACCCTTTAGCATCTCTCTGCAGACGGGATGGGTGCCACAGGACTGGAGGGTGGCTTATGTAGTGCCTGTACATAAAGGGTGGTCTAGGGAGGAGATGGGGAATTATAGGCCTGTCAGTCTGACATCTGTGGTGGGGAAAGTAATGGAGGACTTTATCAAGGAGAGGCTTGGGAGGCAGTTGGAAAGGTTAGGACACCAGGATGATAAACAGTATGGCTGTGTCCCGGGGAGATCGTGTCAGTCCAACCTCGTAGAGTTTTATGATTGGGTGATGGGATCCTTGGATAGACATAGGCCGGTGGATGTCATATACCTAGATTTCAGCAAGGCGTTTGATTCAGTGCCCCATAATGGATTGGTAGCAAAAATGGAGGAGATGGGGATGGGAAGTCAGGAGCTAATTTGGGTTGAAAATTGGCTTCCGGGGCGTTTACAGAGGATAATGGTGCGTGGGCTACTCTCCTTCCTCAGGAAGGTAATCAGTGAGGTCCCTCAGGGTTCAGTATTGGGGCCAATTTTGTTTAATGCATACGTCTCAGATATTGGGAGGGGGGCTAAAAATAGGTTGAGTCTCTTTCTGAGGGAGACAGTCCAGGGGGATCTGGATATTCTGGAGGGGTGGTCAGAGAGATGGGGACTGAAATTTAATCCTGGGAAATGTAAGGTACTTCATCTGGGAGTCAGTAACCCGGGCCTTGTTTACACCCGGGGGGGGGTAACACTGCAAGACACATTGGGTGAAAGGGATTTAGGGGTGGTGGTAGACGTCAAAATGAATAACTCTGAAAATTGTAGAAGAACTGCAGCCAAAGCAAACAGGATACTGGGCTGCATAGCCAGGGGGAATTCGGTCCAGAAGGAGGGAGGCGATCCTTCCTCTATATAATGCTATGGTCAGGCCGCAGCTTGAGTACTGTGTACAGTTCTGGAGACCCCATGTGAAGAAGGACATAGCGCTGCTGGAGAGGGTCCAGAGGAGAGCGACCAGGATGATTCAGGGCATAGAGGGAAAGACTTATGAAGAGAGATTGGAAGAACTTGGGCTTTACTCACTGGAGGAGAGGAGAGATAGGGGAGATATGATAGTGGTTTTCAAATATGTAAAAGGAATAACCAGGAGTGGAACCAAGAAGCTGTTTAGGCTAAAAAAAGGGGGGAATAACCAGGGGCCATGAGTGGAAATTGGAGGGGGGAAATTATAGGGGGGGAGCGTAGGAGGCATTTTTTCACTGAGTGGGTGGTGGAGCCGCGGAATGCGCTGCCCAGGAGGCTGTTGGAGGAGGGTACAGTGGAGAGCTTCAAGAAGGGGTGGGACAGGTTCAAGAGGAAATTGAAACCAGAGAAGACCCTCTTGGGGGATGGGGGGGTTGGTATGGCAAGCAGCCATTAGGTTGCTGGCTTTCGAGCAGGCATTGAGAGACCTTTTGGGCTGTTCTGCTGGCTTTTAGTATGTTAGTATGAGTATAAAGCCCCCTTCCATAGCAATTCTGCAAAAGAAAGACCCTCCACCTCCTCTAGACCTTTCAGTAAGAGAGGAAGGGGCAGACAGTTTCATTCCAGGCCTTTTTATCAGGCCGTGGTCCTTCCTCAGGCACCCCAATACCCGCAGCAAGGGTATTTCAGGGGTAGGGGCAGAAAAGGTGCCAGGCATGGTGCCCAGTCTCAGCCCCAATCTAAGCAGGACTCCTGACTTCATCGATCAGGCTGCCTTTCCTTTGCCAGTAGGGGGCAGGCTGACACATGTTTTCCAGAATTAGAAAACCATCACCACAGACGAGTGGGTTCTGGAGATAGTGGGTCAGGGCCTGTCTTTAAGCTTCAAGTCCTCCCCTGTTCAAAAAATCAGAGTTTTCATACCAGCTTCCCTTCCGGAAAGCAAAAAGGCTGGAAAAAGAGGTGAAACACCTTCTTTTGCTAAAAGCAGTGGAACCAGTGCCTCTGCATCAAAGGGAAAAAGGACTTTACTCAAGGTATTTTCTTACACCAAAGAAAAATGGAGAACTGCGGCCTATCTTGGATCTCAGGGCCCTCAAAAGGTTCCTAGCAAAACTAAAGTTCAAAAAATGGTAACTTTGTCTCTGATGCTACCAGCACTCCGAAAAGGAGATTGGCTGGCATCATTGGACCTAAAAGATGCCTATTTCCACATCCCCATAAGGGAGTCTCACAGAAAGTATATCAGGTTCATATTCCTTTCAGGTCATTATCAGTTCTCAGTTCTACCCTTCGGTCTCACTTCAGCACCAAGGGTGTTCACAAAGTGTCTGGCTGTGGTAGTGGCTCACCTGCACAGACAAGGTGTCACAGTATTCCCCTATCTAGACGACTGGCTGGTGGTGGTGGGAAATTCACCACAACAGTTAGCAGAACACCTACAGCTCACTCAGCAGCTTCTGCAATTTCTGGGTTTCCTTTTAAATCTAGAAGACTCTGTTTTTCTTCCTTCTCAAATTCTGCAGTTCATAGGAGTAGAATTGAATACCATAGTGAGCAGAGCCTTTCTACCAAGAGACAGGGTAAAAAGCATCTTTCAGTTGGCAGGTTCTTTCAGGCTCAATGTCCCAAGGCCTGCAAGGCATTTTCTTCAACTTGTGGGCCACATGGCAGCTGCAACAGGCACAGTGCTAGGTTCCAGTTTCACTTAAGAGTTCATTGGTGCCAAAGAAAGGATTCCCTGTCAAAGCTCATTCCTGTAACAAAAACATTTATCCAAGCTCTTCAGTGGTGGAAAGAGGAAACCAGCCTGAGAGAAGGGGTTCCTTTCCAAAAAGAACTTCCATCAATGATTCTCACAACAGATACATCCCTCTTGGGCTGGGGGGCTCATCTAGCAGAGCACACTACCCAGGGCACTTGGTCAAGTGCAGAGACTCTTTTACACATAAACTTGTTAGAACTCAGGGCAGTGTTCTGGCAGTGCAAGCTTTCAAGCCACTGATACAGGGAAAGGCAGCGCAAGTCAGGACAGACAACACTACCACAATGTACTACATAAACAAGCAAGGGGAAACGAGATCAAGCCTCCTTTGCACGGAGGATATGAGAATTTGGAGCCTAGCTTGCTCACTGGGCTCCTCACTGCAGGACATTCATCTGCTAGGCAAAGACAATGTTCTGGCAGATGCCCTGAGCCGAATCAGCCAGGACCATCACGAGTGGTCCCTGAACAGGCAAGTGGTGCAAACCTTATTCAGGAGGTAGGGCACTCCAGAAATAGATCTCTTTGCCTCTCATCAGAGTCACCACTTGCCACAGTGCTGTTGTAGGCCTCCAGTAGGGGGCATGGTTCCTCTGGATGCTCTTATTCTGGATTGATCAGGGAAATTCCTGTATGTATTTACTCTGGTATACAGGGTGCTGTTGAAACTCTGGTCTCAGCCAGCAACAATGATTCTGATAGCCCCAGACTGGGCCAGGCAGCCATGGTACTCCCTATTGCTGTCCATGTCAGTGGACAAACCAATACACCTTCCCAGGAGGCACAGTCTTCTGACCTCCAACAAGGGGAGGCTCCTGTATCCAAACCTCAAGTCACAGGCTCAAGGTGTGGCTCTTGAGGATGTAGAGTATGCTGGTTTACATCTTTCTGAGCCAGTTATGGATGTCTTACTAGGATACAGGAAATCCTCTACTAAGAAAACCTATTCTGCAAAGTGGAAGAGGTTTTCTATTTAGTGCTCTAGTAGGAGTATTGTACCAACCCAGGCAGGAGTGCCATTGGTACTGGACTACCTGGTCTACTTACATTCCACAGGCTTACAGCCTTCTACACTAAAGATTCATTTGGCTTCAGTCTTGGCCTATGCATCTGCAGGCAAGTCTGTTTATTTGGCTTCAAACCCCATATTTAAAAGGTTCTTCAAGGGCATTTCTCATATGTTTCCACCGGTGAGAGAACCGGTGCCAGCTTGGGACCTTAATATCTGCATCGCTCAACTCATGGTCCCTCCCTCCCTTTGAGCCTATGTATTCAGCACCTTTGAAGTATGTCAGATAGAAAATTGTGTTTCTAGTGGCCATTACTTCAGCTAGAAGGATTAGTGAGCTCCAAGCTTTATGCATTGAAAAGGACTACATTTCCTTCCACAGGGATAAGGTAGTCCTACAGACAAATAGGAAATTCCTTCCCAAAGTGGTTTCAGACTTCCACTTGAACCAGTCTATCACTTTGCCAGTGTTCTTCACTGACCATTCTTCTTCTGGTGAACGTAGGCTGCATAGCTTGGATGTCGAAAGAGCTTTGAGCTACTACATGACAGCCACTAAGCCCCATAGACAGGACAGAACACAGCTTTTCTTCACTTATGGGGATGTGGGAAAGGGACATCCAGCATCTGAAAGGCCCATTCCTCATTGGATTGTCCAGTGTATCCAATTTTGCTATTCAAAGGTGGGCAAGGAAGCTCCAACAGGGCTTAGAGCCCACTCCACAAAGGGTACAGCCACAACACTGGCAGCTGCAAAGGAGGTACCATAGGTGGATATCTGTAAGGCAGCAACCTGGCGAACAGTACACACATTTGTCAAGTATTACAGCCTGGATATGCAGGCTAGGGCTGATGCCAGGTTTGGTACAGCTGTCCTGCAGAGCCTGTTTCCAAAATAGGTTCTTCCCACCTCCTAAGGTACTGCTTTTTAGTCTGCAGAATAGTTGGGAATATTGGAGTATTCCTGGGGTGAGAAGAAAAGTTACTTACCATAGTAACCTTGTTTCTCCCAGTGGATACTCCAGTATCATAACTCTCCCACCCTGCCTCCCCATTTAAGAACCAGTGGCCTCTGTATTCCGTGCCGTACCTTAATGTTTGCATGCCACATTCCACTTTTATTGGAACTTGTTCAATAGGAGCTTGTGAGATTGTTTATGATAAGTTTATATTTTCCTCCAGTTGGAGGTTTGGGTGGGGAATTCTGAAGTTAAATTTTATATATTTTAAATTTTGGGCCCTGTCTTAACAGGCGTCCACAAAATCTGAGGGTTAGAATGTAGGCAGTTAATAGGTGGCAGCATTTGAAAAGTAGCTCATGCAAATGATCCCATCGTTAGCATAGCATTCTATCTCAGATCTGATCTGACCTTAAAGGTATACTGCAGAAGAGTTATGAATATTGGAGTATCCCCTGGGAGAAACAAGTTTACTATGGCAAGTAACTTTTTCTTTTCAGACATAGAGGGGCATTCTACAGTAATCATATGATAGGAGGGTGCCAAGAGGCACGCTCATGAGATGTAGTAAAAAATGGAGGGGTAAAGCTGACAGTGTCCCTGCATGGGCTTTTTTATATCCTGTGTTCCATCGAATGGCTCCTGGTATCTAGATTTGTATGCCTGGCGGGAGGTTTTATCTGTGTGTTGTTGTTTTATGTTTAAAACAATAAGATAAAAACAACCTTTTCTGTCTGCTGTTTTTGGCAGTTTGCTTCTGGGCAGATGTGGAAAACACATTTGGCTGCATCTCTAGTTTAGCTGGTTTATTTTGATAGCGCCTTTCATTATTGCTCTGTGGGTTTCACGGTTTGAAAACAGTAGAATACGGACATTACAGATAGTAGCAAGTGCATAATGCTAGTAGTATAGAAGAAAAAGGCCCCTGAAAAAGGGACTGTAATGGTCTTCATGGACCTAACCAGTTACCAAAATTAATTAATTAATTAATTAAAATAGTAACCCCATCAGCTTCACCAGTTGACGTGTCTGTGTGCAGAGGTACCTATCAAATTTAATGTGGGGAGGCCGGGCTAAACAGTCATGTGTTTAAAGCAGGCTAAAGAGAGGGGCAAGGTGGATCTCAACAGGGAGTGCATTCCACAAGAGTGGTTCAAACACAGAAACGGGGTGAATTCCTGGCAAATTGTAAGCAGGACAGCAGAACACTTGCCACTCCTTGTGTGACCCTAGCACATGGAGTTTCATGTTTTATTTTTTTCTCCCAGCCCCCAGACCCTCCCAGTGATGCTGGATGGCAGCCCCAATACATTCTGTGGTAGTCCAGTGGCCCTCACCCCTGTCTGAATACAGTCCCTGGTAGTCCAGTGGCCCTCAACTCAACCTGAATTCAGTCCCTGGTAGTCCAGCTGATTCCCCTCTCCCTCACCTCAGCCCAAATTTATTTCCTAGTAGCCCAGTGGCCCCCACCCTAACCCTAGTCAGAATACAGTCCCCAGTAGTCCATTGGCCCCCATCAGCTTAGCCCGAATACATTCCCTGGTAGTCCACTGGCCCTCCTCAACCTAGCCTGAATACAGTCGCTAGTAATCCAGTGGATCCCCAACCCCCACACACCCCAGGCTGGATACAGTCCCTGGTTGTCCAGTGAACCCCCCCCCCACAAGCCCCAGTCCGAATGCCGTCCCTGATAGTTCAGTGGATCTCCCCACTAGCCCCATTTCCCCTTGCCCATGTCGATCTCAGTCCATCACCAGTACTGCATCGCAGGTACCATCTAGATGAAAAGGTTCTTAGACGGGGGTCACACAAATGCTGCACTGGCAGTCCCAAACTTTGTGCACAGAACAGCATGCTGTTTGCATAGAAACCCCTCCCACACACTGTCACATATCATTGTGCACTGGTGTGGGAGGATCATACAGCCCGCTGAGAGCATGGCTCAGGGGTTGCATCCAAGGGACTGGCAGTAAATCGGGGTGCAACA
Organism: Neoceratodus forsteri; assembly: GCA_016271365.2. NCBI lineage: Eukaryota > Metazoa > Chordata > Ceratodontiformes > Ceratodontidae > Neoceratodus > Neoceratodus forsteri. The sequence continues at coordinate 1,062,582,019 of CM028134.1, read as the reverse complement.
CTTAACTGCCGCTCCCTTGTGACTGAGAAATGGGCTTTAAACTCTTTGCAGCTGTTTAGATGGAAATGTAGATTTTTCCAACAAAATGTAGATTATAGAAACATACGATTATTTTTTTTTTTTTTTGCTATATAGCTTTATGCTCCCTGTCCACTGATCCTCCGCCTTACTTTCCTTGCCATTTCTGGCAGCTTCCTGCCCCACCTGCTGCTTCCCGTTCCCCCTCGCCCCCCCACACTGTAGGAGCCAGTGGGAATCCACATGGTGTGGGACCTGAGAGTGCTAGCAGCCTTCATAGGTGCAACCAGGTGGTATGAGTCCCCCCCACCAGCAAGCCCCCTTTGGCCCTCATGGTTCCCTCAACCCTGTCATTCATTCAATACACGGCTTGGTCTCCTCTACAAACACAGACCACACCTCACGCCAGAAGCTTTGAAGGTTGCAGTCCTGAGCTCTGTGATCTCTGTAATAGACTATGGTCTCATCATTTATGGCTTGGCCACAACCACAACCACAACCCTTAGACGCCTCTCAACTGCCTTGAATAAAGCATGTCGGCTCATCACTGGTGCTCACCGTCTCACCCACACATGTGACCTGTACACTCAGACCGCTGGCTCCAACTATCAAACCCGCATAAAGTTTCTCACCTGCTCCATGGTCAAAAAAATCTACCTTGGCCTTGCACCTTCTGGGGTCTCAACTCTGTTACAACAACGAATTAACAAACGGTGCCTTAGGAGATCCACGCTACAGCTACTGAAAGTTCCCCACTGTCACACTTCACAGGAACAACGCTCTTTTGATTATCGAGCACCAGTCTGGTTCAATGGCCTCAGCCCAACCATCTCCTCTGCCCCAACTATTGGTATGTTTAAAACTATGATCTGGGACTATCTCACTACCAAGAGCTCCTGTGACTGCCCAACTTAACCTTGTTTCTCCACTTCCCTTCTGCTCTAGTTGTCCCCCCCCCCCACTGGATTCTACCCTCATATCTTGGTATACCCAATGCTGCCTTTTCACCCTCTTGCCACCCTTCCCTACATTCCTTCTCCCCTTCCCTCTCCTAGGCTCGACACTTCTCATCTGTTGTCTATTTTCTGACAAATGCCGCTGGCTGCCCTGTTACAATGCTACCCTTGAACTGTATTAATCTGTACTCTGTTTGCAATGTCCACATTGTTGTAATGCCTGTCTTGATGTTCCCCATAATTTGTATTTCTCTGACGTGGAACCTTTGTAAAAGAGCCATGGCTCAAAGGTATTTGTAATCTTAGACTTGATAAATAAATAAATAAATAAATTCAGTGTCTCTGGAACTTACCTGGGGTGCCACTGAAACTCTACAGATTGCCACCTGTGGTGGGGAGTCGTAGGGGGGTGGATTCCCAACCCCCCTTCTGGTGCTATACTTAGTTCGGTGGTTGCTTGTCCAGAAGGTGGTGCGAGGTCTGCAGGGTTCCGTGGGGCGGCATACTGCTGCCGGTGGGGAATTTCCATTTTTCCTGGTTTCCCCAACCCACAGACACTACGTGGAGGTGATGGCTGCACCTATGGGTGTTAGCGGACATGCTGATGTTTACCATCAGGGATTGTCCCCCACCCAGAACTGCTGCTCCAACTCACCTCACCACCTATGGTCACCTAGGTGGCAGCAGTGAAGGGGAGCAGTCTTCCCTCCCTGGAGAAGGAAAGCATCCCCTGGGGTGCTCGATCCTCCAACCCCTGAGCAGCCCGAGTCTGTTCCCGAACCCGGGTTGCCAGTGTGGCGGCAGGTGAGGCATGGATGCCTCTGCCCTCCGGGCTGACGGTATGTGTTTTTCGGAATTTCTCCCTGCCTCTAGACTCCCTGATGCAGTGCCCCACCAGGCCTCACACGTACGCCCAGCACTCTGCGGAGTGCACACTCCCTGGCACACCCCATGGGTTGCAGTGACGGTGGACCCATAGCGCCATCCCTCTCCGGGCTGGGACCGCTCCCCAACCCAGCTGCCAGGTTTGCTCCTGAGCTCCCATGGCCTGCATGGGAGCATGACACAATTCCCTCCAGGCCATCAGGTGGCAGAAATAAGTGATTGTGTGTGTGAGCTTTTATTGTGATTTAGCAGGTGACAGTGCTCTTTCTAACCAGATCTGGAAAAAGAAAATGGAAGATAATTACTTCTTTTGTCTCCTTTTGCTGGTCGCAGGGCGTCATTACTTGGGTCTTCTCTGTTAGGCTTCTGTAGAGGCAGGAAGTAGACTCTTGAAACTGTAGCACAGGCATAGAGCTCACAGGCATTATCACATGATCCCCTCCACTCGTTTGCATATTCTGCCCATAGACAGTATAGACCACTTGCACATGGCGGCATGAAAGCCCCTGGTATTCCACAGGATGCCCCCTCTAGGTTTTTCATACAGTATCGGATCTCTTTGAGCACAGGTTCCTCTCATGGGGTGTGCCAGACCCAGTCTTCTTGCCTCCGTGGAGTCAGGCAGTTCAACACTAGGTAACAGCAACAGAGGTTTACTTTTTATTTTTTTGAAAATAGAATTACTTTTTTTAGTAAACACAAAATCATGCAGATGGGTGCAGACAATAAAAACATGTATCGAGTATTATTAGCCATTGAAAGAAGTCTGCATTTATTTTGAAAAAAGAGAGAAATAAATGTTCCGTTTCTGATGGAAATACTTTGGGCTTCTTGGATGCCGGGGTTTTTTGACATCACGGTACCAGAATTCTGTCAGATTCTTTTTAATAGCACTGATTGTTTTCAGTTGAGCGGTGGTTTTGATTTCAGTGAAACGGATCTCGTAACATATATATATTTTTTTTAATAATAACCTGGAAGTTACCCCATTGCCGTCTGTGGAATGTGCTGTCTGCCATCACCTAAAACCAAAGGAATGCTATCATTGTCAAGGCCTTCCACTGACTGTGCTAGGATATGTTGCCACACCATCTGATATATTGCTTAATTATCTTTATTAATAATGCACTGGTGTTAACATTCCGGTGTAACTAATGTAATACTGTTAGTAGAGTGCAAGTGAAGCAGGCATTGTTTACCTCGGAATGTGGCAGAGTAAGTGGAAAACTCAAACAGCTGGAGTGACACAGACATTCTTTTCACAACTCTGACATCATAGTTGTGAATTATGGGATTTCTGATGTCACAGCTTTGAACTACAATAGAAAAGTATATGGGATATCTGAATTACAAGGGCTGTGCATACAGCACATTACATAGAAAATAGTAAAACATAGAAACATAGAAAGGTGACGGCAGAAGGAGACCAAAGGTCCATCTAGTCTGCCCATTTGTTTGCCTGAACCCGAGTTGGGCCATGCCTGCTAGCATTGAACTGTTATTTAAGATGAGTCCCCACCCTCGACCCTGTGTTGCATGTATGTCCTGTCTCAACCAAGTTTGAAGGAGGGGATTGTTTTGGCCTCCACCACTTCAGTGAGTAAACTATTCCAAGGTGCAACCGCCCTCTTGGAGAAAAAGAACTTCCTAACATCACGTCTGAACCTCCCCCTTTGAGTTTCCAGTTGTGCCCTCTAGTATTAGAGTTGTGGGACCCAGTAAACCATTCTGAGTATGGCACTTTGTTGATGCCTTTCAGTTACTTAAATGTCTCGATCATGTCCCCCCCTCTCTCGTCTGGCCTCCAGCAAGAATAGCTTCAGCTCTTTCAGGCATTCCTCGAGGTCATGTAGTCCTGTTATTATCTTTGTTGCCCTTCTCTGCACCGTCTCCAGTCTGTTGGATGTTCTGCTTTAGGTGTGGGCTCCAGAACCAGACGCAGTACTCTGGCTGAGATCTCACCAGGGATTTGTAAAGAGGCAGTATAACATTTCTGCTTCTGCTGTCAAAGCTTCTGCTGATGCACCCCAGCATTTTGTTGGCCTTGCTACATGCAGAGTTGCATTGATTGGTTGCTTTAAGGGACTCATGAATTAACACTCCTAGGTCCCTTTCCTCTGATGAGGTATTAAGTTGCACCCCGTTCAACCAATAATCTGTTTTAGGGTTGTTTTTGCCCAAGTGCATTTGTTTACATTTCTTGGCATTAAAGCCGAGTTGCCATTGGTTGGACCATGCTTCAAGTTGTCCTAGGTCAGCTTGAAGTTTGCTGATGGATTCTGCGGTATCCACCCTTCCTCCCAATTTAGTGTCATCAGCAAACAGCACTAATCTGCCATTTATGTCCTCACCTATGTCGCTAATGAAGATGTTGAAAAGCACAGGACCAAGGACAGAACCCTGGGGAACCCCACTTATAACATCTCCCTTCCTTGAACCCACTCCATTGATTACCACCCTTTGTCTTCTGTTTTGGAACCACGCTTTTATCCAGTTGATAAACTGGTCTAAAATACTGGTGTCTTTGAGTTTAGCTAGTAGACGCTTGTGTGGAACGAAGTTGAAGGCTTTACTGAAGTGGAAATAAAGCAGGTCCACTGGGTGCCCTTTGTCTAACTCGGCAGTTACCCAATCGAAGAATGATATGAGATTCCTCAGGCATTATTTTCCCACTGTGAATCCATGCTGATTGGAGTCTTGGAGGTTATTCTTGTCCAGGTAATCAACTATTTCTTGTTTAATCAGTGTTTCCATCAGTTTGCACACCACTGAGGTAAGACTAACGGGTCTGTAGTTTCCAGGCTCCTCTTTACTTCCACTCTTATGCAGGGGATCACGTTGGCACTTTTCCAATCCTCTGGCACAACCCCAGTCTGGAGGGAGAGGTTGAATAGTCTGGACATTGGTTCCACTAGTTCCTTAGCTAATTCCTTTGGGACCCTAGAGTGAATGCCATCTGGGCCGGGTGATTTATTTTGATTTAGACTTTCAAGAGCTTCCTGGACTTTTCTGGTGGTGAAAGCTTAAGTTCCTATAACTTCCGGTTTTCTCGAAATGTCACGTACTGGCATGGGCCCATCCGTTCCCTGGTAAAGACTGAGCGAAAGAATTTGTTGAGAATTTCCACCTTTTGCATATCATCTTCGACTGTTGTCTCACCATCCTTTGGTTTCATCACCCCTTGAGAAGTCTTCCTTTTTTCCCAGATGTATCTAAAACACTCCTTGCTCCCATTACTGTCACTGTCAGCGATGCTAAGTTCTGCACTAGCCTTGGCTTCTCTTACGGCTCTTTTGGCTTTTTTGCTTAATTCCAGATATTCTTCTCAGGAGGTATCAGTAGGTTTTGTTGTATGGTTGAGAAAGGCTCCGTGTTTGTCTCTAACAGCTGCCTTGACTTCCATGTTGAACCATATAGGGTTTTTACGCTTGTTCTTTTTGGTTGTTGTCTTTGTAAAGGTGGTTGTGGCATCCATGGTAGTTTGTTTGATTACCATCCAGAGGTCGTTGACATTGGAAAATTAAATAACCTCTAGTCTCTTGTCTGTGAATTCTCTCATCTTAGCAAAGTTTGCCCCTTTGAAACTGATTACTGATGCCCGAGATTGGGAATAAGAAGCTCCACGGTGTACAGTGAACCATACACTGTTGAGGTCACTGCTAGGGATTCCATCACAGATGTAGTGTCTGCTAGGTCAGAATTAGTAAGGACTACTTCTAGTGCTGTGTTAACCCTAGTGGGCTCGCCTACTAACTGCGCAAGTTGTCAGTCCTGTATAGCGTCTACTGTGTTTTGGTTCCTGGAGGATTTGGTAGCAGGGACAGACCAATCAACGTCTGCATATTTAGGTCCCCTAGTATTACAGTGTCTCCCTTGGAAGTGACCCTGCTGATTTCTTCAGTCAGTTGGTTGTCTAGAGCTTCAGAGTGATTGGGTGGTCTATATATTACACCTATATAGACTTTCTTTCCCAAGGGTGTGCGAATATGAACCCATAGGGATTCAGCACCTTCTTTCTTTATACTATCGAGTGAGTGATGTATGGGGTGTTGTACATACAAGTTCTTTTTTTTGTTTATACACACACACTGTTCACACTCATGGTTTATGTGGTATTACACACCAAGGGTTTGTTTAAAAAAAAAAAAAATGTAAATGCCTCATGGTTTCTTTTATGTACTTGCTGGTTCATAGGTTTCAGCTGATGGCTTTCACGCTCACTGCTCTGCTATCAGCTGTGCTTCTCTGTTTAACAAAAAAAAAAAAAAAAACCCGTTCCAGTCTCAAATATCACTTTGGAGAAGTGATAATACGCTAAGATGACTTTTAAACAGTTATTGAGTGATGACTGATTTTTGAATGTGTGTGTGCGGGGGGGGGGGGAGCAGGCGATTAGATGGCTGCTTTCAGTTCTGCAATGCTACTGCTTATCATCTGGCTGACATCTGCACAGTAGTAACCTGCCAGTTATTATGAATGGAAACTGGTTATTATGGCTTCAGAATGTGGTGTTCGTTCAGTCAATAAATAGCATCGTCAGGAATGATAAATAGCGCAGTAGGTGGGAAATAAGAGACAAGGATGTAATTTCATTGAGGGATGTGGGGTACATCATAAACCATGACAGCAGAGTGGAACCCCAAGATGGAATGACAAGCCTAGTTACTGATGGGTTCCTATCCATTATTTCTGTGCTACATGGAACTCCCTGAACAGTCCATCTCATAATACCATTGATCTGATGTCAGAACAGTGGTATTATGGAGCGTTATACTACATTTGGTCCCTCTCCCCCAATCAGAAGCCAGGGTTACACGCACTTTGTTCTTCACAAACTCACGCCAGTCATTTTAGTCTCAATAAAATGACTGCTTAGTGCTCAGAACATCCATTGTAGTATATGGTTGCCCCTTAATGTGCCCGGATTTCCATACACAGCATTTTTTTGTTGTAGGACAGTTCAGAGGTCAAGAAACATTGTTGTAGTATCGTTTTGACATCGGTGATTCTACAGTTTTTTTCCCTTTGAACCGCCGCATCTCTGTGTCCCCTCAAGCAGAACTGCAGTTGTTGTCTCAAACTGCATTATTCAGTCACTCAATGCCATCACTAACGTAGTAGAATGAGGATGTCAACTGCAGTTTTCCAAAAGAGCCATCCAAAAGGGATAAAATTATCAGAGAGCAAGAAAATGCCAGAAGTCCCTACCAGAAAAACAAAGCAGAATTGTGATAGTCAGTAATCCTAGTCACCGTTCTCACAGTTGGCCATTCTTGACAATTTATCAATGCAGGTGCGAGAGGTAAAACCTAAAAACTTTTTCTCTTCCCAAGTATAGTATGCTGAGTGGGGGAGGGACATAAAAGATTCAGTTATCATTTCATTCTCTGAGATGCCGAATGCCGAACATAGGAACTTGCGAAGAAACCAGCAGAATAAGGCCATTAGGTCTGTCTAGTCTTCTCATATTGCAGGGCTCTTGGCCTAATCTACTAACCTTGCCCCCCCACCCCAATCCTCCCTTCTCCATCCACCCCTCCCTTGACCCTTACTATCCCAGTCTCTCTTGAAGCTTCCCACTGTCTTCAACGAAATAACCTCTTCTGGAAGCACGTTCCGACCTGCCACGACCCTTTCTGTGAAGAAGTGCCTCCTAGCCTCCCTTCTAAACCTCCCCCCAACTTGAGACGATGTCCCGTTGTGTTTCAGTTTCCACTGAGCTTGAAGAGAGCCTCCCTTTCCACCTTATTTATTCCAGGGAGTACATTTCAGGGCCTCCAACCTCTCCTCATGTGTTCTACCCTGCTGGCCTATGACCATCTTCGCTGCCCTCCTTTGAACCATCTCCAGCAAGTTAATGTCCTTTATAAGGTATGGGCACCTGTATTACACACACTGTATTCCAGATGCAGCCTCACTAATGACCTGTACAGGGGCATTATTACCTCCTATCACCTGCTGATAATCCCTCTGGCAATGCAGTCCAACATTTTATTTGCCTTTGCTGCTGCTTTTCTACTTTGCCTGGAATGTTTCAGGTCACTAGTGATCATCATTCCCAAATCCTTCTCCTCCTCTGTTGCAGATACCTGTACCTCTCCCAGGCTGTACTCAGTCCTCGTGTTCTTGGCTCCCATATGCATAATGTTGCATTTCTTTGCATTGAAGCTAAACTGTCAAATTCCAGACCACCTCTCCAGTTTTTCCAGATCCTCCTTTTGGTCTTGTATCCTTTCGTCTGTGTCCACCCTCCCACAGAGCTTGGTGCCATCAGTAAATAGGCAAATTTTGCCCGTAATACCATCCTCACTATCATTGATGAACAGCATCAGTCTGAGCACTGAACCCAGTGGGACCCCACTAGTGACCTCCCTGGCATTACATAGCTCACATCGACTACCACTCCCTGGGTAACATAGAAACATAGAAACATAGAAGTTGACAGCAGATAAGGACCGCAAGGCCCATCCAGTCTGCCCATTTCTTTTTCTACCTTATAAATGTGCCATCGGCCTTTGCTCTGTCAGTGGCCTATCTATTCATAGTCATTTGTATTGCTCCCTTATGCCTATCCCATGCCTGTTTGAAGCCCTGCACTGTATTCATAGCCACCACTTCTTGTGGTAAGCCATTCCATGCATCCACCACCCTTTCTGTGAAAAAGAATTTCCTCACATTCCCCCTTAATCGGCCTCCCTCTAATCTCATGCTGTGTCCTCTTGTCCTGCTATTTTTCTTATATTTAAACATGTTAGACTCTTTCACCTTGTTTATGCCCTTAAGGTGTTTGAATGCCTCGATCATATCACCTCTCTCCCTCCTTGGCTCAAGGGTATACATATTGAGCTCCGTTAATCTGTCCTCATATGTCTTCTGATGCAGTCCCTGCACCATTTTGGTTGCCCTTCTCTGGACTGCCTCAATTTGGTTAATGTCCTTGTGAAGGTGTGGCCTCCAATACTGCGCAGTACTCCAGATGGGCCTAACCAGTGTCTTGTACAGAGGGATTAATACCTCCCTCTTACGACTTGTGATACCCCTACTAATACACCCTAACACCCCCCTAGCCTTACCTACTGCTTTAGAGGTCTGCTTGGATGATTTTAGGTCGTCAGTGATGATGATGCCCAAGTCTCTTTCTTCCTTTGTGACTGCTAGCAACTCCCCTCCCAGCCTATAGGTGGCTTCAGGGTTTCTCTTCCCTATGTGCATGATTTTGCACTTCTTTGCATTAAATCCCAGTTGCCACTCTTCTGACCATTCTGCTAGTTTATCCAGATCTCTTCTCATTCTGCCCACCCCATCTGGATCATCTACTCTGTTGCAGATCTTGGTGTCATCTGCAAACAGACGAGCCTTACCCTCTAGTCCATCTGCAAGGTCACTAATGAAGATGTTGAAGAGGACTGGCCCCAGGACTGATCCCTGAGGTACCCCACTTGTGACTTGCATCTCTTCTGACTGTATACCATTTACCACCACTCTCTGTTTTCTGCCCGTCAACCAGTTTGCCACCCAGTTGACCAACTTCTGACCCACCCGAGCCTACCCAGCTTATTTATCAATCTTCTATGTGGAACAGTGTCAAAAGCTTTGCTGAAGTCAAGGTAGGCGACATCAACTGCTCCCCCTTGGTCCACCACTCTGGTTACCCAGTCAAAGAAATCTATGAGATTAGTTTGACAGGACCTTCCTTTGTAAACCCATGCTGTCTTGGATCCTGTGCCCCTATGGATTCCAGGTGTTGCACTATCCTTTCCTTAAGAGTGCCTCCATAATCTGCCCACTACTGAGGTAAGACTGACCGGTCTGTAGTTCCCCGCCTCCTCCCTGCTACCACTCTTGTGGGCGGGATCACATGAGCCCTTCTCCAGTCTTCTGGGACCTCTCCTGTGCTCAGAGACTCACTAAACAATTCTGCTAATGGCTCTGCTAGTTCCTCCTTTAGCTCCTAAGTACCGTGGGATGTATGCCATCAGGTCCCATTGCCTTATCCACCCTGAGCTTAGCAAGCTCTTGTAGGACCCTTTCTTTTGTGAAGGGAGTAGTGCTCACCTCCCTCCCCTGTGTCCATGATGCTGAGCTGTGGGCCCTGCCCTACCTTCTCTTCAGTAAATACTGAGCAAAGTATCTATTTAGGATAGATGCCTTTACAGGGTCCTCCTCCTCACATGCTCCCTTTTCTCCATTAAGCTTAGCAATACCCCTCTGGACTTTCTCCTTTCACTAATGTATCTATAGAAAGTCTTGTCACCTTCTTTTACTGTTCGTGCTAGTGTTTCCTCAGTTTGGGACTTTGCCTGCCGTACTGCCTTACCTGCTTCCCTTAGGGCAGTTTGGTATGCCTCCCTAGCTTCATCCCGCTGTGTTCCCTTATATTTCCTGAAGGCCAGCCTTTTGGCTCTGACCTTTTCTGCTACTGTATTTGAGAACCAAAGTGGTTTCCTTCTTCTTTTGCACTTCCTTTTCTGTCTAACACAATGGGATGTTGCTTCAAGTATTGCATCCTTAATGCTTGCCCACTTTGCCTGTACCCCCTCACCTGTGTTTCTTTTTGCCAGGGCTAGCTTAACTCTGTTGGCCATCTTATCAAAGTCAGCTCCTCTGAAGTCCCATATTTTTGCCTTGGAATGGGATGATTTAGATGTAGTAGCCAAATTGAACCATACCATGTGATGGTCACTGGCTCCCAGGTGACCTTCTACCTGGAGATCTGTGATCCTTCTTTGTTAGTCAATACTAGATCTAGGATAGCCCTGTCTCTTGTGGGTTGCTGTACCAATTGTTTGAGGCCCTCCCCTGCAGGGAATCCACTATGAGTCTAGTTCTGGCAGATGTTCCTGCTGGTATTGACCAATCTGTATCCGGCATGTTGAAGTCTCCCATTATCAGAACCTCCCTTTAGCTGTCATGTTTTGTATATCTTCTAACAGTAATGTGTCCATGTCTTCCTCTGGTCTGGGGGCCTGTAGACAACCCCAGTTCTTATGGCTGTCCCATTTCCTGTTTCCAGGGTGACCCACAGTTCTTCTGGCTCCTTATGTGTATTCTGAATTTCTGTAGCTTTGATATTTTCATTAACATACAGGGTCACTCCTCCCCTTTTTGCACCTCAGTCTCTTCTGAACAATACATAGCCAGGTACTGAAGTCTTCCAAGTGTGGTTACTGGTAAACCACGCTCACTAATTGCTACTATGTCCAGTTTAGCCTCTGACATTATTGCCTGCAGGTCTGGGATCTTATTTCCCAAGCTGTGAGCATTTGTGTACATGATTTTCCATTGGCCAGATTTTGGTGTGTTAGTTGTTGGGTGAAGTTGGCATTACCCTGTCGTCGTATGGGGAGACAAACCTTTTTTCTTACCTGGTGATGCAAATGAACGGCAAACATGCTGAATTCCTGTTTGACCACTAGCTGAGGGGGGAGGGGTGTTCTTCCCATTCGACGTATGGGGTGCTGCACCCCTCTCCCCATTTGCTAGTTTAAATATTCTGCAAAGACGTCAAACTTTTGCCCCAATGCACAGACTCCCTCTTTAGTCAGATGCAGTCCATCAAATTTAAAGAACTTTCGCTCCCAGAACTGTTGCCAGTTCCCTACAAATCTGTGTCCTTTTTCCTGGCACCAGCCCTTGAGCCACGTGTTTAGGTACTGCTGCTTGGCCAGTTTCCCACTCCAACCCTGAGATCCACCATCTTCCTGATCAACCTCTTGTGGGGTACAGAGTCAAAAACCATGTTGAAGTCCAGGTAAGGGATGTCCACTGCTTGGCCCCTGTCCACTGTTTTAGTGATCCAGTCAAAGAAGTCAGATTAGTTGGACACGACTTCCTTCCCAGAAGTCCGTGCTGCCTCTCATCCTGGAGACCATGCTCATTTAGATACTCTACCAACCTTTCCTTAAGTATGACCATCGTGAGCTTGTGCACAATTGAGATCAGACTGCTGGTCTGTAATTCCCTGGGTCGTCCTTGGGACTGCGCATATGGAGGAGGACTACATGTGCTGTTCTTCAGTCCTGCGGTACCTCGCTTGACTCCAGTGAACTATTGAACAGGCCAGGCAACGGATCTGCAAGCTTCTCCACCAGTTCCTTCTGCTCCCTTGGGTGTATGCTGTCAGGGCCTGAGGATTTGTCCACCTTCAATGCTAGCAGCCCTGTCCTCACCTTATCCACCTCTATCAAAACATCTGTCCCAGCAACCCCCCATTTCTTCTCTCCTTCCCCGGGTGGCACCAGTCCATCTCTTTATTTATTTATTTATTTGAAGTCTCGGATTACAAGTACCTATGAGTCAGAAGACTCTTTTGCGTAGGTCCCACGTCATACAACAACAAATAACAATACAGGCAAACAAAGTCAACTAAGAACAGCCACATCTAGATAAATAGGGGAGTGGGAAGGGGGGTTGTGCTGATAGTCAGAAATGACATAATGGTTAGTGGAGTGGAGGAGGCTGGACGGGGTGTGGAGGCGATTTGGGTAACACTGCAAACGAGGGAAGGGAAGAAATTGAAGATAGGGTGGAATACAGGTCCCTTGCAATAGAGGAGGCTCTGGAGGATAAGTTGGCTGAGAACATCAAGGCTCACTGTGACCTTGGAAAGGGAAGGGTTGTTGTCATGCGTGATCTCAGTATGCCGGGGGTGGACTGGGACACCATGACATCCTCTGTAACCAGGGAACAGAGACTGATGTCTTTCAGGGTGCCTTCCTGGTTCAGCAAGTGGGGGAACCTACTAGAGAGGGGCGGATATTGGACGTTGTCCTAGCGGACAGTGAACAAAATTAGTGGCCTGGAGGTGTGCAGTCCACTGGCAGGTGGAGACCATGCCACAGTTTTGTTCCTGCTGTATCTGGGGGGGAGGAAAACTGCACTCATACAGTAGTGGTTGATTTCAGGGGAGCAGACTGTGTGGGTATGTGTAGGATTCTAAGGGAGAGGTTGGACATGGTTCAACCAGGTATGGATGCTAAAAGATTGTGAGAGACCATTAAAGAAGGGGTACAAGAGGCTACTAGGTCCTGTACTAAAATAAGGCGTAAGCATGGTAGAACCAATAAGCCATGTTGGTGGACCAGGGAGGTGCAGGAGGCGGTGAGGGATAAAAAGGCTGCCTATGTACGTTTCAAATGTTCTAGGGGGATAAGGAGCGCGGGGAGTATGAACTTTTGGCTAGGAAGGTCACCAGAGTGGTGAGGGGAGCTAAGGCAGGGATGGAGAAACACCTGGCTAGGGATATCCGGGGGGGTGGGGGAGGGATTCTATAGATATATAAGAGAGAAGAGAAAAGAGAGGACACAGATCAACAGGATTAAGATTGTGGGGGATGGTCTCAGGAAGCAAGGGAACAGGCAGAGGTGCTAAATGAGTTCTTTGCCTCAGTATTTGCAGAGGGTGATAAGGGATCCCTACAGTCTGATGGGAGAGATGAGGAGTCAGTAAAAGCGAGAGGTCAGTCTCAGTCTGAGACCATAGGATGGCAAGATACTGGGGCACAGGCTAGACCAGACCAAGAAGGAGTAGGAAGGTTGCATGAGGGAGTGGATTGGGGGGAGAAATCACAGTGGATAGGGTGAGGGAGACCCTTCGGAATCTGAAAACTGATAAGGGGCGGGACCAGATGGAATACATCCGAGGGTTATGAAGGAATTGGCAGATGTGCTGGCAACCCCACTGGCTGCACTCTTTAACATCTCTCTGCAGATGGGAGGGGTGCCACAGGACTAGAGGGTGGCTTATGTGGTACCTATACATAAGGGGGGGGTCTAGGGAGGAGATGGGGAATTATAGGCGTCTGTAGTGGGCAAAGTAATGGAGAGCTTTATCAAGGATAGGCTTGGGAGGCAGTTGGAAAGGTTAGGACACCAGGATGATAAACAGTATGGCTTTTTCCCAGGGAGATCGTATCAGACCAACCTCGTAGAGTTTTATGATTGGGTGACGGGGGCCTTGGATAGACATATTCCGGTGGATGTTCTATACCTAGATTTCAGCAAGGTGTTTGATTCAGTACCTCATAATGGACTGATAGCAAAATGGGGGAGATGGGGGTGGGAGGACAGGAGCTAAATTGGGTTGAAAACTGGCTTACGGGGCATTTACAGAGGGTAATGGTGGGTGGGATAATATCCTCCCCCAGGAAGGTAATCAGTCGAGTCCCTCAGGGTTCAGTATTGGGGCCACTCTTGTTCAATGCCTACGTCTCGGTATAGGGAGGGGGGTTATGAATAAGTTGAGTCTTTTTGTGGATGATTCAAAACTGGGAGCACTGTTGGATAGTGAGGATGCGAGGGAGACAGTCCAGGAGGATCTGGATACCCTGGAGGGGTGGTCAAGGAGGTGGGGACTGATATTTAATGCCAGGAAATGTACTTCATTTGGGGGTCAATAACCTGGGCCATGTATACACCCGGGGGAGGTCACACTGCATGCCACATTGGGAGAAAAGGATTTAGGGGTGGTGGTAGATATCAAAATAAATAACTCTGAAAATTGTAGAAGAATTACAGCCAAGGCAAATAGGATATTGGGTTACATAGCCAGGGGAATTATGTCCAGAAGAAGGGAGGTGATCTTCCCTCTATATAATGCCTTGGTCAGGCCGGAGCTTGAGTACTGTGAGCAGTTCTGGAGACCTCACCTGAGGAAGGACATAGCGCTGCTGGAAAGGGTCCAGAGGAGAGCGACCAGGATGATTCAGGGTATGGAGGGGGAGGCCTTATGAGGAGAGACTGGAAGAGCTTTGGCTTTACTCACTGGAGGAGAGGAGGGACAGGGGAGACACGATAGAGGTTTTCAAGTATGTAAAGGGGATAATTAGGAGTGGAACCAGGGAGTTGTTTAGGCTGTAGAAAGGGGGAGTGACCAGGGGCCATGAGTGGAAGTTGGAGGGGGGAAACTACAGGGGGGAACATAGGAAGCATTTTTTCACTGAGAGGGTGGTGCAGCCGTGGAATGCACTTCCCGGGAGGCTAGTGGAGGAGGGCACAGTGGAGGGCTTCAAGGTGGAGTGGGTTAGGTACAAGGGGAAACTGAATCTAGAGAAGACACTCTTGAGGGCTGGGGTGGTGAGGCGGCAGCCATTAGGTTGCTGGCTTTCGAGCAGACAAGACAGACCATTTGGCCTAGTCTGCTGTCTTTTTAGTATGTTAGTATAAATACAGTTTCAGGAGGCAGTTAGTGGAACATAGTCATACAGTGAAAAGGCTAATTGAGTAGCAGAAACATATATTGCATATAATTAAATGTTGCCCCAGACAAGGGCAGCAAGCAAGAGGAGGCAGACAGAAATGGCTTTAATGGTATGAGCTAGTCCACCTAATGTAGGCTTCGTCCACGAGGTGTGGAGGGGGTAAGAGTTTCCATAATTGGGGCTGGGTGGAGAGTTGGAGGATAAATGGGGTCTAGGAGGGGTAGTCACAGAGGCTGTTCCTGAGCCTAACAATCTCATCTTTTATGTCCCTTTTCTCACTAATACAGTGAAAAAAGGCCTTCTCCCCCTTGTTAATTCCCTCCACTAGCTGCAGTTCCTTCTAAGCTTTAGCCCACTGGACTACCTTACTGCTACATTAGCCATCTTTGGGTAATCCTCCCTGTCTTCCTCACTCTTGGTGTTCATGAATTTCTTGTAGGCTGACCTCTTATCCCTTACTGCCTGGGTGACCTCAGTACTAAACCAGCTAGGTGCGGTGACCCTCAAGTTTTCCCTTCGAGCCTAAGCCTCTCCTCTGTGGCAACTATTACTTCCTCCTTGATGATGGACCACCTTCGGTCCACCCCATGTCCACACGGATGCTTGCCAGGTGACTTCTTCGCAAGTCGCTCATCTTTCTGAAGTCCACCTTTCTAAAATCCAGGATTTCAGTCTTAGTGGGGGCCTTTTTTCTGCCCATGTCCAGCCAGAACCACACTGTGCGATGGTCACTCCCACCCAGGGGCTCCTCGACCTTTATGCCCTGGACGTGGTCTCCGTTTGTTGGCACCGGATCAAGGATTGCCCCCTTCCTGGTGGGTTCTGTGACTCCCTGAGTCAGGAACCAGATTGAACTCTGTGTCATTTTTTGTTTGTTTGTTTGTTTCTAAATCTGTAAACTATAAAAATAATTGTATAGATAACCATAATAGTAAGGCTGTGTTTCCATCTCAGGGTTTAAACTCCTTTGTTCCCATAGACGCCATATGGCGTTGGAACCATCCACTGCTGGATCCGACCCAAAATGGCCACCGGGAGCAAATGAATAAGATGACATCAAAGGATCTCTTGAGCTTTGCTGTCAATGTCCTTATGATACCACTTTTAAACCCCTCTGTGGAAACGCAGCCTTGTTGTGTATGGTTGTTCATACACTGTTTTGTATGCATTGTCAATAAAATTACTGTAGTGACATTATCCTCTTTCTTGCATTCTGATTGGTGTACACTCGCAGCAACAAACACCTGAAGCATAATAATGTGGTAGCTGGCTCACTGACCTTGGCAATAATGTGATTGTCTCGTGAAGATAAAATACTTGCCCTTTGGCCTTGTACTTTATTTACTCAACAATCACATTATTGCCTTGTATACTCACCCAACTAGCACTTACCTCACTAAAATAAATCAGTCTATCTCTATATCTTTATTTATGTAATAGGGCGAGGACACAGCCATTGTATAAATCTTGATTATCGGAGCAGCTACATACACACATACACACACACACACATACATACTGACAAACTCGAGCCTATCTGCCTTTAAGGCCGAGCTTAAATAGTACCTCTCTGGAAGCATGGCCTGTTGCTGTAGGCAGTAATTCCATTCCCAGTCCTGCTAGTCTTAAGACACAGTCACCTGGCTAATCGACATGGATCAAGCCACCTTCCACATCCTTTTTAACAAAGCCCTCACAGGGACGCTGCCCACATCCCAGATCCCCCACCCCCAGCTCTACATCAGTTTCACTACGTAGATGGAGCTAGCTCCCTGGCTACTGAAGATTATACCTTTGTGCCTAGCCTTTGGCTGTTGTAAATTATGCCTGTGTACCTGACAGTGTTTGGCCTTGTCATGTTTCTTTGCACTTACCAGACAGCTTATGTCTCTGTTAGTAATGTTCCACCCTTGTAATTTGCTTACACTGGGGCTCTACCCTCCTTTGTTTTCTTGTTCTCAGTTGTTCACACTTTGTTATACCTGATGTGGAACCTTTGTAAAAGAGCTTTTGCTCAAAGGTAATGTCTGAATCTTGAAATAAATAAATGAAATTTATTGTAAACCTGTCATCAAGATTTATGTATAAACTCATCATCACTTTAGCCACGCCTCCACCCAACAGCCCCCCGACCGGCACCATTTTCCACACTTATTCACCTCCTATATGTTTTCCTGCATAACCCCTTCATTACCCAAATGCAGACATTCTCAGTTATTGTAAACCTACATTGTGACAGTAAGCAAGCACTTAATTTACCTTCGTATTCTTCCTGTTTTTTTTTTTTTTTCTTTTCTGTTTTTCATTCTGCTGCTCTCTGGTTTCAGTTCCCCATTTCCCACCTTCTTGTTTGCCCCCCTCCCAGCAGCTGCCCGCTTGCTTGACCCTTCCTAGAACCCATCCGTCCCACAGCACAAAAACACTGCAGAACAGGAAAAAATAAAAGCAACACAACTGCACCTTCATTAAATCCTCCACTGAGCGTTCTTCTTCATTTTTTCTTTTCCGCTTCTGTTACAATCCCTTGCCAACCCGCCTGTGAGCACACAGGAACACTCAAATAACTAAAAAAAAAAAAAAAGCATCCATCTTAAACAATTTGATTAACTCTTATGCCAGCACAACATCTTCATACTTAGCTGACCAACTCGATACCGTGGCATTCACATTCCGGAGGTGCTGCCACTAAGAAGCGGCACCATCGTCTGAGTCGGTGGCCACATTGTCATTCTGATCTGATACCTGGACACCACACCCATAACAATGCCCTACTAGCAGGCGGCGGGGAAGCGCAACCACTACTTCTACAAACAAAACAAAAAAAAATGTACAGAAAACTGAAAAATAAAAACGAATAAAAAAATATCACACAAGGCCAAGCTGTTACTCTGTTGCATAAGTGTAATATGTAGGGGGAGCTTGTGTAATACCTGATTTACCTATACTCGTGCTGTTTGTCCTTGGCCAGCTCACTTGGGGCTTATGCCACTCGTGAGGTTATCCAACGTCAAGACACTTTTATAGATAAATCAGGTATCAAACAGCTTTTCCCTCATATCCCTTGTATCTGTACATATTTATACTATTTAGGATGCAGAATAAAGTGACAAAAGTAGGGAAATGTGTTAGGGTTTCTAACCCCCCCCCCCCAAGCAGCAAAAAAGAGAGAAAATCATTCCAGTTTTGGCTGTCCTGAGTCTTGGCCAATCAGGGGTGAGGTCTTCCTTGGGGTCTTCGACTCAAATGCTCACCTCATTCCCTGAGCGAAATAAGTTCATACGTGATCTGTCTTCTTCAGGCAGGCCCCACAGGTTGTTGGCCACATGTGGGGAGATACAATTCTGTACATTTAAAGACTATATTAGAATAGGGTGAACATTAGGGTTGAGAACCCCAAGGAAGACCCCACCCCTGATTTGCTAAGACTCGGGACAGCCAAAACTAGTTTGGGGGGTAGTGGGGTTTGGAATTGAAACCCTAACACCACATTTCCCTACTTTTGTTGCTTTAATCTGCCCCCCAAACTGGTGCATTGACGCAGTTTTTTGCAAAGAATTATCTTTCTTTTTGAGATAGTAGAATCGTATCCTCATTCATGTGACTCCCTTTGGGACCTACATGAACACATCCATCTGGATGTGGTGACCCCTGCGCTTCCATGCCTCCAGAAAAGCATTTTATCTGCATTGTTGAAATTGTTTTTTGTGGAGCTCGCGTCAAAGGAAGAAAGTGTACCTCTTAACTCCCGGCGGTTGATTGTATATACTAACATACTAAAAAGCCGGCAGAATAGGCCAAATGGTCTGTCTTGTCTGCTCGAAAGCCAGCAACCCAGCAGCCTCACCGCCCCCTCAGCCCCCAAGAGTGTCTTCTCTAGATTCAGTTTTCCCTTGAACCTATCCTACCCTTTCTTGAAGCCCTCTACTGTGCTCTCCTCCACCAGCCTCCCAGGAAGTGCATTCCACGGCTCCACCACCCTTTCAGTGAAAAAATGCCTCCTACGTTCCCCCCCTGTAATTCCCCCCTCAAATGTGTTTTTCTTTTTTCTTTTTGTTTTGTTTAGCCGTCATAATCGGTAACATTTTGTCAGTTTGGTCTGAAAGTTGCTATGCTTGTAGTCCAAGATGAGATACACCTTTGGTGCATTTTTGATGACGATGATGGGAATTTAATTGTGGATTTGGCACCATGGTAAAATTTAGAGGTAATTTAGGGATGCAGCACGTACTCCATGAATTTTTTAGGAGTGGTATTATGTGTTAGTCTTGTAGTACTCATTGAGAACTTTTTTGAAAATATTTAGATTCAGTGCAGGCTTTTGAATTTCCCA
This sequence comes from Neoceratodus forsteri, assembly GCA_016271365.2. Lineage (NCBI taxonomy): Eukaryota > Metazoa > Chordata > Ceratodontiformes > Ceratodontidae > Neoceratodus > Neoceratodus forsteri. The sequence continues at coordinate 1,062,562,632 of CM028134.1, read as the reverse complement.
CGGCTTGCCTGCTGCTCTTGATGTTAGCTGCAGGGGATTCTGGGATTTGTAGTAACAGAAAATGTCAGCCTAGAACTAAGCAAAATTAGTCTGATACTGTTTACTGTGGTATAGTAGATTGTAAGTAAGCTAAAATGTTTTTGCTCACAAACTGCACAATGGGACCAGTCACACACCTGAGTGTGGGATCCTTTGTGCTAGTCCTCTATACGATCTCCCCCCCCCCCAAACACTGTGCACAAATGTTTTGCATTAAAATGTGGTATAAAATTGGTTTTACACATTTTGTGCTATGTGTGGTTCTAAATGTGCAGTTATTTTTTGTTATATAGAAGATTGACTTTAGCCTAACTGGTGTTTGAAAATGGCAAATTTTGTTTGTAATCCTTTTTTTTTTCTTTCATTTACGCGGATAAAAGATGATTCTATAGGAGTATAGAAGAAACAATTCTTCAAAACAGAAAACCAAAGTGTAAATTCTCATCACACAAAGTGTTCACTGCAGATCTTTATGACATCTATAAAATGTAAATTATATCTACAGTGGATATCGCTTGTTCTCCTAATCCAGAGGCTTCCAAGTGCAGAAGGAATGATACTCTCACTTCTGTGTGGTTTTGAATAATTATCAAGAGGTGGTGTGTTGGAGGCTGAAACACGGGATCATGAAGTTGGAGGAAACGGAAGGGAAGTAGACATCTTTAACAGATAACAGTGAACATGGCAACAACAGAAGAGCTAGGACTACTGAAAAATGAATTGATGTGTCCCATCTGTATGGATTATTTTAATGCTCCTGTCATTCTAGGTTGTGGGCACAGCTTTTGCAGAGTCTGTATCTCAAAGTACTGGGAGGGGGGTCTGGCAGAGGTTGTGTGAACCTGCTTTTGCTGAGCAGATGGGGAAAGGATTTTAGTTCCTGGATAAGCATTAGATTCTTATCAGTCTGGGGACTTTCGGGCAGCAGTGCTGACTTGTTTAATAAGTGTTGTTTGGTGTGGAGGATCCATAGTGGAAGCTGGATATTCATTTATCTTTGCTACAGGTATTGTGAGCAGCTTTCTGGAAGTTTCTGTCTTTCTCAGCCAGGCTCAATTTACAGCTAATTAGGGCTTAAATAGCAGGGCTTCTCACTTAGCAGTACTGCAGAAACAGTTGGGGTCTGGCAGAGGTTGTGTGAACCTGCTTTTGCTGAGCAGATGGGGAAAGGATTTTAGTTGCTGGATAAGCTTTAAATTCTTATCAATCTGTGGACTTTCAGGCAGGAGTGCTGACTTGTTTAATACAGTGTTTGTGTGGGACCTTCCTCTGGAGAAGGTTGCAGTGCTTGGAGGTGCAGTGAGGGGGCAGACACAGGGCTGATACTCTCGTGAGAGTCGGGTGGACCCTAATCCCACCCTCCCCACCCCTCCCTTCCCAGGGCACAGCCCATTTATAGGGGTACACCTGCCCTGCAATTGGAGGAAGAGGCTTCAGGTGCAGCTGATGTTGTTCTATCCAATAATGCAGCCACGGGTCAGGGAAAAGCATAGGTAGGTCTCAAATAGGAGTGCAGCATTCACAATGAATTGCTGAGTAGTGTGATAGTTGAATATATCAGGTAAACTTTCTGTTAGAGGCTGGGCTAGGATTAGTTGATTATTTGGCCTGGAAAAGACTGCTGTGATGATGGGGAAGGGACCGCATATCACTAGAGCAGGTATCTTTGGGAGAGTGGTTGGGTGCACAGGGTGTGGTGCAGCCATGATACTGGACTGGGCATGGAAGTTTGGAGGATGCCCAGTGTGCTACCCGCTGGCACAGCTTAAGGAGGAGGTAGAGGGGATCTGAAGGCAGCTGGGGGGGGGATTGGAGAGGTAGGAGGCAAGCGGTCACCTACATGGAAGCACTAGGTGCTGGGGTCTTCCAAGCTGGGGGAGGAGTGAAGAGAGGTGCTTACACTAGGAGATGAGGGAAGGGGGTACACAGGGGGCTCTAGGGGATCCTGGCAGATGGGGCCCAAAAGGTGGAAATTTCCATAGCAGTAGGCAAGAGTCTGGGGGTGTCCAAAGGAAATCTAGAGGGGCTGTAGGGACAGGGGGGCACTGGGGGATGGGCTAAGGCTCACAAATTGTTTTAACCCTCTACACCCATTGGTAGAAGAGGGGTGTGTGGAGGAGGAGGAGGATGATGCTACTGCTGCTGGTGAAGCTGGGGCAGGGGCGGATAGAAAGGGTGAAGGGGGCAAGAGGCAAGGGCGCAATAGAGGGGGTCCTGGACAGGATGGGGGAAGAGGGGTAGGGGGAGAAGAAAAAGGAGGATCTGGAGAACAAGGAGGAGGCTGATGGTATGGAACAGGGGAGCATGACAGGTAGGAAGGCGCAGGACGTAAATGGGATGATAGCGAGCAGAAAGCCAAGTAGGCAAACGGATAGGACAGATGGATTAGGAAGGAGTGGGGAAAGAGATACAGAGACAGATACTCAGGTGGGGGGTTAAGGAAGGCCAGGACACAGGTAGAGGAGGTGACCAGGGACAATAGTGAAGGGGCTACCTTCAACACCCAGATTGTGGGAGGTGCAAGAAGCCGGTTGAGGGGAGAATCCGTATGAAGGGATGACGAGGGGCATGGAAGATGGGGGAACCTGAGGGGTAAACAGGGAGGCAAGGGGGAGGTTAAAGTACTACTGTTGGGGGACTCCATGATCAGTGGCATCCAGTGGGAGGGGCAGGAGGAGGAGGATAAAACCTGTCTGATGAGAACCAAATGCCACCCAGGCCTGATGGTACACAGGGCCAAGCATGAGTTGTATTCACTGGCAAGGGAATGTGGGGGAACCCCAGACATTCTGGTGCACTTGGGGACAAATGACATAAATGGTAATAGCGAACTAGAAATTCAGGCAAGGTTCTGGGAGTTGGCCAGGGTATGCCTTTCCATAGGCTGTAAGATCTACTTTTCGGAAGTCCTGCCGGTGCCAAGGGCTAGTGGGGAAAACAAGATGAAGATTAGGGAGATAAATCAGAGGCTTAGGGAGTGGTGTGGGGAATTGGGGTATGGCCTGGTGGGGGACTGAGGGGAGACCTGGGAGGATAAGGGGCTGTATGCTAGGGACAGGCTCCACCTTAATTTGGAGGGGAAGGAAATCCTTAAGCTCAAACTAGCTGGGTTCATCAGCGAAAGGTGGGGTTTAAACTTGTGAAGGGGAGGGATCAAAAAAGGGGCAGTGCCAGCAGGTACAGTAATTGAGGGACAGGGTCCCCACTCCTCTAGGGGGCTAGGGAGAGATGGAAATGGGTCACCAGGTGGGGTGCAGGAGCTGAGAAATGGGAGCTCGAGGGGGAGGAGGGAAAAGGGGTATAGAGAGGTCCGGATAAATGCCAGGAGCTTAGGTAATAAAATGCCTGAACTCCAGGTGATGCTAGTTGAGGGGGAGGTAGATGTGACAGCAGTCACTGAGACCTGAGCCACTCAAGAGCACGAGTGGGACCTAAATCTGGAGGGTTACACTATGTTAGTATGTTCAGAAAAGATAGGGGGAAGGGGGGGGTGTAGCACTGTTAATCAGAAATGGCATGGGTATTGGAGGGGGTAGAGGAGGCAGAGGGGAACATGGAGGCTATTTGGTTCACCTTGCTGACGAAGGGGGGTAAAAGAGTAAAGGTCGGAGTGGTATACAGACCACCAGCACTGGCGGATGTCCTGGAAGAAAGTTTGTTGGCAAATCTCGAGGGACACTGTAGATTGGGAAAGGGAAGGGTAGTGGTAATGGGGGACCTCAACATGCCAGGAACAGACTCAGGGACTATGACGTCACCAGTGGCCAGAGAGCAGAGGCTGCTGGATGTCTTCCAGGATGCGTTTCTGACACAACATGTGGGTGAGTCAACTAGGGAGGCCCAGACACTGGACTTGGTCCTGGCGGACAGTGATCAGATTGGGGCCTAGAGGTGAGGGACCTGTTGGCGGGGAGTGATCACGCCACAGTCTGGTACTTCCTGGACCTGGAAGCGGGGGGAAGGAAAGCCGAACAAGGATGGTAGTAACCGACTTTAAGGGTGCAGACTTCAGGGAGATGGGAAGGATCCTTAAAGATTGTCTGGACAGGATAAGGCCGGATATGGATGCTGACAGCAGGTGGGGGATCATTAGGAGGGGAATACAGGAGGTTACCGGATCCAGCGCAAGGGAAAAGTGTAAGTTTGGTAAGGCCCGAAAACCCTGCTGGTGGACCCGGGAGGTACAGGAGGTGGTGATGGAAAAGAAGGCAGCCTATAGGTGCTTCAGTACTCAAGGAGTGAACGGGATCAGGAGTAATATGAGCTGACGGCCAAGAGAGTCACCAGGATAGTGAGAGCAGCTAAGGCAAAAAAGGAGCAGTCCTTGGCAGTGGGATCCAGAGGGGGGGGACAAGGGGTTCTTTAGATACATAGGGGAAAAAGGAAAGTAAGGGGGCAGATCAGCAGGATAAGGATAGTGGATGGTTGGGCACAGGAGGTGGGGGAACAGGCAGAAGTCCTAAATGAGTACTTTGCCTCAGTTTTTACCGGGGGGATGGAGGAGCTATGTCTTGCGAGGGGAGTGGGGGCACTCCGGAGCAAGGGGTGGGACCGGTAGAGACCAGGGGCCCTGATGAGTCTGGGGAAAGGGAGTGGCCACCACAGACAGGTGGGGGCCCAGCAGTGCAGGATGAAAAGGAGGAGGATGTGGAGGCTGAAATCCCAGTAGAGAGAGTAAGGGAAGCCCTCAGGTCCCTTTGGACAGAGGAAGCACCTGGGCCAGATGAGATGCATCCCAGGGTGCTGAGGGAACTGGCGGATGTCTTGGCAGTCCCTCTAGCGGAGCTTTTCAACATCTTTCTCAAGACTGGGTGGGTGCCTCAAGACTGGAGGGTAGCCCATGTCGTGCCGATCCACAAGGGGGGATCAAGAGAGGAGGCTGGAAATTACAGGCCCGTTAGCCTGACATCGGTGGTCGGCAAAGTGATGGAGGGTATTGTCAAGAAAAGGCTAGGGGGGTTACTGGAGCAAACTAGGTATTTGGATGATAAGCAGCATGGCTTTGTCACAGGAAGATCGTGCCAGACAAACCTTGTTGAGTTCTATGACTGATTGACGATGGCCCTGGACCAGGGTAGGCTGGTGGATGTCCTCTTTCTGGACTTTAGCAAGGCGTTTGATTCGGTACCCCACAGTGGTCTGCTGGCTAAGCTGAAGGAAATGGGGGTAGGGTGACAGTTATTAAGATGGATAGGAAATTGGCTCTCTGAAGCGTACTCAGAGGGTGGTGGTTGGAGGGCTAGCCTCATCCCCAAGGTGGGTTACTAGTGGGGTTCCCCAGGGGTAAGTGCTGGGGCCACACCTATTCAGCGCCTATATCTCAGACATCAGGAGGGGGATCAGGAGTGAGATGAGTCTCTTTGCAGATGACTCAAAGCTGGGTGCAGTAGTGGATGGGGAGGGGTGGTGGCCTAGCAGGAGGACCTGGAGGCTCTGGAAAGGTGGCCAGGAAAATGGAAACTAAAATTCAATGCGGGGAAATGCAAGGTTCTGCACCTGGGAGCCAGAAATCCAGGCCAGGGGTATACCCTGGGAGGAGACATGATTCAAGTCATGGAGGGTGAGAGGGACCTGGGGGTAGTGGTAGATGTCAAGATGAACAGCTCAGAGACCTGTAGGAGGGCACCGGCAAGGGCAGATAGGATGCTGGGATGCATCACCAGGGGGATTACCTCCAGAAAGGCGGAAGTGATCCTTCCACTGTACAACTGCTTGGTTAGGCCACACCCCGAGTATTGTGCACAGTTTTGGAGACCACATTTAAAGAGGGACATTACACTCCTAGAGAGGGTCCAAAGGAGGGCAACCAAAATGATCTGGAGCCTGGGGGAGAGGACCTATGAGGAGAGGCTCAAGGAGCTCGACATGTACACCCTGGAGGAGAGGAGGGACAGGGGGGATATGATAGAGGTCTTTGAGTACATGAAAGGGATCAATAAAGGAGGCCCAGTGAGGGTGCTCCAAAGGAAGGAGGGTGGGACAACAAGAGGTCATGGGTGTAAGCTGGAAGGGGGCAGGCTCAGAGGGGAGAGGAGGAGATGTTATTTCATTGAAAGGGTGTTGGAGCCATGGAATGCACTGCCCAGGGAGCTGGTAGAGGCGGACACTGTGGACAGGTTTAAGAGGGGATGGGACAGGTACAGGGGGAGGGTAAATCTGACCAGGCCCAATACAGGTGGAACATCTGGGACTGAGGACAGTATAACCCAAGGGGGAGGGGGGAACACCAGAATCGGCCCTCAGTGTGGGTGCTGAAAATCGAGCAGACTCGAGAGACCGCTAAGCCTATTCTGCTGGCATTTTAGTGTGCTAGTATGTTAAATAATAAAAAAAAATCAACTTAGCTGTCCAAAGTCAAACGACTTTGAACTACTGCACAATTGAATGTCTAATAAATAAGACACCAGCATCAATCAATCTTTATTTTACCCGGAGAAACACTGTTGAGAAAACGCATTTACAAAGTGATCCTGGGTGGACGATGCAAAAGTTGAAACACGTACAATTGCATATAAGGAATGTATACATAAATAAGAGAATAATGAATAAACATTATTTACAATATGTGCAGTTCGAAAAGAGGTGTAAAATAAGGTCGTTAAGATAATAGGGGCAACAGGCTAGGAGGGAGAAACAGGATGATGCGGGTGTCAAGCGTATGAAATACGGGGGCGGGGGTAGGGTAAGATCATGCACATGGAGATCTCAAAATCCTACCTAATAAGGGAGAGGGAGGTGGCTTAGCATAGCCTTTAAGGAATAGAATAAAATAAGAAGTGGATGTGTTCAAGTGCCTGCTCCACGGGGACCTATTCCCTTAGAAGATATTCCCGCAGTGAGCCAGCACACCATCGGATGTAGATCTCCTGAAGAAAGCATTTACCAGGTATTTCATTGTGTCATTCTGGCCACTAAGGTATAGCAAAGCAACTTCTAACCTTTTTTTAACTTGATTTTTATTGTGTTTCCTACAAATACAGTAAGTAAAAGTTGTTAGTGAAGACTGTCTGAACACAAGAACATTATAACACAAACGTATGTAGCCAACAAAACGATAACAGTGGCAGGTAAGGAGCAAATGGTGTAGTAGAATTGTAATAAAGAATTAACAAGTTCATATCTGTTGGCAATGAAATTATGAATTCCCCAGATAATAGTCTAATATTTCTGTTTTAGATAACTTTGTGTATGGAAAAGAAGCTAAGAAGTAATAATAGGATAAAAATTATGGGGGGATGGGCGCAGGAAGCGGGGGAACAGGCAGAGGTGCTTAATGAATACTTTGCCTCAATCTTTTCAGATGGGGACTGGGGATCCCTACAGGCTGATGGGAGGGAAGAGCATTCAGCCAAGGTGAGAAGTCGGTCTGAGACCAGAGGACGGAATGAGGCTAGGGTACAGTTAGGACCAGATTCAGAAGGGGTGGGGAGGTTGAGTGAGGGTGATAAATGGGGGGAAGAAATCACAGTAGACAGGGTGAGGGAGGCCCTTCGGAAGTTAAAGACTGATAAGGCGCCGGGGCCAGATGGGCTACACTCAAGGGTTGTTAAGGAATTGGCGAAGGAGCCGGCAGCTCCACTGGCTGCACTCTTTAATATCTCTTTGCAGACAGGATGGGTGCCCCAAGACTGGAGGGTGACTCACGTAGTGCCTATTCGTAAAGGGGGGGGTCCAGAGAAGATATGGGGAATTATAGACCTGTAAGTCTAACGTCTGTGGTGGGCAAAGTAATGGAGGGCTTTATCAAGGAGAGGATTGGGAGGCAGCTAGAATGGTTAGGACATCAAGATGATAAACGGTATGGTTTTGTTCCGGGGAGATCGTGTCAGTCCAATCTTGTATAGTTTTATGACTGGGTGATGGGGGGGGCCTTGGATAGACATAGGCCGGTGGACGTTCTATATCTAGATTTCAGCAAGGCGTTTGATTCAGTACCACACTATGGGCTATTAATAAAGCTGGGAGAGATGGGGGTTGGAGGGCAGGAGCTAAATTGGGTTGAAAATTGTTTCTCGGGGTGCTTACAGAGGGTAATGGTGGGTGGGAAATTCTCTTCTCCTAGGAAGGTAATCAGTGGGGTCCCTCAGGGCTCGGTATTGGGGCCGCTATTGTTTAATGCTTATGTCTCGGATATAGGAAGGGGGGTTAGGAATAGGTTGAGTCTCTTTACGGACGACTCAAAACTGGGAGTTCTGGTGGATTGTGAAGAAGCGAGGGAGGTGGTCCGGGGGATCTAGATACTCTGGAGGGGTAGTCAAGGAGGTGGGGACTGAAATTTAATGCTAGGAAATGTAAGGTACTTCATTTGGGGGTAAATAACCTGGGTCATGAATACATCCTGGGGGGATCACACTGCAAGTCACATTGGGAGAAAGGGATTTAGGGGTGGTGATAGATGTCAAAATGAATAACTCTGAAAATTGTAGAAGAACTGCAGCCAAAACAAACAGGATACTGGGCTGCATAACCAGGGGAATTACGTCCAGAAGGAAGGAGGTGATCCTCCCTCTATATAATGCCTTGGTCAGGCTGCAGCTCGAGTACTGTGTACAGTTCTGGAGACCTCATCTGAAGAAGGACATAGTGCTGCTGGAGAGGGTCCAGAGGAGAGCGACCAGGATGATTCAGGGCATGGAGGGGAGGCCTTATGAGGAGAGACTAGAGGAGTTTGGGCTTACTCATTGGAGGAGAGGAGGGATAGGGGAGATGTGATAGAGATATTTAAGTATGTAAAAGGAATAACCAGGAGTGGAACCAAGGAGCTCTTTAGGCTTAAGAAAGGGGGAACAACCAGGGGCCATGGGTGGAGGCTGGAAGGGGGAAATTACAGAGTGGAGCGTAGGAGAAATTTTTTCACTGAGAGGGTGGTAGAACCGTGGAATGCGCTGCCTGGGAGCCTGGTGGAGGAGGGCACAGTGGAGGGATTCAAGAGCGGGTAGGATATGTACAAGGGGAAACAAACTAAAAAGGACCCTCTTGGGGGGTGGTAAGGTGAGCAGCCATTAGGTTGCTGGCTTTCGAGCAGACAGTGACAGACCATTTGGCCTATTCTGCTGGCTTCTTTAGTATGTTAGTAAGTAAAACATAGAAACATGGAAATTATCAGCAGATAAGGACCGCAAGGCCCATCTAGTCTGCCCTTTAGCACCACACTAGTTTGCAGATGCTGACCCTACCTGGTCAGTGGCTTTTCACCCCTCCTTCCCACCTCTAAGGTTCCCTTATGTCTGTCCCAGGCATGTTTGAATCCCTCCACTGTGCTTGCTCCCACCACCTCCTGCAGCAGACCATTCCATACATCCACCACCCTCTCCATGAAGAAATACTTCCTCACATTTCCTCTTAACCTGCCACCTTTCAGTTTCATATCATGCCCAATCGTTCTTGTACTCCTCCTGTACTGGAAGAGGTCTCCCCCTTGCACTTTGCTTATGCCCTTAAGGTACTTAAATGTTTCTGTCATGTCCCCCCATCCCTCCTCTCTTTCAGCGAGTACATATTGAGGTCCTTCAGTCTCTCCTCTTATGTCTTCTGGTGCAAGCCCTGTACCTTCTTAGTTGCCTGTCTGTGGACCGCCTCCACTCTATCAATGTCCTTTTTGAAGGTGCAGCCTCTAGAATTGCACACAGTACTCCTGGTGAGGCCTCGCCAGTGTTTTATACAATGGCAACACTACCTCCCATCTTCTGCTAGTGATACCTCAGCCTATGCACCCCAGCATCCACTGGCTCTCCCTGAAGCCTTTGTACTCTGCTTAGACACCTTAAAGTCATCTGAAACAATAACTCCCCTTCCCCCCCAAGTCCCTTTCTTCCTTGGTGATCATCAGCAACCACCACCCCACCCCCCCGTCCTGTAGCTCTCCCCAGGGTTCCTTCATCCCAGGTGCATTATTTCGTACTTCTTTGAATTGAACCTCAGTTCCAATACCTCAGACCATTTCTCAAGCTTCCCCTATGTTCCCCCTCATTCTCTCCACCCTGTCTGGAGTATCCACCCTGCTGCAGATCTTGGTGTCACTGCCATCTGCAAGCAGGCAGACCTTTCCCTGCAGCCCTACCGCAATGTCACTAATGAAGACATTAAACAGGACTGGTCATCCTCCTCTCCCCGGATTAGATCCCATCTACCACCACCCTCTGCTTCCTGTCCATTAGCCAGTTCCTAACCCAGTTTACCACCTTGTGCCCCATGCCCAGACTACCATCATGTTAACCAGCCTTTTATGTGGGACGGTGTCGAAGGCCTTGTTGAAATCGAGGTAGGTGACATCTGCGCCCCCCCCCATTTACTCTCTTCGTCACCCAGTCAAAAAAATCTATTAGAAAGTCACAAGTACATAGAAAATGAACCCTGAAAGTAGGAGAGAAGAAAGTGAAAGTGAGACTAGAGGAGGCCCAAGACATTTAAAGGGTCTCTGACACTACAGGTTCAGCTTTGAGAAAATGTAGGAAGTACACACAATTTAGCTTTATTCTTCTCCCACATTTAACGCAGTTTTCATGAAACCAGCATCCTCTGTCACTTGGTCTTCATCCTTTCCTGCTGCTTGTATACAAGTGACATCACAGTCCCCTGCTTGTGACATCACACCTGGTTGCTGTGGAAATGATTGTCATTACAGGAGAGGTTTATGATGTCAGTTTTAGACAAGGCACCAGTGCAGAGGGAGACAAAGCAGTTTAGATCATGTTTTACTGTACACATCCTTAGTAAATAAGGGTAAGGGGGAAGTAAACAAGGAAATATATAGCTACACTATCACTTATAAGTAAGGAAGTAATTAATTCACGGACAGCACGGAATTCACGGAAACCGTGAAAATCACCTCATGCCATGAATTTCGTCATTTTCTTGAAACCACCCTTAGCTCATCCAAAATGAATATTTTGTTAATCACCTGCTAGTACAGCAGTCATTTTAAAATGATAGCTGTACTAGCGGGAGATTAAAAAGCACTAACTGCAGTACGGACCTCAAAGATTGTGCAGTTGACAGCAGTGTGGAGCAATTGACAAGTGCTAGTGGTGTGATTTGAGGCGTGAGTGCCATGCTTAGCCAAGCAATTAAATAATTACAATAGCAGTTAAAAACCTGCTCTTTCTTCTCCTGTTCACACACTAGTCTGCCAGCAGTCCACGCCCTGTCGATGCCTCAGAAGCCAATCTCTGCATCAAAGCTCGGCAAGACATTCAAAGCAGCGCAGTAGTAAGCCCCAAACTAGAACAAGATGTGGTGCAGTACTGGGTTGGTTGGTTGGACAGATTCCCTACACTCTCCAGAATTGCTTTAAGCTGCCTGAGCATTCTTGTTCACGGTGTTAGCACTGAGAGATCCTTCTCTAGATATGAAGCTATGCTAATGGACACTAGGCGTTGCATTAAGCCTGAAAACTTAAAAGTATATTCCATGCTGCAGCAACATTTCTAATTTTCCTACTTTATGCAGTCTGTTTTTGCACTTTATATTAATTATCTTGTTGTGCAATGTGATTCAAAGATGTTTTTAAATGTTTTTAACTGTTTCATATGTTTTAGTACGTTGGAGTTCAGTAAAGAATTGATACATAACTGAAAATGAACGTGTGTATAATTTGCCATGCAAATGGCTGATTTTTCCATGCAGAAGCCATGCATGTATTCATTTTTTTACTGTGAATTACTTACAGCCCTGCTTACAAGAGTTGGGGATTTCCCCTGGTGTACTGGCCAACGTTCTCCCTGTCAGTGAAACAGTTGGAGGGAGGTATGTTGGACAGTGGTATGCCTCAACGACAGGAGTCTGGGTAGTAAGGTTATTGAGCTCCATCCAGGCTTTGGTAGCAGATCTGGGCTGGATCTGGTAGGTGTTACAGAAACTGGGGACTGTGGGAACAACGATTGGGACATAGCAATCCCAGGATACATCTTATAGAGGGATGGGCAGAGATGGAGGAGTTCTGCATTATCTATCCTGCCTAGTGATCAGGGCAGTGGAAGATGCTACCATTGGGAGTAATTGGGAGGTACAATCACTGTGGGTTCAGCTCACAGAGTCATCAGGCAGGAAGACTCGCATAGGGGTGGTTTACAGGCCACCAGGGCAGGGAGAGGAGAGAGAGAGAGAGAGAGAGAGAGATAAGGAACTGGGCGCTGAAGTAGGGAGGCAGTGTCAAAGGGGGAGGTTGTAATAGTGTGAGATCTGAACCTGCCAGACATCGACTGGGAAATCGTGGTGTTCAGGAGTTCCAAAAGCCAGACTCTGTTTGATGTCTGCAGGACTGCATGTGGTTGTAATAGTGTGAGATCTGAACCTGCCAGACATCGACTGGGACATCCTGGTGTTCAGGAGTTCCAAAAGCCAGACTCTGTTTGATGTCTGCAGGACTGCATGTGGTTGTAATAGTGTGAGATCTGAACCTGCGAGACATCGACTGGGACATCCTGGTGTTCAGGAGTTCCAAAAGCCAGACTCTGTTTGATGTCTGCAGGACTGCATGTGGTTGTAATAGTGTGAGATCTGAACCTGCCAGACATCGACTGGGACATCCTGGTGATCAGGAGACCCAAAAGCCAGACCCAGTTTGATGTCTTGCAGGATTGCAGGTTGGCACAACAGGTCAGGGATCCCACTAGACAGTCAGCCATTCTAGATGTGGTACTCAATAACTTGGAAAGAGTAGGTGGAGTATGGGTGGGGTAATCACTGGGGTCCAGCCACTGAAATACTCTATGGTTAGAGGGGCCCTGGGCACCAGTAAGCTCTCATCTAATGCTGACGTGCTAGACTTCAGTAGGGGCTGAAGTTAAGTTTTGCAGCTACTAGCCAGCAGGGCTAGTGACTGGGAAAATTCACAGGCCTTGCAGTCTTTCATTTGCCCAATTAGTGTATATTTTTGTAATGACTTATTTCAAGTTGAACAATAAAATTTGATTGATTGATTGATTGATTGATTGATAGTGTAGCTAATGATTTGTTACCTTCTCCACTACAAGCCAGCAGGGCTAGTGGAAGGAAAATGTTACTGGCCCACTACAGACTCTGCCAGCATTTGGCTAGTGGACAGATGCCAGTTTTGACCCCTGCTTCAGGAGGGTGGATTTCAACCATATGAGGGAAACTGTGCTGGGCAGGTTAGCTGGGGTAGACCATGAATAGAAGAAAGATGGGAGGTCATAAAAAGGGGTTGTTCTCGAGGCAACAGAAACATGCACAAGAGCATTTATCAAGAGAAACCAGTATGAGAAACCAGTTTGATTTTCTGAAAGGGTCGATGAGGCAGTGAGAGCTAAGAAGAGGACTCAAGAGGGAGCAATCTTAGACCTGGTTCTCTCAAATGGAGATGAAGAGAGGATCACAGATGTAGAAGTGGGTAGCCATCTGGGAACTAGTGACCATCGAACAGTATGGTTCACAATAAACACAGCAATAGAGTCAAGCCATACAAAGGCAAAAGTACTGGACTTTAGGAGGGCTGACTTTGAATGCACTAGCAAATGGGCAGGAAGGAGGGGTGGAAGAACAATGGGGAATAATAAAAACTGCCATCACAGAGGTAACGAGCCTTTGTGTAAAGCAAATAAACAAAACAAAACTATGTAAGAAACCACTGTGGTTTTCAAAGGAAGTGGCAGTGAAGGTTCAAGAGAAAAAGAAAGCATTCAGGAAGTACAAGGAATCACAGAAGGAACAGGACAGAGAACTGTATCAGTTAAAGCAAAAGGATGCTGGGAAGGCAGTCAGAACAGCAACGGCCCAAACCGAGGAAAAGATAGCCAACTCAGTTAAGAAGGGGGATAAAACCTTTTATAGGTACATCAGAGAGTGAAGGAAGACCAAGGGAGGGATAGTGAGGCTTAAAAAGGGGGAGGGGGGTGGGCAGAGGGTGACTGTGAAAAGGCAGAGATACTAAACAAATATTTTTGCTCAGTATTTACAAAGGAAGAGGGGGAGGTACCTAAAACAAACAGCAGAAACACTCTGGATACAGAAGTTGATACCAGCCCATTTACAGAAGAAAGGGTTCTGAAAGAACTCTTAAAACTGAAGGTGGACAAAGCAATGGGGTCTGATGGGATTCATCCCAGAATTCTAAAAGAACTAAGGGTAGAACTAGTGACACCACTAACTACCCTCTTTAACAAATCATGGGAGGATGGGGTGGTACCCGAGGACTGGAGGAGGGCAGATGTGATTCCCCTTCACAAAAGTGGGAGCAAGGCAGAAGCAGGAAACTACAGACCTGTTAGTTTAACCTCAGTGGTAGGGAAAATGATGGAATCACTTCTGAAGGAAAGAATTGTTGAGTATCTAGAGGCCAGAGGGCACAGGACCCAAGGCAGCATGGATTCACAGCGGAAGGTCATGCCAGACAAATCTGATAGATTTCTTTGACTGAGTGACCAAAGTAGTAGATCAGGGAGGGGCTGTGGACATGGCCTACCTAGACTTTAGCAAGGCATTTGACACAGTCCCACACAAAAGATTAATATACAAGTTAGCCAGCCTGGGAGTGGGTCCCAAGATGACAGCCTGGGTAAAGAATTGGCTGGAGAATAGGACACAGAGAGTAATAGTAAATGGAGTCCACTCTGAAGAAATGGGGGTTACTAGTGGGGTACCGCAGGGTTCAGTATTAGGACCGGTCCTCTTCAATGTCTTTATAAGCGACATTGCAGAGGGACTGGAAGGAAAAGTATGTCTCTTTGCAGATGACACAAAGATCTGCAACAGAGTTGATGCACAAGGTGGGGTGGAAAGGATGAGAAGGGACTTGGCAAGGTTAGAGGAATGGTCAAATGTATTGCAGCTTAGATTCAATGCTAAGAAGTGCAAGGTAATGCACCTGGGAAACAAAAACTCAGGGGAAGAGTACACAATGGGGGATGAGATACTAACAACAACAAAAATGGAAAGGGACCTGGGGGTAGTCATATCAGATGACCTAAGGTGGGCAAGCAATGTGAGAGGGCAGCAAGGAGGGCTGGGGGATACTGGGATGCATGGAGGAGGCATCACCAGTAAAAACAGGAGATTATTATCCCTCTGTACAGACAGTTGATGAGACCCCATCTGGAGTACTACGTGCAGTTCTGGAGACCCAGTCTCTGCAAAGACATAGACAGGATGGAAGCTGTCCAGAGGAGGCAACTAAAATGGCGCAGGGTCTGCACGGAAGACATATGAAGAGAGACTTAAGGAGCTAAATATGTATAGCCTCGAGGAAAGGAGGGAGGGGGGACATGATAGAAACTTTCAAGTACCTCAAGGGAATCAACAAAGTCCAAGAGGTAGCATCTTTCAAAAAGGTGTGCAAGAACAAGGGGCACAATTTGAAGATAGAAGGGGCGGCTCAGAGGTAATTTAAGGAAGTATTTTTTCACAGAGAGGGTTGTGGATGCATGGAACGGCCTTCCGGAGGAGGTTGTGGAGTCAAAAACAGTGGTGGAATTCAAGCATGCATGGGTCAGTCATAAGGCAATTCTAGGGGGTGGGGGTAGGAAGAAGTAGGCTGCTGGTTAACTAGGATCTGCAGCTTATCCATTAGGTAGGGAAATGGGCAGACTGGGTGGGCCAAGCGGTCCTTATCTGCCGTCAAAATCTATGTTTCTATGTTTATAAGATACAATGAAAAGCAGGGGGAGGAACAATGGGACAAGAACAGGGAGAAAACTAGAGAGGCCAAGAGGGCAGCAAGTATTGCAAAGGCAGATACAGAGCTGCACATTGCAATGGGATTCAAGGGAGGGGAAAAACAGTCCTTGAGATATATAAGAGAAAAAAGAAAGATTGAGGGGTTGTCAGGGTGATTGGAGGCAGGGTAACAGAGGAGGATGGACAGAAAATAACTGTGCTAAATGACAAGTATTGCTCAGTATTCACTAGGGAGAATAGTGGGTCCTTGTGGGAGAGCAGCATAAAGGCAGCTGACAGAGGGGTCCCGAAAATTAAATTGCAGAAATTTACTGGTGAAAGAATCAAAAAGGGGCTAGCAGCCCTGAAGATACACAAGGCCCTGGGGCTAGATGGGAGGTATCCAAGGGTGCTAGGGGAACTGGCATCAATGTTGGCTGAACCCCTAGTGTGGTTATTCAATAGCTCTACACAGGGGTGGTTCCCAGAGACAGGAGGATGGCAGATGTGGTTCCACTGCACAAGGGAGGGGACAGGGAGCAGCTTGGGAAACTGTAGACTCATCAGCCACACGTCTTTGGCAAGAAAATTAATGGAAACACTAGTCAAAAAAGATCTTGTGGACTGCCTGGAGAAAAATGGACTTTAGGACAGTGAGCAGCATGACAGGGAGTGCTTGTCAGACCAACCTGGTGGAAGTATTCTTTGACTGGGTAACCAAGGTAGTTGATAAAGGGCTACGCAGTAGAAATTTACTTTGAGATCAGCTAGGCATTCAGCTCGGTGCCGCATCGAAGGCTTCTGAAGAAGATGGGGGATCCGGGAACTGCTAAGGAAGTAGACTGGCGGAAAAATGGTTGGAGGAGAGGCAGCAGAGTTGTGGTAGATTGGGTCAGATTAGATGAAAGAGTGGTCACTTGCCAGATGAAGGAGTGGTCACTTGCGGAGTACCACAGGGATCTGTTCTGGGCCTAGTCCTCTTCAGTATGTTCATCCGTGACATAGGAGAGGGAATCCAGGGCAGGTTTTGTCTGTTCACTGATGACACTATCCTCTGTGGTATGGTTGATACCATGGAGGGGGTGAGGGAGTTTCAGAGAGACCTGCAAAGGCTGCAAAATTGATCCAAAGTCTGGCAGGTTAAAATTAAATGCCCGAAAGTGCAAAGTTTTGCACTTGATGAACAAACCCCCCAGAACAAAGTAATGGGGTGGGTGGGGGTTAAGCTGGAGTCAGTATCAGAGGAAACATGGAAAAAGGGGGAATAGTTAAGTGAAGACCCCCTGAGATAGTAGATCCTGGGATATGATAGGGTCATATGGACGGACGACTGGCTGAACCATTGGTCTTTTTCTGCCGTTATTGTCTGTGTTTCTATGTACCAGGCCCAGGGTGCACCTGAGGACAAGATGTTACAGCTCAGTGTTCCTTTACTGATCAAAAATGAAAAATGAGTAATCTGTCACCATGATTAGTGACTGTGAAGTCACTAACAGCAGTGGTGAGGACCGGTGGGGACAGCGGATGCTTTTTGGGAGACATGGTGAAGTACGTACTGCACCATGTGTAATATTTAGTAGACCAGTACCGGGGAAAGATAGAAACCAATCGCGAAAACACAGAAGTTAAGCATAAATTGTTGTAAACATAATAGTTTTACTAACATACTAAATAGCCAGCAGATTAAGCCCTATGGTCTATCGAGACTGCTCGGGGATGCCAGTGGGATCGGTTTTAAGCTTGTTCTTTCTGTAACTGCAGTCAAAAGAGAGCTGAAGCACAAATGTGCACTCAGAGGGTGCCGCCAACGTCTCGGCCACAAACTCCAACGGGGTAAAAACAATTGTTGCACACCAACCGAGCAGTTCAACATTAAAGTGCTTTATTTAGGGCGATGAATGCCTCTGTGTGAGGCACAACCAGTGGTCCAGTTAAGGGGTGTATCGGAGTATTTTATGCCCAGTTTTGCCTTTTTTATGCCCTGTGTAGAGTCTTGGGTGGTATCATCATGACCAGATGTTTCCACGGACTTTACGCATTTGCACTTAAGTTCACCAGAACAGTGTGACCACGTCACAAAATACTACCTGGCATACCAAAATATTTCCAGCTTGGAAAACTAGGAAGTTTTTACTTCCTGGCCTAAAAAGTTATCTGGAGCACTGGGTGTGACATGAAGGCACCTGTCTATTTGCAGTCAATCGGAGGACTCTGGAATCCTTGATAAAGCAGTTGAACATAGATTTGTTAGTTGCACTTTTTGGTTTTTAGGTATCTGCTCTTTAAAGGAACTTTGCGTAAAGGGGCATATAAAGTGCATGAACTTACAACGATTCTGAATACTCATTTAACATGACCGATTTTATTTAGTTATTTATGTGGAGTCATTGGATAGTTTGGCCTATTTATTAGACCAGCATATGTCTTGTACAAAGATAATACAGTACACAGGTTTTTGGGGCCACATACGGTAGGTCCCTTTTTTTATGTGCAGTAGCATTCTGCACAGAAGAAGCTGAATTTATTCTTAAAGTTTAATTTAATTTATGGCAGGGTATTTTAGGTGAGGTGAGAAGTGTTAGTAGGGATGGCGGCCGGGTAAACAGTAAAGAGGCTGCAAGTCTTTAGCAGTGAGGAAATCCCCATATTAATAAAATTCACAACCTAGCCACTGCCGCTCCACCTCCCAACTCCTGTGCTTGGCTAGAAACGTAAGCAGAAGCAGACAGAGAGCTGGCACTAGGATTCAGTACAAAATTATTCCATTTATTGAAATACAGTTCTTTACACCTTGGTGTTGGAAAAAACAGGAACTCTCCTGACCTGGTTTCACCTATAAGGCTTTCTCATGGGATACCATTTTAAAGGTATATACTTGGTAGCACTGTATTAGTAGGTACTGTATCTTTAAATGTGAACTCTTAATTGTGATTGGTTGACTCACATTTTAAAAGAACCCCACCTTTTTTTGCTGGTACCCTTTGAGAAAACCTTGTAGATGAAACCAGGTTGGGAGAGTTCCTGTTTTTTCAAACTCTGAGGTGTAAGTACTGTATTTAAATAAACAAACCTTTGTATTGCCAGCTGTCTGTCTGCTTCCATATTAATAAGGAACCTTTACACCAAAGCCTTCTGTTCATCTCCCAGTAAAGATCTGCAGACCCCAGAGTTGTGCTTGAGAATCGTGCTAAGAAGCATGAGAAAGGAGTGGGGGGGTGTCCAAAGAGGTGCCATTTTATTCACCTCGACTTTTTATAATTTGACTTTCCTATCCATCAAAAGGTATATAAACATCTGTAGGTGGGTCCTAAAAAATGACCAGCGCTTTGTTTACGGTGTCAGTGCAGAGGCCAACATCTAGTTTTCAGGGAAATCCCGGGACTGGGGGTGGGGAATAAGCAGTAGTGTACAATACAGATGAACTGTGCAGCCGTCCAAGTGAGCACAAAAGAAGCAGTGATTGCTGCAGGAAGTCCCTCATACAAGGCACTGCGGGGATTTGCATACTGCTACTCCCACTGTGTTTGCACTGGGGATTTCCAGGACTGAAAAATGCAATGCACAGTCTTAACTGCAGGCTAACGCAATTAATTAATGTTATGAAATGTGTAGAAGGAATGCTGTCTCTTGATTGGCCAAAGAGGTACATTCAGCCGGGCCGTTATCCCAGCACAACAGCCCAGCTGAAAGTGTCTCAACAAAAATATGTTTAAAAAATACATTCAATTTACTAAAAAGGACCTATTTCATAATCGCAAAACGCAATAAGGCACTCCAGGGAGTGCATTAAGTGGGCTAACGGCCCTTCTCGGGTGGTGGAAGCACTCAGCTTCACCTCGTGCTTCAACGCACCTGAGGTGGGCCGTTGTCCCACCATAATGCACCCCCTGTCATGCCTTATTGCTTAAGTATATGGTTTAGTGTTGTTATATACTGGAGTGATCACTGGAGTGATTTACAGGCTTCTGGCGCATGGGGAGGAATCAGATGAAGCTGTTGTGGAAACCATCCACAAAATGGCAGCCAAAGGGGAACTGCTACGAATGAGTGACTTCAGTCTGCCTGAGGTAGATTGGAGCACTCAGACTGCGGTACAACATGGGGCAGGGACTTCATGACTGCCCTGAATGGGGGCAAACTTCAGACAGCTTGTAGCAGAACCAACCCGCAAGGAGGCTGTACTGGATTTGGTCCTGACCAACAGGGACAGGATCACAGATGTGGAGGTGGGCAGCCCCCTTGGCACCAGCAACCACAGGACAGAATGGTTTAAGGTGACCACAGTGGAGGAGGCAAGCCATACAAGGAGAAAGGTCCTAGATTTCATGAAGGCTAACTTTAAGGAGATGGGTAGAAATCTCAAAAGAGCCCTAGCAGTGGAAGGTACAGGGGGAGATGTGGAAAAACGGTGATCTAGACTCAGGAGAGTCATAACAGAAGTAACAGGTCACTGTGTCAAAATGCATAGCAAGAGTAAAAGAAAGAAAAGGCCATTATGGTTTTCGAAGGTAGTAGCCAAGAAAGTAAGGGAAAAGAAAAAAGCTTTCAGAAGATACAAGGAAACACAAAAGGATAAGGACAGAGAACAATATCTGGAGAAGCAGAGGGAATCTGGGAAAATAATTAGAAGGGCTAAAGCACAGAGTGAGGAAGGCATAGCCCAGGCTGTTGAGAAAAGCGACAAGACCTTCTTCAGATACATTAGTGAGAGGAAAAAGACTAGAAATGGGATCATTAGGCTGAAGAAGGAAGGAGGAGAAAGGATGGAGGATGACCTAGAAAAGGTTGAGATACTGAACAAGTACATTTGCTCAGTATTCACCTAGAAAGGGAAGGGTGAGGGACTGAACTCATTAAAAGGGATATTCAGGGGAAGGAGATAGGCACCAGCCCATTCACAGTGGAAAGAGTTCTAGAAGAACTCGGGTGGGGGTAAAAGCAGATAAGGCAATGGGGCCAGATGGGATCCACCCCAGAGCACTAAAGGAACTCGGGGAAGTGCTACTGGAACCACTGGCTGCCCTTTTTAACTCATCACTAGAGACAGGGGAGGTACCTGAGGACTGAAGAGGGCAGATGTGATCCCTCTCCACAAGAATGGAAGCAGAGAGGAGGCAGGCAATTACAGGCCTGTAAGCCTGACCTCAGTAGTGGGGAAACTAGTGAAGTCCTTACTTGAGGAGAGGATTGTGAAGTTTCTGGAGGATAGCTGGGCACAGGATCCAAGGCAGCATGGATTCTCAGCGGGACGGTCCTGTCAAACAAATCTTATAGATTTCTTTGACTGGGTAACCAGGGTGGTAGCTCAGGGAGGGGCGGTGGATTTGGCCTACCTGGATTTCAGCAAGGCCTTCGACACTGTCCCGGACAGGAGATTGCTAAATAAATTGGGGAGACTGATGTGGGTCCTACGGTGGTAAAGTGGGTTGGGCACTGGCTAAGGGAGAGGACTCAGAGGGTGGTGGTAAATGGCATGAAATCTGAGAAGAGGGAGGTGACCAGCGGGGTGCCACAGGGGTCGGTGCTGGGGCCAGTCCTATTCAGTGTCTTCATTAGCAATATTGCAGAGCATCTGGAGGGAAAGATGTGCCTCTTCGCAGACGACACCAAGATCTGCAACGGAGTGGACACACCAGAGTGGGTGGAAAAAATGAGAAAGGACCTAAGCCTATTAGAGGAGTGGTCGGGAGTCTGGCAGTTGAGTTTCCTATTTTTTTTTTTTTTAAACTCAAGTTTATTGACAACAAATGGGTACATAAACATTTATATTCATCAGACTTATTAATTTACACATCCACTTTACAGCCATTGCATAGTTAATTAATTATTCTTCTTGAACATATTGTATTATACATTTGCACAGTACAGTTTTATCAACATGTCTTTATTATAGTAATTTCATTACAGTAGGTAATCTTGTCACTTAAGCCTAAATGACTCAATTCTGGAAGGTCACTCTCCACTTCAAGCCCCTCCCCCACCAGACCCATCTCTCTCTCAGAGAGATATTTCTGGGTGCGTATCGCACCAAAGAAGCCATCTTGTCCATCTTCTTATATATATGTGTGTTTTGTGGTTAATTTTAAAGGTTAACTCCTCAAGCTCAGAGATCTCGAGTCTTATTTTGTACCAAACCTGAAGTGAAGGTGGGTCAGGCCTAAGCCAAGAACAGAGTTATGGTTTTATGTGCTGCCACTAGCAGTATTGCACAGAGGTAAAGGGCGTCAGGCCCACCGAGATCTATGGGAGGTATACCCAGAATCATGTTTGACCAACTTAAAGGTTGGTTCAGTGGAAAATATCAAGACGGCCTGCACCCTCCCCCAAAAGGCCCCCAACTTCGGGCAGTTCCAAAACACAAGTAGCTGGGTTGCCCTCTCCTCACTACATTGCCTCTAACACTCTTGAGGCCTGGGTGGAGTCCCTTTTGTAGAGAGCCGCAGGGGTGAGGAAAAGACGTACTTTCACCCTCCATTCGAACTCCTGCCAGTAGGGGGAGCCTGTGGTTTTAGTGGTGACATGGCAGGCCCTATGCCTATCCCAATCCCTCTCCTCCAGGCCATGCCCGCCCTCCTCCACCCATCTAGTCTTAATTTTATCCAGGGGGTCCTTTTTTAGTCTTGATAATGTTTTATAGATTATTGAGATGAGCCCTTTTGGATCTGACCTGATAAAATTGCTCGAAGGCAATCAAGGAAGGGGGCTGCTTTGCCTGAGGTGTGATCCAAACCCTGACATAGAATTATATATGTTCTTACTTGTAAAAATCTATAATGATCCACCTCTCTGAGTGCATAGGTGTCCCTAAGAGTAGCAAAGGCCACAACTTGTTCTCCCTGAATAAACTGACCTAGGTAGGTTAGGCCCAATCTATCCCAGGTCCTAAAGTTATGGTCTGAGTGTGCTGGAAGGAAACCGGGGGCCCAGGCTATTCTAAACAGGGGCCAGAGGGAGCCTCCCAGTTTATATTTTTGCCAGATCCTGTGTGTGGCGGCTATAGTGTTTCTAACAGCCATAAGAGGGTGCCCCTAACCGACTTCTGGATGTCAGGGTTCGTATATCTAAGAGGACCTCTCCCTCCGTCTCTCCCAGTTCTACTGTCTTCCAGTTCGACAGATATGATGGGGTGGACCAACATAGAGCCATCCTTAATTGCACAGCAAGGTAGTAGTCCTCTAAGTCCGGCAATGATCTGCCTCTTCTACTTCTATGTGCCTGAAGCACTCGTAAGTTGATCCTAGGTCTCTTGCTATTCCAGATGAATTTAGATATTAATTTGTGCCAGGTACAAAAGTGAGATTTGCGTATGTGTAGGGGTAGGCACTGAAACAAATAGAGGAACCTAGGAAGGACATTCATTGTTATTATCTGAATTCTAGAATACATTGGAAGGTTAACTAGGGACCATTTCTAGAAGTCTTTTTTGATTTGGTCTATTAGAGGAGTATAATTAGCCTTAAAAAGTTGGGAGGGGTGTTTAGTAATTAGCGTACCTGAATATTTAATCTTTTCAGCCCTCCATCTCAAAGGTAGGGCACTTAAAATTATCTGGGATGGGGTGTAAAAGAAAGTAAGTACTTTCGTCTTGGTTTTATTAAGTGAGTATCCCGCGTGCCTCCCAAACTCCTTCAGCACTGACCACACCTCAGGGATGGACAACTCTAGGTCTGAAAGGGAGAGGAGCACGTCATCTGCATATAGAGAGACTCTTCTCTCCAGTCCTCCCACTTCGATTCCCCGAATAATTCCCGACTGGCGAATGGCCTCAGCCAGCGGTTCAGTATAAAGTGCAAATAGCAGAGGGGAAAAGGGGCAGCCCTGCCCAGTTCCTCTGCTCAATCTAAATCTCTCTGACAGGCTCCCACTCATCCGGACGTAGGCCTGTGGACCAGTGTACAGTGATTTTGTGCTGTCTGTGAATGGGCGCGGGAAAGCCATAGTCTGAAGCACTAAAAATAGAAAACTCCAAGAAACCTTGTCAAAGGCTTTCTCCACGTCCAAGCTCATGAGGCATGCAGGTGTTCGAGCCCGATGAATGGAGTCAGTGGTGTTCATAATGGTCCGGACACTATCCGAGGCCTGACGCCCAGAAACAAATCCCGTCTGATCTAGGTTGATCAGGTCTGGCAGAAGAAGGTTTAATTGGGAGGCTACAATTGAGGTGAGAATTTTGTAATCTCAATTAAGTAGTGAAATGGGCCGATAGGATTCACAGCGAGTTGGGTCTTTATGATCCTTGTGAATCAAGGAGATAGTGGCATATTGCCAGGAGGGTGGGGTAGAGCAACCATCTCTCCAGATGGTAGTAAATACCTCTGAAAGGAGGGGAACGACCTCCTTTTTGAATGTTTTGTAGAACTCAGCACTGAAACCGTCCGGTCCAGGACACTTACCGGTTTTTAGATCTTTAATTGTATTTAAAATTTCAGTTTGCGAGATTGGTCTGGTTAAGGAATGGCCTGCTTCCTGGGAAAGGGTGGGGAGCGAAAGGGATGTCAAAAATTTCTCCCTCTCGGCAGGGTATGTCTCTTCAGGAGCTTGGTACAGGTTCGAGAAGTATGAGACAAAGGACTTAGAAACGTCACTTAGCCTAGCGACTGCTTTACCAGAAATTGGAGAAGTTATTTTAGTGATAGTGGTCTTAGCCTGCTGTTGCCTGAGCCTATAAGCCAGTAATTTGGATCCCCGAGGTCCTCCCTCATAAAACCTCTGTTTCAGAAAAAATAGGCCTTGTCCACCTCCGCTTTTTGGAGCTCCCCTAGGTTTCTCCTCTTTGTCTTAGTTTCTGGTTCCTAGTCTTATCCCATTTAAGCTTTTGCGCCTCTTCTAAATGTTTAATGTGTGTCAATAACTCTTGCTGTCTGTGTTTACCCGCCCTTTGTTATGCGGAGGCAATAGCGATGAATTTCCCCCTAACTGAAACCTTAACAGTATCCCAAATAATCTGTGAGGTAGTTCCTTCCCTAACGTTCTCCTCCAAGGTTCTGGCAAATTTAATTTCTGTGACTGTATCCTTGTCTTGAAGGAGTGAGCAGTTTAATCTCCAGTGTGTCTTTTTTATTGGAAGGTTGCAATCTATCTCAACAAATATCGGGTTGTGATCCGAGAGTATACATGTTCCTACCCACATGGCAGAAAACCCGGCTAGGTCTTGTGAGAAGGTAAAGAAAGTATCCAACCTGGAAAAAATCTTGAACCTAGGGGAATAACAAGTATATTCCCTGGTCCTATGATATTTCTCCCTCCAGACATCTTTTAACGCCACTTGCTCCAGGATTTTTTTAACAGAGTGTGCTTTTCTAAGATCAGGAATTGGTATCTGAGAGGTGGTGTCAAGGGCCCTATTAAAAATTAAATTCTAATCTCCTCCCATAATTAGAGTACCTTTTGCTTTTTCTGCTACCAATTGTATAAGGGAGGAATAAAAAGAGATTGATGAGCCCGAAGGGGCATAGACATTGGCTAGTGTGATTAGAGTATCCTGTACCTTGCCAATGACAATAATGCATTTGGCACCTTGGTCTTCCACCACATCCTGCACCTCAAATGGAAAGGATGCCGCAAGTAAGATTGCAACTCCTCTCTTCTTGCCATTCTGAAGAGAGGAGTGGAATACCTGGGGGAATCTTCTGGTCTTCAATTTCAACACTTCTGATGGAGATAAATATGTTTCCTGAAGAAAGTTAACTTCACAATTTTGAAGTGACAAGTACCTTAACAACTTCTTTCTCTTTATCGGGCTAGTGCACCCATTTATATTAAATGAGAGAATTTTTGAAAGCTGTCTAGCCATGTTCAATATTTATATTGTGCCATTTTGCCTTGCTGCACTTACAACAGTTTCCCGATTTAAGTCCAGTGTTCGTTTGACAGATAATACAATTTCTACCCATAGAACTAACAACTACAAACTGGAAACTAGAAACTAAACATCGTAACCAAGTAACTGTAACCTGTACCACCGTCGTAGAACCCATGTAGACAGTGGGACTGTAATGCTTTGTGAGTACCTGGGTAATCTGGCCCTGGTCTACCCTCGAGGCAGGAGAGTAGTGATGACTTCCTAGGCTAAGCAGGGACAAGCCCAGCTTGTGGGCATTAGCATCGAAGGCTAAAGATAGGGAGCTCAGAAATAATGAGAGACACCCTAATAGCCCAAGGGATAGTCCCCTTTTAGGGCATACCTCTGCGCCAGTAACCATACCGCCAGCAGTGCCCACGATCCCCCCCCGCAACTTCCTGAGTGTAATTTAAGTGCTAAGAGAAAATGCAAAGCCATTTATGCAGCTTAGAATTTATTCCCCGAGTCCTGTTTTCAATGTATGAGAGGTCAGTGGTGAGCTCCAAGGCCGAGGTGTTTTCTAATTGAACCCTGTAATTTCCAAAGGGAAGTAAAATATAGCCCCCCAGCCAACCCGCCCGAGGTCCTGGTCTCAGCATGGGTCTTGTATGCAGGACATGTACCCCTCAGGACGGCCTCGAGTCTGTTATGACAGACTGTGGGGGGGGGCACTCCACGTCCAGATTACAGGCCTCCGACATTCCCCACTGCACCCAACGGGCACCAATTCTCCCTCCTCCCAGTTCAGGTGCACCCCCTCACCCTCTTCAGATGGGAGGGCTTCCCATTGCAATCTCTCCCCCCTCAAAGCCCTTTTCCCTCCTCCCGCAAAAGTCTGGACCAGAAGGCCTATCTTACGTGGGTGGAGTAGGAGAAATCCACTTTAAAGAGCAGTCAGGTCCCCGGGGCAGCTGTACCGCTCGATTAGATTCAGCAATCAAGCGCGTTTCAGGAGGAGCAGCATGAGACGAGAAGGGGAGATGGGGTGAAGTTCAGCATTCAGCTGCCGGGGTAACTCAGTAGGGAGGTTTCGGGAAATCCAAAATCGTGGGGAGGCCAAAGAAAAAAAGTACCAACCTCATCGATCCTTCGGTTCAGGTGTTCACCCCTTCCGATTGGCTGGAACTCGGGTCCGCTCTCAGGTACTGCGCCTGTTTATCGATCCTGGAGGGGTCACCGTATCTTCGTAACAGCACCGAGATATCCGAGTGTAAATCTGATTAAGGCGCCTTCTTAACAGAGCCTGGAAGAGTCACTCCTTTCTGGGCCACCGACCATGCAGATGCCAGCAGGTCTTTTTCCAATTTCTTTTTATACAGTGTTGGAGTGGGAATTGAAAGAGTCTCCAGGTAGTGAGATGCAGTAAGTAGATCTGGATATATTTTCACCCCCTTATCTGTTGACACCTTCAGTCGTGCAGGGAAGAGAACCTGGGCCTTGATAGATTTGGCCTTCAGAAGTTTCACTATTGGCCAGAGAACTCTTCTTGCTTCTTGTACGGAAGTCGTGTGGTCATTGTCGAGAGTAATTCTTTGGTCTTGGAAGGTTAGGGAGCTCTGTTGCCAAGCACGTCTCAGCACTTCCTACTTCAACTTGTATAGAGTAAAGTGTGTGATCAGAGGCCATGGTCTAGCGTTAGGGTCGCGGGGTCTAGGCACTAGTGATTGCTGGGCTCGATCCATTGAGATGTCGAGGTCTTCCGGGAAGGACAGGAGGTCTCGTAGTAAATCCTTCAGGAAAGCTTCAGTATCTTTATACTTGTCCTCTGCGCCATCCGGGACTTCATAAAATCTGATGTTCTGTCGCCTGGACCTACCCTGTAGATCATCGATGCGCTGTCAGCTCTCTGTCCCTGGCTAGGAGGTATAATAGAAATCAGTCATGCCTATCCGCCTGCTCCGATGTTTGAGTGAGGCAGAGTTCTAGTTGCTCCTTCTTGTGGTCGATACAATTTAAATCGGAGCGGAGGTCTGATTTTTGGTCAATGCTTTGAACAGTTTGCGCCGTTTGCATTATTGATTTAATAAGTTCCGCCAGTAGGCCCGCACCATGCTGCACTGGTAGTTTGGGGCCATCCACTTCAGCTCGGCCCTCCACAGCATCCTCCTGTTCTGCTTGCAGCAGTTCTCTGAGTTTCTGTACAGGGGTGTGCGGGGGTCTGTTAGCCTTCATTCTGGTGGCTTTGGCTGGGGAAGGCATCGGTTTTGTCCCTGATGGCTTTAGATTATTGTCGCATCGGGGTTGGAGCTGTAGAGCTGTGCTGCCATCAGTATGCTGACGTCACCAGAAGTCCCGGCAGTTGAGTTTTCAATGCTAAAAAGTGCAAGATCATGCACCTGGGTCACAGGAATCCAAGGGAGGAGTACAGGATGGGTGGGAAAATTCTGGCCACCACAAGTCAGGAGAGAGACCTGGGGGTTATCATATCTGATGACCTGAAGGTGAACAGTGTTAAAAGGCGGGAGAGCAAACAGAATGTTGGGGATGCATAGGGAGGGGCATAAGAAGCAGGAAGAAATAGGTGGTGATGCCACTGTCCAGATCACTGGTGAGGCCTCAGCTGGAGTGCTGTGTCTGATTCTGGAGACCACCTCTCTGGAAGGACATTGACAAGATAGAGGCAGTCCAGAGAAGGGGAACAAGGATGGTACATGGACTGCACCAGAAGCCCTACGAGGAAAGACTTAAGGACCTTAATATCTATTCACTGGAGGAAGGAACGGAGAGGGGAGATATAATAGAGACTGTCAAGTACCTTAGGGGAATAGACAGGTTACAGGTGGAAAGCATATTTCAGAGAAAACTCTGCACAAGAACAAGGGAGCATGATATGAGTCTGAAGGGTGGAAGGCTCAGAGGTAATGTTAGGAAGTACTTTTTCACTGAAAGGGTGGTGGAGCCATGGAACCGCCTTCCAGCAGAAGTGGTGGGGACGAAAACAATACAGGGGTTCGAGAGTGCATGGGATAGACATAAGGGTACCCAGGAGATGTGCAGAGCAGGAGAGCCGCAGATCAGATAGGATCTGGGACTGCAGCAGTGAGTAGGGAAATGGGCAGGCTAGGTGGGCCGCATGGTCCTTATCTACTGATAGATTCTATGTTTGTATGTCTATATAGAGGATAATGTATGGTCCTCTATCGGTAACCGGTCAGTTAACTGTTGAGAGTTTGCCAGGGCGACCGTGTAAACCTCAGGAGCGAAGCTCAGAGGTTTACGCCACCACGGCAAATCCTCAAGACGGTTAACAGTGACTGGTTGTCGATAGAGGGACCATACATTATTTTATAGTGTATGGTCCCGTAAAAGTAAAACAGCTGCTTACTTTTTGATAAATAGTCACCACCGCGCGCCAGTCCTTCCCTAACCACCGCGTTCATCCGTCGATTTCCCGTTGAAAAAAGGTGCACATCGCAGACCTAATCACTGTTGTTAACCTACCGATGTGACGTAGCATCGATAGGTTAACAACATATTTACGTCACATCAATAGGTTAACAACCTTAGGAAATTATGATTTCCTAAGGTTAACAGCGTTCTACCATACATTATTTCTGGAAATCCATACACTTCTAGTTGCTCTTGTACCACAGTAACAGTGTCAGAATGCTGTTGTACCACAGTAGTGATGTCAGAATGCTGTTGTACCACTGTAGTGATGTCAGAATAATGCTGTACCACTGTAGTGATGTCAGAATGCTGTTGTACCACTGTAGTGATGTCAGAATAATGCTGTACCACAGCAGTGATGTCAGAATGCTGTTGTACCGCTGTAGTGATGTCAGAATAATGTTGTACCACAGCAGTGATGTCAGAATGCTGCTGTATTACACTAGTGATGTCAGAATGCTGCTGTACCACAGTACTGATGTCAGAATGCTGCTGTGCCACAGCAGTGATGTCAGAATGCTGTTGTGCTACAGTAGTGATGTCAGAATGCTGCTGTATTACATTAGTGATGTCAGAATGCTGCTGTACCACAGTAGTGATGTCAGAATGCTGTCTTACCACGGTAGTGATGTCAGAATTCTGTTGTACCACAGTAGTGATGTCAGAATGTTGTACCACAGTAGTGATGTCAGAATGCTGTTGTACTGCAGTAGTGATGTCAGAATGCTGTTGTACTGCAGTAGTGATGTCAGAATGCTGTTGTACCACAGCAGTGATGTCAGAATGCTTTTGTGCCACAGTAGAGATGTCAGAATTCTGTTGTACCACGGTAGTGATGTTAGAATGCTGTTGTACCCCAGTAGCGATGTCAGAATTCTGTTGTACTACATTAGTGATGTCAGATTGCTGTTGTACCACAGTAGTGATGTCAGAATGCTGTTGTACACCAGTAGCGATGTCAGAATGATGTACCACATTAGTGCTGTCCGAATGCTACTGTACCCGCAGTAGTGGTGTCAGAATGCTGTTGTACCCCCCATAGTGATGTAGAATATCTATGCTTACTGACCTACACTGCAGATTCCCCATAACGAAGATATCAGCGAGATTGAAAATACCCCAAATAACATAACTACTAGAAATGTTGCCACGTTCATGTAGCTACTACTTAAGTCCCATTAACTGCTTTTAATCTTTATCTTGTTTGCTTTATGTTTATTTGACCACAGTTCAAGATAGAGCTAAAGGTAATAACGTACTGTATGGGGAATCGAACACAGCAAGGCTGATGTTTCCAGCTATAGCTGCAATGACATTATAGAGACCACTTGAGTTCCACTTCTGCAGTCTATGATGTCATCTCACCCCTTGCATACAGCTTCCTTGTGTATAGTTACCCATACATTCACCTGTAATAAATGCATAAAAAATTCTGCCTTAATTAAGGAGATACAAATTTTGGAAACAAGATTACAAACTTACAAGGATATATCTAAACTGGAAGACTTCATTAATGAAGCTGTAGGTGATGTTAGTAGCAGGCAATCCTTCGAGATAGATAGCTCTAGACCCCAAGTTTGTCTATATGACAAAGTAGAAATTAGGTCCACGCTATCCAAGACAACATCACCCTATTTCAGCCTCATCCAGACATTGACATTGAAAATAGGTTTGACTGCCTTGATATAGGCGTACCAAATAAGTCAGTTAAGAGTAATACTGACAAAGGAGACAAATTTATTAGTAAGTGAAACAGCTGAATTAACTGAGACTTCTAAACTGGTGGGTAATAATCACGACAAAATCACTATTTCTAACAAAATAATTATACCTCAAAACTAACCAAAGAAACATTGGACAGAGTTTACTTATAATTGGGGACTCAATTTTAAAAGGAACAGATACATACGTATGTTCTAATAGAAATGAATACACCACAGTCAGTTCCTTGTCTGGAGCAAGGGTACAGGACATAGCTACCTTAATGGATGGTTTTTGAAAACACTAATACCCCTTTGGTCCTTTTGCATGTGGGGCTAACGTGTGGGAAAACACACTGGAATGATATGCATAGATATTTCAAGATGATAGTTGATAAAGTTAAAAGTAAAAGAGTGAAATCATTATTTCTGGGATTATCCTATGCAAGGTAAATATACATTCAGGAATAATCATATAAAAGCCATAAATGGAAACATCAGAAAGTTTTGTCTGCAAGAAAAATTGGGTACATGGACAATGAAAGAACATTTGTTAGACCAACACTTTTAGAAATGATGGTATCCACCTGAGTCATGCTGGGCTTAGGGTAATGGGGAAAAATCCAAGAGGTGACTAAATTTCATTTAAACTGGATGGGGGTACAGAAATGAAGTATAGTTCAATTACTCCACCTCCCTTGAATAACTTAGGATGGAATGCCATTTTAATTAATGCCCGTAGTCTGCAGAATAAACATGACGAATTAAGAATAATTTTACATAATAATAATGTGCATATTGCCCTCATAACGGAAACTTGGTGGGATAGTACGAACCATTGGGGGAAAGAAATTGAGGGATATAAACTTTACTCATATTGTAGGAAATACAGAAAAGGTGGTGGTGTAGCTATTTACATACATAAAGATATTGTTTCAGAGGAAATTAAAAAAGACATAGGACCAATCGAACACTTATGGGTGCAATTATCATCAAAAAATGGGCCTAAAATTACATTGGGACTTTTATAAGACCCCCATCCATGTCCCGTGAGATGATGAGCTCTTGCTGGACATCCTTAGTAATTTAGACTTTTCAAAAGGATTCTCCTGACTGGAGATTTCAATTTACCTAACATTGATTGGATCAAAGGCACTGGCTGCTCCCATTGGATAGGCAATATATAGATGTAATGGATCTAGGGGGATTAGAGCAATTAGTCCCTGAATGTACTAGAGGTAATAACACCCTTGACTTGATATTTACAAATATGGGAGATTTAGTCAATCTTGTGGAAGTAAGCCCCCCACTAGGTAACAGTGACCATAATATAGTATCATTTAACATTAAGGAAATGGATTTTAGTAAATCTACAAGAATTACTACTAAACTTAATTTCGAAAAAGCAGATTACTGTAAGATGAAAATGGAATTGGGTAAATGGGATTGGAGATTGGCATTTGGTAATAAATCTCTACATTATGCATGGGATTCTCTTATGTCAAAAATTGCTCAACTAACCAATGATTTTGTCCCCATAATTACTAAACACCTGATGAATAAAACTACTAAACCTGTTTGGTATACTGCCGGAATTAGAAAATTAATGAATAAAAAGAATAGGCTTTATAAAAAGTTGAAAGTTTTTAAGAATGATAAAACAACTGCAGAATACAAAGAAACTCAGAAACAACTTAAAATAGCTATAAAAAAAGCCAAAGCTTTATATGAAACCAACTTAGCTAATAGAGTTTATGATAATAAAAAGCTTTCTTACATTAATAACCAAAGAAGAATCCTAATAGCATAGGCCTTTTCTTACCAAAGAGGGTAATCAAGCTACTAACCAGCAAATGGCAAACATACAGAATAATTATTTCTGTTCTGTATATCAACAAAAAGACCCTTATAACCACTCTATAAGTAGATCCCTTGAACTTGGGACAACCCGTTTTGAATTCAGTAAACATTTATAAAGGGATAATGGAACTAAAAACTAATAAATCCGTTGGCCCTGATGGTATACATCCCAGGATATTGAGAGAACTGGCGGAACTACTGGTACATCCTATAACATATATTTTTCAACAATCAGTAAATACTGGTACTGTTATCCAAGATTGGAAATTGGCTAATGTGGTGCCTATTTTGAAGAAAGGACCAAGCACAGACCCTGGCAACTTTAGACCAATTAGCTTGACCTCGATATTAGGGAAACTACTGGAGAAAATTATCAAGAATATTCTTGTGGAACATATTGAGCAACATGATCTGGTTGATCCAGTACAGCATGGTTTTGTACGGAACAGATCCTGTCAAACAAATTTGTTATCCTTTTATGAAAAGGTGAATAGAGAGATGGATGCTGGAAACCCTGTGGATGTGGTATTCCTGGATTTCTCCCAAGGCTTTTGATAAAATACCCCATAAGGAATTGTTATTGGCAGTAGATAATTTAGGGCTGCACAGTAATATCTACAGTTGGATATCTGATTGGCTTCGGGATAGGAAGCAGAGGGTGGTTGTAAATGGAGAATATTCACAATGGGCCCCTGTTACTAGTGGTGTGCCGCAGGGTTGAGTGTTGGGCCCTTTGTTTAATTATACATTGCCTCTTTACAAATAAACAATATAAATGTATGGATGTACAAATTTGCTGATGATTGTAGGTTGGGTGTGGTTCCTTCAAATGATGAACAAACAGTTGCATTACAACAAGCGTTAGACCTAATAAACAAATGGACCAACCTGAATAAATTGGAATTAAATACATCCAAATGTAAGGTTATGCACCTGGGAAAGAAAAATAATGAAGCAGTTTACCATCTAGGTAACACTAATCTGGGAGTGGTGGCGGAGGAGAAAGACCTCGGAGTTATAATTACTAACGATTTAAAATTTAGGGTACACTGTCGGAAACAACTAAAAAAAGCTTCTCAAGTCCTAAACTGTATTTTCAGATACATTGCAAGTAGAAGGAGAGAGGTTTTAATCCCCTTGTATGTAGCCTTGGTTAGACCGCATCTGGAGTATTGTGCGAGGGTGTGGGCTCCCTATAACAGAGAAGACATACTTTCCATTGAGAAAGTCCAAAAAAGACTGACTAAACAAATAAAAGGTCAGATAGGCAAGGAGTATTGGGAAAGACTCGTGAATTTGAACCTTTATTCACTATATTACCGTAGACTGAGAGGTGATCTATGTTTCCTATATAAAAATATTATGGATGTTGAACTACTAACGGGTATGGGTATTGTGTACAATTCAGGAAGAATTAGCAAAAGGAAACACACCAAACAACTGTATCAGCAAACCTGGATACATAATTTTAGGAAACATTGGTTTAGTCTGAGAGTGGTCGGAGCATGGAATAATCTACCTAAACAGATAGTAAATGGTACTAGTATGAATACTTTCAAAAAGGGATTGGACGACTATTATGGAAACGACAAATTTTTTGTAAAATTTTGAAATTTGAATGGCAAGCCTACTTGGTTAGCTACTGCTATCCCTGGCTTGAAACTATCTATAAATCTATGAATCTATAATGCCTGTTGCCATAGGGGTTTTTCACTCTTGTGCAGCTTGCCCCCGTTTTCCATCGGTCATCCACCCCATCACTTACCTGGGGAAGAAATCCCCCCCGGTTATCCCCCCCATGATGGAGTCAGGAAGGGAAGGGAAGGGAGGGTCACCCCCCACAGCACAATCCAGACGATTCCCAGTGCCCTCTAGGTGGTGCGGGTCCTGTGGCGACTGAGGATTCGCCCTACTGCAGCTGCTGCTGTTTTCTGTTGTCTGCCCACCTTACTCCCCTGACACAGTGCATAGCGCTAGAGCCAGCCTCTTCATGCATGGCACACCAGGGTTGGGAAAGTTCCCCAGCACACCGCAAGGTGCCGCCTGTGTGGCAGAACGCTGTGCCCTCTCTCCCCGAGCTGGAATTGTGCAACAGCGCCATCCTCCAGCCGACTCGTTGAACTCATGTCTGAACTCGGCTTACTTGCACGGAAGCGCAGTGCGCCACCCATTGGGCCATTTGGCTGCCCTGCCCATCCCTTATTCCGCAAGTATTTATTTGGCGTTTGTTAACCAGGTAGGTGCATTAGACAAAAAAGATGCCTATTTTCAGGCACGACATGGAACGTGCAATAGCAGGTAGCAGCAGGTAACCAGTGGGGTCCTTTTCTGCCATCAGATTTCTGTGTTTCTAAAATGTACAAAGTATACAATCCAGCAGAACGTGCAAAAGTAACAAAGTATCTAAGCAATAGCGAACAATTTAGACAGTAATAAGGTACAAACATAACTAAAATACAGACAACAAGATAAAATCAATGAAATGGTCCATAACAGTAGTAATAGAGACAGTCAGTGGTCTTTACAGTGAATAAGGGGATTAGGACACAGTGACCAATGAACATGAAACAGCTGTCAATAAGGTAGCGCATCATGCACGTTCAAGCACTACAGCATCTAGTGGTACCAAGCCAGAAGATGGTGAATAGTTAGGAGTACAGCAGAGAGGAACAGGAGGAGAATACACGGCACTCGAATATTAGCACGGAAAAGGGGAGAGTGTAGCGATTAGGAGCTGTCAGCAACCGGAGCATTTGTCAGAATAGCTAAGATAGTTGAACAGTTCTCTTTTGAATGCAAGGTGAGATTGGCAGACCCTAAGTTGAGAGGGTAGGGAGTCCCACGCTCTAGGGGCAAAGTGAGCAAATGCTTGCTCGCCCATTTTGGAGGAGCACTTAGGAGCAGCCAGGAAGGCTTGATCTTCAGAGCGCAGATGGTAGGCAGAGTCGGCAAAAGTGAGCATAGAGGCCAGTGAGGCTAGTTTAGAGGACCTTGTGATATTATCAGTTGAGCAACATAGTATGTAGAAGCGCTGTGGGGGGGCACTTTAAGTTAGAATAGAACGGATAGTGGTGAGTGAGTCGAGAGTCAGACAGGGCAGATCTGCACTCATTATTATAAGAGACATTCCATTTAAGGAAGCAACTGGCATTGGCCTGATAAAAGGCGTGATCACAGCACAGACTAGGAAGTAAGACTCCCCGGGAAGCAGCGATTCTGGCTGTGGGAGTGAGGGCATATCGGATCTTGTATGCAAGTCCAAGCTTGGTATTCACAGACTTGCAGATGTAGGAGATATGCTGAGAGAAGTCCAAAGCAGGGTCGAGTGTCATGCCTAGATATTTGAAATTGTTGGTAACAGATGAGGGGGTCATCAAGACACTGGATGTCGAGGCCAGTGGCGCTGTCACAAACCTTTTGAGGGGACCCAAACAGCATGGCTTGGGTCTTGTCAACATTTAGGACAAGGCAGTTTTGGGAGAGCCAAGTTTGGACTTTATGGAATTCAGAAGTGAGCCGGGAATTGATGTCTGTCAGGGACTTGGAGCCAGAGTAGAGCACTAAGGCATCGCCGTATAGCAAAGTATGACAGTGAGAATGGGGATTACAAGTAGCATTTATGAAGATAGAGAAGAGCAGTGAGCTGAGAATGGAATATTGGGGAATGCCAATGTTGATGGAAGCAGGGGAGGAATGAGCCTTATTAAACGAGATGAGGTGATGGTGATTATAGTGGTAGCTAGAGAACCACGTCAAGGCAGCGGTAGCGACTCAAGTTTGTGTGGCAGGAGGGGGTGATTAGCCAGGTTGAAAGCCTTAGTATGGTCAGTGACAAATGGCCCCAGTTAGCATACCTTTGTCCAGATTAGATTTAATATCACTAGAGAAGTGGTCAAGAGCAGCGGAGGTGCTTTGAGCAGGCCTAAAGCCATGCTAGTCGGAAGATAGCAAATTATATTTTAGTAAGTAGTCTGAGACCTGGGAGTAAATAATCTTCCAAGAGTTTACTAAGGGTTGGTAGGATAGCTTCGGGGTAATAATAGATTTAGGATCACTTTTCTTAAACACAGGTATGATCTTGGCCATCTTCCATTTGCTAGGGATAATTGAGGTGGTAACACGGAGGTTAAAAAAGGCGGGTGATGTGGGAAGCGAGGAGAGCGGGGCAGCCAATTTAAGTAATTTTGGTTCAAGCCCATCCGGGCCAGCACTACCGAAGAGTGAGATGGAGGTAAGAAGACACGTGAGACTCTACGAAGATACAGTGGGGGTATAGAGGGGCAGTTGTGTGTGTGTTGAGAGGGGAAGGGAGTTGTGAATGGCAGGACTGAAGAGACTGGAAATGAGAGACATCGGACAAAAATGCATTGGCAGTAGTGGTAGAATTGTTGCAGTCAACAGTACCAGTGAACATATCGGGAGGTGGGAGGCTTTAATATTACCTAGGAGCCCATTAATTTGTGACCAGAAACTCTTGGAGTCTCTGGCTGTAGCAAGGAGATGATCCCTGCAGTATTTACTTTAAAGCAGCTGTACTACCGAATTAGGAAGTGAGTTATCAAAATTCTGTTTTTTGGCTGTAAGCATGCGGCCAAAGTTCCAGTTACCATACCTATAAATGTTCTTTTCCAGTCATTTTTAGTTTTTTAGATATTTGCAATTTATTTGAATGGTTGTAGTGCCACAGCAAGTATGGCAGCTGACTAATTTTCAGCTGCACTTTTTCTACAGGTCACATCACGTCTTTAGACAGCAGCAGAGGGACCCTCTGCTGACCATTTCCGATGTCCCTGCAAGTCATTCACATGTGCAGTTGGCAGCAGAGGGTTCCAGTGCAACATGCTTAGTGGCAGAAATATAAACAAAAGCAGAGAATAACTGAGCAAATTACTCGGTGATAGTACAATGCCGTCGAGAAAGAGTACCAGGTATATGATTAGTAGGGCACAGGGAATAAACTGTCAAAAAAGCACAAATTTTTTTTTTTCATAGTACTGCTGCTTTAAGCTGATATTTCTTTTTTGCGAGAGTTCTGCATAGCACAATAATCAAGCCACTCAGAGTGAAGTAAGCAAGATTTAAATTTGGCCTAGCATTTGTCTCTGGCTTTTAGCATAGAGAGAAGAGGACTGTGAAGCCATATAGTAGATTCCCTTCTGGCCCGACATTGAAACACAGAAGTTGTGGGCAGATAAGAGCCTCCTGGCCCACCTAGTCTGCCCTGTTTTCCGTACCTATAGTGACATGACAGACCTTACTTGGTCTCCCTCCCTTACTACTGAGATCCCTCTCTGTCTGTCCCATGCATTCTTGAATCCTGTAATCGTTTCTGCCCCAACCCCCCTCCACTGGCAGGCTGTTCCATGTGTCGAGTTGAGTGGGATGTGTTTTTCCTGTAGAGAGGTAAGGATGAGGATGAAGGTGAAGTATTCAACAGCAATGTCAGTGACATGGGTAGCGTAAAAAGGGGACCCGTCGACACAACTGCAGTCATCGAGGAAGGCCTCAGGGTTTAGAGTGGAGAAGTTTCTTATTTACTAAGCCATTGATTTCCCTTGGATAGTCTGTGAGATGTACGCATTTCTGGGAGTTCTGCTTCGGCCCTGTTTAACAACTGGGAAGACTGAGCCCCAGGAGGTCAAGGGAATTGCTCAGGGCCATACATCAAGTAAATGGCTGTGGAGGGATTCAGACCCGTGAGCTCTCATTTCACTGATCAGGTAGGACACTTCAGGTGGCCAGTGGCTACTAAAAAAAATTGGTTTAGCTACCAGATTTTGAAAGTTAGTGGTCAGCTTACCACCAGTCCACAAAATGATTTTTTCCCCACAGTGGGAGTAGTGCTGAACAGAACTCTTAAAATGATGGCTAATAAAAATTATATTCAGCTACCAAGTTTTCTGAGTTAATGGCCAACTGACTACCAGCCGTATACTAATTTATCCCATTATACTCTAACCACCGACTAGACCACACTGACCACACTGTTGCCCAGACTGCACAGGACAAATAGGAAAAAAAAAGAGAAAGTACTAGCCACCTGGTGGCCTTGTGGAAGTGTTTTGTACTGTACTGCAGGTGACCCAGGTTTGGCTGAAAGATTGATTCCTGTTGCCGAGCGGCCAGGTTGGGAAGAGCCTTGCTGCTCTGCAGTGCTTCCCAGCTGGGGAGGGATATCACTACCACTCAACTCCATAGTGATCCCTTGCAGTGGGCCTGGAAGCGTGCTCCTTCACAAAGGGTAGACCCGCTTGTATGGCACCACCGCAGCGCTCGAGGCCGTGCAGGCTGTGTGCTGCGTTGGAGAGGTGAGAGTGACTGAACAAGGAAAATTCCCTGCCCCTCGGCCTTCTATGAAATTGGCTTTCTTGGACCTGCCTCCGTGGGTCTCATGGACAACTAGATTTCAGACTTGGGGAAGGGGGTAGGATTGGGGAAGGGGGGTTGTCTAAATATATATAATATCTTTGCTGGCACTTTTATATATATGGGGCTATAATATAGATTAAAGGGATCAGTATCTCTGCCAGGTAAGGGATGCCTCTTGAAAAATGATAAAGGCGGTTTGCGACAAGAGGTGTTGTTGTCAGGTACCCCTTGAGATCAAATTGTTAGTCAGAACAGAAACTTTTTTTTTTAATTTGGGGTTATTACTGCAGGTGCAACCAGAAAGACTTATCTCAAGTGAGGCTACATTTCTAGAGAGGTAAACATGCAGAACAGCTGCTCTAATAAAGGTCTGTACACATACACTAGACGTTACAGGCAGCAACAAATCCAGCTACCGATGTAAGTATCCACTGAAGACAGACAGCTCCATCGTTAGTACTTAGATCTAATGTGCAAAAGATGAAGTGTGGAGATCGGGGGAGAGACTGGGGGTAACGGCCATTTTCAGTTCAATTCAGGTTTATTGCAGGAGAAGCTCCATTGAGCAGACTCATTCACAAGGAGGTCCTGATTACATAAAAACAGGGACATATACATATAGACAACAATGGTACAGAAAAGCAAGTACAGTAAATTATAAGTGACTCAAGCTACAGAACTATTGCATGACGGCAATAAAAAATATTAAGTGCTATGCACAGAAAAATAAATAATAACATAAATAAATAATAAATAATTTCTCCACATAGGAAGCCAGAAGTGTCTCCTTTCACCATATAATGACCAGGTTGCATCATTCTGAGTTGTGATGTGCATACCATCACACTTAAGAGATTTCTCAGACGTGGCCGTGGTAGACTGAGTAATTGCTGTGTTCCTAGGGGCATGGTTTTTGAGAGAACTAATGCATGTTTGGGGTAAATTGGAAAGCACAGCACAGGGTCATAATGTCGCAAGACATTATGTCATTAATATACTGCGCTGCCACCCCCGATCCCCCCAGCCCCCCAGCTAAAGTAACTAACTCCCGGGGGGGGGGAGGTTAACACTTAAATTCACACAAAGTGTGAAAAACAAAAAAATTCCATGCATCTGGGATCGTGAATCGAAACCCAGTCCACAAACGCACTGTCGCCCTTGCTGCCTGTTGCTCATCCCATCGAGCCACGGCAGCTGCTCATTGGTCCCTTGTCCCAGCAGGATTCTTATCCTGTTCCTGTGAAGGTTGAGAGGGTGTACTACCGCGCATACATCCTTTCATGGTTTTGCATCCTCTTGCTCTTCCCTACCACGCTGTTCCTGTTACGCGGTTATGTCATGCACTGTAAAGCGTGCAGCATATTGACCCGGTAGGGGAAAGCACAAGGCCAGTGTCTGAGTGACCTCAATGCACCCAGAAAGTGCAGTAATTCTCTAGAAACCCATGCCCTGGAGTGAGCTATTGTGCTTATAAAACGGGGGGAAAAGTCCCCCCACTCCCCCGTTCTAGTTAGATTGTTGCTAGGTAGAATATGTTTATTTCTTTAAAATTTTGTGAGGTTGGTAATACTGTGTGACCCTGAACAAGTCATTTAACTTCCTTGTGCTCCCAGGTCGCACCTGTAAACAAGCTTTCAGTTTAGTGTGTCTCTCCTGGTTAAAAAACAACAAAAACAGAGGCCAAGTGCATTTATTTAGAGGAAACCTGTGCCCTTTTGTGGGTTCTTGTGTTTGAACACTGAAAAGGTTTTTATTATTACGGAAAAAAGGTTTTATTTTCATTTAGTAAGGTTGTTGCTAGGTGGATTAGGGCAGATTACAAATTGTTGGTATACCAGAGATTAATTAATGGTCAGGTGATGTGTTAGACCAAAGAAATTGCTAGGATTCTGAAGGATTCAGAAGCCCGTTTTTAGAAGCATAGGTACCTGACATGACTGTGCACTGAGGCTTCAGGGCAGAGGACCGGTTCGAGGACTGCACACTCTGGTTCATGCCATTCACTCAGCATTTTTTTAAAACTTTATTTACACATTTACAAATATAGTAAATACTTGGCAGCAAGACATAGAAGATGTTATAGAGATAACTACTGTGGTATTCCAGACTGTCGCCAGTTGTTCCGTCATAGTGAGGGTCTGTAAGATAACAACTTGGTAACTCAATTTAGTCCGTAAAAAGTGTCCATATATGAGTCTTTGCGCTACAACGATGGACCGTTGTGTATGACTGATATTTGAGCAGTTAAAGTTTCCTTTTCAGCTCACTGTGTCATGAGAAAATTAGTCCGTAGTAAAGCCATAAGTTTAAAACGTACTCTGAATCAAACTTTTGTCCCAAGAGATGTGACATGTAATTTATTAGTAAATCATATGCAGACTGTCGGAATACTTTCAAACTGCAGGAAGTCATTAAGGCATACATTCTTAGGCTGCAGCACTGTCTGTTGTTCTGAGTTTATAAATAGGGCATTCTAACTAGCATGCAACATAGAAATTAGTTATATACACAGTATAGTATAATTATCGCAACTCAACAACACTCTGTTTATAATTACAGTTGATGCTGAAGCATTTCTGCTTTCTGGTTAAATAGAAGCTCTCCTAACCAGGTGAGGTTATGAGGTGTGCTAAGAGCCACACGGCAGGCAGCCAGGACTCCCGCATAACTAGGTCACCCCCAGCATAAACTGGAGGCGTCAAACCCGCCATGCGGTTGTTGCCATTTCTCAGGAGAAATGCTGGTCTATCAAGGTTCAGTGTTGGGGCCACTCCTGTTTAATGCCTATGTTTCGGACATAGGGAGGGGGGTTAGGAGTAGGCTAAGTCTCTTTGCAGATGATTCCAAAGCTGGGAGCACTGGTGGATTGTGAAGAAGCGAGGGAGGCGGTCCAGGGGGATCTGGATACCCTGGAGGGGTGGTCAAGGAGGTGGGGACTGAAATTTAATGCCGGGAAATGTAAGGTACGGCATTTGGGGGTCAGAAATCCGGGCCATGTTTACACCGGGGGGGGGGTCACACTGCAAGCCCCAATGGGTGAGAGGGATTTAGGGGTGGTGGTAGACGTCAAAATGAATAACTCTGAAAATAGTAGAAGAACCGCAGCTAAAGTAAACAGGATACTGGGCTGCATAACCAGGGGAATTACGTCCAGAAGGAGGGAGTTGGTACTCCCTCTATACAATGCCTTGGTCAGGCCGCAGCTTGAGTACTGTGTTCAGTTCTGGAGACGTCATCTGAAGAAGGACATAGCACTGTTGGAGAGAGTCCAGAGGAGAGCGACCAGGGTGATTCAGGGTATGATGGGGAGGACCTATGAGGAGAGATTGAAGGAGCTTGGGATGTACACACTGGAGGACAGGAGGGACAGGGGAGACGTGATAGGAGTCTTCAAGTATGTAAAATGAATAAGTGAGAGTGGAAACAAGGAGCTATTTAGGCTACAAAAGGGGAACAGTGAGGGGCATGAGTGGAAACTGGAGGAATTATAGGGGGCCGTAGGAGGCATTATTTCACTGAGAGGGTGGTGGAGCCGTGGAATGCGCTGCCCAAGAGGCTGGTGGAGGAGGGCACAGTGGAGGGCTTCAAGAAGGGGTGGGACATGTACAAGAGGAATCTGAATCCAATGAAGACCCTCTTGGGGGCTGGGGAAAGTGAGCAACCACTAGGTGGCTGGCTACCGAGCGGACATGAGAGACCATTGGGCCTATTCTGCTGGCTTTTTAGTATGTTAGTGTCTAGGCCACTGTTAAAACAAGGACACTTGTGACGTCTCCCTGGTTGTATGGGCCTTCGCTCACCTCCATGTGGCATCAGATTATGATTGGGGAAGCCTCCCTTTCAACTTTATAATGGTGTATCAGTGGAAAAATACTGTGCAAACATTCTTCAAACTTTTAGTAACAGCTAAGTGTAACACATTAGTAAAAGCCAAACATTGTAAGAAATGTCATATCACCCTTGGTGTTCAGTTCTCGGTGCCTGACTGGTTTGCCCCTTCCGTGGCCACAGAGTCCTGCTTGATTCTGTCCAGTCATTGCCCAACCTCAGTGGGATCCCTAAAAATATACTAGCTGTCTGCAAAAGTAATCTTGAGTCGAGCAGGGAGCTGGAGCGAGTTCGCAGTACTTCGCTCCCATAACCCTGCACGAACTCCATTAAAGGCATGGTGTTTTTTCTAGTGGAATAACTAAGGTGAGGAAAGGGCTAAATCAGGTACTGGCTGAAAGTTTCAATGGACCGTTTCCTTGGCTTTTTTTTTTTCAGTATTAAGTCCCTTTGAGCTCTCCGGTGATAACAAGCAAGGTGTGTGATGTTTCGGGTTTTTAATGGTTTTCTTCTGGACGCAGTTCTGTAGGCATAATAGACCTCTACCCCTTGCAGATTTTGAAAGAGTTAAGTAAAAAGTTATTCCACATAGTGAATCTGGTATTGAGCCTCTTCACCTTCTGGAACTCACAGAAGTTTGAGGTTCGACACTCTAATTATGTTTTATACGTGCTCCAGCCTGTGTCTCAGTAGTTTATTTCCCTGCGCTGTGACTGATACTGCCGTCATTGTTTTGTTAGAGGAATCTGTGGCAGATTTCGTGTCGGTAGCCATTTGACCCATCTGGGTTTTCCATAACAGTCACCCCAGCGTTGAAGCTGTCGACCTTTGTCGGATACGTCTTTCACCGCTTGAGCACCACCACCTTATGAATGGCCTTTGGGGTAGGTTCAGCCTCAGATGTCTCCGTGTGTGGTCCTTGGAAATCTGCCTGGTCCCTGCTTTAGTCGCACCAGTCGAACCTGGGCATGGCCTAGGTAGTACTACTTGCTGATATCTCTGCTGTGTGCGATGTCTGAACTCCTCCCAACCCCCCAACTGTCATTCTCACTAAGCCCATGTGCCTATCATGCCGTCTTAAAGCCTTTAATAACATCAGCAGTGTCTTCATGATTTCCACTTGACCTCTGACCTCATGAGTGGCGAAACCTCAAGTGAGGTAAGTAGGGGGTCAAGTACAATGAATAATTAGATGGTGGGTTAGGATCTCGAATAATAATAATCTCCTCTGTTGTCCGGAATGGATTATCATTGAGAAGGACACCACGGACAGTAAATTAATTGACTTGAGATCCCTAGTGTTCCTTAATTCCACTTTGTATAAAAAAACCCTACTCTTTATACTAGACTCCATAACGCAACGTAAACAAGTGACCTCCTTGCCTGATCTTAAATAAGTCTCCACAGCAACCTCTTTGTGGCAATCCTAGTATTAAAATTAATGGCAGGGTCAGCCCGGTGGTGTGGAGGGTTGAGGCGCTGGTGCCTTGCCTCGACCCACGCCGGCGACCTGGGCTCGGGAACGGACTCAGGTCATCGGGGGTCAGCAGGGGGAGGATAGGATTGAGTGTCCGACGGACTGCTGTCCTATCCTGGGGTGGGTTAGGGACTGGCCTCGCTCATGTAGCGGCCCCCAATGGAGGTTGGAGGCACTACAAGAAGCGGCGCAAGGGGAACAAGAAAACCGGAAAAACTGCCCTGGACGTCTAGCTGGATGATGGCTGCTGGCCCCAGGCACCTCTGAAGACTCCCCTGGAGAGCCACAGAATGCCTCAGCAACTCTCGGACCGAGAGAAATAGTGTGCTGGTTCCTCCTGCCGGTGCCTTCCCCCTTGGAGGAGTGGGGACCCACCTGGTGAAGGGTTACACCAGGCTACCCCATGGAAGGCTACAGATATGAGGTAGGTGGTCAAAGGGGGAGATAGTAGGGGAATGTTTGTGGACCATGGCGGCCCAAAGGAAAGGCAGCTCTGGAGCATGTAGGGGGATAAATAGATAAAAAAAAAAAAAAATTAATGGCAGAACAGTGTTTAATTCGCATTTGAAAGACGAGGACTCATACTAGACCTATTAGAGAACAAATGGCTT
The DNA here is from genome assembly GCA_016271365.2 of Neoceratodus forsteri. Taxonomy (NCBI): domain Eukaryota; kingdom Metazoa; phylum Chordata; order Ceratodontiformes; family Ceratodontidae; genus Neoceratodus; species Neoceratodus forsteri. Next base: position 1,062,517,905 of record CM028134.1, on the reverse strand, counting down.
AGCAATTTACAATTACTGGAGAAATTTGATCTAACGCAGGAATAATTATTATTCTTAGACAAAAAAATAAGTGAGATACACAATTCGAGAGAGTCCCTTTTTTACACTAAAACACCAAAAGCTTTCTAATAATTGTACTAGGTGCCAGCATGGCTCAGTTGGTAACACATCCACCTCTGGGCCAGAAGGTTGTGGGTTCTAATGCCACACTGGGATTGGGCTCATACCATAAACACTGCACCCAAGTGCAGTATTAAGGGTGTACCGTCCTTTGTACGAGACATTAAATTGAGGTCCCTTTTACCCATCCTAGTGCTCTCCTGGTAGGTGTCTAGGTGTAAGTGAAAGAACCCAAGGCACTTTTTGCAAAAAGAGTCAGGGACATTTTTTGTATTAAAATATGGTAATAAAAAAATGACAACATAAACAGAAAGGATAATAGAAGCTGAAAAAATACAATACAAATCATCATATACTGTATCAAGGCGATAAAGTGCATAATTTCAGAGCTGGCCCGGTGGTGCTGAGGGTTGAGGCACTGGACACCACACCTCGCGCCACGCCAGCGACCCGGGTTCAGGAATGGACTCGGGCTGCCGGGAATCGGCAGGGGAGGGATGAGCTTGAGCATCCAGAGGACTGCTCTCCCTTCCTGGGGTGGGATCTGGGACTCGCACTGCTCCCTAGCAGCCTCTGATGGAGATCAGGGGCTTACTAGTGAGCAAGTGGTGCCGTAACTAGGGGGTGGAGTGGCGGGGGACGTCAGCACTCCAGTGCCCGTACGTCATTGCACGGCCACGCTCCAGGGGAAACCATAATTGAAAAATACCTCGGAGGACCAGGGAGGCGACGAGAGCTCCAGGGGCCTAGCCCACATCCCCAACGTCGGACCATCCCTCCACCAGCTCTCCCAAACCCCTCGATCAGGACTCAACCCCGTAATGTCAGAAAGGCCACCAGATAGGTGGGGAAAGCCTTCCCCTGGGGCGTGATCTGGGGGCTGTAAGGTCCTGGGTAGGGGGTGCTCAGCAGTCTTGCAGCTGGAGGAGGGTGGTTTTAGGCAGGGAGTAGAGGTGATGGCTGAGTGGGCACCTCTGAGAGATGCCCTGGTCCACCACAGCCCACAAACAGAATCTACAAAAAAAATTTCATAATTTCAGGAATCATAATCCTCAGACCCAAAAGGCCAGAATAAACCTTTTTATTGTATCCAGCTGAGAGCATCCCACCCATTTTTAGACTCTCACACAGACATTTTTCATGTTCTTGGATATGGTGTATTTCAGTCAAAATAAGTTGTAATTCGTCCTGAGGTATCTGCTGCTGTTACAATACCAGTCCTCATCTGACTTGCCATATCCACAATTTAAAGCAAGCAAGGATACGTCTCATACTGCTCTTATCATATAACTTCCATGCATCAGGTAGTATACCCAAAAACAAGATATCAGGGGTCATATTCAAAAATAAGGTACTATTCCACCATTTAGACAGTACATCCCAAAATTGTGTACTATAGGGACAGTCAGTATACAGGTGTGTCACTGTTTCTGCAACCAGCGGGCATGATAAACGGGACACTATCGCTCCTTCAGTTCTTTGTGTTTCAGATTGCCATTAATATTGAGTTTCCTATTGGCACATAGCCAAATTGTGTCCCACATTTTCAGAGGAAGTCTGTTGCCCATTAACATCGTTACTTATTATATCTTGCTGTAATGTAGGATAAACAGAGAAATGGGGCGGGTTCATAGAAATGTTTCTCCATAACAGTGACATATACCTGATTCCTAGACATTGATTGCAACTAAGTGGTAGTTATACCCCAGATTTTTATTTGGTCAAAACAGTTTATTCATCCCAAGTTAAGTGTATATTTTCTTTTATTTTTATGAATAAAACTTCCACAAGTCCATTCTCTCATTATGTCCATTAACGTGGGGGTAGTCCATTGTACCTGGGTTTGATGTCCTTAAACCAAAATAGATACTAAATTTACATAGTTAGTTAAGAGACTTTCCCTGGTGTCCTGGCCAATATTCCTCGTACCACAAAAACTGGTTCATGCAATTGTCCAAGGCTGCGTGTGCGTGTTAATGTGTGATGTGGCTGCCGCTACACAGTCAGTCACTTCAAACAACATGAAGTCTTGCTATATTATGACATATGCAGTGAGTCCCAACCTTCGAACTGCTCTGGAGGTGAAAGAGTTAACTTTCCATGCCAGGCATGGAACCTTGAGTGCGAGCTCGGTTGAAAACTCTGTCTGTTGTTGCTCAAACTCAAACTGTCAGATTCTTTACTCCGCCTCATTGAACAGTCGCTCCGGAGATTTCTCCTTCTGCTCGATTCGTTTGTTGGTTAAAAAGTCTTATTTTTTCGGTTTCTTGACCGAAATTAAACCGCAATCGGTTGGTTCAAGCTCTGTCTGTGGTACTGTAAGTAATAGATAGGCTCACATTTATTTTTTCTTCTGTGTGGAGCTTGTAAACGTCTTTTTCGGTTTGGTTTGAGCCGATCAGGTTGTTTTAAAAAACTTTCTAGTCCTTTAGAGTGCGGTTCCCGGTTCTTATCGGTTCTAAAAAAAAACAGATTTCATTACGTTTTTTTCCACGACCCATGACACGGTTGGGAACCGATAAGAGAGTCTTGCTTGTCGGATTGCCACTAACGGGCAAGTTTGGTTAGTTGGCACTATGTCTGAGAAACCCAAAAGAAAAACTGGGCCCACTGGGTTTCAGCACTGTGGTCTCTGTGGGGAAGCCTTCGCTAAGGCTGACCCACACACCACCTGTGTATATTGTCTGGGGTTTGACCACCTCAATGCAGACTGCCAGATTTGTAAGAATTTTCCTGCTGCCACCGTGGAAAAGAGAGTCAGTAGGCTCAGGGAAAAGGAGGTCAAAAAGTCCACTGACCCGGAGTGCCCTCTGACCAGGGCGATACTTCCTCGGGCAAACGAAGAGCCAGCTCTGAGGAGCCAGTTCTAACTAAAAGGACTAGGAAGTCAGCTAGTGTGGAGCCCAAAGTTATTTCTCCAACCGCTGAAGAGATAGCTAAAGCAATTCAAATTGTCCAGTCTCTTTCCCCGGTTCCGTCCGAACCGACACCATCAGGGAAGTGCTCGGTTCGGCCGGTTCCACCGGTTCAAGATTATGATTTTGAGAATTTTTATGAACCGGAGGAAGGGGAGGAGGGGTATGAGGAGAGTGAATGTGGTTTTGAAGGTCTGGATGTGCCCATTGAACCGGACATCTCTCCAGACAGACCGTCAGGGGTTTCTCCTCCTAGGCTATCTGAGTCCCCTTCTCATTTTATGTTCTATAAGAAAGTTGCTGAAACTCTCCAGCTCCCTGTTGAGGAAGCTGTTGATGACCAAGAGGAGCCTGATTATGTAGAAATGATGGATATTCCAGAGTCTAGGAGACTGTCTATTCCCTTGCACAAATCCTTTAGGAAACAGACTGTAAAAATTCTAAAAACTCCTCACTCTATCCTACCTGTTGATAAAAGGATAGACAAGAGGTATACTTTATCAGGCTCTGATACGGAGTTCCTCACACAGCAATGCAGCCATGTGGGGTAGTGCAGGCTGCAGCCTGTGACAAGGCAAATATTCCTCTAGCCTCTCACCCTCCTGAAAAGGATTCCAGGAGGATGGATGCCATGGCAAAGAAACAGTACATGGCAGCATCTTTAGGACTCAGACAGGCAAATTATATGGCTTATGTTGCTAGGTACCAGAAATCCAGATGGGATACTGTGCTGGCTCTAGTAAACAGGCTCCTGACCAGCTTGCCAGGGAGCTGGAACAGGTGGCTGCGGATGGTATTGAGGCATCCAAGGTGCAATTTCATGCTGCAGTAGACTCTAATGATGTATCATCCAGAGTCATGGCTACATCTGTGGCTCTCCGTAGAATGGCTTGGCTCAGATGTACTAGCCTGTCACAGGATACCCAGGCTAAGGCCATGGATTTTCCTGTTGTGGGTAATTCTCTGTTTGGGGAGCAGACAGAGAATTATATGAAGAAAATGGATGAGTATAGGACCACCTATAGGAGTGCACAGGCCAAAGAAAGGCAAGCCACTCCTTAAAGGCAGCATGTCAGGGGCAGGGGCAGGCCTTTTCATAGGCCTTTTTACCAAGCCCAGGCCTCCTCTTCTGCTTATGCCCAGAGGGAGTTCTTTAGAGGAAGAGGCAGACGGGGTTCAAGTAAGCCTGCTTCGACCCCTCAGCCCAAAGCCCCTGCCAAGCAGGCTCCCTGATGGGATGGGCAGGGCCAATTCTCCACTACCAGTAGGGGGCAGGCTGACTTACTTTGTCCAGGACTGGAAGTCTTTAACATCAGACAAGTGGGTCCTGGAAGTAGTAAGCCAGGAACTGGTTCTCAGCTTCAAAAAATTTCCAAGATGAGAGCCAGGCCCTTTCCACCTGCAAATCCATCAGAGACACTTGCCCTAGAAACTGAAGTTTCTACCCTCCTGGCTCTCAGAGCTGTGTAAAGGGTTCCACCCCTACACCAGGGCAAAGGGTTGTACTCCAGGTACTTCCTTACCCCAAAAAAGACAGGAGAATGGCAGCCCATCCTGGATCTCAGATATCTAAACAAGCACCTTTTAAAACCAAAATTCAAAATGGTGACTCTGGGAATTATTTTACCCTCTCTAAGGCCAGGGGACTGGCTAGCCTCCCTGGACCTCAAGGATGCCTACTTCCATGTTCTTATCAGAAGCTCCCATCGAAAGTACCTCAGATTCGAACTGCCCTCAGGCCATTACCAGTTCAGAGCAATGCCCTTCGGACTCACCTCGGCCCCAAGGGTATTCACAAAATGCCTGGCAGTAGCAGTTGCCCATTTAAGAAGGCAAAAGATTGCCATCTTTCCTTATCTGGACAACTGGCTCATAGTAGGCCAGTCTCCAGACCAGGTCAAACTACACCTTCAGGTAACTCAGCAACTGTTCACATCTCTAGGTTTCCTTCTCAATCTTCCAAAGTCAGTTCTAGAGCCTGTCCAGCTTCTACCTTCATAGGCGCAGAACTGAACACAAAAAGAGCTAGAGCCTTCCTTCCTCTGGAAAGAGCAAGGATCCTGGTCTCTCTGGTCTCCTCTTTCACCCTGCAGGTCTCTCGACCTGCAGGGCATTTTCTGCAGCTCCTGGGGCACATGGCTGCTTCTACAGCAGTAGTGCAGGGAGCAAGATTTCAGATGAGGGACAAAGGAGAGACCCTCTAACCAAGTTGATCCCAGTGACTCGAACCCTGATCCAGGCCCTTCAGTGGTGGCTGGACCAGAGCAATCTGAGACAGGGGGTCCCCTTCACCCCCCAGTCTCACTCCTCAACCCTTACTACAGATGCATCCCTCTTGGGGTGGGGAGCTCACATGGGCGACCTCACTACCCAGGGATTGTGGTCCCCACAGGAATCTCTGCTCCACATCAATCTGTTGGAACTCAGAGCAGTTTTTCTAGCACTTCAAGTTTTTTCCACATCTGTTCAGAACAAGGTTGTACAGGTCAGAACAGACAACACCACTACAATGTGGTACATCAACAAGCAAGGAGGCACTCGATCTATGGCCTTGTGCACCGAAGCAATGAAGTTGTGGTCTCTGGCTTATTCCCTGAACGCCTCCCTTACGGCAGTTCACCTCCCAGGCAAGGACAATGTCCTGGCAGATGCTCTCAGCAGAATTTCCCAGGGCCATCACGAAAGGGCACTGGATCCCTTAGTACTAGAGGTAGTATTTGCCAGATGGGGCACCCCGCAGATAGATCTTTTTGCAGCCCCAGACAATCACCAACTTCCCCTTTTTTGCTGCAGGCCCCAGTGTTGGGCTCAGTCCCTCTGGATGCCTTTCTTCTCAGTTGGGAAGGGAAGTTTCTCTATGCCTTTCCCCCCTTCCCTCTTCTGTTCAAAGTGCTAATCAAAATCAGATCTCAACCCTGCAAGATGATCCTGATTGCTCCAGATTGGGCCAGACAGCCCTGGTACCCACTCCTCATGTCCTTAGCAGTCCACCTTCCCCATGTCTTCCCAGGAATCACAATCTGTTAACCTGTGCCCAGGGGAGAGTTTGGTATCCGAACCTCAAATCTCTCAATCCTCAAGGCCTGGTTCTTGAAGGGTTAGAGTTTGCTGACCTACACCTCTCCCAAGGTGTATTGGATATCTTGAAGGCCTCTAGGAAGCCTTCCACCAGGGCTACTTTTAATTGCAAATGGAAGAGATTTTCCATATGGTGCTCTGGCAAGCATATTCCCCCAGAATCTGCTGACTTGCCCACAATCTTGGATTATTTGGTGCATTTGAATTCTTTGGGGCTGAGACCAGCTACCCTACAAGTGCACCTGGCAGCCTGGCTGCTTTCTTATCAGCAGGTAAACCTTCTTCTTTTTCAGCTCACCCTGTATTCTCCAAGTTTTTCAAGGGGTTGCTTCACACCAACCCTCCATTCAGGGACCCTGCCCCTGCTTGGGATCTTAATATTTGCATTGCCCAGCTTATGCAACCCCCTTTTGAACCTTTGTCTTCAGCAGAGCTCAAGTACTTGACTTAGAAAACTGTGTTTTTGGTAGCCATCACTTCTGCCAGGCGCGTAAGTGAATTGCAAGCATTGTCAGTGGAGCCTGATTTTATCTCCTTTCACAGAGATAAGGTGGTCCCTCAGGACTAACAGAAAGTTTTGCCTAAGGTGGTTTCAGACTTCCACCTTAATCAATCCATGTCCTTCCTGTGTACTTCACTGACCACATTCCTCCTCTGGCTGAGAGGAAGTTGCGCAAGTTTAGATGTCAAAGAGCCCTTAGTTACTACATAGGCGTACCAAGGGTCACAGATTTGACTCCCTCCAATTGTTCCTCACTTATGGTGAGGTTGGTAAAGGGAAACCTGCCATTAAAAGATCCATTGCCAGGTGGATTGTCTCTTGTATCCAATTTTGCTATGAAAAACTGGGTAAGGTTCCTCCCTCAGGCCTGAGGGCTCACTCTACTAGAGGTACAGTTGCGTTTCTGGCTGCTGCCAGGGACATCCCTATCCTAGAGGTATATCAAGCAGCTACCTGGAAAACGGTTCACACTTTTACTAAGCATTACTCCCTGGACATCCAGGCTAGGAGTGATGCTCGATTTGGCACAGCTGTGCTTCAGAGCCTATTTCCTAAGTAGGTTCTGTCCCTCCTCCATGGAGGTACTGCTGTGTAATCTGCATATGTCATAATATAGCAAGACTTCATGTTGTTTGAAGAAAAAAATTACTCACCTTAGTAATGTTGTTTCTTCTAATGGAGTCTGCTATATTATGACTCTCCCAGCCTGCCCTCTCAGAACCTCTACTTTTGGGAGGTGGGTGGGCAGTGCAATGTTGGCACTTCGTAGATGCCCACTTTATTTTCACCCTTTCTTAGGGTGCTTGGGTGTTGTGTTTTAATTTTTCTTTCTTGATTCCCCTGACTTGAGTCTTTGTTTTGGGATCAAGAACAAAAATGTGTTTTTTGTAGTTAGTAGCCAGTGGGCTAGTGTAGGTTTACGGCTTCCACACAGAATCTTAGTGAGTTTTGCTCGTAAAGATCTAACAGTTTGAGTTTGAGCAACAACAGACAGAGTTTTCAACTGAGCTCGCGCTCAAGGTTCCATGCCTGGCATGGAAAGTTAACTCTTTCACCTCCGGAGTAGTTCGAAGGTTGGGACTCACTGCATATGTCATAATATAGCAAGACTCCATTAGAAGAAACAACATTACTAAGGTGAGTAATTTTTTCTTCACTACCAATAAATTGCCATCTACTTCTTTTTCTTTTTCTGCTTCTTTTTCTTCTTCACACTAGGCCACGTATTTCTGCTTTCTTCTCCTTGAGCATTTGTAAAATTAATTTCATGATTAATTGGTATCTCACACTCCTGATGTAATCAATTGTTACTAATTATTCCAATACAATACTGTGTGTACTGTACATTGCTGTGCCTTACTGTATTATTTATACTTGCTGTTATGTACTTATCCCTTCCCCCCTGCCCCAGGACACATCTGGAAACCAGCTTTATGGCTCAGTATGTCTTTCTTGGTAAATCTCTTTTAAATAAATAAATAAATAGATACATACATAAATGGTTTATTGGAATAGAATTACAAATAATGAACCCCAGTCTTGGAACTGGGAAGAGATATGGATGTTCCCAAGACCTTTTCATTGACCAGTCATAGCTTTCTACAGTATTAGATTCATCATGTCAGACAAACGTAATAGATTTCTTTGACTGGGTGACCAAAGTAGTAGACCAGGAAGGGACTGTGGACATGGCCTACCTAGACTTTAGCAAGGCATTTGACACAGTCCCACACAAAAGATTAACAAACAAGTTAGCCAGCCTGGGAGTGGGTCCCAGAATGGTAGCCTGGGTAAAAAATTGGCTGGACAACAGGACACAGAGTGTAATAGTAAATGGAGTCCACTCTGAAGAAAGGGAGTTACTAGCGGGGTATCGCAGGATTCAGTACTAGAGCCGGTTCTCTTTAATGTCTTTATAAGTGACATTGTAGAGGGACTGGAAGGAAAAGTACATCTCTTTGCAGATGACACAAAGATCTGCAACACGGTTGATACACAAGGGGATGGAAAGGAAGAGAAAGGACTTGGCAAGGTTGGAGGAATGATCAAAAGTATGGTAGGTTAGATTTAATGCAAAGAAGTGCAAAGTAATGCACTTGGGAAACAAAAACCCAGGGGAAGAGTACACAATGGGAGTGGGGGGGGGGGGAACTAACAGCAACAAACATGGAAAGGGACCTGGGGTAGCCATATCAGATGACCTAAAAGTAGGCCACCAATGTGAGAAGGCAGTAAGGAGGGCTGGGGGGATACTGGGATGCATAGGGAGAGGCATCACCAATAGAAAATAGGAAGTTGTTATCCCTCTCTACAGACAGTTGGTGAGACCCCATCTGGAGTACTGCGTGCAGTTATGGAGACCCCATCTCTGCAAGGACATAGAAAGAATGGAGTCAGTTCAGATGAGGACTAACTAAAATGGTGCAGGGTCTGCACCGGAATCACTGACGGCTAGAGTAAGAAGCTTAATATGCATACTCAAGGAAAGGAGGAGAGGGGGACATGATAAAAACTTCAAGTGACTCAGGGAATCAGCAAAGACCAAAAGTGGAGCATCTTTCAGAAAAGAGATGTGCAAGAACAAGGGGGCACAGTTTGAAGATGGGGGGGGGGTCTCAGGGGCAATGTGAGGAAGTATTTTTTCACAGAGAGGGTGGCGGATGCATGGTACGCCCTCCCTGAGGAGGTAGTGGAGTCAATAACAGTGGGGGAATTCAAGAATGCATGGGACAGACATAAGGCAATTCTGGTGGGGGGTAGGAGGAAGTAGGCTGTTGGTTAACTAGGATCTGCAGCCTATCCAATAGGTAGGGAAATGGGCAGACTAGGTGGGCCTAGCGGTCGTTATCTGCCGTCAGAGTCTCTGTTTCTATGTTATATTGTACGCCCTCTTATAGGAAAAACACAATGCATTTGCAACAGTCAGTTGTGTTAAGTATGAGACAGAGGAAGCGTATCTTTTTTTTTGTAAATTATTTTTGAGTAAAAACAACACGTTTAAAACAGTTTTACATACATATTTTTTCGCATTATGGATACAGGCACTACAGACATTACATTTCAAATTCATTACTACTTTATAGGAGGTACAGATTAAATCTCTATGATCCTGCCTAGGTCGTGGGTCCCTACTAAAGGATGTGTGAGTGGTATGGAACAGGGAAAATGCCAATTGTTGACCAATAGTGGCACTGATAATAACGGAGACAAAGATGGTAAGTGGTTTATTGTTGGTGGCGGTTGGAACCCATGAGGTGAGATGTAGCAGAAGACAGTGCTTGCACAACAGCTGCGTCGGAGCAGGGACAGAAGGCCACAATGTTGGGGTTGAAGGGCATAGGTTAGGTATGTTGCACATGTCGGTTCTGGGGCAGCTGCAAGCCCCAGTAAATGCCATCATCCCATATAGGGAAGATGCCCTTGGGATTACCCTCACATTAAGAGATTTTGGAGTCATATACAGACTTATCTGATTGGCTTCCCAAGAATATATGTGTGATTGGACATTTTCAATTGCACCTGGGACTCTCGTGCAGTGAGAAATGTATAATTTCTTTGATCTCTGTTACTGCTAAAAATCTTATACTTAAATACTGGATAGAAAGGGGCTGCCCCTCACTGTCTGAATGGAAACGGGCAATTATATAAGCCCTTATTATGCAAAAAGTTGCTTGTGGCTATAATGGAAAATCTGTTACATTTCTTAAGAAGTGGGATCAGTTATTAAAATATTGTACAGCGACTTAATTGTCATTTTGAGGAGGCAGAAGCCTATTCACCTGGGGGCCCGAAACCCAGGCCAAGTGTACACCCTGGGGGGGGGGAATGCTACAAGTCTCGATGGCTGAGAGGGACCTGGGGGTGGTGGTGGATGTCAAGATGAACAACTCTGAGACTTGTAGGAGGGCAGCAGCCAAGGCCAACAGGATGCTGGGATGCATCGCTAGGGGGATCACCTCCAGAAGGAGGGATGTGATACTCCCTCTGTATAACTGCTTGGTGAGGCCGCAGCACTGAGTACTGCGTGCAGTTTTGGAGGCCACATTTAAAGAGGGACATTAACCTCCTGGAGAGGGTCCAGAGGAGGGCAACCAAAATGATTTGGGGCTTGGGGACAGGACCTATGAGGAGAGGCTCAAGAGCTAAATATGTACACTTTGGAAGAGAGAAGGGACCGGGGACATGATAGAGGTCTTCAGGTACATGAAGAGGGTAAATAGGGAGGAACAGTCGAGGTGCTTGAAGGAAGGAGGAGGGGCCACTAGAGGGCATGTGTGGAAGCTGGAGGAGAAGATTCAGGGAGAAGGAGGAGGTGCTACTTCACTGAGAGGGTGGTGGAGCCATGGAATGCACTGCCTGAGGGGCTGGTGGAGGCAGAGACAGTGGAGGGTTCAAGAGGGGTGGGACAGGTACAGGAAGGTTCTGGAAGCAAAATCTAATGCAGCAAGAATATCCGGAACTGGGAAGGAGAAGCCAGAGAAGGCGAGGGGGACAGCAAGGTCAGCACCCAGGGTGGGGGCTGACCAAACGAGCAGACACGAAAGACCGTTAGGCCTATTCTGCTGGCATTTTAGTATGTTAGTATTTGCATCTGTTCACTTTGTTGTCTCAGTTTTTTAATGTTTTCTCTTTTTCTTTTCCTTTCTGAAAAATTGTATTTGTTTTTTCTAGTGTTCTATTTGTATATATTTTGGAGGATGACTTTGGTTACAAACTTATGAAATAGTTATTATAATAACTTGTAGATTTATGAAATAGTTATTACAATAACTTGTAGATTTATAAGTTTAAAGTTCTTTGGTGGGTCTGTTATATGTTTCTTCTTAATTTGATATGTGTATAGAGTTGTATACATTTAACATTGTATTCGTGTATGCTTATCTCTAGTTGATTAGAAATGTCTGTTTTTTGAAAAGTCAATAAAGATCTGTGGGAAAAAAATAGAATTAATAGAGAATAATGCCTGTGCAGGTGTGTGTTATGAGGATTTTTTACACACCCAAGGTGTGTGATAATCCACAAACCCCGAGAGTGAAGCTTTATGAGATTGTCACACACCAAGGATGTGCAGGGCTCTTGGTAGGATTTTTTGTTTGGGAGTCCTGGACTTTCTTGGGAAAAAAATTGGGGTCCTGAGCTAAAATTTGGGGGTCCCCATTGAAATGAACGGAGCAACTCTGGATAAGTGCATTTCCAGTGTGTGTTTATTTTCACAATGTTTTTTTTTTCACATTGTTCAGACTATTCCAGAGTCAAGAATGCAGATATGACAATTTTGTCATACAGTGCAGCGTTTTTTTTCTCAGCAGGTTTGCAAATTCATTACATTAGACGCCATAAGTGATGGCTAAAAACCACAGAAGTATGATCACGGTCACGGATATGGCAATAGAATTTTACCTGTACCAACCTGTGTGTTGTAGGTTCACAGTACAATGAGAAAAAATATTATACTGACCTCTACCACTCCCTGGCCCTTCCATCTGTAGAAATTTGACGCTACCTCCACTGTGCAAAATGTGTCACAATTTTGGTTTGGCCCCCCTCCCATCTTGCTTCTTCTCTTCTCACCTTCCCCCCTTCTGTACATCCCTTAGATCTTTTGACTCCCACCTAATGGTAGTCCCTCGTCGACTGACCACTGCAGGTCAGATGGTCTTCTCACACGCTTCCCTAAAGTATGGAACTCTCTTCCCTCCAGATCCGCCACTCATCCCCCCATCTCTACAGCCTGGCATAATTTCCTCTTGGTAAACCCATTACAGCGACCGATCCCAACTGTAACTGCTGCCTCTCCCATGCTTCTCCTCCCTTATTCTACTCCACCAAATTCTGTACAGTTAACCAACCCGTGCAGTACCCATCTATCCCCCGCTTCTTTCTACCCCTTTCTTGACCCACCCTACTCTTCCCCTCCCTCCCTCAGATGTACACTCTCCTGTCATGCTATCCTTTCAAACTGGTTTTTGATAAACCCCACGGTTTCAAGCGAGTACTCCAACAGTTGCACTTATCTGTTCTGACATGTGATTTTATTTTTCTGTATTGCTTCTGTATTAGTGTTCCCTTGTTGCATTTGTAATGTATACTAACATACTAAAATGCCAGCAGAATAGGCCTAACGGTCTTTCGTGTCTGCTCGTTTGGTCAGCCCCCACCCTGGGTGCTGACCTTGCTGTCCCCCTTGCCTTCTCTGGCTTCTCCCTTCCCAGTTCCGGATATTCTTGCTGCATTGGATTTTGCTTCCAGAACCCTTCCCCTGTACCTGTCCCACCCCCTCTTGAACCCCTCCACTGTCTCTGCCTCCACCAGCCCCTAGGCAGTGCATTCCATGGCTCTACCACCTCTCAGTGAAGTAGCACCTCCTCCTTTCTCCCTGAATCTTCCCCTCCAGCTTCCACCCATGCCCTCTAGTGGCCCCTTCCTTGAAGCACCCTGACTGTTCCTCCCTATTTACCCTCTTCATGTACCTGAAGACCTCTATCATGTCCCCGGTCCTCTCCTCTCTTCCAATGTGTACATATTTAGCTCTTCGAGCCTCTCCTCATAGGTCCTGTCCCCCAAGCCCCAAATCATTTTGGTTGCCTTCCTCTGGACCCTCTCCAGGAGGTTAATGTCCCTCTTTAAGTGTGGCCTCCAGAACTGCATGCAGTACTCAAGGTGCGGCCTCACCAAGCAGTTATACAGAGGGAGTATCACATCCCTCCTTCTGGAGGTGATCCCCCTAGCGATGCATCCCAGCATCCTGTTGGCCTTGGCTGCTGCCCTCCTACAAGTCTCAGAGCTGTTCATCTTGACATCCAGCACCACCCCCAGGTCCCTCTCAGCCATCGAGACTTGTAGCATTTCCCCCTCAGGGTGTACACCTGGCCTGGGTTTCTGGCCCCCAGGTGGAGTACCTTGCATTTCCCTGCATTAAACCTCAGCTTCCACTTTCTAGACCATCTTTCCAGAGCCTCCAGGTCCCCCTGTAGGGCCACCCACCCCTCCTCCCCATCCACCACCACCCCCAGTTTCGAGTCATCTGCAAAGAGACTCATCTCACTCCTGATTCCTGTCCTTATGTCAGATACGTAGGCGTTGAACAGAAGGGGCCCAAGGACTGATCCCTGTGGGACCCCACTAATGACCCTCCTTGGGGATGAGACTATCCACCAACTACGACCCTCTGGGTCCGGTCCTGGAGTCAATTGCCTATCCATCTGATCATCTGGTTCCCCACCCCCATTTCTCCCAGCTTATCCAACAGGCCCACGTGAGGAACAGAGTCAAATACCTTACTGAAGTCTAGAAAGAGGACATCCACTGGTCTACCCAGGTCCAAGGCACTTGTCACCCAGTCGTAGAACTCCACCAGGTTTGTCTGACACGATTTCCCCGGGATGAATCCATGCTGTCCTAGCCTCTCCTTGACAATGCCCTCCATCACCTTGCCCACCACCGATGTCAGGCTGACAGGCCTGTAGTTCCCTGCCACCTCCCTTGATCCCCCCTTGTGGATAGGCACTATATGCGCCACCTTCCAGTCTTGGGGCACCCACCCTGTCCTCAGAGAGATGGTGAAAAGCTCTGCCAGGGGTTTCGCCAGGACATCTGCAAGTTCCTTCAGCACTCTGGGATGTAATTTATCCGGCCCCGGTGCTTTCTCCATCTTAAGGGAGCGGAGGGCTTCCCTCACTCTCTCTGCTGTGATTTCCACTTCTGGTACCTCTTCTCCCTGCTTAGCCCTCCCCCCACCTGCCAGTGATGCCCCGCTAAGGTTTCCTAAGGTTTATTCTCATGTTCGAAAGCTAATGAACAGTGTACATGCCTACATGTTTAGTTGAACTACTGTTTGATTTGTATGATAATTTGTATTACTGTTGACTGTATGTATGCCCGTGTTCAAGAGCTAAACTATTACGGTACATGCTTGTATGTTTAACTTGTATTACTATTTGTCTGTATGTATGCTTTCCCAGGTACCCTTCCCCCCAGGACGCACTGTGAGACGAGCAACTTGTTGTTCAGTGTGCCTTTCTTGGCGGATCATTTCCATAAATAAGATAAACCTTCAGTTTTGCAGTCATTTTCTGCATGTGCTAACATGGAAATTCTGTCTTGCTGCAGTGCCCCCGGCCCTCAAGCAGATTTGTGCCAACCTGGCTACAAAGCAGGTCGAGCCCATTAGGTGAAAGTAGAGTAAACTAGTAACAAAATGTTAACTAAACATTTCATTGAGACTAACAGTCATACTCATAGTCACCTATGTTTCCCCGTCATCACTCCTGCCCAATACTTCCATCTGCTTTCCTGCATATGTTTTAGTTGCATTATGATTATATGACTAAAAAACAGCCCCTGGCCACCCACCCACTTGGGTTGCAATGGCACAGATCTCTCTCCCAAATACTTCTCTTGTGTCCTGCACAAACATGTCTTGCTAAAATAATTCCCCCACAGTCTGTCAGGTTAAGACAGTGGCACAGTCTACATCTGGTGGTTGGTGGTCTGCAATCACTTGCTTGTCTTCTTACTTCTGTTTTCATGACATTCTGAACTGGCATAATCTTCTCCTTACGCCCTCCGGCCCATCTCTTCTCCTTATGCCCTCCTGCCCATAACTTCTCCCATGCCCTCCTGCTCTTAACTTCTCCTACACCTTCCTGCCCATAAACTTCCCCTACATAGGAGGCAGTATAGTGCAGTGGTTTAAGGCTCTGAACTGCAAACCTGGAGACCTGGGTTTGAATCCCACTGCCCCCACTTGCATACTGTGTGACCCTGAGCAAATCACTTAACTTCCTTGTGCTCCCAGGTCACACCTGTAAACAAGCTTCAGCTTAGTGTCTCTCTCCTGGTTAAAAAAAACAAACAAAAACATAGCTGTCATGCACATTTCTTAACAGTTCGTTCTGTTTGGTAATCTTGAGTGTGGATGACAGCTGGACCAGACACCGAACTTCAAGTTCAACACACAATCTCTGTGTGACGTTTATTCAAAATGCAGGAAATAACCTTCAGCAATGGCATATTCCTTCTTCAATACATCAGTTTGCAGCAACAGACTATTCATATCCTTCCTCAGCACTTAGCCAGCACCTACTGATCTCTGATCTAAACTTTTCAGTGAAAAGCCTTCATCCCTATAGTTGCCTTGTTTGCTTGGGTGGTGGGGGCTCAAAAAGAAAAACAAACAAACAAGCTACAGACAAAGAACCTCAGTGCAGAAGCACTGAAACAAAGGTTACCCCAAAGGGCATTGGTAATAAGCCAAGTTTCAAATCAACGCAACATCACTCATACGTCCATAATGCAAAGCATCTTGGGATATATGCAAATCACCATGAAATTTCAGACTTGTTCAGTTTATAGCAATTTACATGCATTTGAAATAACACAGCTAACTTAATTTTTATAATAGTCTCCTTGTAACATTGTACCTTTTATCATAAACACCTACTGCTGTGGTATTTTCAACATTTACAGTTTCTATACACATAAATTATATACATCAAGGTATTTTATGACATTGTGCCATGGCATGCTACAGCCAACAGTGAGGAACACAGCCTGTTGTTTTACATAAGCTTGGAGGTCACCACAATAACCTCTCTGTACGAGGACCTCGGGGAGTAAAGAAAAATTAAACAGGATGCTATAGCATAGTCAAGAAAGGGGAGAGGGGTGGCCCATAGGTGGCCAACCTTAAGGACTGGAAATTGTGAAGGATAGATTAGGCTAAGAAATAGAAGAGCTGTTGCAACAGATTTAAGAGAGGTCAATCCTCAAGAGTGGCAGGATCTCCCTATCACAATGAGAAAGAAGCCACTGCTGACAGTAGTTCATTATGCTGATTTTATTGCTTCCCCAGGGGTCTTGACACCCCAAATATTACTTACAGCAACAGCCTGTCCAGGTGTTGCAGTGAGTAATATTTGGGGTGTCAAGACCCCCGGGGAAGCATTAAAATCAGCGTAATAAACTACCGCCAATGCTGCTGTTATAAGAGTAGTGGTGGGAGCGGCATCACTAAATGGGTGTGATGCCCATAAGCACTTGCACCTGCTCAGTTGGGTCCCCTCTACACTTCCATGTCCGGCTGAACGTTTTGGCGCTTTATTAAAATTAAACGTGGATATGAAAAATAATGTCGATTGCAGCCCCAGACTCCCGCAACAGTATTGCAGGGTATTTGAGGATGGGAGGGGGCTGCAGTGCTATTTTTCAGGTCACCTTTAAGTGCTGGAAGAGGGTCATAGTCTTTAAGTTCAGCTCCTTCTTGGGCTGTCCGCATGAGTTTGCTCACAGTGTCAGCCTTTAGTGAACTTTGACCTTTTATTTTTATTTTGTTTTGCGCAGAAAAGCCTCTTCTACATGCCACTGATGTAACAGGTGAGTCGCAAGTAAAATCTTGGCCATTGTGACAAAGTCTGGGAATACATCTGAATAGTTCTCAGTTAAGTCTTGGTAGATACTGCGGAGCAAAGTCAGTCCTCTTTTGGATTTTAGAACAAGTCTAAATTGTCCATCTTTCTCAGCCCTTTCTTGGTCAATAAGTGCTAGCAGTGTTTCTTCTTTGAAGGTTGTATCTTGGAAATGAGTGAAAACTTCCTTCAGTTACTGCAGTCCATGGTTCGTTATCTAGGAGTCATCAGGAAGACACATAGGATTTAGAAGAACATTTAAGTTGTGCAGCAACTCCATTGAAGATGTCTCCAATCGTGTGTGAATGTTTTCAGTGAGCTGCGTCAGGTATTCCTGAGATGCCGTCTGGAACTGCATATGCAGTGCTGGTCTGTCATTCACTTTTTTGATCCTGCCACATGCCAAGATGTTGGTCAGGTTCCTGAAATGTCTTCTGCAGCTCCACCCCTTTCTGCTCTTCAAACTGCTGCAGTCTAACTGTGGCTTCTGTCATGTTGCTGGCCACTGAAATGTCAACACTGTCCCGCTACATGACTAGAGACAGTTTATTCACCACGTCCAAGACATCCATGAAAAAAGAAGTGCGTAAGATAAGGTAGACAGATTTTACTTTTGTCTGAAGGCCCTTTGCACCTTGGGTAACCTTTTGCTGCATCAGGCTCTAGTGTTTGTAACAGTGCAGGGTATGATCTGTGAATTGCTTGAACTGCAGTATGCAGCGACAGCCACCGAAAACTTGCAGGTTCTTTTAGAGACAGGTATTTGATCTGGCCATCATTGAGTGTTTCTTGGATGAAATGCAAGGCGTTGTATCGTACTGCCGAGTTTCTATAGTACCTGTACATATATTTTATGGTTACTTGATGGTCATGGAATACAGAGTTGTCCCGACATGCTTGTCCTGCCCGCCAGTGCCAGTCTGTGGGCAACACAATGGATCTGAATCAGCCTTGGGTTTACTTGCTGTCTTAACTTTGCACCCACCCCATTGTGCATTCCAGTCATGATGCTGGCACCGTCACTTGCCAGTGTGATAATCTTCATAGGGTTAACTGCACTAGCAGAACAAACATTCAACAGTTCTGCTACAGTTGTCTCTGCCCTCCCATCAGGTATTGTGATTCAGTCAATGAAATGAATTTTGGACTGTGCATTGAGTACGCACTTCACATATTTGTTCAGCTTTTTGTGAATGGTTACATCAGTGATTTCATCCACTATTACCCCAAGAAGCTGAGAACCTGCTAAGTGAGCTTTGATTTCTTCCTGTAGGACTTTGTTTATGGAGTCCAGCATGTCATATCTTGCGTCCCAACCAGAGTAGATTGTGTCACTGTCTTGCAACGCTGGACAGCCATTTTGTTTCTGTGGATGTAAAATGCCACTATCAGTGATTTCATTCCGCAAGCAGCAGCCCAGCCTGAGCACCTCGGCCCTCGGAAAAATTCCGTTCCTCACCTGTAGAGATATAAGTGTTTCAAAGTGATTGCCCTTGCTTGGTAAGGTAGCACATTGTCATTAACAGGGCAACTTTACTGTCATCCTTTGCCTCAGGACTGGAGATCTGTTTCTCAAATGCCACTGGCAGAGACAGTTCTTCTGCTGTTTTCTTTCCAGTGTGCACAGCAAATGTTTTGTTTCTTGCATGTCTGTAGAATGCAGACACTTGTAGATTGGTTGTGCCGGTTGTGGCAAATGGATTGTTTTTGCCACCTTTTTACACCAACTGCACTTCCCAACAATATTCCCCTCTACTTCCTCCTTTACAAGCCATGGAAATAACTTTGTCCAGCTGCCTCCCCACAACCTTAATTTAACTGAACCTGCAGGTACTGTCCCCTCAGACTGCTTATCATTACCCGTCTCAACATTCACATCTCTCGAGATGTGTTAATGTCACACTCAGAAGATGAAATTGTTTCCTTGTGTTTGCTGCTGAAGATTCTCCTCCAGCAAAATAATCAGTAAAGCTTCGTTGAGACATTGCTGTCTGCCACTGACCACGAGGCAGTCTCGACTTTCCGTCCCCTTTTGAGTCTCTACAGTTTGCTGCATTTCTGCTGCACCTAATACAGCTAAGCCCTAAACAGGAAAAAAAAAAAAAAACAGTAAACCCTAAGCTCACTAAACCGTCGGACAAAATGGTCATGCAGTGTCCTAACTGCCTGTATAATTAAACTTTAAATTTTACCTGCAAAAAGTCAGTTGTTGCCTTCAGTGCAGCCTGCTGGCCAAAGTCCAATTCGGTTCTCCTGGGTCGAGCGGACAAATGATTTTTTTACTTCTTTTTTTAAGTAAAATCATTTTTTTTTTAACAACGTGGTTTACAACCCTGCTGTCTCTGGCTGTCGACGCCTAATGGCTGCTCTGTCCTCCCACAATCAGTGTCTCCTGGTGGACGAACCAACACTGAGTCCTTCAAGGGGGAGGATCCGATCCCCCCACTGGTCCTCTTCCTTTTTCCTTTGCTCCAGATCTGTCCTGTGCCCCCCCCGGCTTCACTGGTGGTCTTCCTGGTGTAAATGAGTGGAAATGCACACAGGTGTCTAAGGAGGGGAAGAAGACTTGTGCATTTCGCGGCGCTGCACTACGCCCACTGGGACTCCCAGCCTGCAATATTGAGCATCTTGGGGAACTCTGGGGTAAACGCCATACGTCAGAAGCACAAAATGTGCGTAAAGGATGCAGGTACTCGCATCCCCGCGAGCCCTGGCTGTGTGAAAA
Organism: Neoceratodus forsteri; assembly: GCA_016271365.2. NCBI lineage: Eukaryota > Metazoa > Chordata > Ceratodontiformes > Ceratodontidae > Neoceratodus > Neoceratodus forsteri. The sequence goes on along the minus strand of CM028134.1, from coordinate 1,062,498,159 downwards.
ATCCTCATAAAACAAACTTTGCAAAGGCCTTATTTTTTTATTACTGGTGCAAGGTTTCAGAGACAAAAACTGTAACCTGTATTTGTGCGAGCAAGTGTGTACCTCAGCAGCTACTGTACTCGCACAAATACATGCGTCAGTGAAGTGAGAGTGTGAGGAAGAAAACACTGTAATAACCCGCTGTTGAGTTATTACAGAATTCAGCGGGCTGTTACAGCATTTTATCAAGACTGGATATCCAGTCACTATGGGGGCTCACCAGTTATTGTATATAGGATAATGTATGGATCCCTGTACACAACAAGGCTATTCTCAACCGAGTGGTTACTGTGCTGACCGGATGACCTCGAGAGCAAAGCTCGAGAGGTCTCTTAGTTGGCATAGTAATCTCGAGGTTGAGAACAGCCTTGTTGTGTATAGTGATCCATACACTGTTCTATATAGTGTAAGTTGTCCTCCAAAAACAAATAAAAAATATAGTTTGGCACCTTAATGTTTGTTTTTTCCCCAAGCAGAAATCTCAGTGTTTGCTGCCGAGAGTTAGCACTGGTTGCGAGGGCACGCTGCGTGATTGTTAGGGTCCTGGCACTTTTCGATTCGTTGACTTTCAGGTTTGGGCAGTGTTTTGAAGTTAAATAAATGGCAGCTGTTCCTTTCGCTTAGTGAGAGGACATTCATTCTGAGGTCTAGGTGTTGTAATTTTTTAAAAATATGGTTGATCCTGCAGCACAGTAATATTAAATTTCACTGATCTGGTTGATGCTGCCTTTTTTTCTGGTGTCCTGTAGATCCTGCGTCTCTCTGCTCAGTCCATTGACGCATCTTTACCATGAGTCATGAACAGCTTGTGGGCATTTTCTGATGATGCCCCTACTGCAGCAGAACGAAAAGTCATTCTGCTGCAGTACGGACGTCACTAATGCAGCAGAACGACTTTTTACAAAGCATGGAAATACATGCCGAACTACGTTCCACCTTGCACTATATCAAGATAATTCAGATACCTTCCAGTAAGCTGGTCTATATTGTACATGTTCAGCACTGTGTTGTTTTCATGTGTGGTGAAAGCGCAAACAGCATTTCATCACTTTTAGCAAGGGGAAGGGCAAGTGAAAATGTTCAGTGCAATTGGTTATAATGAGTAGGGTGAGTATGATGTTTTTTCACCAATGAAATAGTGATATAGTCTGTGTGTGACATCATTAACTGGTGACGTCTTCGGAGTATGACATCATTAGTGACGTCATAAATTGTGATATCAACAAGTTAGATCTTAGTATCTTTTAAGTTGTGTAAAATGTATCACTTATTATCTGTGTTTGACTGGCATTGAGGGCTACAGTGTGGAAACCTTCTCCCCCAGAGATGTTGCCTGACAATAGTTCAGTTGCCAGAAGCTGAAGACTGAGGGCAGTATGACTCATAGAAGGCAGTAGTTCATCCCGCGGGGTTAAATGTTTTCACATTGTAGCCTGAAGTGACTCTGGCCAATATCTGTTTTATAAAACCCTGCATCAGTGATGTCCCCCTCCCCACCCTAAGTACCTGTAAAATGAATATGAGTTACCCATGTCCTGTAGACTAGAGTCCATGGATGGCCACCTGCAGGGAATCCTCAGTCCTCCAGCTAACCATGGTACTTTGGCTTCTTGGCTCCTTCCAACCTTCACATTGGCATTTGACTTCTCTGAGTTAGTATTAATAAAAATGAAAATTGAAAACTTGCACCGGGAACAGCAGCCTAAGAGAGAGAGAGAGAGAGAGAGACAAGGTCTTAGCCCAGCTCTGCTTTGTGGAGCTGACATCACTTTCATTCTCCTCGCTCCGCTGGCAGTGCAAATGGGCAGTAGCAGGTGAGAGAAGAAAACAGAGCTGCCTGTAGGAAAGTGTCATTTCTAGGAAAGTATGTTTTTTCTTTCTTTCTTTCTTTTTTTTGTGAACTTTCTTTATGCTCCTTCACTGACCCCTTAGGATTTCTCTCCCTCAGGACATGGGGATGACTGGCTTTTTTCCGCTCACCTGAAACCCCTCCCAAACAAAACCTCTGTTCCCAGGGTGTTCCCCCTGCACACTTCCCTGGTTCTGAACCTCCGAGGTGGGGCTCCCAACTCCTGACCGGCACTCTTATCAACTGGCTGGGGCGAGGAGGAGAACCAGAGGTCGACTGGGATTGGTCCGGCAATGGAGTTTGGGGTTGGTCTGCAGGACCTGCCTTCGCCTTCCCAGGTGCCGAGGTTTTCTGCTTTTTCCTTTTGGTCCCAGAGGCGCAGATGTGCAGTCACGTCCAGCATGCAGTGGACGTGCACCTGCACCCACCTGCAGGACATCCACCTTCGCCTCCATACCCCTCAATGTGACCCCGCTAGCTGCAGTGCGCCCCAGTCTCCATTGGAAGCTGCTACAGCTGCAGGAGTCACAATCCACCCTTCCCAGGAGAGGAGAGCAGTCCATGGGATGCTTAATCCTGGCCTCTCCTCCCCTGCCGACCTCCAGCGACGGGAGTCCGATCTTGAACCCGAAGTCGCTGGTGTGGCGCGAGGTGTGGCATCCAGCGCCCCAGCGCCTCAATCCTCAGTGCTACCAGGCCGCCCCAAGGAAAATATATTCTTTCTGTCTGTCCCTCTCACTGGTTTGGTTGTATTCAGCGGAAGCAGGTACAAGCTGCTTAACATTTGTTTTTCATCCTTTCTTGCAAGAGGGGGGCTCTTTGCTCTCCCTCTCCGGCGATGCTGACAGAGCAGTTGTTTGGCAGTGACCAATGAGGGGGGGGAGCTGTGAAGAGCTATAACCCAGAAGGGTTCAAAAGATGCATAAAATAAATTTAGCAACAAGAAAAGCACAGAAGCCGCCTACCACGGAAACATTGTGGGCAACTTTTGCGCTCACTGTTTTAAACGGATGAGCGGCTGACTCCACTCGCTGTGTACTTGTAGGATTTTACCGTAGTTTTTTTTTTGTTTATTAAAAAAATAAAGCACAAAATAAGAAAAAAAATCATTTTTTCCCTAGCTTGTGTGTGTGTGTGTCTCTGTGTGGTGGTGGTGGTGGTGGTGGTGGTAGTTGAGACGGACAGGAGTCATGTTACAGTATTAATGCAACTTCAGCTGCGTTGTAGGGGGGGTGGCATGGTAGAAGCTGTAGTTCTTATTTCTTAAAGACCCATTCTCTGGGCTCTGAGCACTGTACAACAGAAATAAAAACTGAACATCTCAATTAAAATAATCATGTGCTAAAAAGAATAAATTATAAATAATGTATAAAAAATTCACCTACCGGGTCAATGAATTGCACCCTGAAGGGCTCATGGACAACAGCGCATGTACTGCAGCGCAGCTCCAGAACATCGCATATACTGCAGCGCAGCTCCAGAACAGCGCATGGCACAGCACAGCGCATAGCAGAACAGCGCAGAGGCAGGGGTCATAATCGCTCATGGCAGCAGTACAGCACAATCCCACAACGCGCATGCCAGATACATTGCATGCCACAACAGCGCAGGGCTTTACCGCGCAGGAGGAAGTCATGCATGGCACCACAGCGCAGGGCTTTACCGCGCAGGAGGAAGTCACGCATGGCACCGCAGAGCGGGGAAGAGACAAGAAATCCCACCCTGTCAACAGAACACCCCAGCTCCTGTGTCTCCCCTCCCGCGCACACGAAACGCCCCACGCACAACCCACACAGGAGTCCGGAACCCAGCTGAGCAGCACCCGTAGCACAGTGGGTGTGAGCAGGCTGGAGAGCTGTGAGGAGAACCAGCGTTGGAGGTTCGACTCCGACAGCCCCATCTGCCGCAGACAGCACAGTTCGCCATCCGCCCAAATGTTGCCCGCCACACCCACAACACGGAAGAACCACCACCGTCAGCGGGAGCCAGCCAACATAGACCTCGCCATACAATGGAGGACCAGCCAGCTCATCTCCCGGTGCTACGTGCCGCACTCCTGGGGCCAGCCATGAGATAAGTGCAATACACTGGATATGCACACACCACTGAGCCATGCGGCAATGTAGAGCACTCAATAGAATGTCTGGGGCGTAATACTTTTAGCGGACACAGACACGGGACAGCCAGGGAACCGGAGGGCATGCAGGTGACTGTCTGGGGCGTAATTCGTTTTGCAGACACAGACGGGACAGCCAGAGAACCGGGTTGATGGGATGGGCACACAGTAGACTGTCTGGGGCGTACCTGTATGACTGGACACCAGCACGGCACAGCACAAGCATCAGATGGACAGGAAGGGCACAGTCATGTGGGTCCAGCAGTACCGTAGGCTTTGCTGATGGATGTCCCGCAACACAGACCAGTAGTGCCGCTGACAAGAGCAGAACTGTGGGCCATCCATCCTATCTGGTGGCCTAGCTGGTTTGTTACTCCCTTCTGATCCCGTCCTTGTTTAGTGCCCCCCTACTTGCCATGCCCCTGGTACGTGCCCTCAGCCCCCAGTTTCTGCAACCACCTCCTTGTTTACCTGAGCCTCACTTCCTGCCCCTTAACCTCTATTTATTCTGACTGGCCCGAGTCCTCCCGCCCCTGGTCTACTGCTTTCTTGACCACCATGCCCCCCCACTCCTCACGATTTCGGTCCCTGCCTCTTTCCCCTTCTCCTTCCCTGCCTCCTCCTCCAACACTCGTCTCCCCTACTACTAGATGTAGAGGTGAAGCTGATTGTGAGCCTAAGACCAGACCGATACCCCCCCCCGTCACGCCACCCCATCTCAGTTCCTCTTGGACCACCCTATTCGCCTGCCTGCTTCTCTGGAGGTTTTCACCTTTTGGGCCCCCTACCTGGGCCCCCCTGAGTACCCTCCTTCACTCCTCTCCCTTTGCCGGAGGCTTCAGCACCTGGTGCATCCACGTGGGCAACCCTTGCCCCTCCTCCAATCCCCCCCAAATCCTGCAGCTGCCTTCTAGCAGTAATAAAATTTATTTGTACAGTATAACACTGTTAGGACAATTTACGCCCTATTTACAAGGTGTACCTGTGCAGTAAACATACAAAGTTCAAATTACCTCACACAACAATGAAACAAACATATAAAAAAAAATAGTACACATAAAAGTAATTTGGCATGTAAGAAAAGTAAAAGCACAAACATTAACCAAGCTTTTTTATAAATTACTACACCAGTCATCAATAACTACACTAAACACACAAGTAGAAACTATGATAAATATTTAGTGATGTTGCACTATATCTGTTCTAATCCCCTCAACCTCCTCCCTAAGCTGTGCCAGCTGGTAGCACACTGGGCAACCACCAAACTTCCAAGCCCAGTCCAGTATCATGGCTGCCCCACACCCTGTGCACCCCACCACCCTCCCAAAGAAGCCCGCTCTAGTGACATATGGTTCCTTCCCCATCCTCATCATGTTAGTAGGTTTATAGGGCAAAAACAATCCCACCGGGACCCCCAGTGATCAGAGCCACAAGTGGCCCAGTGAATACACTTAACAGTGCCCCACACAGCATGCAAGGTGTCAGTCCAAAGCTAAAATTTCTGCAGGGACCAAGGCTGCAGGCTGCTAGTACAGCTCAGTCCAGCCCAGACTCCTCCCCCTCCGACTGTTTAACAGAGGTCGGGGTGGGGTGGGGGGCACAATTACAGCTCCTCCGGTGCAAGTTAAGTGAAGGCGGCTGGACTTTGCCCTTTATAGTCCAGCTGTGAGTTCAGAACGGGTGCCCTGCCCTCTGATTGGGCCTCCTTCCTCTCCAAGCTGTTTCCTCACAGCAGCCCTCTCGCTCCAGTCCTGGCCCACTGCCATTGCAGCCACTGGGAAAAAATTGCCCTGGTTGCCCTTTCCTGCTGCCAGCAGCTCCCCCAGGTAGATGCCATCTCCTTTCCGCCGCCTGATGGTGCACTCTCCCACCACTGCTCCTCTGCCTTCTGCTGCCGATGCGGTCACGGTGCTCTCTCCTTGCCGCCGATGCAGCCAGCAATTTCCCTTGCTCCTCTGACGCCGATGCGACCCCCGGATCCACTCCTCCGGCATTTATAGGCCAGCGATGAGTTCAAAACTGGCACCTTGCTATCTGATTGGGCCTCTTTCCTCTCCAAGCTGTTTCCTCCCAGCAGCTCCTCTTGCTCCAGCCCTTGCCCACTGCAGTTGCAACCAGCAGGAAAAAATTGCCCTGGTTGCCCTTTCCTGCTGCCGATGCAGGTAGCAACTTCTCCGGTAAATGTTGTCTCCTTTCCGCCGCCTGATGGGGTGCTCTCCCACCGCTGCTCCTCTGCCTCCCACCACCAGTGTGGTCCCAGTGCTCTCTCCATGCTGCCAGTGCAGCCAGGAATTTCCCCTGCTCCTCCACCACCAATGTGGCCCCCAGATCTGCTCCTCCAGCAGTTACAGCTCCTCTGGTGCAAGTGCCTGGCACTTGCCTTCATGCCACTTGCACCCTGTTGTGGACCAGCACTCTGCCCCAGTGCCTCTGTGCACACCACCAGGATCAGCAGGCAGCCGGTGCCGCAGGGGTGGGTGTGCACACCTGGCAATAGGTGGGACCAATCATGCCCACATTGGGGCTCCATAAAGGGAGCACATTGCATTGCTGGGTACTCACTCTGGGGAGGATGTCCATGCGTCAGGATGCCTCTGGTGTACGTACGCAGCCAGAAGGGCAAGCCCCTACTGCACCATGCGGGGTACTTGTACCGTCGTGAACGTGTGCCCCTTCAGCGGACATACTGGAAGTGTGTTGAGTACGAGAAGGTGAAATGCACTGCGTGTGTGCATATGCGGTCCAAGGAGGTGGTGCACTGCACGGGTGGGCATGACCATGTCCCAGATGCCACGGACATCGCAGCCAGGGAGGTCTTGGCATCAGTGAAAGACTATGCCCGACGCACCAATGAGCCCTGCAGTGCAGTAGTGGCATCGTGCTCATCGGGTGTGCCCACATCCGTCACTGGCAGACTGCCTGCATTGCCTCTCATCAAACGGACCTGTGCCAGGGCCATAACAGCGTTGCACAGGCCACCATCACAACCAGCAAGCCTGCAGCAGCTTATGATACCCCCAGAGTACACGTCGACTGAGACAGGTGTCCCCTTCTTCCTGCATGACAGTGGCCTGGGGGACAACAGGCTGTTGGTTTTTGCTATGCGGTCCACACTGGCACACCTGGAGGGGTGTACTACCATACTTGCAGATGGAACATTCAGTGTCACCCCGCCGCTGTTCCAGCAGGTGTATATGATCCATGGCCTGCTGGAGGGCACCACATTCCCAGCTGTCTGTCTGCTCATGAGTTCCAGGACCACCGCTGCATACACAGCTGCATTCCAGCAGGTGAAGACTTGTTGCAGTGGCCTCGCACCTGCGGCTGTCCTTACAGACTTTGAACTTGAAGCCAGCAGGGCTGCTTTTTCCACCTGGCCCAGGTGGTGTGGCGCCATTGCCAACGGATTGATTGGTTCATGGCCCGCTACACAGAGGACCCCGAGTTTGCTCTCCATGCCCGTAGGGTTGTGGCACTTGCCTTCATGCCACCTGCAGATGTTGCTGATGCCTGCAATGCACTGCATGACCTGGAGAACATGAAGGCCAATGGTGACCTGTTGTTTCAGCTGATGGACTACTTTGAGGACACATGGGTGGGTAGGCCTGTGGGCCGATCAGCATGGCACAGGCCTCTGTATGACATTTCCACGTGGAATGTCTATGATGCCGCACAGGATGGTACACCCCGGACTACTAATGCCGTGGAGGCCTGGCACAGGGGTTTTGCCACACGCCTAGGGGCGTGCCATCCAAATCTGTGGCAGTTCATATGGGCACTGGGGGCCAAGGAGCAGCTGCTCACTGTGAAGCTGTCCCAGCTGTCTGCTGGAAACACTGCGCCCACCGCTAAGAGGCGCTGTAAGGATGCCGGGAGGAGGATTGCTAACATTGTTGGGGCCTGCAAGCAGCGGTCCACTGTTGAGTACCTCCGTGAAATAGCATGTAACCTGTCCCTTCAGGTATAACGTGACTGTGCTGTTGGGGGCTGGGGGGGCTTTAGGGGGGTTGACTATTTTCACTTTCACTGTTGCACTGTGTGGTTTGCCTTACATGCACGAGTAAACACTATTTGCACACATATCTGTTGTCCTGTCTCTTGCTTCCTGCCCGCATCATGTGGGCCTGCTTGCACTGTTTCCCTGTGCAGTCGTCTGTCTGTTAGCTGTTTTTGTGTTAGCTGTTTTGTATGCATTGTTCTGCCTGTAGCTGTTTTTGTATACGACATTACGACCCATGCCTAAAATTCATAGTGGTGAAGGATGTTTGACAGTTTGAAACTGGTCAGTAGTTCAAAAACGTTCAACATCATGTGACTGGCGTGGGGCCAATCAGAGATCAGGATTTTTTTAAGGTTATACCACCCTACACCTCTCCTCTCCATTTGACAAGGTCACCTGTTTTGGCTGCTCCCAAGCACCTATCCTATCCCCCAACCCTCGCTGGCCCCTCTGGAGCACAGCTGAAGTTTTCCTCCTTCCAACTTTTCTGTGTATCTAAGTATGGCATTGTACTACAGCCTGTTGTAATTAACTTGATGTTTTCATGTGTTGTTACTTGTACTGTATCATTGTAACTGTTGCTTGACAATGTGTTCGTATCGTTCTATCTGTTTCTTGACCTGGAACCTTTGTAAAAGAGCTCTTGCTCAAAGTTTATTTCCAAATGACTAAATAAAATAAAAATAAATATTGTATTTCTTTGTTATTGGTTAATGACAAACAGCAGACAGCAAGAACAAGACAGAAGTTTAATCAGCGTGCAATTTATAACCAGTCAACCAGACGCCATAAATAAATACATGGACAGTGGTCGATTTTAACTTAAATTTACTAGCCCAGCTTGCTTGCTTATTCATTTTATTTTTCTGTTTATGCCCCTTCATTCCTTCCTTATTTCAGGACTTCAAGGCATCTCCCAATCCCCCAGCCACGGCTACCTCTTTCCGTTGAGCCTTGGATATCCCTCCAGCTGGGGTTGGGGTGGGGGACGTACTCCGAGCTCCTGCAGATTTCGTCAGGTGGTGCCAGTGCGCTGGGGATGCAGGGACCCGGACACACCGGGGCCGTCATTGCAGAGGTGCTGGGGCCACGCCTTTTTTCGAGTTTTTCAACCCCAGCCCCAGGGGATGGCGCTTGCAAGGACATCGGGGCACGCCCGCACACACTGCGGGTGTCTGCCTGCCTATATCGGCTATCTCCTTGTCCTCCCCTCAGTTGTCCAGCCGTACTGTCACCTGAATTCACCCCAGTAGCAGTATCATGGAGATGGAACCCTCCCTCCCCATAGAAGGGGCGCGTCCTCCTCCTTCCCCCAGCCGACCCCTGACTACCCGAGCTCATTGCTGAACTTGGGTCCCCGGTGATGTGAGCAGTTGGGCAACTGCTGTACTGAGGGGCTGGCCACTACCCTGGTTTATAGTGTGAATTTCCCGTGGCTAGTGCATTTACCCCATACCTCTGCTAACTAGTATGGAGAACCGGGCCAAGGATGATGTTCTTCACTTCTTGCCTGAAGTTCGAATGCAGCTGCATCTGCTGATTTGTGTCTCTCTCTCACTCACTGTCAATTTGGGTCTCCCATTGCCGACTTGGGTCTTCCTCTGCTGCTTTGGGTCTCCCACTGCCCACGTGGATCTTCCTCTGCTGCTTTGGGTCTCTCACATCATTATTTGGATCTCCCACTGCCCACGTGGGTCTTCCTCTGCTGCTTTGGGTCTCCCACTGCCCACGTGGATCTTCCTCTGCTGCTTTGGGTCTCCCACTGCTGAGTTGGGTCTTCCTCTGCTGCTTTGGGTCTCCTACTGCTGAGTTGGGTCTTCCTCTGCTGCTTTGGGTCTCCCACTGCCCACGTGGATCTTCCTCTGCTGCTTTGGGTCTCTCACATCATTATTTGGATCTCCCACTGCCCACGTGGGTCTTCCTCTGCTGCTTTGGGTCTCTCGCTGCCGATTTGGATCTCTCACTGCTGATTTGGATCAGCCACTGCTGTAAACTGGAACTTAATCTCCCTTGAAGATTTGTTTGGCTTCCTACTACATGAAGGTGGGACAGCAACAGAGCAAGAAGGGAGCTCCAGAAGCATTATGGGGGAGCGGGCCTTGAACTGCTGCCATGTATAACGTACGGTTCTAAATACTGTGTAGGACAGGATTTTTTAGGATTGGTAGGAGGGTAGTGGTATTGTGTGCATTGGTGCTGGTCTAGATTCACCAGTTGGTGGTGAGATAGTGCATTCCAGACTAGGGAGATGAAGATATCATGCTTTGAGAATTGCAAAACTTCTTTATCACCTTTTTGCTTCTCGCTTTAGACGCTTCGAGCAGCCACCATCTGCACTGCTCCCCCTGGCCCTGTCACCCACTATCCCTGGGACTTACCTTCTCTGCGGTCAGCCCGCCACAGGACCTGGTTAGAGGTGCCCAGTCATCAGTGTGGGGCCTGTGAGGGACTGGGCTATAACCATGCCACAGCCGAAGGGTTTATCCTCCATTTGCCCCCCCTTGGGGCCCATGCATGTGCAGTGACACGTGTACGTACTCTGCCTCCACGGAGACACCCCAGCATCCAGGCTTGGGGTCCTACTCACTTTGCAGGCCTTACGTCACCATCATCTAAATTCCTGTAGGTGGCAGTCAGATCACAAGACATGCCCCCCTCCTCGTGGGAGGAGAGCTGCCCTATGGCTACTCGGTCCTTCCTTCCCCAGCTGGCCCCCGAATGACCCCAGTCTGTTCTCAAACCCGAGTCATCAGTGCAGCAGGTGGTGAGGAAACTGTGCCTCAGCCCGCCATGCCACAGAGCTAGATTCAATATTTATTTTTTTAAAATAATGCAAGTCATAAAATGAGTGGGTTACCCCAAAAAATGCTATTTACTAGTCAAGTGCAGCCTTGATTACCAGAGGCTGCTAATCAACAAGTTGCATTTCAGTAAAAGTTTGCACTGTGGCAGCTTTTGTTTTCCTGCAGTTTTGCAAAGTACAGAATTGTGGTTATTTTTTTCTCATCTCTTTATACTTTTTCTCCAGTTACTCTTTTCTGGACTGTATCTTTTAGATAAAAATAACCATTTTTGTATTGTGTTGCTTAGCAAAGTCCGCTTCTCAGGATTCCAAAACTAATTTATGCCTGGTAGTGCTTACAATATATTGATTATTCCAATAACTGGTAGCATTTCTGTCATCAGGAAAAAGAGAATGAATCTGATTGGGGGGTGATTTTGATTGCACCGGAGAGGGACACACTAAAGGAGTACCAGAGTTGGGGGATCTCGATTGCACCGGAGAGAGACACACACTAAAGGAGTACCAGAGTTGGGGGGTGGGGGGTGAGAGATCTTGATTGCTCCTGGAGGGATACAGTAAAGGAGTACCAGAGTGGGGGAGGGGATCTCGATTGCACCCATGAGGGGACACACTAAAGGGTACCAGAGTTGGGGGATCTCAGTTGCACCGGAGAGGGCCACACTAAAAGAGTACCAGAGTTGGGGAGGGGATCGCGGTGCACCCAGAGAGGGACACGCTAAGGAGTACAGAGTTTGGGGGTCTCGATTGCACCGGGAGAGGGACACACTAAAGGAGTACCAGAGTTGGCGGGGGAGGGAGTTGGGAGGGGGATCTCGATTGTACCCGGAGAGGGACACACTAAAGGAGTACCAGAGTTCGGGGGGGGATCTCGACTGTACCCGTAGAGGGACACACACACTAAAGGAATACTAGAGTTGAGGAAGTCAGGACCCCAGTTGCGTTGCACGGTTATGCTGGGATATGGAAGTATCATGCATATTGTGGCAGATAACTTCTCCTGCTGTCTCTCCCAATTTCTCTGTACTGTGGTTCTTCTAGCTGCTTGCTGACAACTTCAGTTTCAGTTTATACTGGAAAGGCATGTGAGCATAAGTTGCCCGTTTTCACAAATCTCAAGTTCTGAACAAATACAAAGGAGAGTAAAAGGATTATCAGTGGTGAACAAGGGTCAAGATACAGGACAGCAGTGAACTAACAAGTTACAGAACAGTACGAGAAGAACATTTACAAGTGCTTAGGTAGGACAGGTGCTAAACTAAACTTAAGACAAAAAAGCAAATGTAACCCCCCACCAGCCCCTTATCTAACTAGTAGGCACACCTCCCATACTTTTTCTGTCTAGGGGAAGAGAGGGGTGGGAGTACAAAGCAATTGCAATGAAGAAAACACAAAGTGTGTGTGTACTAGACACAAACAAACCTATACCAAAACCCAGGTCCTGAGGAGAGAACGTTTGCTAAGGGCTGTGAAAGGTTTGCACTTCTGGACGGGGTTACCCAGTAAATCCACACAGGAAGCAGTAACTGGATTGTTCATACCAGGTTGGGATTCTAGAGTGTGGCTTTACTCCGAAACAAAGTTGGGGAAGCAGAAGCAAAGATGGACCTCCAAGGGTTTACACTCTGTGGCACAAGGCAAGGCAGAACACATCTGTAGAAATGGAAACTTGAACCTCCCATATAGCATAGGATTAAACATCTGGAATTGTGAAACTAGCCACAGTGAACACACAGAATCTCTCCTCGAAATGGCAGTAGGCCAGTACTTGGAACAGTTCCCATATGACACAGGATTAGACATCTGGAAAGTGGAACTAGCCACGATGAACATACAGAATCTCTCCTTGAAATGGCAGTAGGCCAATACTTCGAACAGTTCCCATATGACACAGGATTAGACATCTGGAATGTGGAACTAGCCACGGTGAACACACAAAATCTCCTGGAAAAGAGGCACTAGGCCAGTACTTAGAACATCTCCCATATGGCATAGAATAGGAATGTGGCACTCTGGCCACGACGGACCACTCAAGGCTCAAAACTAGCAGAACACCCACATACAAGGGGTAAACTTCTTCAGGCATTGGCCACATGCACTTACAGAAAAAAGGCGCCCTTACAGAACCTGAAGTGCTGAACTGGTCACTCCAGATAGGGGGGTGTCCCACCTTTACTTCCACGCCCATACCCAGCCATTCTTTCAGAGTTACACCTCAGAAATACTGAAACTGTAGAAATTTATGCTATCTTGAAATGTTTAGCACATTTAACATCAGGAACACCACTAGGGTATAAGGTTAAAGTCCTGAAGAAAGGGCAATTTGCATATGGGACATCCACTGTTGTCAGCAAACTTCAAAACACAAATCTTCTTGAGAAAATATCACATAAACGGGTGAAAGGGTCCCTTTATCAGAGAGTCACCCCACAGAAAAACATACATGTGATATCTCCCTCTTTTCGCAGGAGACTCCTGTTTTTTCTGACTGAACTCCCTCCCGGGAAACAAAATCTCCTGCTTAAGTAAAATTCTGTCCAAAGTACCCATGGTTTTTGGGCAGATAAAGGCACATAAAAATTAAATCAATGATGAACAATATATCTGATAACTTTATATAACTAGTTGTTTATTCTTTTTAGTGCTTATTCTTGACAAAATGAAATGCATTCAATTTTTGTAATTGCTTTCTTCTTATTTTTTTTGACACCATATAAGGACAAACTCACGACATTCCGGCATCTCCCTACTAGCAGGCCAATCTCCCTCCTAATTTGACCCAAATCTCCCTTTTAAGCAAGTTGGCAGTCAATCTCCCTCCTAATTTGAACCAAATCTCCCTCTTAAACAAGTTGGACATATCACATGTATGGAAAAAGGCAGGTACATATTCTGGGTAATTCGGACAGAATCTGTTTGCAGTTTGTACACCAAAGGCAGTTTCACAAAAAGTTCAAGATGGGATCAGGGGATTGCCCCTCAGATCCTCTGCAGTCCCCCTCATCCCACATGGGATAAAGGCACAGGAACCCCTGGAGATGGTTTCCACCACTTCACAAGTCAGGAGAGGATGTCCTTCACTGGAGTGAGAAATACACTGCTCACTCCCTGAGCTGCTCACTTTCTTAACTCCAGCACTACACTACCCCAGAATTCTAAACTACTCCCTCTCTCACACAAGCTGTGTGGTTTATGTTGCTGTGAGAGTGCTAAATGACATCACCTCTCTGCTCTCAGCAGTGACCAAGCAGCAGAGAGGGGCAACGTGACAATCCATTTAGCTAGATATTCACCAGCTGCCTTCCCTATCTAACACTGACACTAATGGGATTCTAGTAACCCCAGGGAACAGGGGGGTTACACAAAAAGATACTAAACAGTGTAGAAAAAAAAACAAAGAAACATTTACAGGAGCATTTGTGGAAAAGTGCATAGTCAGACCAGTGGATCCTGCCTCCATTAGATATGGGTGAGTCCCATTTGATGAGGAGGAGGAGGAGGGAGAGAGTGCCCTGTTGGAGCGTCACGTGCTGAAACACCTACAGATGGCCTGGGCAAAGTGAGACTTTAGGTTATTATTAAAGGCGGCTGGAGAGGGGTATTTAGAGAAGGCAGGAGGAAGACTGTTGAACAACTTGGCGCCCTTGTAGGAGAGGGTGTTTTGGCCAGACTTGCAGGCTGGATTACCAGGTTAGCTAGTTGGTGACTTGCAGGTGCTTGATGGCCTGGTTGGTGACTTGCAGGTGCTTGCATCACACAAGCAAAGAATTGTTACCTAGTAAGCCAGTTGGTTACTTACTAACATACTAACATGCCAGCAGAATAGGCCTAACGGTCTTTCGAATCTGCTCGATTTTTAGCACCCACACTGAGGATCGATTTTGGTGTCCCCCAGATGTTCCACCTGTGTTGGGCCTGGTCAGATTTACCCTCCCCCTGTACCGGTCCCATCCCCTCTTAAACCCATCCACAGTCTCCGCCTCTACCAGCTCCCTGGGCAGCACATTCCATGGCTCCACCACCCTTTCAGTGAAATAACACCTCCTCATGTCCCTCTGAGCCTGTCACCTTCCAGCTTACCACGTGACCTCTCGCCCCGAAGCATCCTGACTAGCCCTCCCTTATTGATCCCTTTCATGTACTTAAAGACCTCTATCATGTCCCCTGTCCCTCCTCTCTCTCCAGGGTGTACATGTTGAGCCTTGAGCCTCTTCTCATAGGTCCTCTCCCCCAGGCCCCAGATCATTTTGGTTGCCCTCCTTTGGACGCTCTCTAGGAATGTAACATCCCTCTTTAAATGTGGTCTCCAAAACTGCACAAAATACTCGAGGTGTGGCCTAGCCAAGCAGTTGTACAGGGGAAGGATCACTTCCGCCTTTCTAGAGGTAATCCCCCTGGCAGTGCATCCCAGCATCCTATTTGCCTTTGCCGCTGCCCTCCTACAGGTCTCTGAGTTGCTCATTTTGACATCTACCATTACCCCCAGGTCCCTTTCACCCTTCGTGACTTGAATCGTGTTTCCTCCCAGGGTATACCCCTGGCCTCGATCTCTGACTCCCAGGTGCAGAACCTTGCACTTCCCCGCATTGAATTTTAGTTTCCATTTTCCTGACCACCTTTCCAGAGCCTCCAGGTCCTCCTGCAAGGCCACCCTCCCCTCATCATCATCCACCACTGCACCCAGCTTTGAGTCATCTGCAAAGAGACCATTTCACTCCTGATCCCCTTCCTGATGCCTGAGATGTAGGCGTTGAACAGGACTGACCCCTGGGGCACCCCACTGGTAACCCACCTTGAGGATGATGTTCGGAGGGAACAAAAGAGGGAAGGAGGGGAAGAAGAGAGCAAGACGGGGTCATGCATCACACTTACAAAGCATTTCACCCTATTATATCCGGGAGATGATGTGGAGGAGGCTGATGGTGGTGGAGAGCAAGAGGACAGGGAGGGTTTGGTCATTAAACTGTGGGGGTGGGAGACAGAGGAGGGTGCTGGAACCATAGGAAAGAATGTAGGGGGTAGGGACAGGAGCCTAGGTTGGGGGGAAATGTGGTAGATGGGAGGGCATTGAGTGAGGACAGGGTGGAAGATGGCAAGAATGTGGTCAGGCCGGTGTCCAGGTTGGGGAAGTCAGTCAAGGTAGGAGGGGCAGTAGAGAGGTCAGCTTAGAGACAGGTTTCATCGGAAGAGGTGGAGAGTAGGGTAGGGAGAATTTCAGCTGATGGGGTGGGAAGTGTAGGTCCGGAAGGGGGGGATGAAGAAAAATTAGTGGAAGGTTGCTCGGGTGGGAGATTGGAGGATTATAGCTCAAACGGTGATGGGGTGGAATTGGGGGCATTCTCTGGCCTCCTGGAAATTGGGGGGGGCAGGTGTGATCGCAGGTGAGAGATACTGGTAGGGCTAGCATATGAGGGTGGCCTCCAGGCTGATGGAGTTGGGAGGAGTAAGCAGGGGGTTGTCAACAGAAGGAGGAGCCTGGATAGATCTAAACGGGCTAATAAAGATTCCCAGGCTGACGGGAGAGGCAGGAGTAAGCAGGGGTTTGATGATAGGAGGAGGACTCTGGAAGGATCAAAACGGGCTAGCAAAGTGGGGGGTGGGGTGAAGGTGATACTGCTGGGGGATTCCATGACATGGGGTATTCAGTGGGAGGGGGGGGAATAAAAGCAGCCCAGTCAAGGCTAAATGTATGCCAGGATTATCCGTTCACAAGGCCAAATTCCACCTATACTCGATAGCACTGGAATTTGGGGGATCCCCGGACTTCCTAGTACATCTGGGGACAAATGACTTGGAAGGAAATAGTGAACTAGAAATACAGGCTAGGTTCCGGGAACTGGCAAGGGTTTGTCACTCTATAGGAAGCACAGTTTCCTTCTCTGAGATTCTGCCGGTACCAAGGGCTGCCGGGGAGAGCAAACTAAAACTTAGAGGGGTGAACCAGTGGGTTAGGGATTGGTGCAAGGCAAAGGAGTATGGGCTGGTGGGAGATTGGGGAGATACTTGGGAAGATAAGGGACTATATGCCAGGGATAGATTACATCTCAATCTGGAGGGGAGGAAGATCTTGAAACTAAAACTTGCTGGTTTTATAAGAGTTGTGGGGTTTAAACTTGCAGTGGGGTGAGGGTCAAATAAAAGATTGGTCCCAGGGAAGCTGTTTGTGGGTCCAGGTCTAGGGCAATTGAAGAGTGAGGGGGAATGCGATGCAAATCTAAGGAAAATTGGACAGAATAAGGACTGCGGAGATTGGGTAGGGAGGAGAGGTCGGGGTGGAGGACAGTACTGATTAATGCCAGGAGCATGATCAATAAAATGCCTGAGTTACAGGCTATGCTGGCAGGGGGATCAGCGGACGTGGTGGCAATTACAGAGACATGGGCCACCCAGAGAGATGATTGGGACCTAAATTTGGAGGGCTGTAAGATATTCAGGAAAGATAGGGGAGTGGGAAGAGGGGGAGGGGTTGCGCTGATAGTCGGAAATGATGTTGTCGTTAGTGGAGTGGAGGAGGCTGAAGGAGGAGTGGAGGCGAGTTGGGTAACCTTGCAAATGAGGGGAGGAAAAAAATTGAAAATGGGGTGGTATACAGGCCCCCTGCAATTGAGGAGACTCTGGAGGATAAACTGGTTGAGAACATCAAGGGTCACTGTGACCTTGGGAAGGGTAGGGTGGTGGTCATAGGTGACTTAAATATGCCGGGTGTGGACCGGGACACCATGACATCCTCTGTAGCCAGGGAACAGCAACTGATGGACGTGTTTCAGGATGCTTTCCTGGTCCAGCAGGTGGGGGAACCTACTAAAGGGTGGATACTGATGTTGTCCTAGCGGACAGTGATCAGATAAGAGGCCTGGAGGTGTGCAGTCCACTGGCGGGTGGAGACCATGCCACGGTCTGGTTTCTGCTGTATATAGGGGGTGAGGAAAACCGTACCAACACATTAGTGGTAGACTTCAGGGGAGTGGATTTCGGGGGGCATGGGTAGGATTCTAAGAGAGAGGTTGGATAACATTAGGCCAGACATGGATGCTGGAAGACTGTGGGAGACCATTAAAAAAGGGGTGCAGGAGGCTACTAAGTACTGTACAAAATTAAGGCGAAAGCATGGTAGAACCAGTAAGCCATGTTGGTGGACTAGGGAGGTGCAGGAGGCAGTGAGGGTTAAAAAGGCCACTTATGCACATTTTAAACGCTATGGGGGGGGACAAGGAGAGAGTAGAGTGTGAAATATTGGCCAGGAGGGTCACTAGAGTAGTGAGGGGAGCCAAGGCAGGGATGGAGCATAACCTGGCTAGGATATCCGTGGGGATTCTATAGATATATAAGAGAGAAGCGAAAAAGACAGGCATGAATCAATAGGATTAAAATAATGGGGGATGGGCTCAGGAAGCAGGGGAACAGGCAGAGGTGCTAAATGAGTACTTTGCCTCAATCTTTGCAGATGGGACGGGGATCCCTACAGGCTGATGGGAGGGAGGAGCATTCAGCTAAGGTGAGAAGTCAGTCAGAGACCAGGGGATGGAGTGAGGCTAGGGTACAGTTAGGACCAGACCCAGAACGGGTGGGGAGGTTCGGTGAGGGGGAGGAATGGGGGGAAGAAATCACAGTGGATAGGGTGAGGGAGGACCTTCGGAAGCTAAAGACTGATAAGGTGCCGGGGCTGGACGGGCTACACCCGAGAGTTGTGAAGGAATTGGCGGAGGAGCTGGCTGCTCCACTGACTGCACTCTTTAATATCTCTTTGTAGACAGGATGGGTGCCCCAAGACCGGAGGGTGGCTTATGTAGTGCCTATTCATAAAGGGGGAGCTAGAGAAGAGATGGGGAATTATAGGCCTGTCAGCCTAACGTCTGTGGTGGGCAAAGTAATGGAGGGCTTTATCAAGGAGAGGATTGGGAGGCAGCTAGAATGGTTAGGACATCAAGATGATAAACAGTATGGCTTCGTTCCGGGGAGATCGTGTCAGTCCAATCTCGTAGAGTTTTCTGACTGGGTGACGGGGGCTTTGGACAGACATAGGCCGGTGGACGTCCTATACCTAGATTTTAGCAAGGCATTTGATTCAGTACCACATTATGGGCAGATAAAAAAGATGGGTTAGATGGGGGTGGGAGGACAGGAGCTCAATTGGGTTGAAAATTGGCTCTCAGGGCGTTTACAGAGGGTAATGGTGGGTGGGATACTCTCCTCTCCCAGGAAGGTAATCAGTGGGGTCCCTCAGGGTTCGGTATTGGGGCCACTCTTGTTCAACGCCTGTGTTGCGGATATTGGGAGGGGGGTTAGGAATAGGTTGAGTCTCTTTGCGAATGATTCAAAACTGGGCACACTGGTGGATTGTGAAGAAGCGAGGGAGGCGGTCCAGGGGGATCTGGATACCCTGGAGCGGTGGTCAGGGAGGTGGGGACTGAAATTTAATGCCGGGAAATGTAAGGTACTTCATTTGGGGTTAAAAAACCCAGGGGGGGACACACTGCAAGCCACATTGGGAGAAAGTTTTAGGGGTGGAGCTTTTAAGCTAAAGAAGGGGGGAAAACTAGGGGCCATGAGTGGAAACTGGAGGGGGGGAACTACAGGGGGAAGCGTAGGAAGCATTTTTTCACTGAGAGAGTGGTGGAGCCGTGGAATGCATTGCCTGGGAGGCTGGTGGAGGAGGGCACAATGGAGGGATTCAAGAAGGGGTGGGACAGGTACAAGGGGAAACTGAAACTAAAGAAGAGCCTATTGGGAGCTGGGGGATGGTAAGGCGAGCAGCCACTAGGTTGCTAGCTTTCGAGCAGACAAGACAGACCATTTGGCCTATTCTGCTGGCTTTTTGGTCTGTTAGTATGTTGCTAGCCCTCCAGCCACTATCTTCTGAGTACGCTCAGAGAGCCAATTTCCTATCCATCTTAACAACTGTCTCCCTACCCCCCATTTCTTTCAGCTTAGCCAGCAGGCCACTGTGGGGTACTGAATCAAATGCCTTGCTGAAGTCCAGAAAGAGGACGTCCACCGGCCTACCATGGTCCATGGCCCTCATCACCCAGTCATAGAACTCAACAAGGTTTGTCTGATACAATCTTCCCGGGACAAAGCCATGCTGCCTATCATCCAAGTACCCAGTTTGCTCCAGTAACCCCCCCTAGCCTTTCCTTGACGGTACCCTCCATCACATTGCCGACCACCGACATCAGGCTAATGGGCCTGTAATTTCCAGCCTCCTCTCTTGATCCTCCCTTGTGGACTGGCACGACATGGGCCACCTTCCAGTCTTGGAGCACACACCCAATCCTCAGAGAGATGTTGAAAAGCTCCTCTAGGGGGACTCCCAGGACATTTGCCAGTTCCCTCAGCACCCTGGGATGTATCTCATCTCGCCCAGGTGCTTTGTCCATCCGAAGGGACCGGAGGGCTTCCCTTACTCTCTCTACTGGGATTTCAGCCTCCACGTCTTCCCCCTTTTCACCCTGTACTACTGTTCCCCCACTTGTCTGTGGTGGCCCCTCCTTTTCCCCAGACCTGTCAAGGCCCCTGATCTCTACCAGTCCCACCCCTTCCTCCAGTTTGCCCCCGCTCCCCCCCCCCGCAAGACATAGCCTCTCCATTCCCCCTGGTAAAAACTGAGGCAGAGTACTCATTTAGGACTTCTGCCTGTTCCCCCACCTCCTGTGCCCAACCATCCCCTATCCTTATCCTGCTGCTCTGCCCCCTTACTTTCCTTTTTTCCCCTATGTATCTAAAGAACCCCTTGTACACCCTTCGGATCCCACTGGCCAAGGACTGCTCCCTTTTTGCCTTAGCTGCTCTCACCACCCTGGTGACTCTCTTGGCTGTCAGCTCATATTCCTCCTGATCCCTTTCACTCCTTGAGTGCTTGAAGCGCCTATAGGCAGCCTTCTTGTCCCTCACCACTTCCTGTACCTCCCAGGTTCACCAGCAGGGTTTTCTGGCCTTACCGAACTTACGCCTTTCCCTTGTGCAGGATCTGTTAAGGATCTGGCAGGATCTGGTACTTCCAGAGGCTTGTTACCTAGTTAGCTGATTGGTTAGTTGTAGAGGCTTGCTCACCTGGTCAGCTGACTGATTATCTGCAAGCTTGATGACCTGATCAGTTGGTTGCTTTTTTTACTAGTCTTTGGTAACCGGTTAAGGCCCATTAGGCATAGAAGGGCTGTTTTCAGGGGCGACCTGGGAGCACTGGAGAGGTTAAGGGACTTGCTCAGGGTTACACAGTGTGTAAGTGGAGGTTGTGGGAATCAAACTCGGGTCCGCTGGATGTGCCAAGCTCCTTTCTCCAACCTCTGACCCACACTGCCAGCCCTACACTGCAGAGGCTTCAATACCTGATAAGATGGTTGGTTACTTGTAGGCCTGATGTGTGATCGACTACTTGGTTATTGAAGAGGCTTGATTATCTGGTTGGTAACGTGCAGAAGCTTGATAACTGGTTAGTTGGTTAGTTACTTGCAGAGGTTTGATGATTGGTTAGCTGGCTGGTTACTTGCAGAGGTTTGATTACTGGTTAGCTGGCTGGTTACTTGCGGACTTGATGTATGGTCAGGTAGTTGGTTATTGAAGAGGCTTGATTATGTGGGTGGTAACTTGCAGAGGCTTGATGACCTGGTTATCTGACTGGTAATTCTCAGGTAGTTGGCTGACGGATGGGACTGCAACTGGTACAAAGCTACCTACTGAGTTTATTTAAATGATTTACACCAGACAGGCCTGCTGAGATGAAGCATCTTGTGTACCGGGGATGGCGACAGTTGCAAAAAGAGACGCGTTGTAAGCATTACATACACACATTCAAGCACTAAATGGGATGAATGAGAAGTATGGACATCCGTTGGGATGCAGTGTTCGTTAATATGCATTTCTCTTTTTTTTTTTACTTTCTCCTGTTCTTGGCCTGGGGGAATCGTTTCCTCCGGTCTTGTCAGCTGGGCCCGACATACCGGGAACCCAGAGTCATAGTGCATGAAACCAGGAGATTTTTTGCATTTGTTTTTTCTCCCGGTTTCGTCCCTACCCCCTGAGGGCGCCGACGTGAAGGACTTATGTCCAGACGTACGACGTGCTTGCGCATGCCGCCATCAAGCGACCGCAGCACTTTCCCCAGCTGGACTCCCTCGAGGAGCTGTTACACCTTGCTGCCCGTGCTTCCACAGGCAGCAGTGCTGCGGGCATCACTGCCTGGTAACCTCCCCCCCGGAGGAGAGCATCCGTTGGGACGCTCAATCCTGCCTCTCCCAGCTGACCCCCCCCGGTGACCCAGGTGTGTTCCCGAACCCTGGTCGCCAGCGTAGTGCAAGGTGTGGCATCCAGCGCCTCAACCCTCAGAGCCACTGGGCCAGCTAATATGCATTTCTGTGACAAGCTGCCAGCACTTCAGGACGCCCACACTGTAGCTGGAAGCACCAAAGGGTGCCAGAGGAAATCAGCCCTTTTTTTTTTTTTTTTTTAGTAATTTGGGATTCCCAGATTGGGGGTTGGGGTGGGAGAAAGCTGCTGAAAGTTCTGTTGTACAAGTGAACCTTAGAAACTTTCAGTTGTTTTTTTTTCTGTTTCTTACACACATTAAAGGAGCTGGTGTTGCACAGTTTTGGAGAAAGGGAATTCCAGGAGTAGGCAGAGGAGTGGGCGATTCCCACCCCACCCCCATTTTTTAATATGGGATTCCCAGATCAGGGGTTGAAGTGAGAGAAAGCTACCGAGAGCTTTGAAGCACAAGTGACCACTGGAAAGTCCTTTTTTTTTTTTTTACACACATGAAAGGAACTGGTGTTGCACAAGTTTGGAGAAAGGGAATTCCAGGAATTGGCAGAGGAGTGGGTAATGTGTCATCAAGTTTCGTTCTGGGTCATGGAAAAAAAATCTTGTTTTCATTTCTGACCTTTGGAGGGTTAGGGGACAGTATGAGGGAACGGGGATTGCAACAAAACCAGCAAATAAATCCTACTGGGAACAGGTATTTCCCTATACTGTACAAGTTGGAAGAGGGAGGTAATAATCCCTCTTTACAAGGCACTGGTTAGGCCCCATCTGGAGTATTGCGTGCAGTACTGGAGGCCACACCTTCACAAGGACATTAACCAAACTGAGGCAGTCCAGAAAAGGGCAACCAAAATGGTGCAGGGACTGCACCCGAAGACATATGAGGACAGATTAACGGAGCTCAATATGTATACCCTTGAGCAAAGGAGGGAGAGAGGTGATATGATCGAGGCATTCAAACACCTTAAGGGCATTAACAAGGTGAAAGAGTCCAACATGTTTCAGTATAAGGAAAATAGCAGGACAAGAGGACATAGCATGGCTTTCGGGGCATTTACAGAGGGTAATGGTGGGTGGGATACTCTCCTCCCCCAGGAAGGTAATCAGTGGGGTCCCTCAGGGTTCAGTATTGGGGCTACTCTTGTTCAATGCCTACTTCTCGGATATGGGGAGGGGGGTTAAAAATAGGTTGAGTCTCTTTGAGGATGATTCAAAACTGGGAGCACTGGTGTATTGTGAAGAAGCGAGGGAGACCGTCCAATGGGGATCTGGATACTCTGGAGGGGTGGTCAAGGAGGTGGGGACTGAAATTTAATGCCGGGAAATGTAAGGTACTTCATTTGGGGTTAAAAAAGCCAGACCATGTATACACCTTGGGGGGGTAGCATTGCAAGCCACACTGGTAGAAGGGGATTTAGGGGTGGTGGTTGACGTCAAAATGAATAACTCTGAAAACTGTAGAAGAACTGCAGCCAAAGCAAACAGGATCCTGGGCTGTATAGCCAGGGGAATTACGTCCAGTAGGAGGGAGGTGATCCTCCCACTGTATAATGCCTTGGTCAGGACGCAGCTCGAGTACTGTGTACAGTTCTGGAGACCTCATCTGAAGAAGGACATAGCACTGCAGGAGAGGGTTCAGAGGAGAGAGACCAGGATGTTTCAGGGCATGGAGGGGAAACCTTATGAGGAGAGACTGGAAGAGCTTGGGCTTTACTCACTGGAGGAGAGGAGGGCTAGGGGAGACATGATAGAGGTTTTCAAGTATGTAAAAGGAATAACCAGGAGAGGAACCAAGGAGCTGTTTAGGTTAAAGAAGGGGGGAACAACCAGGGGCCATGAGTGGAAGTTGGAGGGGAGAATTACAGTGGGGAGCGTAGGAAGCATTTTTTTACTGAGAGGGTGGTGGAGCCGTGGAATGCGCTGCCTGGGAGGTTGGTGGAAGAGAGCACAGTGGAGGGCTTCAAGAAGGGGTGGGACAGGTACAAGGGGAAACTGAAACAAATGAAGGCCCGCTGGGGGGGTGGTAAGGCGAGCAGCCATTAGGTTGCTGGCTTTCGAGCAGACAAGACAGACCATTTGGCCTATTCTGGTGACTTTTAATATGTTAATATGTTAGTATGAGATTAGTGGAAGGCCGATTAAGGGGAAATGTGAGCAAGTTCTTTTTCACAGAAAGGGTGGTGGCTGCATGGAACGGCCTACCTCAGGAAGTGTGGATATGAATACAGTACAGGGCTTCAAACAGGCATGGGATAGGCATAAGAGAACAATACAGATGAGTATGAATAGATAGGCGACTGACAGAGCAAAGGTCGATGGCGCATTTATAAGGTAGAAAAAAGAAATGGGCAGACTGGATGGGCCTTGCGGTCCTTATCTGACGTCAACTTCTATGTTATGTTTCTATGTACACAAAGGGCTAATGCAAAATCGTACACAACAAAACAACAACAGGTTACATCAAGCTGTCATGGGAGAATAAGCCTCAGCACATGGTAGTCAGAACAGTTGATTCATTGGATAATGAAAATGCAGACAAGACCATAGTTGTACGTTAGCACTAATCTGGATGTTCTGTTACACACATCGGACGGTACGGTATTTGCCCAAAATTTCTTCAGGGCACAAAAAAAAACAATTACATTGCCACTAACAATGATTTTTAACAAATCACTTTTACGAATCTGCAGTTCCTCCTGATTGGAAAACCGCAATAATCACCTCCATATATAAGCAGGGCTCTCACTCACTAGTAAACAATTATCGTCCAATTAGTCTAACGTCCATCCCTTGTAAATTACTTGAAAAAATTATTAAATCACTACTGGACAAGGAAATTTTATCCCTAAATCTTACAGACATTACCCAACATGGGTTTAGATCGGGTTTGTCATGCACCACTAACTTACTGACCTTTTATAACCTCATTAGTTCTAATTTAGATTCAAATATTCCTTCTGATGTTATCTTACTGGATTACAGTAAGGCCTTCGGACAAAGTGTCTCATAGTATCCTTATTTCCAAACTTACCCGTCTAGGTTTTTCCGAAATTCTTGTTTTGTGGATAAAAAACTGGTTATCAAATAGATCACAGAGGGTTAGGGTAAATGGCACTTTTTCTGATACAGGATGGGTTACAAGTGGGGTTCCCCAGGGCTCTGTCCTGGGACCCACTTTATTTAATATCTTCATTAGTGACATGAAAGTTCATTCCCCCAATATACTTATTAAATTTGCTGTTGATACCAAACTGGGTGGTGCTGTTAATAGTGCTGAAAACAGACAAATTATACTTAATGATCTTACATCTATTGAGCACTGGGCACTTATCAACAAAATGGAGTTTAATACAGCCAAATGTGCTGTTATGCACTTTGGGAAAAACAACCCTCAACAAATATATACACTGAACAATAACATAATTAAGGCTTCATGCCTAGAAAAAGACCTAGGGATTTTAATCAACAACAAACTTACACATGTTTCGCACTGCAATAAGATAGCTAACCTAACCAATTCACTTTTTTCGTAGAATCAGTGGTACTTTTGTCTCCAGAATCGAGCAGTGCATTATACCATTATATAGATCACACATCAGACCATACCTTGATTATGGTTCACCTTTCTGGAATCCTTACCTTTGTGGAGATGTGGACAGGTTAGAGAGGATACAGAGACGAATCACCAAAACTATACCCCACCTGTCACAGTTGGACTATAAAACTAGATTACACAAAACAGGGCTGGCGTTCTCTTAAACAAAGAAGACTGCGAGGGGACCTACTTCAACTTTTTAGGATCCTTCAAAATCCAGCTTTAATGAGGCTATGTGGTATTTCTTTTGCTACCAGGAAAATTGGACCAAGATTAAATAATAAACAGACATACCCAAATGTAAAACAAATAAAAGACAACATTTTTTTTCAATAAGAACCCCGAGAATATGGAATACACTTCCCCAGGAAGTTGTTGACGCCCCTTCCTTTATTACCTTTAAACTCAAACTGGATAAATGGTTAACAAGATAGGAGAAATTATCAATGATCCACATATGTGGAGGACAATGTCTATGGGCTTTTTTGCCTTCTTTTGTCCCACAGACCAAGTAACCAAGTAACACAACAGCAGTGGGAGTAAAAATGATTAGATAAAATTGTTTTGGCTAGTGACATCAGTAACAGCAACATATCAAGAATGTTGTTGTTGTTGTTGTTGTCACAATTGATATTTTTAAAGTTACTGTCATCACAGTAGGATACTGAACCAATCCGAGAGCAGCTTTCGCAGTGCTGATGACATCACAATGCCTGGTGCAGCACTGAAGCTAGTTGTTAAAATCAAAGAAAAAAAACAGCAAAACCATCAAACAAATTACAGATTTAAAAAGGTATAACTTGTAAACTGCTGTTGTATATATTGAATATACAATAGCCAGACTTAAAATAGGTAATTCTGTCTCCTGAGCTGGATACCAGCCGTCAGAAAAAGAAAATTTACAGGTATTTAAATTTCGATTTTGTCATCACTTGTGGGTGGGAAGGACTTACATAACTCACTCGTGGCTCTGACACTTGTGAGTTATGGTCCTGTCCCCTCACACTTGAAGATAAATTGCATATTTTGAGTCAGGCTATTGCATATGTCAGTGTCAGTGGCTCAGTAGGTAGCACACTCGCCTCTGAGGCCCGGGAGATCAGAGGGCTGTAGGTTCAGTTCCCACATCTGGCACTTGGGTTAATATCCCAGTACTGACACTGTAGTGCAGCATGAGAGGGGTGCTGCACTTCTGAGGTGCCGTCTTTCGGATGAGATGTTAAACCGAGGTCCCATCTGCTTGGATTGGTGGTAGTTCAGGTGGATGTTACGGATCCCATGGCACTTATTGAAAAGAGTAGGGGAATTTTTTTATTGAGAAAAACGTAACATCAAGCAAGAAACAGTTGTAAAAAAAAAAAACTCAATAAACAATAACATAAAGTTCATATACATTCGTTAGAACAGGACACGAAGAGCAAGCAAGATAAGAAATTAAAAAAAACACATTTCAGGTAATGAACTCACAAGGTGATATAACAATAGTAACTAATGACAAAAATCAAAATGAGCCTAAAAAGAATGAAACCTGGATAGTGGGAGCTGTTTGTATTCAGATTCCTTAATAGACAATAGTGCATTTTCCATATGAGATATAACAGTAGCCGGAACAGTCGGAATTTGTTGTAATACATATTGGCATCTGGCTTACCACAAATAATATTTACAGATAGCAAACAATACCCTGAGTGTGCTAGGATGGAATATTTGCCATGGAGCAGTGAAATCACCCAAAATTAACACTTGATATGTAATTCTGCTCAGGAAAGGCCATTTCCACTTGTTTGCCAGTGTTTTCCAGAACAGACAGACATCAGAACAGGTAAAGAAAAAATGGTACATAGTTTCTTCTCGCTGAACACAAAAAGGTTTAGGGCAAAACCTTTCCCGTGAGGATTTGTGTTTCAAATTCCCTTGGACTTGTAACCTGCCATGGCAACACATCCAGGAGACATCCCACATATGTGACGGGATTCTTTTATCTTTAAGAATGTTTAGAGCACTAGACATACTAGCTGGAGAACAATGTGGAAACAGAAGCACTGGCTTAGAGACTGTCAGAAAAGCAACATATAGTTGTTTCTGGTTCAAAAATAATAGAGATGTTTTACTAAGCTTCCAAGCTCGCAGTGTACGGAAGCCATCTATGGCGTAAGATGGAAAACCAGGAACACGGGAAGGGGAAGGTGGGAGGTCAGTCCAAGCAGACATGATAGGATCCCCGGCTTTGCAAACCCATGACTCGCAAACATGAAATAAATATGTAAAGCTTTGAAAAAGGTGGAAAAGAAAAAATGAGAGAAAAAAAGCAATAGGATGTATCATACCCAAACCACCCTGATGTACAGGTAAATAAGTCACATCTCATTTAATGGGATTAAGGCGACTTCCCCAAATCATCTGAAAGAATATGCTAAAAATCCTGGTTTCTAAATTCTTAGGAGGGGCATAAATACGGCTAAGAAACAAAAAAATAGGGAGTAAGATTTTTTTCACCACTAGGACCCTCTTCTTCTTACCCAGTCTCCATGTCTTCCATACCCGAACTTTAGACTCACCAAGTGTGAGGCGGGTTTCCCAGTTATAGCTAGCCCCATCAGGAACATTAAGCCATATCCCCAGAATTCTTTGGGGAGCAGCACAAATTCTGATACCACTCACCCCCGGAATAATGGCAGAAACAGGGTCCAAGGGAATGCAGACACTTTTCTGTGGTTTATATGACCCCCTGAAAGTAAAGAAAAAGACTGAAATATCCGAAGTGCATTATCACCTGAGTCTTGATTCGATGTAAACAACACTACATCATCCGCATAAGCGGAAATCTTGACAGGTATTAAATCAGGATGAGGAGTTAGTCCAACAATACTAGAGTCCCATTTAATCTGACGAATGATGGGATCCAAGGCAAAGGTGTATAACAAGGGGCTAAATGGACAGCCTTGGCAGAGCCCAACCTTCTGTAGGAGAGTGTCACACGTGAAACCATTTATAATTGGAACAAAATATGCCAAGGAAAATATGTGTGAGAGCCATTGCAAAAAAAGTTGTGGTATACCATAAAGTGACATAATCTGTAGTAAATAAGTGTGGTGCACGGAATCAAAGGCTTTAGTTTGGTCCAGGGAAAAAACAAAACCCGATAACCCTTTACATTTCCGAGCTTCAAAAATCTCACGTAAAAGAAAAAGGTTTGATTGAATAGAGCGTCCCGGTATAGCACACGATTGAGCCGCATCAATGAGATCAGGAGCCACTGTCCTAAGGCGAGAACAAAGTATCTTAGATAGAATTTTAAAATCCGTGTTGAGGAGATGAAGGCGTCTCCAGTTAGTAAGGGAATGTGCATCCCCTTTTTTAAAATAGGAATTTTAAAAAGGATATACCAAAGTCAGGGGCTTTCTCTAAGGAATTCAAAATATAATTATAAACTTGGGTCAGAACTTCCAACAAATTTTCCTGCAATGTCTTGTAAAACTCATGTGTGAGACCATCAGGTCCAGGGGCCACCTTCAGTTTGAGATGCGAGATAGCACAAGCAACTTCATCTCGTGTAATTTGACCAATAAGGTCCGGAATTTGATACACAGAAAGCTGAGGGGCCAGGGCCGACAAAACAGTGGATAAATCCGGGGAGATGTGGGGTAGTGTACAAAAGTGTTGTAAATAGGAATGCATAACAGAGAACATTTCCGGAATAGTGTGAACAATATTACCTTGATCATCCAGTAGACCGTGCATGACAGTGGAAGAAAGTCTATCCTTATAAGCCAAAAATGGGTTAGCAGAAGGGGACAGGGAAGTACCTACTCGCATAAAAAATCTAAGGTTCGGACGCTATCATATTGGTGAGAAATCATGAGACGTTTAATCCTGGAAATTTGAGAAGAGTAATCGACAGGAGAAGAGACAGAAAGGGACATCAACTTATATAATTGGTTGCGATAAGTTAAGTATGTAAGGTATTGATCCCGAGCCAGTTTCTTTCCCAAATGTTGAAAGAAAGAACAATATTCTAGCTGCGTAGCTTTCCACCAATCCCAAATTGAATCATAACAGCAGAGAACTGAAATTCGAGCTTGGAAAATAGTACGGACTTGTGTCCGAACAAAAAGAGAAGAAAACAAAGAATTATTCAATTTCCATTGGGGAGAGGTCGAAACCGGGAACAAGAAAGTATAATCAATAAAAAAAAAACAAAAAAAAAACACCTGTCAAAAGACAGTGGTCCAAAATTTTAGTATGGCATAAAAAAATTTGATTAGGAACACAATGTTTGGAAACAAAAATATAATCAATCCTAGTGTGGTATACTGATCTGTGATACATGTATCCCGCATCAGAATGTGAAGAACGATATGCGTCCTTCAAACCCGCATCCTTAATTAAAGTAGATAAAGCTAGGGAATCACAATATACCTTTTTCCCAGAAGCTGTTCTACATGCGACATCAATAGAACAGTTAAAATCCCTCCCCCAAATGATTTGTTTACGAGTACACAAAAATGGTTTAACTAAATCAAATAAAGAAATCCGGGCTGCTTAAGATTGTGGACCATAAACAACAATTAGACGTAAAAAAATGTCATGAATAGAGCAGTCCATAATAAGTGCCCTTCCAGGGAAAACATCTATGATGCAGGATACAGAAAACTGTGGTGGAAAAAATAATATGGCTACACCATCAGCAGAGTCATTCCCAAAGGTCCAATAGGATGGGCCCTTATACCACCCACGCCTAAGTTGTTGCATCTCAAATAAGGTAGAGACGTGAGTTTCCTGTAACAAGAGGATATCTAAAGGGAGCAAGGCAGCAAAATGAGAAAAAAACATCTGTCTTTTGTAGCTTTTCAAGTTACAAACATTTTGAAGGATGCAATTCGGAAAGTAGCCAGAACAAAAAATTATTCAACCACTACCATCAGTAACAGCCATATTCTTCCGTTTCTTTACTCCCCTTTTTGGTTTTAGTGAGTTTTTTCCGGGAAACATCAGGGGGTTTGGAGGCAGGAAGATCAATGTCAGACAGTAAAGCGGAAACATCAGTATCACCATCAATATCATCCTTGTCACCTTTCAGGCAGTCAAAAGCATTGGAAATGGGAAGATCAGGAGCTTTCAAGTTTTTTCGAGCAGCAGCCCTAGTAACCCGCCTGCCAGGTTGAAAACCTTCTGAATCCAGAATGGGAGTAGCAGGAGTTAAAAGGGGGGTAGGAGGCGGGAGAGGGTCTACAGTCAATTCTGCATGGGAGGTATTTCCAAGGTCAGTTGGAGAGTCAAGTACTAGTAATGAATCAGGAGGATTGGCTACAGGGAGATCATGGGGGGGCTGGATCACTACGGGGTTGGGAACAGAAGCCAGGGAAGTAAGACGGTCTTGGGCCTTATCCTGAGCTTTTTGAACTAACACATCTGAATTCCACCCCTCTGTACGATTCTTACTAGCCTAGGGTCACTGATGGTAAGCATGACAAGATTCATTACACAAATTACATTGAAAAACATTCTTACAAGAGACACTAGGGTGTCCATACCCCCAACATAGGCTGCATTTCAGTAGGTCACAGGTACTGCTTAAGTGCGTGGTGGCTCCACATTTGTAGCAGGATCGTGGCTGCCTGCCATAAAAACAGACCCCCCCCTATCCTTACCTAAAAAGAAACTGTTAGGTAAGTGCACCACATCAGAGTTTACCTGAAAAAGTTTAGTCCGAAACCTCCAACCCCCCGTCCACAAACCTTCGTCATCCAGAAAGGCTTCAGGGGGAGACAGAGCATTGCAACGATTCTGTAACCAATGGTAAATATCACTTATGCTAACCTCATTCAAACATAATAGTGACTGTACGCACAGTCGGTTTAGTAAGGGGTATAACATAAAAGGGAGTCCAGAGGGAAGTATTTTTTAGGGAAGTATAGGCATGCCAAAACCTGTCTAAACCGGCTGAGGTTTTGAAACTAACATCAAAAGTCTCCCCAGAGATATGGATCAGAGCATAGATGTCCGAGGCCTGAAAGTGCAATGAGCCTTTCAGGAGAGTCCAAGCCACATAATAGCGGTCAGGGAACTCAGAAAGTCCACCCCGATAGCGGAGACGGACTGCATTCTGGCAGGGTGCTTGCTCGAGTTTATTTTTAAATAAATCGGAGAGTACAGGTCTGCTGTTAGAAGCTGGGGGGTGCTCCGAGTGGAGGGTTGCAGTGGCAACCAGTACATGTGAGGTACCCTCCCCAGGCATATCCATAAAACTTAAAGAAGTATGCATAGAGCTCACAGGAAGGGAAGGAGAAACAGAAGTACTAGCAGGAGTTTTGGGAGAAGGAATCGTAGGTAGTAATGGAGAGGAGTCCTCCGGGTCCTGAGACAAAGTAATAAGGGGCAGCTCAGTAGTTTTAGTTACAGTCAGAGAACCATGAGTACTAGCAAGGTCCCTAGATTCCATAATATCGCCCCACGAAGCCCCAGATACAGCATCAGGCAAAGAAACATTACAGTCCTTGTCAACACAAATGTCACTACAAGGAGGTACCTCGTTGGAGCTCAGAAGAAGTGCAGGCCTGTTGGGGGAAAACAGTACCCCATGTTTGTCCATGTCCCACGAGGGATCTGGTATCCAGGTGCCCGAAGATGATTGAGTCCAACCCGCCCCTTGTAAGGCCTCAGGAGCAGTCCAGGTGGGATCCGAAATGTCCTTGGTATCACGGAGACCAAACCGGGAACGGAGAAGAGCAACAGTAGTAACGGGAGGCTGAGCAGTCCCAGGCCATGAAGTCACAACAAGAGGATCCAAAGGAACCAACTCCGCAGTCCCAGAATGCGACTCTACAGTTGCGGCGACTCTCTGCCTAGTAGAACCAGAAGAACCAGGGGGAAGTAACGGTATAACACACGATGGTGCCGTAAACTCGCGTTCCATCTGTAAAGTTGAAGAAATCGGTGTAGAAACATCCTGAGAGACAAAACTTGTCAGAGAAGCAGAAGAAGGAGTCGAGAGAAAGGCAGACGTGGACTCCGTAGTCATAGGTAAGGAAAGATGTAGTACCTCAGTTGCAACAGGCATACAAGCTGTGGAAGTATCCATAAGCAGCAATGGAACACTTGAAGAGAGGTCTTTACTGCAGCAGGGTTTCTCAGAGACTGAGAGATCCATCGTTGTGACCAGAGTTTTCCCCTACTGACGAGAGTAGGGGAATTTCCCCAGTGTCTTGGCCAAATTTCCCTCATTCACCAAATATACCACCAACAGCTTAATCTGGTTCAAGGTCAGTTGGCATTCATCTGTATTCCCAGGTCGTGCCTGAAAATAGGCAGGATTTGTCTAGTGCACTTACCCGGTCAACAAAAACTAAATAAATAAATAAAATAAATATCCTCTTATTTGTAAAACATCTGTGCAGATCCTGAGTTCATCTTGCTAATCTTTGGATGGATAGAGAAGTATTAACACAGCAGTCTAGACAGCAGCAGATTAGATGCTGTGCAGTGCATGTCTGTTCCAAAAAGCTGCAACAGTGGCCGAGTCTCTAAAGAGCACCAATCATGCTAAACTTAAAATAAGTTCTATGGGCTGTAACAATCATAAGTTCTGTGGGCTGTCCCGATCATAATAAGTTCCATGGACTATCCCAATCATAAGTTCCGTGGGCAGTCCCGATCATAACTTCCATGGGCTGTCCCAATCACAAGTTCCATGGGCCATCCAGATGATCCAGCAGCAAGACGTATTACGGCCGCAGTACAGGAGGCCCGGTTCAGGAGCAGACTCCAGTCGCTGCTCCGATGACTCAGCAGTAAGGCGTACACTGCAGCCATGGTACAGGAGACCCTGTTCAGAGCCAGGCTGAAGGCAGCTTCTGCTTCTGAGAGGCAGCGCTCCTCCGCTGAGGAGGGCTGTCGGCAGGTTCCAGTGTCACAACGAGCTCTGCAGCTGGGCCAGGGAGCTTGCTGCCTTGGCAGGGGTGCGTTGTATGTGTGCGAGGCCATCACTGCATATATCATGGACAGGAGTGAGGAATGCGGGTGAAAATTGGTGGGAAGCACACACTCCACTACCGTCTCCATGACAGCTGTAGCCTGAACAGAGTATATCCCTGATATTGGGGTTCAACCCTGGTTAGTAGCAAGGTAGGGGTTAACATTTCAGATGTGGGAAAAAAAATAAGCTTCACATACCATATTGTAAACATAGCAGATATCATTGTTTATTGCAGCAGTTTTAGGAAGGAAAGGGATCATATTCTGTTTGCGTGGAGTCGACATCCTAATCCATTCTGCTTCATGCCTGGAGCCCTGTTTCAATGCTTAGAAGTTTTTATGATGCCTTAGTTTGTATGATGTGAATAGGGGTGCCTTTTGAAATACATTTTCTATATATATTTTTATTTTCCTTTGACCCCTTCCCCCACACCAGCCCCCTTTTGATGACATTCCCAGCCTTGTCACCTATCTTTTATGGGACTTACCCCACCACTTACCCAGTATCACTATGTGGTGGGTGGGGTGCCTCCTTCTGCGGGACTCAACCCACCACATACCCAGTACCACTATGCGGTGGGTGGGCTGCCTCCTTCTGTGGGACTCAAGCCACCACTACCCTGTGCCACTATGTGGTGGGTGGGTGCCTCCTTCTCTGGGACTTACCAACCACTTACCTAGTGCCACTATGTGATGGGCGCCTCCTTCTCCAGGACTTACCCACCACTTACCCAGTGCCACAATGTGGTGGGTCGGTGCCTCCTTCTCCAGGACTTACCCCACCACTTACTCAGTACCACTATTTGGAGGGTGGGGTGCCTCCCTCTCTGGGACTTACCCCAACACTTACCCAGTGCCACTATGTGGTGGGAGTGTGCCTCCTTCTCCGGGACTTACCCCACCACTTACCCATACCTATGTTGCTATATATTAAGTGAAATATTGAGTAGATATTGTGTGCCCGTGACAGAACCCTGTGGGACCCTGCAAGGAATTGACATTGGAGATAAGCGATCGTTTCTCAGGCTAACAACTGTAGTCTTTCTGCGATGTAATATTACTGTTATTTATTTTTGTTGACTGTGAAGGGAAGACTGGTTAATATTTCCTGTAGGGAATACTGATGATTGATATTGAATGAACCGGGATAAGCTGTTGGTGGGTTTGCTAGTGTACTGAGATCTCAAACATCCACCTGCACAACCACAGTGACGGGCAGAATGGACCTTGGTTTACGGCCGGCCCGCCGGCGCAGCGGTTGATTTCGCTTGCGACGCCAGCGACCCGGGTTCGGGAACGAGCCCGGGAAGCTGGAGGGCCGGCCGGGGGGAGAGGGCTTGAGCGTCCCAGGGACCGCTCGTCCTCTCCGGGGGGAGGGGGGCACCAGAGCTCGGCTCTTGCCTGGCCCCGGGTGGAGACCCGTGGCACAGCAAGTCTGATGCAGGAAGGAGGGTGACGTACCAAACATCGGTGCTTGAGCGCCTTGACGTCGGGGACATGGCACGTCAGATTCCGCATTCTGCACAGCACTGTTGTCGGCTCCATGAAGTGGCATCGAGCTCTGGCATAGTCCCATTATTATGAATGAGTGGTGGAGACTGCGTCCAAGAAGATCAAGAATTATGGTAAGTACATAATTTCCATTTCTGCATTGACAAGTTGGCTCAAAATTTCCAATAGATATTAAATCAGTACAGTAATTTATTGTGATGAACTGCCTGCAGTAATTGTTTTTGTAGACCTGTGTTGTACGAACATATGAATTTGCCAGCAAAAACAGGCCATAGTGGTCTATCGAGTCTGCTCGAGTGTGCAGCTTATTTAATTCCCTGGAGCCCCCCCCACCTCCTCTTGGAGTCATCCACTGCCTTTTCAATTCCATCCCCATTCAAGTTCCCTGTAATGCCTATTCATACTAACATACTAAAATGCCAGCAGAATAGGCCTAACGGTCTTTCGAGTCTGCTCGATTGGTCAGCCCCCACCCTGGGTGCTGACCTTGCTGCCCCCCTCGCCTTCTCTGGCTTCTCCCTTCCCAGTTCCGGATATTCTTGCTGCATTGGATTTTGCTTCCAGAACCCTTCCCCTGTACCTGTCCCAGCCCCTCCTGAACCCCTCCACCGTCTCTGCCTCCACCAGCCCCTAGGCAGTGCATTCCATGGCTCCACCACCCTCTCAGTGAAGTAGCACCTCCTCCTTTCTCCCTGAATCTTCCCCTCCAGCTTCCACCTATGCCCCTGTAGTGGCCCTCCTCCCTCCTTCAAGCACCCTGACTGTTCCTCCCTATTTACCCTTCATGTACGTGAAGACCTCTATCATGTCCCCCGATCCTTTCTGTCTTCCAATGTGTATATTTAGCTCTTCGAGCCTCCTCATAGGTCCTGTCCTCCAAGCCCAAATCATTTTGGTTGTCCTCCTCTGGACCTCTCCAGGAGTTTAATGTCCCTCTTTAAGTGTGGCTCCAAAACTGCACGCAGTACTCAAGGTGTGGCCTCACCAAGCAGTTATACAGAGGGAGTATCACTTCCCTCCTTCTGGAGGTGATCCCCCTAGCGATGCATCCCAGCATCCTGTTGGCCTTGGCTGCTGCCCTCCTACAAGTCTCCAAGTTGTTCATCTTGACATCCACCACCACCCCCAGGTCCCTCTCAGCCATCGACACTTGTAGCATCCCCCCCCACAGGGTGTACACTTGGCCCGGGTTTCTGGCCCCCAGGTGGAGTACCTTGCATTTCCCTGCATTGAACCTCAGCTTCCACATTCTAGACCATCTTTCCAGAGCCTCCAGGTCCCCCTGTAGGGCCACCCTCCCCTCCTCCCCATCCACCACCGCCCCCAGTTTTGAGTCATCCGCAAAGAGACTCATCTCACTCCTGATTCCTGTCCTTATGTCAGAGACGTAGGCGTTGAACAGGAGGGGCCCAAGGACTGATCCCTGTGGGACCCCACTAATGACCCTCTTTGGGAATGAGACTATCCCACCAACTACGACCCTCTGGGTCCGGTCCCGGAGCCAATTGCCTATCCATCTGATCATCTGGTTCCCCACCCCCATTTCTCCAGCTTATCCAACAGGCCCACGTGAGGAACAGAGTCAAATGCCTTGCTGAAGTCTAGAAAGAGGACGTCCACTGGTCTACCCAGGTCCAAGGCACTCGTCACCCAGTCATAGAACTCCACAAGGTTTGTCTGACACGATTTCCCCAGGATGAATCCATGCTGTCTATCATCCAGGCACCCTGACTTTGCCAGGTCCCCCCCAAGCCTCTCCTTAACAATGCCCTCCATCACCTTGCCCACCACCGATGTCAGCTGACAGGCCTGTAGTTCCCTGCCACCTCCCTTGATCCCCTCTTATGGATAGGCACTATATGCGCCACCTTCCAGTCCTGGGGCACCCACCCTGTCCTCAGAGAGATGGTGAAAAGCTCCGCCAGGGGTTTCGCCAGGACATCCGCAAGTTCCTTCAGCACTCTGGGATATAAATTTATCGGCCCCAGTGCTTTCTCCGTCTTAAGGGAGCTGAGGGCTTCCTCACCTCTCTGCTGTGATTTCCACTTCCAGTACCTCTTCTCCTGCTTAGCCCCCCGCCAGTGATGCCTCCCTCTCCCCAGACCCACCTATCGGTAAGGGTCCCTCCTCAGTATCTCTGTCTCTTCCCATGTATGATGCAGCACCCCATTTTCCTTGGGGAAATTGAGGTGAAAGTACTCATTTAGTACCTCAGCCTGCTCCCTCGGTCTTGTGCCCATCTCTCCCCTGATTTAATCCTGCTAATCTGCCCCTTCACCCTTCGTTTTTCCCCAGTATCTAAAGAACCCCTTGTTCCCTCTCCTAATTTCCCTGGCCAGGTTCTGCTACTTCATTGCCTTAGCTGCCCTCACCACCCTAGTGGCCCTTCTAGCCATCAGCTCATACTCCCCTCGATCCCTTTCACTCCTTGAGCACTTGAATTGCCTATAGGCTGCCTTCTTTCCCCGCACCACCTCCTGGACCTCCCTGGTCCACCAGCAGGGTTTTCGGCCCTACCACATTTGCCTTACTCATGCACAGGTGCTGCAGCATCTTGCACCCTCTCTGATGATTTCCCACCTACTATCAGCGCCCATGTCTGACCAATCACATCCAAATGCTCCTAAGGATCCTTCCCATTTCCTTAAAATCCGCTCCCTGAAGTCAGTTACCTTCATCTTTGTGCAGCCTTTAGCCCTCCTAGGTCCAGGCAGAACCAGACCGTGGCATGGTCACTCCCGCTCAACGGGTCCCTTACCTCCAGGCCCTAATCTGGTCACTGTCTGCCAGGACCACATCCAGTACCCACGCCTCCTGGTCGGTTCCCCACCTGCTGAGTTAGGAACGCCTGAAAGACATCCAACAACCTCTGTTCCCTGGTCACAGAAGATGTCATAGTCTCCCAGTCTGTTCCTGGCATGTTTAAGTCCCCAACACCACCACCGTTCCTCTGCCCAGTCTGCAGTGTCTCCCAACGTCTGCCACCAGACTCTCCTCCAGCTCCTCCGCCAGGGCAGGGGCCTACACCACTCCTATTTTTACCTCTTGCCCCCTTGTTATCAAGGTGACCCAAATCGCTCCACGGTTCCCTCCGCCTCCTCTACCCCCTATGCCAATGCAGTTTTTGACTAT
Source organism: Neoceratodus forsteri (assembly GCA_016271365.2). Classification (NCBI taxonomy): domain Eukaryota; kingdom Metazoa; phylum Chordata; order Ceratodontiformes; family Ceratodontidae; genus Neoceratodus; species Neoceratodus forsteri. The sequence goes on along the minus strand of CM028134.1, from coordinate 1,062,459,883 downwards.
CATTGCTACCTCCTCCCCCGTCCCTCCCCTGTCCTTCCTGAACATAGTGTAACCTCCAGGTTCAGGTCCCAGTCGTGTCCTGCAGTAGCCCAGGTCTCAGTGACCGCTGCCACATCCACTGCTCCCTCAGTTAGCATCGCCTGGAGCCCAGGCATTTTATTTCCCAAGCTCCTGGCATTTAGCAGGACTACCTTCCACCCTTTCCCTATACTTCCATTTCCCCTGCTCGTGTTCCCATGGGGATTCTGTTTTCCCCTGGTCTGCACTTTACCAGTCGGCCTTTTCCCGCAATCCTCCAGCTCCCAAGGGGGGTGGAGACAGAGTCCCTCCTTTATCGGCACCCTCTTGATAGCCTTTTCTCCCATCCTAATTTTTTCTTTACCCTCTCCCACACCACCCCCCTGGAAACTGGCCGTCATTCTTGCCATCACCATCTCCGGCAATTCAGTACACCACTTCACCACCCTTTCAGTGAAAAAGTGCCTCCTCATTTCCCTCCTGAATCTCCCCCCCCCACCAGTTTTGACTGTGCCCCCTTGTTGCACCCTCCTTTCTTAAGTTAAAGATACCCTCTGTACCAACCCTGTTTATACCCTTAAGGTACTTGACAGTTTCTGTCATATCCCCCTCTCCCTTCTGTCCTCCAGGGAGTGTATGTTAAGCTTCCTTAGCCTCTCCTCGTATGTTTTTTCCCCATGCCCTAGATCATTTTGGTTGCCCTCTGCTGGACCCTCTCCAGTAGTTTGATATCCTTCTTTAGGTATGGGCACCAGAACTGAGCATGGTATTCTAGGTGTGGTCTCACCAGTGACCTGTGCAGTGGCAGAATAACTTCCTCCCTCCTAGAGGTGATTTCCCTGGCAATGCAGCCCAGCATTTTATTTGCTTTGGCTGCTGCCTTACGGCACTGTGCCATGTGTTTTATCACCCCTAACCATCACTCCGAGGTCCTTTTCCTCCTCTGATACTTTCACCTGTGTTCCCTCAGCCAGTAACTGGCCCTTGGGTTCCTGGCTCCCAGGTGCATTACCTTACATTTCTTAGTATTGAAACCCAACTGCCAGATGCTTGACCAGTTCTCCAGTCTAGCCAGATCCTCCCTTAAAACCTGTCTCCCCTCCTTTGCGCCCACCTTCCCACAGAGCTTAGTTTCATCTGCAGAAAGGCAGCTCTTACTATTGACGCCCTCTGCTTTGTCACCAGTAAATATGTTGAACAGCACAGGTCCAAGTACTGAGCCCTGCGGGACCCCCACTGGTTACAGGCCGAGGTTTAGACAGTTCCCCCACCACCACCACTCTCTGATTCCTGTCCTTTAGCCAGCTCTTGACCCACCCCAGCATTTTGTCCCCTATTCCCTGGTCCCCTAACTTGCTGAACTGCCTGCCATGCGGCACTGAATCGAATGCCTTGCTCAAGTCCAGGTACAGGATGTCCACTGCCTGCCCCATGTCCAATGACCTCATAACCCAGTCAAAGAAATCTATCATGTTAGTTTGACAAGATCCCCCCCTTGACAGGTCCATGCTGCCTATCATCCTGGAGACAGTCCTCCTCAACGGAGGACACCAGCCTTTGTTTTAGAATTGTCTCCGTTAACTTCCCCACTATGGAGGTCAAGTTGACCATCCTGTAAATACCCGGCTTGTTCCTGGGTCCACTCTTGTGGAGAGGTACCACATGAGCTGCCCTCTAGTCCTGTGGCACACACCAGTTCACCAGCGAGGTGTTAAACAGGTCCGTCAGTGGTGCTGCTGTTACCCCCCGCCAGCTCACTCAGGACCCTCAGGTGTACCCCATCTGTGCCAGGTGCCTTGTCCACCCGCAGTTCCTTTAGTCCTCTTAAGACCCTGCTACCCCAGTCTCCCCATCGTACTCCTTCCCCCCACACAAGGTTCCCCCCTTCTCTTGTCCTGTGGCATAGGCCCATCCACTTCCCCTGTGAAGACTGAGCAAAAGTACTCATTTAGAGTTTCTGCTTGATCTTCTCTCTTTTCTTCCCATCCCTTCTGTGGCTTCTCTCCTTAATGTACCAGAAGAAGTCCTTCACCCCTTCCTAAATCCCCTGTTCCAACCTTGGCTCTTTCTCAGCCTTAGCTGCCTGGACCTCTCTCCCTGCCTCTCGAAATTTCTCATCGGAAACCTCTTTGTCCTCCCTCAAGGTACGCTTGTATTTCAGGAAGACCACCTTCTTTTCTTTCACCTTTTCTGCCACCTTCCTGCTAAACCAGCAAGGTCTCTTGGTCCTGGCATTCTTTTCACGGGCCTTCATACAAGTGTTGGTGGCCTCGATAATCCCCATCTTAATGATGGACCATTTCTGGTCCACATCCATCTTCGGTCGGAGCTGTGCCAGGTGCTGTTCTAAAATGTTCCCCAAACTCTCAAAAATCTGCCTTCCTGAAGTCCACCACTTTCATTTTTGATATGACTGCCTCCTTCCCCATGTTTATGGAAAACCACATCGTGTGGTGGTCACTGCCAGCATAACCGCTCTCTTCTGTGACCTTTTTCCCAACCCTCTTAAAATCCTCTCTACATGTATTGACTGGGACCAGGACGCTGCCCAAGATACGACAGAGTCCTTTTTCAACCCGCTCAAACCCCCGCTGCAGTAACTAAAGGCTGTGAGTTAGGACGCCGACCTTATTGCTCCCTCTTCCCGGATTCGATTCCACACCAGGGATAAAAATGAACTTTTCTCCCTTCTTGTGCTGGTTGCAGGGCTCGAGGACCACCACAGTATCCCCCTTAGTGTTAAGTCAGGCAGGTTGAAGCTCCTTCACCAGTGAATTGTGCCAGTCATCTTCCTGCCTTCCTGAGAGTAGGCAGCTTTACTGCACAGCTCTTTCACTTGGTGACAGAGCTACAGGTGTAATTATTCACAGCTTCCATTTATTTTTATTTGTTTTTGTGTCTTTCCTTGTTTCTTCAGTAAAGCTTCAGTGCACCATACTGGAGGTGCTAGGGAGATTACGCCTTGATCAGCTTTACTCTACTTACAGCTCAATCCCAAACACAGCCCAGCAGCAAAGTCTGGCAACCCTACCTCGCCCCAGATTTTCAAGGACTTCACCTCGGTATCACATCACAGCAGTGACAGGAATACAGTGAAGACCGTCACAGCGACATTTTCGGCAGTTTGCTGTGATGGTCTGCTGGGTTCCCAACACTGTTGACCTCAGGGGTGTTCGCCCCTCGTTGTTAAAGTCAGGTGGTGCAGGGGCGGGGTCCCATGTGGGGGTGTTGAGAGCAAAGCCCCCACAGAAAACACCAGTTCCCCAGTAACGGCAAAACACCAGTTGGCGGTGTTGTGCCATCGCTGTGCTGATGGTTGCCGGATTCCGTATCGCCGTGGCATGGTGGAACCCTTCACCTAAGGACTTCTCCCTCTCTAGGTCAAGATCCTCAGCAAGTAAGTGGTAGCTTTACTTCTGCCTCAATGGGTCAGCTCAAAAGTTCCAATTGTTAGCAACATATTAAATCAGTGATTGGTTGTTCTGAAATGCTGCAGTAATGTTTTTTTTTTTTAGTAGGCTTGGGTCTGCGCCAGGGATAGACATTAACTTTTTTTTGTACTTGGACCGTCATGTAGGTAGGGCACTAAGTTGCATGCACCAGAGTCAGGTGACCAGCCCGTGTGTGAAAAATGAAACCGATATCAGCTGGTGGGCATGGATTAGGGAAAGAAGGAGGCAGTTGCATGGATGCCAGGAGGTGGAATCCCAGTTTGGGGAAGGGGGGTGGACAGTTCTCATTTGTATGTTTCCTTATGAAGATAAAAGCCCCTTCCACAGCCATCCACTGGCATTGTCTAATCTTGACTGAGCTTGTGAGCACGATCACACAGGCAGCCGACCATGGGTCCACAAACAGAAATAACGCCTGCGCAGGTAACTGTGTGCACACATTTGTGATCCGCCATGCTGTCAAAGCCAGCACTTTGTTTCAGCGGGGTGTGTTTGTTCCCACTTTGCACACTTCTGCCACCTAGTGGCTCTCTGTCAGCTCTGCAGCAGCTGTCATTGGTCCACCTGGTGCCTGTGGTCTGATGCTTCTTTACTGTGCTGCTCAGTGCCAGGCCACCACTTCAGGAATGCCGCCTTCCTGTAGGATCCTCCTTTGCACTTACCCGACTTGTGCTGAAGCACTGTGTCATCTGAAGGTCATGGGATTCTCCCAGCATCCTGCTCAACGTTCCCCATTCAGTATTTTAGCGAGGTGGGTCACCACTCTCTATTTTTGGCCATTACTGTGTTTTTTTTTTTTAAATAAAATCCTCCAAATTTGCCGTTTACCACCATCCTTTATTGCACTGCTGCCCCTGTTTATATACCATAAAGTCCACTTATGCACACCTGCAGTGCTTATAGGAGGTCCAGAGAATAATATGCCCCTTGACCTGATCACCACCACCACCACCACCGCCCTATATTCTCCGGCACAGGGCAACACTGATACTAGGACCACATGATTCCAGCAAACAAAACTTGACTCCTTTTGTAGACCGGCCCGGTGGCGCTGAGGGTTGAGGTGCTGGGCGCCACAGCTCGCTCCACGCCGGTGACCTGGGTTCGGGAACGGACTCAGGTCGCTGGTGGGTCGGCTGGGGAGACAGGCTGAGCGTCCAGTGACAGCTTGCCTTCTCCGGGAGGTGGGTTGCATAATGCCCGAAGATTGTCTGACTTCCGAGCGGAGGCTCGGAGTACTACAAGCCCTGATTGCAGGGGAATGGATGACCGCTTTACAGTGCGGATGGTGGCACTTGTCGCCTTGATGTTGGGGGGGGGCTGCGCACTGTAGGGGAGGGAGGAAAGAGGAAACGTCTGCCAGCGCTGGGAAGACGGGCTGCCTGGAGCTTGCCTCTGATGAGCCGTCGCTCACCCAGCCACCTCTGGACCGACGAGATGTAAGTAGCTTGGGATGTTGCCGCCCCATCTCGTCCCTGCTCGGAGGGGTTTAAGTAGAAGCTCCATGGGGCCTGGCAGTGGATGTGGGTAGAGCGGGAGGCAGGAGGATGACTCCTTGGCAGTTCCGAAGGGTTGGGGTTGGCAGGACGAGGGGAGTACAAATTACGATTCAAAAAACAAAACAAGCTTGACTCCTTTGACTGACAGGTAGCAATTGTAGGTCCAGCTTTAAATCCTTAACCCTGGCTGTGCAGATTAATATGCCCTTTATTACATGCAAGGAACAGAACTACTTGCACTGACAGCCTGTTCCCACGTGCACAGGGAAAAGGCAAACAGTGTTATATTTAACCCCTGCTCTGTGCCATCTGGACCAGAGGCTTTTAGTCATTTCGTAATGTTTTCAAAGCTTCCAGCTTCTCCTTTGATTTTTTTATGGCCTTTTAATATAGAAACCCCGAGTAGTTCCATCCTTTCTCTGTCCCTGGAGTGTGTCGTTTATGGATTAGCGTTCAAAGTGCCATCTCCTTGTTTCAAAGAACAGTGTTCACAAAATTGCTGTTAAAAGTAGCAGCATTATATATCTAATAGGCTTGTAATCGGGAAGTCTTATGGTTAGAGCAGGCAGGTTTGAACGTAGAAAACCTGGGTTTGAATCCCACAATTTCCACTTAAAAGGGCTCAGTAGGATTATGATTTTGAGAATCCTGGACTCCATGCCCAAAAGATTGGGTACCCCAGGAGAAGATTTGAGAGCTCCAGATTGTACATCTCCAGTAAAAAGGCCAGAAATGCAGGACGATTACCACAATTCAGCACTTTGTACAACACTTTTGTCATTTTGTACTGCACCAGAAGGCATATGAGGAGAGACTAAAGGAACTTAATATGTATACCCTCAAGGAAAGGAGGGAGAGGGGGGACATTATAGAAACTGTCAAGTATCTCAAGGGAATTAACAAAGTACAAGAGGGTAGCATCTTTCAGAAGAAGAGATGTGCAAGAACAAAGGGGCACAATTTGAAGATAGAGGGGGGACAGCTCAGAGGTAATGTTAGAAAGTATTTTTTCACAGATAGGGTTGTGGATGCATGGAACAGCCTTCCCGAAGAAGTTGTGGAGTCAGGAACAGTGGGAGAATTCAGGAATGCATGGGACAGGCATAAGGCAATTCTAGTGGGGGGTTGGAGGAAGTAAGTTGATTAACTAGAGTCTGCAGCTTATCCATCAGGTAGGGAAATGGGCAGACTAGGTGGGCCAAGCGGTCCTTATCTGCCGTCAAATTCTATGTTTGTACTAAAATTAATGTTCCCAGGGATGTACATTAGGGATGTACAAGGGTCCTGAAGTGCCCTCTGTGGGTCTTTGTCCCCAAAAGCCATGAGCATTCACTGTGTGACTCTGAACAAGTCAGTTAACCTCTTGGTTCTTTACCTCTCCATAATCTCTCTCTCTCGCTCTGTAATCTCTCTCTTTGCTGTTTGAATCTCCCTATATGTTCAGAGTTTGCAGGTAGGAAGGAATGTGCATAGCAGATGTGGAGCTAGTGCAGCCTAGTTCCCAGGATACAGACAGAATAATGGGAGTGCCCTGCACTCAGAGGAGAAATTAGTATGCACCTTGAATAACGATCCAGGAGACCCAAAATCGGCTACTTCACTGTTTGATAACTGTGAGACGGCTACATACAACTGAAGCTGAAAGCTCCCATACACAGCCCATCAAGCCTTCCTGCCTGCCTTTTCCTTTTTTCTTTTACTGGATTTGTTTATTCTTGTGTCTGATGTCTTTGTTCTTATTATTTATCTGTTAAAATTCCACCTCTTTATTTTTGTCTATTTGTCTTTGTTCTCTTTAAATTCTCTGTCTTTTGGGCCAACTTGTCAGTGTGGCGGCAGGGCTGTGGCTTATGATGCTGGCAGCCCAGATTCGAGAATGAGCCCAAGTTTTTAGAGGGCCGGCAGAGGGGAGAGACATGAGCCCCTGAAGACGCTCACCATTCTTGGGGTAGGAACTGGTCTGTGTCTGCTGTTCAAGTGCCACTCCCCCCCCCCCACGGGGATGAGGTGTGGTGACTCGCAAGGGCTGCTGAGAGGAACAGTCAGCCACACACTGGGAGGGTATGTTGGGCTGTCTGCTCAAGTGGAAGAGCCGAACTTGGAAAAAATAAATTCAGTCCTTTGGGATGTGTGCCACCCCCAGGGTTGGACAAATCAGGTACCCAGGAGGCCGGTGGCCTCGAAAATATTGGTTTGGCTACTAGATTTTGAAAGTTACCGGCTAAGTGGCTACCTGTCCACAAAGTGATTTTTGCGCCACTAAAAATATTGATTCAGCTACCAGATTTTACAGGCTAGTCAGTTATTTACTTTGATGCAGCCAACTGTAACATAAAGAAAATCAGTCATAAACATTTTCTTGGGACGAGAGCGTAAGTCCATTTCATAAGTGAAATCCATATGTAGTAAACATTAGCCTATAGGAACATCCTTCCCATAGAGTGTAGGGTACTTATTAGAGCAAGGCAGTTTTTTTTAATAAATATTGCACTCCGTCCTAGAGGTTCTGGGTGCTTTTACAAAAGTAAAAAAATGGAGACGAAATACAAATATTATGTAACCAGGTTGCCATAGATGTTGTGGTTACTACCCCTACTTTGTGGTCTCAAGGGTCGATATCTGCCTGATTGGGGGTTGTTTCCAGTTGGATTTGATTCGCCCGGTGCCTCCACTCAGAAATTGGGCAGAAGTGGATCTGGGGTCAGAGCAGTATAACCCACTGGGACATAGTGCCTCCCCACAGTTACCCCCCTCAACATGAAAAAGTAACCGTGCAATCTCCAATAAAATATATATATGTGTGTGTGTGTGTGTGTGTGTGTGTGTGTACGTATATAGACACACACAATGATGGACTCGACTCATGAGTCAGAATTCAAATAAACAACTAAATATTTATTGAGGGTTATTCACAAGGAGATAGGGAATGCAAATGTAAATTATTTTTGCAGAAACTCGTGAAGTCTTGAAACCCAGGCTGAAATTAATTGCCCGACTAGACTTGGCCTATAACGCACAATTTCAGCAGTGTCCACCCCACCAGACAATGCAAATACAGTTGTTTTAAAATGAAAGGTTTTGTATTTACAATCCACATGTATTGGGGGTGCTACCGTGATCCCACTTGTACCAGTATTTACCCCTTTAAAACTTTTTAGGGAGCTCCTGGTGCTTCAGTGGGTACCCAGCCATGGATGTGGTGCAGCTGGTTGGCAGGCGGTGGGTCTCTTTAAACAAATGAAACACTTTCAAACCCAACCCCCAAAGGCAAATGGCAGCCTTAAAGTAAGATATATGTAGATCCTAGCCTGATGGACAACTCTGAAGATTTGGTGGCAAACTGCACAATTCCCAGTTGGAGGGCAAGCCCTGAGAGTACTCAAATTTCTGGTCTTACCAGCATTACTTAAAACTTGGGCTCCTCTTCCTCTATCTGTGTAGATAAAGCCTCTCAAGCGGTTGATCAGATGGTCATTTGTTTTGGCTGAGCCAGTTCAGCTGTGCAGGTCTCGGGTGCCTCTGGGCTGGAATCAGGCTTTCTGCTTCAGTAATCGTATGGACCTCTCTTGCTCCTCTCTCCTTTTCCTCTGCCGATCAGACCAGTCTCAAAACTAGGGGCTACATGTCACATGCATGCCGTGTACACACACACACATATATAGTCCAGGCTTCCAGATCCTTGTGTGAGACACTAGTCTGAGTCTAGCTTCAGTACTGACTGACTGGTTCCAGAGGCTGTCTGCGATCTCGATGCAGGCTCTTTCAAACAGCAAAGCACACAGTTTCTGTGCACAGCGCAGGCCAGCTGCTGTGGCACACGTGCTGGATAATCACACTTTTACCTGCTTTTCTCTGAGGGCAGGAAGCAGTCTCTCTCCTTCTCTTTCTCTCAGCTGTTGTTCTGACACAGGCAGCAAACTTACACTTTTCATTCTGTAGCTTTTGGGCTGTAGAAACCTTTCTGTACACCTCCTGTGAAGTGGCTGTGAAAACCCCAGGCAGGCTACCTGCAGTGGCTTTGGCCAGCAGCTCCTAGCCCTCCTCACTTTGTGAGAGCTAACTGCTGACTGACCAGTTCTGGAGCTGCCTTCAGAACTTTTCTGGGTCAGAGCAGCTTCCGACTGGCCTAAGGGCGGCCATCTGCAAAGCTTTTATTCTGCACCCTATTGACTGATGGAAAAGGCACCAAGCAGACTTAATCTCCCATAGTTCTCCCTGCTTTGAAATTGAGATCCCTGACCTCTGATTGGCTGCTGAAGGGGTCGGGGCAACAAGATACATACTGACATACTAAAAGCCAGCAGAATAGGCCCAATGGTCTGTTGTGTCTGCTCAGTAGCCAGCCACCTAGTGGGTGCTTGCCTTCCCGCCCCCTCCAGAGGGTCTTCTTTGGTTTCAGTTTCCCCTTGTACCTGTCTCACCCCTTCTTGAAGCCCTCCACTGTGCCCTCCTCCACCAGTCTCCCGGGTAGCGCATTCCACGGCTCCACCACTCTCTCAGTGAAATAATGCTTCCTACGCTCCCCCCCATAATTTCCCCCCTCCAGCTTACACTCATGCCCCCTGTTTGCTCCCCTTCTTTAGCCTAAACAGCTCCTTGGTGTTTCTGCTTTCGGTTATTCCTTTAACATACTTGAAGACCCCTATCATGTCTCCCCTGTCCCTTCTCTCCTCCAGTGTGTACAGCCCAAGCTCTTCCAGTCTCTCCTCCTAAGACCTCCCCTCCATGCCCTGAATCATCCTGGTCGCTCTCCTCTGGACTCTCTCTCCAGCAGCGCTATGTCCTTCTTCAGATGAGGTCTCCAGAACTGTACACAGTACTCGAGTTGCGGCCTGACCAAGGCATTATATAGAGGGAGGATCACCTCACTCCTCCTGGACGTAATTCTCCAGGCTGTGCAGCCCAGAATCCTGTTTGCTCTGGCTGCGGTTCATCTACAGTTTTCAGAGTTATTCATTTTAACGTCTACCACCACCCTTAGATCCTGCTCACCCCATGTGTCTTGCAGTGTGACCCCCCCCCCAGGGTGTAAACATGGCCCGGGTATTTGACCCCCAATGAAGTACATTTCCCGGCATTAAATTTCAATCCCTACCTCCTTGACCACCACTCCAGGGTATCCAGGTCCCCCTGGACTGTCTCTCTTGCTTCTTCCCAATCCACCAGTGCTCCCAGTTTGGAATCGTCCGCAAAGAGACTCTGCCTACTCCGAACCCCACTCCCTATGTCCAAGACAGACATTGAATAGGAGTGGCCCCAGTACTGAACCTTGGGGAACCCCACTGATTACCTTCCTTGGTGAAGAGACTATACTGCTGACCATCACCCTCTGTATTCGCCCCGAAAGCCAATTTTTGACCCACTTGAGCTCCCACCCCATCTCCCCCAGCTTTGCTATTAGCCTATTATGGGGGCACTGAATCAAACGCCTTGCTGAAATCCAGGTATAGGACGTCCACCGGCCTATGTCTGTCCAAGGCCCCTGTCACCCAGTCATAAGACTGTACGAGGTAGGACTGACACGATCTCCCCAGGAGGAAGCCATACTGTTTATCATCCTGATGCCCTAACCTTTCCAGCTGCCTCCCAAACCTCTCCTTGATAAAGCCCTCCATTACTTTGCCTACCACAGATGTTAGGCTGACAGGCCTATAATTCCCCATCTCCTCCCTAGACCCCCCTTTATGGATAGGCACTACATAAGCCACCCTTCAGTCTTGGGGCACCCATCCTGTCTGCAAAGAGGTGTTAAAGAGTGCAGCCAGTTCCTTCATAACCATCGGGTGTAGCCCATCCGGCCCCTGCGCCTTATCAGTTTTTAGCTTCCGAAGGGCCTCCTTCACCCTCTCCACTGTGATTTCACCCCCCAGTCCTCCCCCTCATGCAACCTCCCCACCCCTTCTGGGTCTGGCCCAGCCTTTACCCTAGCCTCTTTCCGTTCTCTGGTGTCGGACTGACCTCTCACTTTTGCTGGCTCATCTTCCCTCCCATTAGGTTGTAGCGATCTCCTGTCTCCCTCTGCAAAGATTGAGGCAAAGTACTCATTTAGCACCTCTACCTGTTCCCCTGCTTCCTGAGCCCATCCCCCATAATCTTAATCCTGTTGATCTGCGTCCTCTCTTTTCTCTTCTCTCTTATGTATCTATAGCATCCCCCCCACCGATATCCGTAGCCAGGTTTTGCTCCATCCCTTGCCTTGGCTCCCCTCACCACTCTGGTGACCCTCCAGGCCAATAGTTCATACTCTTCTCACTCCTTGTCCCCCCTTGAACGTTTAAAACATGTGTAGGCAGCCTTTTTTCCCTCACCGCCTCCATGATGGCGTCTATAACTGATAGGAGCACTGGCCCCAAACAAAGCTATTTATTTGGGCTCCTGCCCTTATTTTAATTGTTTTACTCCCCCCCCAAGTTGTAAGTCTGGTGTGCTTGGTTATCCGGTCATGTGTTTGCTGTTCTAGAGTGTTGCCCCCACCCTGTTAAGAGCACCTGCGTGCTCTCTCTGTTGCTGGCAGGGTGACCCCTATGAAGTGCCAGAGAGCCGAGATGACATAGGCACCCTTAGCGCCAACAAGACCTTATTCCTTCCTCCCATCGCAGTATGTCTTCAGGCCTCCTGATCGCATTCTGGAGACCCGGGGGCAGAGCACCCCGAAGGAGTTTGTTGTCAACCACACTGGTGAGCAAGCAGACATGAGGAGTGCGAAACACAACAGCCTTTGCGGTTGCAGCGGCAAAGCATCTGTGGTTCCCCATAGCCACTGCCACAGGCAGTAGACCTGGGGCTGGAGTGAGCAGAAAAAGGGTGGCAGCTGGCGAGTCCTGACTCTGTGAAGCCCAAAGGTGAGCCCCACCATTGCGGAAGGGGGAGGGTTACACTTGTACAAGAAAACATTAAGTGGACACAAAAGTTAATTAGGATTAGTAGCCTTTTGCAGTGTAGATAATTTCATGTTATTTAGCCGAACTAGCAAACCTAAAACTAAGCACAGGAAGCTTGGCATGATTTAATCTTGAGGTTTTCCAGGGGCAGTGGCACCCTCTTTATGTTCGTGTTTCTTGGGGAGAGAGCCCTCATTTTCCAGCACCTGTGGATGGATAGATAAGGAACTGAAATTGTTGAGGCCACCTTCGTGGCTCACTGGCAGCACCCTGTACTGCCCTACTGAAGACCTGGGTTCAAAAGCGAGCCCAGGAATTTGCATCGGAGGCAGGCCAAGGCTGAGACAGCTATCTCTTGGCAGTGCGTCTTGGTTGGGGAGGGTTGGCAGTGGGCTCTGCCGCCACAGTGACCTCTGCTGGTGGGCCAGGGAGCGTGTTCTTGCTGCAGGATGAGCTGTAACTGTGTGAGGCCGATACTGACACCGCCCCCACTGGGGGAGGGAGGGAAAAAATGGAGGAAATAACCCCTGTAGTCATCTAAAAGATGGCCAGGTTCGGCCTGATCAGGGTATATCCTTGAGACATGCTATGATTCGGGGACATGGAAAGCTATATGGTTGGGGGATACTGAAGTTGCCTTAAAGTGTGTTAATTCTGAACGGTCTTTTGAAAGTGGTTAATCTACTGGCACTGAATTACACTGACAGTGAGCACTACCATAAGAAACTAATTTTTTTCTAAGCAGGATATAATTATTAGTCCACTTGAAAGATGTGTCTTTGAAGCCCATATTACTAGAACAGATAATGGTAGGCTGTTAAATTCGCTTGACTTCATTAGGGTGTGAGATTCACAATCCGTTTGCATTTTGGTCAGTTGTTTTCCCCTTAAAGCAGCAGTGCAATGGAAAATGCCACCCCCCCCCCCAAAAAAAAAGCTAGTTTCAGTTACATTTAATAAAAATATAAGCATACCTGCAGGGGTTGAAATTAAGTTTTGCAGCCGCTAGCCAGCAGGGCTAGTGACTGGGAAATCTACTAGTCCCATAGACTTTTCCTCTGGCCCAGCTGGTGTACTTAATGAATTATTGCCTTTTCCAGTACAAACCCACAGGGCTAGTTAAAGGAAAATCTTAATAGCCTGATGCAAAATCTACCAGTATTTAGCTAGTGGGCCGGTGCCAGTTTCAACCCCTGACCTGTCAGCTCTGCTTTTTTAGGTCCCTCCTATCATGTGCCTCATGATTTTTCTGCCCCCTCCGTCCTGACCATTGCCAGGTCTACAGTGCTGACCATCACGGTATTCCCATCCGCCTTTCTCCTTCCTGTTCACCATACTGTTCGCTCAAACACTGCACTCGAGCCGTGTTTCTATCCATGTCCAAAATGGCGATGTTGGTTTCATAGATACATAGATACATAGACAGTGTTGGCAGATAAGGGCCTATGGCCCACCCAGTCTGCCCATTTAAGTTTCTAAGTTCAGTTTATGTTTTCCAAGAAGTCTGTTGCCCCTTACCCCTGACCTCCAGAATTCCTTTATGTCTATCCCATGCATTCTTAAATCCCGTGATTGTTTCAGCCCCCACCACTTCCTCTGGCAGGGTGTTCCACTTGTCCACCACCCGTTCTGTGAAGAAATTCTTCCTCACGTTTCCTTTGAATCGTCCTTCCTCCAACTTCATCCCATGCCCTCTAGTCCTGGAACATCTTTTTCGCTTAAAAATAGTGCATTCCTGCACCCTGCTCCTCCCTGTCAGATACTTGTATGTCTCTATCATATCCCCTCTCTCCCTCCTCTCCTCCAGGGAGTACATGTTCAGTGCCTTCAACCTGTCCTCACAGGACTTGTGATGCAATCCATGCACCATCTTTGTTGCCCTCCTCTGAACCTTCGTTACCCTGTCTATGTCCTTACGTAGGTAAGGTCTCCAGAACTGCACAGTGTACTCCAGTTGCGGCCTCACTAGTGTCTTGTATAGTGGAATTATGACCTCTCTTTTCCTGCTGGTGATGCCCCTGCCTATGCATCCCAGCATCCTATTTGCTTTACCTGCTGCCTTGTCACACTGTTTCCCTGCCTTGAGGTCATCAGAGATGATTAGCCCAAGATCCCTTTCCTGCTAGGTGCATGCTATATCCTCACCCCCCAACTGATATATTGTGCAAGGGGTTTTTGTGCCCCATATGCATTATCTTGCACTTTCTTGCATTGAATTTCAACTGCCAAACCCCTGACCATTCTTCAAGTTTCTGCAGGTCCCTTCTCATTCTGTCTACACCCTCTGGTGTGTCTACTCTGATACAGAGCTTTGTGTCATCAGCGAATAGTGAAATTCTGCCTTCTAGGTCCTGCGCAATGTCACTGATGAAGATATTGAATAGTACCGGTCCCAGCACTGATCCCTGTGGTACTCTACTGGTCACTCTTCCCTCTGTGGAGTGACAGCCATTTACCACCACCCTCTGTGTCCTGCCGCCCAGCCAGTTACCTACCCACCACACTACTGTCCTGCCCACACCCATATTCCCCAGTTTCCATCTCTCTTGTACTACTGGAGGTAGTTGTGTTGAGGGTGTTTGTTTCCATGCGTCATGTAGTGGAGGTAGCTGCAGTGAAGGTGCTGGTTTCCATGTCTTTTGAGATGGAGGTAGCCACATTAGATGTGCCTTTCCATGTGCCACATAATGGAGGTAGATAAATTGGAGGTGCTTATTCCTTTTAACTTGCAACTGAGGTTGATATGTTGGAGGTGTCTGTTTCTGTGTCTTCAACAGAGGTGGCTACATTGGAGATGTGTGTTTATGTGTCTGTGTAACACAGGTAGCTACATTGGAGATGTCTTCATTTCCGTGTCTCTAACAGAGGCAGCTACGTTGGAGATGTTTGTTTCTGTGTTTCTGTAACAGAGATAGCTACACTGAACTGTCTGTTCCCATGTCTCTTGTAACACAGGGAGCTACATTGGAGATGTTTGTTTCTGTGTCTCTTGTAACAGAGGTAGCTACATTGGAGATGTTTCGATGTCTCTTGTAACAGAGGTAGGTACATTGTCTGGGGAGGTAGAGGATTGGGTGTTCAGGGAACAACTTTCCTGGGTAGGAGGGGACATGGCTTCCGGTGTGAACCTGACCCCCAGTGATGGCTGTGAGCGAGGCATCCAGGGTCCATAAAGCAGGGAACAAGGAAGGGGAGTGGTAGTTTGTAGGCATGAACAATGATACCCTTTCTTGCATTCCCCTAATTTCATCCTAATTTAAAGCAGCAGCACTACCTATCGAGGAAGTGATCAATTTCCATTTTCTGTAGATCCACAGAAAAGATGGCACTTGTCTGTCTGCCTTTTACTGCTGCTGTCAACATGGTGGGAGGCAGAAATGTAAACAAAAACAAAGGACAACTAAGCAGATTACGGGGTGATGGTACGGTGCCAGCAGGAAAGAGTACCAGGGACATGCTCAACAGAGCACTGGGAATAAACTGTCAAAAAAGTGCACCTTGTTTTTACATAGTACTGTTTCTTTAAGTATAAATGAGGTTGCTTCACTCTTGTTTTGCCCTGGTGAGAAAACCTGTGTATCTCCATTCCAAAGGTCATGACTCCATTGATGCAAGGCATCATGGGAGTTGATGCGTACATGCACAAGCCAGCAGACGTTATACTCTCATTCAGTTCTGTTACTTATCTTGTGAAGGTCCCTATATTATATAAAAGCATTTTTTTCAAACTCAGACACACTTTGAACTACAGAAAATAGCAGGGCACTTACTATACCTTGAAAAATTTCATGACCAGCATAAGACAAGAACGTAGGGACTACAGAGGACCGCAATAGCACAGACTAATACAGTATGACTACTGCAGGCTTTAGCACCAAAACATCGTAAAATTTCAGGATGCATTATATGAGTCAGGGCATAACCTTTACGATGGAGTCAAGTAGGTTTTCATACCAAACTTAAGTACCTTCATTTACATTTAAAGGAAAACGGCACCCTCATATCTTCTAAATGTCATTTGCTTCCATGTCAACAGACAACTCTTTTCATGTAGCTGTTAAAGATGTATGCAACTGCTTCAGTTAGTTTTCACACTTCATACTAGGCCCTGGCACTCTCCTTGGAGGGTCCATTTTGTGGTTGTTGAAATATCACTGTCCCTGAGAGCTGGGGGAACGCATGGGCCTCTGCAGATCAGGGCTTACCTGGGGGAACGCATGGGCCTCTGCAGATCAGGGCTTACCTGGGGGAACTCATGGGCCTCTGCGGATCAGGGCTTATCTGGGGGAACGCATGGGCCTATGAAGATCGGGGCTTACCTGGGGGGAACGCATGAGTCTGCTGATCAAATCCATAGGCCATCCCTCCTTTTATAATACAGATTACCAAGAAGCAAACTCAACTCATTTCATCTCAAGGTGTTGCTAGGCTGTTACAGCTGGATCCCCGACTACCACAGAAAACACCAAACTAACCTGGGAGGCAGAACTGAGCATTGATATTATAGCTAAGGCCACCACGGACTCTTATCAGTGGAGGTAGTATGGGTGGAAAATAGATTTTTCCGTATCCCTCAGATGACAGCCAAATATAGTCTCCCCCCATGATGCCTCCTGCTGGAAACAGTGTAGGCATGAAGTGGCCACACATATCCTGTGGTCATGCCCCAGATTAACAACACACTGGCAATTGGTGGAATAGGCTATACAGGAAATGGTACCAGGAATAGGCCCCCACACTCCAGCAATAGCCCTTTTATTACGTTACCCACCATACATTAAAAACTAGCATCACTGTACAGTCTAGAGATATTACTAAGGGTGGCTGAGAAAGCCGGCACAAAACTATGGCTCCAATCAATTTAACCACAACCTAAGCAAAGATAATTACAGACATCTATAGGTTGGAGAAGATGATGGGCCAACTACAAAACAAGCTACCAGTTGTGCAAAACAGATCCCATCAAACCCTCCAGCTTATCAGGGACGGCCCATCTCTCCTGGCATTCATTCATAATACATTAGATAGAATCATTACTTTTTAATTTCTTTATTTCAAAATTGGTAACTAGGAAAGGCCCAATGAGCCAAGGCTCATTTCTGGGTGCAATCCAAAGAAGGGGTTGTAGGGAGGACATCTTACAACACACAAACAGAAGCAGCATTACCATTCAAGATAACAGGTGCATACAGAGGCTTCAGTAAACATTAACTACTGTGATATAATACTTTATATGCAGCAGTGACCAGTGAACAATCATGTGCAAGACAAAGTGCACAGTGCGTGTTGGGGAAGGGGGTAAAAAGGTTAAAAACTAGGTGACTGAACAGGAGAGGGTCAGAGGAGAGGATTCGGGGTCAGGGAGTGGGCAGACAGGAGCAGGAGGTTGCAGAAAGTTGCCTTAGGTGGCTTCTAAAGGCAGGGGGAGAAGGGAAGATGCGGAAGGGGGAGGGGAAGCAATAGGAGAAGGTCACCTGGCTAGCAGAGGAGTGAGGGTAAGGACTAGAGAAGGTGCGGGAACCCCTAGGGCGAAGCAGATAAGAGGAGTAGAGAGTGGCACCTAACAGGGAAGAAAGCTAGGAGGAGTAGGGAGCGGCACCTAACAGGGAAGAAAGCTAGGAGGAGTAGGGAGCAGCACCTAACAGGGAAGAAAGATAGGAGGAGTAGGGAAGTGGCACCTAATAGGGAAGAAAGATAGGAGGGGAAGGACCCAAACCAGTATTTGGCAGTGAAGACAGCACAATGGACCTGGTGGCTTGATGGCAGGGGGAGGATAGAGAGGGAAGAGTAGAGGGAGCAGTGCTGGGTACTGAAGGGATCTTGTCTCCTTTTTAAGCCGCACTGTTTAATAACCTGCGAACAATAAGGCATTGTATCACGTCATGCTGGTTGCAGTAAGATGTACCACAAAAACTTTAGTAAACTTTAAATTAAAAAAAAGGCAAAACACAAAACTGAGGAACTGCCTCCCGTTTAGATGGACCAGATCCCAAATTTGATACTTGGGAATTCAGATTACAATACAGCTCTCCCACCTATATCAAATTAATTATGGGAAACTTCTCACAGAAATCTTGGCAGATTTAAAGAGATTGTAAATGGTTCCTCTATCTCTTTTTATCAGAATAGACTCTGTCAAGATCAGCGTACTCCCTAGATTTCTGTTCTTGTTTCAGATTCTACCTTTAAACATCCCATGGAGAGAAGCTCTCCACCGCTTCATTGGGCAAGGGGTGAAGCCAAGGGTAAAATGACAGGATTTTACGCCACCCCAGCGGGAAGAGGGGAATTGGGCTTGTTGGATCTAAAAATATACTTTGAAGTCGCACAAACCTTGCCATGTGCTGCATGTAAGCAAAATGATAATGGCTGGCTGCAAATGGGGAAAAAAAAAATTAACTAGCAATGTTAGATTACCTCCGACTCGTTGGTCTGACATGCTAGGAACAGGAACAATGCTTAGTACGGTGTCTGAACTCTAAACAAGGCAGATGTGTAGGCACTGAGATAAGATTAAGAACGATCTTAAAATCCAAAGCAGCCTCACAGAAATCACAAGGTTAACTCATTGTGCAGATTTCCACCCCCATCCCCCACCCCAGGGACAGATACTATGTTTAAAAGATGGGAGCATGCAAGCCTAATAAGATTTTCACAATTTCTAAATGGCACACAAATTAAGCCTTTTGACATGCTCAGGGAGGAATTTCGGCTTAAGGACACTAATTTGTTTTGTTACCTCTAGGAAGTGTCCTTTCTATGGGAAGACTGTAGATTACAGGATCTACAGAATGACCCTCGCCCTCTAGTGACCTACCTGGAATACACTAGCATGGGATTACCCCTCAAGAAACCCATTTCTCAGTTAATAAAATGCTTTAGGTATCACGCAGAGTCGTCATTGGTTTATAGTCAAAGAGCCTGGGGAAATGAGGCTGAAGTGCAGTTGGAAGCAAAGGAGTGGCAAGGTATACAGGAAGGGGGGTGTTCGGGACCTCTGCTTCTAATAATAACTGGTGGGAATTCAGGTGGAAGGCAGTGGTTAGATTCTTTCTGACGCCATCACGCACAAAGCATTACAGAAGGGATAAGTCGGACAGATAGAGAAACTGTGACAGATTAGGTGCATCATATCACATCTTTTGGGAATGCCCTAGAATATGCTTTTTTTTGGAAGGAGATTGCCCCTACTCCCTTCCAGCAAGCACTTGCTCCTCCACCTCCTGTCCCAGCTTTAAAGCCTCTCTCTGGGGCTTCCTCAAATTGGCCTCTACCTGCCTCTGCACTTAACTAACCCCCTTCAACCCATCCCATTCTGACTGGCTGAGTCGTTACCTAGTTCGTCTGCTCAAGGCGACTGGTCTTTGCACCTTATCCACTAGTGAGCTCGCAGCTATTAGAAGAATTGATTGTGTTTTGTCCACTCTAGCCCAACTGCTCATTAATTGCGTACATGTTCCTGTTCTATCTTCATGTTTTGCCCTAGGCCTCTCTAACTCCAGTTGTGACTATTTGATTTACCTGCTACCCTTATCCTTTAGGGCGTTGTTGCCCCGGTATGATGGCTATTGCCTTCCATGCTTGAACCATGCTGTCATCTACCTTCTGCTTGCAATGTAAACTCCTGATGTTCTTGATTTGCCCTTGTTTTGCCTGATGTTTTTGAATGTACCTTTGTATTCTCCCGGGTTGCACCTGAAAATGGGCACTTGGTTGTCTACTGTGCTTACCTGGTAAGCAAATAAATAAATTATAAACGGATGGTTGGTCTTACGACAGAAATAGAGTCTACACATCTAGTGTTGGGGAGGTAACCCAGAGGCAGGAGATCAACTCAACAAGAACGGTTTTGCAGGAATCCTAGTGGGGGCAGCCGGTAAAGCAATTACGAGAAAACGGCTAAACTTGAATTGCCCCACGCTAGCAGAATGAGCGACAATCATTAAATCTATTGATCAATCCGAACAACTAACAGCAGAACTTAAGCTACAAATGGAAAAGTTTCAGGGGGTGTGCCTACCATTCTTGACACTAACAGAGGAACTAAAGGGTCGTTCCATCCTATACCAACAGTTGGAGGGCTGTTAAGACAGTTGTGAATCACCACATCACAAATCACTTGTCAGAGGATCTATAATTTTATTAATCTATAATAAAAAATAACACGGTCATCAGCCTAGTTATTTCTGTTTGTTTTATCCTGTTGTCATAATTCTTTAAAAAATAATTTTTCTGGTGCCTTAAGTATTAACATTTTGGAATTACAGGAGTCCAAGTGTAAGCAGCATGGACTTTGCCAGATAACGCACACGAATCTGCAGACAAAATAAGGAGACCACCATCGAAAGGTTTTTCCTCTGGATCTTTTTTCTAACAAATGGACTTCACAGGGTAGAACAACAAGAAACAGTATATCAGCAGAACAACAGTCAACAGAAAGGACATATTCACAGAAATACTGTATCTGGCTATATGTTGATATGAACGTGTTCTTAGTATTATATACAGGTACAGTTATATATTTAGCTATGCTGTATGCACCTATTTTTCTGTCTCTGTACTTCACAGATTACAGTTGGATGATAAAGTTTTAAAAAAAAAAAAGAATAGACTGTAGAAGTCTTTGGTTGGCATGGCCAACAAGCTGCCTTATGGACCAGACAAAATTGAAGTCCAGCAGACTGTTGTCCACAGTCTGAAGACTGGTATGCACCTCATATGGGTTGGCTTAAGATTCTTCTGCTGCTTCTGTTCATGCGGCTGCTTCTGGAATTTGCTTGCGCTGCTGCTCATACTTACGTGTGACTGGCTTGGCCACTGTTGTCCAGCAGTCAGTCCTTAGTGCTTGTGTTAGAGGTAAGCAGCTTTTTGGTTTGAATGTTGAGTCTGCTTTGAAGGACCTGCAGATGTCTAAAATGACTTGAAGAGCTGGCGTGCTGGCGCAGTGGTAGAACTGCCGCTAGCGACACTAACGCCCTTGGTTCTCGAATGGTCCTGGGCTGTCAGAGGGCCAGCTTGGGGGGGGGGGGGCGATGCCTCCGCTGGTGTCTCTGCTAGTAGGTATAAAAGGGAGGCTGAAAAAGCAGTAAAATAAAGGAAAGTTAGTGTAAGAGGGAACGGGTAATCAAGCAGTCACCCCAAGAAACCGAAGGGCAGCAGATGGCAAGATAAAGGACTGAAGTAATAAGGTTAGAAAGCTATATCAGGACGAAATAGCGTAGTAAGAAATTTGACGAGGGATTTGAAGTAAAGATCAGGAGCAAAACAGGAGAGACAGATTCAGGGAGAGGAAAAAGTACTAATCCCCAAATACTGTCTGACCCCTTCATGTAAATGAGGAAATATGAGAGAGTCCCTGGAAATGTAAATGGTTATTAGATTCACATTTCCAGAGGAAATGTGAACTCGACCTCAATATTTCTAGCCCTGTGTCTGTTGAAAGTTGCTGTGGTACCCGAATCATACTAAGGATAGTAGAAAATCCTCTCGGCTATTTGTGTCTTTCACCCTTAGGCTGGTGGGCCCTCCTATTTCTAAGCTAAAACACTTAGAAAAAGCCAGCCTGGTGGTGCAGAGGGCTGAGGCGCTGGACACCTTACCACATGTCATGCCGGTGACCTGGGTTTGGGAATGGACTCGGGTCATTGGGGAGCCAGCACGGGTGGGGGGGCAGGATTGAGCAGCCAAAAGGCAGCTCTCCTCTCTCAGGTGGCTGTTGTCCCCACCATAGTTCCACTACCACTGGGTGGAAGTCTGGTGGCTAATGTAGGCAGCAGGGGGCGACAAGTCATGGGAGGGCACCTCGAGCCATGGTGTGCACATGCTTCCACATGTGCGCACACGTGGCCGGTGTAGGACAGCCCAAAACATGGGCTATATATATATATATATATATATATATATATATATATATATATGTATGTATGTGTATAACATTAAGAAAAGTATCTATGACCTTTGGTGGCAATCAGAAACTGGCCAGCCCCTCCCCCATCTTCACCACCCTGGATAACTCCCCTCTTGAAGTGGTTTGCTCCTTCAAGTACCTCAGTGTGTGGCTGGATAGCAGACTTCTCTGCCATCAACACCATCCACTCCAAGTTCCTCCCCAAACTTGGTGGGCTGTACTGCAACAAGGACAGCTTTCCCCTCAGATGTGTCAGGAACTGGTCACCTTAATAGTTCTTCTGGTGTTTCACTGCGTAGATGTGGTCTCCATCACTGCCCCCTCCTCTTCCTTAACCATATTGAATATTCTTTGCAGCACTTTTTGTTGTTTTGCCACTTACTCCCCCTCATCTTGAACTCACCACTGCTCTCTTTACTCCGGTCCTCCCTGTCTAATCCCCTTCCTCACGTCGTCAGTTCCACTGTTCATCCTTCATCTCCAGATTCTGGTTTGGGTCCCTTTCTCTTTACTTCCCCTCATTCCTCTCTCCCGTCCCATCTACCTCCTACTCACTTCACTCTGGTGTCTCCCGCACTTTCTCACTTCCCCACCTGCATTTCTCTCTGCTACGCAGTCTGCTTTCTCCTGTTACCTTCCCTTCCTATGGAACTTGCTCCACACTCCACTCCTCTCTCTCCCCCCCTAAACATCAGTTAAAACTCTTCCCTGCCCCATCCTGCTCCTGCCAGTCTTCCTCCTGACCCTTCCCCTTGTCAGGCCCTGCTATAAGGCCCATACCTATGTTCTAGGTACATACGGTACCTTGGCGTCTGGCCTGACAGGCACCTTGGATTCTCTCAGCACATAAACGCTAGTCATAAAAAACTCCGCCCCATGCGTGGTGCCCTTTATAGGAACAAAACCGGTATCCCTATACCTGCTCGGCAGGAAATCATTTCAAAGATACTTCCCAGCTTTGATTATTGATGTAGTTTACGGTGCTGAGTCCAAGTCCACTTTGGCCAGACTGGATGACCTCTTCTACTCCTTCTGCCGCTTTGTCTTGTCCTGTCCTTCCTGTACTCACCACTGTTGTCTGTACTCTGATCTCTTCCTCCCTTGATAGATTATCACCTAACCCACTGTGCCTCCTTCCTCTCTAAATTCTGCCTCACCCTCCCTCCCCCTTATTTCACAGCAGCCCTATTCCAACACAGCCTTACCTCTGAAAGCACCAGGAGATCTGCTAAGGGCACACTCGATATTCCCATCAGATGGACCTCCTTTGCACAACGGTCACTCGCTTACCAGGGGTCCCATAGGTAAATGACCTTCCTGCTCCCTCCTTGAGCATAAAAAAAAAAAAAAAGCCCTTTCAGAAGTGACCTTCGAATCCTTATGGCCCCAAAAAAACAATGTGTCACTTCTAACTAAGGGAACCCCCTGCACCTCCTTGGGACTTCTGCACCCCTCCCAATCCGAATCTCTTTCTACTCCCTTCCCTGCACCTTCCCTGTCTCCCCTCCTTGGACTAAGCCTCTCTGGCTGCTACTTTCCCCTACTTCTCCCCTGCCTGCCTACCCTGACAATGCCCTCTTTGGCTGCTACCCTCCCACATTCCAGTACGTAGCAACATGTCTGTGTGTGAAAGTTCATCACTGGTTTTAAAAATTGTCTTGCATTATGAATTTTTACTTTCTTTCAATTATGTATTGTACTGTTGTGTTTTGCATCTGTTTGATGTGCAATCTTTGTAAAAGAGCCATCTTGGCTCAAAAGTATTAATCTGCGTCTGAAATAAACAAACAAATAAATCTCAGTTCTCTTCTCTCCCCTGTGCCTCCTTCCTCTTTCTCTCTCCCTAACTGAAGCCATCGCTCCCTAATGCTCCCTTCTTGTAAATCTGTTGTGGGACAGAGTGCATTCTCTTACCGCTTTCCTAAAATCTGGACCTCTCTTACCCTTTCAATTTGTACTGCCTTCTCCAAACGCTCTCTTTCCTTATTACTCCAAGCCCATACATCTCCCACCTGCAGGTGCTCTTAGTCTGATGTCTTGTCCCGCTTTCTCTTTCCCCATCTGCTGTCGGTCCCCAAGCTACTATACTACTACTACTACCACTACTGCTACTAAATGTTTTAACTTCCGCCCTGTTCCTTCCCCCCTCCTTTTCCCTCCCCCCTCTTTCCACTACCTTCCTCCCTTCAACCCTTTTCCTCCCTATCTCCCCCCTCTCACCTTCACTACTACCGCCAATCTATCCACACTTTAATTCATCCTCTCTCCTCACCGCTTCCTACCCCTCCTTTTTTCTCCTCCTTTCCTATCCTTCTTTCTCGTTAGCAATTTGCCATTTACATCACTGTACATAGCTGTGCCTTTGGCTTATCAGATTATTGCATCTTGCTTATGCTGTGTATTTATCCCCACCCACATGCTCCAGGACGCAACTGGAAACAAGCTTTATGGTTCAGTATGTATTTCCTGGTAAACCTTCTTCAGTAGATTTGCACTCACCCGTATAGTGGCACTGCCTAAGCTAGACTCTTCTCCAGCGTTATTTGCCATTCATTTTTTCACCTGCACTGTTGTCACTTTTACACATAAATGCTGCTCAGTGTTTTACCTCACGTTCTACCACAGTCACTGTACTCGTTATCTCGCTGGCACTTTATTTTGTACCTTATAAATTGTTACTATGTTTACTGTACATACTCCTCTTCCCCCTTTCCTCCAGGTTGCACCTGGAAACGAGTCTTGGCTCAGTGTGCCTTTCAAAGTCGCCAATTACCAAACAAATGAATGAATAAATAAATCAGCAGGTCTTTTCAAATAGTCGACTTGCTGCATTCATTGCTGTTAGCAGTAGTGCAGCAAGCAACTTCCTGATCCTGTCCGTGCTGACTGTACCCTGGTGTTGCTACTTCTGTGGCGTTTTTTTTTATGCTGCTGCTGTCTGTGCTTCTGCCACTTGGAGTACTGTTCATATGTGCACTGAACATTACAGTCTGGTCATCGTTTGCTGTAGCAATGCTGTATTTGCCTTACTGTCTTGCAAGGCCTTCTGACTCAGGGTATTTCGACCCTTCCTCCACCGGTGCCTTAGCACTGCTTGGGAATCATTCCATAATTGGCTCAAAGAAGGGAGATATCCTCAAAGAGGATAGAATAGTTACTTACTGTAACAGTAGATCTTCGAGAGAATCTCCTGCGCTGAGCCACAGCCCTCTCTTCTTCCCCATTTTTTTGGGCCGGGGATGGTTATCCTGCGTGCATTTGCAAGCTTGTTCTCCTCTTGTCCCAGATTTCAGCATTCTACTCCGATTTCCATATCTACTCCTGTGTGCCTGGTTTGATCCTGGTTGCTTTAGTCCATGCCGGTCTGATGATTCTCTGAGCTTGTCTCTGGAAGGGAACTGAGGCATTATGGGGTCACCTACAGCGATATGTATTGTCGTCACCTGTATAACGCAGGCAATCCCATCATGCCTCAGTTGTCTCTAGACGAGCTCAGAGGATCATTGGACCGGCAGTGACCAAAGCAACCAGGACCAAACCAGGCACAGAGGAGAAGACATGGAAACCTGAGTAATACAATGCAAAGTTTCCAAGGTGGGGTGGGGGCTGGATGCCGCTTAAAGCAGCAGTGCAACATAATCAGGAAGTGATTATCAAAATTCTTTTTTTTTTTGGCTGTAAGCATGCAGCTACAGTGGCGTGAAAAAGTATTTGCCCCCTTCCTGATTTTCTCTGTTATTGCATATTTGGCATACTGGATGTTTTCAGGTCTTTAGACAAAATGTTATATTAGATAAAGGGAACCTGAGTGAACAAATAACACTTGTTTTTTTTTACTTATTTCATTTATTTAATGAAAAGTTAACCAACATCAACTGGCACTGTGTGAAAAGTAATGCCCCTTTACACTTAATAACTGGTTACGCCACCTTTAGCTGCAATGACTGCAACCAAACGCTTCCTATAATTCAATATCAGTCTTCACATCACTGTGAGGAATTGTAGCCCACTCTTCCTCGCAGAACTGCTTTAATTCAGTAACATTGGTAGGTTTTGAGCATGAACTGCTTGTTTCAGGTCCTGCCACAGCATCTCTATTGGGTTTAGGTCTGGACTTTGACTAGGCCACTCCAAAACTTTAATTTTACTTCTTTCAGCCATTCTGATGTGGACTTGCTTTTGTGTTTTGGATCATTGTCTTGCTGCATGACCAACTACGCTTCAGCTTCAGCTGACGGACGGATGACCGGACATTCTCCTTAAGAATTTTCTGGTACAGAGCAGAATTCATGGTTCCTACAATTATGGCAAGTCGTCCAGGTCCTGAGACAGCAAAGCATCCCACACCATCACACTACCACCACCATGTTTGACTGTTGGTATGATGTTCTTACTGTGGAATGCTGTGTATGCTTTATGCCAGACATTATGGGATCCATGTCGTCCAAAAGTTCCACTTTGGACTCATCTGTCCATAGAACATTTTCCCAAAAGGCTTGTGGATCATCCAGGTGCTTCTTGGCAAATGAGAGATGAGCATTTATGTTCTTCTTGGTTAGCAGTGGTTTCCACCTTGCTACTTTCCCATGAAGCCCATTTTGCCAAGTCTCTTTCTGATTGTGGAGTCATGAACACTGACCTTAGCTGAGGCAAGAGAAGCCTGCAGTTCTTTGGATGTTGTTTTAGGATCCTTTGAGACTTCCTGGATGATTTTCATTGCACCCTTGGAGTAATTTTGGCAGGCCCACTCCTGGGAAGATTCACTACTGTTCCAAATGTTCTCTATTTGGGATTATGTCTCTCACTGTGGTTCGATGGAGTCCCAGAGCCTTAGAAATAGCTTTGTAACCCTTTCCAGACTGATAGATAGCAACAACTTTTTTCTGATCTTTCAGGAACTTCCTTTGATCCGGTACAATGTGCTTGTTGAATCTTTGTGCTGGCAACGTGACTCTGATGGTAAGGGTCAAAATAAGTGAGGTTTATATTGAGCAGGGCTGGCTGTAATCAAGCCTGGCTGTGTTCAATCAGCTGACTCTAATTATCCCTTTAATTTGGTTGATTTAATTAGGGGCAATTACTTTTTCACACAGTGCCAGTTGGTGTTAGTTAACTTTTTTCATTAAATAAATGAAATAAGTAAAAAAAAACAAGTGTTATTTGTTCACTCAGGTTCCCTTTATCTAATATTACATTTTGTCTAAAGACCTGAAAACATCCAGTGTGTCAAATATGCAATAATAGTGAAAATCAGGAAGGGGGCAAATACTTTTTCACGCCACTGTATAGATGAGGTGTCCATATCTGTAAATTTTTTTTCTAGTGCTCTTTAGTTTTTTAGGTATTTTCAATTTATTTCAATTGTTGTGGTGCCACAATAAATATGGCGGCTGCCTAATTTCCGCCTCCCTCGTGATCAAGATCACGCCTTTTGGTTACTGCAGGGACCTCTGTGCTGAACACTCCCGGCGTTCCTGTGTAGTACTGCCAGTCATACACATGTGCAGTAAAGTTTGCAGCAGAGGGGGTTCCAGCTCAACATGGCGGGTGGCAGAAATGTGAACAAAAACAAAGGAAAGCTGAGCACAGTGCCAGCAGGAAAGAGTACTAGGTATATGCTTAGCAGAGCACAGGGAATAAACTGTTGAAAAAGTGCAGTTTTTTTTAACATTGCACTGCTGCTTTAAACAAACATTATGCAGGCAGGAGTATACTGTGTGTCTGTTAAACGTATGCATCCAGTAACATATTCCTGCCACAGTAAATGGAAATGAAAGGAATGTCCTGGGTGTGCACTTTTTGGAAAACCACAATTTGACCCTAATGGGGTTTCTGTTATGGGAATGAAACATGTCTCACCCTTAGCAAAGGGTGGTGACTGGGTTAACTGATTACGCAGAAAGAAACCTGATGGATGGTATCCTTAAAAACCATCCTGCCACAGGGTCTCGGTGAAGAGGTGGATTATACTCCATTTCTTAACAAATTAATTTTCACTGAGTTGGAAACACAGACTAATATAATGCTTAATAGCTGTTTTATTTCACCCTTAGTGCTTTATATTGCCTTGATACGTTGCTTAACATAATTTATTTCTTTCAAAATAGGAATGCAAATTGATAGATTGGATTGAAAAAATCAATGTCTGAGTGTCATAGTGAGATTGTTTCTCTCTTTCTAACTAGCATATCATATGCTAGGAAAAGTATTGGAAATATAGAAATATTTGGCTTTGTCTGATATTAAATTGTACTTTGAATTTTGAATGTTGTATACCCCTTTTCCTTTTTTACCCATTATCAGATTCTGTTGTCTATAAATTATTTCTTATCCCCACCCCTATAGCCATCAAGGAATAACTGTACCTGTATTGGCTGTTTTTATACAATTAATTACTTATTATATACAAGAGGACAGAAATGAATCACTTTCCAGAGGAAGGTTAATGTTTAACTAGGATAGACTGTCATCTTGTTTTATAAATTTGTTGTTTGTTTGTATTTTAAAATGTTGATGGTTTATTTACTGTATTTAATCATTTTGATGTATTTTGTTGATTTATGTACAGGCGCCTTGATCATTGGAAAGGTGCCTTTTTACAAATGAAGTTTGATTTGATTAAATTTTAATGAAGTGGCTCAGTGGAGGAGATAGCTCTAAGATCTACTGTTACTGTAAGTATCTGTTTCCATGTCTCTTGTAATGATTGTACTAACATACTAAAATGCCAGCAGAATAGGCCTAGCAGTCTTTCGTGTCTGCTCATTTGGTCAGCCCCCACCCTGGGAGCTGACCTTGCTGCCCCCCCCCCGCCCTCTCGGGCTTCTCCCTTCCCAGTCCAGGGTATTCTTGCTGCATTGGACTTTGCTTCCAGAACCCTTCCCCTATACCTGTCCCACCCCCTCTTGAACCTCTCCACAGCCTCTGCCTCCACCAGCCCCCTGGGCAGCGCATTCCATGGTTCTACCACCCTCTCAGTGAAGTAGCACCTCCTCCTTTCTCCCCTGAGTCTCCCCCCCTCCAGCTTCTACCCATGCCCTCTAGTTGCCCCCTGACTGCGCCTCCACTGTTTACCCCATTCATGTACTTGAAGACCTCTATCATGTCCCCCCGGTCCCTTCTCTCTTCCAATGTGTATATATTTAGCTCTTCAAGCCTCTTCCCATAGGTTCTTTCCCCCAAGCCCCAGATAATTTTGGTTGCCCTCCTCTGGACCCTCTCCAGGAGTTCAATGTCCCTCTTTAAATGTGGCCTCCAAAACTGCACGCAGTACTCTAGGTGTGTCCTCACCAAGCAGTTATACAGAGGGAGGCCGCTGCACTCCTACAGTTCTCTGAGTTGTCCATCTTGACATCCACCGCCACCCCCCCAGGTCCCTCTCAGCCATCGAGACTTGTAGCATTGCCCCCCACCCCCAGGGTGTACACTTGGCCCGGGTTTCTGACACCCAGGTGCAATACCCTGCATTTCCCTGCATTGAACTTCAGTTTCCACTTTCTCGACCACCTTTCTAGAGCCTCCAGGTCCCCCTGTAGGGCCACCCTGCCCTCCTCCCCATCTATCACCGCCCCAGCTTTGAGTCATCCGCAAAGAGACTCATCTCACTCCTGATACCCTTCCTTATGTCAGAGACATAGGAGTTGAACAGAAGGGGCACAAGGACCGAGGATTGTAGCGACATTGGAGGTGTGTGTGTTGTTTCCATGTCTTCTTGTAACAGAGGTGGCTACTTTGGAGGCGTATTGTTTTCATGTCCGTTGTAACTGATGAAGCTACATTGGAGGTGTGTTGTTTCCATATCCGTTGTAACTGATGTAGCTACTTTGGAAGTGTGTTGTTTCCATATCCGTTGTAACTGATGTAGCTACATTGGAGGTGTGTTGTTTCCATGTCTGTTATAACTGATGTAGCTACATTGGGGGTTTGTTGTTTCCATGTCCATTGTAACTGAGGTAACTACATTGGAGGTGTGTTGTTTTCATGTCCGTTGTAACTGAGGTAGCTATATTGGAGGTGTGTTGTTTCCATGTCTGTTGTAACTGATGTAGCTACATTGGAGGTGTGTTGTTTCCATGTCCATTGTAACTGAGGTAACTACATTGGAGGTGTGTTGTTTTCATGTCCGTTGTAACTGAGGTAGCTATATTGGAGGTGTGTTGTTTCCACGTCCGTTGTAACTGATGTAGCTACATTGGAGGTGTGTTGTTTCCATGTCTGTTGTAACAGAGGTAGCTGCACTGGAGGTGTTTGTCTCCATGTCTTTTTGTAACAGAGGTAGCTACCCTGGAGGTGTTCATGTCTGTGTATCTTGTAACACATGTAGCTACATCGGAGAGGTTTATTTCCATGGCTCTTGTAACAAAGGAAACTATATCTGAGATGTCAAAAAATATCTGTAAAAGGAAAAAAACGCAATCATTAAATAAAATCTGACACTATTAACTGCTGTGCTGTGAAATGTGTTTTTTCGATTCGTTTTTGATGCAGTGAGTTTTTGTTGTTTTTTACATGTGTTTTTATACATCAGTGGTTCCAATTTGACTCCTGTTTTAAAGAGCAGCCTACAACTTCAGGAAAGCTTTGAAGGACATATCTGAACACAATTCAGTTAATTTCATATTAGCGCTGCGTTTCTTCTCCCTGGTCGTTATTACTGAGTTTATAGGTATGAAAACAGGGTCTTTGTTCCTTGACAGTTCATCTGATCCAGTTGCTTATTCCTAACCTGCTGTCGTAATACTCTGATTGTGACATCACAGTTATTCCCACAGCAACAGGCTGTGACATCACAACAGAGGATTAGAACTTCCGATGGGGCATAAACACTTGGCACAGATAAAGATGTTAATTATGTACAACTTTCCTTGAAAATAAATAATGTGAAGCAGAAATCTATAGAAGATATGTGAAATACATGTTGAAGTGTCTACATTTTTTTGTTTCCCAAAGCGTTCCCAGAGTTGACAACATCTCTTTAAAACTGAGCGCAGTTAGTTTACTGTGGCAACATAAGGACTTGAGGTGCCACTTTTACACTAGTGAGAGATGATCCTGACACCCTGTCAACAAACGATTACTAATAACAAATGTAAAGTGTGAAAGAGATTTTTCATGTTAAAGATATGGACACCCCAGTTCAAAGAGTGGTAGATGTGTGAAGGTATTTCCTCTTCACTGATTGAATTTGCACTGACAATGATTCATAATAGGAGAGTGACACAAGTTGCATTAATGTTGTCTCTGTACTGGTAAAGGTTCTTGACACAGCTTACAGAATGATGAGCCTCATAACCTTTTGTCCCACAGATGTGTGCCACTGAAAAGGGGTGAATTTCTTATCCTTTAGGTGACCCAGGACAGGCATTTTTGGTTGGGGACGCTTACAATCCCCTGCCTTTTTTTTTTTTTTTTTTAAATAAAGGTTTTTATGCCTCTAGGGTTAACCAGGCAGCTGTTCAACCCTATCCCTGGGTGCCATCGGCTGTCCTTCTGCCTCTTTCCTCGGGGGTCCACCATGGATTATCCCCAGGGCCAGGGAGGGAGGACCACCCCCGGTGACTATCTGAAGTCCCTTGATCGAGCAGCAGATCAGGCTGTGGCACCTCGGACAGGGCTTCATGTAGTCCATTCCCCTCTTTTCTTTTTTTTTTCCCCCCGAACTTTCTTAATCCTCCTCCGCGGGCCCCTTGGTCCTCTCTCCGGTGAAGTAACTTGGAGCTGCCTTATCTCGCCCTGCCTAAGGTCCTCCTGGATCTGGTCTGCTGCTAACTGGGAACTCCCCTCCATCTCCTCCGACTACCTCGGCCCTGGGCCCCCAGGGTGGGACCACCATACTCCTCCAGCGCTCTATCACACATTGCCATACCCCCAACTTCTGCCAGGGGTTGGCAAGCTCCGTGTCCTGTATACATCCTCCCCCCGAGAGAGGCGAGCAGTCTCCGGACGCTCCCAGCCATCTCTCCCTGGCCGTCCCTCCAATGTCCAGAGTTCATTCCCGAACCCGGGTCGCTGGTGTTGCAAGCGGGAATCCAACTGCTGCACCAATGAGCCAGCCTGGAACTTAATTTTTGATAGAAATTTAGACACCACTTTACAAATTCCTAATCCTGAGTTTTGGAAGGCACATTTTTGAACAGTTGGGTTTGGTGGACATTTGGCGGGAGAAATATCCCAAGGCCAGGGACTATACCTATTATTCCCCTAGATTTAAAATATTTTCTAGAGTAGACACCTTCGTCACATTCTCTAAAGATCTCTCTAGCTTCCCCCCCATGTGGGTGGGAACCTCATCCACATCTGACCATAACCCCATCTTCCTGAAATAGACCTTATTTACCTCGAAGGAATAACCATTCGAAGCTTAACACCTCCCTCCTTCGGGACCGGACAGTGACTGAGGATCTTAAACAGCATAGTAAGAGAACAATACAAAAGGAATCACACCACAAATCCTCTGGGACACACTAAAAACCGCCGTAAAGGGAAACTTATTTCTATAGCTTCTCACAAGAAAAATTGGTAAAACAAAAACAACAGGAGCTTATTGCTTGAATCAAGGACCTAGAGGATGCCCAGAAAGCTAAATGGGATAGACCTAGAGACCTAGAGCTAAGGGGTTATCGAAATGACTTACAGAAGTTACAAAAAGAGGAAATCGAGATGGCACTTTTTTACTTGACGCAGAAAGATTATGAAGGGGGCCCTAGAGGTACCAGACTGTTAGCATTTCGACTAAGGCAGTATGCAGCTAGGGCTAGCATCACCAAAATAATCTCCCCAGCCACTGGTCTCCCGACTAATAAATCAAACTAAATCACACAAGCCTTTGTATCCTACTACTCCAACTTATATAAACCCCAAGCAGAAACAACCCCCAGAGGAAAAGCTTCAATTTCTTAATTCCCTGTCCCTCCCTACTCTTTAGTCGGAAAAAGGCCAGCTTCTTGCCAGGCCAATTATACAGACTGAGATTCTAAATACTATCAAAAATCTAAAAACTGGTACATGCCCAGGACCTTATGGTTTTAGTGCAGAATTCTGTAAGGCATTTAAGGAAGAAACAGTTCCCCTACTGACAGAAGTCTTTTACAGGCATCTGGAAGGATGGGAACCTTGTACCCCCATCATGGCAATATGCCACCATCTCCCTTATACCTAAAGAAAATAAGGACCCAACCCACTGTGAAACCTACCAATCCATTTCTCTTCTTAATTCAGATTACAAAATCTTTACCTCTGTAATAGTTTCCATACTAAACTCCCTCTTACCAGAATTGCTTAATATGGACCAGATTGGTTTTGTCTCTGGCCATCGGGGGCCCCAGATAGTGTTTGAGCCACAATAAATGTGATTGACTCCATTCATCGCACTCACACACCTGCATGCCTGATGAGCCTGGGGGTGGAAAAGGCCTTTGACCAAGTCTTGTGGAGTTTTCTGTTCTTAGTACTGAACTGTGGCCTTTCTGCAGGCATTCATAGATTGTATAAAGACTCTATATACTGCACCACAGGCGGATGTCAGGGTAAATGGAGGAATCTCAGACAGGTTTAGGTTGGGCAGGGGCACCCGGCAGAGATGCCCCCGTCCCCCCTTTTATTCACTCTGTACATTGAGCCCCTGGCAGAAGCTATCCGTAAATCGGAAGACATTAATGGGATTGAGGTGGGGAAGTCTACAATGGAAAATGTCCTTATATGCAGACGATGTTTTGCTTTTTTTATCTCACCCGGAGCAGTCCATTCCGCAGGTTTGGTCGATCTTAGAGGAATTTGGGAAACATGCGGGATACTCACTTAATAGGTCTAAGACGGAAGTCCTCGATTTTTATTATACGCCCTCCCAGGCAGTAGTAGATCTCCTCCCTTTAAACTGGTCAGCGCCGAAGATGAAGCATCTAGGTACCTATATTACTAAGCACACTTCACAACTCTTTGAGGCCAATTATATTCCTTTAGTAAACCAAATGAAAAAAAGATTTTTAAAGCTGGTCCCTAATAAACCTCACCATGTATTCTAGAATCCAAGCAATCACTATTTATTTAGTTGTTTAATCAGGAGTAACACACTAAGCTGAAAGCTTTTTTACAGGAGTGACCTGGGAGCACAGGGAAGTTAAGTGACTTGCTCAGGGTCACACAGTATGCAAGTGGAAGCTGTGGGATTCAAACCCAGGTCTGGTCTGCTGGATGTCACCAGATTTGCAGCTCAGAGCCTTAAACCACTGCGCTATACTGCCTCCCCACTATGAATATACTCCCTAGATATCTTTACCTGTTTCAGTGTGTCTCTTCTTTTATACATAAATAACATTTCCAGACCTGGCATAGATTAATTTCGAAATTTATATGGAACAACAAAAGACCCAGGATAAATCTTCGTATCCTTCAGGCACCTAGCAGCAAAGGCGGGAGATCTCTCCCTGACCTTGAAGACTACTACCTGGCTGCACAATTGAAAGTGGCCCTGCACTGGTCTGTCTCGTCATATTCCTCAAACTGGATGCTGATGAAAATGGGCGAGGAAGAGGAACGGGGCCCTCCCTAGGGATCCAGAGTTGTATCCCCTGCTAATACCTACAATACTCCTTCCCTTTTACTTACTGTAGTCAGGGACACCTTAACAGCTGTTCATAGAATTTGGCAGAAATACAGGCAGAAGACCTCACTCTGGCCACTTTATAGGTTGGCCTGGGACCCCTGCTTCTCTCCGGCCCATCCGGATCAGACCTTTAGGTCCTGGGATAGATGGGGTTTAACATACCTTAGGCAATTTATCCAGGGGGGTACAGTGATAGATTTTGAGACCTTTAAAAACACCTGTGGGCTGCGAAATTCCGACCAATTCAGATTCCTGCAGGTCCGAGTCTATATCTCCAGATGTCAAGGGGCAGATTATGACCCCCTCAGGGCTTCTCCCTTTCTGGAATGCCTGCAAACAATATTGTCCACTCAAATACATACGGGTCAGCTGTCGGTAAGCTATAAATCACTTGCTGAGTTAAAAGATGACCCTTTGGGAAAAATTCAGTCTAAGTGGCAGAGAGAGGGCGGGCTGGATCCACTGGAAATTAATTGGGATAATGCCTTTCACA
Source organism: Neoceratodus forsteri (assembly GCA_016271365.2). NCBI lineage: Eukaryota > Metazoa > Chordata > Ceratodontiformes > Ceratodontidae > Neoceratodus > Neoceratodus forsteri. The sequence continues at coordinate 1,062,425,032 of CM028134.1, read as the reverse complement.
TCACTTCAGAAAGTGCTAGGTCAGCCAGCCCGGTGGCGCTGAGGGTTGAGGCACTGGACGCCATACCCCGCACCACGCTGGCGATCCGGGTTCGGGTACGGACTCGGGTCTTTGGGGGTCGGCAGGGGGAAGGAGGATTGAACGTCCCAACGGGTGCTCTCCTCCTTCAGGGGGGGTTACCAGGGGTGCTGCATGCACCCGATGTCCTTAGGGGCCAGTGGGAGCACCGGCTCACCGGGCACTGGCGGCTTCCAGAAGGGCTGGAGTCAGGGAAGGAGGATGTTGTTAGGCACTTGGCAGGCGCAGGCCAGCATCACACTTGCCCGAGCCGACGTCCTCAGGGAGGCAGGAATCTGGAAGCACAGAAAGGAGGAAAAACATCTCCTAAGCTCTCCTAGATGATGACCACTGTTGCCTGCTTTGCCACCCGCTGACACAGGGCAGACTCACAGCGCAGGCTCGGTCACTCGGGGATAGAAGAGGGTTAAGGAGGGTTCCCTCCTCGCCCCGCCTGGGGGGTAATCCGGGCCATCAAGGCACCCCGAGGATTCGCGAGTGTGTGGCACTCTAGGAGCAGACTCCGGGGTAGTTGGTAGGGTCGGGAAGCAGAGCACCTTGGTGGCCTGAAGGAGTGGAGGTTAGGAGACAGTAGAGGCGCTGAAAGTAGAAAGTAGAAAAAAAAAAAAAAAAGTCCTAGGTCTCCACACTGGCAAGAGTTTCAATGGAGAGTAAAGGTGCATTTTTTCCTTACCCCAGAGGTTCTTAACATAAGAGATCCTTCCCATCCATCAGTATGCTGGAGACTATGTGGAGAAGGAGTGGCAGATCACCTACATATCTTTTGGGGCTGCCCTGGGATTGGGCCCTTTTGGAATGGGGTGAATGCTGCTCTTACAGATCTTTTCTTACTGGACTCTCTTCTGGGCTGGCCAGTTGTCATATTAGGTGACCCACCTCGTGGACTGAAGGGGGTGGATTCGCTCTATCTCTGGGCCATCTTGTTAACTGCAGCCCACAAAGCCATAACCCGCTCCTGGTTGAAAGCTGATCCACCTGACATTAAATCATGGATTCAGGTAGTCCAAGAGATCGCAGAGCTTGAGAAGCTGACCTTTAAAATGAATACAAAAATACCCATCTACACCCACAGATGGACGAGATGGTTGATTTGGCTAGATGCACACCAAGACTCGGGTTCCCTTGCACCTGCCCAGGGGGGATCTCCCAAGCAACCCATGTGAAACCTTAAGGACAGGAGGTAATTTATACTCAAGGGATAATCTAACCAACACAAGTATGGTACTTCATATATTAACACTGCCAGATTAACTAAAGGAAATCTGTAATTTGATGGTGCTGCTTTCACAAATTGAGGGCTCATTGAAATGGATTGTACTTTTTGTCTTTGAGAGCAACTGACGATTGTAATTAACTGTGTATGTGCTAGTGTTTCCTATTTCTATACCCACTTGATGTTAATAAACATGAATTAAAAAAAAATAAAAAACTGATGACCTTTAGTCGCTCAAATTTACCAGATACATTCAGTGTCCTTAAAGCTAAGCTTAATAATGAAGAGCTCAGTTATCTGGGGACAAATAAAATCAGCAGATTTTATTAAGTACATTTTTCCCCACTTAATAACAAGCTTAGCTATGGGGTGGTAAAAAAATACCCATGTCACAGTGGGGCAGAATTCAGATTGGTAAAATGTTAGGGGAGGGAATGTTTCAGTGCCCGGCACTAGCTTTGCCCTTAGCGTTGTATGGGGTGGGAGGCGGGTGAGCAGCCGAGGACTGACGAATGGGGGAGGGGATGTGCGTGCTGACATTTCTCATGCAGACGCCGTGGAGACATCTGGCAGGCATTGCACGATGCACCCTCCTCAGGAAAAAGAAACGGAGGGGAAAAAATAGGATTCTCGAGCGGCCAGTGACTCCCAGCCACCCTGTAACCCTGCACCCAGACCACACTGCTTCTGCACAAAGGCAGGACCTGGTGGAACATCAGGGAGACGGGGCTGGGTGCCTGGTGTTTGGAGGGCTGTCCAGGGCCAGGGTGAGAAACAGCACTAACTGCAAAAAAAACTTTTATTCTCCATTCTCCAAATTGGTTAGGACTCGTGGAATGAAACTGCCAGAGTGAGGGCGGCTGCCCAAGCACCCCTGGGTATGACTCTCTCCCCAATGACAAACAAAAGTGGCTCTTTGTGGCTTTGAAACATTGATGGATTTACCAGTACAGGGTTTTGGGTGACGAACAGGCAGCATGGGATAAACCTCTAACAACATTGCTGCCAAAATGCACAGTCGCCATTTTACCTGCTACATGGCCGAACAATACAGTATATAGGTCTGTTTACCTAAATTCATAGGAAAAGTAAGGTGGTACACTAAATTAGCTAACCATTTAGTGAAGACTTAATGTAGCCTTGCAAATGCCTTCTCCCTGTCACAGTATAGAAACATTTCAGAAAATAACGCTTATCAAACTACTGCGCTACAGAACATTGGAACATTTAAACAGCATGGGACAGTAAGTCCATCAGACAGTCCAGAGCTATGTTCCCCCACCCCACATGCTGGTGACAAAGATACTGCAAGTTACTGTGGCTATGGCTATATTAGCCACCCCCTGGGTCAGCAAAAGAGCAGGCCACCATACACACTCATGCTTGTTCGTCCTCGCTTACTATCTCCCTTTCTGCAGCACAGCAGCAGGCTTCAATACACTGTGGACAGTTACCAGCTTCCTTGGAATCAATATAAATATAACTTTTGTTATCAGCAATAAAATACAGACGAGCTGGGAATTGTAGAGTGAAGGGGATAGCCAGCTCTCGGAGTCTTCGTTTACCCCATCAAAGGCTTTTCTTCGGACCCTTGTGTCATAAGCTATATCCAGGAATAACATTACTCGAGAATCTTCCACTTATATGGAACCTTTTCTGCGAGCAGTCCCAAGGATGGCATCTCTCTCCGTGGACGAGGCAGTTGGGAGCAAGACAGTCCTTGATCCTACACTTGTTGCTCTGGCCCTTCTCGGAGTTATACAGTAAGCTTTAAAAATCACTACACCCCGTGTGGTTGGGGATCTATCACTGCGAGAAGACTTTCGGGGCAGGACACTTGATGTCCTCAGGAAGACTCACACTTCGAACATTCGCAGACCTGATCAAATATTCCATTATCTCCAGGCGTGTTTTCAATAGCAGATTGCTCTTTAAGCACCGTTGCTGAGGCAGCTAAGGCTTTTCCTGCGGTGGCGTTGGATTCTTGTATGGAGTCTGTCATAGAATCGATGCACTGCTCAGTAATGTTCAGCCTTTCTCTGATCGAATCTGACTTTTTGTCCATTTTTTGGACACACTGAGTGAATAAAGTCATGGACTGTTGTAGCGAGTTCAGTGTAGCGGCAGACGAAGTTGGTACTTATGGGACCTGCTCCGCCGCATCAGGCTGTTTCATTGGCAGTCCTCTCGGGTTGAAAAATTCCTGTTTGGCTGACTTAAGTTTCCCCATTTGCCTGGAATTCAATATCAAATTGTTTGTCACGATACACTCTGTCGAGTTATGTGCTTTGCCAAAGTAGTTTCCAGAATTAGGACAGAAAAAAAGCAGAGAATAAGGCTCTTAACATCGGAGCTGTCCAAAAACACTACTTCCCACCAGACTGCTAGCCCCCGCCCCATAATTAACTTTCTTATCAGACAGCTGGTTTAAAAAAGTAAACTCTAGAGTCAGAAATTCCATTTGGAGTTACAAGTAGCCCAGAATTTCTTGGGACAGGTCTTGTCTGTTCAGAGAAATGGGAGGATTGGGTTATCTGGGTTGTAAGAAGATACCATATCAAATATCTGGTTAAATTAACAGTCCGGTGGGCATATAAGGATGAAGCACCGGGGCCGGATAAATTACATCCCAGAGTGCTGAAGGAACTTGCGGATGTCCTGGCGAAACCCCTGGCGGAGCTTTTCACCATCTCTCTGAGGACAGGGTGGGTGCCCCAGGACTGGAAGGTGGCGCATATAGTGCCTATCCACAGGGGGGGATCAAGGGAGGTGGCAGAGAACTACAGGCCTGTCAGCCTGACATCGGTGGTGGGCAAGGTGATGGAGGGCATTGTCAAGGAGAGGCTGGGGGGACCTGGAAAAGTCAGGGTGCCTGGATGATAGACAGCATGGATTCGTCTCGGGGAAATCGTGTCTGACAAACCTTGTGGAGTTCTATGACTGGGTGACGAGTGCCTTGGACTTTGGTAGACTTTGGTAGACCAGTGGACGTCCTCTTTCTAGACTTCAGCAAGGCATTTGACTCTGTTCCTCACATGGGCCTGTTGGATAAGCTGGGAGAAATGGGGGTGGGGAACCAGATGATTAGATGAATAGGCAGTTGGCTCCAGGACCGGACCCAGAGGGTCGTAGTTGGTGGGATAGTCTCATCCCCAAAGAGGGTCATTAGTGGGGTCCCACAGGGATCAGTCCTTGGGCCCCTCCTGTTCAACGCCTACGTCTCTGACATAAGGACAGGAATCAGGAGTGAGATGAGTCTCTTTACGGACGACTCAAAACTGGGGGCGGTGGTGGATGGGGAGGAGGAGAGGGCCTCCACAGGGGACCTGGAGGCTCTGGAAAGATGGTCTAGAAAGTGGAAGCTGAGGTTCAATGCAGGGAAATGCAAGATACTCCACCTGGGGGCCAGAAACCCGGGCCAAGTGTACACCCTGGGGAAATGCTACAAGTCTCAATGGCTGAGAGGGACCTGGGGGTGGTGGTGGATGTCAAATGAACAACTCGGAGACTTGTAGGAGGGCAGCAGCCAAGGCCAACAGGATGCTGGGATGCATCGCTAGAGGGATCACCTCCAGAAGGAGGGAAGTGATGCTCCCTCTGTATAACTGCTTGGTGAGGCCACACCTTGAGTACTGCGTGCAGTTTTGGAGGCCACACTTAAAGAGGGACATTAAACTCCTGGAGAGGGTCCAGAGGAGGGCAACCAAAATGATTTGGGGCTTGGGGGACAGGACCTATGAGGAGAGGCTTGAAGAGCTAAATATGTACACATTGGAAGAGAGAAGGGACCAGGGGGACATGATAGAGGTCTTCAAGTACAGGAAGAGGTAAATAGGGAGGAACAGTCAGGGTGCTTCAAGGAAGGAGGAGGGGGCCACTAGAGGCATAGGTGGAAGCTGGAGGGGGGAAGATTTAGGGGAGAAAGGAGGAGGTGCTACTTCACTGAGAGGGTGGTGGAGCCATGGAATGCACTGCCTAGGGGGCTGGTGGAGGCAGAGACAGTGGAGGGGTTCAAGAGGGGCTGGGACAGGTACAGGGGAAGGGTTCTGGAAGCAAAATCCAATGCAGCAAGAATATCCGGAACTGGGAAGGGAGAAGCCAGAGAACGCGAGGTGGGCAGCAAGGTCAGCACCCAGGGTGGGGGCTGACCAATCGAGCAGACTCGAAAGACCGTTAGGCCTATTCTGCTGGCATTTTAGTATGTTAGTATGTTATATTGATCTGGTCCTAGAGAATGTAATGAACAGTAAAGGATATGCTATGATATGGTTCTCTCCAGTAAGTTTGGACAAATGCATTTTCTTTCTTCATATTGATTTTCTCTGTCTGGGGTAGGTGGGCAGGTGCTTAGCCTTGTCCCTGCTCCCCACAACCGACATCCGCGTCCCCCGACCCATAGGAGCCTAGTCCCTGTGGTGGGGGCCCCTCCCATGCATGAATCCAGATGGCTGTCCCCTGGGTCAGGTAGTGGCGCGGGCCATGGGGGAGCAAGTAGGACTTCATGAAGCCCAGCTTCCATAGTTTTCCATTTTTCTCCCTTCCCCTGCTGCAGCGTCACATCAGGACGTTCCTGTGGAGGCGCGCACATCCTGTAGATCTGCGTCCCCTGCCTTTGAGACATTCGGAGCCTGCGCCATCGCCAGGCCTCCACCTGGTGGCAGTCAAAGGTCGGGGCAGCTGGCCACCCATCATCGGGAGAGGAGAGCAGTCCCTGGGACTCTGTCATTTCCCTCTCTGGCCTGCCCCCAACAACTTGAGTCTGTTCCCGAACCTGAACAACTTCCTGGTGGCAGGTAAGGTGCAGGGCACCTTAGCCCTTCGTGGCAGTGGGCTGCTATCAGTAACTTTCTTTCTAACAGAATCTGGAAGAATCCTCTTTTCAAAATACAAAAGAAAACTATTACCCTTTTACATTGGGTCAGTAAAGGACCCATGTTCATACCCACACCCGGGACAACAGGAACGGAGACTGGCGGGTAGGGTTAGGAGCATCTGTCAGAAGCTCTCTTCCCTGAGGGGATGGAGCAAGCCTGCACTGCTTTATAGTCAGCTCATGGTGGCTTGTAGTGGCAGAGCACTTTGCGGGCATTGGCCGCCACCTGTGTGTGCCCACAATATGGGAGATGGAAGGGTTGAAGGAGAAAACCGGAAAATCACCCATGCGGTTGACCAGATGATGGTCGCTGGGTCCCCTCATGCCACACAGCCTGGACGAGCACCTCTAATGCCGATCCCATGCTGTGTGCCCAGTGTAGCAGACTCTCAAAATCTCCTCCCATGGATCCTGTGAGTGGCCCCCAGTAAATGAATATGTCGGCAGCCGGGCATGGCACATAGGGGACGGTACAGATGGCTGAGAGGGATGGCTTGGTGGATGAAGAGGGTCCCTAAGCAAGGCCTGAAGGAGTGGCCAGTCAAAGGCACAAGGAGCATAAAGAAATAAACTAAAAAAAAAACTACAAAGGTCTCTTTTCTTGGCTAATAAATTGTTTGGGGAACTGAAACAAGGAGAAAGCACAATAAAACATTTTGAAAAATGGCCAGTAGAACTTAATATAAATATCACAGAAAATCAGTATTTATTTATTTATGATTATATTTAAATATATTTACCGGGAACGACATACTGAGCCTTAAAGCTCATTTCCAGATGTGTCCTGGGGGGAGAGGATAGAATCATAGAAGCTATAGAAGCTTGATGGCAGAAAAGGACCATACCGGCCCATCTAGTCTGCCCTTTTTTTCCTCCTACACCTCCCCTCCCTGCCAGCCCCCGCCTCTTCCCCCCGATACTCAGCCCCATATGCTTTTCCCATGCCCTCTTGAATTCTTCTACCAATTTAGCCCCCACCACTCTGCCTGGTAGGCTATTCCAGGGCTCCACCACCCTCTCCTTGAAGAAACGCCCTCTCACATTGCCTCTGTATCTTTTTCCTTGCAGTCTGAGGCTGTGCCCTCTAATTTTGACCCCATCCTTCCTCTTAAGTAAACCCTCTTCTCCCACTTTATTGAGTCCCTTTATATATTTTAAAGTTTCAATCGAGTCTCCCCTTTCCCTCCTTGTCGCCAGCGTGTACAGATACAGCTGCTTACGCCTCTGCTCATATGACTTTCCTTGAATACCCTGCACCATCTTTGTTGCCCTTCTCTGAACCCTCTCCAATGCATCTATATCCTTGCGGAGATGTGGCCTCCAGAACTGAACCCCATACTCCAGGTGCGGCCTCACTATGGCTTTGTAAAGGGGCATTATTACCCCCTCTTTCTGCTAGTAGTGCCCCTGCTTATGCATGTCAACATTCCATTGGAGTTTCCCGCCACCCTGCTACATTGGATTCCTTTTTTAAGGTGCGAGAAGACTCTGATCCCCAGATCCCTATCCTGTTACTTTAATTTCCTCCCCACCTAGGGTGTACCCTGCTCTTCTGTTCCTACTCCCTAAGTGCATCACAGTGCACTTCTTGGCATTAAATTTCAGCTGCACGTCCCAGACCAGTTTTCGGCTGCCCAAGTCCTCCCTCGTCCTCTCCACCCCCGGGTGTCCACCCATTGCATATTTTCATATCATCAGCAACTAGGCACACCCTCCCCCTCAAACCCTCAGCAATATCACTGATGTAGATATTGAAGAGACGCAAACCCAAAACTGACCCCTGTGGCACTCCATTTCTTCACCCTCGCTGTCCTAGGACACCAGCATAAATACATAAGACATAAAAGGCGTAGTAATCTGATATGCAGAAGGCACAGCTGTGTGCAGTATGTGCAGTAACATATTGGCATAATTAAACAAGACAGGTTGACTACATCAGGAGTGTGGGGGAACCCGGGACTTGCAGGCTGTAACGTTAGTAACAAGATAGGGTAGGGAGTGGTCATTAAAACAGAAGGGGGCAACAGGGAGGAGAACTAGAGAGAAAACTGAGGGAGGAAATCGGGGGGGGGGCGGGAGAAAGGAAGAAGGGAGAGGAAAAAAATTATAAAGTGTAAAATGGGTATACAAGCACGTCAGTATTAAAAGGCCACAAAGAGAGAGATCTCTCCAATTCAGAATACTTAATTGGGCACACTGTACTCCTCAAATACTTTTTAAAATAAATTTATTAGCAGATAGCAACTGCTGGCACTGCCAAGCCAAGAAGGCAGACCTTTTGCATACCATGTGGGAATGCCCATTAATTCAGAGTTGGTGACAGGAATCTTTCATGATGCTTCACAAACGTTGGAGTCTTGCCTCCTATCGTGGATACCAAAAGTATGATGTTTGAATGCTCTCAGTTCAAGAAAGTTAATAAAATGGAATCACTTATCGAAGATCAGATTCCATTTTGGTGAAGAGATTGATTCTTAAATATTGTAAAAATTAAGATCCAAAATTGGTGTCCCCCTCATAGTGAATGGAAACCACTATTTTTAATCCCTTTATATAATAAGTTTTTTTCTGAAAATGTTGATCACTTCTGGTCAGTCTACTAAAACCTAATGCACACATGGACCAATAATCAATAATTAATTTCATTATTTATTAGAGGAGATCTGAGATGAAGTCATGGAACAGCATATTCTCTTTTCCGACTATTTAAATTTATGGGTACTCTGACTTTATATTTAATTTAATTGTTATACAATATTTAATATTATTTGTTATGATTATTACAATATAGTATACAACTATGACACACGTGCATATAGAAAGCGTTACAAGGATTGCCTGATTGTGTGAATTTATGCAATTAACCATCTCTGCAATAAAAAGTTTTATTAGCCAAAAAAAAAAAGGTACTGCCTCTGTGCTGGTAAAGGTTCCCGGCACAGCTTTCAAAAAGATAATCCTTATAACCTTTCGTTGCACAATGTGTGACACAGAACAGGGACGCAATTCTTATTCTAGGTGCCCCAGGACAGGCATTTTTGATTGGGGACACCTAAATCCCATTTTTGACTGCCTGCTGGGGAACCTTACTGTACTGGAAGCGTTTTGTTATTTCTGCGTTTTCTTCCCATAAACTCACCCATCCATTCTCCCATCGAGCCCAGGAGCCAAGCGGAGCCAGCATCATGCGACCTCTGTGATAGATAGATATATAGATATATACACACACACACACACACACACACACACACACACACACACATATGGAGACCTCATCTGAAGAACGTCATAGCACTGCTGGAGAGGGTCCAGAGGAGAGCGACCAGGATGATTCAGGGCATGGAGGGGAAGCCTTATGAGGAGAGGCTGGAAGAGCTTGGGCTTTACTCACTGGAGGAGAGAGGGACAGGGGAGATATGATAGAGGTTTTCAAGTATGTAAAAGGAATAACCAGGAGGAAACCAAGGAGCTTTTTAGGGTAAAGAAGGGGGGAACAACCGGGACCATGGGTGGAAGCTGGAGGGGGAACTACAGGGGGGGGAGCGTTGGAGGCATTTTTTCACTGAGAGGGTGGTGGAGCCGTGGAATGTGCTGCCTGGGAGGTTGGTGGAGGAGGGCACAGTGGAGGGATTCAAGAAGGGGTGGGACAGGTACAAGGGGAAACTGAAGCCGAAGAAGACCCTCTTGGGGGCTGGGGGATGGTAAGGTGAGCAGCCACTAGGTTGCTGGCTTTCGAGCAGACAAGACAGAGCATCTGGCCTATTCAGCTGGCTTTTTAGTATGTTAGTATACTGTATAAACATCTGCATGGTATGGCAGTTGGAAGCGCAGTCAGTAGCACCAGCAGTAGTTGTGAAGCAGTGTGATCTTGTGGCTAAATTTAATCTTTTACAGCCCTTTAAGGGCTGTTTTGTACAAAATAATAGTACTGTATTTGGGGGGTGGGCAGAGACTAACAAAAATATACATTAAATTCCCCTTTAAAGCAGCAGTGGAAGATAAAAAAAAATCAGCGCGTTTGCAACAGCGTATTCCCTGTGCTATTTTGAGCATTTACCTGGTAATCTTTCCCACCGGCATTGTACTATCACCCCGTAATTTGCTCCACTTTGCTTTGTTTTTGTTTACATTTCTGCCCCTCGCCATGTTGAAAGCAGCAGTACTAGATAGGCAGCTGCCATATTTACTGTAGCGCCACAACAACTGAAAACGGATCACATCCTCATTAAGTAGTACTGCTGCTTTAAGGGCTATGAACACTTAGACATTTGCTAAGGTTTTACAGGGGGCATAAGCAGCGGCTGGTTGTGGGCATAGAAAAACAAAAGCAAAGAAGTCCTTTTAAAGGAGTACTACACCCTCATATCTTGTAAAGGTTATTTATTTCCTTGTCAACAGACAAGGATATATGTGTTTGCCTTAGTTTATTTTCACTTTTCATAGTAGTCTTGGGGGTCTCCATTTTATGGTTGCTGAAATCTCTTGTCCCTGAGAGTTGCAGTAGCCTATGAGGACATAATGTGTCTGCACCCTTTAGACTACTCAGTATGCCTGTCTGCTTACTTAGAGTTCTACGAAACAAGTCGCACCAAGGTGTGAAATACTGCATCTACCTTCAGCTTGCTTTACAAACAGTCTTAGATGTAATACAGGGTTTTTTTTCCTTTAAATTGCATTCAATCTGTGTGTTTCTAGAGAGTTTTTTTTCAGGTTATGTGCACTTCAGCACCGAGATACATGGTGTAAATGGGTGCTGTGACTCATGTTCTTATATGCTAATGCAGCTCTCGGGGACAATGAGATTTCAACAAGCAGAAAATGGAGGCTGCCAGGCTAGTTACAGGGACTGACATATGTCCCCAACAGCTACACAAAAAGAGTTGTCTGTTGTCAAGGAAACAAATGACATTCACAAGATAGGAGCGTGTACTACTCCCTTAAGGATTTGGTGGGGGCAGTAGCTAATGTTGGTCCATTGAAGACTAACTAGATGTGCAGGATTGAAAAAAAAAAAAAAAAAAAATGGATGGCATGTAAATCTGTTAATGGGAATCTATTTTTTTAATTACAGATTGAGGGAATGCTCTTGGCCAATCAGAGCACTCCTTTCCTCTGCATACGTGACACTCTTATTCTCTGAAGAGTGTCTCCCGTGTAGCTGTCCTGGAAACTAGCACATTGAGGTAGTTTTTATTTTTTTTAAACTCTTAATATATTGTTGATCAGTCTTGATCAATAATATATTGATAGTGCGGTTGATACAACTCGAGTGGTCACACGGTAGGGTAGCAGAACTCGTCACCTTCGGTTTGTGGTAAGAGTGGTCTTGGCAGCAGTATTAACATGCAGCTCAGGCATCCCACTGGGGAGTTGATTTTTTCCCCAAATTTCCTACTCTGACACTGAAATTCAGGTACCCTTAACTCTGCTTGCAACACTTGCTGAAACCTTAAAGTACACCACACAATCACAGAGATTAAGGGGGCTTTTTAACCTGTCATAAATCACTTACCTGATTAAGAAACAAACAACAAAAAAGAATTGCAACACCAGTGGTGTAAGATTCCAAATAAAGGGCTCGAACTCACTATATGTATAGATCTTACTTTGAGAGAGTTCCTGCAGTAGGTCATAACAGGTAGGACTGCACCCTCTGTCGTCAGGACCACACAGCAAACTTTTGCTAGCAATGTCTGGCGGGGGACAGCCCACCCGACGTCACATGCCTGATGTCAGGATGACCCTATATAGTGTGCGATCCCCGTGCCCACCTTCCAGTTCTTTCCCACCGTTGATCTGTGCACATCGGACCTCGTGGTGAACGTAGCTCTAGTCGATCGCCATTTTGTCTAAGCATTATTTATTTTTCTCAAAATTAGTTTGTTTCTCATTTCTTGTTTGTCTTCTCCATCCATGACCCTGAAGACCAAGAAAAAGTGTGAGAAGTGCGGCACGCAGATCCCTCACAAAGACAGCTATAAGCTTTGCCCCATCTCCCTGGGCCTGGAACACAACACCAAGGCCTGCCCTAATTGCAAGCCTTTCAACCCGGTCACACGCAGATGCAGGCAGCTAGACCCTGGAAGCCCATCTTTTAAAATCCAGGATGGCCATCTTAGAGCAAGAGATGCAGAAGCTGAGGGACTCTGCTTCTTCACCGTCTTTGGATCACAAAAAGAGAAAGAAGGATAAGGAGAAGCACCGGGAGCATTCTGACGACCGGGAGTGGGTCTCCTCCAGAAAGGCTGCCAGGTTCAAGATTGTGGTCTCCCTGATGGACAAGGCCGCTCCTCCTCTGGTTACAGTTCAGGCCTTTTCCACTGGTTCTCCCGGTCCTTCTTCGACCTTCAAGCCCATAAAAACGGGCTCCATTTTGGGCTTCTCGACCGATAAATCACCTGCTGGAGCCTCCAGCAGACGCCCGGTCTCTACCGGTATGTCGGCCTCCAGTTCTACCGGAGCCTGCCCAGTCGCTGGTAGGATGGACTCCCGCCCAGAGGGAACCCCGCGTGGCACCCGCCGATAAGCTGGTCGGGACTCTCCCTCCACCCGCACAGCGCAAGCTCCTCAGTCCATTCCGACTGATAAGTCAACTGCCGGAGCCTCTGGCGACTGCCCGGTCGAAGCTTGCCCGTCGGGGGCTGACGCCGGATCACTCGACACCCGCCCAAGCTCACTGACCTCCTCTGGCCAGCCCTCCTGCCAGGTTTCCCCTGGGCAAGAGACTTCCCTTCCACCTTCTCAGGTGGCACCTCCAGTTTCCGTCTTTCAATCCGAAACGGAGGGGGAAGCGAGTCCCCTGGATGTGGTCTCTTCTTCCCCCACTCCAGTGCAGCTAGCCTCCGAGACTCCCATGGACTCCTCCCCGGGGAATCTTATGACAGAGTGGGTCCCTGTGCCGACTCCTAGGCACTGTCCTTCTCCGTCAGACCCTACCTCAGTCCCGATGCCGGAGGTCCCTCCACCAGGCCCTGTGCCTCCGACATTGGGTGCCTCGTTGGAACCTTTAGGCAGCCTTCCATCGGCGCCACTGTCAGGGACCCTACCTCCACCCCAGATGCCAGGCGACCCAGTGCCAGCCCTGATGCCAGATGTCCTGATGTCAAGTTATCCGATGCCGGACACAATCCCAGGGCCTTCTGCTCCTCTGGCCGACCCACGGGGTCCCCCGGCCGGTCCACAGGCTTCCCCGCTGGCTCATGGGTCCTCTATGGGGCCTCAAGGACCTCCCTGGCTCCTCCTAGCTACCCGCAGCACCCGGCTACCCGACGCCAGGCTACGCAACACCAGTCTACCCAGCGCTGGGCCTGATGTCGCCCCCCTTTGTACCATTTCTACCCTCTGCTTGTCATTATCCAGGTTATCAGATGCCAGGCAATGCCCCGCCCATGTTTCAGATGCCAGGGTACCCTCTCCCTCAGTACCCGGAGATGGGCCCTCCCTTAGTGCCAGCCTCCTCGGCCTCAGCCTCCTCCTCAGCAGGACCTCCAGGCCATGTTCCAGACCTGGTGGCAAGAGGCCAGATTCCAACTGGTCTCTGCCCTGGACAGGTGATTACCTGTCCCGGTGGCTACCACCACCCACTGCTCCTTATCACCTATTGACTCTCATAGGTCGAGCCATTCTGCTACGGTGCATATTTTGGGGGGAGCTGCCCAGGAGGTCGCCCTCACAGGAGCCAGGATCCCAGACAGAGGGGAGTCCTCAAAATCAGAGGCGGACTCTTCCTCCTTGACTTCCGGGGATCAGACCGGAACCACAGAGGCAAAAGGCAAGGAATCACCAAAGTCTTCGCCTGAGAATCGCTCCAGCAGGCCAATGGATGAAGAGCGGGGGAGCAAGATCCTAAACGCAAATGCCTTGCAGAGCACCTAGACCTGGCTGAGGCATCACCAATCCCAGTTCCTCCTTGGACTGCTCCCCATGAGGATCTCACCTCCACCATTTGTCAGTTGCCTCACTTGATCCCGGCCGTCCCTAAAAAGGTGGACTGGACCTGTCACACTCCAGAGGTCGCACCTTATTTATGTTCCCAACCAAAGGCAGATTCTGTTGTGATAGCTGCGGCTCACGATTGTACCTCTAAGCCCAAACACATGAGCACCTCTCCTCCTGATAAGGAGTCGAGACAGTTAGACCACTTTGGTGTGCAAGGTGTATGCCTCATCCACATGTGCATTACGTTCTCTGACCTATATAGCACACATGGTATCCTATCAGAAGGCCACTATAGCTCAATTGAGGTTAGACTCGAGACCGTTGGACTTACTTGGACCTTAGAGCAGAGTTCTCCAAGGCCCTACGACTGTCTAAAATGTCCTGCAGACATGCCCTGCGAGCCACCTACGATACCGCAGATGCAGTAGCTCGCTCCTCTGCCATGGCGGTCTGCTTAGACGTCATGCTTGGCTGCGTATCTCCAGGCTTACCCAAGACGTACAGGTAGCCATGCAGGATGCCCCCTTCCGAGGTTCTGTCCTCTTCGGGGGAGATACTAAGGACATCATAACTGACCTCCAGGATAGTGATAAGGCTCTGAGATCAGTTAGGTCTATGTACAGAGTAGGTTTCAAGTCTGAACAGCCCTTTCGGTGTCAGCAGAAGCATCAAGGCAAACAGCCCTTCACTAGGCGCCAGAATAAAAGGAGATCATTGGGATCCACCGTCACCTCTCCCCCTGTCTCCAAGACCAAGCGAGCTGCGGGAGGCGCCCTCCCCTCCCACGCCTCCGCCTCCTGACTCCTACAGCCCTCCCCCACCTCCACCTCCCAGCAATGTAGAACAAGTGGGGGGAAATTTACCCTTCACCCATCAGAGTGGCAGGGCATCACATCAGATTCCTAGGTCATACAACTCGTAGCAAGAGATCACACCTTCGAGTTTCTGGAAAGGCTTCCAGACTCTCCTCCAGGCCGATCTCATTATTCCTCAAGCCACGTGCCTCTTATAAGGGATGAGATCCTGGCTCTGCTGCAAAAATCCGCGATAGAACCAGTGCCTCAAGCACAGAGCAGAAAAGGGTACTACTCCCATTTCTTCCTCGTCCCCAAAAAGATGGGTGACCTGAGGCCCATCTTGGACCTCAGCCTGCTAAATCTTTATGTGGAATAAAAAGGTTCCCCATGCTGACAATCCAGGGACTCCTGCCCTGCTCCAGACAGACCATTGGCTGTATGCACCGGATATACAGGACGCCTACCTGCACATTCCAGTCTTCCCTGGCCACCGCTGCTTCCTGCGGTTTATCTTCCAAGGGGAGCACTTTCAGTTCAGAGCCCTCCCCTTTGGTCTCTCCTTGGCATCTAGAGTCTTCACCAAGTGTCTAGTGGTAGTGGCAGCGGCTCGCCACCGACAAGGGATTTACATGTTCCTGTACCTGGATGATTGGCTCATCGCAGCCCCGTCCAAGAGCAACCTGGAGGACTCTCTGTCCTCCACCCTGGACCTTTTTACACGACTGGGAATTACTATCAACTGCCCCAAGTCATCCCTTGTTCTCTCCCAATGACTCCAATTCATTGGGGCGGTGTTGGACACGGTCCAGGGAAAGGCCTTCCTCCCATTGGACAGGGTGGATACTCTGCAGGAGCAAGCCAAACTGGTAGCCTCCTGCAGCTGTACGTCAGCCAGGGTGATTCTATGCCTCCTCAACCTGATGGCAGCGGCCATTCCTACCATCCCCTTGGCCAGGCTGCACATTAGGGAAACCCAGTGGACATTGAGGGTCCAATGGGATCAGCGTATGGATGACCTGGAGCATCTAATCCTGGTCTCCAGTGCGCTCAAGAGGGATCTACTGTGGTGGCAGGACTCTTAAAGTCTTTCTTGGGTGATGCCCTTCCAGCCCCACCCCACCCCCTTTGGTCCTCACCACAGATGCATTGGGTCTGGGTTGGGGAGCTCATCTGGGAGACCACCAGACCCAAGGGATGTGGTCCCAGCTGGAAGCCTCTCTCCACCTCAACATATTGGAGATGAGAGTGGTCCTGTACACCCTTCAGGCCTTCCAGTCGTTAACTCTTTCTGGGAACACTGCTGGTACAGAACGACGTGTGTAGTCTGGTACCTCAACAAGGCGGGAGGCACCCAGTTGTACTCCCTATGCAGGGAAACAATGCAGGTCTGGTACTGGGCAGTCCAGCATGATCTTCATCTTACAGCCGTGCATGTTCCAGGCGTTCACAACGTCCTGGTGGACAGTCTCAGCCGTACCTCAGCCCAGGCTCACGAGTGGGAACTCACATCAGGAAGTGGTAGAACAGCTGTTTAACCTTTGGGGACGTCCCGAAATAGATCTCTTCACCTCCCCATACAGCGCAAAACTTCCCAAGCTTTACTTACTCATTCAAGGGCCTGGTGTTATTTGGCTAGATGTGTTATCTCTGTGCTGGACAGGGAGATACCTGTGTGCCTTCCCTCCCTTTCCTATTCTGCAGAGAGTTCTGCTGAAGCTTCAGGCAGAAGGGGCATACATGCTGCTGATTGCCTCTTTCTGGCCTCGGCAGAGCTGGTATCCACTCCTGCAGCAGCAGCTGGTTGTGGAACCCCCAGTACCTTTTTGCCTCTCTGGTATGACCTGTTGACGCAGGAGCAGGGCAGACTGGTGCATCCGGGCCTCAGGTCCCTACACCTTCATGCGTGACTCCTTCAGACATAGATACATACATACATACATAGATACATAGACAGTGTCGGCAGATAAGGGCCTATGGCCCACCCAGTCTGCCCATTTAAGTTTGTGACATAGTCACTTCACGCCTTGGAGTTTCTGAGAGAGTCGCCCAGGTTCTGGTGGAGGCCAGGAAGCCTTCCACTAGGTCTACTTACGCTATGAAATGGAAGCGGTTTTCCATTTGGGCGGCCTCGAAAGGTTGGGACCCTTTCTCTTGCCCTGTGCCCCAGGTGATGGATTACCTCTTACACCTGTCTGACTCAGGACTCAATTACTTTTCGTTAAAAAGTCCACCTGTCCGCCATCTCTGCCGACCACACACACTGGTGGACGGGAAAACACTCGCTCAGTTGGAGGTCTCCAAAACTTTTCTGAAAGGGATCCTCCACTTGAAGCCCCCTGTCTGCAACCCTGTCCCTCCTTGGGATTTGAATTTTATTTTGGAGAAGCTTACTTTGCCTCCTTTTGAACCGGCAGCAAGCTTCGATATGCTCTACTTGTCTTGGAAAGCGCTCTTTTTAGTTACGGTTACTTCTGCTCGAAGGATTTCCGAGTTTCATGCCCTGATGTGCAAGGAGCCTTACTTGGTTTTCCACAGAGACCGGGTGGCTCTGTGTACAAATCCTAAGGTTTTACCCAAGGTGGTTTCTGAGTTCACCTTAAATCAAACTGTTGATCTGCTGGTGTTCTACCCTGAATATTCCAATCGGGGCGAGTCTCTTCTGCACACTTCAGATGTGCACAGAATGTTGTGCTTCTACACTAACAGGACAAAAGATGTCCTTAAATCCAATCAGTTGTTTATTTCCTTCACCTCTAAGAGACAGGGGGCAGCTGTCTTTAAGCAGTGCTTGTCCAAATGGTTGGCCAACTGCATCGTTTCCTGTTACCAAAAGTACAATAAGCCTCTTCTGGCAGAGGTCAGAGGTCACTTTACTAGAGGCACGGCTGCTTCCACTACCTTCCTCAAAAACGTTTCTGCAGCGGAGGTCTGTGCTGCTGCTACCTGGAGTTCAGTCCACACTTTCACTAAGCATTATAGTCTGGACATTGCTTCTAGGCGTAGCGCAAGTTTCAGCCTAGCTGTCCTGCAGGGCCTTCTGTCCTAGACCTGCTGTGATCTTTCTGGAGACCTTTCCTTCTCCCATGCTTCAGTTTTTCATTCTGAGCTTGACTGCTTGGGATTCAGTCCTATCTGTTACGACCTACTGCAAGAACCCTCTTGAAGTAAGATAGTACAGTTATGTAAGAACTTACCGTAACAGTAGCTCTTCGAGAGAGGTTCCTGCAGTAGGTCACCTTTTTTCCCCACCCTCCTTCCCCCAGTTTTTTCTGCATACTCTCATAGGCTATTCTGGATTGGGCTCCAGGAATGTTATCCTTTTTTCCTGTCACTCCCACTCTGGGTCTTCAGTGGGAGAACTGGAAGGCGGGCGTGGGGACCATCCATTGTATAGGGTAGTGCTGATGTCAGGCATGTGACATCGGGTGGGTGGTCCCCCGCCAGACATTGCTAGCAAAAGTTTGCCGTGTGGTCCTGATGCCAGGAGGCGCAGTCCTATCTGTTATGACCTGGTGCAGGAACCTCTCTCAAAGATCTACTGTTACAGTAAGTTCTTATGTAACTGTACTTTTCAGTTTCACTTGAATTATTCAAGTCCAAAAGAACTAGACACACAAACTTACAAGAGTGAGCACCTGTAATGCATTCATGTAATTTCAGCCAGTCAGTGCTCAGATCTGCAGCATCACTGTTTATGAACTTGTTCACTTTTTTTTTTTTGTAGACTTTATTTATGCACTGATGACAGGGAACTCTCTCAGGCATATCTCCACGCACCACTGCCACTCTACCTCCTGTCTGGCGCTCGTCCACTGGGGAATCTGGGACAGACACTCCCATCCTAGCCTGGCCTGATGGACCACTGGCTCTGAGCCCCCCCCAAGGTAGGGCCACTGTCCACCCAGGCGCTCTATCTATAATCTAGTGCATCAGACCAGGGTCAGGCGAGGGATCGGGAGAGCCGGCAGAACGAGACCAGCATTGTGATTGTGGCTGCAGGGCTTAGGAGGCTGCTGTCGTCTGTCCCTGGAGTCAGGAATTTTTCCTTTTGCTGGTTTCCCTTGGGGCGCGAATGTGCAGTCACATCTGCGCACATATGTGCTGACGTCCGCTGCTGCTTTGACCCCCTCGGCTACATCGCTCTATGTAGTGCCCCAGATCTCAATCGGGGGCTGCTATGGAGCGATGAGAGACCCACAACCCACCCCAGGAGAGGAGAACAGTCCTCCGGACGCTCAAGCCTACTCCCTCCCCTGCTGACCTCCGGTGGCCCGAGTCTGTTCCCGAACCCAGGCTGCTGGTGTGGCGCGAGGTGTGGCTTCCAGTGCCTCGACCCTCAGTGCCACCAGGCCGGTTATTAATCTGTTTACTTGAGCTGCTTCCTTGCACCTGATATCACAGTCCCCCTATAATTTATACTGTATAATTCCACAGCAACAGACTGTGATGTCATAAACCGAGGATTATGATGACAGGTGGCAAGAAGGAGAGATGCAGCCAGAGCAAATGAAGTCTAGGAGAGAGTGATCCTGTTTTGATGATAATGCACTTGCAGTAGCAGATACAGAAATGTACAAAATCTAAGCTGAATTATGTGTAAAAATGATGTTTTTCAAAGTCCGTAGGGTTTTATTTAACTCCAAAAATTGATTAGCGTTTTGCTCATAAAAGTGCTAAAACATTGTGAAAATGCATAGCACTTGCCTCACTGTGTTTAACAAATATAACACTTCTAGAAAACCTATATAAATACGTTCTGTACAGTTAGCATTGTACCAAGAAAAAAACTGCTAATCAATTATTTAAACCCTGAAGTGTCCCTTGAGGCACTGAGGGCAGAGCAGACATTAGCAGGGAACAGCTGGGAAGACTGGGTGGGTCAAACGGTCCTTTTCTGCTGTCAGATTCTGTGTTTCTACACTTTTTTTGTTTGTTTTACATCCACCTTTTTATCCAAGGGGTGTCCTCTTAATCTCCGTCATGTTCTCCTCCCTGCTTCAGTGCAACCTCCCCACCTTTGCAGCTGCCCCCCCCGATCATAACACCATCAAGGATTTTCATGGGGGGCAGGGTGCTCAAGAGTGCCGGCATTGTCATTCGTATGACCTCATCGTGTACTTTTTGTTTTTACCAGTGTGATGCTTGGCTTGCCCTGGCAGTGCACTTACACATATGATGGGCTTATGCGCAAGCAGTGAACGTCTGGAGGAGCAAGCTGTCTGGCCCACAGTTGGGACCATGGCCATGACACATTGCTGTAAGTAACCCTCCCTCAGCCCTGGCCACAGGCTCTGTGTGCCCTGAGAAGAAAAAATGATCACAGGAGCACATTTTCTTTGTAGAAAATTTGGTTCCTTGTGCTCCTCATCTACCAGAAGCACAGTTATGGGCAAGAGTCCCAGGCAGTAGGATGGTGGCGGTGGAGTCCAGAGGGGACATATAAATGTATTTCAGATTATTTTTTTTGTAGACTCTTCTTATCTCTTTCACCTGGGAACTCTCTCAGGCAGACCCCTCTCTCACCTGTCGCTGTACCACCCTGCCTGGTGCTTGCCTGTCAGGAAATCGTGGACAGACACTCCCCATCCGCCCGGACCGGCGGCCCCCCCCGGCTCTGAAGCCCCCGAGGTGGGTCCTCTGTCCTTCCTGGTGCTTTGTCTAAAAGCAGATTTGCCGATCCTGGGTGGGACGAGGGACCAGGAGAGCTGACAGGACGAGCCTGGGGTTGGATGTGTGGAGGTTGCCGTTGCCTATCCCAGGGCCAGAGTTTCTATGGAGAGTTTATCCTGGAGCGCAGACATGCAATGAAGTCTGTGTAGGCACACTGTGAATGTCCACCACTGCTCCACCCCTACATAGCCAGCAGCTATAGTGCCCCCGATTTCCACCGGGGGCCACTGAGGAGCTGAGCAGAGCCCGTAACCCACCCTGAGAGAGGAGAGCAGTCCTATGGATGCCCAGTACTCTCCCTCCCCTGCCGATCCTCAGTGATCTGAGTCCGTTCCCGAACCCGGGTTGCCGGTGTGGCACGAGGTGTGACATCCAGCGCCTCAACCCTCCACACCACTGGGCCGGCTATCATCTGTGTTAGTAACTGGGCAAAATTCAAAGTTAGAGGCTGGATTCAGAAAGCAAAATGGCACTAAGTCCCACTTCAGCTGCAGACTGAAATCTCCGCAGCTGCAGACATTGGTTTTCACATCGACCAATTTCTATGGAAAAATATTGAACAGAAAGAGGTCGCCAGCCGGCTGCGCTTGCGTCAGGTTAAAACATACAAGTTCAAGCAAAAGAACCTCGCAGCCCTCTCCCAGTGTAGCAAATAAGGAGCTTAATGCACAGAAGTGTAAATGCCCAATACAGTCTTCCCTCGCTGTCACGAACCCCACAGCGAACGCTCGGTTTTAACGAGTCCTCACCATGGCTCCCGTTTTTCAGCTGTCTGATCAGCTGATTGCTGATTGTCAGTTCAAGAAATAGAAGTACAGTAGAAATAGAAAAATGAACATGGTGGCAAGGAATCTTATGAAACAAAACCGGGAAAACCAGCAAACTGCCGGAAAAATAGACCCTTGCTAGTGCCCAAAGGTTATGTCAGCCCATCATATGGGACCGGATCCTTTCACGTGGCCCCATGGCTGAAATTGCCAATTTTCCTCTCCTGTATTTAGTTTGATTACATTCATTATACTGTATTCATTTTGCAGATTTCAAAGTCACAAGAATAACGCAGTCTGGGTGTTAAAGTTAATTCTGTACCTGGAGAGGCATAGAAGGCAGGTTTGCTTCATTGAAAACGGAACTGTGCCCTCCGTCAGAGATGCAGCTGACATTCCTATCGATGTCAGTTTCACGGTACACTCTGACTCAGGAAAGGATGTGGCCATTATACCAGGCAATTCTTTTTTTTTTTTAAATTATGGACAATAACACTATAACAATACTGTACCTGTCCAACCTTGTTTTACATTTTCCGTATCTGCAGCCACACTCACAGCACTCTTTCCCACCGCTGCCACGCTCCACTGGCGGCTCTGTGAGACTGCAGACATTTCAAATATTTCTCAAAACATGATGAGCTCATAACATGTAGACTGTACAAAGTATGCTCTCTGGCTAGAGCTGTCCTGAGTACCAATCAATTATACAATTTAACTGCTAAAATTGTGCTAAAAACCTGTTGACAGCACATTTTTTCCCCATTTTGGCGTCCCTCAATTTAACATACTAACATACTAAAAGCCAGCAGAATAGGCCAAATGGTCTGTCTTGTCTGCTCGAAAGCCAGCAACCTAGTGGCTGTTCGCCTTACCACCCGCCCCCCCCCCAGCCCCCGAGAGGGTCTTCCCTTTTTTTTTTTCAGATTTCCTTTGTACCTGTCCCACCCCTTCTTGAAGCCCTCCACTGTGCCCTCTTCCACCAGCCTCCCAGGCAGCACATTCCATGGCTCCACCACCCTCTCAGTGAAAAAATGCCTCCTATGCTTCCCCCTGTAATTTCCCCCTTCCAGCTTCCACTCATGACCCCTGGTAGTTCCCGCCCCCCTCTTTAACCTAAACAGCTCTTTGGTTCCACTCCTGGTTATTCCTTTTACATACTTGAAAATCTCCATCATGTATCCCCTATTCCTCCTCTCCTCCAGTGAGTAAAGCCCAAGCTCTCTCAGTCTCTCCTCATAAGGTCTCCCCTCCATGCCCTGAATCATCCTGGTCGCTCTCCTCTGAACCCTCTCCAGCAGCGCTATGTCCTTCTTCAGATGAGGTCTCCAGAACTGTACACAGTACTCAAGCTGCGGCCTGACCAAGGCATTATATAAAGGGAGGATCACCTCCCTTCTTCTGGATGTAATTCCCCTGGCTATGCAGCCCAATATCCTGTTTGCTTTGGCTGCAGTTCTTCTACAATTTTCAGAGTTATTCATTTTGATGTCTACCACCACCCCAAATCCCTTTCTCCCAATGTGGTTTGCAGAGTGACACTCCCCCGGGTGTATACATGTTCCAGGTTTCTTAGCCCTAAATGAAATACCTTACATTTCCCGGCATTAAATTTCAGTCCCCACCTCCTTGACCACCCCTCCAGGGCATCCAGATCCCCACTGGACGGTCTCCCTCGCTTCTTCACAATACACCAGTGCTCCCAGTTTTGAATCGTCTGCAAAGAGACTCAACCTATTTTTAACCCCCCTCCCTATATCTGAGACGTAGGCATTGAACAAGAGTGGCCCAAATACTGAACCTTGAGGGACCCCACTGATTACCTTTCTGGGGGAGGAGAGTATCCCACCCACCATTACCCTTAATGAACAACGTACTATAACGAATGCCAACCTTGGCTCCAAAATCATTCGTTATATCGGAGGAAGACTGTACTTTTAAATTTATTATCCATTTTCCAGGCACACTTTAAGCAAAATAAATAAAACAATCTCAGAGCTATCCCTGAAAAAAAGCCCAACGGTGTTTCACCCCCATCACAGGAGCTTTGTCAAGAGCTATAGAAACACCACCCACAAACTGCCGTGAATCGTGGAGCTGGTTGTAAACTGGCTCCACCTTTGTGAATACAGCAGCTGCAGGAAAAACTGTGGCTCTGTAAGTGGCAACCCACATGCGCCAGGTTTTTCCCGCAGCTGCGGGACTTCCAGGGGCTTTGTGAAATCGGCCCTAGATAGGCAAGCTGTTGGACAGGTGGGATGCCTTCAAGTGAGTAGGTGGGCCAACAGGGATCAAGTGCATGGCTGGCCCACACTTTATTGTGTATGCCAGTAAGCTGGCAAGGAACGAGCATCTTGGCAGTCAGTAAAGGCTAGTGTGCACATGGGCAAGCAGCCAGAGAATGAGTATGAGAGCAGCTGGCAGATTAATGCCCCCGCAGCACGCCGGCCCACTGGCACAGCGGTTGGATTTCCACTTGCGATGCCAGCGACCCGGGTTCGGGAACGAGCCCGGGTCACTGAAGGGCCGGCCGGGGGAGAAGGATTGAGCGTCCTATGGACAGCTCTCCTTCTCTGGAGGAAGGGTAGGGGACTAGTCCGGCGCCTGCTGGCTCCTGGCGGAGGCTGGGAGTATCACATGATGCACGGCCCAAAGTTAACTAGGGGAGGAGCGGACTTCGGCGTATGCCGTGACGTCACTACGTTGCCCCCAACAGAAAAATGGGAAAAATTGCTCACTGGCGCCGGATGATGGCTCTCCGTTCCCTGAGTGCCTCCAGTACCTTCCCAGGGCCTCCTGTTCCTCAGCAGCAACCCCGGGCCCTAGTAGTGTGTGCTGGGGCCATCCCCTCTCCCCCCCAGTGCCTTCCCCATCAGAGGAGGGGGACCCGTCTGGCGAAGGGATACGTCGGGATATCCCGGGATCAGCTGCGATCTGAGGACCAGAGGAGGGCTGGGTAAGGTCAGTGGGGCTGAGGGGAACCTGTGGAACCTGAAGGAGTGGGGACCAGCGAAGCATGGAGGTGAAAAAAAAAATGCCCCCGCAGGCTGGCAGGTAGGGATGAGCATGTGTGGTTTCGAGCGACTTTATGGGCAGATGGGAAACAAGTGTGTGGACAAGTGGCAGGCAGGGAACGAATGTATGTGCATTACGTGGCTATGAGAGAGCATGCAAGCTGGTGGGAAAGGAGGTTAGGTGGGGAATGACCATATCAAGTATGGGTCAACAGCTGAATAAAAACCGGGCGACTGAGCAAAGAAGGAAAGTTTTATATATTTTATAATTGGTAGACAGAAGAAAGAATAATGACAGATGAAATAGCAAGAGAGGAGACTGAAGCCAAAGAAAAATGAAACCGTGAGAGCAAAGATGTGAGAAAAATGCCACAGTAAGAGGCAAAACAAAAAAAAGACGAAAGATCACAAAAGGAATATTATAGGGGAAAGTCAGATCATAGAAACATATTTTAGAGTACAAGCCCGGTTACTTATAGGCTTGCCTAGATCTAGCCATATTTCTCCGGTGCTGCGTGACCTGCTCTGGCTGCAGGTGAAGTGATGTACCTCATTTAAACTAGGTTTGTTAACCTACAAGGCCCTGCATGGACTGGGCCCAGCCTACCTGAGTGACCTCTTGCACCCGTACACCCCAATTCGGTCACTCCGTGCCTCCTCCGAGGGCCTCCTGATGGTCCCAAGGGCAAGACTGAAATTACCAGGTGAACGGGCCTTTGAAGTAGAGGGCCTGGTGTTCTGGAACTCCTTGCCCACCCAGGCCCCTGGGGTGGGGCCCCCCTCAGTGGAGGGCTTTTAAGAAGGGGCTAAAAACTTTTCTCTTTCAGCAAACTTTCGGTCAAATGTCATAACGTCGGAAGCACATCTAGTCATAGCTTTTTAATTGAATTTAAGTGTTGCTGTCATTTAAGGGTAGATTTTAATGGATGTTTTATAATGTTATTTTATATTGCGTTTTATCTCTGTATGATAATCATTAATATTGTTCTGTGTATTTTATGTTGTATGTCTGTTTTATGGTAATGGCACCTCAGGGGAAGGGTGCGACATATGTATAAAATCTATGGCTACTACTAGGTTATCAGAAAAAACAGAGAGACAGCATTGACTGACTGTTATGACGCATCAAGGGAAGCCTGCTAAGTAATTCCATTTCTCTTAGGAAGTTGCCTGTTGCCTTCAACAGGCTGTCTTTGGAACATAAAAAATTAAAATACTTTTGTTTTATAAAACGTAGGTAGGAACATAACTAAGGTCTGAAGGAGCACATATTTTATGGAACAATTTAAATGTTTTGTTCTCCTCCATTGTTTGGAGGAGCAGACCGCACTAAATCTTTAACCTCACCCCTGCCCAGCGACTGTCAGGTGTCTCAGCAGCAGACTGTGCGGAATCTTCTAACTGCCCGGGAACCACTTCATTACCAGCCAGTCGAAACCCCCAGGACTGTTTTCAGAAGTTTCTGCTCCTCATAAACAGTACAGATGTCACTCTGTGAGGCGCACGCAAGCGGCTAATAAGCGGTGCCACTTCCCAGAGCTACGGCCTCCGCACCAGCATGAGGCATGGTAAGGCTCTCCGCCACCAACAAAGCAAATGCAGTGAACAGCACATTAGATGCTCAGACAGTGCCTGGGGGTTCCAGGCGGAGCCTTCGCTTCAATTATTTACTCCTGCTGCTAGGTGTCACCGCATGTAATCACTTCCATTAAATGAAGTGCTCCGGCGAAGCCCTGGCAAGAAACAAGAAACAGCTGAACCTACAGAGTTCCCACGTCTCTGGTGATAAGTTTATATATATATATAATTTATATATATATATAAAACATATTATACACAAGTCAGCTAAAAATTTGTTTCTTGACTTAGTTTAGCTTACTGTGATTCATGAGAATGCTATATATTTACATGAAAGCAGGGGCTCCGTTCCTTAGACCTCATCTGTTCTGACTGCTCGTCTGTACCCTGTTGAGCAGATAATTTTTTAGGGCTCAGAAGTAATTACTAAACTGCTAGCTTCTGCAGCCTGGTAATATTTTATGTGTTTGTATATATGGTTCCAGCATCTCTTGCTGTTATGAGTGCCTACTTGAGTTCTTTAGGTGAGAGAACTGTGAAGCTGACTCACAGAGGACTTGAGAAGGCACTCATAACTATAAGAGAGGCCAGGACTGTACATAAACATATTATAAATCACCATCAACACTTCTGTTTCTAAAAAATAGAAATTGAATTAAAAATCCAAAATGTTTTACTTTGTAGACAGTAAAGAGAAACCCCTGTGTGAGAAATGGACTGTGCCAACTGAACTTAGAACTTCAGAATTATAGAACTGTTGCATGAGAGAGCGTCTTATTCACCTGTTTACATGCACTGTAAAAATTGATTACAGAGTAATCGGTCACTATATAATCAGGTTTTACCGTGCATGTAAACCCCAACATCAGGGACATAAGGATCATTGTCGGGATCGAGCCAAGTGCACCGATTACCTGTATGTCTGAGACGAATCAGCACGTAAACAGTATTTGTGCTAGATTAGATTTATTTATTTATTTATGACTTTGATAACCGGCTGAGTGCACTGATCCTAGGGACCGTTTTCGGGCACGACCCGGGCCATAACACATGGCACAGGGTGACAGTGGAGTACAAGGTAACAGCAATACACATGAAACAGATTTGATACAAGCAACAATAGTAAGCACAATATACAGGTTTGATGCATAGGTCCATTTGAGAACAGTGAATACAAGGTTTCAATATCGGACATGAGGAGATTTGGTACAAAACAGACAAATCGTAGGCACAGTGTACAATGTGTGACTGCATTGTCCAGTGAGCAAGAAATACACAGAACACTCAGTAAAAAATATATACACACACAATATGTACAGGCAAGGAAGTCAAATATTACTGTGAAAAATATGATATAACAGTTGTAGGCAGGGGAGTTGACTAGTGTGGGTAGGTGGGTAACCCCTGGGCTGGGGAGTTAACTAGTGTGGGTTGGTGTCAGACCCCAGGGAGCAGCGGCAGGATGAGTTTTCCAGGAACCAGACTTTAAGGTGGGACTTGAAACTGGAGTGTGTGTCGATGGAATGGAGTTCAGCCGGTAGTGTGTTCCACTGCAAAGGGGCAGCTGCAGACCAAGCTCTGCTACCCATGTTGGTGGATATCCTAGGAACAGCTAGAGGGGGAGTACCATTAGAGCGGAGGTTGCGGAGGAGCGTTCTGGTTTTCAGAAGGGCGGTTAGGTGGGATTCTGGAGCCGTGTGGATGACATTGTCTACCATGCAGCAGAGGACTAGGTCAAAGTGACCTTGTAGCGGTAGCCATCCAAGGGTATTATAGGGAGTACAGTGGTTGGTGGAGAACAAGGCCAGTAAAGCAAAGCGACAGGAGCTGTTGTAGGCAGCGGAGAGTTTAGCCATGGCAGTAGCTGAGGTCCTGGCATAAATAGGGGAGCAGTAGTCAAGAATAAGGAGAAGATTATTTATTTAGTTTTTGTTGACCGGGTAAGTGCACTAGACAAATCCTGCCTATTTTCAGGCATGACTCGGGGGAGGGGGATACAGATGAATGCCAACTGACCTTGAACCAGATTAAGCTGTTTGTGGTATTTTTAGTGAATGAGGGAAATTTGGCCAGGACACTGGGGAAATTTCCCTACTCTTTTCGAGAAGTGCCATGGGATCTTTAACATCCACCTGAACTACCACCAATCCAGGCAGATGGGACCTTGGTTTAACGTCTCATCCAAAAGACGGCACCTCAGAAGAGCAGCACCCCTCTCATGCTGCACTGCTGTATCAGTACTGGGATATTAACCCAAGTGCCAGATGTGGGAACTGAACCCATAGCCCTCTGATCTCCCGGCCTCAGAGGCGAGTGTGCTACCTATTGAGCCACTGACACTGGACCCTGGCTAGTCTGGCTTCCAGGACAAAGGAATTTGCATGCTCAGTGAAGGCGAGGGAGGGGTCGAGCAGTACTCCTAAGTATTTGTAGGTGTTGACATCCTCCAGGGCTGGGCCGTCTGGGGTGAGAATGCATAGGGGGACATGGTTTCTAGTTTTGGCCAGAAAGGGCTTAGATCCGAACAACATGGATTTCATTTTTTTGGCATTTACTAAGAGGAGTTTTTTTTGAGAACCAGCTGTGGGCTGCAGCATAGTTGTGCGAGAGAGCTGAGGAGATTGCGACCGTGGATTTGTCACTGTGGAAGAGGACAAGGTCATTGGCATAGATCAGAGAGTGACAGTTGAGGCAGTCGAAGGGAGGCGCATTAACGAATAAGGAGAAAAGGAGGGGACCCAGGATTGAGCCTTGAGGGACCCCCACAGAGACAGGCAGGGTGGGGGAGCAGGTTTGACCAATACACACGAATTGTGACTCATCGGTAAGGTAGTTAGTGAACCAGCTTGTGACTTTCTGAGAACAACCAAGTAGGCTAAGCTTGGAGGTAAGGAGAGCATGGTTAACCATGTCAAAAGCCTTTGAGACGTCGATGAAGACAGCCCCGGTGGCTTTACCATTATCCATGTTAGAGAGGATGTGGTCGGTCAGAAGGGCGAGGGCAGTGGCAGTGGAATGATTCTTGCGAAAGCTGTGCTGTTGGTTGCATAGGAGGGTGTATTTGCCTATGTACTCAATGAGCTGATTGTGGACTGCTCTCTCGAGTAGTTTACTGAGATGAGGGAGGATGGGTATCGGACGGTAATTGTCGGAGGATTTGGGGTCACCATATTTAATGGGGATAACCCTAGCTATCTTCCATGGGGTCAGGCATGGAGGAGGTGGAAAGGGCAAGGTTAAAGATGAAGGTGAGTGGCCTGGCAATCGCTGGAGAGATCAGCTTAAGGAAGACAGCAGATAGCCCATCAGATCCGGAGGAGCCGTGGTTAGGTAGACTTTTGAGTAGCTTCACTGTGTCGTGTATGGAGAGGGCTTTAAAATAGAATGGGGGTATTTGCGGGTGAGTGGCAGAGCTGGAGGAGGATGTCAGTGTGTCAGGTATTAGGGCTGAGCTTTGAGGTTGGGCAGTTGGCATTTTATTTAGGTACATGGATAAGTTGGTGAACTTACAGTTGAAGACACTGGCCACGTCGTGAGGGTTGGTCAGCAGCCCGTCCTGGGAGTTGAGATGTGGTGCAGCGTAGCTAGGGCGGGGGTTTGAGAGGGAGCTGATTGAGTCCCAGAATTTTCTAGGGTCTCCAAGGTTGGCCTTTTGCAGATTGCGGAAGTAGGTCTGTTTCAAAATCTGGCCTGTTTACATTTGTTCCTCATGTGTCTGTAAGCATCCCAGAGGGCAGGAGAGGGGGTTACTTTGAAAGTGGACCAGGCGCGGTCTCTGGCCTTCATAAGGGTTAGGAGGTCTTTAGAGACCCAGCGTGAGCACCCGCCTCTGACCCATCTGGTGGTGACAGGGAAAAAGCAGTCCTGGAGTGTTAGTAGAGTCCGGGTAAATGTGGAAACTGCCATGGCTGCATTGTAAAGGGAAAAAAGCATGGACCAGTCTAAGGACTGGGCCTCCTCGAGGAGATTTGTGGAGACTGGGCAGCTGAAATTTCTGAGAGATAGGTATTTGGATAGGGGGAGCTTTAGTTTGGAAGACCAGAGGAGATAGGTTGGTGAGTGATCGCTTATAGAGTCTGCCATGGAGCCAGCGTGTAATGCTCAGTCCTCCCTGTTTATGAGGATCCAGTCTAGTACAGTCTGGGTGGCCGAGCGTGGATTAAGTCTGGTGGGGAGAGTGATTGCCTGCACCAGGTTGTGCTGCTTTATCAGGGATACATAGTCAGGCTGGTGGCAGCTCAGCCAGTTTAGATTAAAGTTGCCAAGAAGGATAGATTCCCTATGGGGAGTTAGAGAGCTCAGGCCTTGGAGGAGGCTGGTGAGTCCAATGGTTCCAGTCGCGGGGGGTTGTAGCAGCAGTCAATATAGAGTTTCTTGCAGGATCCCAGGGTCAATTCAGAGAGTAGCCATTCACTAGGTGAGGAAGGGTCAGAGTGTAGGACAGTGCTAGCTGAGAGGGTTTCCCTTAGGATCAGGGCCACACCGCCACCTTTTTTTCTGCCTGGCCTGTTGAGGCGTAGGTAGGAGTAGCCAGGTATTTTGAAGGTGTTTTCAGTGTGGTGTGGCTTTAGCCATGTTTCAGTGAATCCAAGAATATGGGGCTTATGTAGCTCAATCCAAGCCTCAAGGTCAGTGAATTTAGATGGAAGGCTGCAGACATTGATATGTGCGATTTTAAGACCAGGGGCGTTTGTCCAGATGCTGGAGGAGGGGGTGATATGGGAGTTTGTTGGGCCAGGATTGCACTCAATGTCCCCAACAAGGGAGAGTAGTGATAGTAGGAGAATGTATGGGCAGGAGGGAATAGTAGGAGAACAGGAGAGGTTAGCCAGGTAGTGGCCAAGGAGGCAGCGTTCTCCTTTAGTGAGTAGGATGAGAGAGATGTACCCCAGGGTGGACTTATCCCTAGTAGTGAGTGAAGAGGGTTGAGACAGGGGGGGGGGGCGATGAGAGGAAGGAGAGGTGCTGTTGATCGCAGGCCAGCACTGTAGCGCAGAAGTCGGTCAGTACCAGTGCAATAGTTAGGGAGATGGCCCATAATATAGGCAGTGCCAGCTTCATCTTTCCGAGGGAGAGTGGGGGACAAGGCGAAGTAGTAGGAGAGAATTAGCGTGGTTGGCCTTATGAAGGGGGAGAAGAGGGAGTGGTGAGGCAAGGGGCTGTTAGAAATGTAGTTCTGTGGGGCAGGGCCACACTCTAGGAGGTGTTCTGCAGCTTTAAATTTGTGTAGGGCAAGATGGCCAATGGGAGGAGGTGCACAGAAGGGAGAGTGGTTTAGGTATATTTAAGAAGTTGTGGAGGAGGGGGTGGGAGGAAGGGTGATCACACAAAGGAGAGAATGGGAAGATTAAGGGGTCTGGCTAGGATAAAACTCTGAAAGAAGACTTATCTGATAGACCTACATCACTCCCCATCATCTTAAACATAGAAACATAGAGTTGATGGCAGATAAGGACCGCTTGGGCCACCTAGTCTGCCCGTTGCCCATTCTTAATTTATACCGGTGTACTCGAACTCGCTATACAACCTGCCCCGAGTTATATTTTGCGCCCTCACTGCCTGTTATATCCCCTGTGTTGCACATTTACAGTTTCATGTTTATTCCTTATTTTATATGTGTTTCCCTTTTTCCTCTCTCTAGTTCTGTTGTAAACTGTGTGCCAACTGGTCTAAAACTATGCTTATACCTTTTCGTGGCAAATGTATTGAATTTGTCAAAGCTTCTAGCGGGTCGTCGGGGGTCGGCAGGGGAGGGAGAGGATGGAGCATCTGTAGGGCAGCCCTCCTCTTCCGGGGGAAGGTGGGAGTGGTAGCCGGCACTTGCAAGGCCCCTAGTGGTGGCTGGCGGCTAGTACGACATGTTCCAAAAAACGTAGGGGGTGGAGGTGGAACAATTGCCCGATGGGATGTGTACGGAGGCATGCGCAGCTCAGCCATTGGCATCCTTGCAAGCTTTTGTGGCCACACTCTGGGGGGGGGGGTCTAATTCAAAGGAAAATCACGGCGGCCGACTGTTAGGATGACACCGGCTCCTTGCAGGCTCTACTCCCAGCCAGCTGGACACCTCAGTGAACCAGATCCTGTTCCTGGTGGGGGCCTTGCCCTGCTGACCCCACCAGAGGGGCTGAGAAGTCCTGGGGGAAGAGCCAAAGTTAAGTCCCGGTGGACACCAGGGTGATGGAGCTTGGGGGACCTGTGGATGAGGGCCAGTTGACCAAGGAACAGAAACAAATTTTATGTTTAAAAAAAAAGGAAAAAAAGCTGAGTTGAACAAAAAAAGGTGCCGTTTAACGAAACTCCTGCTAAATATGGGATACACAGTGGCCTGGCGCAGAATATTGAAGTTGCAGGTGGAACTGATATACTGATTAGTTTCCTAGGCTACTGAGGGTTTGGTGGAGTTCCTGATTGCTGTGTTAGGGAAACCTGCCTAGAGAGATGATATCTGCATCAGCAGAGTCCAGCTGAGTTCTGATTGGTCAGGATGTAATTAAGAGGTCAGGATAGTGATTTTATTAGGCAGGGTTTCAGCCTGACATCAACACAGTGATAATATTTGTCTATGAGGTAAGCACAGTATGTATACATGTAAAATATTATCACACTGCGATATTTTTTTTTTACCAGGAATATTATCACACTGTGATTTTCTACCAGGATTTATATCGCTGTGTGTAAGATACATGGATTTATCCACTACTCATTTGTCTCACCCCTATTGTATAAATATTTTTATTATACTGTCCAACTTCCAGATAAAAATTTATCTGGAGATCAGATATGTCACAATGAACTACCATCAACCTAAGAACCAATCAGAGAACTGCTTTCATAATCCTAATGGCATCACACTAGCCTTGACCTGCTCTACAGCTAGCTGCTGAAGTCAAACAGAAACAGTTGCATCTTTACACAAACAGCTGATTGAAATGCTGTAACTTATAACCTGACGATGCATAAATCCAATGTGCAATAGCTTGACTTAAAATATACAGTACATATCCGTTCATTAGCTGGCAGGGCTTGCATAACTCACTCATGGCTCTACCACTCGTGAGTTATGGTCCTGCCCACTCACTCATCAAAAGAAATCACCTGCTAGCCCTAGAAAAGCACATTGTGTTCCTGCAGAGAACCAAAGCAAGCTAACGGCAGCTAGTTTCATACTAACAAGAATCCAAAATAGAGCAAAGCCTTCCACATCCACAAATGCCTCACCTACGAGTGAATACAGCCTGCTTCATCACAAATGGCAGATTAGTGTTTCAACTTGTTTTAGCAGAAGTTTCTTTTTTTGTCCTGTGTCTTCCTTGTTTATTCCACAAGATAAAGTGAAATAAAAAAAGAAAAGGTTCTAGAAACCCCTATTGTATAAACTGGACACATGATGTGCAGTCGTGTGCTATGGAAAATATTTTCACTCCTGCATCCTGACCTCTGGATACTCTCACGCGTACCTTTGGCACTCGTGAAAATCCAGCAGTCACTCTGCAGGAGTGAAAATATTTTCCATATCACACTCCCGCCCATCATGTATCCACTATTTACCACTCACTAGTGGAGATAAATGTGTCGTTCTACTGCAGCCCATTATGTAATCCCTATTTACTGGTGACATACAGAAATAGAGTAGTTGCCGTATTGGTCCTTGTAAGAACAGATTAGGTACTTTTAACCAATGAGATTTTTTCCTTTTTATTTTTTTTATGTATGATCTGGGTGCTAATAGAATGTGACTCTCCGAACGGTCTCCCAAAGAAGGACTTGTTTGGTCTGAAAGCTTAGACATTGTTTTTTTTTTTGTAACATCTATGTTGGTCCAATAAATATCAAACCATTTGCTTCTGATCTGTTCTAACAAGGACCAATACGGCAACTAATCTATTTCTGAATGTCATCATGGAAGATACCGGAATTCACCGTAGAATATGGCAGTTGCACAACATAAGTCATAACATAACATAAGTCAGTGTCAGTGGCTCAGCAGGTAGCACATTCGCCTCTGAGGCCAGGAGATCAGAAGGCTGTGGGTTCTATTCCCCACACCAGACACTTGGGTTAATATCCCAATACTGACATTGTAGTGCAGCATGAGGGGGGGTGTTGCATTCCTGAGGTGCCGTCTTTTGGATGAGATGTTAAACCGAGGTCCCATCTGCCTGTTCTGGTGGTAGTTCAGGTGGATGTTAAAGATCCCCCATGGAACTTCTCGAAAAGAGTAGGGGAATTTTTGGGGGAGAAAGGGAAAATAGAATTCAAGAACTGTCCATATCCAACTTCTACTGGAGAAAATCAAGATCAAGACTAGTTCAGTAACAAAAATGTCTTAAAGCTTTGTCTAGTCTTCTTCCTTCAGTTTGAAATTCATATGGCGATATTTCGTAACTTATAATAATGAAGTACAGGCAAACCATAACTTATCCATTTGTTTCTTAGGATGCTTCTTCATATCTAGGTCACGAACTTGCCGCACTGAGGTTTGTACATTAGATAAGAATACTTCTGTAGTAACATGGCTTTGTTGTAACACCCATTTACATCTGGATTGCAAGATATAATATTTGATAATTGCAAAAAATTACTTGCAAAGTTTGTGAAGAACAACGTCCCAACACTGAGAAGATACAGAAAAAATCAATTCTATATAGGTTAATGAAGATAACCATGGGATTTTACAGATTCGAATGATCTCATCCCACAAGGGTTGTACATAGGTACATTCTAAAAACAGTTGTTCTTGAGTCTCTAATATATTTACACGGGTGTTTCTTGGGCAAAATCTTTCTTCTTTAGATTTATGTTTATTGTTATTTTTTTACATTCAATCTACCATGGATAGTCAACCACAGTAGATCCCAGGCAAAATCTGGTATCCTTCCATTTGTTAATTGCTGTGGTTGTTCCTCCAGCAGGACACATAGATAAAGTCACCACTTATTGACAAACAGGTTTCATGATTACATAGAAACATAGACTTAGATGGCAGATAAGGACTGCTTGGCCCACCCAGTCTGCCCATTTCCCTACCTACAGGATAGGCCGCAAATCCTAGTTAACCAACAGCCTATTTCTTCCTACCCCCCACAAGAATTGCCTTGTGTCTGTCCCATGCATTCTTGAATTCTCCCACAGTTTTAGACCCCACAACCTCCTCAGGAAGGCTGTTCCATGCATCCACTACCCTCTCTGTAAAAAATACTTCCTCACATTGCCCCAGAACCCCCATCTTTAAATTGTGTCCCCTTGTTCTTGCCGTCTCTTTTCTGAAAGATGCTACCCTCTTGGACTTTGTTGATTCCACTGAGGTACTTAAAAGTTTCTATCATGTCCCCCCTCTCCCTTCTTTCCTCAAGGGTATACATATTAAGCTCCTAGAAGACTTGGTTTGCTGGCCAAGGCACCTAGCTTCACCTGAGCTCTTTCCTTCTAAGACTGCTTGAAAGGCAGAGTAGAGAAACTTACCAGAGCAAGGGAGAAGGATTAAGACTTAATTTGGCTAAGCAGATTTACTGTGTGGTGGTGTTTTTATTTTTTACTCACAGGGATTGCTACTGTTTGTTGCTAACATTTCATTGCTTATTTTTTCTCTGATTCAAATTGTTGTTGCTGGTATACCTTCTTCTGCATTATTACAAGGTGTGCCTACAGGTGTGTGCTAACAGATTACTGCTGTAATCTTCTGATTCAAATTGTCTTTTGCAAGGTATATCTTCTGTTACTGCTTTATTTTTCTCTGGAGCAAAGTGTTTCTTACAGGGTATATCTTCTCTGAAATTATTACAGGTGGTGCTTTACAGGTTTTACAGTTTTATCTAACATTAAGATAAGCTTTCAGGGTTACTGCATTTGTTGTTGACTGATTGTTTCTGCTCTTACCTCCTCGTTCTTTCGTCTGTGGTTCTTCTTTTTAGGCAGGGGAAGGGCCCAGCCACCCACCATCCCAACCACCCACGCTACACTCCTTTATAGGGTACCACAGTTGTGACATTTCCTGTGGCAGAGCAGGAAGGGGTGGATCAGTGGGGCCTCCACAAGGTGATCTCATTTACAGAGGCACTAGTAATTTAACTTGTTATAACAAGTTAAACAAGCACAACTAAACCATTACTTGCATTTTTTCCTTTTTTTCCTTCTAATTACTCTGACTAGGTTACAAACCCAGCAACTTATTTGGAATGGATTTCATTAACTGCAGGTACTGAGGAACAATTTTCAGAAGGACAGTCTTACAGGATTTAGGACACTGTCCTACATGCTGGGCCTTTGGAGATCTTAGGTCTCAGCTCCGGGCAGCATGGGCAGAGATTGCAGCCTCAAATTTCATATTGAAGAGGAAATACATTATAAGAACCACCCGCCATTTCCCCAGCATCCAACAGAAAAACCTCGACCGCAGAGGGTAGTTGGTCCAGGAGGTTGGCAGGTGGTTGGGAGGAGCAAATCAGGTGCCCCATCCTCTCTGCTCTCCAACACATTACCTCCAAAAACCATATAAACACTACAAACAGGTATCTGCCTCTATCTCTGAAATCAAATAAAGAGGCAGAAGACACTGCAGAGCAGGACACTCTGCACAGGAGCTACACAACAATACTCACCCAAATCAGGAACCAAAACTAAACAAGCACAAAGGAAATCCAAAAACTTCTGATCATAGGAGACTCCATGATTCGGGAGTTGATACCATCTCAACCAGGGGTGATGGTCAGATGTCTCCAAGGTACATCAGCATGGAGAGACACTGACCGCATTGCTAAAATTGTTCACAAAGCAGGAGAAAACATTGATGTCCTAGTACACAGGGACTAATGATCTCGCCAGCCGGTCAGTTGTGGAGACCAAGAACACCTGACTAAGCTGGGTGACAAACTATCATCTATTTCGTTCAGCATCTCCTTCTCTGAGATCCTGCCAGTCTGGGAGAAGGGAGCAGATGGACGGAAGGTCAGAAGAAGGGAGATAGGGAGCTAAACACGTGGCTCAAGGACTGGTGCCAGGAAAAGGACACAGATTTGTAGGGAACTGGCAACAGTTCTGGGGGCGAAATTCTTTAAATTTGATGGACTGCATCTGACTAAAGAGGAGTCAGTGCATTGGGGCAGAAGTTTGGCGTCTTTGCAGAATATTTAAACTAGCAAATGGGAGAGGTGCAGCACCCATATGTTGAATAGGAAGAACACCCCTCCCCTCAGCTAGTGGTCAAACAGGAATTCAGCGTGTTTGCCGTTCATTTGCATCACCAGGTAAGAAAAAGGTTTGTCTCCCCATACGATGCACAGGGTAATGCCAAACTTCACCCAACAACTAACACACCAAAATCTGGCCAATGGAAAATCATGTACACAAATGCTCACAGCCTGGGAAATAAGATCCCAGACCTGCAGGCAATAATGTCAGAGGCTAAACTGGACATAGTAGCAATTAGTGAGACGTGGTTTACAAGTAACCACACTTGGGAGACTTCAGTACCTGGCTATGTATTGTTCAGAAGAGACCGAGGTGCAAAAAGGGGGGGAGGAGTGGCCCTGTATGTTAATGAAAATATCAAAGCTACAGAAATTCAGAATACACATAAGGAGCCAGAAGAACTGTGGGTCACCCTGGAAACAGGAAATGGGACAGCCATAAGAACTGGGGTTGTCTACAGGCCCCCAGACCAGAGGGAGGACATAGACACATTACTGTTAGAAGATATACAAAACATGACAGCTAAAGGGGAGGTTCTGATAATGGGAGACTTCAACATGCCAGATACAGATTGGTCAATACCAGCAGGAACATCTGCCAGAACTAGACTCATAGTGGATTCCCTGCAGGGGAGGGCCTCAAACAACTGGTACAGCAACCCACAGAGACAGGGCTATCCTAGATCTAGTACTGACTAACAAGAAGGATCACAGATCTCCAGGTAGAAGGTCACCTGGGGGCCAGTGACCATCACATGGTATGGTTCAATTTGGCTACTACATCTAAATCATCCCATTCCAAGGCAAAATATGGGACTTCAGAGGAGTTGACTTTGATAAGATGGCCAACAGAGTTAAGCTAGCCCTGGCAAAAAAGAAACACAGGTGAGGAGGTACAGGCAAGTGGGCAAGCATTAAGGATACAATACTTGAAGCAACATCCCATTGTGTTAGACAGAAAAGGAAGTGCAAAGAAGAAGGAAACCACTTTGGTTCTCAAATACAGTAGCAGAAAAGGTCAGAGCCAAAGGCTGGCCTTCAGGAAATATAAGGGAACACAGCGGGATGAAGATAGGGAGGCATACCAAACTGCCCTAAGGGAAGCAGGTAAGGCAGTAAGGCAGGCAAAGTCCCAAACTGAGGAAACACTAGCACGAACAGTAAAGAAGGTGACAAGACTTTCTATAGATACATTAGTGAAAGGAGAAAGTCCAGAGGGGTATTGCTAAGCTTAATGGAGAAAAGGGAGCATGTGAGGAGGAGGACCCTGTAAGGCATCTATCCTAAATAGATACTTTTGCTCAGTATTTACTGAAGAGAAGGTGAGGGCAGGGCCCACAGCTCAGCATCATGGACACAGGGGAGGAGGTGAGCACTACTCCCTTCACAAAAGAAAGGTCCTACAAGAGCTTGCTAAGCTCAGGGTGGATAAGGCAATGGGACCTGATGGCATACATCCCAGGGTACTTAAGGAGCTAAAGGAGGAACTAGCAGAGCCATTAGCAGAATTGTTTAGTGAGTCTCTGAGCACAGGAGAGGTCCCAGAAGACTGGAGAAGGGCTCATGTGATCCCGCTCCACAAGAGTGGTAGCAGGGAGGAGGCGGGGAACTACAGACCAGTCAGTCTTACCTCAGTAGTGGGCAAGATTGGAGGCACTCCTTAAGGAAAGGATAATGCAACACCTGGAATCCATAGGGCACAGGATCCCAGACAGCATGGGTTTACAAAGGAAGGTCCTGTCAAACTAATCTCATAATTTCTTGACTGGGTAACAGGTAATGGTGGACCAAGGGGAGCAGTTGATGTCGTCTACCTTGACTTCAGCAAAGCTTTTGACACTGTTCCACATAGAAGATTGATAAATAAGCTAGGTAGGCTCGGGGTGGGTCAGAAGTTGGTCAACTGGGTGGCAAACTGGTTGACTGGCAGAAAACAGAGAGTGGTGGTAAATGGTATACAGTCAGAAGAGATGCAAGTCACAAGTGGGGTACCTCAGGGATCAGTCCTGGGGCCAGTCCTATTCAACATCTTCATTAGTGACCACGCAGATGGACTAGAGGGTAAGGCTTGTCTGTTTGCAGATGACACCAAGATCTGCAACAGAGTAGATGATCCAGATGGGGTGGGCAGAATGAGAAGAGATCTGGATAAACTAGCAAAATGGTCAGAAGAGTGGCAACTGGGATTTAATGCAAAGAAGTGCAAAATCATGCACATAGGGAAGAGAAACCCTGAAGCCACTTATAGGCTGGGAGGGGAGTTGCTAGCAGTCACAAAGGAAGAAAGAGACTTGGGCATCATCATCACTGATGACCTAAAATCATCCAAGCAGACCTCTAAAGCAGTAGGTAAGGCTAGGGGGGTGTTAGGGTGTATTAGTAGGGGTATCACAAGTCGTAAGAGGGAGGTAATAATCCCTCTGTACAAGACATTGGTTAGGCCCCATCTGGAGTACTGCGTGCAGTATTGGAAGCCACACCTTCACAAGGACATTAACCAAATTGAGGCAGTCCAGAGAAGGGCAACCAAAATGGTGCAGGGACTGCATCAGAAGACATATGAGGACAGATTAACGGAGCTCAATATGTATACCCTTGAGCAAAGGAGGGAGAGAGGTGATATGATCGAGACATTTAAACACCTTAAGGGCATAAACAAGGTGAAAGAGTCTAACATGTTTAAATATAAGAAAAATAGCAGGACAAGAGGACACAGCATGAGATTAGAGGGAGGCCGATTAAGGGGAATGTGAGGAAATTCTTTTCACAGAAAGGGTGGTAGATGCATGGAATAGCTTACCACAAGAAGTGGTGGCTATGAATACAGTGCAGGGCTTCAAACAGGCATGGGATAGGCATAAGGGAGCAATACAAATGACTATGAATAGATAGGTCACTGACAGAGCAAAGGCCGATGGCACATTTATAAGGTAGAAAAAGAAATGGGCAGACTGGATGGGCCTTGCGGTCCTTATCTGCAGTCAACTTCTATGTTTCTATGTTTCCTTTAGTCTCTCCTCGTATGGCTTCTCTTGCAGACCCTGCACCATTTTAGTTGCCCTCCTCTGGACTGCCTCTATCCTGTCTGTGTCTTTGCAGAGATGGGGTCTCCAGAACTGGATGCAGTACTCCAGATGGGGTCTCACCGACTGTCTGTACAGAGGGATAACAACTTCCTGTTTTCTGCTGGTGATGCCTCTCCCTATGCATCCCAGTATACCCCCAGCCCTCCCTACTGCCTTCTCTCATTGCTTGCTAACCTTAAGGTCATCTGATATGATTATCCCCAGGTCCCTTTCCTTTTTTGTTGTTGTTACTACCTCCCCCATTGTGTAATCTTCCCCTGGGTTCTTGTTTCCCAGGTGCATTATTTTTCACTTCTTTGCATTGAATCCTAGCTGCCATACTTCTGACCATTCCTTCAACCTTGCCAGGTCCCTTCTCATCCTTTCCACGCCTCCTTGTGTATCAACCCTGTTGCAGATCTTTGTGTCATCTACAAAGAGGCATACTTTTCCTTCCAGTCCCTCTGCAGTGTCACTTGTAAAGACATTAAAAAGGACTGGACCCAGTACTGAACCCTGCGGTACCCTACTAGTAACCTCTCTTTCTTCAGAGTGATTGTAGGATATACTTGTTTCTGGGCAGATAAAAGTTGAGTGCAGGAAACTTTCCATTTTATTAATTTCTGGAAAATATGCTTAATAAAAGTTGGCATAATATCAACTCTGGTCAATAATCTATATTTCACTTGTGCCCATGCATCTAGGCTAATTTTTACACATTCTAGAATACATTATTGCCAAATTTTAGTCATTTTGCCTTGCCAACATATTATATTAACTTGTAAAAAAAAAAAAAAAAAAACTATAATAAAAAATAATGGGGTTAATCATTCCTATTCCACCTTCCTGAATAGAGCGATAAGTCACATCTCCTTTAATGGGATTTAAGCGACTTCCCCAAAATGCCCTAAATAAAATACTATATAATCTAGTCTCAAACTGCGCAAGAGGAGGAAATATAGCACTCTCATAACCTTTTCCGTTTGGAAATTTGTCGATTAGCCCATGATTTAGATAAATTATCTGCTATAATCATTTTCTTGTCACATTTTAAACAAGGTAGATCTCAAGGGCCAAATAATACCCCTAGAACAGAGATAGGGTCTTGTGTCAATCTTATTCCTGCACAAGATGTTTGTATTAAATCTGTACCTCCCAACTGTAGGCCTACACTTTTTTCCATATTAATGTGAGAACCTGAGACTTCTGAGAAGTCTTTCAAGTGACGTACTATTTCCTGTTCATCAGTTGATTGTTTAAGGGTCAGAACAATATCATCCGCATATGCCATTATTGATACTGGGTTGGTATTTACTGTCAATTGAAATCCTATTATTTTAGTATTGTTTTGTATTGTTCTTAATAGAGGGTCAACACAGAAAACATATAGCAAGGGACTAAGGGGGCATCCCTGTCGCACCCACCTTTTAATTTGTACTGAGGGGCACATCCACCTATTTACCCTAGGGATTACTTTAGCTGAATTATGCATATGTATAATCCATGTCACAGAGATATCAGGTATCCCGAAAAATTTCTAAGTGTGAAACAAATAACTATGGGCAGTGGAATCGAAGGCCTTCTGTTGATCCAGGCTCAGCAAAAAGCCTTCCATAACATTACTAACATATACTAACATACTAAAATGCCAGCAGAATAGGCCTAACGGTCTTTCGTGTCTGCTCGTTTGGTCAGCCCCCACCCTGGGTGCTGACCTTGCTGTCCCCCTCGCCTTCTCTGACTTCTCCCTTCCCAGTTCCGGATATTCTTGCTGCATTGGATTTTGCTTCCTGAACCCTTCCCCTGTACCTGTCCAACCCCCTCTTGAACCCCTCCACCATCTCTGCCTCCCACCAGCCCCTAGGTAGTGCATTCCATGGCTCCACCACCCTCTCAGTGAAGTAGCACCTCCTCCTTTCTCCCTGAATCTTCCCCCTCCAGCTTCCACCCATGCCCTCTAGTGGCCCTTCCTCCTTCCTTCGAAGCACCCTGACTGTTCCTCCCCTATTTACCCTCTTCATGTACCTGAAGACCTCTATCATGTCCCCGGTTCCTTCTCTCTTCCAATGTGTACATATTTAGCTCTTCGAGCCTCTCCTCATAGGTCCTGTCCCCCAAGCCCCAAATCATTTTGGTTGCCCTCCTCTGGACTCTCTCCAGGAGTTTAATGTCCCTCTTTAAGTGTGGCCTCCAAAACTGCACGCAGTACTCCAGGTGCGGCCTCACCAAGCAGTTATACAGAGGGAGTATCACTTCTCTCCTTCTGGAGGTGATCCCCCTAGCGATGCATCCCAGCATCCTGTTGGCCTTGGCTGCTGCCCTCCTACATTATGTTGGGTCCTCTGAAACAATTCTCGTAGAATTATTAAATTATCATAAATTCCTCGTTTTGCAGTGGAACAGGTTTGAACTTGACTAATTAAAGTACTGGCAACTATGCTCAATCTTTTAGCCAGAATCTTCCCCAATATTTTAAGATCTATATTCAATATACAGATGGGTCTCCAATTTGTTAAAAGTTCTTTATCACCTTTTTTACATAAAAGGATCAGTTCTGCAATAGATATGCTGTCAGGAATTTGTTCAGACTGTAATAATTCATTTAATACTCTTGTTAATTCATGGAGTAAATACTTGATGTATTTTTTATAAAACTCAGGAGTCAAACCATCCATCCCAGGGCTGTACCATTTGACAAAGCAGAAATTGCTGACTATACCTCTAATTGCGAGATTGGCTGTACTAAGCTTTGTTTCTCTAGCTCTGGTAACTGTGGAGGCTGGAATTCAAAAAAAAATTTCCATAGTACTAACTATAGGGGGCGTACCCAGAGTGACAGTTACATAATGATGTACAATATTCATAATCCCCTTTTGTGTGTCATGTGTCTGTCTTGAACTATCTTTCAAACGCATCATTCTCTTCTTAGTAATACTTTTTTGTGATCTTTATAGGGGTCAAAGGTTTGTTTTTTACCTTCCGTACCAAATCTTAATTCATTTTGTAGAGATTTGGCCCTGTTGTATTGTAGTTTGTATATTTCTTTTTTTAGTAAAGTGATTTGTTTTGTGTAATCGATTCTTAAGGATTCTGTTCTTGAAATCAAGGAATGCAGTTGTTTTCTACGATTTAAATAGTTCAGATATTGATGCGTATTCTGTTTTTTTGCCAATTTCTGAAATAAAGTTCTAAATTCCTGTTTTGAATCTGCCCACCAGTGAGTATGAGTCATACAGACATAGAATAGATTCCCTTGCTACCCATAGTTGTTCCCATTTCATGTTTATGAAATTATTTTCCAATAACAAAGCATTAAGTCTCCAAGGATTTTTCCCACAAGGGATTACAGTTGTCCAACTAATTTCAATTTCTATAGCCCTATGGTCTGAAAAGGAAAAAATCCCACATCTGGCCATTAATAACAGTCAGAAAGAAAGATACCAAAAGTAAATCAATTCTGGTCGAATGAGACCCTGTAATATAAGAAAAACCTCCTGTTTTATGAATAGCTCTAAAGGAGTCTTTAAGGTTGGAGGTAGAAATGATGTCTGTCAGGGCATTACTATCACAAAATATTTTATTTGTTTTCAATCCCCTATCTGCAATAGATAGACTACAATTGAAGTCTTCTCCCCAGATAATTATTCTGGCCGTGTGTAAATAAGGTTGCAGCTTTTTAAATAAGTCAATTTGATTAGTTTTACCCTGAGGGGCATACATTTTTTATTAGTCGTATTCTGGCATGATGATATTGAATATCTAATAAAATGGCTCTCCCTAATTCAGTCTCTATTAATCTAGAAACTTTCAGGTCTGAATTTAGAAATAAAACCCCTAAACCGTCACATGTCTCTAAACCCTGAGACCAAAAAGAAACTCCTTTGTCTCACAGCTTAGTGGCATGGGCAATCTCATATTAGGTTTTTAGTCTGATATCTTGTAAGCAGATGATATCTACCTTGTAATGAGATAAAGTCGTCAGTACTGTCACCCTACGGTTACCATTTTTTATACTGTTAACATTTAATGTGAAAACTTTAAGGGATGTCATTTATAGGGAAAAGGTAGTGGACACCAGTCATGTGGCCTTTCCTCTTTCAGGTATGTGACCTTGTTATCCATTTTTTCTTTACAGTATCTGT
This sequence comes from Neoceratodus forsteri, assembly GCA_016271365.2. NCBI lineage: Eukaryota > Metazoa > Chordata > Ceratodontiformes > Ceratodontidae > Neoceratodus > Neoceratodus forsteri. The sequence continues at coordinate 1,062,380,711 of CM028134.1, read as the reverse complement.
AGAGCCAGCATCCTCTATTTCTGACGAATGGCCTTTAGAGACAGAGGACCTAGAAGAAGAATCAGAGTCAGCGTCATCTGACTCTTCAATAGATAATGCTTTGTACTGATTCACTGTGGTCCATTTCGGGTGTCCTTGAGAGGTTTTCCTTCCTTTCCCTTTTGAACCTGACTTACTATCAGTTCTGGTACGAGGCCTTTTTTTATGGGTCACAATATGGAAGGGAGGTTCCAAGTCCACCGGGAGAGGGGGGTGGGCATAGGGTCCGAAGCTGAGGAAAGTACAGGAGGCACTATAGGTTCAACATGTTCCAGAACACTTAATGCTATATCATCTTGTGGTGTGAAAATTACCTGGACTCTCAAGGGGGTGCCTTGTTCTGGACAGGAATGTAGCAAGTTGCTGTCTGATGGGACAGTTGACAAATCTTTTGAGTGATTGGGTAGGTCATCCTGGAGAGTAACCATATTGTCATGTTGTATAGTAGCAGTACTTGCCGTAGTTTTATCCGTATCTTGTTGTTTCTGCTTATGAACCTCCTGGAGCCTTTTCTCAGAGACCACCACACAACCTTTTTTTTGGGCTTGAGTGATCAAGGCTTCATGTGTGGTAATATCATCTCCATTATGAGAGGCCCAGGGACATTTAACGTTTGAGTGGCCTTTTTCTTCGCATAAATTGCACCGAAACAAATTGGTGCAGGCAGCAGCAAGATGACCCAAGTTTTAAACACTGTGTGCATTTCTGAGTATCACAAGCATTGCTTAAGTGGAGCCGTGATCCTTAATGATGACAGGATTTAGGTTGGCCTGGATAAAACAGGGAGCCCCTATCCTTTCCCGGAAAAAAACAACTTGGAAGATGTCCTATACCTGTATTCAATATGAATAGTTTACATTTGACCCGCCATCCCCCTGTCCAAATTTGTTCTGAATCCATTACAGGAAGGGGTTGTTCCAGAACTTCACATCTTTTTCTTAACTAGTACAGCATGTCCGAGATATTGACTCCCTCATTTTTAAAGATAATAGTTACAGTACATACTGCTGGTTTTGTAATAGGTATTGCTAAGAAGGGTGACCAAAGAGGTGAATTCTTGAATTCACTGTATTTTACCCAAAATCTGTCCAATGCTTCAACTGTTTTAAAACTGATATCATAGTTATAGTCATCAGTATGAATTAAGGCAAATATTTCAGAGATGCATAACATTTCATGGAGTCTTTCAATAGAGTTCTACCTATATAAACTCTATCAGGAGGGGTTTCTAATCCACCTTTATAGAGCAATCTTAAAGCATTTCTTTGTGGTGCTGGTTCACCTTTATTTTTAAACAGATCCGCCATTTTAAGCATAGGTTTAAAACATTTTCTTTTAGTAGGATCCTGTAGATTGTGTGCCTCAAGGCCAATTGATAAGGTTTCCTCCTGTCTGATCTGCTCAATCTGAGGAGTAGCACAGTCATTAACCTCATTATTTACACCCGTTTGGTAAACGAGATTCTTTATCAGTTAAATTCAGTCCAGTATCATTATCATGAGAGACTGCCTTCATGCCACCAGTGTCTGCTTGTATTGTATTCTGTACTGTCTGGAGATTCAATATGTCACAATCAATAGAGTGAGATACAGCCGTTTTAGGTGAGGAAATCAGTTTACCAGTACTCATAATTGTAAGATCCTTGTACTGAGCAACTGTAGGGTCTAGAGGATCCAGCGTCCAAGAACCGTCGTTCTCCGGGAGCCAGCCTGCATTCTGAAGTGCATCTGCAGGACACCACACTATTTCTGGCTGCATTCGCTGGTGCTGAATACCCAGAGATTTTCTGGGATGAATACCTTGATCCGGGAGCAGCAAAGGAGAAGCATTACAAAAGTTCTCTGCCGCAATGGCGGGTTGAGCCTCCACGTCAGCAGACTGTGGGTCGCAAGCTGTGTCAGCAGCGGGCTGCTGGTTTAAAACTTTACTGTCACAAGAAATAAAGGGAGTTTGCTCACCCACAGAAGATACAGTCCTTTGTTTTGGCAATTACAGCGTCCACTCGCTGTTGTTCTTGATCCGAAGAGATGACAACCCGCGATGAGCTGTCAAAGTCCTGAGCCGAATGAAAATCTGTCTCCGACTGTGTCATTTCAAATTCCAAATCCATTTGTTCTTCCGTCAAAATGATAGCATCAGATGCAGTAGCCAATACAGAAGTCTCCAAAATAACCGGAGAGTATGAAATTTCAGTCGAATCTTTGGTCTCTAAGGTATTGGAGATAGGGAGAGACCTGCTCCCAGCTCTGCACATCCGTGCCCTACAGGTCTTGGCGTGGGCGTCTCTGTCAGACAGCCAGCACTTCCCCTATGTCAGGAGTTGGGGAATTTCCCTGATGCGCTAGGCCAAATTTCCCCATTTACTAAAAATACCATTAACAGCTTAATGTGGTTCAAAGTCAGTTGGCATTCATCTGCATCCCCCTTCCCTGAGGTCATGCCTGTGTAACCCCCCTGTTACCTGGGGTTACTAGAATCCCAGTAAGACCTAGTGGAAGGCAGGGAAGGCAGCTTGGGAAACTCCAGTGAAATGGATTTAGCACTGTCTCACTCTGTTCTCAGTCTCAGCTGAGACTGAGGGATGACATCATTTAGAACTGTCGCAGCTGCATAAGCCACACTGGAATGTTGCAGTTGGAGGTTAGAGTAGAACATTGGGGAATTTGAAGTCTGTCTGTGAGTTGAGTAGAGTCTGTGCAGTCAAGAGAAGAGGTGCTCTGCTGTAAGCAGGCTCTCAGAACCCTATGCTCTGTCAAAGAGCTATTTTTTAGTGGTATAGGTGTGTGTTCTCACCTGAAGAGAAACACAAGAAGAGCACATTGAAGTGGTGGAGACCGCTTTCAGTGGTTCCGGGCCCCATCCCTGTAGGGATGGAGGAAGGAATCAGCCTGCTTCCAGGGGCAACCCCCCTGGTCTGGCTAGAGAAAAGAAGCTGCCTGATTTAAGTTCTTGCTGAGGCACCAGAAGCTCTGGATGACAGTTCTTTGAGGAGAAAATACCTGTGGGGCACCTGCAATCAAGGGGTGAGTTTGCTCTGCTAAAGAGCCATGTGTTTTCACCTGAATCCAAGGTTAAACTAAAGGGACTGTTACTGTGGGGTCAGGAAAAGACAGCCAAGCACAGTTTGGAAGATGGGATTGGACTGCCTAAATCTGTGGGGTCTAGAGTAATGGACACAGCCACTTATTTAAGTGTGTTCAAGTTCAGCACAAATGGGATGTAACGACAGTAGATTGAATATGAATACATTTAAAAAGAATCTACACAGCAAAGTGTTTTCAAGGATGAGGTGTTACAGTCCAGAGAAATGGCCAGGTATGAATTATGGGAGTGAGAGGTGGGAGACCCCCCATCAGTAGTAACCAAATTCACCTCTACGGGTTTGCTCTGGGACACCTGTTGCTTTCTCTCAGGTACTTGGCCAGTGCCTGAGGAAAGTACCCAGACGTGGGATTGATGAGGAAGATTCCCTCATGGAGCAGAAGTGCTCATAGGTGGTTTGGGGAGCCACCAGTAAATGTTTCCATGCTATATGGAAAGTGTCCAAGTGGCTGGCAAGGGAGCCGAGCCAGGGAAAACCCAAAGCAGCATACAAGTTCGGGCTGTGTGCCCAGTGTGTTTCAGAGCCTGAGGGCTAAAGTGATGAGGATGTGTTCTGGTCTCCTTAAATCTGCATTACCTGGAGTGTAGCCCCGTGGGGGTCCATCTATGCTTTGTTTATTCTGTTGGATGTGAATAAAAGCCACACTTTAGAATCCCACTTCTGGTATTGGACATTACAGTTATTGCTTCCTTTGTCCGGAGTTACTTGGGTGCCCCTGTTTCAGAGTAGCCAAACCTAGCCAATGTGCCGAGTGACATATTTCTCCCTGAACCCAGCCCACCAGGTAGAGCTGTCAAGATAGAAACGGCATACCTGGGTGGGGGTGGGGTTACACCTGAAAATAGGCAGAATTTGTCTAGTGCACTTACCTGGTCAACAAAAACTAAATAAATAAAGAAGAAACTCGCCCATCTAGACAGTGGCATCTATTTTTTAAACCCAGTGCAAGAGGAACAACATTATCCCTAAAGGTTTAGCTATTTGGAATCCATTAAAGAACACTGATAATTCTAAGTATGCTATACAGTTCTGTTGTAGGACTTCTGAGAAACTGAGATATCACAGGATCCATAGATCATATGCCAAGAAAGCATTTTTGATTAAACAGTTTGATAGAATTGTTACCACACTGGAGAGGCTGTCTGGTGAGCCTATTACTGACACCCTGCACGAGATACACATGAACTACCAAAGGACCTTAAGACAAGCCATGCTCAATAAAAACAGGAAGTTAGATACCCTTCAACGTACCATACTTCCTAATAACCATAAAGAACAGAACAGAGTGATTGAACAACATAGCCACACAGATGGCCACCTTTCAGTGGTTAATTTGTTCAGCCACACACTGACTGCTAGGGAATTAAGTGTACTTTCCAAGGGACTTCCTTTATGCCCAACAAAATCGGTGGACAGAATACAGTTTTGTGTTGAAATGGAAGAATACTTCTGTAGATTGAGACTTAAAGAATTCTTTCATGGCAGAGAAGAAATCACTGGCAGAGAAGAGATCACAAACAGTAACAGTTCAGTGGAAAATAAAAAGAAATCATCTGATTTTACACCCCCCCCCAGTGGGCATAATAAGAAGCTGGACAATTACATTCAGTGCTCTAGCCAGAGATTGACTGGTCAGATACTTAATACGCAAAAACAGGCCCGTTACAACCTCTCTCCACTAGAACAGAGGGCAATACAAACACTGAAATCAAACCACAATATTGTCATAAAAAAAG